>OX422219.1:178144311-180644311 GCA_949130495.1 Sambucus nigra
CAATGGACATGCGTGTCACACGCGTATTTTTTAATATACACACCCCCACCCTCACCCATTCCAGAAATCCCCTGTATACATATATTTTTTAAACTAATAGCACCTGTCCATCTCAAAAACCAGCGAGCTCGACCCATTAACCCACCTACACCTCCGACTATGCCCCAGCTCCAGTGAGCTACTACCTGCAAATGACATAACTCGCCGGTTAAACCCAATAATAAACTGACCATCACCCTGTTGTCATCGACCCAAAAACTGGAGCTTCCGACCTCCTACAAAGCTCTTGACCTAAATCCAACCTCCACGGACCTACGCCTAGCTGCCATAACCCATCTCAACCCAAGCAACCAAAACCCATAACCATTTCCATTCTAACCCACTGCCAAATCCCATTTACAGGTCACAAAATCCCCTGCTATATTTTAGGGGTTGGGGGTGTATATTAAAAAAACACGTGTCAGACGCGTGTTCGTTGCCGCTGGCGCAGACCAATTACAACAAGGAATTAAAATCAATTGACTTATTTTAAATGTTTTATTAGATTCATTAAAAGGTTCGATTTTTAGGTTCACTTTATAACCTCTCTCTCTCTCTCTCTCTCTCTTTATACACACACACACACACACACACACACACACACACACACACACACACACACACACACGCACATATATATATATATATATATATATATATATATATATATATATATATATATATATATATATATATATATATATATATGTGCGTGTGTGTGTGTGTGTGTGTGTGTGTGTGTGTGTTTGCTTTAAATATTTCCAGGGATGCCTAAAACAATTAGCTCAAAATAATTCTTTTTGGTATTTAAAAAAAAGGTTAAATATTTAACAGTTTTTAAACAACTTCAAACTATCAACTATTGACCCATTTTTTTAAAATGCCAAAAAAAACATTTTGAGCAGATTTTTTAGGGGTCCCCTGAAATGTTTAAAACCCATATTAAAAAATATTTTTTGGATCTAAAAAAAATCGCGTAAGGGGTCCTGCGATGAGGTTCTCGTATTGGAGCCTCCTCTCTCTCTCTCTCTCTCTCTCTCTCTCTCTCTCTATCTATCTATCTATCTATATATATATATATATATATATATATATATATATATATATAGATAGATAGATAGATAGATAGATACACACACACACACACACACACACACAACCAGGCTCTAATGCGGACGTAACTTGCGAACGGATTTTTGTGTGATTTTTTAAATATAGCAAAATATCAAATTTCAACTTGATTTTTTTCTGTGCTATTTAAATATTACAGGGGACCCAAAATTAGCTCAAAATGAATTATTTTCCTATATTTAAAAAATCGGTCAAACATATGTAAATTTTTAAGAGCTTTAGAAACTGATATATATTTTACCGTTTTTTTTTAATATCAAAAAAATTCATTTTGAGTTGATTTTTTTTATGGGAGTCCCTTGAAATGTTAAAATACCATAGAAAAAAATCAAGTCGAAAAAATATTTTTGGATATTTTTAAAAAATACAAAAAAAAAATGTCTGCAAGTTGCGTCCACATTAGAGCCGACTATGACACCCCGCCTAATTAAATACTGGTTGATCAGTCCTTTATTAAATTAAATCAGAATATTCAGTTGGTTCAGATTATGCATCACTGTTGAAAACTTTATTATTAAACACTAACCACTTAATATTTAAAAAGGTTGATGTCAAAATTTTATCTTTTAATTAACATAAAACCGGTTTAACAAAATAATTAAACAATCACCATTCATATCAATCTCATATGATAGGAAATAACTGCAATAATAAATTAAACTGGAGAAAACATTTCCAATATAAGTCCCAAATACAATAATCCACTAGAAATAGCCTCAACAACTGAATAAAGTAAATAACTAAATCCAAAATTTCTGAATGTCTAAATAGAAAATGGGCAACATGCCTTAACTGATGAAATACTCAAAAGGAAGGAATGATAGACATAGAGACGTCTACTGCCAAGGCCCTGTAACTTTCACAGAGTGGAACTAATATGCTTGGTATCCCTGTGACTGGGAACCTAAAATAATTTGACAAGAAAAAGAGATTTATAGAACACGGGTCAGAGCCCGAGTTGAAAACAGTTTAAAAATCAGCAAGTGCTTAAAAAGATTTTATAGCACATATATTAACCATGTTAGGTTATCGTACTTACTTGAGATGCTCACCTCTCATCTAATGTGCACGCCTAACATTCCATCAAACCATACTAGTTTCTATTCCCACGCTAACTAGTTCTTTCCCATCTAACATCTAATCATATCCCAATATCGTCCCCTTGTATTTCCCTCGCAATATACGTAACACCTATTATCGACTTATTTTTAACATGAATACGCACTCTTTCAATTTAATATAGGTAAAGTGTTCACCAACTTACTTCAGTTCATATTTCATTATTACACATGTCTACTTAATTCACACAATAGATAGTATCACAAGTATATATATATACATACACTCTATTATATGAAGTTTTGATTCGCTAGATGAAATTGGTATAGGGGTGATCCTCTCTTCACGATCTATGCATTGGTGTAATTTTTATTGTGAGAGCTTGAGTCTTTTCCCTTAGGCTCCTATGGAGTTCTTCTTCTTCCTCTTAAATTCTCTTTCTCTCTCACGTAGGTTTGGAAACTCACAGATAGATTATTACCCACGTACTCTTTCTTTTTAATTTCCTATTTTCGTCCATTTTAATTCCTAAAACTCTCAAAAGACTAAAATACCCCTCTGGGGTGTCGATTTGGCCTAAATTGCCCCGAAACCCAAATAAAACACTTGAGTAGAGTTTTATGAATATCTTGACCCTTCCAGACTCATCAGCACACTCGAAATGGTCATACGAGTTACTTAAAAATAAATTATCTTTTTAACCGAATAAAGTAATACCGACATGACTCACATGCGCGTCCCAACTAAGTATACTATAACTACCGTATTTTTCACCCCCGGCCATAATAATATTTTCTTAATCAGATATTACTTTACTCGCTAAGTAATATTCAACATAATTATCATCAATAAATACTAATTCTCGTCATGCTATTAATTATTACATTTAAATTCGAATTAATTATAAATAAATTTTCTCCATTTAAATTAATCAATCCTAATTTCATAGTTAAAATAAAATCCCTCAAAAAATACGGGGTATTGCATTCTTCCCCCCTAATAACGGCGTTTCGTCCCGAAATTTGGAAAAGAACATAATAAAGGTGTACCTAGTAGGAATAACTCTGGATATTTATCCCGCATGTCATCGTCACGTTCCAAGTAGACTCCTCTACATTATGATGCTGCCACTTCACTCGTACTAAGGACACGATATTTGACCTGACTTTTCTCTCACTGGGGTCTAATATTGCAACTGTCCCTTCCACATAGGAACTATCGAGTTATAGATCAATCGCATCTAAGGCAATATGGGTGTGGGCCAAGTCATCCTGAAGATATTTCCTCAGTGAGGAAATGTGAAATACATCATGAATCCTAAGCAGGTGCTCTAGTAACCCATGTCTGTAAGCTACTAGCCTAATCCGCTCAATAATGGGGAATGGTTCGACATATCTCAGTGTCAACTTTCCTTTCTTCCCAAACTTCATTACCCCCTTCATAGGAGAAACTCGCAACAACATCTGATCCCCCACACTGAACTCCCTAAAGAGCGTAATTCTTCTGCCTATCTTGAGAAACCCGAATGCGACTCCGTATCAACTAAATCTTAGCTGAGGTCTCCTGAATTACCTTCATCCCAAGTATCTTGTTGTTCCCACCTTGAGCCAACATGCTGGGGAACGACAAAGTCTACCATATAATGCCTCAAACGTATCCATGCCAATAGTAAACTAGTAGGAGTTATTATAAGCAAACTCCACCAATGGAAGGTACTCCTCACATCCCCCTCTAAAATCAAGGATACACATCTTCAACATATCCTCTAACATCTGATTTGTTCACTTTGTTTTCCCGTCCATCTGTGGATGATAGGCTGAAATTAATCGTAACTCCGTACCCATGGCCTACTGGAAACTCTCCAAAAATCTAGACACAAAAATCTTATCCTGGTCGAACACAATATCAAGGGGACCCCGTGGAGTCTGACAATCTCGGTAATAAAGATCTGAGCATACTGCCCCGTAGTATAATCAATTCAGACTGGCAGAAAGTGAGCCACCTTGTTCAACCTATCCATGATAACCCATATGAAATCATGACCCATCTGTGATGTAGGCAGCCCTGTGATGAAATCTATGGAAATGCTCTCCCATTTCCATATAGGGATTTCTAATGGATGTAGTAATCCTCTCGGTCTCTGATGGTCTGTCTTTGCCAGCTGACAAGTGGCACACTTCAACACAAACTCGATGATGTCTTTCTTCATGGCACTCCACCACTATTGTCGTCTCATATCCTGGTACATCTTATCCCTTCCCAGATGTACCACAAACCATGAACCGTGTGACCCAGCCATCACTGCATGTCATAGCTCCTTCACCTCTGGAACTACTAGTCTGCCATTAAAGTGTAAACCCCCATTCGAGCTCATAGAGAAGGACTCTGCTCCCTTGGCTAGAAGTTGGATAATTCGATCCTGACAGAAGGAACCCGCTGCCTGAGCCTGTATCACCCTGGTAACTATCTCTGGTGTAATCGTCACCACCGACATGAATGAGCGGGCAACTGTATCCTGATGCTCGAGTTCTTTCCATTTTTACTTCCATACCTCGACCACCTCACCTGTTGGCCTACATCTCAATGCATCTACTACCACGTTAGCCTTCCCCGGGTGGTAATGGATTTCGAATTGGTAGTCCTTCATAAATTTAAGCCACATTCGCTGACGCATATTCAGCTCCTGCTGTGTGAACAGATACTGCAGTGACTTGTGATCTGTGGACAGGAAAAATCTCTCCCCTAAGAGATATTATCTCCATATTCGTAATGCCAACATGACTGCCACTAAATCCAGGTCATGTGTGGGGTAACTCCTCTCGTGAGGCTTAAACTTATGGGAAGCATAAGCAATCGACTTTTTCTCCTGCTGAAGCACACCCCCTAAGTCCTAGTAAGGATGCATCAGTGTAAATCAGGTACTCCATCCCTAGACAGGGTAGGGCTAGAACTAGTGCTGAAGTCAGCTTGTCCTTCAGCTCGTCAAAAGCCAACTGGCAGGAATCATCCCATATAAATGGCACCCCTTTGCGAGTCAAGTTTGTCAACAAACCCGTTATCTTTGAGAATCCTCGAATGAACCACCTATAGTATCCTGCTATCCCCAAGAAATAACGTACCTCAGTCGGCATCGTAGGCTGTCCCCACTCCCTCACCGTTGGCACCTTCCCTAGATTTACCGATATTCCTTCCACATAAATGATATGCCCTAAGAATTGAACCTCTCTCAGCCAGAACCCATATTTCCCATATTTTTTATATAACTCGTGCTCACGTAGAGTCTATAAAACCATCCTCAAATGCTCGACATGCTCCTCCTCAGTCCGGGAATAAATCAGAATGTCATCGATGAAGATGATTACAAACTGATCCAAGAACTCTCTGAACACTATGTTCATCAAGTCCATGAAGACTGTCGGTGCGTTGGTTAGCCCAAATGGCATAACCCTGAACTCGTAAGATCCATACCTCACCAGAAAAGTAGTCTTAGGGACATCATGCTCCCTAATACGTAACTAATGGTACCCCGACCTCAAGTCTATCTTCGAAAAGTAAGAATCTCCCCTCAACTGGTCGAATAGGTGATCGATTCTGGGCAACGAATATTTAGTTCGTATCGTGACCTTATTCAACTCTCGGTAGTCAACACATAATCGTAGCTATGAATCTATTTTCTTTACGAACAGCATGAGAGCACCCCAAGGCGAGGTACTCCTACGGATGAAACCCTGACCCAATAACTGCTCGATCTTGTCCTGTAGTTCCCTCATCTTTACCAGAGCCATATGGTAAGGTGTACGGGTTATCAGTCGAGTACCTGGTGCCAAATCTATAACAAACTCTATCTCCCTACTGGGCAATAATCTCGGTAAGTCCTAAAATACATCAGCGAACTCATAAATAATCGAAATCAAATCAAGTGGTATCACCACTCCCTTATAAGTATCCTCCTTTATAGAATATAAATGGGTCGATGAACCTCCCTTAGGATGAGGCATCGCCACCAAAAACATCTCCTGACCCGGTATGGTAAACATAATACTATGCTTATAGCAATCAACCATATCCTTATACGTAACTAGCTAATCCATCCTGATAATAGCATCATACTCGTGCATCTCTAAGACATGCATATCGGTCGGTAGAAGTAATCTCCCAATCTCAATGCCTACTCCCCGAAATATAGAGAATATCAAAGACCCATAACCCATCGATGAGTCTACACTAGTAATTGTACAATCTGTAGTGTCTAATAACCCCATGGAGCGTGCAAAACTAGTGGCAATAAAACTATGTGAAGCCCCCATGTCAAATAATATCCACCCCATAGTCCTCTGAATTGAAAACATACCCTCGACTGCGGGTGGGGCATGATGAACCGTGGCCTTATGGACGTTGTAGACACGCCCATACTGCAGCTGTCCCTACTGCATCAGAGCTGTTAGAATGGATAGCAAAGCTGTTACCTGGGGTGGTGCTGGGAGGACGACTAGAAATATCGATTGTTGGGGCTCTTGACGAGCACCCTGTTGCTGTTGCTGCTGCTGCTGCGGGGCTCTACCCCTCTGAGGACAATCCTGGCGTTTGTGGCCAGTGTTACCACAAGTAAAGCACTTCCCTGGGAAGTGTCCTCCTCTCTTCCCCTATTGTCCTCGACCCTGATAGCCGTTTACACCCCTCCCTTGGCCCTGTTAAAATCGTTGCTATCCCTGCTGACCAGGATGGCCCTAATTAAAGCCTCCCTGACACTGTCTAAAATCTCCAGAACAAAATTATTTAGTAGGGTCCCCCTGACGGGAACTCTGCTCACCCTGACGGACCTATCACTGAACTGCGGGTGCCCCACTGGCACTGCTACCTCCTACGCGGCCCTACTGGCTGGACTCCCCAACTCATTTTCTTCCCTGTTAATGGAAGCGGTGGTCCCGACAATGTAGTATGGCAGCATTAACGACATCAGAATAAGTGGACAATAAAATATTCCATAACAGATGTTTTCGAATCCTCCAAGTCAATCCATCCACAAACCTCTAGATTTTTTCTCCTCCGTCGGTATCTCATCTGGCACTAAATTCAGAAGATCAATAAACTCTTCCTTATATTCAGTAACTTGTAACACCCCGCCTAATTAAATACCAGGTGTCCAGTCCCATACCAAATTAAAACAGAATATACAGTTGGCTCATTCTTAGCATCACTGTCGAAAACATTTACAACTCACCCAATACCAAATTAAGTTGGTGTTAAAAACTTTCCAAATTTTAATTCAACTAAAACCCATTTTTAGTTTATGAATAACACTACACATATTATTCTACAACACTAATAACTGAACAGATAACTCAAAAGAATTTAAATTCAATTGGAATAAACATTTCCACATAATAATCCAATACAGTAATCCCAACAATAGTAAATGTATTAAAATGACACGAATACAAGAGAATTTGACTCAGATAGAAGAGATAACTGAATTCCTTTGGGCGACATGCCCTAACTAAAAGAATACAGTGAATCAAATGAAGATAGGCATCTAAGAAGTACTCCATAGCTAGTCATAATCTGCTAAGGTTGGCGTCCCTGCTGCTGGACACCTGATATAGAAGGTATAATAGAAAAGAAAATATGCAAGGAAACGGGTCAGAACCCGATTGTGAAAATGATTTTGAAAACAACAAGTATTTAACAAGTGCAATAAAGCATTTATTAAGTACATGTTAGTATCCAGACTCTCACTTGCTATTCTCACCTCTCATCTAGAGTGCACACTTAACATTTCCTATTAACCCCCTAGTTAATGGTTCCTCATCACTGATTTCCATAATACGATTCCATCCAATATAATAACCCCGTATGTCCCATATCATACGTCGTATAATCATTTGTATACTTTTCTCATTAATATGAACCGTTTCTCATTAATATGAATTGATCTTTTCAAATCTATAAGAATAATTATTCATTATCTTAATTCAATTCTTTTTCTCAATTCACCGTTATCTATAATTATCACACAGTAGATGATTTAACCACAATATACACATACATTAATTCATTATATATATATATATATACACATATATAATACGGCACCCGAGTCACAACTGCGGTGCAATGCTTTACTCTGCTATAATGTCCCAATATTGCTGGTCACCAAATAGGGGACTAAAGGCCCGGTAAGGATTCCTCCAATCACAAACAACAACACAAATATTGGAGACGAACATAGTTCTCATACCCATGGGACACGCACAAACCTACGTTCCCATAGTCAGCGGACTTATCAACTCCCCGATAAGTCTTTCATAGACCTACGTTCTCGAGTGACAAATCAAAGATCCCATGGATTCATCAGGATATGACTGCCCTCACACGCAAACCTCCCCATCGATAGCAAGTAAGCTAGGTATGTCATACACATAAATTATCAATCAATCAAATAGGCATTATCATCTACCTATAATATAATATCAACAAGGTACTCAAATTACCCTAATGTAATTCCCATACATAACATTATATCTCTTTCAATCCTACGTATTAAAATATTATGACTTTACTTCTCAATTTAATTATCCTCGAGCCTCACTCATTACTCAAGGTTCAAATAGGTTTTCCTCAATGTAATTATTCAGTAAGAAATCATAATATCCTACTGGTCCATATCATCTTATTTCCCGAATTACTACGAATTAAACTCTCCTTTAATTAGGGTTATAATCGATTGTTTCTAATCTCTTATAAATACATCTCCTATCAACTAGGATTGAATACCATCATCACATGGCTCATAGTCTATAGTGCTTAATTCACACTATATGACTTATCAACAAAACCAACATCCTCGCATCCTATAACATTTCTCAACTCCCGACGTCGGTAAGGTTCATGCGCGGAGCGTATCGCAAAGAGAAATCCAAACAAGGAACCCCTCCAATACACTACTACTTAACTTTGTCGGTCGTGGAGGTCCGTCAACTCCAAATACGTCACCGGGATAACCTTATCCCCTCTTTCAACCAAATATGGTCTGAACTCCCATCTATATCCAAGAGCCAACCCACTAAGCGCTTGTACTACACTCAGCCCTTACGCAATCAATAATGAGCTTAAACGCAGCCCTTGATGTTCAAATTGTAACCCTAAGGCTACCCAGGTGTTATATTAAATCTCCCCTACTAGACCTATCCTTAATCCTCATGCATACAAATTAGAATCCAACACATGAATCTAGCAACCGAAATTTCCTTCAAATTTAAATATCATAATTTTAATCAATTAAATCCCAATCATATTAATTCGATTCTTATCTAGGGCTTACTGAACTTCCCTAAGTCCCATTATATCCAATTAATAATCACCAAAGATCTACAAAAGGTTTGGTATACGAACAAGCATTAAAAAGAAACAACTTCATAGATTCTGGGGAGGTCGATCGATCGAAGGCAGGCAATCGCCCAGATAACAGCCCAGTTTTCTACATTTCTGATACTACGGGTTTCATAAGTTTTGATCCTTCAAACCTTCATATTAACTAACCAAATGACTTATAAACCTTACTACATGATATATCAACATATGTGAATGATTTCTAATGCTCTAAACATCCTAGAATCATCAAGAGTTTGAATTAAAAGCATATGTTTATCCTCTTTTTCTAGAAAATTATCAACATAATATCTTCAAGAACACACCATTTGTTCTCTTCAACAGATTTTTATTATTTCGTGGATTACTATCTACCTACAACATGAGTTTGATTCATATATATGTTCATATTTCAAGAAATCCATTACAACTCCATCTTTATCTTCCAAACATGAAAAATCATCTCTTCTTATAACTTTTCTAACATAGACAATATACAAACTTAGATTGCAATTATCAAACACTTGCCTCTAATGAAGGTCTGATCCTTTGGGGTGGTGTATCACATGTGTTTCTCCCTTTTTCGGCCAACTTTCGGTGGTAGTTGGTGGTGGTGACCTTTGGTTCTTCTCCTTTCCAAGCAAGCTTTCTCTTCCCCAAGCAACCTTTCACTCTCTCTAAGAAGATGACCTTTCAACTTTTTGTAGAAGAGATGAATGAACCCACATTCAACTAATCTCCAAATACTTATAATAGGATAAAAACCCAAAATCACTATTCATCCCCTTGTAAAAATGACCAAAATGCCCTTTTGGGTTGTCTATTCATTTCCAAATGACCCGAGACCCAAAACCAACATCCAAATAGACTTTTTTGACTATTTCAACCATTCCGGATGCAACGATGCAGTCGAAATGACTATAAGGTCGATGTAAAAATATGTTCCCTTTTTAATTTAATAATTTAGTCCCGACACGTCCGATACCGCGTCCGATTAAAAATTCACATTATTGAATTAATATCACACAAGCATATCAATAACATCACATTCATATATTACCTAAATATCTTTAAGTAATATTCAGAATCATCCATTTTAATATCCACAATTCAGATAAAACCCAAATGAATTAATTTATAATAAAATCCAATTAATCCATTAATTTAAAATATAACCCATTTTGAAAATCATTAAAATCACGAGGTATTACATACTTCCCCTCTTATAACAGAATTTCGTCCCAAAATTCGGAAAGATAAGTCATACAGGTAAGTTCAACTCTGAGTATAAGTCTCACATCGCAAGTAATCTATGTCGTACCTCCCATACAGTACATTAACGAAAATCCCCATTGATGTTATACGCCAAGCCTCACCACATAGTTCCAACTGAATCGAATTTAAACTTTACCCAATTTTCCCTATACCATCCTCGTGACAAAGTTTGGAAAAAAAATGATCCTCACTTACTAAACAGATAAATCCTGAAGTCACAACTACTTACTGTTTCACAATTTTGAAAACTACAACAATCCAACCATTCAGGGCTCCCATACACCCTATTGTACAAGTTTCATTATAAAATGGATATGTTTACCCGCATAATACTCTGATTTACCGCAAAGGTTATAAACTCATATCCTAAGGACCTAACTTATTTCGACTCCCAACGTTTATTAGTTTCATGCATGGGGTGTCTCACAAGCGAAATCCAAACAAGGAACCCCCCCGATACACTACTACCTAAAGTAGTCGGTTATCGAAACTCCTCAGGTCCTTAGTCAATAGTATATAACATCTCTAGAGGTTTTATCGATTGTAAATAAAAGTCTACTCATCTACTCTCTTATAAAAGACAAGATGCCAGCTATAGTAGTACACATACGCTCTTATATACCACAAGTCAATCCACGTCGATAGTCACATCATGTTCGGACATGCCTAAAGTAAGTAATTCCGTGATAAAAATCAGACCCACGTGATAACATGTAAAATATAGGTGTCCCACACCCCTCGGTGAGTCTTCGTAAATAACAGTGTTATAGGCTAAGTTTAGCAACCATACAATATTAATCGCTACAAAAATCAATATACGCCCCATAACTCCTTAGATAGAAAACATACCCTCATTCACGAGTGGTGGTTGTTGATTCGCACTATTATAACTTTGCTCCAATGAGTCAAGAAAAATTTTACCCCCAAATTTTCAGTTCTAGTTAACCACACTCCACTATATGCCCAACCCTTTGAATATATTTCCTTCGTTAGGTAACACACATAATTCCCGCATTTCAGGAACTTCTACTTATGACTCTCCTCAATTTTCCATAATAGGCGTGACCTCGACTACGGTCATCATACTCAAACATATTTAATAACCTCCTAAGTACGATCTCCGTCCGTCCAATGGCCCTCATCTGCCATACTTCTTGTACGAACCTGTACGAACGCAATAAGATTCACTAATATGTACGGAATCTTACCAAAGAAATAAACAATCCAAAATATATGGCTCTACATCCAAGAACGCTAAGCTGAAAACACAGTAAGCCGTACAGACCCTAAAGGACACTAGAACCTGATGCTCTGATACCACTTGTAACCCCCAGCCTAATTAAATACTGGGTGGCCAGTCCCATACCAAATTAAAACAGAATATACAGTTGTCTCATTCTTAGCATCACTGTCAAAAATATTTACAACTCACCCAATACCCAATTAAGCTGGTGTTAAAAACTTTCCAAATTTTAATTCAACAAAAACCCATTTTTAGTTTATGAATAACACTACACATATTATTCTACAACACTAATAACTGAACAGATAAATCAAAAGAATTTAAATTCAATTGGAATAAACATTCCAACATAATAATCCAATACAATAATCCCAACAATAGTAAATGTATTAAAATGACACGAATACAAGAGTATTTGACTCAGATAGAAGAGATAACTGAATTCTTTTGGGCGACACGCCCTAACTAAAAGAATATTGTGAATCAAATGAAGATAGGCATCTAAGCAATACTCCATAGCTCCATAGCTCGTCATAATCCGCAAAGGTTGGTGTCCCTGCTTCTGGACACCTGATATAGAAGGTACAATAGAAAAGAAAATATGAAAGAAAACGGGTCAGAGCCGATTGTGAAAATGATTTTGAAAACAACAAGTATTTAACAAGTGCAATAAAGCATTTATTATGTACATGTTAGTATCCAGACTCTCACTTGCTATTCTCACCTCTCATCTAGAGTGCACACTTAACGTTTCCTATTAACCCCCTAGTTAATGGTTCCTCATCACTGATTTCCATAATATGATTCCATCCCATATCATAACCACGTATGTCCCATGCCATACGTCGTATAATCATTTATATACTTTTCTCATTAATATGAATCGTTTCTCATTAATATGAATTAAGCTTTTCAAATCTATAAGAATAACTATTCATTATCTTAATTCAATTCTTTTTCTCAATTCACCGTTATCTACAATTATCACACAGTAGATATATATATATATAAACACATATATTAATTCATTATATATATATATATATATATATATATATATATATATATATATATATATATATACATATATAATACGGCACCCCGAGTCACAGTTGCGGTGCAATGCTTTACTCTGCTATAATGTCCCAATATTGCTGGTCACCGAATAGGGGACTAAAGGTCCGGTAAGGATTCCTCGAACCACAAACAACAACACAAATATTGGAGACGAACATAGTTCTCATACCCACGGGACACGCACATACTTACATTCCCATAGTCAGCGGACTTATCAACTCCCCGATAAGTCTTTCATAGACCTACGTTATCGAGTGACAAATCAAAGATCCCATGGATTCATCAGGATATGACTGCCCTCACATGCAAACCTCCCCATCGATATCAAGTAAGCTAGGTATGTCATACACATAAATTATCAATCAATCAAATAGTCATTATCATCTACCTATAATATAATATCAACAAGGTACTCAAATTACCCTAATGTAATTCCCATACGTAACATTATATCTCTTTCAATCCTACGTATTAAAATATTATGACTTTACTTCTCAATTTAATTATCCTCGAGCCTCACTCATTACTCAAGGTTCAAATAGGTTTTCCTCAATGTAATTATTCAGTAAGAAATCACTAATATCCTACTGGTCCATATCATCTTATTTCCGGAATTACTACGAATTAAACTCTCCTTTAATTAGGGTTATAATCGATTGTTTCTAATCTCTTATAAATACATCTCCTATCAACTAGGATTGAATACCATCATCACATGGCTCATAGTCTATAGTGTTTAATTCACACTATATGACTTATCAACAAAACCTACATCCTCGCATCCTATAACATTTCTCAACTCCCGACGTCGGTAAGGTTCATGCGATGAGCGTATCGCAAAGCGAAATCCAAACAAGGAACCCCTCCAATACATTACTACTTAACTTTGTCGGTCGTGGAGGTCCGTCAACTCCAAATACGTCACCGGGATAACCTCATCCCCTCTTTCAACCAAATATGGTCTGAACTCCCATCTATATCCAAGAGCCAACCCACTAAGCGCTTGTACTACACTCAGTCCTTGCGCAATCAATAATGAGCTTAACCGCAGCCCTTTATGTTCAAATTGTAACCCTAAGGCTACCCAGGAGTTATATTAAATCTCCCCTACTAGACCTATCCTTAATCCTCATGCATACAAATTAGAATCCAACACATGAATCTAGCAACCGAAATTTCCTTCAAATTTAAATATCATAATTTTAATCAATTAAATCCCAATCATATTAATTCGATTCTTATCTAGGGCTTACTGAACTTCCCTAAGTCCCATTATATCCAATTAATAATCACCAAAGATCTACAAAAGGTTTGGTATACGAACAAGCATTAAAAAGAAACAACTTCATAGATTCTGGGGAGTTCGATCGATCGAAGGCAGGCAATCGCCCAGATAACAGCCCAGTTTTTTGCATTTTTGATACTACGGGTTTCATAAGTTTTGATCCTTCAAACCTTCATATTGTAACAACCCGCGTAATTTTGGGCAATTTTAATTAATTTCTGGAAAATGGAGGAAAATAAAGTTTTTGATAAAATTATTTTTATTGATCAAATATGTTGGTTATTATTTTTAAAGGCGAGAATTTCAAATGGTTTCGAAATCGGAGTTAAAACGGATTTTAAAATGATTTTTAAATGTTTTTAACTCTTGGAATTCTAAGTCGGCGAACATTAAGTAATTTTCAAGAGTTGTTTTGACTTCCAACTCTTCATTTCTTTGCCTTATTTAATGGATTCTTTTGGATTCCAACTCTTCATTTCTTTGCATTATAAAAGGAAGTCGTGGAAAACTCTTTTAACCTACTTTTTGGCACAAATTTTGGCAGCAAATATATTTTATATTCCTCTTCTTTTTATATACACATTGACCCTTGAGATTTGTGAGTTCCAACCTTAGATTAGAGGTGCTCTTGAGGCTATTTTGTTGGAGGTTCTTGGAGAAGATTTTGTAGATCTTTTGTGTTAATCTTGAGGATGTGATCATTGGTTTCTCATCGTGTTTTGAGGTATGGGGTTTTACACAATATGCTCCTTAAATCTCGCGAGTGTCATTCTCTTTGAATTCTTGTTAATTGAACGCATATTTGAATTGATAAATTCATTGAAATCTGGAAAATAATTGTTGAAATTATTTTGATTCATGTGGTATCATTATATTGTTGATGAGCACGTTGTCATGAGATTTTAATATGACACGGAGGTTGGACACCCGCCAAAATTCCTGTTTCCCGGGCTATGGCTTGATAAAGCATATACGGATGTGGTGAGGCCTGGTGACTCGGTTAATGTGTTGTTGAAACATTTATTTATAAATTCTTTGAGATTTTCATTTTGATTTGAATATTCGTACTCGTGTTGTTACGCTTTGTTCATCGTTAATATAATTGTTGAGCATCTTTCTTGTCGTATTGTGTATTTTCCCATATTTTCTTTTAGTGGCAGGTTAGTGCGGATTTTGGGGCGCTTGGAGATTGATGATAGCGAGGATTGTTTGGGAAAGATTTGTATTATTTTGATGTATAGAGCTTTGGAGATTTGTATTTTATTTTCGAGTTAGTTGTTGTATGTAATTCGAGAGATTTGGTATTTAATTTGAAGAGATTGAGATTAGTGGATTTATATTATTGTGGGTTTATTTAGATGCTCTATACATTGTCACTTGTGGATTTGGATTTATTTTATCGCATTAACGCTCCATTCGCTCTCCCCGGGCAGGCGGGGTGTTACAAATGGTATCAGAGCATCAGGTTCTAGTGTCCTTTAGGATCTGTACGGCTTACTGTGTTTTCAGCTTAGCGTTCTTTGATATAGAGCCCTATGTTTAGGATTGTTGATCTTTTTGGTAAGATTCTGTATATATCAATGAATCTTATTTACGTTCGGGAGTGATCGAACAAAGAAGTATGGAAGATGAGGGCCATTGAATGGGTAGCGGAGATCGTACTTAGGAGGTTATGAAGTATGTTCGAGTATGATGACCGTAGTCGAGGTCACCCCTATTATGGAAAATTGAGGAGAGACATCAGTAGAAGTTCTTGAAATGCGGGAATTGTGTGTGTTACCTAACGAAGGCAATATATTCAAAGGCTTGGGCATATAGTGGAGTTTGGTTAACTAGAACTGAAAATTTGGGGTAAAATTTTTCTTGACTTATCGGAGCAAAGTTATAATAGTGGGATTCAACAACCACCACCCACGAATGAGGGTATGTTCTCTATCTAAGGAATTATAAGGCGTATATTTATTTTTGTAGCGATTAATATTATATGGGAAAATGGGTTTCTAAACTTTGACAATAGCACTGTTATTTACGTAGACTCACCGACGGGTGTAGGATACCTATATTTTCATGTCATCACGTGGGTTTGATTTTTATCGCGGAATTACTTACTTTGGGCATGTCCGAGCATGATATGACTATCGACATGCATTGACTTGTGGTAGAGGAGAGCGTATGTACTACTACTATAGCTAGCATCTTGTCTTTTATAAGAGTAGATGAATAGAATTTATTTGAATTAATAAAACCTGTAGAGAGGTTATAAACTATTGACTAAAGACCTGAGGAGTTTCGATGATCGACTACTTTAGGTAGTAGTGTATCGGGGGGGTTCCTTGTTTGGATTTCGCTTGCGAGACACCCCACTCATGAAACTAATAACCGTTGGGAGTCGAAATAAGATAGGTCTTTAGGATATGAGTTTATAACCTTTGCTATTATAATGAAAGTTGTACGATAGGGTGTATGGGCGCCCTGGACGATTGGATTGTAGTAGTTTTCAAAATTGTGAAACAGTAAGTAGTTGTGACTTCAGGATTTATTTGTTGAATAAGTGAGGATAATTTTTCCCAAACTTTGTCATGAGGACGGTATATGGAAGATTGGGTATAATTTAAATTTGATTCAGTTGGAATTATATGGTGAGACTTAGTGTAACATCGATGGGGATTTTCGTTAATGTACTGTATGGGCGGTACTACTTAGATTTCTTCTGATGTGAGATTTATACTCGGAGTTGACCTTATCAGTATGGTTCATTTTCTGAATTTCGGGATGAAATTCTGTTATAAGGGGGGAAGTATGTAATACCCCGTAATTTTAATGACTTTTAAAATGGGTTATATTTTAAATTAATGGATTAATTGGATCTTATTATAAATTAATTCATTTGGGTTTTATCCGAATTGTGGATATTAAAATGGATGATTCTGAATATTACTTAAAGAAATTTAGGTAATATATGAATGTGATGTCATTGATATGATAGTGTGATATAAATTCGGTAATTTGAATTTTTAGTCAGACGCGGTATGGGACGTGTCGGGACTAATTTATTAAATTAAAAAGGAAATTTATTTTCTATAGACCTTATAGTCATTTCGACTGCGTCGTTGCGTCCAGAAGGTTCGAAATAGTCAGAAAAGTCTATTTGGATGTTAATTTTGAGTCTCGGGTCATTTGGAAATGAAAAGACAACCCTTTTGGTTATTTTTACAAGGGGGATGAATAGTGATTTCGGGTTTTGTCTTATTATAAGTATTTGGAGATTACTGTATGTAGGTTCATTTCATCTCTTCTACACAAAATTGAAAATTCATCTTCTTAAAGAGAGTGGAAGGTTTCTTGGAAAGAAAAAGAAGTTTGCTTGGGAAGGAGGAGAACCGAAGGTCAAAGGTCACCACCACCATCACCATCACCACCTGTGTTATTCAACGCCAAAGGATCAGATCTTCATTAGAGGCGAGTGTTTGATATTTGCAATTTAAGTTCGTATATTGTCCATGTTAGGATAGTTATAAAAAGAGATGATTTTCATGCTTGGAAGATGAAAGGATATAGTTGTTAATGGTATCAGAGCTTAGGTATACGTCAACCCTCGGGCTTGGGTTTTGGGTTCATTGCGTGGATAACAATTTTTAGAGATAGAAATTTTTATGTGATCTTCGTGATAGGTTTCGAGA
This sequence comes from Sambucus nigra, assembly GCA_949130495.1. NCBI lineage: Eukaryota > Viridiplantae > Streptophyta > Magnoliopsida > Dipsacales > Adoxaceae > Sambucus > Sambucus nigra. The sequence continues at coordinate 178,162,469 of OX422219.1, forward strand.
TTAGATGTGAGGAATTTATTTTTGGAGACGAGATTATTTTGGAAATTGTTGGTCTGATTTTGAGAGTTAGGCATTCGGTGAATTTCGAGGGCGAAATTCCATTGTTAGTGGGGAAGTGTAACAACCCGCGTAATTTTGGGCCATTTTAATTAATTTCTGGATTATGGAGGAAAATAAAGTTTTTGATAAAATTATTTTATTGATCAAATATGTTGGTTATTATTTTTAAAGGCGATAATTTCAAACGGTTTTGAAATCGGAGTTAAAACGGATTTTAAAATGATTTTTAAATGTTTTTAACTCTTGGAATTCTAAGTCGGCGAACATTAAGTAATTTTCAAGAGTTGTTTTGACTTCCAACTCTTCATTTCTTTGCCTTATTTAATGGAGTCTTTTGGATTCCAACTCTTCATTTCTTTGCATTATAAAAGGAAGTCGTGGGCAACTCTTTTAACCTACTTTTGGCACAAATTTTGACAGCAAATATATTTTATATTCCTCTTCTTTTTATATACACATTGGCCCTTGAGATTTATGAGTTCCAACCTTATATTAGAGGTGCTCTTGGGGCTATTTTGTTGGAGGTTCTTGGAGAAGCTTTTGTAGATCTTTTGTGTTGATCTTGAGGATGTGATCGTTGGTTTCTCATCATGTTTTGAGGTATGGGGTTTTACACAATATGCTCCTTAAATCTCGCGAGTGTCATTCTCTTTGAATTCTTGTTAATTGAACTCATATTTGAATTGATAAATTCATTGAAATCTGGAAAATAATGTTGAAATTATTTTGATTCATGTGGTATCATTATATTGTTGATGAGCACGTTGTCATGAGATTTTAATATGACACGGAGGTTGGACACCCGCCAAAATTCCTGTTTCCCGGGCTATGGCTTGATAAAGCATATACGGATGTGGTGAGGCCTGGTGACCCGGTTAATGTGTTGTTGAAACATTTATTTATAAATTCTTTGAGATTTGCATTTTGATTTTAATATTCGTACTCGTGTTGTTACGCTTTGTTCATCGTTAATATAATTGTTGAGCATCTTTCTTGTCGTATTGTGTACTTCCCCATATTTTCTTTTAGTGGCAGGTTAGTGCGAATTTTGGGGCTCTATGGAGATTGATGTTAGCGAGGATTGTTTGGGAAAGATTTGTATTATTTTGATGTATAGAGCTTTGGAGATTTGTATTTTATTTTCGAGTTAGTTGTTGTATGTAATTCGAGAGATTTGGTATTTAATTTGAAGAGATTGAGATTAGTGGATTTATATTATTGTGGGTTTATTTAGATGCTCCATACCTTGTCACTTGTGGATTTGGATTTATTTTATCGCATTAGCGCTCTATTCTCTCTCCCCGGGCGGGCGGGGTGTTACACATATTAACTATCCAAATGACTTATAAACCTTACTACATGATATAGAAACATATGTGAATGATTTCTAATGCTCTAAACATCCTAGAATCATCAAGAGTTTGAATTAAAAGCATATGCTTATCCTCTTTTTCTAGAAAATTATCAACATAATATCTTCAAGAACACAACATTGATTCTCAGAATTTCTTTAACAGATTTATGATTATTTCGTGGATTACTATCTACCTACAACATGAGTTTGATTCCTATATATGTTCATATTTCAAGAAATCCATTACAACTCCATCTTTATCTTCCAAACATCAAAAATCATCTCTTTTTATAACTATTCTAACATGGACAATATACAAACTTAGATTGCAATTATCAAACACTTGCCTCTAATGAAGGTATGATCCTTTGGGGTGGTGTATCACAGGTGTTTCTCCCTTTTCCGGGCAACTTCCGGTGGTGGTTGGTGGTGGTGACCTTTGGTTCTTTAGTTCTTCTCCTTTCCAAGCAAGCTTTCTCTTCCCCAAGCAACCTTTCACTCTCTCTAAGAAGATGACCTTTCAACTTTGTGTAAAAGAGATGAATGAACCCACATTCAACTAATCTCCAAATACTTATAATAGGACAAAAATCCGAAATCACTATTCATCCCCCTTGTAAAAATGATCAAAATGCCCTTTTGGATTGTCTATTCATTTCCAAATGACCCGAGACCCAAAACCAACATCCAAATAGACTTTTTTGACTATTTCAACCCTTACGGACGCAACGACGCAGTCAAAATGACTATAAGGTCGATGTAAAAATATGTTCCCTTTTTAATTTAATAAATTAGTCCCGACACGTCCCATACCACGTCCGACTAAAAATTCACATTACTGAATTAATATCACATAGCCATATCAATAACATCACATTTATATAGTACCTAAATATCTTTAAGTAATATTAAGAATCATCCATTTTAATATCCACAATTCGGATAAAAATCAAATGAATTAATTTATAATAAAATCCGATTAATCCATTAATTTAAAATATAACCTATTTTAAAAATCATTAAAATCATGGGGTATTACATAACTGTCCTCCCTTTCTGTTTGAGGTTCAATAGCTTCCGCCTTATCTCGGTCCGTACGGCGAAAGGGAAGTACTTGCAGTCAAACCGCACCCAAAACTCTCGAATAGTCCCAGCTGTCTCTCTCCTCCGTAGTGGTAGTGGACTCCTACCACTGTAGCGCTGCCCCCACCAAGTTAAAGGTGGCTAAAATCTACTTCTGCACCTCCGTGCACTCATACATCCTCACGTGTCTCTTTATATCCTTCCTCTATTTGCTCGCCTTCACCATATCTGAACTTCATGTGAACTCTGGAGGATGTTCCTTCTGAAAGGAATCTCTGACGCATTCCCAAGCAGAAGGGAAATCGTGGACTAGTGCTGGAGCCACTGATGGTGCCTGTTGTAGGGCCTGCTGTACCACGGCTAATACTGCATTCACCACTTGTGAAACAATAGCGACAACTTTCATAGCATTCATCGTACCCTGGGTCGGAGCCGGTTCAGGCTCAGGCTGGGCATCCCTATTAGCTCGCTGTGCAGGTCTGGGAGGCATCTGAAATAAGAGAGAAGCTTTATAAGTCCATATTAATTATCTCAAATAGCTGAAGGCGTAGAATACGCAATTAATGAATACAACAATCCTAAATATTGGGCTCTATATAAAAAAAACTACGCGGAAATCATAATAAGCCACACAGATCCTAAGGACTCTAGAACCTGATGCTCTGATACTACCTGTGACACCCTGCCTAATTAAATACCGAGTGATCAATCATTTATTAAATTAAATCAGAATATCAAGTTGGTTCAGATTATTCATCACTATTGAAAACTTTATAATTAAACACTAACCACCTAATATTTAAAAAGGTTGTTGTCAAAATTTTATCTTTTAATTAACATAAAACCGGTTTAACAAAATAATTAAACAATCACCATTCACATCAATCTCATATTATAGGAAATAACTGCAATAATAAATTAAACTGGAGAAAAGATTTCATGTCTAAGTCCCAAATACAATAATCCACTAGAAATAAACTCAACAACTAAATAAAGTAAATAACTAAATCCAAAATCTCTGAATGTCTAAATAGAAAAGGGGCAACATGCCCTAACTGATGAAATACTCAAAAGGAAGGAATAATGAACATAGAGACGTCTACTGCCAAAGTCCTGTAACTTCCACAGCACCTACAGCTTGTCGAGTGATTGGAAGGGCACCTAAAATAATTTGACAAGAAAAAGAGATTTACAGAAAACGGGTCAGAGCCCAAGTTGAATTTTTTTTTAAAAATCAACAAGTGCTTAAAAAGAGTTATAGCACATATATTAATCATGTTAGGTTATCGTACTCACTTGAGATGCTCACCGCTCATCTAATGTGCACGCCTAATGTTCCATCAAACCATACTAGATTCTATTCCCACGCTAACTAGTTCTTTCCCGTCTAACATCTAATCATATCCCAATATCGTCCTCATGTATTTCCCTCGCAATATACATAACACTTATAATCAACTTATTTTTAACATGAATACACGCTCTTTCAATTTAATATAGGTAAAGTGTTCACCAACTTAGTTCAGTTCATATTTCATTATTACACATGTCTACTTAATTCACACGATAGATAGTATCACAAGTATATATATGCATACGCTCTCTCTCTCTCTCTCTCTCTCTATATATATATATATATATATATATATATATATATATATATTCAATACTGCACCCCGAGACACATCTGCGGTGCATGCATACTCTGCTATCATGTCCTGGTGCATCGCTCATTGCATAAAGGACTATAGGTTCAATGCCTCGCGGACCATCAAAATAAACACACATATTGGAGGTGAACATAGTTCCAAGCCGATGGGCTACGAACATACCTACACACCCATATGACCATCATCACTATCATTCTCACAGATAGTCCGTACCTAGGTCCCATGCTCTAGTGGTACAAATCAAAATCTCACCCGAAGGCTCCTCAAGGCATGATTGTCGACAACGCGCAACCTCCGCTCGATAGCAAGAAGCGTAGGTATGTCATACACATAATAGTTCAATCAATAAGTATACGCGCAACTTATTATATTCATTAGGTACTCAAGCAACCTAAATTCTCGAATTTATATGTAGTATCTTCGTCCCTACTACCCACAATACTTTAACTGTACGATTTACCTCTCTATCGTATATGCTCTTTGAGGTTCTCTCATTCCAACCCATTCCCTTAGTGGTTACACAATTCCTTTCACTACTAAATTATGAAAAGAGGCTACTCTAGAATAGCGTAGGTCCTATTCTCTCACTAAAAGGAACCTAGAAGGGTTTTTAACCCATTTGGGCAAAGATTGGAGTTTCTGAAATCTCATTAGAACTTGGGAATTCTCGTTTGAACGAGGTCGTTCAACAAGTTTCTCACTTCAAACGAACTCTAAAATTTCGTTTGTAATCTCATTGGAATTCTCGTTCGAACGAGAATTCAGGGTTCGCCCTTGTTCTCCCAAAAGCTACGTTTTTCCAATTTGTTCAAAACAAAATCAGTTCAAAACTCATTATAATCCAAATTTAACAACTCTAAACCTTATCCTCTAGTATTAGAAAACTTTTCCATCCGTTTTTAACATCAAATCCCTAAAACTATAGCATGAATTTCAATAGATTTCTCAAATCTTCAACAAGCCCTAATTTCACATGACCTCCATTAATAACAATTTAATCCCATATTTAATTTCGTGAAATCAACATATAAAACCCATATTTATCATTCCCAGAACGTGGTTATTCAACTACATGCAAACCTATACTCCCAATTAAAGATTACTACCCAATTTTTATTCCAGATTCATAATATCATGGTTATTCATCAACTACATTAACATGAATCATATATGCTCTAAAAATTCTACAAGATAAACACTTGACTTTTTATGAAGTTATGAGTCCCTGGATGAAGTTGGTATAGGGGTGATCCTCTCTTTACGATCTACGCGTTGGTGTAATTTTTGGTGTGAAAGCTTGAGTCTTTACCCTTAGGCTCTTATGGAGTTCTTCTTCTTCCTCTTTGGTTCTCTTTCTCTCTCACGTAGGTTTGGAAACTCACAGATAGATTATTACCCACGTACTCTTTCTTTTTAATTTCCTATTTTCGTCCATTTTAATAACCCAAAATCTCAAATAATTAAAATACCCCTCCGGGGTGTCGGTTTGGCCTAAATTGCCCCGAAACCCAAATAAAACACCCGAGTAGAGTTTTCTGACTATCTCGACCCTTCCGGACTCAACGACGCACTCAAAATGGTCGTACGAGTTACTTAAAAATAAATTATCTTTTTAACCCAATAATGTAATACCGATACGACTCACATACACGTCTCAACTAAGTATATTGCAACTGTTGTATTTTTCACCCTCGACCATAATAATATTTTCTTAATCATATATTACTTTACTCGCTAAGTAATATTCAACATAATTATCATCATTAAATTGTCACGTTAGTAATTATAATATTTAAATCCAGATTAATTATAAATAAATTTTCTCCATTTAAATTAATTAATCCTAATTCCATAATTAAAATAAAATCCCTAAAAAATACGGGATATTACACCGACCTGATATATATATAGCAAACAACATGGATTACCTGAGACTTCATAACTCATTTAGAATGATGTTGATATTAACTTTTCTTATTTCACATGGATTATTCAACAAAATTTTTATATGAACACAGTTGCAGATATCATTATGGCAGCACTCAATTTACCATACTTTAGAAAACATGTAACATAATTATTTTATATTGTTACTTGTTAAACAAGACTGAATTATCAAGATTCAAATGATAAGAACACTAATAGAAGCATAAGATTGAAAAACAAACAAAAGTTATGTGTATACAAATATATGTAATAATATATAACTCGCCTAAAATCACAAAGGTAATCTTTTAGATACCATAATTGAGATGATTGTTGAATCTAGAAAGGTATTAAACACGTGGCTTGTCATTGTAATCACATACATTTTGTAACTTTTTATTAATCGGTTATCATGCAATGGGTATTTTTGAAAACTTAACTACTATAAACATGTGCAAAGAGCCTTAGACTAAACATATTTGTAAATGGAATCAATACTTCTACACGTTTATCTATAAGGATGATCATTTAATTGCGCTTAAAAAAAGGTCATTAGCTAATAAATCTCTTAAAAGTCTATTTATATATGATCAGTACAAGCGTTAATCTTATTGGTATCGTAAACTCATAAACTTTGTAGTTATCTAACGATAAATTCAAATGATACAATTACACTTATTAATGTAAATACAATTATATTTATTAATGTAGATACAATAGCAACTGTAACTCTATCTATATTAATAAGTGTAATTATATTTATATTAATAAATATAATTATATTTATATTCATATATATAAATTAACAATTATAATACACATAAACTTATTAGAAAAAATATTTTTAATTTGTTCTCATCATTGATTTGTCTAAAGATCACCGCCATGTTTTGGTAAAAAAAATTCAAAATAACCATGTTTATTGTAATTTGCCTTTAAATATCCGTTTGCTCCAATGATTGCTGAGTTTGTGGCAATAAATGTAATAAGAGATATTGTGAAGTGTATGTCGGTACATGGAAAACTCTAGCCTATCAGCACCTCACATTTGTTGAACTCATTGAATGCCGCGCGTGGTTGGAAAAAAAAAAGCATTTCAACTATGTCGGCCGTGTTAAGAAGCAAACTTTTGTTCCTTGTAATTCCCGTCAATACACCATAGCTTTCATTCTTTAAATTAACTAAAGCATAAAAAAAGCTAATAATTGTAATTAAAGTTTTGACATTTCAATTAAGGAAAATGTTTGTGTTCCAAATAATTTCTTCAAATCATCCTCAAATAGCTTTAAATGTTATATTTTATGGTATGAATCTCGTCAGAACACAACTCATCAATGTTATTTGAAAGAAATTTGAGAGAATTATTTGGTACCCATAGTACCACTCATTAAATAATAAATAAGAACGTCGACGTGCCGAAGGAAACAGTTGGACACGACTTGCCTTAATAATGGGACCAGTCCGGAGATATTTTCTACATTTATAGATATTATATGCCAAAAACAGATATTTTAAGTGGCGAGCCCACGTGTTTGTGCAATCTAAAATAAATTGCCATTTATAACGAAACCTGATCCACATCTAGTTTCTGCATTTTACTCTCTTGTTGTTTTCAGTTAGTTGGAGATAGATCCGATCTTGGTAAGCAAAAATGGGGATGAAGGATCATTTGGCTATGAGGACTGATTCAACCGGGGCAGAATTAATGGGTTCGGACTTCAATGAGCTGAAGATTGCTGCCAAGAAGCTACTTGTTCATGCCACTAAGCTTGGTGCCCATGGCTTCATTACTTCCTTTCTCGAATGGTTTGCCTGTGCAGCTGCAGTGTGAGCTTTCACTCTCTCACACACACAAACACATTGCTCATGAATGTTGCCTTATGATGAAAGTTTTATATTTCTTTGAATTATATAATTATTTTTCTTACCATGACCCTTGATAGTATTGTTCATAGTGTCAACAATTCAGGTTAGTCGTATAATATTTGGGTTATGTCGAGTTTCATCTGTGAACGAGTTAATCGTGTTAAAAATTGACACCCAGTTTTCTCTCTCTGGTAGTCTGTCTTTTATCGTATTTAAGTCAACTTGCCTTTGTGCCTTGTTTATTCTCACGTTAAATCTGTTTGATTTTGTTTAGCCCTCTCCTTTTGTTTGTCCCCACTACGTAAATTTAACGGGTTCTTGACAAATTAACAATCGAATGAGATTTTTAGTTAGCAGGAAAGAGAAATATGATATCAAAAGTTTATAGGTGTATCATGTTTTAGACTACATAGAGTGTACTAAAAGTTATGGTTGTTCATGTTCACATGTATTTTCACGTTCTCGTGAGAATCTATTTTTGAATGGCCTTAATTTCATCCACTTTGTTGTTTGGGATTTAAAGGGCTTGCTTGATCCTTACTTCCTATACGTTAGATTAGATGGATGTAGCCTTGCATTGCAACTTAGGTTAGATAGGTTGGGCAAGGGACGCGGACGGAAGGTAAAATTAATTATAGCTTCTTTCATGCAAGGGCGGAGCTAGGATTTCTCGGAGGGGTGGACTAAAATTAGTAATGAACCCGAATTTTTTTGTCAATGGGGCGGAAGTCCCGGCCAATGTCCGGAATTCAGGGCAATTTCTAAGAGGAGAAATTTATTAAGTTTTTGTATCTATTTATCAACATTATTTTTTATTTTCTAGCAATTTTTAACCTTTACAAATTGTGGGATTATTTTGCAATAATATTTTAACTTCAAATAGCAATTTTTAACCCTTACAGATTTTTTTTTCCAATTTGGGAGGGGTGGGCTACAGCCCTGGTGGGCCCACCCCTGGATCCGCCCTTGCTTTCATGTAATACGACTACAATAAGTCGGAGCGTCCAAATATATCATCAGTGGAATGCAGCGTTTGTTTACTTGGGGCAATTGGGCACAAAAACATACTACCATAATTACTTTTTAACTTTTTAAAACTTCAGGTAAAAAAAAAATCTTGATAAACTTCTTCATACTTATTTAATTAAACATAAGGGTCTTAACTTAGGTGTCCAACTTAAAAATAATGTTGCCAGTTGATGGTTTAAAGTTATTCCAGGTAATGACAAGAATGTATGTAACGATCAAGGGCCATGGGCTTTGAGTAGGAGACAACATGGTGCAAATGATGGTGGCCATGTTGGACCCACTCAACAGGACCCTATGGGCACCATCATTTGCGCAAGAGAATTTATATAGCAAGGCATATCTAACATGCTAAGTTCTTGAAGCATGATTTTTTATATTTATAATAACTCTTAAATTTTAGTTATTGTTCAAATATTCTTTGATAAAATATTTTTTCTAATCTTTTTAACTTGTAAAAAAAATATATAATACAAATAATTCGTTTTATGCACGAGCAATTTGTAGTAGGTATAAATTTATGGCCTCGCCTGGACTTTAGTTCTGGTTTAGATATCAATGAGATACAACCTTTTATCAGCACAATGAGGCATGTATAGGGTAATGGCTTGTAAATGATTATTCAAACCCTTGATCCCTAGGCTAACTTTTAAATATGGGATTCTATATAAATTCACATGATTCATTTTAAAAGTACTCAGCATTTTTTTATATCAAAATGAGAGGATAGATAGGGTGTGGCTTTTTAAGGCCAATTTTGAGACTTGTGTACAACTTACTCAGCAAAATAAAACAATTGAAATTTCCGCTTTTTTTTATAGATGATTGCGGATATGGAATGGCCTGCCGGGGCCTTTGCTGGTTAGACAGAAATCATATGAATAGAAAGAGAGCCCAAAATCGCAAAACTACAAAAAAGAGTGATTGTGACACTGTAACTGTTATTGATAGGTGACATGATTAAAACATGAAAAATATTGACCGTTTAAATCTGAATTTAAACATACATAATAAAGTAAACTGGTAATTGGTATAAGTTAGTATAGTCTCTTTTAGATCTCAATAAATTGGAGCCCTGTGTTATGCCAAGTTAAAAATAAAATATGGTTTATATTCAACAGACCAATAAGCCTTATAGATGTTTGAACTTGGCGCCTTTAGTGTTAAAGCCCTCACCCTCAAGAGTTTTTGTGTGTGGTCTAACAACTTATGGACTCTAGGTTGTTGTATTAGAATTTTATGAGTTAGTGTGTTTTCCTGTTGTCATATTACAATGTGAAGTTATTGAATTACAATATGGGACTTCCGTATTAGAATTTTTTTTGTCATGTTAGAAAAGTCATTTTGAAAAATACATGTCACACTAGATTACGGTACATGTCGTATTAGACAGCATATTTGCCTAATGACTCTACCCAAACACTTAAAAAGTGTTTGGCCACACACAAACCTCCTCACCCTAAGGGATTTAAACAAGTTCCCTGTTTGAACTTATATGAAACCCTTCCAACTTGGGGCCTTAGGCGACCACCTTAGGCGCAAAGCCAGTCTTGATTGCTGAAATAGTACTATGTATTAATCCACATGTTCTACTTAAAAATTGAGGATTTCAATTCAATTGTAACACTTGTATGTTTTGTTAATCTGTTTTTTCAGTAAATAAAAGTAATTAAACATGTACAAGAATCTTTTTCTTCATCTATTGCCCCGTTTAGGGAATAACTAATATCACCGAGTTTTAAAAATAAACTGGAAAGCAATTTAATGTTGCAATACATTTGCAACTCCCAAGCAGACGTTCTTTTTCTTATATGTAAGTTGCTGATGTGTGTACTATACACTGTTCATTATAGATGAACTGAATTTTTATTAAAAGTTTGTTTCATTTTGCCCATAATTTGATGCTTTGTATAAAAACATTACAATATTATCTCTATCTGTGAAACAAAGTGGCATGGCAATGCTGCATAAGGTTTGAAGTGTCTGACGAATCAAACCATAGACATTTTATTGTTCAATTGGTTCTTCACGGTGTTATAAGTTCTTTAATTCAGGTCCTCATGTATGCAACATGTCTAGTAACATATATTATGTTCAATTGTGTGTATATAAATGTTAAAATTATCACTCTACATTTTCATTGCAGTTATTTGTTGGTATTGGATCGAACAAACTGGAGATCGAACATGCTGACTGGACTTTTAGTTCCTTATATTTTCTTCAGTGCCCCTTCAATATTGTTTAACTTGCTCAGGTGCTGATCTCTATTTCAATGAGCTTTTGTTTTCTTTGGTTCTCTCTTTTCTTTTATTTATATTAACCTTCTTGGTAAGTTTGTTTCACTATGATTCAGGGGAGAGATTGGGAAATGGATTGCTTTTGTTGGAGTTGTGCTAAGGCTTTTCTTCCCCAAACATTTCCCAGGTAAAGATACACTGTTGTTCTGCACCTAGGCTTGGAACATGATCCTTTTCTTATTCTTTCTTTTTTCTCATCAACTGAGCCCACAACTCTTGTTACATCTAGATCTGGAACTGTTGGATTGTAATTTTTGAATGCCCCTCCACGGATCAGTCAAAATCAAGAGTTTACACTTGACTTGAAAGTAATTTTTTGTAAAGATAAGTGGCTTTTAGCATCTTAATGGTATAATTAAAACTTTCTTAAATAGTGCAGATTTTGGATTATCGAATTTGTGTAAATACATTTAACTTGGAATGTACTAATAAGGAAAGTAGGACTTCTAAATCGGGATGGAGGGAGTAGTTGATTACAGTTAAGTTACCATCTCACAACAAAACATAAATTGTTAAGAGAGCAGAGAGAATAATGAAGAGACATGGCGAGGGGGGATGGAGGTAACAAGACTCGAACCTCCCAGAAATCAGAATTCTAATATTATGAATAAAAAAAGGTCGTACCTAGTGCACAAAACTCCCGTTTCACTACAGGTCTGGTAGAGGGAGAGGGAGAGGCGGATACAGGGGGGGCCTTAGCCCCCCCCCCCCCCAAAACTTTAAAGAATTTTAAATTTTAACCCAATAGTTTCAAAATTTTAGAAAAAAATTATATTTTTATAGTTTTGGGCCCTTAAAAAATAGATATACATTGTTTGGCCCCCTCTTACTCACATTTCTAGATTCGCCATTGGGGAGAGGTAGATGTCGTCTGGTCCCATTAAGTGAGCCGGATATAAGAGTGGGATATAGGATAAGAGTTTTCCCTATATAACCGGATAAAATAGCATTAGCTCCTAGGTGTGATGGTTTTATCCTACGACTCATCGGATAAGAAGCCTTATTTGGGATACAAATCCCATTCAATGCCAAACATGGGATTAATAAAGTTATTCTATCCCACCTCCTCATCCCCCACCCATCAATCCGGACTTGGGTATCATCGTCATCTTTTAAAGGTGATGTTTGGTCCAGTAGCGGATCCAGGATTTGAAGTGAAGTGGGGCGAAATTTCGTGACGAAGCCCGGGAGTTCGGGGGTGGGAGTGCCCGAGGCAATTTTTTTTGGGTTGTTTTTACTTATATTTTTGCAATTTTTAACCCCACAAATGTTTAGGTATTAATTAACTAAATTTGGATTCCTAAATTTTTTCGTTTCGGATTGTGGTTGAACCTCAGCTTCGGATACGATTGGTGTGTTGTTTCCTCTTTTCCGTTTAAAATTTTCCCTATTGACTTCCAATATTTACAACAACTTTAATTTAATTTCAGACTAATAGATTCACACTAAATTTAATTTCATTTGAGACTAAAATTTTACATTATAAACTAAATTTCACACTAATAGATTCTAGGGATTTTAATTTTAATATTCATTATAAATTTAAACATATATAAACAAAAACACATATTTTATTTTGCTAAACAAACACATATAAACATACCTCTATCTCTATGAACAAATTCATATAAATAAACCTATAAACAAACATAAAATATAAACAAAATTATAAATAAACATATAATTTTACTTTTTTTTTAATAATAAAAGTTGAACTGGGGCGGCCGCCCCGCTTCGTCTCAGGTTGGATCCACCCCTGGTTTGGTCTAAAGAAGAGCCAGAAATCTTCAATTGAACAATGTTATCTACTCTCTCAAAATTAAAGTGTTCTTTTTTATCATTTGTGTAATGCTTCTTTCGCTATCTTGCTCCTGAGATGACAAACCTCCTACCAATCCTGCCTTTACTACATTGCTTATGACAAATCGATTTTAATTCAGCAAGTGGTCACACAAATCCTATACTCACTCAATGAAGTATACATATTTGTGAGCTTCATATTAATTGTTTATGGGCAAAGTTCCAAAAAACACCTTGAACTATGTACTTTTTGTGAAATAAATAACTTCGGTAATGCAAAAAAGAAATCTTTGAATTATGTATCTTGTTGCATCAAACACCTTTTGGAGACTAGTGATTATTTTTAGCATTACAGACGGGAATCATTGCAACAAATGTATTATTTCTGTTTTTCTTATGAACTTGATCATTGGTGTTGATCGAATGCAGATTGGCTGGAGATGCCTGGATCACTGCTTATTCTTCTGATTGTTTCACCTAGCTTCATCGCGCAGACCCTGAGGGGCGGCTGGGTTGGCCTTGTGGTGTGTCTTGTCATCGGTTGCTACCTTTTGCAAGAGCACATTCGGGCATCTGGTGGATTCAAAAACGCCTTCACAAAAAACAGTGGTATATCCAACACGGTTGGCATTGTGCTTTTGTTCGTTTATCCAGTCTGGGGATTGATAACCTACATCTTTTAATACATTATGCACGATTGCATACTGTTTTCTAGTGTGCAATTTAAACGATCAAATTATTATATTCAGATTTTCCATTTTCTCTCGTTTGAACTGGAACAGAAACCTATTACTACTACTACCTATGTGTTAAGGTGGGCAAATTCATTGATCATGCTTCGTTTTTATGTTGTTTTCTTTGAAATTTGCATTTGGTCAAATGTAGTGAAAACTCTAATAATATCAATGTTTGTCCAAGTCCGGAACCTTGCCAAATATATTTTTGTGCTGTGTTGCAATTTTGTCAGACTCCTTTGTTTTTAAAACGTACAGGGTGACATCATATTGCCAAGTTAGTGTCGTGTTCTCAGCAATGGAGGTGGAGTCTGCTGCTGATGTAGAAGTAAAACAGTTTATATGGTCTACTATAATTAGCTGTCTTTACTCTTAATTTTCTTTATCAGAAGCTACCCAAGTAGTTTTAAAATGAACTCGACACGAATCCAACACAACAAGAAGTTACCCAACTGTATACATATTGTGCATCCTGGAGTTACATTTGTATCACCAGTGATTGCTTTGGTTAGTTTTACTCTCACTATCGGTGATGTGGTCTAATCAACACACAAGGGTGGATCCTGTAAAAGGAAAGGTGAACGTATTTGCGTCCTTAATTTTTGAGAGTGCGCAAAAGTAACTCTATAAAAAATTTAAATTTTAAATCAGTATGCTGTTTGTACCACCTCAATTTTTTTTTAAATTTGCTTGGATCATATCAAAGCTAGGGGTGGCAGTCTTACCAAATACAGCTCCTAAACGGGTGGATCCGTTAAACACGGCAACTTAAAGAATCGAGTTTGGGTTTAGCCATTTAGTATAAATACACCATACGAGTCGTTAAGGCCAGACTTGAACACGATCGAAACAGGACACGAATTCGACAAGACACGACACGGTACATACGAAACGCTCAACGGGTCAGGCTTGGGTAGAGGTAATTTTGACACAAACTCGATTAGACATGATACGAAATCGACACGACAGGACTCATTGCCATTCCTAAGTGTGTTTTTGATTTGTAATTGTTCGAATCACCTTCAAAATTATATTACCCAATTTTTTCCGTCAAGGCGTCGCTCAAAATATCCTCTCCATGATCCAGTGTCAAAAGTTTTTCAAAGGGCAATTATTCAGTAGACGTGGCTTTCAAAACGAAAAGCAATCGGGTAGCCTCAACGTGCTTCACAGAAAAAGAAAATTTGCAAGAGGGGAGCAGATTCTGAAAAGAATATGATTAAAATAAAAAAAATAGAAATAAGAAATAGTTAATGTTACTTCAAATTCATGAGTATTCGTGATCAAAGTCGAGCAAAAATCCAGCCAGCAAAGAGATTGAACGTACGAACGTTTTGGTGAGCCCCAAAATTGCAGTGACGAATTTAAATTGAGCAATGGTACGATTCTCAAATATAGGGGGGGGGGGGGGGTGCAATTTTTGACACGACGCGATAACTCGACACGAAGTTAGCGGGTTAGGGTTGATGATTTTTTGACACGAACCCGAATATAACACGACTCGCCAACACGAATAATAAACGGGTTGGGTTAGTGTCAAACACGTATAACTCGAAAATGACACAAATAGACCCGCTTAACTCCTATTTTATGGAGAATATGTTAGATAATTTATATATCTTGATAGACATTCTATAAAATTCATGGAGAATCGGATGATTAATTATTTATGTGTTGCAAGAAGTTGAAATTAATTAAATTTAAGTTATTGTAGGTCTATGATTGGTATGATTGTTTAAGAGTGAAGAAAAAAAATATTTTACATTTTACTTAGTGGGTTATGCGGGTCAACCCGAACACGACACGATAATAAATAGGTCGAGTTAGTATTTGCTCATCTGACACGATTAGTTAAATGGGTCGGATTAGGGTTGACTAATACTTGACACGAACCTGACATGATACGATCCGAACACGACACGACGCACACGAATTGCCACCCATACTCAAATACAATCTCCAATCCATTAAGCAAATGACGTGACATATCAATAGATACGGTACAACACGTGTTGCAAGTAACATTATTGGGAAGGAAAATGATAGGGAGATTCTTGTTTGGGATTTAAAATTAGGACTCTTGCTCACATGGCGTGCTATCATTGTTTGATTCTTTATGAATGTTGGTCCGCGTCAACGACATTAATCGATCATGACTCGCTATGTCAGCAAGTCTTAATTTTGAGTCCCCTTAGAAGAACCCTATTTGGAAATGTATTGAGACTCATTGTTTTTAAAGCGCTTCTACGACGACTCTCAATATCAACTCTCATCCGAGTCTCTCTCATTTGCTCCATTAAAAGACAAAAAACAAAATAAAATTTGGGACCTGTTTCGTTCTCTATTCTAAAAACTTGATTTAAACGCTGTTTTTAAATACAGTTTTAAAATTCAGTTTTTTGTATTTATAATTATTGGTGTGTGTTCGAAAAACTTGTTTTTAAATACAATTTTTTGAAAATTTGATAAAATTGACAAACGTGAATATATATATATTATACATATATGCGTATATATATAAACACATACATAAAATTTTCATATATACATAATACATGAATGTATACGTACATACATACATACATACATACATATATATATATATATATACATACATACATATATATATATATATATACATACATATATATATATATATATATATATATATGTACATTTAATATCATGTATTTTTATGTATATTTAATGAGGTATGTTGGATAGTTTTACTACACACGCACATGTATTTTTATGTATATTTAATGAGGTATGTACATTTAATATCATGTATTTTTATGTATATTTAATGAGGTATGTTGGATAGTTTTACTACACATGCACACACACACATGATATATATATATACTTCACAATAAAATTATATATATACATGAATTGATAATACTCTTTAATACATATGTAGTATATATATATTTTATATTATTCCATACATTAATAATACATGTATAAAATTATATACAAGTATCATGTATCTATTCATATTATTATTTAACATATGGATCTTAGTATATTATATAATTTAATAATATAAAAATACATAATTTTGTGTATGTGTACATATATATTTTTTATTTATAAGAATTGCACACATATTAATATATTATGTATGTATATTATATATTAAGGTATAAATGCATTAAAATATTAAGAGTGAATAATTCTGAGTTGAAAAATAAAAAAACAGAAGTTATAAAACACCATTTTACTATTTTCTGAAAAACTTGATTATAACACAGAAATATTATAATTTAGTGTTTAAAAACAGGTTGTCAAACACAAATTTTTATCAGAATTGTATTTAAACACAGAAAACAGAATTATAATTGCAAACGAAACAAGCCCTTAATTTTTTAAATAAGATTTTGTTAAAAAAATTATACTACATTCATAAGAATTTTTTTTACCATTTTTTATAAATAAAAATTAGAAAAAAATGTTTATCAATTTTTTTAAACAGTTAAAAAATTGTTGAAACCTTATTTTATTTTCATAATTTTTTATTTTATTTTCTTAAAAACAGATTCTCATTAAAAAAACTATAAAAATATGGAAAATTATTTTTTAAAAGCTGGCACGGACCCACATTATCGCAATTGGTTTGTGCCGCTGATGCAGACTCATATAATCATCGCGATTGGTTAATGCTGCTAGTGTAGATCCACGTCATTTAATGAACTTTTTTTAAATGGCTTTTTATTGAAAATATAAATTTTTAGTTACTTAAAAACTATTAAAAATATGAAAAATTATTTTTTAAAAGCTGGAGCGGACCCGCATTATCGCGATTGGTTAGTGCCGCTGGCTCGGATCCATATCATCATCGTAATTGGTTCGTGCCGCTGGCGCGAACCCATATCATCATCACGATTGGTTAGTGCCGCTGGCGTGGACCCACGTCATTTAATGAGTTTTTTATTATTATTATTTTTTTTAAATGGCTTCTATTGAAAATACAATTTTTTAGTTTTTCAAAAACTATTAAAAATATGAAAAACTATTTTTTAAAAGCAGGCACTGACCCACATCATCACCGCGATTGGTTAGTGTCGTTGGCACGACCCCACGTCATTTAATGAGTTTTTTATAAATGGCTTTTATTGAAAATACAAATTTTTAGTTTTGTAAACATTTTGTTTTTTATAAATATTTTTTTTAACAGTTATAAAAAGTTAAAAACATTTAAAAAAAACAATTTTTTATTAAAAAAAAGAGTTTTTATTGAAAATACAAATTTTTAGTTTTTATTTAAAAAAAATCAACTAGACTTGTCTTTTAGTGTTCCACACCAGTGAGTCAGGATAGAGAGTCGAATTAGAGAGTCGGTGTAGATTTATTCTTGTTTTTAACTTGATGGCTTAACATGACATCGAAATGTGATCTGTTGAAACATACATGGACGACTCATTACAAACATAGGGCTAATGAGTTATTAATGTTTTAACCAATTATAATTGAATGTCATGTTAACCTTCTCTTAGAGATGGTTAACAAAGTTGAACTCACCACGGACTCACAGGCGGGTAATGCATTATATAGGCATTATTTTTCCATTTAATATAGGTTCAAGATATAAAAGTCCTAAACTTATCATATGCAAAAAAAATCAAAAGGAAATATTTTTGTGCACTAGAAAATTGCACAAAAAACTATACCAAATATTGTGGCAGTGCAATAAATTATTGGAAATTGGATATTCATAACTTGGGATGAATCACATCTTGAAAACAACTCGCTCGGGTCTGGTGAACAAAGACCCAACAACTTGACATCCCACAGAGTTGTCATCTTATGAGAGCATCACGAGTTATTCGGTTCCTTCAATGAGGTACTCCACCATTAGTTGTAAAACATTGACAATGGAGCATGAGCTCCGAAAGTTAGTTTTTTTTTTGTTAATTTTATTCTAGTGATGTTACACATACTAGCCTTTTATATGACATCACTAAACCTGAACCTTCCCTTGCTCCTATCAAACAATTGTCGATGGTAATGTACTCATTACTATTACTTTTGTAATGATGGATGAGGATTATATAGAAAAAGTTTCTTAATTGAAATGTTTTTTTGTAGTTTAAATTGATCACTTTCACTCCCCACTACACCTTAAATTGATATCACAACAATGTTCGCTCAACCATGGATCCGATGATTAGGAATTTGGGTAATGCCACACAAATAATGCATGACCCTCTGCCATCGCAATAAAGTATTCCAGGCCTCTCACCCATTACACCTATTGTTGGGAAATATAGGACCCTCGTCCAGCCATATCTCAGCATAATCGAAGAACGAATTTAACCAAAACCCTAGTATGTGTTGTATCGGAGAGAAGCTTAAAGCCGTCGCATAAATCCATCTAATCCCCGACATCTTTATCATTTGGTAAACCATATAAAGTTCACCATATCCCCAAGAAAGATACTTCCCCATGCTCCTTCATAAATTTGTTATGTGACTAGGATCCAACCTTCTTAGTTAGACCCAACGTCGATTCAATAGGACAAGTACATGCATTACCTTAAGTCAAAACATAAACCAATGAGTACTCATATATCCACATGCACCCCGTATCAAAAAATTATCGAAAGTGCTTTATAGATATTTTATCATGGATGAGGTATAACATTTGTAAAGTACATATTTGGTATTTTGTTGGGTACTAATTGTAAGTGCATCTAACATTATTTTAAACAAATAGACTTTTTTAAGAAAAATCTCTTATAATACGTGTTGATACCAAAATTAATATGCTGATGTGGACGAATCATACGAAGACACTTGTCAATCTACGTGCCACAATAACAACGAGGAAGTTCATTTCCTCGACCAACTCATGTTTTCCCCGAGCAACGAGGATATACCGAGGAATTGCAACACTCCGAGATACTCTAGCTCTCCGAGGAACTCCTGATCAATGAGCAACTAAGGCGGTCCGAGCTGCATCTCGGCCGTAGTATTAATTGCCAGAATGTCAACAGTTCAACTATTCATTGAATGTTTATCATCTTGACGCACACGCTGCATTAAATGTATTACCCTTTCATATGTATATCATTTAATGTATCAACCCATTCATGTACAGCCTAAGGGCTATAATTACCTTGTATCACCCTCATTCAAAGGGACCGGAATTTCTGGATTGAACTTGTAATCGAGAATTCCTAAACACTCAACAATAACATAACAGTGGACGTAGGCCATTCTTATAAGGCTGAACCACTTTAAAAATCTTTGTTTCACTTTATTTATCTGTGATTGAATAATTAGAGCAATCTAGTTTTTTACATCAACAGATTGGCGCCGTCTGTGGGAAACGACTGTTGTTATCGTTTTTCACCAAAAATCATTTATCATCAATGGCAGATAATCCAGAATCCAGTAATCGAAATGCTGGAAATGTTGGAAATCCTCCGAATCCATTTGCACCTCCAGATCTGGCTGGAATTATGACGAATCTGGCTGAAGGACAAACCGCCATGCAAGAAACAATGAGGCAACTCATTCAAACTCTTCACGGCGGTGCACCTACCCATTCAAGGCAAAGGAGTGATCGTGGGCAATCGCGATCCAGGCGTACCGGGTCATATCGCAATGAAGAATCTAATGATTTTTCTTATCAACCTGGGCGAACTTCATCGATACGGGCTACGGATACAGATCAACATATCACTCTCTCTCCGGAGAGAACTAGCGCCCTGGAAAGATTAAGCAGGGCATCTCCTTTCAGTCGTTTAGGACCAAGGAGAAATATGAGTCCACCTAGAGCCCCATCGAGAAGCTTTCGACCACCATCAGGTTTGAGAGAAGGATCAGCACAATCAAGACCAGCTACTCGTCGAGATAGATCTCAGGAAGTTACGTCAGAACAATCAATTGCTCGGACTAAGCGACCCGAGGAAGGAAATGAAGCATGGAAGGGTTCCATTCAGCGATTGGAGGATAGACTTGGAGAAATGGTTAAAGAAAGGAATCCCTTACAGAGAACTTTTGTTCAAGGGACACCTTTTGTGCAGGCCATTGTGAATTTTCCTACACCATCGAAATTTAAAGCACCTGTAGTGACCCCTAAATATGATGGAAAGACAGATCCTGTTCTTCATATAGAACAATACCAGGCTACTGTCGACATATATGCTGTCCCCGACGAGATGAGGTGTAGAGCATTTTCGGGAACTCTTACCGGATCTGCACAGATATGGTACAACAATCTTCCTCGGGGTAAGATTTCGACTTTTATTCAGTTAGCCGAATTGTTCATTGGCAATTTCTGTTTTGAAGCAAAGCCGGTAAAGCGAGTAGCGCACTTGTTAAGTGTTAGACAAAAATCAGGTGAGAGTACTAGAGATTACATAACTCGTTTCAATAACGAGAAGTTGGAAGTCATAGATTACGAAGAAAAGACAGCGATCACTGCTTTGATGAGTGGATTGCTGCCTAACAAGTTATATTATACTTTGGCCAAAGATCCACCTAAAACTATGTCGGAGTTGATGGCAAAAGCGGCCCAAATCATGAATGCCGATGAGGCTATGGCTGCGAAGAAGAATATGGATAAAGAAACCAAGGTGGAGGTTGACAAATCTAAGAAGAAAGAGCAAAAAGGTAATGGTGGTGACAAGCACTCCAAGAATAATAGGACGTCATGGGAAGTCCTGAAGAAATATAATAATTATACTCCATTGAAGATGGGTATTAATCATGTTTTAGAAGAAATCAAGAATAACGAAGAAATCAAGTGGCCAGATAAACTGAGGACCAATCCTGACCTGAGGAATAGGGCCAAATATTGCGAGTTCCATAAAGATCATGTCCATACGACCAAAAATTGCATAGCTCTTCAGAATGAGATTGAAACGCTCATCCGAAGAGGAAAGTTGTCAAAATATGTAGATCGCAGAGGTGAAAGGAAAAATGATGATAGAACCAGAGATCGTTCCAGATCTCCTCGTCGGACGGAGGAGAAAAAGAAAAGAAATCATGAAGATGATCCAGATGAAGACCCCGATCTTCCAAAAAAGCCAAGGCAGCCTGAACGAGAGGTATTTTCCATACGTTTTGGGTCAATTGATTGTAATGTTATAACAGGAGGAGATGCTGGAGGGGAGACCTTACTGCAGAAAGAAAGGCCTATCTCGGAGAGGCCCAAGCCTGCTCATATATTCAACGAATAAATCTTGCCGAGGATGATCGTCCGAGGAAGGTAAATAAAGAGAAGCTAGTTATTGGTTTTTCAAAAAATGATTTGGCAGGTATTCTTTACCCTGACGACGATCCCTTGGTGATCAAAATGAGGATGAAAGATGTGGTGATTTCAAGGGTATTGGTGGACAATGGTAGTTCGGTAGACATCATGTACTATTCATGCTTTGATAGCTTGAATTTGAAATTATCTCAATTGGAACCTTATCACAGACCCCTTCTGGGTTTTGCTGGCGAGAAAGTTTTTCCACTTGGGACGATCAAGTTGGACATATTCATTGGAACTTGGCCCGCTTGTCGAACAGAAAGAATACGCTTCTTTGTGATGGATAAGAATGTGCAGTCAGCCTACAACATCATCATGGGAAGAGTTGGTTTGAAGAAGTTCGAAGCAGTTCCATCTACAGTGCATCAATGCTTAAAATTCCCAACAAACTTCGGAGTAGGAGTTGTGAAAGGTGATAAAAAAATAGCTCGGGAATGCTATTATTCATCTGCCGAGCAAGAGGAACTTGAAGAATCAAGGAAAAAGACTATTACCTACCAGGTGGAGGAAGGTACAGAAATTGAAACTCTTGATCCCAGGGATGAATCCCAACTTGTAAAAGGACAGGTGGTAGAATCTACAGAAAATGTTATTCTGGACGAGGAGCACCCTGAACGAGTAACCCAGATAGGTTCGTCGTTGGATGCTTCAATAAAACAAGAGTTGATAATGTTCTTGAGAAACAGGAAGAAAACTTTCGCATGGAGTCATGAGGACATGCCAGGAATAGATCCAAAGTTCTTATGTCATGAACTTAATGTAAATAAGGAGATCAAGCCCGTGAAACAGAGAAGAAGGGTATTTAGCCCCGAGAAGAATCAAGCCATACGAGAGGAGGTCGAGAAGCTCCAGAAAGCCCAATTCATTGAAGATGTGAAATATCCAGACTGGCTGGCAAATGTGGTGATGGTAAAGAAGAAGAACAATAAATGGAGAATGTGTGTTGATTTCACTGATCTCAACAAGGCATGCCCAAAAGATCATTTTCCATTGCCCAGAATTGACCAACTGGTGGATGCTACCTCGGGACATGAGCTGCTCAGCTTCATGGATGCTTACTCTGGCTACAACCAGATCAAAATGAAACCTGAAGACAGGGAAAGTACTTCTTTTATTACCCCTAGGGGAACTTATTGCTATAATGTTATGCCTTTTGGTTTGAAAAATGCAGGAGCGACATACCAGCGGCTGATGAACAAGGTTTTCACCGAACAAATCAGTTGCAACATGGAAGTCTATGTCGATGATATGCTAACAAAAAGCAAGAAAGCTGCAGATCATCTAGTTGACTTAGCTCAGACATTTGATCAATTGGATAAATACCAGATGAAGCTCAACCCGACGAAGTGCACATTTGGAGTACGAGAATGAATGTTTCTCGGATACATTGTCAATCAGCGAGGCATTGAAGCAAATCCAGATAAGATCAAAGCTCTTTTAGGGTTGCGATCTCCAACAACAAAGAAATAAGTACAGAGTCTTACAGGACGAGTTGCAGCGCTCAACATATTTGTATCCCGAGCAACAGACAAATGCCTCCCATTCTTCAAAACACTTCGAAAAACTTTTGAGTGGACTGATGAATGTGAGAAGGCCTTTCAAGACTTGAAAAAGTATTTGGGAGCACCTCCATTGTTGTCTAGACCAATAACAGGAGAAAAGTTGTACTTTTATCTAGCAGTATCAGAGAATGCAGTTAGCTCGGCATTGATCAGATTGGAGAATGGAGTCCAGAAGCCAATTTATTACACAAGTAAGGCTTTCCGAGGTGCAGAGATCAGGTACCCAAAGTTAGAAAAATTAGCATTGGCATTAATTGAAGCAAGTAGAAGAATGAGGCCATATTTCCAGGCCCATACCATCATTGTGTATACCGACATGCCATTGAGACAAGCCCTTCACAAGCCAGAAAAATCAGGAAGATTGATGTACTGGGCAATAGAACTTGGTGAATATGATATTGTGTATGAACCCAGATCATCATTAAAAGGGCAAGCTGTAGCAGATTTTATAGCAGAGTTTACATACCCTGATACCCCAGAGGAACAAAAGTTGCTCACTGATCAACCTGTGGATGTTACAGGATCAACAGACATAGGTCCAGACCAACTCCGGTTGGTAAAAGGACTTGTGGATGTAGAAGGATCATCAACTTCAAACTTAGACCAGCTCCGGTTGGTAAAAGAGCGAGAAGAGATGATCGATGAGGAGCGAAAAGTGTCAAGGGAGGACGAAAAGAAACAACAAATATTTCACCGAGGAACCCTATCGGATAAGGAATTTGAAGACGGGTTACCCATATGGAGATTATATGTAGATGGCTCATCTTGCTCAGCAGGTTGCGGCGCAGGAATTGTTTTGAGCACCCCAGACAAGATTGACATGGAATATGCTTTACGATTCCAATTCAAAGCCTATAATAATGAAGCTGAGTATGAGGCCATGATAGCGGGTTTAAACTTAGCAAAAGTTATGGAAGCACGGCAAGCAATTGTATTCAGTGATTCTCAATTAATTGTAAATCAGATGACAGGAACATATGCAGTTAAAGGAGATTTAATGGCAAAATATCATGCAAAGGTGATGGAGTTACTGGCAGAATTTGATGCCATTCAATTGGTGAGAATACCGAGGATGGAGAATGTACAAGCAGACGCACTGGCCCGACTAGCATCAGCTACTCGTACCGAGCTGCGAAGAACGATACCAATTGAAGTATTGGAAAGTCAGAGCATAGATGAAAACTTGACGATGAATGTTATTACCCTTGATTTAGGACCATCTTGGATGGATCCCATCAGAGTATATATTGAAGAGGGAGGATTGCCAGAGGATAAGCTCGCTGCCAAAAAATTGAAGTATAAAGCTTCTCGGTATGTATTAACTAATGGTATTTTATATAGACGAGGAATTATGGCAGGTTTGCAGAGATGTGTACATCCCTCCGAGGTGAAGGAATTGATTGAAGAAATCCATGAAGGGTCTTGTGGAGCTCATGTAGCAGGTCGAACACTTTTACAAAGGGTAATGACTCAAGGATACTACTGGCCAACGATGAGGGCTGATTGTATAGCCTATGCTAAGAAATGTGACAAGTGCCAACGTTTTTCCTCTATACGACGAACTCCACAAGCATTGTTGATACCCATAACTTCCCCTTGGCCATTCGCCATGTGGGGAATTGATTTGGTGGGACCATTGCCGACCACCTGAGGAAGATTCAAGTACCTCGTCGTCGCAGTAGATTATTTTACTAAGTGGGTAGAAGCTGAACCCCTCATCGACATGACGTACGAGAAGGTATACCAGTTCGTTTGGAAGAATATCATCAGTCGATATGGTCTCCCTCATGCCTTCATCACAGACCATGGAACCCAATTTGATAACGAAGAATTTGCTGCTTATTGTCATCAGTCGAACATTTTGAAGGTCCATTCAGCACCAGGTCATCCTCAAAGCAATGGACAGACTGAAGTGACGAATAGAACACTGCTAAATGGTTTGAAGAAAAGGCTAAGTGAAGCTAAAGCTAACTGGATTAACGAGCTACAATCAGTATTGTGGGCTTACCGAACAACTCCCCGAGCAGCGACTGGAGAATCACCATATATGCTGGCATTTGGAAGTGAGGCTGTAATACTTGCCGAGTTAGGTCTCCCAACACACAGAGTGCTGAATTTCAATTCCCCAGTCAGCGACTTGATGAGAAGACTGGATTTGAACATGCTCGAGGAAGTCAGAGAAGAGGCAGCCATTAGGAATGCTGCTTATCAACAACGAACAACTCTTTTCTACAACAAAAGGGTGAGGAAATGCGATTTAAAAGAAGGAGATTATGTGCTAAATAAGGTTATTCAGAAACACAATAAATTGGAGGCAAACTGGCATGGGCCTTACCGAGTTACAGAAGTTGTTCGACCAGGAACTTACCGAATAGCAACTTTAGAAGGAGAAGAATTCAAGAATGCTTGGAATGCTGAACACCTTCGCAAGTATTATCAATGATGTAAAATGTACAACGGGTTCAACAATATGAATAAAACGATGATGTTTTCACCATTTTCCTCTCCTTTGTTTGAAAGTTTTTTGGGGAATACTAGTGTTGTACACTACGCTGCTCGACAGCAAAAAGAAGACAATAGTTCGAAAGAACCAAAAAATATACTCCTTTGGTTAGGAGGTGTACACTAGCGTGACCAACTAAGGTTGGTAAGATAACTAGTGGACAAATAGTTCGAAAGAACCAAAAAATATACTCCTTTGGTTAGGAGGCGTACACTAGCGTGACCAACTAAGGTTGGTAAGATAACTAGTGGACAAATAGTTCGAAAGAACCAAAAAATATACTCCTTTGGTTAGGAGGTGTACACTAGCGTGACCAACTAAGGTTGGTAAGATAACTAGTGGACAAATAGTTCGAAAGAACCAAAAAATATACTCCTTTGGTTAGGAGGCGTACACTAGCGTGACCAACTAAGGTTGGTAAGATAACTAGTGGATAAATAGTTCGAAAGAACCAAAAAATATACTCCTTTGGTTAGGAGGCGTACACTAGCGTGAACAACTAAGGTTGGTAAGATAACTAGTGGACAAGATAGTTCGAAAGAACCTGATAATTCAATAATCAACTACGTTTGAGGGAAGAACAATATCATTTGATTTGAAAATAAGCCAATAAGTTGGTCGGAAGGTAAAATCATTCCAGAAAATACAATGGTAAACTCAAGACACAATGGGTTTGGTGGAAAAGAAAATCCACATTCAACAATGAATAGACTGGGGAACCAATGTCCCTTAGCCAATCGAAAATAATCTAAAGGCTCAGAAAGAACCTCCAGAGTTACCCAAGAAGGAATGGAAAAATCGGAACGAAATTTCTCAACAGACTCCACAATATAAACCATATTGAATAAAATAGATACAGAAGAAAGGAAGAAGATCTTACAGGAAGAAAGGAGGTATGTTGACAACGAACGAAAACTAGGATAAACGCACAAGAGAGAAGGAGAAAATAGAAAGCTTGAATGCAGGAAATTAGAAAAAGAAGAAGACGGTATGGTTACCTAAGAAGTTTAAATACTTTGCCTTGGGAAGCGACGAAGGAAATGATTACAAAAAAGAAACTATTGAACTTCCGACGGCTAAAAGGACAAAAAGGGCACTAAGATCGAAGCGCTCTTAAAAGTTCGAAAAAAGGCGGATTCGTTGAATTTGGAAATAAATTCAAATACGATGCTCCTAAAACCCAGGAAGATCATTCAATATTGCCATAAACTGAGAAAGAATGTTCCATACTCCTCAAAGTTCGAAATATGAAACATTGGGGGCTTCTGTTGATACCAAAATTAATATGCTGATGTGGACGAATCATACGAAGACACTTGTCAATCTACATGGCACAATAACAACGAGGAAGTTCATTTCCTCGACCAACTCATGTTTTCCCCGAGCAACGAGGATATACCGAGGAATTGCAACACTCCGAGATACTCTAGCGCTCCGAGGAACTCCTGATCAATGAGCAACTAAGGCGGTCCGAGCTGCATCTCGGCCGTAGTATTAATTGCCAGAATGTCAACAGTTCAACTATTCATTGAATGTTTATCATCTTGACGCACACGCTGCATTAAATGTATTACCCTTTCATATGTATATAATTTAATGTATCAACCCATTCATGTACAAACTAAGGGCTATAAATACCTTGTATCACCCTCATTCAAAGGGACCGGAATTTCTGGATTGAACTTGTAATCGAGAATTCCTAAACACTCAATAATAACATAACAGTGGACGTAGGCCATTCTTATAAGGCTGAACCACTTTAAAAATCTTTGTTTCACTTTATTTAACTGTGATTGAATAATTAGAGCAATCTAGTTTTTTACATCAACAGATTGGCGCCGTCTGTGGGAATTTTTTAGTTCGAAAGAACCAAAAAATATACTCCTTTGGTTAGGAGGTGTACACTAGCGTGACCAACTAAGGTTGGTAAGATAACTAGTGGACAAATAGTTCGAAAGAACCAAAAAATATACTCCTTTGGTTAGGAGGCGTACACTAGCGTGACCAACTAAGGTTGGTAAGATAACTAGTGGACAAATAGTTCGAAAGAACCAAAAAATATACTCCTTTGGTTAGGAGGCGTACACTAGCGTGACCAACTAAGGTTGGTAAGATAACTAGTGGACAAATAGTTCGAAAGAACCAAAAAATATACTCCTTTGGTTAGGAGGCGTACACTAGCGTGACCAACTAAGGTTGGTAAGATAACTAGTGGATAAGATAGTTTGAAAGAACCTGATAATTCAATAATCAACTACGGTTGGTAAGATAACTAGTGGACAAATAGTTCGAAAGAACCAAAACATTCCCACAGAAAATACAAAGAATTCCAAACTGAACCAAGTATAGTTGGTCGGTGATCAACTATACTTGGTCGACGAGGATAAATTATCGACCATGGTTGGTCGGATACATTTTAGGAAAAATTTTACCAAGTATGGTTGGCCGGGGATAAGAACCTTGGCCAAGTATAGTTGGTCGACAAGCACTATTTAACAACCTTGGTTGGTTGGAAACTGTTTAAACATTTTATACTCATTACTTTATTATTAAGTGATTGAGCAGCATTGATACTTATAAATTTTGATTACTAAGATGAACAGCATCATATTGTTATCTTTTTAACAGATACATATACACAAATGTAAAAATGTTTGATAAACACAAGGCAATCGTAATACAAATTTGCAAACAGAAAATGAAATTCTTTCATTAAGATAAAAATGTATTACAAGCTATACATATGTGCTAATTATTACACTGAAGAACCTATTCTATTGGTTTCTTTCCTTTAGCTTTTGAAACAGGTTCCTCGCCGGCAGGAGGATCTTCTAAGCAAAGAGGAGAATTGATGAAATTAATATCTCTGAGCATTCTGACGTTCATCACAGAAGGTGTATCCAAGAGATGCTCTGGACGAGATAATTCAGTTTGAGAATGAAGACTATAGTCGCCGAGATATTTTGAAATTAGGCTCCGAGGAATGGAACGAGCTGGGATCCATTCCATGTCCAATTTGAAAGGTGGCACAGGCAAATCTAGTAACCCTGGAGCATGATAATCCCATAGAAAATGCCCTTGATCCAATTTCAGTACACCCAGGGCGTTCAACCACCCCTGTTTATAACCTTCATTATTGGCATGTTCAATCCGAGCATCTAAATGAACAAGGGCTTCATTGTATCCTGCCATCCAAAATTCCCTAGGCTGTTTATGGAATTGGAAGGTTAATCTATCCAATTGTTCGTGAAGGCTCCTGGCAAAAGCATCCTTATTATCCAGAGCAGACTTCATCGCAGTAATTCGATCCTCCAAGGATAGGTTTTTCTTGGACATTTCAGACAGAGCCCAGTCTTTTGCGTTCAATTGGAATGCTTGAGTTTCTAAAGTAGACTGAGTGCGAACCCCTTCAACATTACGGCTAAGAACTCTTGATCGACTCCGAGCAGCAATTGGAGAACTTTACTCCTCGGTAACATTTTGAACTGCTCTTCCTCGCCCACGAGAACCTCTTCCTCGTCCCCGAGCAGTCACAGGAATGACAGATTTTCTTAAGTTCTCCAACTCTTGCCTTAATTTGGCATTTTCAACCTCTAAAAACGAGAAACCTTCATCGGTAACCTGTACTAAAGCAGTGGAAGATGACGCTGCAGATTCATACTGTGCCAGATTTTTCTGCAAATTATTGTTCTCTTGTTCCAGCAACTCAGCAATCTGCCTGCAGGCCTCAACTTCACCTTTTAAAGTTCTTTCTCTAACATCGTATCCAGCAAGGATCTTTTTATGGCCTGTTTCAGAAGAAAGCTACTGATATCTATTTTCATACTCCTTGTGCAGCAAAGCAGTTGATTCATTGTGTTGACTCTGAAGATCTTCTAAGGTACAATGAAGTTCCTCGATCAATTCATAGTAAGCCACACTGTTGGCCACAGCTCGGTCGAGTAAATCCTTCAAGTACCGATAAGCCTCAATTGCTTGTTCTGAGGCATCATGACCAAGGATGTCAGCTATTTCTGATGTACTAAGATCTGTATGACCAGCCTTATAATATTCGTGGCATTGCTGCATCAGCTTTGTATCATGTGCAGATATCAGTTCCATTCTGGCAACAAACTAAGGATGAGAAAAAGACAACAATCAACAAAAACAAATCATCAATAACAAAGATGAACAAAGATGTATTTTATTAGATCACAAAAGGATTACATTATTTGATTACAAAAACTGAAAGATAGAAATGATACCGAACAACTTCACACCTTTTCCTTGTCTCCCAAGACTTTCTCGGGAGGCTGGGACGAGGAGCTCGGTTGCTCGGTGGTAACAGCAACTTGATCTGCAGGAGTTGAAATTTTTTCAGAAGGAGGAGGCATGGAAGAAATGTCTTCATTGGCAGCAGGTAGAGAGGCAGGGACTTGATCACCTATGGCCATGGAAGATTCATCAGAGACAGGCTCATCTTCTTCTTCCTCCACAATTGGTGGGGGAGGACCAGGGAGGTGTAGCTGGAATAGCCCAGAATCTTCTTTGATCTTCAATCTTGCAGGGCAGCTACCCAGCCATCTCGGAAGTATTTCAACTTCCCATATTGAACTTGGGATGTCATCGCAGCAATCCCCTTGTCCCATCCTTTATCCCAGCCTGCGCTGAAGGATTTTTTAACTGCGAGCTTTCTTCTCAATTTCTCCGAGGAGAGCTTCGCATCCAATTCCTCTTTTTGACCTTTGATATCTCGCAGGGCAGACAACTCTTCCTTCTTCAGTTTATCTTCAAGCTCTCCAAAATTCTTGAGCTTGTCGTCATATTTCTTATGCTCGACCTCTAAAATTTTCACTTTATTCTCCAAACTCTTGGAGATTTCAGCCAACTTCACCTTCTCGGCCTCAACTATTGATAATTTTTTCTCCCAAACAGCCTTGTCCTCACTATACTGTTGGCGAGATTCCTTCAAGGATTGGGTCAAACCCAACAGAGCATCCTCTACACCTGACGAGGAGCTTGAAGCTTTAATAGCTTCATCCTTCTTCAGGATATTATTGAAACAGTTCACCAGCTGAAAGATGAGAAAAATAGTAAAGTCAATACAAAATGCAAGCATTCAGAGAAAGAAAGAAAATTCAGAGTGTGAGAAATTTACCGAAGCAAGATGACGAGTAGCTAGGGATGTCAGCATATCCCTAGAAATTTTTTCATCAATTCCTTGGACCTCGGGTATGATCCAAGTTTTTACCGAGCTCATTGCAGAGCTCGGAGGAATGATGGTTGGAATACCAACACCACCAGCTGGTAGAGAAGGGACAGCTTCAGCCAAATTGACTGAGGATGATTTCCTCAATCTTCTCAAAGGGACTTCAGCAGCTTCAACCAAGGAAGAACTCTTGGTCGGAGAGATAGTAATCACTTCCATAGGAGCAACTTTCTTGCTCGGAGCCACTGGGGGCTTCTCGGCAGCTTTAGAGGGTGCAACATCCACCTTCTTAGTCCCCTCTGGGACATCAGTTTTGCTTTTCTTGGCCCCAGCAGCAGAAGTAATGTCATCAAATAGAGCAGGAGGAGCTCTTTTCTTGCCCATTCTCTGACTTAAAGGAAGATGAGAATCTGAAGAAGAATCCTCTGGAGTTGAAGCTGGCTCAACAGGGCGAGCAGTATAAGAGGTTTTATAACTCTTATACTGAAGCAAATATGATGCAGACCTGATGTGCTCGTCTGCAACGTTCTTATGCAAACCCCAGATAAGTTTCAGATGCTTAATATTAACCTTTGATTCTTTTGGAGTTTTTCTTTTACTATCAACTGCAAACAAACACATAACGAGATATCAGTCATACATTTTGTCAAACATGATAAAAGCATAATTTCATAAGTAAATGAAATAAAATGAAAAATAAACCTATCCCATTGCCGTATGGGGGGCATCTGGGACCGTTGTATACTCCATCTCCAACTAAAAGGGCATATTGCCAGTTTTTAATAACCACCCCATGTTCAAAATAATCTCTATTTGAATCAGGGAGGTTAACTACAAGAGCCCTATTCAGAAACCTAGTTTTTAAGTAATAAATATTATCTAGAGTGGCCCATTTATAGCAATACATAATTTCAGGGATCCCTATACGAGTCCCATGAGTTAGATTTAATTTGTACACCCCATTAATTATTCTCCATGAATTGGGGGCTATTTTTGCAGGGACAAGATCAAAATACTGACAAAACTCAAAACACAATGGGTTTGGTGGAAAAGAAAATCCACATTCAGCAATGAATAGACTGGGGAACCAATGTCCCTCAGCCAATCGAAAATAATCTAAAGGCTCAGAAAGAACCTCCAGAGTTACCCAAGAAGG
The DNA here is from genome assembly GCA_949130495.1 of Sambucus nigra. Classification (NCBI taxonomy): domain Eukaryota; kingdom Viridiplantae; phylum Streptophyta; class Magnoliopsida; order Dipsacales; family Adoxaceae; genus Sambucus; species Sambucus nigra. Next base: position 178,194,960 of record OX422219.1, read on the forward strand.
AATGGAAAAATCGGAACGAAATTTCTCAACAAACTCCACAATATAAATCATACTGAATAAAAGAGATACAGAAGAAAGGAAGAAGATCTTACAGAAAGAAAGGAGGTATGTTGACAACGAACGAAAACTAGGATGAACGCACAAGAGAGAAGGAGAAAATAGAAAGCTTGAATGCAGGAAATTGGAAAAAGAAGAAGACGGTATGGTTACCTAAGAAGTTTAAATACTTTGCCTTGGGAAGCGGCGAAGGAAATGATTACAAAAAAGAAACTACTGAACTTCCGACGGCTAAAAGGACAAAAAGGGCACTAAGATCGAAGCGCTCTTAAAAGTTCGAAAAAGGCGGATTCGTTGAATTTGGAAATAAATTCAAATACGATGCTCCTAAAACCCAGGAAGATCATTCAATATTGCCATAAATCGAGAAAGAATGTTCCATACTCCTCAAAGTTCGAAATATGAAACATTGGGGGCTTCTGTTGATACCAAAATTAATATGCTGATGTGGACGAATCATACGAAGACACTTGTCAATCTACGTGGCACAATAACAACGAGGAAGTTCATTTCCTCGACCAACTCATGTTTTCCCCGAGCAACGAGGATATACCGAGGAATTGCAACACTCCGAGATACTCTAGTGCTCCGAGGAACTCCTGATCAATGAGCAACTAAGGCGGTCCGAGCTGCATCTCGGCCGTAGTATTAATTGCCAGAATGTCAACAGTTCAACTATTTATTGAATGTTTATCATCTTGACGCACACGCTGCATTAAATGTATTACCCTTTCATATGTATATCATTTAATGTATCAACCAATTCATGTACAGCCTAAGGGCTATAAATACCTTGTATCACCCTCATTCAAAGGGACCGGAATTTCTGGATTGAACTTGTAATCGAGAATTCCTAAACACTCAGCAATAACATAACAGTGGACGTAGGCCATTCTTATAAGGTTGAACCACTTTAAAAATCTTTGTTTCACTTTATTTATCTGTGATTGAATAATTAGAGCAATCTAGTTTTTTACATCAACAATACGTCCTTAAACTACTTAATGTAAGCTCGTGAGTTCTATTTCGTTGTCAAGGTCCTCAAGTTTTTGCAAATCTTACCTTCAGCATAAGGAATTTGTTATGAAATCAGAAAACTAGGCCCTCTGGTACCTACACGGCTAGAGGAGGAATAATGATCGACTCATTAAGTGAACCTTATACTTTATGGATATACCTTTCGTATCTAATATTTTAGAATATAAACGTACTCGTTTTGGCATCCTTAGGTAGAGTGTCTTTTTTCAGTTTCAAATCCATACTTTGTATCTTAGTCCTCATCTTCTCGAAAATCTTCACCACCATTCAAGATAATGAAGTTGAGTATCTCATCCTTAAAAGTCACATATTATTATAATTTAAGATCAAGGTAATGGACTTAGATAACTTTTCACTCATTTAATTAAGTTTTATAAAAATATATTATAACTTTTGGGTGAGTATACCTTGTATATTTTTCTTAGTTACCAATTTGTTTGAAAATTGATTTCAAGGCCTTTTAAAACAAAGTGATGAAGTCCCAGTGGCTTCTTTTTAGCGAAGTTTAACTTCGCAAGGTATGCCCTTAGAATTTCTAAAGCAAAAGACACGAGTTAAGTCTGCCACAGTAGATTTATTATAGGTTTGATTCAACGAAGGTCCATCACTACAACGAAGTCCCTTCGTTAGGCATGCCTGGACTTCAAGAAAAACTCCCAAGAACCTTGCCAGGACTCAAGATGTTCTTCACGTCAGGTTCGTTACATGAAAGCTTACTTTCGCTAAAACGAAACCATAACAAAATTTATGCTAAACCAATCTTTCAAGCATCCATTTTTAAGATATTCTTGGATTTTATGCGAAAAGTCACCTTTTATGCGTTGATGGATTATGACTGCACTTTACATCTCCATATAACTCTCTCACACATGCTTTGTGTAAGAAATGTGACTTTATAACTTCTCTTGATTTTGGGTAAAATCATTAAGTTGGTTTTACCTATATAAATCATTATTGCTCCTCGTTTCAAAACAATCCTCTCATCTTTTTCAAGAGTAATAGTTTTAGAGATAGAGTTTGTCACATTTAAGAAAATTAGGGAACCTAAAATATAATTTTATTCATCTTTTTTTTCTTTTATTCTTAGCGTTTAATAACCTCCCTTCATAAGGTTCATAAACATCAAAAGAGGAAGAAGATACTTTTTAAGAAATCTTTTAAAACCACTTAGTTTAAGTACACGTTTAAGGTCTTTATCCCAATTAGAGTATTGTGATATTTTTGGCTCATTTTGGTTCCACAAACATGGAATCACAGGATTTCTCCATTTAAAAAGAAGAAAACACTTGAAAGAGGTTTGAAGATATATTGTTGGTATGATCAATACATGAGAGTTGTTGAATATTTCTACAGGCGTGTAAAAACCTCTGGCTTTCTAAGGATTAGTAGAAAATAGGTGACGTATGATTTAGCGTAGAAGGTGTGGCCATCCCAACTCGAGGGCATGCGCGTGGTGGAACTCGAGGGCACAAAGGACACAAACGGTCATCGTATACATGGTGCGGTGTGTGAATGTTCTCCTTCTTCTCTTATGGACTCTATAATATGTTCTCCTTCTTCTTAATGCATGAATATGTGTGTGTTTATGTGTGTATATGTAACAAATGTGGCGTGTATATAAAGTGAAGTAATACTACAAGCAAATTATCAATTAGTAGCTATTTTTTATGGCAAAATAAATTTTCCTTACCAAATAGCACATTTGGTGAAAAAAATTTTGATTGCCACAAACTATTAATGTTGAAGATATTATTAGTGGCAAAGAATGATATTTCCACTAAATTTTCTACCAAAAGTATGGTGCTAGAAAATTAGCACGAGAGTGAATAATTCACAATACTATAAGCTGGGAATTAAAAATTCATGCCTTTAAAAATGAACATTTAGTGGATATTTAAAAATTTCTTAACTAAATATTTTTTACATTACTATTGATAATTGTGGGGTCCGACATGAGAACCCAGAATTAATGAAGAGTCCAAGTCACAGAAGACCTCCTCAAGTACATCATTTGCAACGACTGAATGTGATAAAGTATAGGTGCGAATAATTAGGGATTACTATTGATGAAGCTTAGGACTCTCCTAAGATTATCTATAAATGTAAACCTTCTCCCTTGTGGGGGGTGATGTGATATTGTACCACCGAGAAATCCTATAACTTCGTCGACTAGTTCTCTAAAGTAATAAAAAGTAAACCCTAAACCCCATGGATGTAGGCACGTTGTCGACCACATGTATCTTGATTTGTGTTCCTGATTTCATTGTTTTAAATATATTTTACTCTTATTTGTCTTGTGCACATTGGATACCATCATCTGCAGGAAATTACCACCTAAAATTGGCATCGTCTATGGGAACAATTTGAGTTCTTTGCCACTAGCTAATTTTTGGAGATGTCTCACTCACCCAAGAAAGATCATCAAAATCTCAATGGCTTACAGGATCATTAGAAATAGGTTAGGGCACCACGAGGGTTACCCTTTAGACTATAATAGTCACGATGACTAACAGGGCTGTCAATTATCTCTTCCATCCCAAGGGATCGGATCAAAGCTTGTTAATTTTTACCAATCCTATTACACACGTTACCATACTCAGGAAGATAAAATGGTGGAAAATGATGAATTAGAATGATCTAACCAGATCTAAAGGCTCATCGACAATTATGAGAAGCACCTCTAAGATAAGAGAGTCGCTAACAGGCACTAACATGAGCAAAATGCTACGCTCCAATGACTTCTAAAGAAATTAGATAAGGAAGCCCATAAGGAGAAGTGAAAGTGTGGGAATAGATCATGAACTCCTAGACCTCGGGAGAGAAAGGCTCGCAGTCAAGGAAAGAACACTCAGCGATAATAGGAATCCTCTCCTTATCAAAGACCTCATGGAAGGAGACCAGACTTTGATGATCTTGTGACACCCCTCTTATTAAAATAAGAGGTGGCCACGCCGATACTCCAATAATAACAGGAATCATAAATGGTCCATTCTTAACATCACTGTCGTAATATAATAGTACGAGATAACCACCAAATATTTTAGAAAACGGATGTCAATTGATTTGCAAGTTTAATAAAACAATTTAGACTATCCAATTTATAAAAGAAGGTGGATGTATAATAGGACAAGTAACAAATTAATAACCATTCTACAAAACATAACCGAATAAGTTGTCGGTTAACAGACTAATACAAAAGGCCACACCAAGTATTGCAGTAAATATGATCAATAACTAGGGCAATATTCCCGAATATACAGACTTATCATAACTAGATTATACAAAAGATTGACGCGTCTATTACAAAAGTCCTACAACATTCGCAAAAATGTTGTAGCTCCTTGACACTAAAAAGGAAAGATCAAAACGGGGGCCCTTGCGACGGAGCACCTGAGTATAAATAAGAACCACACAAGAAAGAAAAATATAAACGGGTCAGGGCCCGGTCTGATATGATATATGTGTGAATAAAATACATAATAGTTATGAATACTAACATCATAAACAAGTTAAAATTGCTCTTCATTATATGAATCATCCTCACCTCTCATCTAAGTGCACATCCTAGCGTAACACCAATTTATTAAGTTAAACTACCCATCCTTTTAAGAGAAATAGCTAACTTCCATTTTAACATGCTTAATCCGCCAATTCATAAAGTATAACTTCACAAGTCCATTTAACATTGGGAAAACTTATGCCATACAGTTGACTTATAAATGCATTACTCATTTATGAAATTCCACATTCGTGAGAATAGTTTCCATCAAGATATAACGATTATAAGACCATCCTTTCGGGAGTCACCCCACTGGATGCACCCCTAAATGCTATCATCCTCCAGGGCCTATAATCAAGACCATCTGGGCACCCTAAATCGTGTCGCATGGTAAGCGTACATATACCTTCGATAGTGAGTCATAACCATACCCGAAATTACCTCACTTCGAATAAAACAATCACACAATAAAATCACCGGTCCTATGGCCGAGGACTATGCTCTCCTTGCATTCACTAGCCAGGGGGTTTACCTCATGCGCGTAACATCCCCTATGATAGCATTTAGAGAGGTATGTGTATGCATGCCGCAATCACAAGATATGCCCATTTAAAAAATCCACTTTTAAATTCACAAAACCATACGTGCTTAACCATGTATATGCCAATTTAAAATGTACGTTTCTTATTCATGAAATCATATGTTTTTAATAATATAGGATACAAATTATAATTATCCTCATACTAGTCTCCAAGAGTCCAAAATGATACCACCCAACTCTCCCCTAAAAAGACACTAATTTACATTCATTAATCCCCGACATAAGCCCGAATACTCCTTTTATAACCTGGGGTATTAATACCTTTAATGTGAGACTCTAATACTCTATTTTACTTCATAAGAAAAGGTTACTAAGCCTCAAATCTAAAAGAAAAGGAGTAGAAATCAAGTTGGAAAAATTCCATAAAAAACATGATTTCCGAATCGATTCGCCTAGGGCCGAATCGATTCGCTCCTGATAGCGAATCGATTCGGCTGAGAAGGCCAACCTTTTGTCTCAGACCGAATCGATTTGGCCTTAACCCGAATCGATTCTGTTCCTCAGACCTGTAGCCACCATTATCAGCGAATCGATTCGCTGAGGAGGGCGAATCGATTTGCTAGTTATGGCTACGGGTTAATATAAACCCTAAATCCCCCAAATCCATTTCTTCCATTTCTCTCAACATCATCAACTAATAATTTTTCCAAATCATTACGACACAACAACTAACTAATATATCCAACCCAAATCATTTCTAAATCAAAGTTTAAGGGTTTAAACACCAAAATCATCAAAATCCATAAATGGTTTAATCTCAAGAACACAACTATAAATACACATTATTCACACTCAATCATACATATTTTCAAGTTAGAAACTTGCCTCAAGGTTGTAGTCTCGGATTATCTTCCGGTAGCAACGTGTAAGGACATTTTTGTCCATTTTCAATGTATTATGTCGCACGCCGTTACACCGTTGAAGAAATTCAAGATTCAAGATTCAACGGATCCGAATATCAAAAGAAGAAGAAGAATCATAGTCTGACAGCCGGACCGATCCGCTGAAATAAAAGAACCAATCCGGCTAACCGGACCGGTCCGCCTATAGACCCGGATCGATCCGCTAGTTTGTTAGAAGGCCAGTATACCCCGGACCGCAAGCGAACCGATGAAGCCTGGAAGAGAACCGATCTGATCATCAACGGGCCGATCCGGCCCAGAATAAAAGAACCAATCCGGTCAATCGGACCGATACGCCTCAGACCCGGACCGGTCCGCCTGGGATAAACTTCAACAGATCGTGTTCAGATTTTTTAGGCCCGAGACTTCTTATTTAATCCCACTACGAGAAGTGGTTTTCTAAGACTTAAACACACGATTTTCAGAGTACAGAAAGCCCTAAGTCTTCACCTATTGAGCATCTAGACTCTAGGTATTTGATTCACACAAATTACCAATCCTTTGTGAATCACTTTGCAACCCAGGAACGCATTCTTGTTGTTCACACGCTTGTGGAGAAGCCGTTCTCTTATCCATTGCAGCCCTACTGGAAAGGGATAGTTCCAGCCGCCAGCCCTACTGGAAAGGGATAGTTCCAGCCGCCAGCCCTACTGGAAAGGGATAGTTCCAGCCGCGACTACGGAATCCGATACCTGAGGGTAATTCTTAGTCACTTGTATTTTCATTGTAATTCGAAATTGTATAGCCTACAATATTATAATGAAAATAAATGGTTTTGCCCCTTTGGGGGATTTTTCCTCAACTGCTTGTGTTTGAATGTTCTTGCTTAGATTATCATCTTATTCAATCACATACTGTTGCATGTTTAGGGTTTGTTTGGGTTAAAAGGGTTTAATATATAATTTGCTCATTTGAACGCAAGCACATACGTTCTCAAATTGGTATCAAAGCAGGTTACGCTAATCTATCGCGTATTCCTATTTTCCGCAAATTTTTTCTAAGATATCAATTTTCGAAAAAAAATGATTTTTGAAAAAGTGCGTGTTCAAATGGAGAAGTTATATAATAAAATTCCTGTTTTTAACGGGACAAATTATGCTTATTGGAAAGCCCGAATGAGGTCGGCTTTAAAAGCCATTGATGAACGTGTCTGGATTTTAGTAGAAAGAGGGTGGACTCCTCCCTCCGTGACTGTTGATAATGTGATCAATTTGAAACCTGACACTTCTTGGACTGATGAAGAATTTAAATGGTCATCTTTTAATTCTAAGGGTCTAAGTGTTATTTCTGGGTCTGTCACACCTGATGAGTTCAAACGCATAATGACGTGCACCACGTCAAAAGAGGCATGTGATGTTTTACAACTCACCCATGAAGGAACTAATGCTGTGAAAGAATCTAAGTTGTAAAATTTGACAACTCTATTTGAAACCATCACCATGCATGAATCTGAATGCTTTGATGAATTTTATGCTAGACTTTCTGACATTGTTAATACTAGCTTTAATCTTGGTGAACATATTCCTAATGCTAGAGTTGTTAAAAAGATTCTTCGTTCTTTGCCTAAGCGTTTTATCCCTAAAGTCACTGTGCTAAATTCCATGGGTAATTTAAATACGCTAAAATTGGAAGAACTTGTAGGAGATTTGCAAACTTATGAAATTGATATGTTCCCTAAAACTGCTAAATCTAAAGATAAGGGAATTGCACTTAAAGCCCAAGAGAGAAGGAGTGAGGGGTCGGCTAGAAAAAGGGTAGAGTCGTCTAGAAAGAAAGAGACTGACAGGTCAGATTCTGAGTGTGATTTTGACCTAGATGATTTAGCTCTTTTTGCAAAAAAATTCAAGAGGATTCTCAAATTTAAGAAAAATGGCAATTTTAAAGATAAAAAGAAATTTGAGAAAAATAATTTTGAAAAGAAAATTGAAAAAGACTCCAAAAATCATCCTAAGAAAGAAAGTGAGAGATGCTTTGAGTGCGATGGTAGGGGTCATAGAGCCTTTGAGTGTGCCAATCGTCTGAATAGAGAGAAAAGGAAAGCTGTCCCTAATGCTACCCTTAGTGACGACAGTGAGGTCGAGACGGTGGATTCAGGAGATGAGTCACCGCATGAGTGTAACTTCACCGCATTCATGGCCAGTCAAGTGAGCACTCCTAGTTCTCTTCACGACGATGAAGATGATGCTTCACAGGGATACCTCGATAGTGAGATTGATGTGAGTGAGGGGGAGGATGACTCAAGTGAGAGTGAGAGTGATATTCAACGCGCCTACGCTGTGTTATATTCTGAGTCATTTAAAACTAAAAAACGTAACAAAGCGCTATTTCTTAAGATCACCGCCCTAGAGGAAGATTTAAGAAAGGCGAGAGAAAGAGAGTCCTCCACCTTCACCGCCCTGAGAGAGAGAGAATCTGCCTGTGACGAGAAAAAGAGTGTGTTTAGAGAGAGAGAGAGAGAGAGAGTGTGTGTTTCTGAGAAAGAAAGAGGGGAGTTGACTAAACAAGTGGATAGTCTTACGAGTGAGCTCCATTCCTCCGTGGAGACTTGAAAGAAACTTGAAGCCCTTGTTTCCCAGCTGACTCATGATCTTGAGAAAGCACGGGAAGTCAAGGTTCAAATCGAGGACAGATCTGGGAAGATGGGAAAGATGCTCCTCGGCCCCACGTTAGGTTTTGGTGATCGGAAAGGAATTGGTTATGATGGTGCCTCCACGTCCCAAATTGCACCTGGACCAGTTCCTGAGTTTACTAAGAATCCCTATGGCCATCGTCAAAAACCTCGAAGGAGAGTTCGACCAAGAAAGGCAAACCAAGGTCCGCCTTTGACTGTAATCTTTTGTACTTATTGGAAAATAAAAGGCCACCTTAGGGAGTCTTGCTATAGCATGGGTCGGACACGACGTACTATTGCTCCACCACGTCATACTGATGAGTTTTCTAGTCTGAGAGAGCGAGTTGAGTTCTTAGCTGCCACGTCCCAGAGTTTAATGGAAGAATTCCGACGGATGTCTTTGCCGTTAGTGAATGCTTCTCACATTCCAGCTAAAACCAACAACAACAAAGGCAAACAAAAGGTCATCTCTACATGGGTGCCTAAGAAAGATAAAAAGGCCTTTGTTGTTCATGTTGCTCTCAAAGCACATAATACCTCACAGTGGTATTTTGATAGTGGGTGCTCCAGACACATGACAGGTGATGCCTTATTTTTTACGACTCTTGAGGACTATCAGGATGGCAGAGTCACCTTTGGAGATGGGAGCAAGTCTAGCATTGTAGGACGAGGTACTGTCGAGTTACCTGGATTTCCTAAGATAGAAGAGGTTTTGTACGTCAAAGGTTTGAAAGAAAACCTTCTCAGCATTAGCCAACTGTGCGACGCTGACTTTGCAGTAAAGTTTGACCGGGATACTTGTAAAGTCTATAATCAAGCCGATAAACTATTAGGTCAAGGGGTGAGGACCGAGGATAATTGCTATAGGACTGAGCCCACATCCTCACTTGTCTGTAACAGCGCCACGATCACTCATATGGATCTGTGGCACCAACGTCTAGGTCATGTGAACGTTAGAGATCTTAATCGTTTAGCTAAAAAGGACCTAGTACGTGGCTTACCATCTCTTGGAAAGTCAACTTCGACCGTTTGTGGACCCTGTCAGTTGGGAAAACAAATTCGTAGTCCTCATAGGAAGTTACATTCCATTACCACCTCTCGTGTTCTTGAATTGATTCACATGGATCTTATGGGTCCCACTCGTACTGAGAGTCTAGGTGGTAAGATGTACATCCTCGTGATGGTAGATGATTTCTCCAGGTACTCCATTGTAGGTTTTCTGAGAGAGAAATTCGATGCTGTAGAATTTTTAACGACCAAGTACCGTGTCCTGCAAAATCAACACAGTGTCACTATTACCAGGATGCATAGTGACAATGGCACTGAATTCACAGAAGCAAAGGTAGACCTTTACTGTGATAGCCTCGAGATCAAACATGAGTTTTCTGCTGTGAGAACTCCTCAGCAAAATGGGATTGTTGAGAGAAAGAATAGAACGAACCAAGAGATGGCTAGATCTATGCTTCTAGGTCGTAAAATTTCTAGGAGATTTTGGGCAGAGGCAGTGTCTACTGCATGCCACACGGTGCGTCCACACACACTTCAGACTCCTTATGAGTTGTGGACTGGCAAGAAGCCCAACCTGGCATATTTTCGTGTTTTTGGGAGTAAATGCTACATCCTACGGGATAGAGAGCAATTAGGAAAGTTCGACTCCCGGAGCGACGAGGGAATATTTCTAGGATATTTATCGACTAGCAGAGCGTACCGGGTTTTTAACCTGAAGAGCTCTAAGGTTATGGAATCAATAAACGTCACCGTGCAAGATGACGAACCTTCGACAGTTATTGATCCTAATCTTCAGTGTGAGGATGAGGATTGTTTTGACAGTGATTTACATGTTCCTCTCTCACACTCTGTGGACCCTAATCCTGTGTTAGGGGACACACCTGCTTGGGTTCGCAGGAGTCATGACCCGTCTGCCACTGTTGGCGATCCCACTCTAGGGGTCAAGACTCGTGCTCAGCTAGAGAACGTTGTTAGCCATATTTTCTACACGTCCAAAGTCGAGCCCAAGAACCATAAAAAGCACTCAAGGATGAACATTGGATATCTGCTATGCAGGATGAGTTTCTTCAGTTTAAAAAGAATAATGTTTGGGAACTTGTCCCCCGGCCTAGTGAGACTAATGTGATAGGTACCCGTTGGATTTTCAAGAACAAAATGGATGAAAATGGTACCATAATCAGAAATAAGGCTAGGTTGGTCGCTCAAGGCTACACACAGATAGAGGGTGTAGACTTTGGAGAGACATTTGCTCCTGTTGCGAGGCTTGAGTCTGTCCGTCTTCTGCTCGCCATCGCATGTCATCTGCGCTTCAAGTTATACCAGATGGATGTCAAGAGTGACTTTCTGAATGGCATTCTACAGGAGGAGGTTTATGTGGAACAACCAAAAGGGTTTGAAGACCCTCAGCACCCAGAGCACATCTACTATCTTAGAAAATCCTTGTATGGTTTGAAGCAAGCACCCCGTGCTTGGTACGAGAGGCTTACTTCCTATCTCTTAGCTCGTGGCTTCAAGAGAGGGGGAGTAGATATGACGTTGTTCGTCAGGAGAGATGACGGTGCTATTTTGGTTGCCCAGGTCTATGTGGACGACATAGTCTTTGGATCCACATGCTCCCAGCATGCTCATCACTTTGAGGAGGAAATGAAAAGTGAGTTTGAGATGAGCATGGTTGGTGAGCTTATATTCTTCCTTGGTCTCCAGGTTCGTCAGCTATAGGATGGGATGTTCATCTCCCAATCCAAGTATGCTAGAGACCTAGTGAAGAAATTTGGTTTAGACTCCGCTAAGCATGCACGTACACCTATGAGTACCACTACCAAGCTTAGTAAGGACACTTTAGACAAGGACGTAGAGCAAACCTTATATCGGAGTATGATAGGTAGTCTTCTCTACTTTACTACCAGTCGTCCCGACATCGCCTTTAGTGTTGGAGTCTGTGCGCGATATCAGGCATCCCCGAAAGAGTCACATTTACTTGCTCTAAAACGTATTATTAAATACGTGAGTGGGACTCTATCATACGGTATTTGGTATTCCTTTGATACCGATGACCGTTTGTCCGCCTATTAGGATGCCGATTGGGCTGGGGATGTAGATGGTTGTAGGAGCACTTCTGGTGGGTGTTTCTATTTTGGTTCTGCTCTTGTCTCCTGGCTGAGCAAGAAGCAAAATTCCATCTCTTTGTCCACTGCGGAGGCTGAGTACATAGCCGTCGGGATTTGTTGCACACAACTCTTGTGGATGAAGCAAATGTTGGAGGATTATGGGATTTCACAAGACACCATGATCATTTCTTGTGATAACACTAGCGCGATACACATATCTCGTAATCCCGTCTAGCATTCGCGCACAAAAAACATCAGTATACGTGAGCACTTTATTCGTCAGTTAGTTGAGGAGAACACTGTATCCCTGAGTTTTGTTACTACCGACCGTCAGTTAGCAGACATTTTCACGAAACCTTTAGATGCCCTTAGATTTGAGAATCTTAGGAAGTCTTTGGGAATTTGCACAGTTGACTGAGAGGTTGGTCTATGTCTAGAATAGGATGCTTTCTCATGTTCATATCATTTGCTTCCTATTGATAGTCTGTTTTATATGTACCATTGCTTAGTTGTACAACTTTTATTTATTCTTTTTGCTGTTTATATTTCTTTTGAAAAATACAAAAAGATTTTCCTTTAAGAAAAATTTTTAGAAAAGCACAAAAAGATTTTATTTTGATAAATTTTTTGAAAAAGACCTAAAAGATTTTTATTTTTATGCTTCTTTTATGGATGAGCATTTAAGGTAGCCAAGTCACAACTTCATTTCATTTATCCATGTGACTGTTTGATAGAGATTTGAGAGGCTACATCATTTCATTTATGTGCTTTACATTGGTTGGAGTCTTTGAGATGTAATTAGTGATATATTCCTTCATGTTTGACTCCTATATCCTTTATTGCACACATGCACGGCTATATTTGATTATTGCACTTGTCGTATCACATGTTGGCTTGAGTGTTTCCATCTCAATTCTGTCTATACAATGTACAATATGCGATAAAACTTGACAAGATTGGAATGCATGTAAAAACCGTTTTTGGTGAGACTGTGTGTTTTTGTATAACGGGGAGGGGCTGCGAAAGATAATCATCTATCCTTTGCGCAAAAGCCACCGTTAAAAAGGACCTAAAAAATGGAGGAGTTTTAATATCCGAGGTCCAAAGAGGTTAAAAGAGCCCAAAAAATTTAAAGGCAATAAAAATCAATTCATGCCAAATATGGGCCACTTGGGTTTCACCATCAATTCTTCAAAGTTTGAGAATTGAGAATGCCTCTATTCAAAATTATATCTGAGGGAGTTTGGTTGGAGAATCTTTAAACGGGTTTGCACTTCCTTGAAAGTCCTGAAAAAGCATAAAATCATTTTGGACGTTATTGGTGTGAAAATCACTTTGAGCTTTGATTTGTTGATTTGATTGAGTGAATATCTTATATTGTCATTATTTTACACCAAAGGAAGCATTTGAGTTCATTCGCTAGGAATATCCAATATTCATCGTGCACATATGTCATGTTTGTATGCATTGATTTTCCTATCAAATTTAATCACAGCACTTCATTTACGCTATCATCGTCTTGGATGCTTTGTGTTCATTCATGGTGTGATTTTATCCTAGTGACACCCCGCACTTGCTTATTTGATTTATTTCTCTCATTTGTCTATTATGGGGACATCATAAAAAGGGGGAGAATGAATTATCTTATTATGGGGGAGATTTGAAAGTTTGAGTTTGCTCATAAATTGGTATAGTTTGAGTTTGCTCATAAATTGGTATATATGTTTATCTCATTTCAAACTCGATATGTCACTTGATATTTTGCTTTATCTCATGTGTGTAGGTACTACATGGATTATCATTGGATTGCACACCCTGATGAGAAAAGTGTTAAGATTCCTGAAGAATTGAAGACCAAACGCTGTAGTCTTATTCAATTGTATCTTTCCAGTTTTGGGTTCATGGAAGGGTAGATTTGTATAGGAATTTTTAGTTGTTTTGATAATTTGGATGTTTGTTTTTATGTATGTACCGGCATAGACATAGGGGGATATTTGTAAGGACATTTTTGTCCATTTTCAATGTATTATGTCGCACGCCGTTACACCGTTGAAGAAATTCAAGATTCAAGATTCAACGGATCTGAATATCAAAAGAAGAAGAGGAATCATAGTCTGACAGCCGGACCGATCCGCTGAAATAAAAGAACCGATCCGGCTAACCGGACCGGTCCGCCTAAAGACCCAAACCAATCCGCTAGTTTGTCAGAAGGCCAGTATACCCCGGACCGTAAGCGAACCGATGAAACCTGGAAGCGAACCGATCCGATCATCAACGGACCGATCCGGTCAATCGGACCGATCCACCTCAGACCCGGACCGGTCCGCTTGGGATAAACTTCAACAGATCGTGTTCAGATTTTTTAGGCCCGGGACTTCTTATTTAATCCCACTACGGGAAGTGGTTTTCTAAGACTTAAACACACGATTTTCAGAGTACAGAAAGCCCTACGTCTTCACCTATTGAGCATCTAGACTCTAGGTATTTGATTCACACAAATTGCCAATCCTTTGTGAATCACTTTGCAACCCAGGAACGCATTCTTGCTGTTCACACCCTTGTGGAGAAGCCGTTCTCTTCTCCATTGCATCCCTACTGGAAAGGGATAGTTCCAGTCGCGACTACAGAATCCGATACCTGAGGGTAATTCTTAGTCACTTGTATTTTCATTGTAATCCGAAATTGTATAGCCTACAATATTATAATGAAAATAAATGGTTTTGCCCCTTTGGGGTATTTTTCCTCAATTTCTTGTGTTTGAATGTTCTTGCTTAGATTATCATCTTATTCAACCACATACTGTTGCATGTTTATGGTTTGTTTGGGTTAAAAGGGTTTAATACATAATTTTCTCATTTGAACGCAAGCACATATGTTCTCACAACGATTTCAAGCTCCAAATCTTCAACTCTCTTTTCATTTCTCTTTCTCCCAAACTCTCTCTCTCTCCAACTCTCTCTAGGTTTAGAAACATAAATGAGAAATAAATGCTCTTGCAAGACTAAAATACCCAAATATATTAAGTCTAGCATTTAAATGCTACTACACACTTAAAATGACTCATAACATCATAATTAAGTTATAACCGGTCAAAAGTACCCCGGAGCCCAAAATACAACTTAGCACTTATTTTGACTATCTCAACTATTTTCGGACTAACCGTACCCTCCAAAATTGGCATCTAGGACATTGTAAATTTATTTCATGTTCCAACGTCATATTAACTCTTAAATCATAACCCAATTGGAATATAAATCATAACTGTCGTTCAAAGCACAACGACGCAACAAAACAAAATGTTATACTATTTACATTCTCTTAACAATAAATATTCACAACTCAGTAAATATTATCTCTTAAATAACTTAAAGAAATATTTACTTCAACTTCCTTTATTTTATATAATTACCCCACAAGGAAAATTAATATAAAAATAATTACTCATAAATAAGGGGTATTACATACTCCCCCACCTACAAGGAAATTTTGCCCTCGGAATTTAGGCATACCTTGTAAAAAGAGGTGTGGGTACTTCTCTCGAAAATCGTCCTCTCATTCCCAAGTTGATTCCTCGGTATTGTGGTGTCCCCAATGGACTCGGACCAAGGGAACCACCTTCGACCTTAGTCTACTCTCTCCATGGTCTAAAATAGCAACGGGTTGTTCCTCATATGAAATATCGAGTTGCAACTCGATATCATCCAACGGAATGTGCCAATGATCTCCCTCGCATCTTATATACTTCTTTAAAGATGAAACATGGAACACGTCCTGAACTTATTGTATACGTTCTGGAAAAGCAAGTTGATACGCTATGGGGTCTAACTTTGCAATAACGGGAAAAGGCATACATAGCACGGTGCAAGATTACCTTTCTTGTCGAATCGCCTTACACCCTTCATCGGGGATACATGCACTAAAACTTGGTCCCCCACTTCCAATTCCACATGCCTTTAATTTGCATCGGCATAGCTCTTCTGGTGATCTTGTGCAATTTGTATGCGGTTTTGAATGAGCTCAATCTTTGAAGAGGTATCTTGGATCATTTCAGGTCCAAGAAATTTATTGTCTCCTACTTCCAACTAACAAGCAGGTGATCGACACGGTCGGCCATACAATGCCCCGTATGGTTCCATACCTATCATGAATTGGTACGGATTACTGTATGCGAATTCGACCAAGGTAAGGTATTGTTCCCATCCTCCTCTAAAGTAAGAACGCACGTTCGAAGCATATCCTCCAAAATTTGGTTGACCCTCTCCGTTTGCTCATTAGTTTGTGGATGGTATGAGGTACTCAACTTCAATTCGGTTCCCATCGCTTCTTGGAAACTTCTCCAAAAATGGGATATAAAAATTTTGTCTCGGTCTGAGACTATGTGGATAGGCACCCCATGAAGTTTCACAATTTTTGCAATAAAGAGGGGAGCATAACGAGTCGTATTATAGTTTATCCGTACCGATAAGAAGTGTGTAGATTTGGTCAAACGATTGATAATTACCCAAATAGAATCATGACCGTTTTATGACGTCGGCAATCCCGTGATCAAATCCATTGATATAATTTCCACACCGGTATTTCTAACGATTGCAACAATCTGGTTGGTCGCTGGTGGTCCACCTTCACCAATTGACAAGTGGTGCATTGTGAAAAAAATTCAGAAATGTCCCTTTTCATACCTACCCACCAATACTGATGGTGCATATCTTGGTACATTTTGTCCCCACCTGGGTGTACTGCAAATCTTGAACCATGAGATTCCGTCATGACGGCACGTCTCAAGTCTCCCTCGTTCGGGACTATAAATATTCCGTGAAAACGTAACCCACCCTCCGAACTAATAGAGTACGACTCTACTCCCTCGGTTAATAATTGGCATACCCGGTCTTGATAATCATTGTCCCCTCCTTGCGCTTTTACGACTTGCATAACAATAGCAGGCGTAACTGTCAACACTAACATGCATGCTCTTACTACAGCATCCTCATGGCTAATCTCTTTCCACTTGGCTTTCCACACCTTCGCTAGTTCCCTCAGAGGTTTTCGACTCAGCGCATCTGCTAGTACATTTGCCTTGCTTGGGTGGTAGTGAATATCGAATTGATAGTCATTTACAAACTCCAACCACCGACGTTGCCGCAGATTTAGATATTTCTGAGAGAACAAATATTGTAACGATTTGTGGTCCATGAAAAGACTAAATTTCTCACCCAGAAGGTAATGCCTCCATATCTTCAAGGAGAACACTATCGCGGAAAGCTCCAAATCATGCACGGTATAATTCTTCTCATGGGGATTATGCTTGCGAGATGCATAAGTAATGGCCCTGTTCTCCTATTGTAACACACCTCCCAATCCTTGTAGAGATGCGTCAGTGAAGACTAAATAGTTCACTCTCGATCTTGGCAATGCAAGTACATGAGCAAAAGTAAACTTATCCTTCACCTCATCAAAAGCTAGCTGACAGGAATCATCCCAAACAAATCGTACTCCCTTCCGGGTCAAATTCATTAAAGGTACCGCAATCTTGGAAAAACCCTTAATGAAACGACGATAATAACCCGCCAAACCCAAAAAATAATGGATCTCAATGGGTGTCGTGGGCTGACCCCATTCCCTCACCACGACAACTTTACTCGGGTCTACAGAAATACCCTCAGCCGTAACAATGTGCCCCAGAAACTGCACTTTTTACAACCCAAAGCCACACTTTTCGAACTTGGCATAAAGTTGATGATCCCGTAGTGTCTGCAGAACCAATCACAAGTGGGTGGCATGATCAGCTTCAGTCTGAGAATAGACTAGAATGTCGTCAATGAACACTATGACAAACTGGTATAGGAAGTCCCAAAATACTCTATTCATAAGGTCCATAAATAGGGCAGGAGCATTGGTTAGCCCAAAAGGAATGACCAAAAACTTATAGGACCCATATCTAGTCAAGAATGCGATCTTCGATAAGTCCTGCTCTCAAATTTGTAGTTGATGGTAACCATTCCTCAAATCTATTTTGGAGAAATATGACACTCCCCTTAATTGATCAAACAAATCATCGATTCGAGTTAATGGGTTTTTATTCCCGATGGTCATCTTATTCAATTCACAGTAATCGATAAACAAATGGAGGGAACCATCTCTCTTCCCCACAAATAACACAGGAGCACCCCACGGTGACATGCTACGCCGAATGAACCCTTTCCCCAACAGTTGTTGAATTTGATCCCTTAACTCCCTCATTTCCAAAGGAGCCATATGATATGGAGCTCTCGCAATCGACCGAGTTCCTGACGCTAAGTCAATTACAAACTCAATCTCATGACGTGAAGGTAAGCCTGGAATCTCCTAAAAGACATCCCCAAATTCTCTAACAACAGGAATAGAATCTAGGGAAGTAACTATTTCTCGTGAAGTCTCCTCCTCAATACAATACAAGTGCATGCTCAAACCTCCCTCCGAAAGAGGCATAGCCACTAAAAATATTTCTTGCCCAGGAATGGCGAAGACTATACTCCTCCCATAACAATTTACCATAGCACGGTATTTTACTAACCAATCCATGCCCAAAATAACATCATACCCGACCATATCTAGTACGAGTAAATCGGCCTAAAAGCATAAATTACCAAGTCTATTCCTATCCTTTTACAAATAAAAGTATAAGAGAACCGTCACCCATAGAAGACTCCACACTAGTAAAAGTACTCTCGGCAAACTTAATCAGCCCCATCGAATGAGAAAAATGTCTAATAATAAATGAGTGCATTGTGCCTGTATCAAATAATATTCAACCCATATACCCATGAATGGGAAACTTACCCTCAATAGCTGGCAGTGCAGGCAACACTGGAGGAAAAAAAGTATCTTGAATATTATATACACGCTAATACTGAAGTTATCCCTGTCGTAGAGGGACGACTGGAATAGGTAATGGAGGTTGTGGATGTCCCTGCAGATTCTGAGGGCCTCTAGGAAACTGTCCCCCATTATTCCCCTTGCCCGCTTGACCTCATGAAGAATTATTTTCATAAAGCATAACCCTATTACTAAGAACTAAACTTCTCCCCACTCCCAACATTGCGTGACGTTTCGTGCATGGGGCGTCTCGCCAAGAAAAATCCAAATAAGGAACCCCCCGATACACTACTCTTTGACAATGTTGATCGTCGAGATCCATTATGCCCTCAGCACACAACATATCATATGTGACACCCCGACCGTGCCTAAAATGACCTTCGCCAAAGTTGAAACCTCCAAAGCATTATTTCATAGATGAGTCCCCTTGCTAGAGATCCTGCTCTTTCTGCTTATTCCCCAATTGTTGTGGTGGTGGTAGGGCTCCATCGGCATCATTTCCTCCTTTCTTCTGGAATTACTTCATCCGACACAAAGTTTGCAAGACGGGTAAATTCCTCTTCATATTCTGCCACTGATTGCTCCCATTGAACAACATCCTAAAGCTTCCTCCTCATCTTCTTTTGGATTGCTCGAGGAAAATACTTATGATCAAACAGAACCTAGAATTCCAAGATAGTCATGATATCCCTTTGTTCCAGAGTTGTCACCGATTCCCTCCATTGTAGGGCTGCTCCTACGAGTTTAAAAGTGGTGAGAATCTATTTTTGTTCCCCGCTAAATTCCACCATTCGAAGATGGCGCTGCATATCTTTCTTCCATTGATTTGCCATAATCATATCAGAGCCACCTTGAAATTAGGGAGGGTGACCTTTCAGGAAGGACTCTCTAACTCTTTCCCATGCGGAGGGTCCCGTATGGGCTTGATCCACCGGTGCAGCCGATTGCTGGGCTTGTGGAAGCTGTTATGCCATAACGGTCATTGCAGCGTTGACTGCCTGGGCAACAATATTAGCCACTTTCGTCGCATTCATCGTTCCCTGTGGTGGTGGGGGCTCTACGTCTTTTGCAACTCGATTTACCCTTGCCGGCGACCTCGTCTAGGCGGCATCTGAGATGAAAAGCAACTGAACCAGAATTTAGCTGAAAAAATTTATCCTTGCAGAAGATCGTACACATGTACAAACAAAACAGTCCTAATAATAGGGTTTTAAATCAAAGAATGCTCTAGTAAAACGTGGTAAGTCCGCATAGATCCTAAGGACTCTAGAACCTGATGCTCTGATACTATCTGTCACACCCCGCTTATTAAAATAAGAGGTGACTAGCCCGATACTCTAATAATAACAGTAATCATAAATGGCCCATTCTTAGGATCACTGTCGTAATATAATAGTACGAGATAACCACCAAATATTTTAGAAAACGGATGTCAATTAATTTGCAAGTTTAATAGAACAATTTAGAAAATCGAATTTATAAAAGAAGGTGGATGTATAATATGCCAAGTAACAATTTAATAACCATTCTACAAAGCATAACCAAATAAGATGTCGGTTAACAGACTAATACAAAAGGTCACACCAAGTATTGCAGTAAATAAGATCAATAACTGGGGCAACACGCCCGAATATACAGACTAATCATAACTAGATTATACAAAAGATTGACGCGTCTATTAAAAAAGTCCCACAACATTCGCAAAAATGTTGTAGCTCATTGACACTGGAAAGGAAAGATCAAAACGGGCGCCCTTGCGATGGAGCACCTGAGCATAAATAAGAACCACACAAGAAAGAAAAATATAAACGGGTCAGGGCCCAGTTTGATATGATATATGTGTGAATAAAATTCATGACAGTTATGAATACTAACATCATAAATAAGTTAAAATCGTTCTTCATTATATGAATCATCCTCACCTCTCATCTAAGTGCACATCCTAGCGCAATACCAATTTATTAAGTTAAACTACCCATCAATTTAAGAGAAATATCTAAATTCCATTTTAACATGCTTAATCTGCCAATTCATAAAGTATAACTTCACAAGTCCATTTAACATTGGGAAAACTTATGCCATATAGTTTATTTATAAATGCAATACTCATAATATGAAATTCTACATTCGTGAGAATAATTTCCATCAAGATATAACGATTCTAAGACCATCCTTTCGGGAGTCACCCCACTGGATGCGCCCCTAAATGCTATCATCTTCCAGGGCCTATAATCAAGACCACCTGGGCACCCTAAATCGCGTCGCGTGGGAAACTGCCATATACCTTCGACAGTGAGTCATAACCATACCTAAAATTACCTCACTTCGAATAAAACAACCACACAATAAAACCCCCGATCCTATGGCCGAGGACTATATTCTTCCTGCATTCACTAGCCAGGGGATTTACCTCATGCGCGTAAATTCCCTTATGATAACATTTAGATAGGTATGTATATGTATGCCACAATCACAAGATTTAGTATTTAAAACACCCACTTTTAAATTCACAAAACTATACGTGCTTAACCATGTATATGCCAATTTAAAATGTACGTTTCTTGTTGACGAAATCATATGTTTTTTACAATATAGGCTACAAAGTATATTTATCCTCATACTAGTCTCCAACTGTCCAAAATGATACCACCCAACTCTCCCCTACTCCTAAGGTATCTTACTAGATGAAAAAGGCATTAACTTCCATTAATTAATCCCCGACATAAGCCCTAATACTCCCTTTCTAACTTTGGGTATTAATCCTTCTAATGTGAGACTCTAATACTGTATTTTACTTCATAAGAGAAGGTTCCTAAACCTCAAACCTAAAATAAAAGGTGTAGAAATCAAGTTGGAAAAATTTCATAAAACAACATGATTTCCGAATCGATTCGCCTAGGGCCGAATCGATTCGCCCCTGATAGCAAACTGATTCGCTCAAAAGCGAATCAATTCGACTGAGAAGACCAACCTTATATCTCAGCGCGAATCGATTCGGCCTTAACCCGAATCAATTCGGTTCGTCAGACCTGTATCCACCATTATCAGCGAATCGATTCGCTGAGGAGGGCGAATCGATTCGCCCTGGTCGAGGAGCCCAGTTATGGCTACGGGTTAATATAAACCCTAAATCCCCCAAATCCATTTCTTCCATTTCTCTCAACATCATCAACTAATAATTTTTCCAAATCATTACGACACAACAACTAACTAATATATCCAACCCAAATCATATCTAAATCAAAGTTTAAGGGTTTAAACCCCAAAATCATCAAAATCCTTAAATTGTTTAATCTCAAGAACACAACTATAAATACACATTATTCACACTCAATCGTACATATTTGCAAGTTAGAAACTTGCCTCAAGGTTGTAGTCTCAGATTATCTTCCGGTAGCAACGATTTCAAGCTCCAAATCTTCAACTCTCTTTTCTTTTCTCTTTCTCCCAATCTCTCTCTCTCTCTCTCTCTCTCTCTCTCTCTAGGTATAGAAACATAAATGAGAAATAAATTCTCTTGCAATACTAAAATACCCAGATACATTAAGTCTAGCATTTAAATGCTACTACACACTTAAAATGACTCGTAACATCACAATTAAGTTATAACTGGTCAAAAGTACCCCGAAACCCAAAATATAACTTGACACTTATTTTGACTATCTCAACCACTTTCGGACTAACCGTACCCTCTAAATTGGCATCCGAGACATCGTAAATTTATTTCATGTTCCAACGTCATATTAACTCTTAAGTCATAACTCAATTGGAATATAAATCATAACCGTCGTTCAAAGCACAACGACGCAATAAAATGAAATGTTATACTATTTACATTCGCCTAATAGTAAATATGCACAACTCAGTAAATATTATCTCTTAAACCACTTAAATAAATATTTACTTCAACTTCCTTTATTTTATATAATTATCCCACAATGAAAATGAATATAAAAATAATTACTCATAAATAAGGGGTATTACAGATCGGTGTGGAGACAGAGAGCTATACGATTTCATTAAAAGAGAGGTGAAGAGACATTAATCCTATCAAGGGACTCACTTGACCAATGAGATATAGAGGAAAGCCTCATTTGTCGGATAAAGTCTCCTTTCAATCGAGATATAGAAGAGTTTGAGCCTCCTATGATGTTTACTCCCCCATGATTGAAGATCTATGAAGGTAAATTAACCCTACTGATCATGTCAGACAATATTGCCAGGTGATGAAGTTGTGGAACACCAATGAAGGATTGATGTGTCGAATATTTCCCTCCTTCCTTAGATACACTTCTTAGAAGTGGTTCAGAAGTTGCCAAACCACTCGATTATCTCCTTTAAGAAGTTGTCGAGGGCTTCACAGCCAAATGCATTACCAGCAACAATCATCATAAATGGATGGATTCACTTTTGATGATGAAGAAAAAGTCTCATGAAACAATTCGTGATTATGCCAAAAGGTGCTAGGAGGTGTATAATAAGGTGAGAGAATTCCACCGATCAAGTTGTAGTAGCATATTTCAAAATTATTCTACCGAGAAGATCCTTGCTTTACTAGTACCTCACTAAGTGAGAGGTCATCATAATCGATGACCCTATGGAAAATATCGAGAAATATGCGAAGGTTAAAGATACAGTAATCAGAGTTGATCAGGAAGGAAATCGACAAAAACATTCCTATAATAGGGATAAAGAGGGAACGAATAAAAAAGGAGGGAGAATGAAAAATGGAAAGCAAAATAAATCCAATAAGAAGGACCCTGAGAAAGTATTTAAAGCCATTAACATAGTTTTCTTCGGACTAATCTGCAAGATCTTTTATAAGATCAGAGGTCAATAATACTTCAAGTGGCCCGATAAAATGTTCATTGACCCATAGAGGAGAAACCATATACTGAAGTGTGTATATCATAAAGATCACAGTCACAAGACTAAAAATTTCAAGGCACTCAAGTCCCACCTCGAAGAACTGTTCTAGGCTGGGCACTTAAATGATTTTGTGGAGAAGAAGGAAGGTGCAACACAACATGTGTGTGATCAGAGACCAGACAATGTCCTATGCAATAAAATGGGACATGAATTTGTGATAATCCAAGGGGGACTTATACTGGATAACATTTTGGATGAATGTTTGGGTCATGAATTCGTAGTGATTCGTGGAGCCTCAAACCCAAACTAAATAAAAGGGAATGCCCTCGGGATGAAAGTAAAGAAACTTATATCATTTATGGAGGTTTTTAAAATCAACCAGACCAAGCCAATTATAGGCAAATGCTAATGACCAGAAGATATTGATTATTCAAAGCACTTATTTTCACCGTCTATGATCTGGCCGGAGTAAGAACTACGCATCCTGACGCTCTTATAATCACTATCATGGTTGATAACTGGGACATGGGAAAGATATTGGTGTATCATAGGAGATCCTCAGAGGTAATGTACCTCTTAGTGTTAACCAGTTGAACTTGGGTATAGAATACCTGTAAAAAGCCATTATGCCTCAGGTCAACTTTATGTAGATGATGACTTTGCCCCTAGGGAAGGTTGTTCTCCCCATCCGAGTAGGAGGAATCTCTAAGCTTATTGAGTTCCCAGTGATAGATATATGTTCCCCTACAATTCCATACTCGATAGAGGATAGTTGTATGCTATGAGAGTCGTGTCGTCTACTTACCACCGAAAGGTAAAGTTTATTACTGATAAAGGGATCATGGAGATCCGAAGGAACCAGGCCTTGGCTCGAAAATGTTTTAGCGCTACCACCCGACCAAAATAAGAGAATAAGAAGGAGAAATTAGTGGAGCCATCTGAGGGATCCATACCCACCAAATAGCAACTAAAGTATGGGTGACTTGGTGTTGAGGAAACTAGGGTTTCCCTTGCCATTCGAGTTATGGAACCTCTTCTAGAGGTAGCATTTTGACAAGCACCTAAAACTGTCTATTTTATACCCCGAATAGATGCATTTTAGTCACTCGTTTTAATTAAAATTGGCCTTATGTTGTATTTTATTATTTTTCAGGTCAATCAGTAGTCGCAATATCAAATAATGCTAAATCAAGTCAATTGTGACTCAATAGCGGTCAAAAGCGTTAAATGAAGAAATTCAAAGAGACCGCAAAGTCAGAAGTCCCATTGAGCTTTCCTAGATGAGATACGATATCCCAAACCCTATCCCCGAACCAAACAAGCCTAAACCGAGCCCAGTCCATCACCCAAGTCTGTGTGAGTTGAGTTTGTACCTTTATTATTTTTCTAGATTTTTATTTTGAGTCTTTTTTTTTAGAACTTATTTTATATTTATTTAGAATTTTCTAGGATTTGTTTTCTATTCTTATATTTCTTTATTCTAATTTTGATTTTTATTAGTTTTTAATCTTTATTTTATTTTATTATTTTTCTTAGGATTAGTTTTTAGAATTTTTTTTTAGTTTTTAGTTTTAATTTATTTAGTTAGGATTTTTAGTTTTTATAGCATTTAATTATTTTATTTATTTCTTTTTATTTTTGAGTCTCTTAGTAATCGATTAGAATTTTATTTTTGGATTTTAATTTTTTTTAGTCTAGTTCTATTTTTAGGTAGTGTTATTTTGGGTCCAAATTAAGCACACACAACACACTCACTTACACCCAACTCCCACACAACTAACATACACACAAACACCTCCTCACCCACACCCTAACTTCCATACACACACACCTCCAATCAACTCCACTCCATTTTCAACCTCTCACTCTCTCCTCCATTACTCAAACCACCACACCACCCCTCTCACCATAGCCAAACAGCAAACCCGTACCAGCACAACCCCATTCCTAAACCATATACCTAAATCGCAATCAAGATTGAGTTTCCCCAACCCAGTGCCATCACCCGACCTTAACCCCCTTAGTCACCCACTTTAAAACTCAACCCGCGACCTCCCTAGTACCCACCTAACCCGACCCACCTGCCTCATCAACCCACAACCCCACACGACCCCATAACCCCAAGAACCCGAGTTCGAACCAAACCTCTATCCTTGAACATAATAAAAAAACTGTTTAACTCCTCAAACTGCAACCCCCTGCTCGACACCAAACCTGAAACCGGGCCAAACCCGAAACCAAACAACCATACCCCAAACCTATTAAACCGAGATAACTCACGGACACCTTGACCAACCCGAGACTTCAGCACGACCTCTATTGACCCATGAATCCTCATACTCGGAAACCTATTCCATACGCATTTCGTCCCTTTGCCTTACCCGATTTTTTACCTGCCAAATTCCACAAAAATAGGAACCAATTTAAAACACGACTAACTTTTTACTTAGCCAAATGCAATCCCCAAACTTTCTCATCCACAAAGAAGCATCGTGGGATAAAAAAAAGGGGGAAGGTTCTATTCAAGAGGGACTCTCAACACAGATTAGACGAGAGACACAGAAAATAGAGAGACTGTGTATATTATGTACGTATTAGGAACATAAAAAAATTCATAAAAATACCAAAAAAAATTAGTTTAGCATTAGAATAGTTTTAGGTTTATTTTTTTATTTTTTTTATGTAATCAAGTGCTGAATTTGTGAAAACGTTGGGACACACATGCATGAATGTGATTCAAGGAATCAATTCAAAGAGAGACTTTTGTGTATTGTATTTCTTGCTCTACTCTTTAAATTTTCATTCCATGTTTGTGACTGTGATTAATTATTTCATTATGCTTGTCTACTCACCCTGTTCAAGGGGTGAGATGCACTGCGTAGGATATTAATTTAATTAATTGATTTCATTAATGCTATATTTCTAGAAAAATTAATTTTTGACTGTCACCAATTAATTTATTTAACGGGAGTTAGTAAATTAATTATAAAAATTAATGTTTGAATATAGGGATCGAACTAGAGATAGGTTTTTCCGAAATTTGAATATTAATTATGTGTTGAAATTTGAGAATTCATATAGTTTTTGTTAAAGTGATCCTAGCAGGTAGTTTTGTTGAACACAATATAGTTCTTAATTTTTCATCATGTGACATTTTTAAATTAGTTTTTTGAAAAAGATATTATTAAATTTATAATTGTAACGAGAGTTTGATTATCGATTTAATATTATCTCGAAATGTTTTAAATTAATAAATTGAAAAATTGAAATAATTGATAATGCGGTGTAATCCCATCTCTTGACATTCTCACATTTTACACTCGATTGCACATTATTTTTCATTATTTAGTCATTTCATAAATTTTAGCATTTATTAATTAATTCTCCCTTGAAATTATTTAAAAAAAATAAAAAAAAAGATTTTAATATAAAAAAAATTGAAATTGCAAGTATTCACATTAATTGCTTCACCTTGGAAGTTGGATTGATACCCGTACTTACCGCAATACGAGTTGTTTTAAACAAGTTTTGTAGGTACTCAAGAAAATTTTGAGATTGACTTTTGAAGACAACGAACATACGCAAAAAAGCTTCTTATCACATTTTATGAGAATCAGTATGAGAAGAAGTTCTTGATTGGTAACTCACTTACTAAAGAAGATAAGGAATAGGTAGTTATTTTCCTCAAGTGCAACCATGTAATTTTTGTCTTGCAATCGTATGATATGCCAGGATTAGATCCATAAGTGATATGTCACAAGCTCCATATGGATATATTATATCCATTAGTGACTTAAAAGGCACAATGAAAAAACCCGATAAATAAAAAACAATTGAAGAAGAAGTGGGGAAACTTCTGAAGGTGCAGTCCATAAAGGAAGTTCAATTTCTCAAGTGGATGTCAAACCCAATGGTCGTGAAGAAAAGAAATGGGAAGTGGAAAGTTTGTATAGATTTCACTGATCTGAACTGAGTGTGTCCAAAGGATAGTTTTTCTTTGCACATGATAGAACTATTGGTCGACACTACTTCTAACCATAAATGTATGAACATCCTCGATGACTACTTAAACTACTACTAGATCCCACTGTTCTCCCCTAACCAAGAAAAGACTTCCTTCATCACCACACCAGGATTATAATGCTACAAGGTGATTCCGTTTGGATTAACAAACGCGAGGTAAACCTACTAGATATTAGTGACGAAGATATTAAATTAGCAGTTGGGATATATAATACAAGTGTATATAGATAACATGCTTTGAAAAAGTAGAATGCAGGGGGAGAACCTTATAGACTTGGAGAAGACTTTTGAAGTCCTTTTATACTACATGATGAAACTGAATGTGAGCAAGTGCTCCTTTG
This sequence comes from Sambucus nigra, assembly GCA_949130495.1. Classification (NCBI taxonomy): domain Eukaryota; kingdom Viridiplantae; phylum Streptophyta; class Magnoliopsida; order Dipsacales; family Adoxaceae; genus Sambucus; species Sambucus nigra. The sequence goes on from OX422219.1 coordinate 178,222,869, forward strand.
GGGTACAATTGAGATAGTTCCTCGGGTACCTAGTTAGTCAAATAGGTAATGAGGTGAACCCCGACTAGATTAAAGCCACCAGGAAGGTGTAACCCTCGAGTACTATGCGCGAGGTGCAAACATTGACTGGCATGCTCGGTGCACTCAACCGATTAATATCCAAATCTTTGAATAAGTTTCATCCTTTGTTTCAAGAACTTAGGAAAGAAAGGAATGAAATATGGGATGGCTAATGCACCAAGGCTCTTAAATTAGTAAAAAATTATTTGAGCCGAGCTCCACTGCTGATCATTCCTGACGATGAGCGACCTTTACACTTATATATGGTGGTGTCCAACAATGTAGTTATCTTGACCCTGCTTGTGAGAAAAACGGGAGTTAGGTTCCCATTTATTATGCGACTAAAACCTTGCTCGATGCTAAAAAGAGGTACCACCCGTTAGAGAAACTTGCATACTCACTAGTGATAGCCTTCATAAATCTGAAACACTATTTTAAGTCACACATTATCATTGTTTCTAACTTACTTACCTCTAAAGGTGATGCTTAAGAAGGCTGACATGTCTAGACAAATGTCCAATTTGTCGGTGGAAATTGGGAGGTTTGATATCCAATTTCAGCCTAAGACCTCTGTTAAAAGGAAAGTCCTAGAAGACTACATCGCTAAATTTTTCAGCGACTAAGAACCAGTGGAAACAAGCACTAAAAAAGAAAATTTGATCCAACAACCAATCGAATATGAGGTAATATGGACTTTTTATATTAAGGGAGCCTGAAATTCAAAGGGGTAAAGAGTTGGGATAGTGCTAATATATTTATAAGAAGTTATACTCGAGTAGGAAATTCACTTAGGATTTGAAGTCTCTAAGAACGAGGAAGAATATGAGGCATTAATCGATGGATTGAAGAAGGCACCCTCCTTAGGTTCACACCATCTTGAATTATTTTGTAACTTGAAGTTGGTACCAATTCAGATATCATGAGACTACAATCCTTAGGGCAAATGAATGGCTTTGTTTCTTAAAGATTCTTAACATTTAGTCACCTAGTTTAAGCATATACAAGTACAACAGTTCCCAAGGGGGAACAATAGTCACAATGTTATGCTTTCTTCACTTGCTTCAGTTGTCAAAGGAGATATAAAGAGAGCAATCCAAGTAGATTACATTAATCAACCCAACATCAATAATGTAAAAGATGTCGAGCGGGTTATGGCCATTGATAGGGCCCCGAGTTGTATGGATTTGATAGTTCATTACTTTAAATAGGATGTCCTTCCAAACGATAAGAAAGAGGCACATAAAATTCGAGATACGGTTTCTCGCTTCTAGATATCGATAAAATAAAAGCTTCATCAACGCTATTTTCTAGGGCCTTATCTTCGATGTGTACATCCAGATAATGTAGACAAGACTCTCTATGAGTTGCACAAGGGGATATGTATAAGCCTTGTAAGGGGAAGGTCATTGGTATTTAGGGCCATAAAGAAAGGGTACTAGTGGTCATACATGCAATAAGATGAGATTTCTTACGTCCGAAAGTGTAAAAACTGTCAACTTTTCTCACTATTAGTATATCATCATGCTAAGAACCTCAAGTCCCTAGTAAGTCCTTTGCCTTTTACCCAGTGGGGGATTACCATCGTTGGTCCACTAGCCCTCACCCCTGGAAGCAGGAAGTATCTATTGGTAGGCACATACTACTTCTTTAAATGGATTAAATAAGACCCCTCAGAGAACATTCGAGATGTTGACATGACTAAGTTCATATGAAAGAATATCATAACACGGTTTGGCATCCCTCAGATCATCATCATAGAAAACATGACTCAATTTGAGAGAAGCCTCTTCTAAAGTTTCTACAATGACGATGAGATTGGTCACTACTACAGTTCAGTATCCTACCCTCACAGTAACGGGAAAGCATAATCTTCTAAAAAAATAGTCCTTAATGGAATAAGGAAGAGATTGGAGAATACAAAGGGTGCATGTATCGACCAACTCTCCCACGTTATTTGGGCATTTTGAACAATGCCTAGGAGATCAATGGGTGAAAAATCCTTTAACCTAGGTTATGTAAATGGAGGCAATCATCCCAATAAAATAAAATCTACCAATCATGAAGTCCACCTTATTCTACCAAGACCTCAACAACAAAGTGATTAGAGAAGACTTTGACTTAGCTGACGAAAAGAGGGAATTAACGCTTATAAACAGTTGACTCAGGCCCAACTTGGAAGGACCATTCCATGTCATTTAAGTCAACTCGATGGGAGCCTACCACTTAGAAATAATGGAGGGAAAAGAGGATCTCTGAGCATGGAATGGAACCAATTTGAAGAAGTTTTACTTTTAAGTTTAAGTTTACTTAGTTTATTTTAATTTTAAATTATTTTTCAGAAGTTATTTTATATTTCTTGCGTTTATCTCTCTGCATTGTTCCAAGTGACAAGCGAATGAGTATTTAATGAGGAAGATCAATTAGTTAAATGAGTGTTTCTTTGGCATATTACCTATCATTGTGATGATTATATTCTTTCAAATGATTTCGTTTAAGACTAATTAACTGGTTGATAAAGATCATGTTTAAATTAAATGTCTGCATATAAACTGATTGGTTAATCGTCTAATGGTCAACTAAACTCAAAATGTTTTTATGACTAAAAAAACATGGATAATAGCTCACAGCCGATGAAAGCCTATTGGGAAACCTTTGGCACCATTGACTAAATAGGTCGCAAAAATCCTTGTTGGGGAATGACCCCACAAATAAGTGCATTCTTGCTTTTCTGGATATAGGCTTAAGGTTTGATATGACGACATCCATTTAAAGGTAAGACCAGAGACCACACAATTAAAAGTGAAACGAAATGCAAAAACCTCCATTAATACTATAATACCCCGTATTTCTGCATAGTTTTGTTTTATTTAAATTATGTGAGAGGAGTAATTTAATGTAAAAATACGTTTTATTTAAATTACGTGAGTAGAGTAATTTAATGAGATACGTTTTGAATTAAATTTATGACGATTAAAAATTTACTAAATGTGAATAGTAAATATTGTGACGATTGAAAGCTGATACGTACGGCCTAGCGATTTATATGGACGTACCAGAGTTTATCTCGACCGAGTGTCGCGCGTAGACAAAATTGAAGGTGAGATGATAAACATATTTTAAGAGACTCAAAAGATAATTTAGAGTCCACAGATGATTCCGAAAGGGTCAAATTAGTCAAAATAGTGTACCCGGGGGTACTAGTTGAGTGTCGGGTCATTTTGGGCTAAATCGGGACCATACGAGGGCATTTTGGTCTCTTTACATTTAAGGGTGAGGAGACCTACGAATTTTGGAACCCTAAGTGAGATTATATGAGTTGGAGGCTAGGGTTAGAGAGGAGGGAAATACACCATAGCCATTAGAGAGAAGAGAGAAACAATTTCCTAAGGCAAAAGAAGGAAGTAGGGAGAATTCAAAGGAGATTTCACTACCAACTTGTTGGGAAGAAGGATTGAAGGATTAGAATCATCAATCATCAACAACAACCACAAAATAAGACCCTACAAAACTTAAGGCAAGTGGTTATTTGCAAAATAAATTGAGTTATACTACCCATATATAAGTTTTAGGAAGAACATGATTTTTATGATATTTTTGGGAGCAAACACTTGAATATGATCCATGATTGATAGGAATTTCATGTAGAACGTTTTTGATCTCCAAATAATCTGATATCATAGAAGACTTGATGATTAAATCTAACTAAAAAATATGGACTTATGATGAAAAGACGAAAATATTGTATTTTTGGAGTTCTTGGATAATAAGAAGATTTTTAGTTAATCAGGACGAAATTTATAATGATTTTGTTGTTTTAGATCGTTAGTAATCATCCCAGAATATGTAGGAATGATTAGAAATTGTTAATTGCAATTATGGTGAATTATCATGGAAGATGGATAAACAAAAATGGTGTAACCCGCATGAAGAAGACGATCTGGGTCTGCCACTGCTCGATCGATCGATCGACCCTTGAATGTCGATCGATCGAGCAGTCGATCGATCGACCTTATCCCATCGATCAATTGACCCTGACTGTGCTTTAGAGAATTTTTTGGATAAATTTCTTTTCAATTACCGTCACCTAATGGGAACCTTAGTGATGACATTTTACCTATGAAGGGACTTAATAAATACCAGTAGGTGTACCGTGAGATTTATTTATAAATGATTGAGTGTGAAATTTGGAGAAATGGACCGACGGGAAAATAACCGACTGAGTCGTGTGTCGAGAATAGGAGAATTCAGTTACGAAAAGAGTGAGAGTCAATTTCAGAAAAATACCAGTAGGTTAGAGATAGCTTAACTACTGAATCAAGGGAGGGGTAACTAGAACCCTTAGAGTTGCGTGAATATTCGAATAAATGCGATAGTGAAATAAATCGTAAATTAATGAGTACAGTGAATATAAGTAAAAATATATTACGTACGGGCATGATTTGATAGGTCGGGTGTGTACCTACTAAATTATATGAATTTTTGGGTTAAGAGAATATTACCTAAATTAATTATGTTAGTGTCTATGAGATATTTCGAACTAACATAAAGTTACTATATGTTTGGGGTCGATAAAAAATGCCGAACCAAACCTTAAAACTGGTGTCGCGATGAAAGAGTCCCGAACCAGAATATGTTTATATATATATATATAAATTGTTGGGGTCGATGGATCATTCCGAACCAACTCTCACTTGGGGTCGATGAATCATTCCGAAAGAAGAGTCCTTTATGTGTGTCAAAAGGATATGTTAGTGATAACTAATATTGAATATATGTGGCGTGATAAAATGTATTCCATCTGTATAATCTACTGACTTAGGATAGTAGATAATGAGATGGATTGAAAATATCTTAGTAACAATTAAGCGGCGTGATATAATTATTACAAGAATAAGGATAATGAGAAATAAGTAAGTTATCTATGTTTATAACATATGAGATATGGATTAATAAATTACTGCGAGTATGTTATGGGGACTTAGCAAGGGAATACGCGTAGTGGGGTATTCTGATCTAGTTAACTTGCGTAGTATAACTAGGTGAACTAAGTACCATTGTTAGGCGTTCACTATAGAAGATAGGTGAGGAAACTCAAAAGAGTGTGCGAAGTCTTAATATGTGTAATCAATAACTCAATTGTGATAACTGCTTGCAAAATATTTTAAATGTTTTGAGTACTAACTCTTGCTATGTAAAATCTTTTAAAAACCTTTTAGGTGCCCAGCCACAGGGACACCCAACATGAATTCATTCCAGGGATTTGGGAGCTGCAGTACGTGTGGATGTTGCAGGGATTGTTTAGACGTTATCTCTTTTTCAAATCTAGTACATGACTTCAGTTTTAGTACTCTCTGTCGGGACATGTTGTCCAATCTTTACTTTTACAGTTATTCTGATTTTGGATTTTGAGTTAGTTTTCTTGGCCATGGTTTTCGGCAAGACTTTATTTTATTCAATTATTTATGCGATTTGGTTTAATACTACTTGATAGTATCGTTCCACATGAGTTGTCTATTTCTATTTAAGGAAGATGAAATTTGGCACTAGCTTAATTTCACTTATGTGGTTAGTAATTTAAAAAGTTTTCGACAGTGATGCTAAGAATGAACCATTTAATTAGGCGGGGTGTCACAAATACCTTAAGTTATTACAATGAAATTGAAAGAATAAGAAAATTTACAACAATTTGGTAAATAAAACCGAGTCAATTGCGCGACCGATATGACTCATTCACTGAAGTCCCAACTACAACGAGAGAAACATCTAATACATAGGGAGTTACAGTCTCAGACAAATCTCTTATCTTCGATGGACCCCTAGGAGTCACCCTGTCAACTAAGTGTTTAGGTCGATATAGTCCATCACCTCCATCCAGGCCGTAGTCATCGAGGTACTTCCTTATCAAGCTAAATGATATGGCATCCGTTAGGATCCACAAAATGTCTAGCTTATAAGGTTATTTTGGTTGATCAAGATAATCAAGGTCATGTAAGTACCATAATTCAGACTCCTTTGGCACATTTTCCATTGTCATGGCATTAAGCCAACCATTATTATATCCAACATTCCAAGCATCGTTCAAAGTAGCGTCCAAACTTAAGAGAGCGTTCTCATGGCCATCAATCCATACTTTACGAGGCTACTTGTGAAACTAGAATGCGAGGCTTCTCGAATAGACTCTTAATGGTCCTTACTTTGTTATGAAGAGACTTTTTGGTCTTCTTTAGGTCTTCAGTCAAATGATCATTCTTTTTATCCTTAGAGGAAGATAGACCCTCAATGGATGCAACCTTAACATTCAAGGAATTTTGAATTTTCTTCAGCTCCTCTCATAGTTGGGCATTCTCTTCTCTAATAAAGAAGAAACCTTCTCCATCCTGTTTGCTTGGTCAGGGCTTGTTAAGTATTTCAATATCATCCCTCATTTGTTTGTTCTCCCTTTCAATAAGGGAAACGACCTCTCTGTCACCCATAAGGTTGGCATTAAAAGCAAATTTTTTCCTTTAATGAGAAAATCAATATTGGACAGATTCTTATTAAAACCTCATTCTCTACTCAACTCGAAACCGCTTGGTTAAAGTCAATCCGCTGATTCGATAAAGATTCCTTATAACTACTTTTAACATAAAAAATAATGTCATAAAGGCCAATAATGCCTGCCACAACTTGATGAAAGAGGTGGTAAAGATATAAGTAAGCCTCATTTTTTTGAACGAATACATCAAGACCCAATTATTGGTTGGGATCATCATCATCATCATCATCATTTTCTTCATTACTAGTAACAAAAAGTCTTTCACATCTTTCTCGAAAGTCATGTTAGGTAGCGACAAGCATTGCAAGACTCGCATTAAATTGCATGCATATGTGGTCGGATATATAAGTTTGGAAAATAATGAAAATTATATGAAGTATTACAAAAAAGATAAACATGTAACATTTAAATCAAACTCAGAATTTCATCAATGGATAACAAATTGGGGAAATCCCCTACATCGTTGGTTAAAAATAAGTAAAGAAATACAATGCTTCCTAAAGGTACTAAGTAGCATTCTCTCTGACCTTTTCCTTCTCAGGAGATTGTTGAGTAGCTATGGCCTCTAGCTGGTCGGCCCCATTCATAGTCAATTGTTCAACCTGCACCTGAATAAGTTTAGTGGTAGTGGACTTCTCTCCGACCACTACGTCATCATTATCATTATCAACCTCCCCAATTTGAGGAGGAGAACCTTCTTTATTGTCTTCGAAGAGGTTGGAACCCTCATTAATGTCATCCTTTACAAGGGCCTCATCCCATCCTTTCTTAAAAATACATTTCTATGGTATTCAATAAGGATCTCGACATTGGTAAGTTCTTTATCCTATCCAAGAGTATTGGCCTTATATTTAGCCTTTAACATGTAGGCTAAGGCCTTCTTGACTTTGGCATTGGCCTCGTCAGTAAATTTTTTTCACGGTCTGGGCCTTGGCAATCTCAGCATCGGTCTTAGACTTATCTATATTGATGACCAAAGCAATATAATCATCAGTATTCTTTTGAATATTGTTATTCTCAGCATCCAGACTTTGGACCTTTTAGTCGAGCTTTACTTTCTCGATTGACTTGGCAGCATTAAATGTCCGAGTAAACTTCAGAGACTTTCCCAACTCCTCAAAATCCACTTTTACATTAGTGGAGGACGTCTTCATTGCATCTTTCCTATCCAAAAATTTATCATAATCGATCAGAATCTGCCAGAGAATAGGAAAACAAAGGTGAGCAAACTATAAGTGCGAGGAAACAAAATAATAAGAACAATAATAAATGACAAGTTTACAAGGGAGAGATTATGATTGGCACATTCCAATAGCCGAGCATAGGTTAAGGTAGAAGTAGCTTCTATATTAGCAGGAAAGACTCCCGATCGAATTAAGTCTCCCGCCAAGTCGGGCGAGCAAATACAGTTTGGGAAATGCCCTTTCCATATCAATACTCTTTTTCCCCACAATGTCCAGAGGGTGGAGGAGGGATGTGATCCTTATTTTTCCTCTTTAAAAGGGTATCATAGTCCTTGGAAGGGGAATCCTTTATGCCCACGGGGATAGTTGTTACCCTAACTTCACTTTTCTTGCTCACGAGCCAAAAAAGATCTTTCTCTTTGCTCTACAGGAGACTAGGTGGGGGAGATTTAGTGCCAACATTTATAGTGATGAAGTTCACAACCGTACTCTTAGATATGGCACTTGGATAAATCAAATTAGAGAGAACCAACAAAACGTCTAACGATTTAAAAGAAGATGATGTCATTTCCTCATTTGATCCTTTATCCTTTGTATTTTGGGAGGTGGAAGCTTTTGGGTCGTCCAAGGAAATGGGGATCGCCGGTGTTTGTTTTACTAGCCTCGTAAAAAAAGGTGGTAAAACTCTTGTAGCTAAGCAGGAACTCCACCACCCTAGGGTAATCAACATTTTTAGCCCTATGTTGAATAACCCAAAATGTTTAGAGATCAACAAAATTATCGTTGCCTTCGTAAGGAGTTTTCTTCTTGTTTTTCTCTGCAAAGAAAAAGAAAATCACTCAATCTCAGCCTAAATCAAGAAAAGAATGCAAAGTGAGAGATTTAATTATTTTTAACCTATTCCTCGCCCTTCCCGTAGGTATTTTGGCCCTTTATATGCCACACCTATAGGAAGGGGGAATATTTCTAGCATTTCACAATCAGTCTATAATAGGAGTAATCCTTATTGGAATTAGGGAGATTCATGTCTCAGGACCGGTTGACCACTCTTTTCTTCATGTAATATATATTTTCATGGGTTGTTTCCCATTGTTAACTGTACATAATTTCAGTAATGCTAGGATGGGTTCCATATAGCTCGATAATACGGTAAACACCATTAACGATCTTTTAAGTATTTGGAGTGGCATGGGATGGGGTCACATTAAAATATTAGCAAAAACACAAAAATAAATTATTTGGGGGAAAAGTGACCCCACATTCAGAAATCAAGATTGAAGGCAACCAATGGCCTTCAGAAAGGTCACAAAGGTCATAGGTACCCTCACCTAATCCTACAATTACCCACTGGGGGATTTGATAGTCAAGTTTGAATTTTTGCACAGTGCTTTCGTTAATAACGCAGATCATGGTTAAAAATGACAACGCAATAAAATAATTGAAAAGAGAAATCGAAGAAGTATAGAAAATATATTGAAATTAAGTTGAGACTTTTGAAAGTTCTTATAGCTAAATGACGACAGTGATGAGCCCTCCCTTGAAGTTCACTACTTTTTGAAATGAACACGAAGGTAAGGAAATCGTGGGGACCATTGTTTTATGGTGAGAAATTGCCTCACGATTCCCCAAGAACATAATGATCACGTGCACACATGACGAATATTAAAGCAATGACTCTCCACTAAGAAAAGAGGTTATATTTAAGGGTATGCCCGTGAGGCACTTAATGGGGCAAAAACTTTCTAGTCTCTGAAGAATTAATTCGACTGCCCTCTGGCGAGCAAGTGAATATTTTAGGAATTAATTAACCTCAGAAGAAGGAACACTACTTTCCCATTATTGTGAAGACTTTTCAAACATCAGTAGTCGACATAGATGTAACAAAGCACAACGACCTCATAGCGACCATTTGGGGGAAACTGCAGGGTTAGTAATTGCTCAGGCATGTTCTTAGCGTGAACTCCTAGGTCACATTCCCCTAGAATTAATGAAGAGTCTAAGTCACAGAAGTCTTCCTTATGACCATCGCTTTCGATGGATGAATATGATAAATGATAGGTCCGAATACGTAGGGATAACTACTGACAGAGATTAGGACTTTCCCAAGCTTCTCTATAAATGTAAAACCAACCCCTTGAGGGGGCCATGTGATATTGTAACGTCGAGCAACATTAAAACTGTACTAACCAGTTCTCTAAATTAATACAGAGCAAAAAATTAACCCCCCATGTACGTAGACACGTTGTCGAAACACGTACATCATGCATTGTATGTTACTTCATTTCTTTCTATAATATTTTACTCTTATTTGTCTTGTGTGCATTGAATATCATCATTAGTAGAAAATTACCACCTATAATGACAACCTAATTTTTCCATATAATGTTATAACTTAAAAAAATAAAAAAATAAGTTTTTTTTATAATAAACTTCGTAAGTTACCACTATCATCCCACTTTTCTCTCTTTTCAATAACCTCCGGATTACTTTAACAAAGTTACCTAATTAATGCCTTCCCTATTCTTTCTCTTTCTCCATTTGTGCAGAACCAAAACGTTAAACCCACCCTCAATGCAGTTGTAGGAACAAACGGCCATCCCCTCCTTCAACACAACTGTCAGACTCATTTTTCACCACTATAAGCCTCTAACACCTCCATCGAACTTATCCTTAACTGTCATATCCCTCTCGTAGGTCGTAACCCTTCAACATGATCACCGTCATCCTACAAAAATACAAGAAAAGGTATCTCAATATGTTTTCTATAACTCTTTGCCGGGTAACCACAATCATGGCATATAGTTAGACCCCTAACCACCAAAGCACTAAAATTTTGGGGAAAATGTTTTGTGTAAATCTTATTTTTATTAATTAGTTTTGGTAGAACATGTTATGGTTCATTTTTTCTCATAGAGTATATCATCATTGTTTTCATTGTATTTATGATTATTCGCTCTTATTATATTTTGGGACACTACTTGAATGAAAGCACCGTAGTACATCGCTCTGGCCATCTACGTGGCCGTGGGCCTAGTCTTAAATCCACACCATCGTCATTTATTTCTATGGAAAAGGGTAATGATATCGAGAGAGATAAATCGGTTGCTAAGGTGATGAGGGAAGTTAACGAGGCAAGGATGGAAGAACATGAAGCTATAAGGGAAGATAATGAACCTAGAAGGGAGAAAACGGATATGAAAAAAACAAATATATTCCCTTAACGAAAAGTTTATGGCTTTATCCAACCTTATAACACGACAATGTACCTCTCTGTGGTAAAAACACAACCCAAAACGTGTTTACTTAGGATTTCGAGGTCACATTTGAGATTCATATTTTCCCTTTTTCTTGTTATCCACTAACATGTGATTCACTTTGCCACAACCCATAATTCACCCAAAAATAAATTCATCCTTATTTAAAAAGGTATCATATTGAAAACAATGTCGATCACTTGGTTTGATGATACGGAGTTGGTTGAAATTAGATGTCAAACACTTTGTCGAATGATATGAAGTCGGTTAAATTTAATGAGACTTTATTTATTATTATTAGACATTCTTTTGTGTGTATTTTTTTGTTTTGCAATAATTTATTTTGTTTTGTGTTTTGTGCTTTCACAATTGGTTTCTTCTTCCCTTTTCTTTTTCTTGTGTGTGGGGCGGGGTGGGGGGGTTGGGGGGGGGGGGGGGGGGAGGGAATACCCTTTGGAAAGGAATTTGTTATCAATGCATGTGATATATGATAGTTGTTAAACTGTTGTTCAAGTCCTTCAAGTGAAATTTATAAAAGAACTTGTATTTATCCTATTGTTATTACTAGTTACTAATTAATTTCTTATAATTTTGTGCTGATTTAATGGAAGTAGAAGAGAAGTAGGTGAGTAGCAGTGGAGAATAATGATGTAGATTGGATCGTTTTAAACTTCTTATTTTTTTTAATGAATGTTGGAGAAATTATTGTAAATAATGTTTAAAAATTACTTGGCATGTGAATAACCATGACAAAATTACTTGGCAGCGGAGAAGCATGATTTACAATTTCTTATTTTGAGTAATGTGTTCAGAAAAAAAATTTCACCTGCTTGGTGATTTACTCTCTCAATTGAGTAAAGTTTTCTACAAAACATTCACTTGCTTAGTGGTGTACCCTTCTTGGGAAATATTTGAAATAAACAACTAATTGGTGACTCACCTTGCTTGGGCAAGGATTCACTAAATAATACACCTACTTGGTGACTTACCCTGCTTGTGTAAGATTTATTTAAAGATACACATGCTTGGTGACTTAGCTCAAATATTGCTAAGAATTTCTCATTTTACCTACTTGGTAACAAAAAATTTTTATTTGGCCAACTCTTTTTGTGTTCTTTATTTTTTATCCTATAAGAGAAAACACTAGTCCAAAAGAGCCTAAGGTAGCCCAAATCCAAATAGATGTGCCTACTCAAGAGATAGAGGTTGATCCTTATGTAGCTGCCTCTAATTAAGCTCAATTGTCTAGTAAAAGTGATCATGGATCAACAAATAGTGTAAATAGGGAGGGTATTGGGTCTGGGTATGGTGCCACTATTCTAAATGTCACACATGTTGAGTTTTGGCATCAGGTACTTGAAAGTAGTACCATTATTCTAGACTCCTTCCATTTCGTGTTGGTTCAGTTACTTGATTCCCACCTCGAGACATTTATGACTAAGTGTTTGAGGCTCCACAACTTAGTAATATCTTATCATTTGCAAGATGTAACAACATTTTTATTTGAAGTTGTAATATGCCAACTTTTCCTCTTGAGAAATTTGTGATTAATTATTGTTTGAGCAACCTCAAAAATATGTGCAAGGATATAATTGACTTCTCCTAGCTCATAAATAAGTTGAGATATCTCATGGACCCTCAAATGTAAACTTATGATTCACATTATCTGAAAAATGTGGAGGATCTAAAAGTTGTAGAAGAAAAATTGATGGAACTTCCCCTCCAAATTGAAGAATGTGTTTAAGAGGTGTCAGCAGCCGAGGAAGCTTTAGCTAATTCCTAAAGGAATCATGAAACTAAGCTTAGACTAAAGGCAGAAGCTAAATCAAAGGTCTATGATATGTCTAAGTACTAAGGGGAAGTATTTTCAGATGTTCCTTCTTCAATTAGAGAGGGTTTATTCACTTCTCCCAATTTGCGGTTCCTTTTAAGATAGATTTTCTCTTTGTTCTATTGCTGGGAAATAGTCATTATTTTTCATGTAGCTCAATTATACAAGTGAAATACAAAAGAAGTTTTTTCTTGAATCATGTGTGTACTTTAATAATTTTATTGCTTCAGCACTTATTTTTATATAACTAACTGTTCCCTAACTTTCATGTGTTTGCTCACAATCTTTAAGTACAAAAAGATTAAGAACAAATAAAAATTACAAGGTTATTTAAACATGATAAACCTTCAGCTATTTTTTGTTAACTTTGAAAGGGTTGTCATCCTCAATCTAGAGATAAAAAAATAACCAGAATCATATGGCTCCTTAATAACATATGGTCCCTCCATACTTCCTAAAAACTTTGTTAAAAATAGTCCTCTAATATGGTTTACATCAATTTTTAACACTAAATCACCCTTCACAAATTTTCTTGGTTTCACCAAATTCTATGACCTCAAGAGTTTCTTCATGTAGATTTGGAAGTTCCTTCTTGTGATATCTATTTGTTCATCTAGTGCTTCTAATTAAATGTGCCTAGTTTGTGGAATAATTATGCTTCGCAAGGCATATCTGGAAGAAGGTACTTCTAAATCCACTATCAGAATTACTTTGGCTCCATAAACCAAGAAAAAAGTGTATAACATGTTGGTTTCATTTTGGTAGTTTGATAAGACCAAAGAACCATAGGTATCTAGTCATTCCATGCTCCTAAAAAATCTTCCATCATCTTGGCTAAAATAATAACCAAGGTCTTGTTTGTGGTCTCAGCTTGGCCATTGCCTTTAGGGTAAATTACCATTGAGGCGTGCTAGCTAATTGAATAGTAGTCTATTGTCATTGTTACCTATTTTTTAATAAATGGATTTCCATTATCAGACAAAATAACCTTGGAAATGCCAAATCGACAAGTAATGTATTCTTTGATGAACTTCTCCAGCATAATTGTTGTTTCCCTTTTCAAAGCTACTGCCTCTTCCCACTTTATAAAGAATGCAGTTTCCATGAGGACCCATATCTTTCCTCTATAATAAGGTTTTATGATCCCCATAAGTTCAAACGCCTATATATAGAAAGGATAGGGTGTTTCGAAGGAGTGAAGTTCCACCGATGGAGCATGAATGAGGTCACAATGAAGTTGGTAAGCCTTGCACTTTCGAAGAATCTTAGTTGATTCTTTCACCATCGTTGGCCAATAATAGCCAATTGTCATCAGTTGATAATACATATTGGATCCTCTAATGTGAGATGGATTGGGATATTTCTTGAGTAATTCCCCTGCTTCCTCCCTCGTGATGCATTACAATAGCCTGTTGAAATATCCTCTCTGATACAACTTATCTTCCAACATGTAGAACCTTGGAGCCCTCCTTATTACTTTTATGGCATTATCTTTCTCACTTAGAATAACTCCATCCTTCATAAATCAATGTAAGGTTGCCTCCAATCCATTTGATCTTCCAAGAAGTTACAATCAGTTGGTTGAAATAAAGATTAACACTTGGCACATTGATCACATTAGGGCCCACACACTTCAAATCATACTCAAATATAATGTGAGGAACCACCTTGCTATTATCCCAATCATAATTGGTCATGCCAATAAAAACATACGTGGATCATATCTTATCACTAGGTGAATAGTGAAAGATAACATATAATGTCTAAGTTCTTGTGTAACAAAGATTAAATATAAATAACGCCTCTCCATGCTAGTATATTTTTCCTCAGGTCCATTGATAATTCTACTCATATATTAGACAAGTATCTCTTGTCCATCAACCTCTTGTGCTAATAGTATACAATTGGACCTCATAGTTGAGGTAAGATAAAGCACTAAAGTTACTCCATCTCTAGATTGAATAATCATTTAGAGAGAAGTCATCAATCTATTAAGCTTGTCAAAAGCGTCTTGGTGTGGTTCCTCCCATTTGAACTTCGTGGTCTTCCTAAAGATCTCCACTAGTGGGTGAGTGGTCTCTGATAGATCTGGGACATATATTCTCAAGTAGGAAATTTTTTCAAGGAAACTTTTCAGCTACCTCCATGTCTTTGTATAAGGCATGTCGAGGATCGCTTTCTGCTTATCTTGTTCCACATGAACCCCTTACCGATTCACCACAACGCCTAAGAATTTCCCATTCGTTACACAAAAACCATATTTAAGTGGTGTTGATGTCTAAAAATGGACTTAATCCAAATTTATAATCATAGATTAAAACATGGTAGGTTAATCAAATCACACACACGCAAGAGAAGATATTTTTAGAGTGGTTTAATTGTAATATATCCTACTTCCACTATTGGTATTATTTCTTAGGCTTACAATAGCCCAGTATGGTGTGCATATGAGTGGTTCGAATAGTCCCTTGAGTTGAGGTAGTATTTTTTTATTTATAATGGTGTAAAACCCCTAGAGATGGAATGCCTTCATATTTCCAGGTATTTACATTTGTGAAGAATAAATGAAACTCTTGGAATTCAGTTCTGGTTGGCATCCCATCCGAGTAATTTTTGATATTCCTGATGGTTGGCGTTTTGGAGTTGGTCAGCCTTCCAGCCAACTAAGTATCTCTAATGCCGATCAAGGTGGATGGCCACATAGGAGGACAAGTGTAAATTCATCATGGGTCCACGTAGGAGAGTAATTTTTACATACAACAAAAGCCCCCAGTGCTCCATGCTTGATGATTGATTGAAATTATGGAGTATTACGTTCAGGATGTTGCTCGGCATACTGTTTTGAACTGGTGATAGATAACCAACCTCCCATACTTGTAAAAATTTTGACTTCTACTGTTTAATAATGGCATTTTTATAAATAATTCAAACTTTTTAAACTGCCAAAGGGCATAATGGTCTTTTGAAGCTTCGAGAGGCGTGCAACCGACGGTAACTCAATCGTTTGTTCAGTTAGTCATTTTGTTACCATTTATCGAGACAACCTATGAATAGGTAGGAATTTACCTCCTTTCTTTTCACCTTAAACCTTGTGCACTTAACATTTCCTTCGCCTTTAAGCTATCTTTTCATGATCATTCCCAGCTTGTTCGTTTGCCATCATTTTTCTTCAATTTTTATAGTCACTCTTAGATCATTGTAAGCCTCAGATAAAAAAGGAAAATTCTGACTTGGGTAGATTTAGAAATAGCACAAGGACCTATAGACGTATATTCTCTTCCAGGGGATCGTTGGATCCCCACCTTGTTTATTGCTGAGTGTGGCATCACTTTTCTACCAAACCCTCGTTTCCTTCAATTTTGTCTCAGTACTTTGATGTGGTTC
The DNA here is from genome assembly GCA_949130495.1 of Sambucus nigra. Lineage (NCBI taxonomy): Eukaryota > Viridiplantae > Streptophyta > Magnoliopsida > Dipsacales > Adoxaceae > Sambucus > Sambucus nigra. Next base: position 178,239,117 of record OX422219.1, read on the forward strand.
CTACTATAGTGGAACCCAACACTTGGAGGGTTGTAAATGGTGTCCATAGGTTAAACGAGATTTACGAGACCCATAATGGAGTCCATGAGTTGATGTTTTGTTACAAATGGGGTACTGTTGTAGATAACACATATTATTTGAAGACTAGGCAAATAGGGCTTTAGTAATGAATTTAATAGATTCCAATAAGGACTATTGGTATTATGGTGTAATTTTTAAGAACGGGAAACACACTTCTCTTCCACATGGAGTGTCTTATACTGGGGCCAGATTCCCCCAAGTAGGGCATGACATAAAATGTAATTATGTTACTTATATGTTCTTTTTTTGTTATGTTTTTATGAGTTCTACCGACTAACTTTGTTATTTTCTTTTGATGCAGAGGAGAACAAGAAGAGGTGTTCCAAAGAAGGTGAGATCAATCTTAAAGGGCTCAAATTTCTATGGGAACTTAACTAAAGAATTAGAGAGGAATATCTACGAGATGCTTCCTTTCTATTGGAATACAATAGTTCTATTACCTTTTTTGTTGCCTGACCAACACTTGTGCTGCCCCAGGTTGCCATCAATCTAGAGGAAGATCACGTGTCTACTTTTTCGACTGCAGAATATATTGGTGTTCAATTCACATAATGAGGAACTTCTTCCTCATTTGAGTATTTTAATATTTCTAAAATCCTACTTTCTCCTCAAACATACATTATGGAAATAATGATGCCCAATTTGATGAGTGGGCCATTGTCTCTCCCCCCCCCCCCCCCCCCCCCAAAAAAAAAAATGCTGATACTGGAAAGAAGCCAGTTAAGAAGAAATCCCAGGCCAGTGATAAAAGTCCTATTGAGTCTCAATTTTAGAGATTGAAGAGAGGTTTGCCATAACCTTAAAAATAGGCATAAAAACTCAAGCTAACTAGTAAGCGTTGGCTGCTAAGAAAACTCCGACCGACCAACAAGAGTTAGTGAGAAAAATCCAAGCATACCTTAGTGACATTGGGTCAGATTCTATTGATGTTAGCCCAGAATTCTCCATAGGGGTTTAATCAAGTCTAGAACTGTCCTTGTTGATCGGGATGCATTATCCCCCAAGCCCATATCAAGGCTAACTGAGAGGTCATGTTATAATTTAGCTCTTGTAAATATATTATCTTCTGCCTTTTCTCTATGTTTTTGAATTTCTCCTAATCATATGGTGTTTACTCCTTTATAGTTTTTGTTGACTTTAACCAAATAATGGAGAAGGTTGACCAGCTAAGGTCTTCCCCTGATAAAATGGAGGAGGCCTTTAAGGGCACGAGACAATATTTTGACCGCTCTCCACCAAGATTCGGAATCAAAGAAAAAGTTCTGGGAGGAGGAGCTGAAAAAAGCTAAGGATAGGGAAACTACATCAGAAGACAAAATAAAGGCCGTTGATGAAAAAGCCCAGACTGCTGATAACAGGGAAAATAATGTTGATGCTAGGGCTAAGGTTGTCGAGGATAAATTGACCGAGCTAAAGGACCAGGCCAAAATTACTGAAGATAAAGTGGTTGGCCTTACTACTGAGGTTGCCTTTTTGAAGGATAAAGTTAATAAGGAAAAAGAGGTTGCTTTCGATAAGGCCCGGGAGAAAGCACTTTTTACACTTTTTTTTAATCTTTTCTAATATGTATTTTCTATTTCATCTTTTTTTTTTCTAGATGATGTATCCAACTTTGTACTTCAAGATTAATTAATGAAAGAATACATTTTTTCTCAATTATTTTTGCATTAGAATGATTTTAATTTCCTGTCGGTCCTTTTTTGGATTTTCCCCATAAACTCATACTTGTAACCTTCCAGTTTGATGCTAGGAAGAAGGCCATAGTCTCTGGTGAACCCGACCTACTTAGGCGATGTAAAAATATTCTGAAACCTGTCCATATACCCTCATCCGAGGAATACATAACAAGGTTGCTCAGTCCAGATGTCTTCGACCAAGTTAAGGAGTCATATATCCATCTTGCCTTTTGGATAGGGCTGTAGCTAATAATGTTACTTATTACGAGATGATTTAGTAGCCGTAGAAGGATCACAAACTTTCCAAAGCAATGCTCCATTCTGACTATGAGGCCAAATATAAGGCATTGAGTGAAGGCCGTGGCTTGGACAAAAAGTTAAAGGACATCACCTCTGCTTTAAGCATGAAGGAGTTTTCCCCGAACCAATAACTAAAGCATGCCTAATTAATTGTTGCGATGATTGAAAGGAAAAATAATTCATCAAAGAATGAAGTTGATAGTATGAAGAAATTATCCACTATTGGTCTGGACGAAGGGGTTTTATTCTTAGAAATTAAGAATGCCAGGTTGTTGGAGGATTTTAAAGCTTTGCAAAAGAAAAAGACTAAACCTGGCCAAGCCCCCAGGCAAAGTATAGTTGTTTGGCCAACCATTGATGAGGAAAGAACCAAGAAGACTCTGGCCAACCAAGATTCTCAGCTTAAAGAGATGGACAAGGCGATAAAAAATCTCCAAGATAATATGTACCGACTTACCTTCAATTTTCATAAGCAACCTAGATATATTTGGATGGATGGGTATGATGAAGCTCTGAATTATTTGGATAAGCACATGGAGCAGGCCCAAAATGAAGGCTATAAGTGGGGATGGATGAACCTGCTTACTTTGTTAAAGATACCCCAAGATGATAAATTATAGTACTATCACGACCCAGGGATGTTACACTACCCTGATCTTCCTTTCTCAATTAATTTTAGTTGAATCCCTCCTAATGCCATTCCTCAGAGTTTGATTCAAAAGTATATTGGGGACTTTGGCCTTAAAGGAGAAGTGGAATATATGCATCCCCAACATCGTTTTGATCGTTCGAGTGGCGTTAGACGTACTAGGATAAGGCCTTTTAGTTCCATTAATAATCCAATCACCCTTGACAAACCTCCTATTGGAATGAACAAGGCAGATGGAAAGCATCCAATGGAATAAACTATATCTTGTATTTGATTGACCTTTATTTTGTAATTAAAATGAAATGAAATTCTTTGAGACATTTTGTCTTTCATATTTAATCTTGTGGTTGATATTAATCTTGTTGTCGACTAGATATTTTGTTTACTGACTAGTTAATCAGCTTATTGATTAAATGTCCTGTTTAAACATTAGATGTTTAATTCGTAATTGAATCTAATTGTAATGCTTTTAGATTCTACAAATTCTATGCTTAGATAAAACTGTGAATAGTTTTATTGAACTAAGTTGTAGCATTAGTTATCAATGGAGACTATGTTTATAAAGAATGTCTAATTATCCCTGTATTTTAACTTAGTCAGGTAAAACCTCTTGTGTTTGATAGGAGATTTTACTAACTTATAGTTTGTGATTTGTCGATGACAAAATCTTACATGAAGTTACTTTTAAGGAGCTCCTCCAAAGTTAGAAAAGTTTGATGAGGAACTTTTTTAAAGGTGGAAAAGTTTAAACTTTTTCATAGTTGGAAAAGTTTGAACTTTTTGTAGTGGGAAAAGTTTAAACTAACTTTTTTTTTTTAATTTAAAGTAAAGTGGTGGTATTTTACCACTCCATACTCCGAGAAACAAAACATAAAAAGGAAGTATAATGACTAAAAACATGCAATTTCATTTTCTTAAATAACTGATTACATCGAAAACAAAATTACTGATAGTATTTGCAAAGATGATCCTCTCCTGATAGAGTTTCCTAGAAATAAGTTCCTAGTTAGATAACCACTGAGATACATTATGAACCATGCCAATTAGGTTCCATCTTGTTTTTCTTCTATATTACTTTCATGAGCACCTGATCTCCTTTCTTTAGGTTGGTCACCTTGACCCTTCGATTATAAAACCTTATAGTCCTTTGTTGGAAATTAGCCATAAGAATAGAATCATCTTGTCTGACTTCTTCTATCATGTCCATATCTAGTCGCCTAATGAGATCACTTTTAAATGAATCAAAACTCAACACTCTGTGGGTCGGCATACCTACTTCAACTTGTATCATTAACTCAGAGCCAAAATCTAGAATATATAAGGTTTCTCCTGTTGTTGCTATGGGATTGGTCATATATGCCCAAAGAACGCTGTGGAGTTCATCAATCTAGTTGCCCATCGCCCAACCTTTTCATTACACTGCGGGTGTCCTAGAACTAAATGAAGTTTCTAGATGAAGAACCTAATATAATACTCTTCAAATCTTTTATTATCAAATTGAGTGCCATGGTCGGTGATGAAATCATAAGTCATGTCATATCAAAAAATGACCTTCCATATAAATTGGAACACCCTCTAATAGGGCATATCAATCAAGGGTTCATCCTCTAGACATTTGGTGAAATGATCGACTACTACAACTAGGTATTTGAACCTTCCTTTGGTGGTCGGTAATGGTCCAATCAGGTCTATATCCCAAATGGCAAAAAGCCATGGAGAATTGATGTGCTCAGTATAAGATACTCCCTATGGAAGAAGAGCGTGTTGCCAGTTCTTAATAATTACACCATAATCCCAGAAGTCCTTATTGGAATATGGTAAATTCACTACTAAAGCCCTATTGCCTTGCCTAGTCTTCAAATAATATGTGTTCTCTCCAATAGTACCCCATTTGTAACAAAACCTCAACTCATGGACCCTAATATGGGTCCCGTAAATCTCGTTTAACCTATGGACACCATTTACAACCCTCTAAATGTTAAGTGCCACCGTAGTAGGAACCACGTCAAAGTATTGACAAAATTGAAGGAAAAGAGGGTTTGGTGGAAAAGTGATGCCACACTCAGCAATAAATAAGGTGGGGATTCAGTGACCTCCGAGAAGAGAATATACGTCTATGGGACCTTGTGCAATTTCTAAATCTACCCAAGTCAAAAATTTTCATTTTTTTTAATCTAAACTCCTTTAATGAACCCTCATCCACAATGTGAACCATGGTGGAAATAGAGAAAAGGATGATAAAACAGAGAATAAGGGAAATAAGGCTTACAAGGATCTAGGGGTGACTGTAAAAACTAAAGAAAAATGGTGGTAAACGAACAAGCTGCGAAAGATCGTGAAAATAAAGCTTGAAAACGAAGGAAATGCTAAGTGCAAAAGGTTTGAGGTGAAAAGAAATGAGGAAAAACTCTTACCTATTTATAGGTTTCCTTGATAAATGGGAACTAAATGGTTAATTAAACAAACGATTAAATTATCGTCGACGGCATGCCTCGCGAAGCTTCAAAAGACCATCGTGACCTTTGGCGATTCACAAAAGTTTAAATTAGTTATAAAAATTCCATTAGTAAACAGTACTAGTCAAAATTTTTACATCTATGGTATGCTGAGAAACATCTTGAACACAATACTCAATAATTTTAATTAATCATCAAGTATGGAGCACTAGAGGCTTTTGTTGTATGTAAAAATTACTCTCCTACGTGGTCCAATGATAAATGTACACTTGTACTCCTATGTGGTCAACCAGGAACCTTGATCATCATCAAAGATACTTAGTCGACGAGAAGTCCTACCGAATCTAGAACACCAACCATCAGGAATATCAAAAGTTACTTAGATGGGATGCCAACCAGCAATGAATTCCAAGAGTTTCATTTATTATACATAAATGTAAATGCCTGAAAATATAAATGCGACTCATATCTAGGATTTTACACCATTATAAATTCAAAATACTCCCTCGGCTGATGGAACAATTCGAATCCCTCATATGCACACCGAACTGAGCTATTGTAACCCTACGAAATAATACCAACATTGGATGTAGGCTATTTTACAACTGAACCACTCTAAAAATATATTGTCTTGTGTGTGTGTGTGTGATTTGACTAACCTACCATATTTTTATTTGTGATTATAAATATGGATTATGCCCATTTTTAGACATCAACATATTACTTTTTTGTAGTTCAAAAAGTTTGAACTAACTTTTTTGTGTTTAATTTAAAGTAAAGTAGCGGTGGTGTACCACACCATACTTCGAAAAATAAAACATAAAAAGGAAGTATAATGAGTAGAAACTTGCAATTTTATTTTCTTGAATAACTGATTACATCGAAAACAAAATTACTGATAGTGTTTGCAAAGAAGATCGGCATTCCAGGGGTTCTTAAAATCATCTCCTTCCAGAGTTTCCAAGAGATAAGTTCCTGGTCGGATAGCTTCCTAGATATCGTATATACCATGACAATGAAGTTCCAACTTGTTGCTCTTCTTCATTACTTTCTTAACCACCAGATCTCCTTGCCTCAGGTTGGTCGGCTTGACTATTCGATTATAAAACTTTGCAGTCCTTTGTTAGTAAGCAACCATTCGAATAAAAGAATCTTCTTTGTCTTCTTATATCATGTCCAGATCTAGTCGCCTCATGAGATAAATTTTGGGAGAATCAACGTTCAACACTCTATGAGTCGGCAGACCTATCTCAAGTCGTACCACTACCTTAGTGCCAAAATCTAATGGTGTCGAGGAGCTGAATGAAATTTTTGGATGTCGGACTTGATGCAATACTCTTATTTTTTTAAAAATAAAAGGGATAATACCCCTATATTATTTAACCAACTAGGAGAAATAGCCTCCCTAGAGTGGCACTTACAAGAGTCAAGCTAAAATAAAGGAAATTAAGGAAAAACTTAGCAAAATAAAAATGAAACATAAAAAACCCATTGCAAATCTAAGAAGAAGAAAAAACTCTAACACAATGACATCCAATAGAATCCATTTTGCAGGCAACCTTGACCACCCTAGGTAATTCTGGAAGAGTTTTAAAAACTTTTCCTAATTGAAGATCATTTCCAATATTTGCTAATTTATCAGCCACCATGTTTGATTCTCTATGACAGTGCTTTAAGGAAAATTGCATGTGTTAGCATAGCTCTGATATCCTAAATAATCTTGCAGAATTTAGAAGGAGGTTTCCATGAGTTGCCTATGAATTTCACCACCATCAATGAGTCAGATTCAATGAGGACACTATCAATATTAAACTGTAAACACATTGGAATCGCCTTTTGTAAGGCAAGAAGTTCCACCTCTGAATTTGTAGCAAGATGACCTGGATAAGCAAAGGAAAACATCACCTGAGAATTCTCATTTTTAACAATCCCACCATACCCACTAATACCTAGATTACCCTTTGAAGCACCATCAACATTAAGCTTGTAAAAATTAGTAGGAGGGGGGAATCCATTTAATTAAGGAATGGACACTTGAACACTTTTTAAAAGAAAGGTTGAACAATCCTTAATATTGAGATACTGAACTAGGCAATCATTTGAAAATACAATACTACTACATAGATTTGAAATCCCTAAAAAAGGCAAGAATTTCTGGCTTTCCAAACTTCCCAACAAATCACAATAGGGATAGCTTTGCAAAGAAACCTTTGGTATTATCTTCTTCCAGATTTAAACCACCAGCTCATAATGGCAATAGACATTGATTCATATCGCATTTAATTCCCATATGATTTGAAAAAAACTCCCAAACTAGCATTACATCTATACATTGAAGGAATAAGTTATTACATGATTCTGAATTCTTTAGGTAGGCGTGGCATCTAGAAAGCAATCGAATTCCACCCTTTTGAATGTTGTCATTTAGAGGAAAAGAGTTATAAGGATTTTCCATATGTTAATAGAGAGATTTATAGGTATATGAGGATCCCAAATTCTATCTGAAGAAAGAGATTTGGGATACCTTCTCTCCATAGCCTTGCAAGCCGAAGAGAAAGAAAATTATCCAGCGTTAGAAGCCTTTCAAATCCATTTGCCATCCAAGAACGCCATATAATCTAATGCCACTTCTTTATATTTCCTCATGTTTCTCCAAGCTTGAGTACCCCTTTGTTGATGATGAGACCATAACTTGTATTTAGATTTCATATAAGCAGCCCATGGAGACTCCTCAGCATAGAATTTCCATATCAATCTAATGCTAGAGGCTTTAGCAAGACAATGGAAATCTTTGAAACCAAGTCCTCCTGAATCTTTTGTCTTACACATCACCTGCCATTTTAACCAATGATGCTTCCATCCATTAATTTCATTGCCACCCTAAAAAAAAATTTGATGAACATCTTATGGATCCTATTTATGATAGCTTTAAGAGGGTGTTGGGATGCAGTGAGGTATGTGGGGATAGAAGAGAGGACATGTTGAATGAGAATGAATTTTCCACCACTGGATAAAAGTTTACCTTTTCAACCTTCAATTTTAGACCTGATAGACTCAATAAGAGGAGCATATAAACAGACCTTGTTTTTCCCCTTGAAAAGAGAAGAACTAAGGTACTTAATAAGTAAGGTCTTAATAGATAAACCAGTACGATTTCCTATGGTTCTCCTCATTTGAATAGATATCTTCTTATCAATAATGACACTACTTTTGCTCATGTTATTTTTTTGTCCAGATACACCTGTGTAATCAGCCAAGAATCTCATCAAAGTGGACAAGCTTTTCTTATCACCTCTAGAAAACACAATCACATCATCTGTAAAAGATAAATATGAGATGAGAGGGCTGCCACTTAGCAAATAAAAGTTTTTTATTTTTCCACTCCTTATGAGCATGTAAAGACCTCTACTAAGCACTTCAGCTGACAGAATAAAAAGGCTTGGGGAAAGAGGATCCCCTTGCCTCAGACCTTTGGTAGATTTGAAAAAGCCCTTAGAATATCCATTAATAAGGATTGAGAACCAACTATTTGAAATTTACCTCCAGATCATGTCAATCCAGCTTTCTCCAAATCTAAAGGACCTCAACACCTTGATTAAAAACATCTAATGCACTATATAATAGGATTTTTCTATATCCATTTTAAGGATTACGTTACCACCATGAATTTTCCTGCCAATGTTATAAGCCATATCTTTTGCTAATAGAACATTGTCTTGGATATATCTACCTTTCACAAAACAACTTTGGTTTGGGGAAATAATCTTAGGAAGAAACTGACTGAGCCTATTATTTAGGATATTAGAGATGATTATGTAGGAGAAGTGGCACAAGATGACAAGTGATCAAGGGTGAAAAGTAGCGCGTGTCAAACGTTGATCGTTGTTTTCTATTCACCGCCTTAATACAAAAACCTAAACGTATGACTACACTCAACAGGTGAGTATAGTGGCCAAGTCCGGGTATCGAAAATCCACAGAGACGAATTGTTATAATTTAATTGGTTTAATACTTCTAAATAAAAGTGTGAAAGGTATTTTGTTAAAAAAAAAGAAATAAAAGATAAACTAGGCATGAGTGTATTTAAACTAAATTAACAAAATGAATAAAAACTATAGGATGCGACTAATATCCCTCAAATTGAGTTAACATGTATAAATGGTTACAGGGGACTGCGAATTATTAGGATTGCATCTCGTTTTGTCAATTAATTAAATTAAGAGTTGTCACACCCCTAAATTCGCATAAAGGACTAATAAGATTTTGGTGTCAACAAATACCCCGAAAATTACGCACGCAAGGTCGTAAAAACGGCGCATACATGATATACACTGTTAAATTTCCAGGTGTAAAAAACTAGGACAACGCACTCGAAATAAGTATGTAAATCTCCATCACCAAAGCGAAGCAACAAATAAACCCTACGTGAGTTCCATTAATCGCACACTAATTTAAATTAGCCCGTTAATGGTGGAAAATGAGGAGAGGGGTTATCTCCAACAAAAAATCCCCAATATTATCTCTAACCTAGGTTCTAAGAGAGAAGAGAACTAAAAATCTAAAACTCCTTACAAATAACACAAGTCTTGCTATTTATATTAAGTTACATTAATAGAATAAAAGAAAAAGGAAAAGAAATGAAAATAAGGGATAAGTCTCATTTAACATCCAAAAAAAGAAAAAGGAAAAAGAAAATTGTTAAATTTGTTTAATTATCCCTAATTTATTAATTAAATTAGTTTAATTACTGTACATTTTAGTTCAACTTAATATATTGATTTTGATGATTCCAAACATATATTTATTTAGTATTTTATAAGTTACTCAAAATATTTTATATATAGTCACTATTTTATATATCTGTATAAACTTTTTATGTTTATATTGCACCCATACATGTGTTCCTGCGTATGCACCGTTTATATTATAAGCAGTTAATTTTTTTTTTTCTGTGTGTTGTATGCATATATTTTTCTTATATGAATCTATTTTTTATTTATACATATATTTTATAATGTTTCTCTTAAATCTTTAAGTTATATATATTGTGTTAATATCTCTTTTGGATAAGAGCATGAATAAGTAATATTTGTTATATGTATTAAAAGCTTAAACCTGCTATTTTTTAGTCTCTTTGGCAATGGTTGTACACTTAACACTATGCCCCATAATAATCCTTGTGTCTATATCTTTTTTGTCCCAGCTATACATGTCTAACAATTATTGGACAATACCATTATATCCTGGTTTTTATATATGGACCCATGCGTCTATTTCTTGTCAGTAATGTGCATCTCCTGTTTTGGCCGTATAGACCTTTTATATGTGTTATCATATGTATAGATGAATATTTGTTTTGACCTATTTAGCGGGAATATATTTCTATAATTTCGTCCTATTAGAACTGTAATTTTTTATATTGAGCCACACTCAAACTGACATCTCGTACCCCGCGCTCGTATATATACCATGCCTTGGTTCATGCAGTAATTTTTTTTTCAGTACAAGCCTTCGAAGAAGCCATTAATTTCTTATCCATCAGCCAACATATAAAGCTCCTTGCCTTGAGTGCTTACTTCTTTAGCAGTGGTCACTTCTTGCTTTAGATTTGCTTCAGATTCTTATCCGAGATTTATTTCGTGTCTAGCTTTACACGAAAAGAACCTTTATGTGTACCTTAGAAGCAGTTCTAGTAGCCTTTGGTTTATATCATTTGAGTAAAATATATTAATCCTTGTACCCAAGAATTGCATTACCTGCTATATCCATACATGTTTTGCTAGCATACACGATTTTCGTCTTTAGTTGATGTGACCTTCTTAAAAGTTTATACACATAGACTTGATTATAGCCTTTGGCTAGTGACCGTACTGTACCTGCTATAGGCCACTTGCATTGAATTAATGTTTCTTTGACATATTGATTTCTACTACATCCATGCTACATCTGTATACATTTTAGGCCATGCATGTACTTTTGTCTACATAGTGTGCCTCAAGCTTGTACTCAAACATATACACAATTTTATTAAACCGAGATTTTTTTTTGGCCATGCCATACCAGTTGCTCAAATATATTGACTAGACCGTGTATATTATTTTATAGACTCTGACAGTTACCAGCAGACTTCATACATCGTAAAACCTATACATCAAAACAGTTTACACCTTATTATACATCAGACTGATTTCATAACTTATATCCAACTGGATAGATTTGTTTTTTTTTTGGACTCTTTATATCAATTTTCTATTATCTTTTGGACTAACACTTCGTATTAGATTATTTTCTCTCTATTGGACTCATATATTTTTGCAGGAGTTGTTTAGTATATTCCTATAGAACCTCCTACTGTCATATATTTTAAAGATGTCATTTCCATGCGTGATCAGCTATCTTTATTCAGAAGCAAAATTAAGATTTGCAGAGTATTTTATCTCAGTAAAATCAGTGCATTTAATGCTACACTCAGAACATTCCAAATCTTCTACAACGACCATATTTTTATTGAGAATCAAAATGGAGATGTGCATATCAGATTTGGAGATCACTTTGAATCGACATCATCATAGAAAATTCAGGAGCATTTAATGCTCAAAATGCAATGTGTCTAACAGCTAGTTTTTGGAAGACACATTTAAAGCTTTGAAGAGCTGCATTGAAGTATATACTTGAATGAGAATATGATCAAGACTTGAAATACATTCAGAGCATTTATTTTACTACTCAGCTACAAATTCAAGAGAGCAATTAATCTTATTATCTGCTCACTCATTGAAGAAGAAGACTTGTGCCTACTTCAACATCATTTATTGAAGTCTGATTAAAGAAGGAGAAACTCAGATTACAAATTGTATTTTAAGGAGTTTCAGTATTGTACCTTATACTACAAAAATTCAGATTTGTTGTGAAGCTTTGTTGAAGCTTCGGTTTGTACCGGTAATTGGTTCCTACCCGCAAGTGGGCCACGGGGTTTGAAGCTCGGAGTTAGCTTGCAAACATTTGTACGCGGTGCTTTGATCCTACCCGCAAGTGGATCAGGTTTAGTGAAGCGCAAAGGAGACGGATGCTCTAGGCGCGTGGACGTAGGTCGGGATTTGGCCGAACCACGTTAAATTTCGGTGTCATTTATTTTCCGCACTTTTATTTATTTATTTGCACATGCTTGCTTGAGTTATATTTTCAGCACACTATCTTGCAAATAAATTAATTCCGAAATTTGAATAAATTAATTTTAAGGTTAAAATAATTATTTTTTGAATTAAATAATTAATTTCAGAATATCACTTAATATTAAATACGAAAATTAATTTAATATTCCTAGTGTGTTAAAATCTGCATCTCTAGTTGTTTAAATTAGTTAGTTGCATTTATTTGATATTTTTGGATTTATTCTTTATAGTTTTATTAATCTGAAATTTGTCAAAGTGTTATAAATTAAATATTTTTCTGAAATTTTAATTTGACTTAAAGTTTGTGAAAACTCAATTCACCCCCCTCTTGAGTATAATTTGGGCAACAAAAATAAAATAAAAAAATAGAAAAAGAGGGAAAGCAACAAAAATATCTGGACAAAAAAAAATGCAGGACCGGTCGACCGCGGCAAATGGAGGAGGCCACTGTCTCGGACCAAAGGCAAAAATCCAAATATCGGTCGATTGCCGGAACATGGCCGGTCGACCGGCTGCGCTGCAACTCCAATTCAGCTCACAACTTCGGACAACCACCCCCATGTCCAAAAATGACCAAAAAGCTTCGTGTCCATTAATGGTGACAAACACCAAATCAAGACCCATTTCCAAAAAATGCCAACAAAACCCAGCTCCATATATGCCCAAAACCATTCTTGGAAGCCAAAATCGAGACCAACTAGTCTTCCACCATTAAAATGCCAAAACCCACTTCAAAGCTCCATATTATCCATAGCCATAAATGGCCAAAACCCAAGCTCCAAAAAATGGCCAAAGAGACCCATTTGCGTGTGCGGTCCCAAATCAAGCTCCAATTTCGGACGAAAGGCTCGAATTTTGGTCGAAACCAAAACCCGAGCAAAACCTGAGCCTAGGGCCAAATCCCCATCTTCATTTGCTGAAAAAACGTTTTAGGGATATGGATGGAATTAATGGATTTGTTATTAAAGAAGAAAAGGGACATGAAAGGAATTATTTAAATTGTTAATGAATTTTTTATAATTCTTTTCGATTAAAGCTCTGTGTTTCCTTCGTTCGGACTCCGATTCGAGCATCGTTCACGACCACGCGAAGCTTGGCCCGAGGGATACAACTTTCGTGAAGACTTCGGATGAAAATTCCAAAGTGTAAAATTACGAAAATGCCCCTGAACGTGCGAATCGCGACGAAACTTAATCGAAACGTGCCCAAACATCATACTAAGCACTTTAACACCTATAAAAGCTCAATTATACCTCAAATAATATTTTAGCATATAAAACGGAGGTTGTCTGATTAACGAGCATAATTATAGGTATTAAAGTACCCGAGGGGGCTAAAATGCATAAGTTCGAGGGTAATTAAATTCATAATTCGATACGAATCAACATGCTTAATGTCTGAACAGCTCTTAGGATGATTTTTCTTAGAAATGAGCATAATGTTGTTACTAGACCAGCTTTGAGGGATCTCATGGCCTGCAAAACAACAATTTATAGCAAGAAGAAAGTCATCTTTAATTTTTAACCAACAAGATTTATAAAAGACTCCATCGAATCCATCTGTACCAGGAGCTGCATCAGAGATCATCTCAGATATTGCTGAAAAAATGTCATCTTCAGTAGCATCAGCTTCTAAGATTTCATTATGTTCCTCTTCAATCAGTCTTGGGATGTAATCATTGATGGGAAGATTCTTCACTTGTTGATCAACTTATAACATAGATTGGTAATAATATAGAATAGTGGCAGTGATTCATTCCTCATCATCTATCGCAATGTCATTTAAATTTTGGATGTGATTGATTCCCATTCTTCCGTGTTTATGCTTTACACAACGATGAAAAAACTTTGTATTTGAGTCCCCACTTTGCAACCATTTAGCAGAATATTTTTGCCTCCAATACATCTCCTCAATCTTGAAGGAATCAAGAAGTTTAGCTCTAACCAGATTAAGATTCACTAGATTCTCTTCTTTTCTGTCAATTTCATACAACATTTCTAACTGCAACACCTCATCTTCTAGATCTTTAACTCCATAGAACACATCTTTGAATTGGTCTCTATTCCAAACTCTTAAAACACCTTTTAGTCTCTTCAATTTTTTATTGGACACATTCATCCCATAGGCCTGGACATGATCATTCTAGGAATCACTAACAACCTATTGAAACTGATGGTGAGTGCCCCATATGGATTGGAACTTAAAAGATTTACATTTTGACTCCCCATAAGTATCTAGGTTAAGTAACATTGGGGCATGATCAGAGTTAGTTTTGTTCAGGTGCGCGATAGAGGAGTTTGGGAAAGAATCTTCCCATTTCAGATTATATAGACATCTATCAAGTCTAGCCATAATGACTCCTTATTCATCTTTATGATTACTCTAAGTAAATTTTGAACCTTTATAATCCATGTCTTTAAACCCACGATCATCAATTATTTGAACAAATTCTCCCACAGCTTGGTGATCTATATCATTCCCACCCAACTTCTCTGATTGACTCGTTAGCACATTAAAATCCCCCATTATCAGGTGAGGTTTTGAATGGAACTCAGAGGATATAACCTTTAAATTATCCCAAAGCATTCTTCTTTCCTCCTTTGTACATTTGGCATACATCATAGTAGGTAAGATTCCAGATTATGCTGATGGTGATCCACCTTAATAGTAAGTTATTTGTCTGAATTAAAAACCATACTGACTAACACCTCAAACCTCTAGAAAATCCAAATATTCCCATTATCATTATGACAACAATCATTAAAACTCCATTTAATTTTGAACTTTCCAAATTTTTGACAATTTACCTTTGGTTCTAGGACAGCAATGATACGAATTTTATGCAATTTCAAAAGCTTCTTAATTCTTTTATTTGATGACTTATTTACAGCACCTCTAATATTCCACACAATGAGACTCAACATTTAAAACTTTGCGAAGGGAAATCAATGTTATCTTTGGATTTGGATCTAGTAACCCTTTTCAGCAAAGGATCATTGAAGATAAATTTGTTTTTGTTGATCTGCATACTTGATTGTTTGGTAGGATAAGTATCCACCTCAACCTTTTTACTCAGTTTCATCCTATTATTAAGAGTCCCACTGAAATCCATCAACTCTTTAATTAGAGGGACTGGATGCAAAGTATTTTTCTCCCCCTCACTGGCATACATAGAATTGGCAGCATTGTTCTTCTCATACTCTGGAATCGCAATAGTTCTAGGAGTTTGGGAGGTCTGATCACCATCTAAAACAATTAATTCGGGGGATGAAACTTTGGGAGATGAATTTACTACAAGGCAGTGCATAAGACCTATAAATTCCCCTTCTTCCCCTACATCTTGATCTGAAACAACTACTTCTTCATCTTCTCTTTAGTTATAGTCTTCATGTTCTTTCTGAAAGCTCTACAATTAATTGTTTGAGAACTCGACTGGTATTTCCTCAATTCTGTCTTGGATTTGATTTAATTCCTCTTCTTCTTGAAATGATACATCTACTTATTCATCCTCCCCTATGTTATCCTCTTCATGGTATTCTTGTGTGGTATACAATTATTTATTTGAGTCCTTAACTAGTATTGGATCTTGATTATGATTTTTCCGACGGCTTCCAATAACTTCGGTGTAAACTCCCTCCTTGTCTATTTCTTGAACTTGATTCTCTGCTCACTTGTATAGACCGCAATTCCCTCCACCTGTTTATCTCTTTGTAATAGTTTTTTGGCAAGAATTCTTGTCTTTTCTTTTACTTCACCACTTTCAAAGGTAGAAAAACATACACGACTCTTCATTATCGCCTTTCTTGGAACAATTTTTGCAATAATCTGGTTTTGTTTCCACTAGAACTTCTTGCCAAAATCCTGATGTACCACATCCAATCCAGACCCTATTTGGGTTGATTTTAAGACATCCACTTCAACACAAACCCTATCAATGCTAGGTCTGTTCATGTCTACTGTTGATGCATCCTTCTTTAATGGATTTCCAATGAGTTGGGCTATTGAATATAATGAGGATTTGGAGAAGAAATGAATAGGGAGGTTAGTGTAATACCCCGTATTTTTATAGCTTTTAAATTATGGGATTTATTAAATTTAATTGAGATAAATTAATTTAATTATAATCCGGAATGTTGCTTTAAATATTTACTAGCGTGACGAGAGTTAGTAATTATTGGAAATTTTTTATCTGTTGAATATTACTGGATGAGTATAGTAATACATGAGATTTATTGTTATAATATTGTCACGTGTGAATAAAATGACAATTATGGAAATTTAAGTCGGGACGCGCCTGTGTCGTGTCGGGACTAAATGTTGATTAATAAATGAATATTTTATAAGTTGTTCGTATGGTCGTTTTGAGCACGTCAACGTGTCCGGAAGGGTCGAGATAGTCAGAAAAGTGTACCCGGGGGTTTAGTTTGGGTCTCGGGGCGTTTTTAGGCCCAATTAGTACCCCGGGAGGGCGTTTTGGACATTTCACAATTATGGGTAATTAAACCTACGAAAATTAAAAGGGTTATATAAGATATCTAGGTTGTCTTCTAGGGTTAGAACAACCAAAGACAAATGATGGCCATTGGAGAGGAAGAGGAGAAGCTCTCCAAGGAGTTCTAGGCCAAGAACACCTCCGATTGCACCGCCGTCACCACCAACGCGTAGATCGCGAGACGGGGAACGAAACCACACCAATTTCGGCACCAAACCAGATTTCTAAAAATTCCAAGCCAGTATTTATCTTGCTTATTTCGTTGATTCATCTTTCATATTGGTTTAGGAATGATTATGATGAATTGTATGGAAGAAAAACCCAATTTGAGATAGGAAATTGCATGTAGTGATGAGTTAAATGATATTTTAGAAACCCTTTGTCATGTAAAGGATTAAGAGTTTGATTAAGAAAAGAGTTTTAATTAGATACAAACACTAAAAATTTTATTCCGGATGATCGGACCATTGGAATCGCTTGAAATTTTAACATGTTGTAGCGAACGGCGAGACAGGACTGCTGACAAAAATTCAGCTTGATCGAACGGTCAGATTTCTAAAAATATTATTTTTACTAGAGAGTTTTATGTTTTGAGGACTCTTAGAGAGTTTTATATTTTGAGGACTCTTAGAGAGTTTTATATTTTGAGGACTCTTCTAAAAAAAAAATTCAATTAAAACTCCATTTTAATTCCGATTTCGAAACCATTTGAAATTCTCATCTTTGAAAATAAAATTCAAAATCCTTTAATGTAAGGCGAAATCTATATTTTTGGGATATCTTACATGAGGGACAATGTAAGTATATGTTAAAGAGAGAGAGACACGTAAGAGAGTTACTTTGGGACAAATGTGTATACATACTGAATTTTATACTTGGGAGGATAGAATCCGTTAGCGTGATGTAGTAAGTGGAAAAGTTCCTCAAATTAAAATAAGATGTGAATGGTTATACGTGATAACTAAATAATGAGAAATAAATACAAATGTCGTAATTATGGGAATTGAGAATATACCCATTATTGAAATGGTAATGTTAGTATAGTTATATGATTGTGTATGCATATACTATCTATGTGTGAAAATCATGCCCACGCTACTTGCTATCCCTGAGGTTTCCGCGCTGGGACAGTCTTATCTCGATGGGACCTTTATGGGGGATATTGACTTGTACCCTAGAAGATAGATATCCTTGGTACAGGCTATCGAAATGATAGTTCAGACGGTCCTAAGAGATGCGGGTATGTGCTTTCCTCTTAGAGACTTGGAATCTATGCTTCGCCTCATTTTGTTTGTGTATAGGTATCCTTGGTACAGGCTATCACAGTGATAGTTCAGACGGTCCTGAGAGACTTGGAATCTATACTTTGTCTCAATATTGTTTGAGCATGTGTTGATACAGTTCGAGAGTGATTCCGAATATGTATTTCGTTAGTACGAGTGATACGGGGATTGGATAGTAGAGTATGCCCGCACCATAGTTGTTATTTGGGGTGCTGTTGTGATATATATATATATATATATATATATTATGAGTAGTTAATATATATATGAAATTCTGAAATCTGGAACTGCCTACTGTGATGAGACATGTAGGACATGGTTGATGACTCAAATTGTAAATACTTTTTTTGAGAAAGTATAATATGACACTGGAAAACTTTATTGATTTATAAAGTAAAAAAATGAGAACTTTGGTTGCTAATTGAAATATACTTTTCGAACAATTGAATCGTTAAATTTTGAATCTTACGAGTAAGCTAAGATAAGTTAAATCATTGGGAAGATTAGTGCGATAAATGATAAGACAAACCGTTGGGAAGGTTAGTGCGATAGATGTGCACATTAGAAGAGATGTGAGAATTCCTCAAGAGAGTGACGCACTAATATGTTGTTGCATTGTCCTGTATCAATTTAAATACTTGCTAAATAAATTTTAAATCATATACACTATCGGGCTCTGACCCGTTTTTCTCTCTCTCTCTCTCTCTCTCTCTCTCTCTCTCTCTCTCTCTCTCTTGTATATATATGTATGTATTACAGGTGCCCAGCCACAGGGGCGTCTTGCTTAGGATCTCTTGGAAGGAACGCGCTGCAGCTTAGGTGGAAGTTGCAGGACTCTTGATTAGACGACTTCGTTCATTCGGATCCACTCTTAGTACTTTATCTAGTTGGGCATGTGTAGCTCTTTCCATTATTCCGTTGTTATTGGACATTTGTATTTCATTTATTTCCAGTATTGTTACTATGGGATTTATTCAGTTTGGATGTGTGACTTTAGATTTCGTATGTTGACATTCGATTGACGAATGTATTAAATTAATTGGATTATGTTGCAGAATTTAATGTGGTGTGATTCTTACTTATTGAATGTTGTTAATAAAATAAATGATTTTTCTTTAAATAAAATTTGGAAAGTATGTATGAACATGGTTTTGACACTTAGCTTAATTAATTAGGGTGTTAAATTGGAAAAATTTATTTTTCGACAGTGATGCTAAGAATGGACCAACTGTTCACCTTGATTTAATTTAATAAAGGAGTGATCGCCCGGTATTTAATTAGGCGGGGTGTCACAGGTGGTATCAGAGCATCAGGTTCTAGTGTCCTTTAGGATCTGTACGGCTTATTATGCTTTCAGCGTTGCTCTGTTTGTTATAGAGCCCTATGTTTAGGATTGTCGATTTCTTTGACGAGATTTCGTCCTCCTGTTATAATGTGTATACACTAGTGAATTCTAATTTCGTTCGGATGTGTGCGTGTGCCGAGCGATGACGGATGTCAGAAGAGGACCGTTAAGCGTACATCAGGAGGTAGGGCTCAGTTGAGATTATAAAATACATCCGAGGATGATGACCGTAGTTGAGGTCACCTCCATTGTGGCACGAGAAGCCAAGACTAGAAAGGCGACTAAGGTGCAGCAATGATTTTTCAAATGCTGTTATAGTCAAATGAGGTGCGAGGGTAAACTTACCCAACGTATTATAAAAATGTGTAGAGACTGTCAATGGGAAATTTTAGAAATGCGGAAATTGTATGTGTCTTTACCAAAGGAGGTAATGTACCCAAAGGCTTAGATATAGGACGAAGTGTGGCAAACTGAAAGTGAAAATTTAGAGAAAATTTTCTTGGCTTTCGGGACGAAGTTATAATGGTTGGAGTCAACCACCAATTTTAGAAATGGAATGCTATGCCTATAGGAGAACCTTAGGTACAGTGTTGACCGTATGTTCCTTCCTCAACTGTTCAGGGTGAGAAGCAAACGTGGTTCTAAACTCATCGCAGGAGGGCATGACAGAAGTTCGATTGTGGATATGAATCCTAATCATTAGCAAATTTTGTATCAAAAGATGTAGATACGAGTGGAGGAAACGACTCCAAGTGGGAGACCAACTCGTAATAATAATTGATAATACTCGAGGAGGAAATTCTGATGGACGGCTGATTCAGAGGTTGACAATGTTGTATTTTGTCAATAAAGATGATAATGATCCTTGTGTGGGAAGCTTAAAGGGATCGAAGAAGTTAGTCGAGGATAAGACTGAATACGAGGGTGGTAGTGTAGCACCACAAAGGGATGTGGATACACATCGGGGGACCCATTTAAAGGCTTCAGATAGTTAAATTCTTACCAAGTGATGGTAAATTCAGTAAGTACTATTATAGATAGTAACATGATCTTTATGGCCTAAAAAGTTAAAGGAACAATCGGGATGGCTAACGGGAATCGAGTCTACTAAAGTTCGAGAGAAGGACAATCCTAACCTGGTTAGTAGGACAGGTGATAAGTGGATTATGTACTGAGGTATTTTGTGCGGAGTGAGATAGCTCGCTATAATGTGTTCCAAAGTGAGTATAAGGACAAGAATACGATGCCTAGTAAAAGTCAACGATTAAAGTAATTTTGTTTGGTTTGAGTAGACGTGTTACGTCCGGAAACCATTTGCGTAGTCAAGACGATTGACAAGGTAGAAGTGTAAGTTGTATCCTCAGAGGATGAGGCGTGTTTATGTGACACGAGCGAGTCACTATATTTTGTTCCTTGCTAGATTAGCATGTAAGACGAGCTTAATGCATATCATTATAAACGTTATTAAAATGTGAATATTTTTCCCTAGTGTAGCAGGATTTTTCTTTAGTGCTATCCGTGGAGGATGAATGAGTATATTAACAGCGTGTTATACTTTATTGAGGTTACTCGTTGTAGTGATGCGATACACGAGTATGATATTATCTTTGTTAAAATGTTATAGAAATGGTTAGTACGATAGTGGGCATTTATTGCAAGACTATCGGAGTGGTTGCATTAGCGCAACATGTTTTACATTTTGTTTTGGCGAGGCTTTACCTGTAAGAAGGTTGGACTCGCACTTATCTTATCTATCCTTGAGACTTCGGAGGAGATAGTGGGCTCGGGATATTCGATGCTAAAGTATGTATAGACTTTCCTAGTATAATTCTGTATGTATCGGGATTTACTGTTGAGCGAAAAGATTTGACGTAGTATTATGTTTGGCACTCCGGACTTAGTGATAGGAAGAGTGCAGTGTTATATTTATCCTTAAGAGACGTGGGAGTTAAGAGTTATACCCCTAATGTTAGAAAAAGGAATTTCGAGAATTCCGATTGTATGTATTCGAGGTTTATGGAATGCTATTACCACCAACCTATGCTGAACGATAGTGAAATTTGGTGAAACGTTCTTTGTTAAGCATAATTACGGGAGAAATTATAACTTTTCTGTCAAGGGACGGAATAAAGGGGTATATACTATGGACGGAGGACCTAACGGATTTCGATAACCGACAATGCTAGGTAGTAGTGTATCGGGGGGGTTCCTTGTTTGGATTTCGCTTTGCGAGACATCCCACGCATGAAACTTAGCGTAAGGTTGGAAATAGGGAGACGTTTGGTCACTATTCCATGAGTTCGGTACCCTGGTCGAAATGGGATCAAGTAATTATGTATGTAAGCTGGAAGTTGAATTTTGTTTTAAGGTCATTGGAGCCGGATTTTTGTGGTAGGAAAGCATTAAAAGTTATCCCCACGAGTTGAGGGGTGGAACGATGATAAGGAGAATTTAAGAATTTTGATTTCTAGGGTGATTGAGAGTACCCAAATGTCATAACCGCGTACAGAACACAAGGTGAATAAAGAGTTGGAATGATTTTTAGCATGGATTATCTGGAAAGAACTATATATTATACAAAAGGGATGACCTGTAATTATTTTGATGAATAGAGCGTTAGCGATTTATTTTGGTTGTTGTACCTATTTGGGAAAATTGTTGTACTTATCTGAGGAAGGTTGAGAATTATTATTCCTCTTTTATTGTCATGGAATTTGAATGCCCTATCCCTTCTATTCCGTTGAATTTAGTTAGTCCTACAGATGAGTAGCACGCCGTTCTCTCTCCCAGGGCGGTCGGAGTGTTGCAAAAATGTGGGCATCTTGGTTAACTACAGTTAAAATAGTCCGAGTCGAAGGGACGTGGTAATAGACGTGTGAAATATATGTTTTTGGGACTAGTATAACGAAGTGGAAGTGATATAGTGGATTAAACGTCACATGAGGGGCGATAATCCATACATAAGTGTGCAATTAGAATAGCACGCCCTAACTTGATTGGAAGGCTGTGGGAAGCCATTCAAGAATTGGTATTCCTTGAATATAGTAAAATTTAATTGCTATGAAGCACACCCGGAGCGGAGTTGTTATTAGTCAAGTGTGAGAGCGACTCACACATATAAAGAGTAATGATGTTAGTATAGTATAAGAGATCCAGAAGTGCGCTTCGTGGAGAGAAGATCACGGGTGGAACTTTCGACATACTACAAGGAAGGAAGGGGAGTATTACGTGTCACTTAATGTGAGACATTTCAAGGGAAGAATCGATGTTTAGCGATACGTAGTGAGTAGTCTCTACATGCACTGCCCATAGGTAAGGTTTGGTTGAAAGAGGAGAATCAGCCAAATAAGTTTGTGTTTATCGAAAATTCCTGAAATTGGAAGAGGTTGGTAAAGTCGGTAAAGTTCTTGGATGGGTTGCCATCCTCAAAACAAGATCAATGGTTTATCCCGAACATGTGAATTAAGTCGCCGAGAAGGAAGTGATTGATATTCCTTTGGGCTGGCTTACAATATTAACTAGTATGCCCCAAACTTCCTTTGAAAGGAAGGATCGCGCCAGTGCATGGTCCGGCGCAGTATAAATTTCTGAATCAGGATGAGATTGGTGAATCCCACCTTTGATATGGGATTTCAGGAACCAGCGGAGATAAAATTTCGTTTCAAGTAGGATGTATCACCCTTAGCCAGGGAATAAGCGCATGGTGATTAAAGATTAGTGGAGCCACGTGAAGGAGATTTTGAAATCTTGGTACGACGATTTCAAGAATGCTCTGTAGAAGCACTCGTACATGTTTGTCGCGTATGAGGTACTTATTAAGGTTTTGTTATGGAAAAACCTCGACTATTCTCCTTCCGTATGTTTAGAGGAGAGTAGATAATCAGAATTTTTGGATCGGTCGAGAAAATATCCGATAACTATGGTAGAATTCCACGACTGTTTTAGACGAGCAAGAGTGATCAAATGTTCGTAATATTTTCTCAGAATGGGAGTTTTGTATATGAATAAATCCGAGTATTTGTCATGTAGTGAGGTGCGGCCTCCTAATGATAGTGAGATAATGAAATGTATAACGTACAGGCGTGACCTATGCGAATGTTGTCGGTTGGGAGCACAATGTGAAGTGTCTCCAAAGAGAATGCAAAACAATGTTACTGTGAAGAAAGGGCAATAGTGATTGAGCGCCGTAATGTGTAGTTAGTTTGTGTACGGAAAAGGATATCCATAATTGTGCTACCTGATAGGCCTTATTTTCCGAATTTCGGGACGAAATTCAGTTATTAGGGGAGAAGTATGTAATACCCCGTATTTTTATATCTTTTAAATTATGGGATTTATTAAATTTAATTGAGATAAATTAATTTAATTTTAATCCGGAATGTTGCTTTAAATATTTACTAGCGTAAGGAGAGTTAGTAATTATTGGAAATTTGTTATCTGTTGAATATTACTGGATGAGTATAGTAATATTTGAGATTTATTGTTATAATATTGTCACGTGTGAATAAAATGACAATTATGGAAATTTAAGTCGGGACGCGCCTGTGTCGTGTCGGGACTAAATGTTGATTAATAAGTGAATATTTTATAAGTTGTTCGTATGGTCGTTTTGAGTGCATCAACGTTTTCGGAAGGGTCGAGATAGTCAGAAAAGTGTACCCGGGGGTTTAGTTTGGGTCTCGGGGCGTTTTTAGGCCCAATTAGTACCCCGGGAGGGCGTTTTGAACATTTCGCAATTATGGGTAATTAAACCTACGAAAATTAAAAGGATTATATAAGATATCTAGGTTGTCTTCTAGGGTTAGAACAACCAAAGAGAAATGACGGCCATTGGAGAGGAAGAGGAGAAGCTCTCCAAGGAGTTCTAGAACACCTCCGATTGCACCGCCGTCACCACCAACGCGTAGATCGCGAGACGGGGAACGAAACCACACCAATTTCGGCACCAAACCAGATTTCTAAAAATTCCAGGCCAGTATTTATCTTGCTTATTTCGTTGATGCATCTTTCATATTGGTTTAGGAATGATTATGATGAATTGTATGGAAGAAAAACCCAATTTGAGATAGAAAATTGCATGTAGTGATGACTTAAATGATATTTTAGAAACCCTTTGTCATGTAAAGGATTAAGAGTTTGATTAAGAAAACAGTTCTAATTAGATACAAACACTAAAAATTTTATTTCGGATGTTCGGACCATTGGAATCGCTTGAAATTTTAGTATGTTGTAGCGAACGGCGAGACAGGACTGCTGACAAAAATTCAGCTTGATCAAACGGTCGGATTGTTAAAAATATTATTTTTACTAGAGAGTTTTATGTTTTGAAGACTCTTAGAGAGTTTTATATTTTTAGGACTCTTAGAGAGTTTTATATTTTGAGGACTCTTCTAAAAAAAAATTCAATTAAAACTCCATTTTAATTCCGATTTCGAAACCATTTGAAATTCTCATCTTTGAAATTCAAAATCCTTTAATGTAAGGCAAAATCTATATTTTTGGGATATCTTACATGAGGGACAATGTAAGTATATGTTAAAGAGAGAGAGACACGTAAGAGAGTTACTTTGGGACAAATGTGTATACCTACTGAATTTTATACTTGGGAGGATAGAATCCGTGAGCGTGATGTAGTAAGTGGAAAAGTTCCTCAAATTAAAATAAGATGTGAATGGTTATACGTGATAACTAAATAATGAGAAATAAATACAAATGTCGTAATTATGGGAATTGAGAATATACCCATTATTGAAATGGTAATGTTAGTATAGTTATATGATTGTGTATGCATATACTATCTATGTGTGAAAATCATCCCACGCTACTTGCTATCCCTGAGGTTTCCGCGCTGGGACAGTCTTATCTCGATGGGACCTTTATGGGGGATATTGACTTGTACCCTAGAAGATAGATATCCTTGGTACAGGCTATCAGAATGATAGTTCAGACGGTCCTAAGAGATGCGGGTATGTGCTTTCCTCTTAGAGACTTGGAATCTATGCTTCGCCTCATTTTGTTTGTGTATAGGTATCCTTGGTACAGGCTATCACAGTGATAGTTCAGACGAACCTGAGAGACTTGGAATCTATACTTTGTCTCAATATTGTTTGAGCATGTGTTGATACAGTTCGAGAGTGATTCCGAATCTGTATTCCCTTAGTACGAGTGATACGGGGATTGGATAGTAGAGTATGCCCGCACCATAGTTGTTATTTGGGGTGCTGTTGTGATATATATATATTTTATGAGTAGTTAATATATATATGAAATTTTGAAATCTGGAACTGCCTACTGTGATGAGATATGTAGGACATGGTTGATGACTCAAATTGTAAATACTTTTTTTGAGAAAGTATAATATGACACTGGAAAACTTTATTGATTTATAAAGTAAAAAAATGAGAACTTTGGTTGCTAATTGAAATATCCTTTTCGAACAATTGAATCGTTAAATTTTGAATCTTACGAGTAAGCTAAGATAAGTTAAATCATTGGGAAGATTAGTGCGATAATTGATAAGACAAACCGTTGGGAAGGTTAGTGCGATAGATGTGCACATTAGAAGAGAGGTGAGAATTCCTCAAGAGAGTGACGCACTAATATGTTGTTGCATTGGCCTGTATCAATTTAAATACTTGCTAAATAAATTTTAAATCATATACACTATCGGGCTCTGACCCGTTTCTCTCTCTCTCTCTCTCTCTCTCTCTCTCTCTTGTATATATATGTATGTATTACAGGTGCCCAGATCTCTTGGAAGGAACGCGCTGCAGCGTAGGTGGAAGTTGCAGGACTCTTGATTAGACGACTTCGTTCATTTGGATCCACTCTTAGTACTTTCATCTAGTTGGGCATGTGTAGCTCTTTCCATTATTCCGTTGTTATTGGACATTTGTATTTCAGATATTTCCAGTATTGTTACTATGGGATTTATTCAGTTTGGATGTGTGACTTTAGATTTCGTATGTTGACATTCGATTGACGAATGTATTAAATTAATTGGATTATGTTGCAGAATTTAATGTGTTGTGATTCTTACTTATTGAATGTTGTTAATAAAATAAATGATTTTTCTTTAAATAAAATTTGGAAAGTATGTATGAACATGGTTTTGACACTTAGCTTAATTAATTAGGGTGTTAAATTGGAAAAATTTATTTTTCGACAGTGATGCTAAGAATGGACCAACTGTTCACCTTGATTTAATTTAATAAAGGAGTGATCGCCCGGTATTTAATTAGGCGGGGTGTCACAGTTAGGAAAAGAAATCCATATTAGAGCCAAGCTACTTTCCTTGTCAGGTCTAAAATCGGGAGTCCATTTAAATAATCTCATGGGAAACTTTCCAACACACTAAGTATCTCGCATCCACATTCGAGTGTAATCTTCATCAGAGTTCAACCTTATCAATATATGTTTGTGGTATAATATACCAATGCTGAAAGAAGTTTTGAGAGAAAAGGTTTGGAACACCTGTCGTATAGAATCCATAGAAGGTATACCATGTGAAAACTTACCCACCAAAGAATGTTTAAAAGACTTCGATAGAATCTCAATATCATCCTTCATAAAAAGGACTGTTGGTTCACCTTTGAAGGACGTAGGGGTTTTGAGATTTAGGTCATGATTGATTGATGATGATTCAGCTACTACATAAGCAAAGGATCTGCTCCATGCTCTTTAGATTTTTGGTGGTTTAGGGGGTCAACGTGTGGAGAGTGAGATAGGGCATCCATGAAAACCTTAATTAGGGTTTACATGAGATAGATAGATAGATAGATTGATAGATAGATAGATAGAGAGACTCCCGTTTTCCATCAACATTCTTTTGCAATACTCTTTAAATTCCTCATTATCAAATTGAATGCCATGATTTGTGATGAAAGCATAAGGAAAACTTTATTGACAAATGATCTGCTTCTATATGAATTGGAATACCCTCTGATAAGGCATATCAATTAAGGGTTCAGCCTTCACCCACTTGGTGAAGTAATCGACTTCTACAACTAGGTATTTGAACCTTCTTTTGGTTGTTGACAATGGTTTAACCAGGTTTATTCCCAAAATGGAAAAAGTCCATGGAGAAATGATGGGCGCTAGAGTTGCTGTTGGTCTTCTATGGATGGTGGCGAATTTTTGGCACTTATCACACTCTTGGTGAAGGCAACGCAATCTGTCTTCATTATCGGCCAATAATAACCTTGCATTGTTATCATTTGTCTTAGAGATCTCCCAGTTGTGTGAGCGCCACATGTACCTTTAGGTACCTCTTTAATTAAATCATTTATCTCAGTTGGGTGGACACAACAAAGTAAATAGATTATATATCCCCTTCTATACATTGTACCTTTCTCAAGGACACAATGAGCTACTTTATATCTCAATTTATTGACTTATTTTTGGTTGGATAGTAGCAATCCCTTTTCAATGTAGTCCCTGATCGGATCTATCCAGAAAGGCCCTAACTCTACAAAAATCATGTTGACTACCCCATCATCAATGCTCCTATTGGTGGGAATCTCTATCGGGATGGTTCTTCTGAGCTTCATTGGGGTTGCTTAGGTTAGCCAAGTAAGAGAATCTTCTAGGGCATTGTCCAATCTTGGAATACGAACCACCTTGACTACAGGAAATGAGGAGATAACTTCCTTTGCATTATTCCCATATTTCACCTTTATCTTACCTTTAATGCAATATATTTCCAGCAACTGATGAATAATAAGTTGAGAATCACTATGGGATATCACCTGCTCGACGCCCAATGATAAGGTTAACTCCGAACTAATTATCAATGCTTTTTATTCGGCTTCATTATTGGAAGGTTAAAATTGAAATCTTAATACATATTCTACATCAAAATCATCTGGAATATTAAGGATGATCCCATCACCACTTCTATTTGTATATGAAGACCCATCTACTAACAATTCCAGATTAGAATGTTATTATTGAAGTATTCATATATCAATACCCCATACTTGAAAACCTTTTGGCTTTGCTCAGCTATTCGAAGAGATTTTTCTTGAATAGCTAATGATTCTGGTTGGTCAGCAACCATATCAGTTAGCTTTACATTTGAGTTTTCTTTCGAAAAAGTCTGCTCTCATGCCAATTTAGTGTGTTGGATACCTCGACAGGGGGAATTCTACTATGAAATCTATAACTCCTTACCCCTTCAATGAAGTTCTTGGTTCGTATACAATTTCATACTCTCCCAGTTTAACTGCCCAAGACATTAATCTCCCAAACTTTTTAGGCTTATGCAAAGGTTGCCTCAAGGGTAAGTCAGTGTATAGTACAATAGTATGAGCCAAAAAAATATGGTCTCATCCTTCTAGAGGCTTCAATGAGAGCCAATGCCAATTTTTCCAAGCGTGGATATCTGATCTCAGCTCCTTACAATGCCTTACTGATGTAATACACTGGTTTTTGAACACCATCCTCTAGTCGGATCAAGGATGAACTTAGAGCAGACTCTGAAACAGCCAAATATAATATAATTTCTCGCCCAAAACTGGCTGGGAGAGTAATGGGGGAGACCCTAAATACTTCTTCAAGTCTAAAAAAGCTTTTTCACATTCTTCGTTCCATTCAAAGGTCTTTCTAAGCACCTTGAAGAATGGAAGACATTTTCTAGTGGCTCGAGATACGAAATGTTTAAGGGTTTCTACTCTTGCCGCTAACTTTTGTACATCTTTATTAATGGTTGGGGATTGCATTTCTAGTAAAGCCTTTGTTTTATTACGATTGGATTCGATTACCCTTTAATTCACAATGTACCTTAGGAACATGTGAGATAAAAGGACATTATATACATTTGGTTAAGAGAGCGAGTAGAGAGAGGGAGGATGAGGAAATAACTTGATGCTATTATGGGTTGTAAGAAATGGGTACAATGGGGAGTTAGAATCGGGTATAAGATACAATTGGGTTGGGGAGTGTTTGGATAGATCACGTGGCAGATGGGGAGTGTTGGAGTAACCGGGTAAGAAGGAAATGGTTATCCGGTATGTTAGGAGAGAAGGGTACAACAACTAGGATGAGAGGGGGGGAGTGATCTGGGTTTTTATGGGTAAGAGAGAGTGAGATAGGTGTAGATGGTTGAGGTGTGTTATAACGAGAGAAATAAAGAGAAGTCTTTAGAGAGTGAATGACCCGCCTACTGTGAGGCCACAAGTTGTAAAAATATGAAGGATAAGGGACAATATTTTGATTTGTGGGTTTAGTGATCTGGTGAGTTAGGTAGTTTGGATAAGGGGCGTGATTGGGAAGGAAATGGAGGTTAGGAAAGAGAACCAAATTGGTGGGCTTTGTGGGTAAGATGTTGGAGTTGAATGGTGAGGTGAATGAGGTGGCGGTGGGGCTTGGTAGAAGAAATTTTAGGAGGGAAAAATATGGAAGTACAAGGGGCGCTGTGAGGGTTTAAACAAGTTAGAAAGAGAGAGGTACGAACTGCTGGATATATGATAATAGGGGAGTGATGGGGGTAAGGGAAATTGACACGAGGGGGAGGAAGTTATGGCTGTGTGTGTGTATAATAGCAGTAATATACAATAATAGTAATATATATGAATATATTATACAAAAAGAAACACGTAATAAAACATATTAGAATGTAAACATATAATACTAATATAATTATCATAGTACATATAAATAAACACAAAAATACTTATAGAAATATTATATATAGAGACACCCAAATTAAAAAATATGCATATCTAAAAATGCAAACGAATATACAATACATATACGAAACACATACTAACAATAAAATACACACAAAATAATAATAATAATAATAGTAGACATGTAATTACGCAATAACACATAAATTTATATATATACGAAATAGCACACACAAACGGGATATAATAGGTGAAAATATAGGAGAAGGCAAGGAAATCGTTTAGGATGGGATTTTATGGGGCATTTGGTGTCTTGGGTCATTAAGATATTTGCATGGACTCATTGGACCGTATTTTGGCTGCAATTTCCTTGAATTAAGATTTTTGAGACCGCAATTGCTTATTTACCTACAAGATAAATAAATACACTTAAAGGCCAATTTTAGCGAGAACTAACAATTAAAATGAGTCTATTTAGGGTATAAATATAACACTTTTGGGTGTCTATCACTAAGGCCTAAGAGGACATGAACAACTTTCATAATCACTGAATCCACCTCTAGTATATGACCTAGAGATCACAATTAATAACGTATACCAATAAATAAATCGTCTATATTCTCATATTTAGGGTTAATCAATAGCATATTTGAACATATAGTTAATTCTAATCACATACTTAGAACATATTGCATTTGTTAACAAAAGTTTTTTAATCCTTCATTCCCAAGGAATTTACCCAATTCGGTACCTCACTTACTCCTAGATAATAAAATTACTAAATAATTACAACTTGCATTATAAGCCCCACTTCGTTCTTGAATCTTACCCTAGGTCCTAAGACGCACAATCCACGTAAAAAACGATAAACACAACCATGTAAGCATGTGGTAATACCCAATAACACCATACGTAAAGGTTCCGTGCGACGAGAGGTTGAACGATGACATAATTTAATTTGATGATTTTTTTCATCTTTGAATCATAACCCTTTAAGTTATCTAAATCAATAGTTGGATCATAGAGCATGTAACAACGGCATTAGTTGTACGGGATGATCTACCTAGTCACATATAATGGACTCCTAGGTTCAAATCAACCGATCAACCACATGTAATTCAACTACCATTACCCATGCAACTAATCATACTAGGATGATCATGCAATCCTATACAATGGTCCTCTCAATAAAGACCCCACTTTTTGCAATGCATCAGCCATGCTCGATCTAGCCCGCATCTAACAATAAGCTAATACTGTCATCTTAACCAGATAACAACCGATCAATAATTTCCATCTATTGAAAATAAGGGAAAAATTATTATGATGCAATGAATAGTCTGAACACTCCTTCCTGAAACTCGAGGGATTACGTGCGTGTAGTTTACAAACCTTAGTCTTACTCATTACAAGGTTACATAGGTTTTACAAAATCAAAGCTATAATTGAGTTCACCCACCAATACTCGATGTTGACTTTGGCTAGGCCATGAACGTTGGCCTAAGATATTGACCGATTGCCAAAACCAAAAGATGAGATTATAGCCTTAAGCACCAAGATTAGGGCACTATAACCGAGAGTAATACCATGTGAATCTTCCCTTCTTAGAGGCAATGTCACTTATTTGTTTGTCCCTAACGTACATAAAACATGTCATGAATAATTTTTGAGACACTACTAACCTTCCTCTTTTATCGTAACATGAAATCATCCCTTAGTATTTCCAAAAGTGATGCATCCTGAATTGAGGTTTCAAAACAAAACCTACTTGGTTACACCTAAACCATGGTCTTACCTAAGGGTGGTACCGATAATTACCTACTGATGTCAATTTTTGCAATTCCAAAACAATGCACCCTATCTTGAGATATGCACACTCAATTATGGATATCATTGATGTTACTCTAATTAAGATACACTTTTTAATTCCAAAAAATGCACACTGTATTGAGATACATGATAATTATATAAATCGACATCCATTCATTTTAGTAAACCGGTGATATTCGATTATCACTTGTTAATTTATTCTTTAAACATCAGCGCTTGCGTAAAATGATCAAAGAGTTACATCCATCCTTGCCATTGGATCTAGATTGATATGGATGAATCGACATATGAAGTCATGCCATAAAATGGTGCACGTTGGTCTCACGCTTTATTCTTACTTATCATGAGTAAGGGGCATGCTACCACTATTGCCATTTTCAACAATATGAGAGATTCAATGATCTTGTGTGCTTTTGTTGTTGTTAACCATTTCACTATGCTGAAATGTTAGTTGTTAGGAAGTAAAAACCAATGTATGATGCCAAATTTACTTTAGCTAGCCGAATGAACTCGAATGTTAGAGTCATTGGTGGTATTACGGGAACAATACTAGTATTTACCCATAACGCGGACTCTTATCCATGGATTGATGATGAAGATTTAAGGTTATCTAACCTCTAAATTTGCTAACGAGTCATGAATGACATTATCGAATAAAACTAATAAAGTTGGTTGTTGAGTAACCACTACCACTGCTAACCTTATACCTGAAATAAGGTACAAATCCCTCGTCTAGTTGTCACAACTGTAGACCCATAACTTTATTATTTGTTGCCTTTAAAAGGCACTGAAGACCTTGTCCTTAAATTTAGCACTCATTATGATAAGGTGAATTATATTACACGTTTAAGACTAGCATTAGACTTGAGTTTATTGGACCTCAATTTCAAGGACACTATCATTATTATAAGATTCTAAAATACGCAAAAATGGCGAAATATTGAGGACTTTTTTTTCATTTTGATTTTGATTCTCACTTGGGAGAGAAGCTAACCTCATATTGATGACTGTGCATGTTGAAACCAATTGCAACTAATTTTTCCTTTCGTCTCCTTTGAATTTCAATTATTCCACAAGCAACATACTAGTTACCTAATGTCCTTTCAACACTTGTTGTGACTCAAGGGGTGAGTTATCGAATTCGATACTCCTTTCGAGGACATACTGATGATATCTACGGGTTACTAGAACCAACCTTCATATACACTTATACTTATCTTATACTAATGTTATATGCATTATGAGCACTTGATGTAACTTGGATTTTTAACAAGACACAATCTCGATGTCGATATTTTTTTAACCTTCATAATTCCTACATGCTACCCTCTAACTAAAACACCAAGTGGTCACGATGACTAAATTTCCATCCATTGTTGTTGACAAAGGAAACCTCCAAGGATGTCAAAATTCTTACTCTAATATAGCAGTTGCATGCGCATACAAATCAGATCCCTCACCCACCTTAAAATTTGAGTTGCAAAGCTGAAATTTAATGGTTGAAGGATCAAATCCAAATATAATAACTAAACATCACTCCCACAAGGAACTTGAACCTAAATCTCTGATTCCAAGTTGTAATGCCCTCGCTCGGAATTTTGGATTACTCTCGGGTCAATTCGGTCCATTCCGACCGTGTTAAGTGTGAAGTAATGTGAAATAATCTAAATGAAGTTTCTAGTCTATTATAATTGATTAAAATTATAAAATAAATATCCAATTCTATTTTATAGCATATAATCATAATAATGACAAGTGTAGAACCCCTTAGGCAATGCCTTAAGTAACCAGAGTTATTAGTATAAGATTAATGAATTACTTATCTATAAAATGATTTAAAAGTGTAATTTTGTATTTAATATTAGTTTTCTTCCCATGATAAAATGTTTGAGTTGTTGGGTCCACAAGTCTATACGATTATGAGTAAGGCGTGATGTAGTTTAGGTTAGATGAACCTTGAGTATTGAAGATTGGAGATCATAAAATCTTTCCCATTGAAGAATTTTGGAGTCATAAATTCATTTGAAATGAAGTGGATGTATCCTTTTATGTTTGTGAATTGTACAAAGCAAAATACATATGTGCACATTTTCTTGACATTTTCAAAATTGCACTTTATTTGAAAATGTATGAGAATTTTACAAAAATGGAATCAATTGGTTTTTGTTTAAAAGATAGTCTCAAAGACTTTAAAATGTTTTTAAAACTGAGTTGGGAATTAGTCCAGGACATTTGAACATTTAAATATTAAAAAAAAATTGTGCATTGACCATTTGCATGGATCTCTTTTAACCCCTTTCGCATGACCCTACTTTGTGCCCGTGTGCATGACTCGTACACGATGTCCATCCTAAACAAATCATGTGCATGGAAAGATATAACCATGAACATGGATGACCCATATCTTTTTATAGTTACTATAAATAGTCCAACTTCTCCCCATTTCAAAAAGTTATGAAAACCTTATAACTAACTCAAACACATTTCTTAGAGAATTTTTGAGGTTGAGATAATTTTTTCTCTACTTCGCTTTACAATTTTACTTGTTCCCTCCTATTTTAATCAAACTTATATGTATACTGATATGACATGTATGGCCTCCTACCGCGGACACCACAAAATAGAATGTCGATGCTCCAGAACTAGGAGGTTGCAACCTCATTCTTATTTAGTTACCCACTAACAGACCGCTGCATTATACTATACATGCTGTGGCACCCTCATGATTCGTCTGCCAGATGAGCAACAACCCTTCCTCTTACAAGTACCTCTAGTCAGAACTGGCCACTGCCTAGACTCAGACAGGCCATGGCACTCCCTTTTTGATAGCTACTGCTTGGGTCCAAATAGGTCGCAACCTCTATCTCCACAATTGCTACCCCAGCTAACGGATGACTCGCCAGACATGTCACGTGTTCAGGGTATGTGGCACAACTTACAAACCTCCTATAAATAGAGGTCCACACCTCCAGATGGGGGATCCCGATCCTAATTCTGGATTTGAGACAACCACACTTGGTAAAGCCCTGCCGAATTATATACACTGCCCCAATACAACTTGGGGGCCCACCATCTACCTTGTAGTTATCTCTATGGCTCACCTGGAACCACTACAAACATGTATTCTTCTCTTTCATCTATCTTGTACGCGTCTCATGACATTGTAAACTTGTAATATAACGTATATATAATGAGAGTAGGGAAACAAAGTGGACGTAGGCTCATTTTAATAGTCGAACCACTCTATATCTTATATTTTATCTCTCTTTATTTTCTTTATGTTTATTCTATACTTGATATGCTGATATGAGAATGACATGTGTCCGATTCCTCGTATCAACATTATGGAGCTGTCTGTGGGAAACAAGGTATTTTTATCTTATTTCTATATATTTTGTGATCTTAGCACCTTATTTCATTCATGGGGACCCCATGGGTGAGTTTTGGTTATTGAGCTCGTATTTTGTATATACACCCTTAAATGGGTATCACACATTTTCAGATTTGTTTGTTGGTCTCCTCTTTATGAACTAGGATCTATGTTATATACCCTGATGATGTTACCTCACCTAGATAGTGCTGAAAAATGTAAAAAGGCTCTTGCCTTGCAAAGATGTGTAATTAGGGATGAGTTTTATTTTCTCATTTGCTAATTTCTCAGCCTATGATCTAGGATTTTCAACCATTGTGCCATTTTTGGGGCACTTGAAGACTGAGTTGTCCCTGGTAGACCCCTAGTAGGCTTATTTTTCCATATCGCTATATAGGTTAAACCTAACTCGTGGGTCATTGGAATTGCAATACGTTGCAGCAAGCATGATGCGGCTTGACAAGTAAATTGCTTGAGTGCCGCCGCCCTTATAATGGATGTTTCATATCTTCGTCTCATCATGTGGGAGAAGACATGGTAAAATGGTCCTCAGACTTGTACTCTGGTGATCCCTCATAAATAGGCCTCGACAGTAAATCCATATTTCATCAAGCCGTGGCCATAATAATATAGACTGGCAAATTTCCAAAGACTACATCTTTGTTACTATACTTGGTTATTTCTTTTGCGTTTCTTTCATCACTCACTCTTACTAGTTTTGTCTCAGAATATATATATTTTAAAGACTAACAAAGAAGAGATGGAAGTAGAATCCAACCAAAGTATAAAGATGAAAAATGAGATTGCTCAGCTGTACAACCATCTCAACCATCTGTATGACAACTACACCTCACTCCAGACTCAGGTGAATTTTCTAAACTAGAGGGTTCTTATGTTGGAGGCTGCAGCACCCAAGGTTGTTGTTCCAACCATCGCGGTCGCAGAAGCAGAAGCCACAGCCTCAGAGGCCGCAGATAAGAACCAAAAGAAGAAGATGGAGAAGAAGGTAGAGAAAATCGAATAATGATTAAAGTATATGATATAACAAATGTTCTTGATATAATTTTATTGAATAATGCTTAACCAAAACTGAATAATCATAGGATTGGTTTCAATGATTCAAAGTTTGAGAAAAAGATTGAAAAAACAAAATTGAATCTTGAAATTTCAAATGCTCAAAAGGATGTTGAATCTAAATCAGAGATTGCTAAAATGACTTTTAGTTGTACTTTTTATCGTAAGTCAAACCATGTTGAACATTTTTCTTTAAAATAAAAATATTGAAAGAGTTGGACAAAAGGTAAAATTTGAAAAGAAAGACTTGAGGAAGAATAAGAGAAGGTTTAAAAAGAAGAATGTTTTAAGAAGAACTGTTTCGTTTTGTACTCTTGGTAAAGTACCATGCCATATAAATTAGGCTTGTAGGTGCTTGAGAGAGAGAGAGAGAGAGAAATAATTGGCTCATGGGAAATATGAGGAAAGTTGTTCATAGGGATAATTTTAGTGAACTTTGTGGAAAATTTGATAGGTTGATGTATTTCCTAGTGCATGTGAGAGGTGAGGCTAGAAGAGACTTTCCTAAGCCTAGACTGTATGCTCAAATTCCAAGAATTAGGCATAAGAATACTAGGAGTAATGAGAGATGGATTCCTAAAGTTATTAGTCTATTCCTAGGAATTCATCTAAAGTCAAGGTTGACTTTTTAGGAAATCAAAATAAGCTTTAGATGAAAGAGGTTAATATTGAGTATCCCATCGACCCGGGGGATATAACACTAATCGCTACCTAGGTAGGTAGTTTCGTTAGGATGACTAGGTTCTTGTAGTTTTCAAATCCTAGTTCATTATTGATTTGTGGGGGAAACAAATCTTTGTGGGTGAGTTCATTGGTACCATTCCCTTCATGTTTAGTGATATTCTTCATGCATATGTGCATTCCCCATGCATTTGATTTCTATGTATTTTTTTATTATCTAAACATGAATTTTGCAAAATTTATGCATTATTCTTATTCTGAATCCAAAATTATTTTTTCCTTATTTTTTTTGGGTATTGATGTTAATTCTTTTGTTATTATTAGTTTAATGATCGATTTAACTTGAATGGTGATTAAAAAGTGAGTTCTAAACCATTTGATGATAAAAGTTTGATTGATTTATTTGTTTGCTTAAAATTCATTCGATAAATCATGATTGATAAATTTGTTGAGACCTATGGTATCGATTTTACATTACTTGCACATTCATATAACTTATTGCATATGATGTTTATCATATTGATCTTTTTTTAGTTCTTAATTTGATCATGATCAAATCCTTGAGATCTTATTGGTGTTTCATTGGTCCATATGTGATATTTTGTAAGATTCTTACTATGAAGGAGTTGAAAAAGAACCGTTTTCAAAGCAATGATAAGGGCTAACGCTAGGGTGTTTACACAAATTTTGGAAATTTAAATGTTTTTGGGGTGATGACATCTAGGCGTGTGAAAATCCAATCGATGAAAAAAGCCAAAATATGTTAGAAATAAACCTAATCCAAGATCTTGAACTGACATGAAAAATAAGATAATGCTTAGCATTTTAAAAATGAAATTTGCTATTTAGTTGGCATTCAAAATATTTGTATCAACATATGCTTGAGGGTGTTTAATGGTTTGAAACTACTATGTTTAATCAAAATGATCTTGATGTAATGATTATTTTTTAATCTTCTTTTTTAATGTCTTCTATGATTTGATCTGATTTATTCATATTGATGTTTTATATCTTATTGTACATGAATTATACCTTAATTGATATTACAAAATTGTGAAATATTGAGTTGATAAGAAACTGATTGAGTATGAGTTAAATGTCTTTTTGGTCCATGTTTTTAATCAATGTTTAATTAAAATCTTTGTGTTAACTATTGAATCATTATTTTCCTAATCGCAATAGGACTTTGCACATTTAGTGTTTGCATTTATATATATATGTGTGTGAGTTGTTGATTTTTTCTAGTTTTGCACATTTATCCCAAATTGATGCTATTAAAGTCAAATGTAATGTCTTTTTCAATCATTTGCATTCATTCATGTTTCTAATATTATGAGTGTTACGATTCAAGAGTCTTTGTTGGGATATTCTGGAGCTTTGGGGATTTATTGCAATTAACCTCTGTGTTGTGTGCACGCCTTCAAAAGGCTATCATTCGCACGACTGTAAATATGTCCATGAGCACATTGCTCTGTTCTTACTACTTTGGGTTGATTTCAAGTAGGTTCTTATTATGTTGGTACACTTAGTCCTGAATATATTTATGTGTTGTGTTGTACCTTCTGCCCTGGATGTTTTTCCTTGTCTTTAGCTTCTTCTTTGAGCCTATTGGACCTTATGGTTGGTGTTTGATTAGTTTTTAGAGATTTGTGAGTTCTCTAGGATTCTTATCGACTACCATTTTCTAAGCTTGTTTTATCTAAGTAGTTCGAGTGAGTGACGAGACCTTGATAAATGTTTTTATTTGGTTGTATGTGAGTTTTGATTGAGTTTTTGAGTTTAGATTGTGCTCATCACGTTAGTATCTTTCTAGTCCAATCTTTGATACACTTTATCCCTTTTAGCTTTTACTTATCTCTAGTGACTTTTTATCATGTATGTATTGACTAGTTCTTGATAATCTAAAGTGTATTATGGGCTGACCTTTCAATAATATAAAGTCAAGTAAATCACTTAATGGCTTGGGTCGATACTTTAAGAAAAAAGGCCAATGGTCATGATTGGTTACCAAATCGTATAGGCCAACCAAACATCGGTCGAAAGGCAGCTAGGCCCAATAAATGTTTTAGGTTGACCCTTAATTAATAGGGTTCGGTAGAGATAAACTTCATCTCCAAAATACGATTTATCGCTTGTTTGGGAGTCTTGAAATGGAGAGAAAATAAAGGAAATTGATAGAATTTTTCACATTTCATTCGTTTGGGAGTTTAGTTTGGAGGGAAAGGGCGAGAAAAGAAGAATCATTTTTTTTAGATTCAACCAAAATTTTCTCTCCAAAACTTTCCATCCAATATGGGAAGAAATGGAGAGAAGAGAAAGCCACCTTTTAATATTTTTATTACACTTCCTATTTTACCCCTGATACAATCAAATACACATCCACTAAAAAAAGAGACCATCACCCATAAAACTCCTGATGTGATAAACCTTTTACCCATTATAAATTTATTCAGCCGTCGTTTAAAGTGATAAACCTTTCCATTCAATTCCAAAATACACCTTCTCTATTCCTTTTCTCCAAGCCATCGTATTTGACAATCACACTTTTAGGTATGTATATGTTTTTAGCAGGTATATATATCATGCAGTTTTATTAGACTGTAATTTTGTAAACACTTTATAAATAATTCCATAACAAGTATATATATGTTTATAAATGTTCTTTTACTATATATATGTTTATAAAGGTTCTTTTACAATTTTGTAAACACTTTATAAACATATATATGTTTAAGATTCCATAGCCTTTTGAGACATATTTACCTGATGGATGTTTTATAAAGTATGCTTTATTGATTCAATAAGAACTAGTTGATCTTGGCAAAAGACTGATGGATATGCCTGCCAAAGCAGGTAACAAATAGGATTATTTCAGATTACTTTATTATGATGGAGATTGAACATTTTCTTCACTATAAGTTAAGAGATGAAGAAACTTTATTGAAATGAAACTACCATTTTAGTTTATAAGAAAAATTAACTATAAATCTCCTTTTAAATTGATCCTTTTTCTCTGCAGGAGCTATCTCCACCCGTAATAACTATTCTTAATATTGGTTTTAAGTAAAATGACCTTAAACATTGATGGCCTAGTTAACATGTAATTAACAATTGGATATTAGAAGGTTAGAACATTCGATCCCCAGGTAATCTGGATATTAGAATATTATACCCAAGTCACAGGGATATGTGAGATTTTACTTTTTTGTTATGTTGATTGTAATAATAAATTTTTTCTTTTTTAAGGATGTTTTTCCCATTCACTAGATGGATAATCAAGACAATGAAAAACCAAATGAACTCACTATGTTGGTGAGAAGTCGACAATTTGTTGGGGTTGAAGTTATGTATAAAATAATTAATTATATTACACATTGAAGACTTCGTAGAGATTGACGTATATGGTTCGAGACATTTAATTATGATCTTTTTTATCGAGACTTATAATCCATTATTGTATTGGTATGCATGATTAATTACTATGTTACTATCTTCTTTAAAATGTTATAACATGCTTTGTTAGTTATAAGGGTATAAACATATATATTTTTTTTCCTTTCCTTTCTTCTTAACTCATAAACAAAGAGGAAATAATGTAACTTTATTTTCTCTCATAAACTCATAAATAGAGGAAAGAAAGTCATTTTCATTCCCTTTATTTTCTATTCTCTCCTAATAAAACTTTCCTTTCTTTTCTTTTCTCTGCAAAACTCGTAAATGGGGCCTTAATAAAAAACCTTTTATAGCCGATAAATTCTTCAGGTATTTTTTGAACACTAGCCGAGATTCTGAGTCGAGAAGAAGGCCAACTCTAACCGAAGGTCAGTTTGACCCTTTGGTTAGCTATTGCCGAGTTTATGAAGGTTGTCTTCAAGTTTTTTGGTCTGATCCATATACATTGGGGATTGAAATGGGTAGTTACCATACTTGAGATGATTTTACGAAGGGTAAGTCAAGAGTAGGTGATGAGACTTATTCAGTAGAGCCTCATAGTGAGTCCTTTTAGTGGTATCATGGAGCCATTACTATCAGCCAGTTTGAATTATTCCGTTAAAAATTCATATTGTGCTCATTGAGTAGTGATGTAGAACATCTAATTTTGGCCGAGCCTTCATTAGGTATTACCATATGGTTGATGTCGAGGATAGATTCAACTGAACCTCAAGTCGGTCC
This sequence comes from Sambucus nigra, assembly GCA_949130495.1. Taxonomy (NCBI): domain Eukaryota; kingdom Viridiplantae; phylum Streptophyta; class Magnoliopsida; order Dipsacales; family Adoxaceae; genus Sambucus; species Sambucus nigra. Next base: position 178,280,327 of record OX422219.1, read on the forward strand.
ATATTCAAATTTTAATTTTTTTAAAACCATACAATTGTCTCTGCCTAGGGTTTTATTTGAACCTTAGGTCTTAGGTCTTAGGTTATGGAATTTTGCTTTGGGAGACTGGTGAAATTTTGAAAATATTGTCATGATTCTTCGATTGGTTATCTAAGCTCGGTAATAAATTTTATTTTAGCAAAGGTCGGCTTTCATATTGTATTATCTTTGGTAGAGGGTCATCTTGCTTTTTATGCTAACTCTGGCTGAGGTTGGCTTGCTTGTTGTGTTAGCTTCGATTGAGGGATAAATTAACCACTTGATGAGGGCTGGCTGTGAGTCAGCTTAATTATTCAAGTATTGAGGTCGAGGTTAATTTTCGGTTAAGCCTTAGTGATGGTGTCTGTCTTGAGGAAGTCGATACTTGTTTGTGACTTTTGAAAAATTGGTACAAGAGATATTATAGCCGAGGGTGACTTTTTGCTTTGGAAATTTTGTCTTATTTTGTTTGGGATTCCTAATATTGGGCCTTGGTACGTGTGGCCCATATTATTTTTTCCCTATATAAGGAGTAGTCTTCATTGACTTTTCACCAACTCAATTTTGTACTCTTAAGTAAAAAAAATTCCCTCTTTAGGATTTTCAAGGGCTTTTAACTTGTTCTTTTAAGTTCTTCGCATTTTCATCTCTGCCGGTAAGATTATCAACCTCTAGATTTTTTGGCAGTGATTTTTGTTTATAATTATTTATCACGCACCGCTAAGATCATTAGGCATATTTTGGACATTAATCATCATTGATCTTTCTTGTGTTTATCATATTTAGCATGATTTGATGTTCGAACTTAAGGGTGGATTGTGTTTTTGAATTTGTGAATTGCCAATCCATTTGAGGTATTCTTGAAAGAGTTTATGGAGAATATAAATATGGAAACCCTATATTTAGAGATAATAGATTCTGAGTATTATTATCTAACACTCTTGTCAATCATTCATCCTCAGTATCCTAGTACTGTATCCCCCCCATAGCCAAGAAAATTCAAAATCCTTAGGTGAGACTAGTATGACTGTGCCCTCTCATCCTATTGATTTCTCTATCGGTAACAATACTATGAGTCTGAAAGAGGAAACTTTTGAGGCTTCCATAGATGTCCTTCTTTCCAGCGTGCCTGTTCTCCATTCGACAAATAGTATAAACTTAGCCTCTTCCTATAGGACTATTACAAATGTATAGAACATAAATCCATTTTTCGTAATATGGTTATTCACCCTCACCTTCTGCAACATCATCTTCTTCTAACTCCGAGGCTTCTGCTTTCGGAAGACAGCCTGCTAGTCAAGAGGCTATTGACCTCGAAGAGTATCATGGAGAGTTGGAGCATACATCCTTTGTTGATCTTTCCACTTGATAACCTCCTCTGAACCATGATATTCAGGAGGACACTATTGATTATGAAGATGTTTATACCTTGGATCTTTTGCAAGACTATATTTATAGGAGAGTCATGGAAAGGATGAAGGTTTGTAGGCTCAGACACCTCTTTGGTATGAAATCATCTATCATTGTGAGGTCCCCTAAAGAAGATGATATAGTTTATAATGTGAAGAATGATTTTGAGGCTTCCTAATGTAAATTCATATTTCATTTAAGGTTTCACCTCCTCTTCCACACATACATAAGAGACATTTTTTCTCACTACAAGATTAAACCAACATATCTTCCCCCCAATTCTTGGGGAATAATTCTTGGTTCCCTCGTGGTTTGGCTGTGTTTTTTTGTCAAGAACCTCACTGGGGAAATATTAATGACCATTTATACACTCGTATTCACCAAGAAGTACCTAAGGTATAACTTTTTGATCAATCATAGCACAAGGTATCGGATTGTTAGGGCCTCTCAAAAATCAAATCATAATTAGGAGATCGACTTCTTTTATGTTAGTGGATATTGGGAATTCTTGGATTGGGAAGGATCTATGATGGTTCCTCGTGATATCCTTCCATAAATAGTATATTTTCATTATATTTTTCTTTGCATCATCGTAATTATTCATTTTACTACTGATATTCTTGTTCTTCTTCTAATTTCTTTATTTTTGCAAGCAATCCATTTTTAGGTCTTAGCACTATCCATTAGCATTTAGTTGATAACTTTGTTGATGTTGGTATTAGGACCTTTTAAGATATATCTCCTTTGGAAAACCTCAAGAGTTTGGCATCATCTTCGATCCTTATCCTTTAGAAGATCTTCATAAGTTTTCTCCCTTGTGACCTGTATATTTTTCCATACAAAATTTAATTTTTATCTAACTCTAATTCATACATTTTATAGTCAAACCCGACGATCTATCTACCGGGGAGTGGGATATGGTGATCCCAATGATCATCAGATATTGAGTGATCAATAACGAGGGGAGACTTGGTGATCCTAAGGAGAAGGCACCAACCAAGAGGAATGGTAAAGAAGTTCCTACTCACAAAACTTATAAGAAGTTAAGGAAGGATACTATTGGTCCTTATGAGAGGATTAAGGACACTATGATCCTAACTTAGTCTATTAGGCATCAAAATCTTTTTTCATCTCGAGAGTTATGGAAAGATTCATAGAGTGATCCCAAAAACCTTTATGTCAACTCTACGGTGGCTCATGATTTTCTGAATAAAAACCTCCCTGATTACGATAAGGGATACTTTTCTAACCTTACCAAGAAGGTCAGCTTCTTTGTGATGGATAAACATGTCTTCTCGGCCTGAAACATTATACTAGGGCGAGTAGCCCTCAAGGGGTTTGATGTTGTGCCGTCTACGGTCCATCAGATGATTAAATTTCCAACCCCTTACGGGGTAGGGGAAGTTCAGGGAGACCAGACGACAGCGCGGGAATGTTATTTTAACTCCGCTGAAGAAAGAGAGGCGCACAAGAACGCAACAACCACTTATAATATTGACACCCTTGACCCCATTGATGAGAAAAAACTCAAGAAAGGAGAAGCCGCGAAAGAGGTAGAATCCATCATTCTCAATGAGGATGAGCCAAAAAAAATTGTCCAAGTCGACAAAGCCCTGAAGATAGACATAAAAGAAGACGTCATCAAGCTGCTAAGGAGAAGACAGAGTGTCTTTGCATGGAGTCATGCAAATATGTCGGGGATAGACCCCGAAATTATGAGCAACAAGCTCAACGTGGTAGAGGGTGCAAAGCTAGTGAAGCAGAAGAGGAGAATTTATTCTCAAGAGAAGTATGAGGTTATTAGGGATGAGGTCCAGAAGCTGGAAGATGCAGAGTTTATCAGGGAGGTCATCTATCCCGAATGGCTGTCCAATGCAGTTATTGTCCCAAAATCCAACGGGAAGTGGAGGATGTGCGTAGACTTCACATACCTCAATAAATATTATCCCAAAGACAGCTTCCTTCTCCCCCGCATTGATCAGATGGTAGACGCTACTGCAGGCCATGAGCTCATGAGCTTCATGGATGCCTATTCAGGGTACAACCAGATCTTCATGAACCCTGAAGACTTAGAGAAAATAGCCTTCATTACTTACAAGGGAACATACTATTATAGGGTCATGCCCTTTTGCCTAAAAAATGCGAGGGTAATGTATCAGTGCCTTATGAATAAAATATTTCAAGACCAAATTGGGAAGTCTATGGAGGTTTATATAGATGGCATGCTGACCAAAATCTTAAAGGGTGAGGATCATGTGGCCAACCTTGAGAGGACCTTTACTACAATGGATAAGTACCGAATGAAGTTTAACCTGGATAAATGTGTCTTCGGGGTCGGAGCAGGGAAGTTCTTGGGGTTCAGTGTCAACCAAAGAGGCATCAAGGCCAATCCTGAAAAGATAAAGGCCCTTATAAAAATAAAGACCCTAAAGACCATCAAAGACGTTCAAAGGCTCACAGGGTGAGTGGCTGCTTTGAATAGGTTCGTGTCCAGGGCCACAGACAGGTGCTTACCATTCTTCAAAATTCTCAAAAAGGCTTTTAAGTGGAGCGAAGAGTGTGATCAGGCTTTCAAGGAGCTAAAGGCATACTTAGGGTCTCCTTTACTGCTGTCATGGCCAGTATGGGGTGAACGACTACATGTGTACCTAGCCATCTCAAACTCAGCCATCAGTGCAGCCATTATGAGAGAAGAGGACGGGGTACAAAAGCCCATATATTTCAATAGTAAGGCACTCCAAGGTGCAGAGTAAAGATACCCAAGGATAAAGAAGTTATCTTATGCCTTGATCCATGCATCAAGAAAGATGAAGCCGTATTTCCAATCCCATATAATGGTCATCCTCACTGACTCTCCTCTTAGGAAGGTCTTACACAAGCCAGAAAAATTGGGGAGGCTAATGGCCTGGACTATAGAGTTGGGAGAGTTTGACATTGTATATCAACCAAGGATGGCCATTAAGGGGCAAGATTTAGATGATTTCGTAGCTGAATTTACTTGGGAAGATGATGAGGCTGAAGAGGAAAGCCTGGATAAGACAGATATACGGTAAGGCAGAGTTGTTGACTCACCCGCAGAAAAGGCGGAGACAAGCACAGCTAGAGAAAAAGTAGCCAAAAACGAAAAGGGGAGATATCTATTTAGACAGGGGTCCCTCACTGAGGGAAATTTCTCAAAGGAAAAGACAGTGTGGAGCCTCTTCATTGATGGGTCCTCTTGCGAAAGAAGAAGTGGGGCTCGATTAATAGTATCAGCACCAGACGGTACAGACATCGAGTACACCCTAAGGTTCAACTTCAAAGCCTCCAACAACGAGTCTGAATATGAGGCTCTGATAACGGGCCTCTTCTTGGCTAAGTCTCTTAGTATCTGCCAGGTCTTGGTCCATAGTGATTCGAGACTAGTGGTGAATCAGATATTAAGAGCCTACGAGGCTAAGGATGAGAGAATGGCCAAATATCTTGAAAGGGCAAAGGCACTATTAAAGAGCTTCAGAGCAGTAAAGTTGAAGAGGATACCTAGGCTTGATAATAACCCGATCGATGCACTTACTAGGTTGTCCTTAGCAACTAGGGAAGATATCAGGAGGACAGTCCCAGTAGAAATTCTGCTTCGACCAACGATCGATGAAGAAGAGGGAACGCTTGGCTCTTGCTTAAATATCAACAGGGAAGCTTCATGGATTGACCCTCTAATCAAATACATTAAAGAGGGGGAGATGCCAGAACAAAAACAAGAAAAGAAAAAGCTGAGATATAGAGCTGCAAAATTCATTGTCATCGGAGACACCTTGTACAAAAATGGGTTCTTACTCCCATTATTTAGGTGTGTGCACCCTTCTGAAGTCCCACATATCTTGTAAGATGTGCATGAGGGGTCATGTTCAAGCCACATTGGGGGCAGTTCTTTGGCATAGAGGGTAGTAACCCAGGTCTACTGGTGGCCGACCTTGGGGAAAATTGCCACGGCATATGTAAAAAAGTGTGATAAATGTCAAAGATTTGCCACCGTCCCTCACCAACCCCATCAACCTCTTACCAAAATTACGTCCCCATGGCCATTTTCAGTATTGGGGATCGACCTAGTAGGACCCTTGCCCAGGTCTAAAATTACATCCTCATCATTACAATTGACTATTTTTCAAAATGGGTGGAGGCGGAGCCAATGGTAACGATCACCGAGTAGAAGACCTTCCAGTTTATCTTGAAAAACATTATATGCAGATATGGTCTCCCCAACACCCTCATTACAGATAACGGGACTCAATTCAAGAATACATCTCTATAGAAGTATTGTGCAAGGGTGAGTATCAAATAATTCTTCTCGTCCCCAGGTCGACCTCAAGCTAATGGGTAGACGGGAGTTACAAATAGGACGATCTTGGACGGGATCAGGAAGAAACTTGAAGAGGAAAAAAGAAGATGGGTTGAGGAGTTGTACGCTGTATTGTGGGCCTACAGGACAACGATGAAGACTCCTAGCGGTGAAACCCCGTTTATGCTAGCATATGGCTCAGAAGCCGTCTGATTCGTATCAAATATTGCATATTTCTGCCCGTTATCTTTACGCATTCTTGCACTTTTACGGTCCTAAATTCCTATAATTATGCTCATTAACTAGACAACCTTGGATTTGAAGATATACATGCTTTGCAGGGGCTATTTGTGCTTTTATAGGTATTGGAACGTTAAAAATGAGGTTCGGTTGCATTTCGGAGAAGTTTCGTCGTTGAATGCTACTTCAAGGGCAATTTGTTCTTTTCAAACTCACTATTTTTTATGGAATGAAGTTACCAACATGTAGATCATCAAATTATCTTTCCTTGGCCACTGACCGTGCATCATTCTGACTCCGTATGTGGAAGTTATGCCCATTTCCGGAAGGTTTCGATATTTTCTTCTACTTCAAGGGAATTTTGGTAATTTCATACTTCATAATTTGGAGGGTTTCAAAAAAGAATCATGTAGATAATTTCATTAGCTTCACATCGGTTCCGACCACGCCTCATTTCGATTCCGTATGAGGGAGTTATGGCCATTTTCGTGCAACGCGTCAAAATTGGTTCGGAGTGGGCAAATTCCAAAGGTGCGGTCGACCGGTCCCAAAACAGAGGTCGACCGGTCCTATCAGATATGGACGAAAATTGACTTATTTTGGGTTTTCTGTCTTGGTTTTATTGGGGGTTTGTTTTGGGGTATAAATAGAATGTTGTAGGCTTTTCTTTAGAGGATATATTTTATTTTAGGTTAGAGAGGAGGGGATTTATGGGTTTGGCTTATCTCTCCTAGGGTTGACACCATTTGGGTTGTGTAAGTTACTATTCATCTTCCCCTCCATTTATATTATTTTCTATTCTTTGTTTAAGCTTTGTTTTCTTGATTTATTGCTCTGATTTATTAGTTGTTGGTAGTTTAATTCTTGTTTTCTTTGGTAATTAGTTATTTTACTTAGTTTAATCATGTGTACTGAGTAGTTTTACGGGTTTGGGTCGTGTGTCCGCCATTGATGGGCGTTGAGCTCCGAAAATCAGGTTTTGTGTAAATTGCATTTAATTGAAACCTCGCGTATTAAAGTCGAATTATTATGCGTTTAACTTTCTGTGTCATGCAACGTTAGTGTCATGCAACGTTAGTATTTATAGCGGTAATCCGAATTTAAGATGCGTGTGACCATTTTCTGTTAAATGTTTAATCTCGCAACTTTGGGTTAAACTCCTTATTGTGTGATGTTTATACTTAATTGAAAATGCTCGATTAAATGTTTTCGATCCGAAATTCTAATTATTAGTTGTTTCGCCCATGGTGGTGACACGATCCCAACTCTTGTTTTATTAATTCTAGTTTAGACTTAACTTCTTAATTTTTCCCTTTTCTTTATTTCCAACCTATCACCTTTTACACTTTTATTTTAGGAGTATTAAATCCTATAAATTCTAGCAACTCGTCTCTGTGGATTTTCGATACCCGGACTTGGCCGCTATACTCCCTTTTTGAGTGTAGTCATAAGTTTAGGTTTTTTTATTGAGGAGGTGAAACGAAAACAATGATTAGCGCCTTGACACGCGCTACTTTTCACGCTTAATCAAAATGACGCCATTATCGGGGACTAGTTTGTTTTAGACTTTATTTGATTTAGTATTTCATATTATTTCTTTCTATTTGTATTATTTGCTAAACTTTTTACAGGACTTGCACATTTGAGCACTTAGAAACGCTTGATTTTTTTCCGCGCGCTCCTATTTTGTGGAATTCGCCACTCGAGCCATTATTGGGGTAAGTATGTCTTATTCCAATTCTTTCGGTAATCCTTGTTATAATTCTCAAAATTCTAGGCCTATGACTTTCGATGAATACTTAGCATCCCAAAGTAAAACAAATTCAAATATTACTTTGGGCGAGTATAATGAAAGTCAAAACTTAGGTTATTGGAATTTTGATGATGATGATAATGATTTTGGGCCTTTACCTCCTTATAATAGGAATTTTGAAACGACTTTGAATAGTTTTCAAAATTCCTATAATATTGAGTTTTCATTTAAGTCCGATGGTAATTTTCAAAGTTCCCATTTTCATGGATCCGCACCTCGACCCATGACATTCGGTGAGGGTTTGAGTATGTATGAGAATGAGAAACTTGAAACTCATTATTGGGAAGAAAATCGTTCGTGGGAACATGAGTTGAATTTATTATTTGAGTCCGACGACGATTTTGCTTCAGAGACTTTCGAAGTCGAGGAATGTTTTGAACCAAATGAGGTACTTGTGCCTACTTTGGAACAAACCATTCTAGACTTTGCCCATTGCGTAATAGATATTGAAAGCGAGGATGAAAATGACGTAATATCTATTTGCAATGAAATGATTTCTTCTTTGGCCCCCGAAGAAGAACATTTCATTGAAAGCTATTATTTCATTCGAAACTCAAACTTCATGCGATGATTATTCATCTCATGAGTTTGAATTTCATTCATCCCCATTTTTATTCTCTATAATCCCACTGGAACAAGTACCCGATGATTCGATTTCAAACTTTAATGTTTTAAACCCTATCGCCGATGAGGAGTACTTGCTCGAGTCACCCTCCATGATCGCATCTTTGTGTTTGTGTGCGCCGCCTCCCATTCCAACTTCAAAATCCTTGGGAGGATTTTTGGCTTTTCTCGATCCCCACTTGTTTTTGTCACCCGTGCAATCCAAACCCTCCATCGTTCCACCAAAACTTTTAACTGGCGATGGTTCATTTCTTTCGCCTTACACATGCCTTCCGTTGTTCAAACGGAATCCATATTTTTCGGAGGGCATGCCTGTATGTGAGGGTACACCGGTTATCCTCCAAAGTCAAATCGTTTTTACGGTGGACCCTCATCTATTTAGACTTCTAGTGTATAGTTAGTGTGAAGCCTAAACAGTAGGTTGTATATAGTTAGCTTTTTATTCTTTCTTTCTTTTTATCTTTCTTCTTTTTAATTTAGTCTAGTCTAATTAGTTAACTTTTTATTATTTGTTTTTGCTATGATCGGTACTAACTTTTTTTGTAGATCCTTTGCACTTGTTCTTATGGGGATCGCTCCAATTTTGAGTAATATCGCTCTTTTCCTCTCTTTGGATTGGTTCTTAACTCACATTGAGGACAATGTCAAGTTTTAAGTTAGGGGGTGTGGGATATTATATCCATTTCTGTATTTAGTCCATGTTTTTGCTCACATGTTAGTTACTTACTATGCTTTTCTTAGAAAAATTGAAATTTTCAAAAATATTTTCTTTCTTTTTTCTCCTTTATTGGGCATTTTGCCCTTGTTTCCGATGATAAATTTCAATAATTGCCCGATCCAATAGACAGCCCAATGATGCATGTTCTCGATTTTAGAAGTTATTAGACTTTAGTATCGATTATTGATATTATGAATAACTTCATGAATTAAACTTTAATACCGTGAGCACATGCACTTTCCTTGCTTTATTGATTTGGTTTAAGATTTTTATAACTCGGTAATCTTTTGTTGCATTGTATATACTTACACCGAGTAAGCTTTGTACCTTTCATCGTTTGTGAGTGTTATACACTATTCTTTCCTCTTGGAAAATGTTGAGTTCGTCGGTAATCTCACTATTCTTTCATTTGACCGTTCATTAATTGAGTTCATACTTGAAATGTGTTACTTGAGCATGATTTTCATATATTGTTTCGATTCGAGAATTGCGTAAACTTTATGAAATGATCATAGGCCATCTTTGTTATATCACCCATATTGACCTTGACCTCACCCTTATATGTTTACCCTCGTTAACCCCTTTGAGCCTAAATATAGCCTTTCGTTTCATAACCCCAAATCCCATAACCAACTCCAAATTGAAGTTTTAACCCATATATACACTTTCCATATCTTTATTTGGAATGTTACTTGGGATTGAATGTTGTTGTTATGATGTCGGTTGCAATTTGGGCATATGAGAGTTTGAAAAGTAAATAAAAGAGAAGTGAAGAAAAAGAGTGAAAAAGAGAAAGCAAAAAGCAAAAGAAAACAAAAGAGAAACATGAGAAAAAGAAGAAAACAAAAGAAAGAGAAAGTTGTAAATGTTGTGTATATAGTTCAATAAGATTTGATTACTCTCCCCGATGATATATTCGATACCTTTTGGAACTTGTTTTCCAAGTTTGATATTGCTCGCATCTTCCCATTATCCCGAGTTTTCATTCCGAACACTTTGAATCCGTACATACATTCCTTCGTTTCGCACCTTAGCCATACCTACATTATAACCCTATACAAGTCCTATGTGATCTTAGGTTGATGTAATTTAAAAGTCATAATAGTTGTGATAATCTGTGAAAATGCATTTCGCCTCTTTTAGTGTGTGGTATCCTTTCATTGAGATTACATTTTTCAGTTATATATAGCGTTCTTCTTTTGTGGCATGTGCGCGGCCTAGTTTCCATTTACATTTACTCTTTAGCCCGCATGTTCCGTGTGTTACCTCTCTGTTTCAAGTGAATTTAATTTGATGAGTGTAATACCCATGAGGGTTGAATATATGCTTGCTTTAATGTTTATCCGGTTTATATAAATTTTTGCCAAATCACACTTTGCATCTGCTCGCTCCCCTCCCACATTTTAAGGTTTCAATTCTATGAGGTGCATTCTATAATGTTAATGATTAAGACTTTTATGTGAATTCATTCACTTTGCTAATAATGCATATGAAATCTTTTTGTCTTTTATTGGGCTTGTCGTATGTTGGTTTGGGCATATTTTGAGGAAACCATATGATGTTTGTGGGTATCATCCCAGAAAACCCTCACGAGACGACACTCGTCCACTAGGATAACCTAGGGGTTTAACGGCTTATTGCATATGATAAATGCAATCGTGTTCCCTACGAAAGTGGAAAATATATTCCGATGCATATATGCGTTTTGTATTTCCTTCTGTGGACTAGTTTTGTTTGTTTCATCACTAGGGACTAGCAATGTTTAAGTTAGGGGTGTGATTCGTATCAAATATTGCATATTTCCGCCTGTTATCTTTATGCATTCTTGCACTTTTACGGTCCTAAATGCCTATAATTATTCTCCTTAACTATACAACCTTGGATTTGAAGATATACATGCTTTGCAGGGGCTATTTGTGCTTTTATAGGTATTGGAACGCTAAAAGTGAGGTTCGATTGCATTTCGAAGAAGTTTCGTCGTCGAATGCTACTTCAAGGGCAATTTGTTCTTCTCAAACTCACAATTTTTTATGTAATGAAGTTACCAATATGTAGATCATCAAATTATCTTTCCGTGGCCACTGACCGTGCGTCATTCTGACTCCGTATGTGGAAGTTATGCCCATTTTCAGAAGGTTTCGATATTTTCTTCTACTTCAAGGGCATATTGGTAATTTCATACTATATAATTTGGAGGGTTTCAAAATAGAATCATGTAGATAATTGAATTAGCTTCTCGTCGGTTCCGACCACGCCTCATTTCGATTCCGTATGAGGGAGTTATGGACATTTCTGTGCAACGCGTCAAAATTGGTTCGGAGCGGAAAAGTGGGCTGTGAACAGCCCAAGGCAAATTCCAAAAGTGCGGTCGACCGGTCCCAAAATAGAGGTCGACCGGTCCTATTAGATATGGACAAAAATTGACTTATTTTGGGTTTTCTGTCTTAGTTTTATTGGGGGTTTATTTTGGGGTATAAATAGAATGTTGTAGGCTTTTCTTTAGAGGATATATTTTATTTTAGGTTAAAGAGGAGGGGATTTATGGGTTTGTCTTATCTCTCCTAGGGTTGACACCATTTGGGTTGTGTAAGTTACTATTCATCTTCCCCTCCATTTATATTATTTGCTATTCTTTGTTTAAACTTTGTTTTCTTGATTTATTGCTTTGATTTATTAGTTGTTGGTAGTTTAATTCTTGTTTTCTTTGGTAATTAGTTATTTTACTTAGTTTAATCATGTGTACTGAGTAGTTTTACGGGTTTGGGTCGTGTGTCTGCCATTGATGGGCGTTGAGCTCCGAAAATCAGGTTTTGTGTAAATTACATTTAATTGAAACCTCCCATATTAAAGTCGAATTATTATGCGTTTAACTTTCTTTGTCATGCAACGTTAGTGTTTATAGTGGCAATCCGAATTTAAGATGCGTGTGACCATTTTATGTTAAATGTTTAATCTCGCAACTTTGTGTTAAACTCCTTATTGTGTGATGTTTATACTTAATTGAAAATGCTCGATTAAATGTTTTCGAACCGAAATTCTAATTATTAGTTGTTTCGCCCATGGTGGTGACACGATCCCGACTCTTGTTTTATTAATTCTAGTTTAGACTTAACTTCTTAATTTTTCCCTTTTCTTTATTTCCAACCTATCACCTTTTACACTTTTATTTTAGGAGTATTAAATCCTATAAATTCTAGCAACTCGTCTCTGTGGATTTTCGATACCCGGACTTGGACTCTATACTCCCTTTTTTAGTGTAGTCATAAGTTTAGGTTTTTGTATTGAGGAGGTGAAACGAAAACAACGATTAGCGCCTTGACACACGCTACTTTTCACGCTTAATCACCGTCATCCCCACCGAGATTGGGTTTCCTACCCATAGAGTCAAAATGTATGACCCCTAGAGAAATATGGAAGAGAGGAGACTTGACTTGGACCTGATCGAGGAAAGGAAGGAAGATGCCTAGATAAGGCAAGCTGCTTACCAGCAGACGATGGCCAGATTTTACAACCAGAGGGTGAAGCAAAGGCCAATATCGGTGGGGGACTTAGTCCTCAAAAAGACTTGGCAAAAGCCTAACAAGCTCCACCCAAATTGGCATGGCCCATATAGGGTCATTGATGAAGTTGTCCCTGGAACCTATAAACTAAAAAACCTAGAAGGGGAACCCTTTTCCAACCCTGGAACGCAGATCATTTGAAGAAATACTATCAGTAGTTTTGTAACGTCCTATCGGACCGCAGTTGTAATGAATGTGTTGCTCTAACAGAACACTTAGAATGTTAATGAGAATGTCATATTGGCCCCTCATCTTGTGTTTGTCAGTTCTAGTATAATTGGGGTCATTCTTGAGAAACCACCCTCGGCTATGATGAGGGCAAATGCTGGGAACGACCCCTCACTTACCCTCAAGAAAGACGAGGGGGAACTAAAATTATAAAACCATTAAGTTGGTGGGAAACCACCCTCGGCTATGATGAGGGCAAATGGTGGGAACGACCCCTCATTTACCCTCAAGAAAGACGAGGGGGGACTAACATTATAAAACCATTAAGTTGGTGGGAAACCACCCTCGGCTACGATGAGGGCAAATGGTGGGGACGACCCCCCATTTACCCTCAAGAAAGACGAGGGGGGAATTGAAATTTAAAACACCGTTAATTTGGTGGTAAATCACCCTCGGCTATGATGAGGGTAAATGGTGGGGACGACCCCTCATTTACCCTCAAGAAAGACTAGGGGGACTTGAAATTTAAAACACCATTAAGTTGGTGGTAAATCACCCTCGGCTATGATGAGGGTAAATGGTGGGGACGACACCTCATTTACCCTCAACAAAGACGAAGGGGACTTGAAATCTAAAAAACCATTAAGTTGGTGGTAAATCACCCTCGGCTATGATGAGGGTAAATGGTGGGGACGACCCCTCATTTACCCTCAAGAAAGACGAGGCGGGACTTGAAATCTCAAACACCATTAAGTTGGTGGGAAATCACCCTCAGCTATGATGAGGGTAAATGGTGGGGACGACCCCTCATTTACCCTAAAGAAAGACGAGGGGGGACTTGAAATTTAAAACACCATTAAGTTGGTGGTAAATCACCCTCGGCTATGACGAGGGTAAATGGTGGGGACGACCCCTCATTTACCCTCAAGAAAGACGAGGGGAGACTTGAAATCTAAAACACCATTAAGTTGGTGGTAAATCACCCTCGGCTATGATGAGGGTTAATGGTGGGGACAACCCATCATTTACCCTCAAGAAAGACGAGGGGGGACTTGAAATCTCAAACACCATTAAGTTGGTGGGAAATCACCCTCGGCTATGATGAGGGTAAATCAAGGGGACAACCCCTCATTTACCCTCAAGAAAGATGAGGGGGGACTTAAACTAAAACACCATTAAGCTGGTGGTAAATCACCCTCGGCTATGACGAGGGTAAATCAAGGGAACGACCCCTCATTTACCCTCAAGAAAGATGAGGGGGACTTAAATTATAACACCATTAAGTTGGTGGTAAATCACCCTCGGCTATGATAAGGGTAAATGGTGGGGACGATCCCTCATTTACCCTTAAGAAAGACGAGGGGGGACTTAAATTATAAAACCATTAAGTTGCTGGGAAACCACCCTCGGCTATGATGGGTGAAAATGGTGGGGACAACCTCCCATTTACCCTCAAGAAAGATGAGGGGGGACTTGAAATTTAAAACACCATTAAGTTGGTGGTAAATCCCCCTCGGCTATGATGTGGGTAATTGGTGGGAACGACCCCTCATTTACCCTCAAGAAAGACGTGGGGGGACTTAAATTATAAAACCATTAAGTTGGTGGGAAATCACCCTCGGCTATGATGAGGGCAAATGGTGGGGACGACCCCCCATTTACCCTCAAGAAAGACGAGGGAGGAGTTGGTGAGATTGTTAATTTAAAACATCACAAGATAAGGCATACAAGAGACAAGCATAGAAGATAGAAAGAGGCATTATATTACAAATGTTATAAATGTTTGTCCAGTAAAAGTAAAATACAAAAATGGGGTACATGAAGAGGGTATTGGCTACAGATAGCCACCCTACTGAGCGGCATCGGAGGGCAAGGCCTCAACATCAATAGGAGTTTCTTCTATGACCAAGGCAGGCCGACCCTCAGACGTGCCGGTACCTTCGACATGCACTTGAGATTCCACTTGAGCTAAGGCCTCGGCAATCAGGGGGTCATCCAGCTGAACCGCCTCAAGAAAGGGGCGGACTGAAGAGAGAACATCAGCAAACTTGAGGACGACCCACCGACAGGGTGTCCTAATCCCCCTCTCTAAGTACTCAAGACCGAAGCCTTGAAACTCGTCTGAGAGTTTGTAGGCCTCCACAGCATCGGCCTCAGCTTTCTTTACTGCCCCCTCAAGCTCAGTCTTGAATTGATCCCCCAAGTTGATCAAGGCCTCATCTTTCTCTTTAATAAGCAAGTCCTTGGCCTTCAGATCTGCATCATGCTTCCTCGTCAGCTCGTCCAGGACCCTTGCATGTTCGGTCCTCGCACTCACCAACTCGGCCCTTGTAGCCTCGAACTCGGTCTGCAGGTCAGCCTCATTCTGAATAGCCCTCTCGGCTTCATGAAATTTCTATTGGTTCTCGGCCATCCACTTGGTAGCTGATGTAAAGGAACAAAAAGACTGCACAAAAGAAGGCACGTGTTAAGGGGCTGAGGGAACAGTTAATGAAAAGCTCAACTGAGGAAATGAAGTAAAAGCAAATACTTGGGCCAGAGTATACAGACCATAATCATACATCTTTGTCGGGGGCATCTTGGATAAAAAATTGAAGTCGGCAGCCGAGGGAGCAGAGAACATAGAAGCCTTGGCCCCCCTCAGATTGGCTATGAGGAAAGACGGTTCAGCCTTCAAGAATGTTAAGTTCTGGTACCAAAAGTCCCCCATGCTGGAAGAGGATCCGCTCCCCTCATACACCTCCACCCTCACCCTCGTCCTAGAATCCGACCGAGGGTCGGTGGGAACTTCTGGGCCCTTTCTTTTATGGCTGTCGACAGATGGTTCAACAGGTGTCGGCCCTACGGCCTTTGACTTCCTTGGAGCCTGCTGAGGCTCTTTACCTTTCTTCTTGCCCAGAACAGACAGCAAACTTAGCGCAGTCATCTCCCAAAGATGATCAGATATTTTTACAGGACGACTTGAAAGGGAGACGACACATTAGAAATATACAGAGACAAAGGTAAAACACTTGAAAATAATCAAAGATTGAGCAAAGAACTACTCACATAGTTCTTTCAAGGGCCGACCCTCAGACCAGCTTCTTTGAGGAATCGAGGGGTCATCAAATCTTCAAATTTTACAAGACCACCCTCTTTCCCTCGCTCTCTCAGATAGTCAATGATGACCCTCTCCTCCAAGCTAAGTCCAGGGTCTTACCGCGCTTTCATTGAGGGATTGAACCATACCCTGGGTACCCTCGGACCATCTTCTATGGGCTCGCCCTCGGCGGGGAATTCCTAGTCCCCGGAGATAAAGAAAAACCTTTTCTTCCAGTTATGATTGGAAGTCTGAGCCACATGGAGAAGCTTTTTGTCAAACTTCCTGGCCCCCAAATGGAAGTACCCAGGCTATTTAGACGATGAGATGATGTTGTAACAAGCAAGGAATACATCGGCAGAGGGCTTGTCGATAAATGAATTCTTCCAAAGTGAGACGTAGCCAAGGATAGTCCTCCATGAGTTGGGAGGAAGTTGGGAAGGGGAAACCCCAAGGGCAGACAAGATATTGACTATAGAAGGGTGTAGAGGGAACCTAACACCTACCCTTAACATTTACTCATAGACAACAATCTATCCCTCATCACCCTCGAAGACTCTCTCAGATTCAGTGGGGACCCTCATACTTATGTTGGGTTATATGCAAAAGAGATGCCTCCATACTAAGAGATCACGGTATTTAACTGACGATACATAAGTGGAAGCAGTTAAAGTGTCAACTTGACTATCGTCACCATCAGAGGAACCCTCACTGTCGTCCTCATCTCTCTCGTCCCCAGATCCCATAGCCTCAGGGGGACCATCTGGAAAGGCTACTTAAAATTCAAAGGGGGGCGGCCTCAGAAGGTGTTGTGCCCTAGGCCTGTCGGCCTGCGCTGAGAGTGGATGTCTCTCCCCTACCGGAAGGGCCAGCACCTATCGGTGACAATTCTCTCTGATCCATTTCTCCCTCGCATAATTGACTCTCAGCTGGACGACCAGATAACCCACAAGACTAAGGGGTACGATAGTGGCTAAGGGAATGGGAAAAATGGGTCGTACACAATTAGGGTCGGCCCCTCGTATTCTCTCTTCATCTATTCATCTAATCTCTATGAAGAACTTCTCTCTCAGGGATGGGAATTCCTCAGATAAATCATAAAGCCTCCTAAGCATTAAGGGGAAGACACTACACTTAGAAGAATTTGGCTAAGCTAACTACAAACAGTCTCACAGTTGACTAAGTTGGACTTGTGGATTAAAATGAAAAAATAAAGGATTTCAATCAAGAACACTCAAGAACCACTCGCCAGAGAAGAACGCCAGGAAGATATAAAACAGCCAATGAAAAATCGAGTCCTATAAGCCTAAGGCAAGAAAGCAAAACAGCAATGAAAGGTAAAGAGGGAACTAGGGCAGACCGATTACTTAAGAAAGAACAGCGAGGCTGTTAAGCTCGAAATACTGAAGTTGCATAAATGGCGATTTGAGATTGTTGGGAAACTAGAGAGAGAGAGAGAAGGCTTGGGCGCGAAGAAGAAGAAGAAGAAATGAAATGACTTTAAAAAATTGTTTAAATACTTTGTTAATTAGTGGGCCCAATAATCAAGGTTGTGAAAGGCCCATGAGGTGAGATATCATTAGGGCACAAAGTCCCAGGCCAAGTGTGCAGTCGCCAAGCCTGGAAAACTGGAACGACAGGGGATATTTGCCTAGGTGTCACATCAGCCTGACAGGTGTCACTTACCAAACTGATCATACACTCATCTCAAAAGTAACACTATCCCTCAGCCATCTCAACAACATCGATGGCTAAGGGCTGGGGGTGATTGATATACCATATATACCCTCGGCTAGGCCGAGGGCATCCTCCACCTAGACGAGGCAAAGATGATCTGTCAACCAATATCAGACGACCCCTCATCAGGCCTGAATGACCCTTCAAGGGTCCGACCCCTCATTAGGCCCGGACGACCCTTCAAGGGCTGACCCCTCATCAGGCCCGGACGACCCTTCAAGGGGCCAAACCCTCATCAGGCCCGAACGACCGTTCAGGAGGTCGACCCCTCATCATGGTTCGGACGACCCTACGAGGGTACGATAGTACAAGGCCTGCATTAGGCCAGGCTCACTGCCAGCAGGAACTTTGCCCTCGGCCTCATATCATAGGCCGAGGGTGACACCATCACAGCGCGTGATTTGGGAGATGCGTGGAACAGTGCGCTTGGGGCTCATATGGCATGTGGAAGCCTGTTATAACAATATCACCCCCTCACGTGAGGGAATATTATGTCATCGTTAAGCATAGGTGGCACCTCCAGGTGTCAATGGGGAATTGGCTAGATTATAACTCACATGCACCATGCATGCTTGGGGGGAACACTACACCCCCCAAGACCTATATATACTTTTCACCTACAACCCTGCAAAGGGATCGAGAATTATAACCCTAGCTGAAACTCTACTTGTACACAGTAGAGAGATAAAGTGAGCTTATGTGCATGGTATCCAAGGCCAATAGTGCCCATACTTAGTGGATCACACACTCACAGTGGATATAGGCCTAATTGGCTGAACCACTATATATCATTGTGTTATTCCTCTTATACTCATCCCTTTCTACACACTTATACATATATATCTATATGGATGCCATGGTTATTACAGTTTGATCTCATCATCACTTATCTGGTGGTGATGAATCTTAGCATCATCACCGACCAACATTATTGGTGTATTTGCAATGTAGTGCATAGCACTAGTATTCCGAGAAAAAATAACAATTTTGAGGAAATCATATTCTCATTAATATTGAAATAAAATGAGTACAACATGACTACATAAATGATCATACTTCCTCAGGTGTTCTGCATTCCAGGGATTCTTAAATTCTTCACCTTCCAAACTCTCAATTCGATATATGCCTGGTCGAAAAACTGATGTAATGCAATAAGGTCCATGACAATTAGCTTCCATCTTAATGTTCTTCTGAATCACTTTCTTCAAAGCATAATCCCCTTATTTTAAGTTGCTCAGTCGTACATTTTTGTTATAAAAATGTGTCAGTTGTTTATATGTTGTATTCCTTAAATATGCATCTTCACGTACCTCTTCCAGCATGTCTAAGTCCATCCTTCTCATCAAATCACTAACTGGAGTATTGAAGTCAAGAACTCGGTGCGTAGGTAAACATATCTCGCTAGGAATTACAGTTTTAGTACCAAATGCAAACATGTAAGGAGTTTCCTCGATAGTTGTTCTAGGAATTATTCGGTAATCCCACATTGATCCAATTCCCTTTAGCATTTTACAGCCTTTTCTTCAACCCATTCAACAAAGTTTAATTAGTTACCTCTGTTTGTACATTTCTTTAAGGATGGCCAGGAGCAGAGTGGATTTTTTGGACATTGGATTGAACGTAATAAGTAGTAAATTGATCGTTATCAAATTGTGTACCATGATCAGTGATAAAGGCATAGGGAAAACCATACCTGCATATGATAGTTTTCCAAATAACTCGATAAACCTTGTCATAGGATATATTAATCAATGGTTCAGCTTCCACCCAATTAGTAAAGTAATCAACAACTACAACCAGGTACTTGAATCTTCCTCGGGTGGTCGGTAGAGGCTCGACCAAGTCAATTCCCCACATAGAAAAGGGCCAAGGTGAGTTGATTGGTGTTAGGAGAGCTTGTGGAGTCTTGTATATTCTGAAAAACCTCTGGCACTTATCACACTTCTTGGAAAAAGTTGCACAATCTGCTTGCATAGTTGGCCAGTAGTAGCCCTGTGTATGGATTCTTTGTAATAATGTTCTCCCTGCTACATGGGCTCTAGAGGACCCTTCATAGAATTCCTCAATCAAATTCTCTACTTCAGCTAGATGCACACATCCTTGTAGACCAATAGTTAATCCTCTTCTATACAACACACCACTGTCTAGCACATATCTCGCGACTTTGTATTCAGCTTCTTAGCTTCAAGTAGGTCGACTGGAAGAATTCCTTCTTCAATATATGCTCTTATTGGATCCATCCAAGATGTCCCCATATCAACTGTAATAAAATTAACCATCAGATCTTCATCAATACTCCTATTAGCAAGTAGCTCAATAGGAATAGTTCTTCGTAGTTGAGTTCTGGTTACTGAAGCTAACTGAGCAAGTGCGTTTGCTCAGGCATTTTTTAATATTGGAATTCTGATTATCTGGATAGCTAGCAAGGTGGCAATTATCTCCAAAGCTTTAGTTAAGTACCTAGTCATTAGTTCTCCTTTAGCTGCATATAAGTTCAACACCTGATTTACCACCAACTATGAGTCACTGTATACCACAACTTGATCGACATTCAGTGATTTAGCTAGATTTAACCCAATAATCACAGCTTCATACTCTGCCTCGTTATTAGAGGATTAAAATTAGAATCATAGAGTGTACTCTATATCTAGTTCATCTGGAGTATTAAGAATGATTCCAGCTCCATATCTAGTTACACACGATGACCCATCAACATACAGGCTCCATATAGGAATATTGTTGTCAAACCCTTGGTTTGTTAGATTCCCTTGATGGAAGATTTTATCCTTTAACTCCCCTTATTTATTTTTCATCTCCTGTACTCCACTGAAGGGTTCTAGTTGATTGGTGGTAACTTCATCTGCAGTTTCCCTTGCTTAGAGTTGGGCGGGCATGTCTCTAATAGGTCTGCTGACTCTTAAATGTTGCTCAGCCAGAATCCCTTGTTGCTCGGGGACCTCTAGGTAAGTGAATTCTGTAATAAAATCTGCCACAACTTGGCCTTTTAAGGTAGTCCTTGGTTCGTATACAAGGTCGTATTCCCCCAACTCAACAGCACAATAGATTAATCTCCCAGATTTCTCTGGCTTATGCAAAGCTTGCCTCAATGGCATGTCATTGTATACCACTATGGCGTGAGCTTAAAAATATGGCTCCATCCATCTATTAGCCTCAATTAAGGCCAATTCTAATTTATCCAGTTTGGGATATCTGACTTCTGCTCCTCGAAAAGCTTTGCTAGTATAATAAACTAGCTTTTGAACTCCATTATCCTCCTTGATCAAGGCAGAGCTAACAGCTGATTCAGATACAACCAGATATAAATTCATTTTTTCTCCCAACACTGGTCGGGAGAGTAGTGGTGGTGCTCCTAGGTACTTTTTCAAATCCATGAAGGATTTTTCACATTTGTCATTCCATTCACAGGTTTTTCTGAGTATCTTAAAGAATGGAAAACACTTGTCCGTTGCTCGGGACATAAATCTATTAAGTGTTTCTATGCGCCATGTTAGCCTTTAAAAATCCTTATTACAAGTTTGAGATTGCATTTCTATCAAGGCTTTAATCTTATCTGGATTGTCTTCAATGCCCCCTTAGATCTACTATATACTCGAGGAACATTCCCTCCTGAACTCCAAAGACGCATTTAGTCTGGTTCAACTTCATCTGGTGCTTTTCCAACTCATCAAATGTCTGGTTGATGTTGATAATATGATCAGTAACTTTTTTGCTCTTAGTCATCATATCATCAACATAGACCTCCATGTTTCTGCCTATCTGCTCCTCAAATACTTGGTTCACGAGTCTCTGATAAGTGGCACCTGCATTTTTTAGACCAAATGGCATAACATTAGAGCAATAAGTTCCCCGAGGGGTAATGAATAAAGTACTTTCTCTATCTTTTGGATTCATTTTGATCTAGTTATAACCAGAATAAGCATCCATGAAACTCAGCAGCTCGTGTCCCAAAGTAGCATCAACCAGTTGATCAATTTGTGGCGAAGGAAAATGATCATTTGGACATTCTTTGTTCATGTCAGTAAAATCCACACACATCCTTCACTTATTTTTTTTTTTTAACTACATTAGCCAACCATTTTGAGTACTTCACATCTTCGATAAAAGAAGCTTTTTGAAGCTTCTCCACTTTTTCTTGTATAGACTTGTTCTTCTCTGGGATAAAAACTCTTCTTTTTTGCTTTACAAGTTTAATCTCCTTATTAACATTAAGCTCGTGGCACAGGAAATTTGGGTATATGTTAGGCATATCTTCATGGCTCCATGCGAACACTTGCTTTCTTTATCTCAAGAATGCCACCAACTCCTGTTTAAGAACTAGTTCCAATGACGCTCTTATTTGATTAATTCCTTGAGGTTTATCATCATCTATAACAATATTTTCTCTTGCTTCCATCCCTTGGCCTTTTACAATCTCTGATTCATCTCTTGGATATAAGGTTTCAACCTCATATTCGTTGTTCGGCTCAGATATATCCACTTGATAAGTGGTGGTTTTCTTATTTACTTCTAACATATCTTTTTCCTCGGTAGATGAATAGTATCATTCCCGAGATACTTTGTGGTCTCCTTTTACTACTCCCACTCCAAAGTTGGTCACGAATTTCAGGCATTAATGAACAGTAGAAGGTACAGCTTCGAACTTCTTCAGTCCCACTCTTCCCATGATCATGTTATAGGCAGAATGAACACTTTTGTCCATTACAAAGAATTTTACTTTCTCTTTCCAGCTTGCTGGCCATGTCCCGAACAACATATCTAGCTTAATTGTTCTTAATGGAAATACTTTATAACCAGAGAATCTAATAAGTGGCATGTGGTAAGGCTCCAGTTGGCTGAGTTTCAAACCCAAACTATCAAAATAGGTATAAAACATGATGTTTGTCGAACTGCTGTTATCCACTAATGTTCTTTCTACCAGTACTTCTTTTATCCTGACTCTGATCACTAAGGTATCATCATGAGGAAACAACATTCTAGATAGATCGTTCTTGGAAAATCCAATTACGAGCTTATCGTTGTTAATTTTCCTTGGTCAGTCCTCCTCGACGAGGTTGATTCACTGGATGTAGGAACAAGCTTAAGCCTCATTGAGGTAATCCTCCCTTTCAGTTATATGATCTCCTCCTCCTTCATCTCCACCTGTAATCATATGGAAATCAAAGGATCTAAAACTGAGTGTGTATACCTCACGTTCAGGTTGTCTAGGATTCTTCTCTAGGCTTAATAGGTGATTTGGATCTCTATCGACCTCTACCTACAGCTCTTCCACCAGCGTGCCGATTAACAAAATTGTCCAATTTTCCTCTTCGGATGAGTGCTTCTATCTTATTCTAGAGAGCAATACACTGGTTGGTCGTATGACCATGATCTTTACGAAATTCACAATACTTGGACTTATCCCTCTTATCAGCAGGTGACCTTAACTTTTCAGGCCAACTCAAATCATTATTGTGCTTGATTTTCTCCAACACAGGATGTATATCCACCGTTAAGGGAGTATAATTAGTGAATTTTCTGAACCGATCTAGGCTTTATTTTACTTTTGAATTCTCGCGCTCATTGCGATTTGCGTGCTTTTTCTTATCTGACTTCCCTTCTATCTTCGCTTCCGCCTTTGCATCTAAATTTTTTTAGCATCCAAATCTTCCTCAGTATTCATAATCTTCGTTGATTTGGCCATTAATTCTATCATCGTCTTTAGGGGGGGTCTTTTTCCAAAGTATAATATATTTTATCGGGGAGCAAACCACTCATTAGGGCAGCGATTGCAGTCTTCTCTTTGTAATCAATGACTTTCAATTTCTCATTGATGAAACGAGTGATGTAATCCCTGGTACTTTCTTCCACCTTCTGTCTCACACTAAAAAAATGGGCTACTCACTTCAGTGGTTTTGCTCTAAAGTAAAAATTACCAATGAATATCTTGGCAAGTTATTGGAAACAAGAAATATGCCCCCGGGGAATACTATTATACCAGATTTGAGCAGATCGAGTGATTGTTCCTAAAAAAGCCCTGCACGTCATATCATCAAGAATAACATAGATGTCAGCCGCTGCTTGGTATTGTTCTATATGAAGGACTGGACCACTCTTTACATCATACTTGGGAGTGATCACTGGAGCTTAAAACTTGGTCGGCATAGGGAAATATACGATGGTTTGCATAAAGGGGGATCCCTGAATAAAACTTTTATGGAGGGGATTCTTGGCCATTTCTCCCAACTTATCTACTAAGCACTGAATGGATCCTTTCGAAGCATCTCTTCCAGTACAAGATCTATGGGTGGCAGCTTTCTTATGCCGACCAACTGATCGTGTTGAGCTTTCTTCTTGCAAACCTTCTCTTTGACTAGATCGAGCAGTTTGTTAGGTGTTCAATCAGGATTGGGCTAAACCTTCTCTCAGATCGCTTGGTCATCGATTATTTCCCGATGTAACCCGTAAGGAATTTCCCTTGGGTTCCAAATGATCGAAAGGAGAGGACTTACTTAGCCTTTCTAAAGCACTCAATCTTTCTAGGATGAGAGAATGTCCATCAGAGGAATTAGTGATCCTGATAGAAGAAGTTGCTCTAGGAAGGTCGAAGCATCCCATCAAGTTCGAGTATGACTATTCCCAACACTCCTTATTGGCGATGATGGAATACTCCTTTGATTAAATTGTGTAGGGCCCCCAGCTTGCAGAGTTTAGGCCAACTTTCATGTAGTATCCTGCATAGCCTCCTGACCCTTGGCCAAGCTAGCCAAAATTCATGTTAACTCATTATTATTTAGAGGGACAGAGGGAGTAGGCATAATTCCCTCATTTCTGGTGCTTGATTCAGGAATTCCAACTATGGATGATGAATGAGTGAAAACGTTTAGCAATACGTTCCCATAAACGACGCCAATATGTTGATGCAAAAAACTAGACTATGCCTAATTGATTTATCAATAGATAAATAAACAAAAACAAGTCAGACAAAGAGATTTTTAAAGTGGTTTGGTTCAATAGAATTTCCTACGCCCACTGTTATGTATTGATTGCCTTGAGTTATTTTTTTATCCCTAGCAATGAGAGTGATACAATGTATTTACAGTCCAAGAGGGATATTGATAGTTGTCGTGTGAAAGGATGGAATGCCTTCATTCGTTAGGCATTTTCATCAGTACATAATTAGAATTAAATATACTATTATTGTCACTTCACTGGTTACATAGGATGTATGACTGTTGTCGATTCGTTGGTTGTACAGGCTGTATTTTTGACATTTGGTCGGTCTTCCCAGTTGGTCGGGCTTCCCTGTTGGTCGGGCTTCCTTATTGGTCGAGCTTTTGCATCATGTTGACTTAGATTTGAGCCATACCGGATGACATGTGTTGGTTTATAATTGGTCCACGTAAGGTCGTAAATTTTGGTATCAACATTTATTGTCATCAATATTTCAGTTTTTCCAAAGTCTCTAAAGGTATGAATTCATTTAAAATATATAAAGTCTTGTTTATTTTTTTATGGGTGTTCTTTTATAAATCTTTTGTCAAAACGACTTTATATTTTTCTCAAAAAATCATTTTTAACTCTACACAAAAGTTATTGGGTTTTAAAAGCAATTTAGAAATTTCTAAAAAGTCGTTCGAATGAATCTGGGATCTTGTTCGAACGAGATTCTAAGTTTGTTCGAACGAACCTTCTAACGAGATTCTTCCCTTTTCCTCTATTTTCTCGTTAGCTATGTCATTATAAGGACACCATTCGAACAAACCTTTTTGAACGAGTTTCCTTGAGTTTTCACTATTTTCTCGTCATTAAACTCGTTCGAACTAACTCATTCAAATGATCTGGGTGTTTTTTGTCTGTTTTCAGCAGTTTTCTTTTTTAACCTCCCACTTTCCCATCTTTTTTTACCTGATTAAATAGTGAGGGAACTGAGTTTTTTCACAAGACGTTTTGATACTATTCAAGAGCTTTTGAGAGAAAATATCCTTAACCAAAAAAGTCCCATTTTGTGTGTTGATTTTTCATGGCTTAATATCTACCAAAACATAAAGTTTACATCCATAGTTTGTTATGATCCAAGTTTCAAAATATATACTTGTTTGAGAACATCTTGTTGGCATTGGGTTTCATCTCTACCCCAAAAGAAAAAGTTTCCTACGGAGGAGTCCGTTTTATTGAGATTCATGGTGTGCAAACGGAGGAGAGGCTTTCGTATGTTTGACGATTGATTTACCCCATCTGTGGATTCCGACACTATGGTTGATTCCGGACTTATCAACTAGGAGGAGGTGGAAGCAAGAAGAAGAGTCAAGTCTTGATAGGGAGTTGAGATGAGGAAGTAAGTCTTTTATCTTGTTTTTGTAAAACCATACCTAGTGAATTTATTGGCTGGGCCATCGGAGATTTTTTTCCCATTTTCTCGTACATCACGGCGTTGTGTGATTGTTTTTATTTTTATCTTGCAAAAATCACTTAGATACATGTGTAGGTGTAAAAAGATAAAAATTGGTTTAATCACAACAATGGTGTAATTTTGGTACTAGATTAAGTTTGGGCCATTTTAATTTAATTTAATTCAAGTCAGTTCAATCTATTTGGCAAAATGCAAGCTTAGGTTTGTTTGGCATAATTTTAACTTGAATTGAATTAAATTTAGTTAATTGTGGTTAAAAGAAAAAATCATTTATTTATTTTGTGTAGTTTAATTTAATTTAATTCTAATTTTGAAGAAATTAAAATTTGAGTTTAATTATTTATCTTGAAAGAAATTTAAAATTTGCGATATTTCGGGGACCATCTCCCCTTACAATTGGTATCAGAACGGGAATGCTAATTTATTATGTTAAGATCCTTTTTGTTTTTGGTTTAAAAATGGAAAATTTACCTTTTTTGAAATTACCTATTTTTAATGGTTCCAACTACACGTATTGGAAAGCGCATTTGAGATTGGCACTTAAATCCTTAGATGAGTGTGGTTATCAATCGATAGTTAAACAATGAACCCCACCAACATGTCTAGAAGGAGAGGTTGGTGTACGTAATCCTGTAAAATGATGGAGTGAGACACAGATTAAATTAGCTAATTTTAATTCCCGTGGTTTAAATGCCCTGTATAGTGCGGTCACACTGGATGAGTTTCGCCAAATTATGTCGTGTGAAACGTCTAAAGAGGCATACGATATTCTTCAACTCACCCATGAAGGAACTAGTGTCGTCAAAGCTTCGAAACTCCAAGAACTCACCACTCAATTTGAAATCATTAAAATGCTAGAAAGTGAGACATTTGATGATTTCTATACGATATTGTCAGATATTATGAATTTATGTTTTAGTTTGGGAGAAAAGATACCCTACAACTGTGTCGTAAGGAAAGTTTTGAGGTTATTACCCGATAAATTTATTCCAAATGTGATCGTTTTAAATTCTTTAGGCACTTTAGACTCTACAAAACTTGAAGATCTTGTAGGTGACCTTCAAACCTATAACCCTGACATGTTTACCTTCAAGGATGAGAAGAAGAAAGACAAGGGCATAGCTTTGAAAGCTCGAAAGGAGGAAACACCTGCTTCGGATGATGAGTTTGAGATTGACTCAGATGATATGGCTTTGTTTGCTAAGAAGTTTATAAACTTTCTTAATACTGATAAATAGAAACTTAAAAAAGATTATAAGAAGATTGAGAAGCCTAAGCATAATAAAGCCGAGAAATTACCTCAAAATCATCATGAGGACCTTAATAGGAATGAGTCAAATAGATTTTATGGTTGTGAAGGTTATGGTCATAGGGCATTTGAATGTCCCACTAACCTGAGGAAGGAGGGAAAGAGACCTATTTCATTTAATGTCACCCGTAGTGATAGTGAACTGGAAGAGGGACCTGATTCCCCTATTGAGCGCAATTTTACCATGTTTTTGGCTCGTCATGTGAGCGATAGTGAGAAATCTTTTGTTGAGGATAATTTAATACATGACTCTTCCGAGGCCATTTTTGGGAATCCTATGAGTTTAATGATAAATAGAGTAGAGAAGAGAGATAATGAAAAGGAGGAGGAGGAGGAGGAGGAGGAGGAGAATGAACGTTAAGTATCCTTTCATGTATTGTATGCAGAATCATTGAAATTAAATAGGGCAAACTTGAAGTTAGAAGAAAAAATGACATAACGTGCCCTAGGTAGTGATGAAAAAGCTTTAGTTAAAGATCTTAAAGCACGTGAGAGAAATATTTACGAGAATCTAGAGTATGTAGAAGGTGAAAGAGATAGCCTTAGAGGTTTAATGGTGGCTATGAAAAAAGAGCTTCTCGAGTTTGAAGAGAGTAGTTGTTCACTTAAGTCTCGAATAGTGAAACTTGAAGAAAAATTAAAAGACACAAGACGGGTCAAATTTGATTTGAAGTGTAGGTCGGAGAAACTAGATAAAATCTTAAGAACCATCCAAATCAAAGATGACTGTGTGGTATTGGCTTTAATACTCAATCTGCTTCACTTAATAAAGCCAAAACTATGTTTTTGAGAGAATCATCTAGGGACACTAGAAAAGATTAATCCTTGGGTAACACTTCACACCGTGTTTTCACTTGCACATATTATGGTCGAAAGGGGCACCTTAGAAAATTTTATTTTGATCTTCAAAATGGTCTTGGAAAGTTAAAAGGGTAGAGTCTCCAAGGTCATCAAATTCCAAGAGCGTCGTGTTTCACTAATGTGGGTTAGGAGATCCGATTTATAGAGTTTATGATTCTCATTTACTTTCACATGATTCCTCCCTTGCTAAATACAAAGGTTGGTTGTGTTAATTTTGTTTACATACACTAGCTTTTGTGATTCATGATATATTTTTGCTAGTTATATGTGTGTTTGTCATATTCTAGTTTATGCTACATTATATAAATTGTGCTAGAAGTATGATATGTGTATCTTTTGTATTTTATTTCCTTTATTTATTTGCCCTTACTGGAAAATACAAAAAGAGTTTGTTTTTTCTTCTAAGTTGAATTTTTTAGTTTGTCTAAAAATTTCAAAAACTCAAAAAGATTTTGTTTGTGTCTGTATTTTAGTTTTACACATGTTATGTGGCATATACTTGTGTTTGAATCCAATATCACCCCCTGCTTTATTATGGCTAGAACTTTTATTTATGAATTTTAATTCTTAAAATGTTCTTCATCATGCTTGCATGGAGAAGTTTTGTTCTGAGTTGCTTTATGGATTCCTTTTATATGCATCTCACACCCAAGTACGAGCACTTTGAACTTTAACTTCACATGTGTACTTGAGCTAAGTGAGATGTTCTCCAATCAATTTTGGCATCTATATGTTTCTATGACTATGGGAATTTATGCATGTAAGAACCATTGCACGTGAAATTTGTTTGAGTTGTATAAAAATTATATATGAGGGTGCAAGGGGAATGGGTCAAAAAAGTGTGGCATTGTAAAAAGTAGCCGAACCCCAAAGAGGATAAAAATGGCTAAAAAATATGGCATAGTAAAAAGTAGCCGAGGACTAAATAGTTTAGTTGGTATGTTCATTCAAAATAAAAGAAAAGAATTATTATTTTTAAGGGAGTCTAGATGAAAATATCAATGGGTTTGTACAATAACAATGTATCAGAGTTGTGCGTAATTTATCATGACTCTATTGGTTTGTAGAATCATTAACATTCTAGGCTTGTATGTATTGTGCTAGTTTGTTCTTTGAGTTCACCTTATTTTGTCAAATGAGTCTAAATCTATGATTGATAAAATGCTTAGCAATCAAATAGAACTCCTTGAACGGTCTTAAGGGATTAGGTCAAAATTCCATTAGTCTCTAGTTCACACCCCTTCACTCCATTTACCACATGATTATTTAGACACATTTATGCCATAAGTGTGGAAAGCGTAATGTATTTTGTGTCTTGTGTGGTGTTTATACCTATGTATATGTGCGTGTGCAATTTTGGTATCTTTCGTGTGTGTGTGTGTGTGTGTGTGTGTGTGTGTTCCTTTGTTTTTGAGTCTTTGCTTTGTCATCTAGTACTTATATGCTTAATGTTTCTATAGGTTTCCATTTTGTTGCGATTGGTATCCCATACTTAAATTAGTACACTATAGCTGATATTGGTATGTAATTTTGGATTAGTTGTTCTTTTTTTGTCATATTGTTTTATTGTACTTGTAACTTTATACATCATTGCATTATATTATTGTTTGTCCATTATGCTTATCCCTTGTTTCATTTAGGGGGAGAATTTGTTTTAATTGGGGAGAGATGAGTTAATTTCATGCATTTTAATCTTTTTCTATTCCTGAACAAAAAGGGGAAGAAATTTTGTCTAAAACTTTTAATTTGGGGAGATTTAACTTAGGGTGAGACGTCTTTCTTAGGAAGAACGTGTTCGACAAAGGGGGAGATTTTATTTATGCACTTTATATTGTTATATTCCCTGTGCATTTGATGGTGTATTTAAGTGTACAGGTTTTCATCTTTAGCGCCAATTTTTAAACCAAACAAATGCATCTCATTCCATGTGTGAGTCAAGTGTCTATAATTTTTTTCTTTTGGGGAGGGTTTGTGTCTTTATAGAAGAGCTTGAAGGCCCGTAGGATTTTTATTTTTGGTTTTGTCCCCGAATAGCCAAAAGGGGAGATTTTTAAGGACAAATTTTCAATTGAGTCGATTTGTAGTGTTGGCTTAATTCGAGACAAAACTTATTAAGTCATAGGATAGTAGTTTGTTATATCCTTTCAAGACAATGACATTTGAGTTGAAGACATAGCGACCAAGCCTAAAGTGAAGATGTCATCAATGCCAATTTTCGTGTCATGTTTCTCGTCATCAACATTTCAGTTTTTCCAAAGTCTCTAAAGGTATATATATATATATATATATAGAGAGAGAGAGAGAGAGAGACTAGGTTATTTTTTATGGCTGTCCTTTTATAAATCTTTTGTTAAAACGGATTTATATATTTTTCTCAAAAAATCATTTTAAATCTATACATAAAGGTTTGGGCTTTAAAAGAAATTTTGGATTTTCTGAAAAGTCGTTCAAACGAATCTGGGATATCATTCGAACGAGATTCTCAGGTCATTCAAACAAGCCTTCTAACGAGATTCTTCCCTTTTTCTCTGTTTTCTCGTAAGATATGTCGTTATAATGACACCGTTCGAGCGAACCTGTTTGAACGAGTTTCCTTGAGTTTTCACTATTTTCTCATCAATAAACTCGTTCGAACAAATTCATTCGAACGACATTCAAAAGTCGTTCGAACTACCTGGGCTTTTATCAGTTTTTAGTAGTGTTCGTTTTTAACCTCCCACTTTCCCCACTTTGTTTTTACTTGATTTGATAGTGCGGGAACTGAGTTTTTTCAAAAGACTTTTTGATACTATTTAAGAGCTTTGGAGAGAAAATATCCTTAACCAAAAAGTCCCATTTTGTGTGTTGATTTTTCATGTCTTAATTTCTACCAAAACACATAGTTTACACAAATAGTTTGTTATGATCCAAGTTTCAATATATATACTTGTTTAAGATCATCTTTTTGGCATTGGGTTTTATCTCTTCCCCCAAAGAGAAAGTTTCCTACGAAGGAGTTCATTTTGTTGTGATTCGTGTTGTGCATACGAAGGAGAGGCTTTCTTATGTTTGACGATTGATTTGCCCCTTCAGTGGATTATGAGACTATGGTGGATTTTGGAGTTATCAAATAGGAGGAGGTGGAAGTAAAAAGAAACATCAACGCTTGAGAGGAGTCGAGTCGAGAATGTAAGTATTTTGTCTTGTTTTGTTAAAAGCATACGTAGTGGATTTGTTGGCTGGGTCGTCCGAGATTTCCCATCGTGGGTTTTTCTCGTACATCGCAGTGTTGTTTAATTGATTTTATTCTAATCTTGTAAAAATCACTTAGATGCATATGTGGGTGTAAAAAGATAAAAATTAGTTTAATCACAACAATGGTGTAATTTTGGTGCTATAGATTAAGTTTGGGCAATTTTAATTTAATTTAATTCAAGTCGGTTTAATCTATTTGGCAAGCTGCATGCTTAGGTATGTTTAGCATAATTTTAACTTAAATTGAATTAAATTTGTTTAATTGTGGTTAAAAGAAAAATTCAAATATTTGTTTTGTTTAGATTAATTTAATTCTAATTTTGAAGAAATTAAAATTTGAGGACTTTAATTGTTTATCTTTGAAGAAATTTAAAATTTGGGATATTTTTGGGGACCATCACCCCTTACACCATTATACGAGTTAGTGTAATATATTTTTGTAGGTAAATGAAAGGAGTTAATTAGCTTGGATTTTGACAACAACGATTCAACACACAAAAAGCCAAGCTATCAGTTGCCTCATCAAATATCCTCAATGTGGTGATTAAACTACACACGTACTAATTGCATCTCCTTGGAATGGAACTTTTGAATCCTCCTATCCAAAATACTCATTGGTTTCCCACTAGATGATGCATCCGAGTCTAACTCGATCTCAACCAAATCAATATGTGGTCCAGAAATGCTAGACGATACGCAACCTTTCCCACCTTCTTTGTAATCACGAATGATTCAATGAAACAAGGGGCTAATTCCCTTATCTTTATGAACCTCTTCACCCCTTTCATAAGGAAAACTCATAGTAAAACCTGATCACCCACTTGAAATTCCATAGGCTTCATATTCTTATTGACATATCTCTTTTGTCTTTCCTGAGAGACTTTAATCTTCTCCCTGGTCAACTTGATCTTCTCTTGGATGAACTCCAGTTCCAAATGCCTACCCTCACCTGGGTCCAACCAATATATCAACAATCGGCATGGTCTCCTATAAAAGGCCTCACAAAGGGCCATGGAAATGGACTTCTAGTAACTATTATTATATGTGAACTCCACCAATGGCAAGTGTGTGTCCTAAATACCCTTGAAATTAATTACAAATGCCCGTAACGTATCCTCAAATGCCTAATTGACCCTATTGGTCTTGCTATCCATTTTGGATGGTATATCGTGTTAAGGTGCAACTTAGTCCACATGTCATGCTGGAAACTCTCCCAAAACTGTGCCACAAATGTAGGGGGCCTATCTAAAATGATCGATAATAGAACGCCATGAAGTCGAACTATCTCAGCCACATACAAATATGCAAGCTACATGGTCAAATAATTTGTACGAACGGTAAGAAAGTGTGCCACCTTCGTAAGACGGTTAACTATTACCCAAATAGAATCGTGTTGACGAGGCTTCAAGGGTAGCCATGATGAAACCCATCGAGATGCTATCCCACTTTCACTCGGTAATGAGTGGAGGCTGAATTATATTGGATGGCTTCTGATGGTCTACCATAATTATTTGGCAAGTATTTCATCTCGATACAAACTCGGTTACATCCATCTACACACCAACCCACCATTATTGTCACTTCATTTATTGGTACATTTTATCCCCACTCGAGTGTACCATAAAATGCGAATCATGCATCTCCTTCGTCTCAAACCCCATCCAAAAATAAAGGTACAACGATTGCAAGAAACTCCATCACCTTCCCTTTACACATTTTGTCCTATGAGTGGCCCTTGATCACATGCATCACAATCTCTAAAGACACTGTAAACATACTCTTGAAGGCTCTAGTCAACTATCCCACCACCTCTATTAAGCACACTCGAACATCTGAAGAGATGATAGACTACCACTGGGTCATTGTCTCAACACGTGTGCCACGGCATTATCCTTGCCCATGTGGTACCGAACATGAATTGGTAATCCTTGATGAGCTCAAACCATCGTTGTTGCCTCATATTGGGGTATTTTTGTGTAAATGCGTATTATAGGACCTTATGATCGTTGAAGAGTCTAAATTTTTCACCCCAAAGATAATGCATCCACACATGCAACACAAATAAAATGGCCTCCAACTCCAAGTCACGACTTTGGAAATGAAGCTCATGCGGCTTCAACTTCTAAGAGGCATATGAAATCCTTTTATCCTTCTTGCATCAATACCCCACCTAGTCCTTATAGATAAGCATCGGCATTGACCAAAAATTTAACTCCACTCCTAGGTAAGGCAAGAGCTGGAACAAAATTTAACTTCTCCTTGAGAGTGTCGAACGCATGCTGACACTTCTCTCTCTATATGTATACAAACTCTTTCTTCGACAACTCGATCATAGGCTTGGTTATCTATAAAAAAACACGGATTAACCTTTAATAATAATCGTCCAAACCCACAAAGCTGGGAACCTTGGTAGGCGTCGGGGTTTATCCCCAATCCAACATAATTAACACCTTACTTGGGTCCACTAAAAGTCATTTCTCTGGCACAATATGCCATAAAAACTTCACTTCCCAATTCCAAAACTCACATTTGGATAACTTCACATAAATATTATGTTCCCATAAAGTCTACAAGAAAATCTATAAATATCGATCGTACTCATCCTCTATTCATGAATAGATCAAAATGTCATCAATAAAAAATGATGAACTAGTCCAAATACGGTAGAAACACCAAATTCATTAAGTCCATGAATACATTTGGGATAGTAGTCAACCCAAATAGCATCACTCGAAAGTCAGAAGACCCGTAACAAGTTAAAAAGGTTGTATTGGGAACATCCTCCTATCGCACCCTCAAGTGGTGGTAATCGAATTGTAAATCAATATTTGAAAAGAAAGAAGCTCCATCTAACTTATCAAAAAGATCATTGATCCTCGATAGCATATACTTATTCTTCACCGTCAC
This sequence comes from Sambucus nigra, assembly GCA_949130495.1. NCBI lineage: Eukaryota > Viridiplantae > Streptophyta > Magnoliopsida > Dipsacales > Adoxaceae > Sambucus > Sambucus nigra. The sequence goes on from OX422219.1 coordinate 178,314,730, forward strand.
CTTATTCAATTCTAAATAGTCGATACACAGTCTCAAAGACCCATATTTCTTCTTCATAAACAACATTAGGGCATCCCAAGGTGAAGTGATATGAAATATAAACCCCTACTCTAATGGATGCTTAGTCAGATTTTTAAGCTCCTTTATGTCCATAGGATCCATACACTAAGGTTATCTAGCTATCGTGTTAATTCTCGATGCCAAATCAATGACAAAATCAATCTCCCTACTCAAGGGTAAACCTGAAATATCATCAAATCATCGATGAACTCATGAACTATGGGAATAATATCTAGGGACGTTGTAGTCTCCTCCTGAGTCTCCTAATCAATAAAATACAAGTGGGTAGTATCCCCACCCTCACGTCTAGGTATAGAATCCAAACACATCTCATGTCTTGGTATAGCATATACAATTTCTCTTCATATAAAATTAATTTGATCCTAGTATGTACACAATCAATCCATCCCCAAAATCACATTGTATGTGTGGGTATCTATAACCAACAAATTAGTTACAAACCATGGTCTACCAATACCAATGACTTCCCTATCACAAGTCTCAATAATAATAGTGTATACACCTAATTGAGTAGCTATATATAATCTCCTAATGAAAGGAGTTGGAATCATCCCCGATAAATCCATGAGGTGTCGTGCAATAAAAGAGTGTGTAGCACCCATATCAAATAAAAACCTAGATAAAATGCTACAAATATAGAACATACCATCAATGAACTTAATAGGCACCTAATCATCCCTAGGTCCCACTTAATAGACCACACCATACTGCAATTAAGGCTGAGGTTTTGCGTCTGGTGCAGGAAGTGCTATGGGTTCTTAGTGCCTTGGAGATGGGAGAACTAGTTCTTATTATTGCCTCATCTGTTGTTGTTGAAAATTGGGCCTAAAGCCCTAATGCCACTGGACCTACTAGCCCTGACCAAAATGGTTTGGCTGGCCCAATCCATACTGTCCATGTTGGACTAGCTTTCCCCCAGTTGGGCAATCCTTCTTCATATGGTCAAAATTCTTACAGTTGAGGTAAAATATTAGAGACTATCCCTCAAAGGTATCGTCCTATCTCCCCTGCTAATACTAACCATGCATGTTGTGTTGATTAGACCAAAATTTCTTGTAGAGACCTTGACCTTACTAGCCCTAATCTCCCTTTCGATCATTGTCCGATCCTCCCTCAAACTTCGGACCACCTAATTGGTCCCCTTTCTTAAATTTATTCTCATGCTTAGAACGATCCTTATAAAGGGTTAATGACTCATCTACAATCTAATTATATATGGTATATGTTGGATTCTCCATTGGAATCTGGCATATATGGTATATAAGACCCTTCACAAAGAAACTAGTATTTTTATTCTTCATGTTCACCACACCCATAACAAATAATAAAAAATTAGTGAACTCTCTCTTGTCTCAGCAACAGTACGAGTCCCCTACTGGAATGATAAACTCTATCTTCTTCTCCATTTTAAATGGATACGAAAATATACTTTTCATTGAAATTCACTATGAACTCACCATAGGTTATCTGATCCTTCTACTCGATAGTAGTCACACTTTCTCACCACTGGAGAGCATCCGTGATCAATAGGAATGTGGATAAAATCTACCTCTGAACAACCATATAAGACAAGATCATGAGATGGCGCTCGATATCCTAACGCCACTGAATAGACACGAGAGAATCCATCATATGTTGACGGTCCATTATTCATGCATGTACCACAAATATTATCTATGTCATCTATGGGAGCTCGTACCACTAGTCGTGGTGCCTTTAGTGGTCGTTCTTGACTTCTTACGGATAACCCCACTTGCACCGTCAGGGAGATTAGCTATGATAACTGTTAAGCTCCAAAAGTCAACTATACCTGATCATCCAAGGTTGGGAAAACTAGTCACTATGGAAATGGTTCAATTAATGGTATAAGGGGCACTATTTCTATTAGATCAGCTTGGGCAACATGTGCGGTAGAACGAGTCTTCCTTTTCGGTGTCAGCTAAAATATGACACATAACGCTTACCAGTACTAACAAAAATATGACAAGAGTATAAAGATAAAGTGTATTAAATAACTCTATGAGGACGACTAAGATGGGCCTATGGAACCTGCATTGCCTAGGACGTTTCTCTAATACCAACTGTGGCAACTCGTATATTTTTAATAATTAGGTTGTTTGAGATTATTTATTAAAATTACACAATTTGTTGAAAAATTTATATATCATCGTTAGCATGTAATAAGACTCAATAAAGAAGATAAATAAAGAAAAAGAGCTATGTGAGCTCAAATATTGACTTATAGATAGTAGTCAATCGCCACCACTACTAAGTAAAGTAACAATTATCAGTCAAATACCAATACATGTTAAATCTCTCATAACCAAAACTGAGTACGAATTCTAGGAATAATGTAAGCCTCTCATCTCTCAATAAAAATGAAATAAATCTAAAGTAATTTTAACATCTACATCTCCAAAAATTTGGTGGTGAGTTGGAATTGAAGTCTTTGTACTCGAGTGAGGAACTAGGTTGGGTACACTGGAGAACCTAAGATAACGTGACGAGTAAGCCCCACCTCAACAAGATAATAGTTACACACTCAAGTAGTAAAACTATCAATAATGAGTGTAAATAATCGTTGTATAATTGTTAAATTAATCATTATCCCCACCCTTATTGGTGTATCTTTCTTTAAGTCATGTTTCTAATAATACCATTTAAATCCCACTATTTTCCATATAAGAAGAGACAACTAGTAAGTATAATCTAATAATCGGGATATAACCCAAATAACCATGCTATAAAGCATAAAGCATATATATATATATATATATAAACAAGGAATAGACCCCATTTATTGAGAGTTCACTAGTACATCAAATAATTCGTGACTAGCCCGTACATACTAGGTCACTAGCATGTAAGTTCATCATTTTTAGCTGGCGGGCACAATAAATCGGCACACCTTTCTGCCCTCACTCCAAATCGACACACCTCTTTGCCCGCCTCCAAAATATATAAATAGTATAGCAATACCATGACTCCAAACTAAGCCATGAAATAAAATAACATAATTTAATACGGCCCATGGTGGGTAGCATTATGATATTCAAGAAGTATATTTTATTTGTTAATAATTTATACCCACCCCATATGTGTAGGGGGGAACGTATATGCCATACATAGAGGCTAAACATGTCAATTATGTTTTATCCTTCATAATCATATAATTTAACGGGTGTCTGTTATTTATCATGAGTTAGTGACTCATATCCAAAATCCAATCCTACTAATCAATACACCCTAATCCATTACCCTTACATAGTTTTAAGGTCCTAAAATTGTTAGTCGCACATGGGGTGTTCCATTATTTAATCTTTAGTACATTATGGAGAAGAGAGGAAGTACATAATTCCAATTAAAATTTTAGGTATGTCCACACATTTTTATATCCAAATTGAAATCTCTCTTTAATTCTCAATTTTCCATATTTAAATAGTGAGAAATTCAACACATAATTCATACCAAATTCTACACTAGAATTAGAAGGAAAAATCCAAATTTTATAAAAATATAATAATCTAGAACATGTAAATCTAATCACGGAAAAATTTTCTACTTTAACATTGAAACTCTACCAAAAATATGTAATTCATAATTCAATTCAACTATGACAAATTAGATTAACTTAATCAAGTATACAATTTTATGAATTGGATTCATTAATTTATTCACTAAAATCATAATTTATAAAGGTGTGATCAAAACAAAATAAGACCTAATTGTCTCTGCACAAATTTAGAATTTATAAAACCTTCTTTAAATAGAAAATACTATTTAAAAACCTCTTTAAATAAAAAAAATCCTCTAAAGTATTGAAATGGTTTAGAGAAAATCCTCTTCGAATTGGTTGAATTGTGTCTCCAATTTCCACTCCAAGGGTTAATTAAATTTTCCCAACTGATGTCTCAAAAAAAATCAAAAAAATATAATTTTTAGCTAGAATAAAAGACTATATTTTTAGGGTTGGGAATATATAATTGTTGTCGAATTTGGATGAGGTTTTAAGGTCAAATTGTGTACTAAAAATGGGAGACAATAGGGTTTAGTAGTACCGCTTGAAGGAAAATGTGGAGGCATAGTTGAGCGTTCAATTTTGAAGCGTCGCTTCAAATTTCCTTTTTTCGAATTGCTCCCTTTTTATTTTTTATTTACATGTGAATTTATTTCTCTTTCTTTCTATAATAACCTTAACCCTAAATCTTTCTCCAAGTAACTACCTTATTACCAATGTGTCATCTATCTTAAACTGTAATTCCTTTTATATCAAACCTTCCATTTATCTTCTTTAATTACAATTAAAGCCCATACTTTTATTTAATTACAATTAGGGCAAAACACTATATTAATTCACCAAATAAATTCAATCATTCATATAAAATTCTATAATCACAACAATTTACATAACTTTAATTTATTTACATATCACTCTCCAATAATTCTATAAAACTTCATTTTATTACTTAGAATTATATCAAATTCAATTTCCATTTAAATACTCAATTAGAATTTCCCAAAATTTAATACATAATTATTAATGGTACCATTAGATTATGGGGTATTACATCTTAAGGTCACATATTTTCATCATTATCAACATGAAAATGTAATGAATTGCCCAAGAAAGATAAATATCTATGGGGAAATTCCTAAAGTAGTTCGACCAAAATTGGTCGTATAAAATCCCTGAATGGGTGGATTGTCTAGTGAATAGGTACATTCTCATTGTTATGTGGTACTAGGACTAAAGTACTAGGCCGACATAATCTTTAAATGTAAGACCAATTAACATATGCTTTTCATAAATTGAAACGGGGAAATGAAAACATAAATTGAAAATAAACTTCATTTCATTCATAAATTTCATAAGCAATAAGGTCGTTTATGGTCGATCAATTACAAAAAGAATAAAGAAAATTATAGATCTAGATGCACTTTGACAATTCACCTACTCATCTATGGAAGATCACTGACCAGTATCTTGTTTAGGATGAAACTCGTCATCATCATCATGGTTGACATGGTAGTCCTTTATCACTTGTATGGCGATCGTACCAACTGGTATCCACGATTCCTCCCTCCCAACAGGAGGAAACCGGGAAAAGGGGGAGTCCACCTAGTATGAGTACCAAAATTGAGAATCCTTGTGGGCTTTGGAAACTGCCAGGGAATTTATTTATCCATGCTTGTAGGTCATTTTCTTAGCCTCATCCTAATTAAGTTAGGCATACATCTAGCCTTCATCAAAACCATTAGCCCAGAATACGCAAGGACCTATACTGAATTGATACCTCATCCTCATGAACTTCCAATACATTCCCCTTTTTATTATCTAATTCTACTCTAAGGCCTTCTTAGCATTGTCGACCTCCTCTCTCGCGGACACGTTCTTAGTCTGCAAAATACTTGTTATATTTCTTATCTCCCCCAGCTCAGCCTGAAGATTTTCAATAATTTTCGCCTGGACGCCGTAGAGACTTGTCTTTTTTTTAGTGCTTGGCGAGTGAGGAAGGTGTTTTATTAATGAACGTGTTTAACCTACCATAAACCCAAAGAGGGTGAATAGGTTTAAATTCATCTCATGATTAATTTTTCGAATTCAACTATTTTACTTGCAATTTCAAACATTTAACATGTGTTTTACAAAATTGATTATTAAATGTCTTGAGTAACTCACACAATAATGTAATTAAGTGAATCTATGTGAGAAAAGTATATAGAACACACCTAAATCAATTTTAATAAAATTCAGTAGATTCAAGTTTGATCTAGTTGATGTATGTGATCATATGTGTACATATGAATATATCTCATTCACAATCAACCATAAGACAAGTTTTATGAGGAAAAATACCCATTAAGGGGTAAAAAAACTTGACGCGGTTCAATTATCACATATAGTTGAAAAGATGTTTTAAATAAGGCAGGAATATACCTCTCATACAAGAACTCTCGTGTACTTACCTATGAATCTTGCAAATTTCTCCCATACATACAGAAAACCCACAATGAGCTCCACGATGTGAATTAAGAAGTCTAGTCTCTTCCTTGGAATCAACACCACACTTCAATTTCTTTAATAAATCAAAGTGGCTCCAATTTTAAATCAAGGATTAAGCGATCATAGAAATTCTAAATGTATAATTATGGTTTAAGAGAGGCTAGTGATGATATGATAAAAAAAATCTAAATTAATTCAAAAAAACTTAGATCAAGCCATAGATCAAAGTTTTAAAAAAAATATGAGGAATAAATGAGATTTAAATAATTGATAAGAGTGAGCCTATATTGTGTACTTTAGGCAAAGACAATATTTTCGAAATTTTCTCAATTTTAATTTGCACCAGTTTTAAACAAATCTTGTGGGAAACTTATTTAGCCAAATTTTATATTTTTTACCCTATAACATGCATTTACGGTGACTAAGTAGATAAAATTAAATAAATCACAATCCACAAGATGCCAATCTATGAGGAAACCGCTAAGGGAAAAAACCTTGGATGGCCAGACCAAACAATCCACTATGATATAGGATTACAAGAGTAAACAGTAGACTTACTCAACGACTATATAACCCATAATACAAGATTCTCTTAAACCTCAAACCGTTCCTCCACAAGGCAACGCGGGATTCTACTTATGAAAGTGTCCATAGCACACAAGTCCACATGCACCTCGGTATCCATCGATAAAACCTCAGCAACCTTCAACGGATAGGAACACGGAGTCCACCGCTTCTTTATGGCAATCGGCACGTACAGAGTCCACCGCACGAAAATAATTATCTCAACATGAAGGAAGCAAACTTGGTGTCAAAATCAAGATCTCAAACACAATAATTATGAAAACTTGGATTTTAAAAACAAAAGGGTGTTTATATATGTTGGGAACTTTTACAAACAGATGCAGAAATGTTTTTCGTAAAAAGTTCTTAATTTTTCTGAGTCCTAAACGCCTAAAAAAGAAAAACCCAAATTTCGAGGTGGTGGCTCATTCGAACGAAAACAAGGCTCGTTTGAACGAAAACAAATTTTGTTCTAATGAAAGTGCATTTTCATTTCAACCAGCTTTAATTGAGCTTCTAATGAATCCTAACAGTAGGCCATCATTTGATGTTCATTTGAACCCAGCTTTAAATGAAAATCCAAATTCGTTCAAACGAGTTATAAGTTCGTTCGAACGAAACTCACATTCGTTCTTAGCATCCTTATATTTCGTTCTAACGAAATAAACTCATAAAATAGTTTTTAAATAAATAAAGTTCGAAAACAGTTTTAAAGTCCCAAAACATTTTTAAATAAATCTTAGATCCTTATCAAATATATCCAAGATCTCATAATTCAAATGTGCATCCATCATAGCATATGTAGCTCGTCGTTGTTCCGTTAACTATGCTTGGAAAATAAGTCTCGTTGTTCTATCCTCCTTAAGCAATCACAACGTCGCATCCTGACTGGTACCTATCGTAATAGAGGGAGTCTTTGTAGGAAGAGTATTTGTAAACTCTGAGGTGTGACCGGATCCAGATGAAGAAGAACCTGCAGCAGAGTATCCACGTCGAGCTGCAGTAAGAAGGTGGCTTTCAAATCGACGAACAGAGTTCGCATCAATCATAGAAAAGGAGGTCATTTCCACCTCAATGGGAAGAAAAGGGAAACTGATAGCGATGCTGATAAGAGACACAAGTCGAATATAAGGGATTGCGGGGCGTATCGATGTGGTCCCTATATTTAGACATGTCGATGGGTCATGTTGAGTCGTGTACGGGTCAAGTCAATGATTTAATGGATTAAAACATCCTTAACCCATACACGACCCGTTAAGACTAACGAGTCTAATGGAAATACCCAAACACAATCCATTAATATTAACGGGGACACGACCCAAATCGTTAGCACCGAATAATATTAACGAATTAGTTTGGATCTACACGAGTAACGGGTTAAGTGACCCTATAATACCTGTTAGCCTTCATTAGTTTAAAAGGTTTTAATGGTTATTCTTATTGGGTATAGGTTAGGTGACCCTATGATACTCGTTAGTCTTAAAGGATTTAGAAATAATGGGTTTTAATGGTTATTCTTATTGGGTACGAGTTGTGTGACCCTATAGTACCCATTAGTGTTAACGGGTAGAAATGAGTAAAAATGGGTACAAATAAATTTCCAAACCTGAACCATTAGTGTTAACGGATCTATCATGTTAACTCGTCAATGACCCAAACCCAAAAAAGGTAAACCCATTAACTTATAATTTCATGTCGGCTCATGTCGTGTTAATGGGTTATCGTGTTTTTGGATAAGTCTACCTATATTAATCACAAAGGTCATAACATGCAGCATAAGTGCAGGAAGATCAATACGCCAACCATGATTGACTGCATACATAAAGTGAACAATGTCAAAAGAGATATGGGTAAGATTAGACCGTGGGTACACGGATAAGGACGTGACCCAATTAAGGTTTCGATAATTAGTATGCAGGTGCGGTGAAATAGTGTCAAGGTGGTGGTGGGTAGCTCTCAAAAAACCTCTCTTAAAATATCAATGATCTCGGGATGACCGGCAACATGACTTGGGAAGGTAGCCTCAGGCTCACGGGGAATATGCATAATGTGGGCAATAGTGTCTGGGGTGAGAATGACCTCAACCCCATGCACAAATGAATGTAAACTAGCAGAAGAATTTGTCGCCCTAAAGAAGAACTCTCGAACAACATGGGGGAAAATAGCATCATACATAGAAAATAGAGGGTCCTAACCTCTCCCAGCTAACCATTTCGAGACATGAGACAAACCAAACTCTGTGACCCAAAAAACTCTCTCTCTCTCACTACAGTGCGAATGTCTCATAGTCTCATCGGTTGACCCAACTCGTCATAGTGTAACGAGGCCGATTGGCTTGAGTAGCCTGAGCCTGCGAAGACGATAAGGGATCATCAACACCAATAGAATGAAGAGGGGGTCTACGTCTACCACCGGTCATGAAAAAAATAGAGACAGACTAATAACAAGAATAGGTGTATAGAACAGGAAATTAGAACCTATCTCCGACACACTCAATATCGCTCTACAACCTATCTCCGCACAACATCCATTCAAACCACCGCGAAACAAAATCAAAACCACTAGAGAATAAATATAATTAGATAATTTATCATGAGGTACCAAAAATATGCAAAAATGCGCAAACCGTGTATGTCATAAATACCCAATGTAGATAAAAAAATTAATTTGATGGGTTATTATGACACAGAGAACTATGGGACGACAACACAAAAAAAAACTAACCAACAGAAAATGAGAAAAAAATGAAAAGCCCTAAAAAAATTGAGTTGCTGAATCAAAATGCAAGGGAAACCAGAATGAATGCATGTCTTATAATAATGATCAGATAAATTGCTAGACATGAGAACAAAAAAATGGCCCCTTTCATTTTGTGTCAAACCCCATAAAAAATAAGAAAATGGACAAAACTCGGGTAATACCTGAACCAGATGTGCGGTAATGAGGTATGATGAAGATAATGCCCAGAAATTAAGCTTCCAAGAAGGACTATGCTCAACAATGGCAGAAATATGGGTTGAACAGGCGCGAGAAAAACAAAGAAGTAAAGGGGTTTAAAACCGTTGTTAAATGAAGCGACAAACCCTTAAATCGATTTTAATGCTCGTTCGAACGACAAATAGGCTCATTCGAATAAAAAATGCAACTCAATGAAATGAAAGTGAAATGTCATTTGATTTTCCTCTGAACGAGAATCTAACGAAGTGGAATAGTGGACCGTCGTTGGATGCTCGTTTGAAGCAGAGATCAAAGGAATAGTGGTTATGAGACTATTTATCGTTATAACAACCACACAAAAATGAATTCCTCTACGATAAATGACCAGTAGCCCTAGCAGAGGTAAACCCAAGGACACAAAAAAAATGACCAAAACTCAAAATATATAGACCACAAAAGTAAGCTTTACATGGAAGCATAGTATCGATGTGCCTAAACTCATGGAATGGAGTGAATGGGCATGAACTAAAGTAAATGAATTATAAACCAAAAACTTAAATACATTAAACAAGATCTAATTGATCGTAAAATTTTATCTACACTATGATTTAGCCTCAAGTGACAATTATAAATTGAACTTAATGACCGAACAAACTTGATTAAAAAAATTATAATGTGATGAGCGTTGTTGAAACTCCTTTCCCATCAAAATTCCCTTGAACCTACAAATAAACTCAAAATATGCATAGGGTAAGTAAAGGAGTCAATCTAAATCTAAGGAGTGAAGAAACAAATATGTGAAAACAAAAGTGTAAAATTTATTTGCATATTATTATTTTTTATGATTTTTCAAGGGATTATTAATTAACTAACTATACTAACTTTTAAAGTACTAACTATGATGTAATATCTAATAAGGGAAAACAAAATTGTGCAAAAAAGAAAACCTAAATTGGACTCATGAGGGCTTCAAAATTCATCCCATGAATGGGAGATTTTCCCTCATTAATCATCATCCAAGATATAAGATAAAAAAATAAAAACATATATAAGGATTAAATCAAATTAAAGAGGAGTAGATCAAACCCATTTGTTCTTGAATTGGTACAACTCTTCAATTACAAACCAAAATTCTCTCAATTACAATCCCTCACTAATATATTTTATTATAAAATAAAAGCTACAAAAAAACTAATTACAATATACAAAGGATGAATTCATAATGGACTCATAAATAATAAAAAAGATTTGCTAAAAATACAAATCCTCTCATTATAAAATTATACATTAGAATTCAACCAAGGAAATAAATTCTACATCATCACTTTATGTCGGGATATTTGCTAAAAATACAAATACTCACCATAAAGGAATGGAGAAGAAGTTATTTCCAAAAGGGATGAATTCAACCACATCACTCTACATTGAGATAGTTGCTAAAAATGCAAAAATTCACTATAAAGGGATGGAGTGAAATTCATCCAAGAGATAAATTCTACCGCACCACTCAATATTGAGATATTTTCTAAAATTCAAGGAGGAGAATTTATCACATAAAGTTAAAAACTAAAATGAGGACTGTCTTCAAGTGACACCAAGTCTTCAATTCATAGGTGGATGAGGGTATGGTTATAATTGAAAGAGATTTTGGAAATTAGGTAGTGGTAATTTAGGGAGAGATAAGAGTGCATGTGGGAAGTGGGGGTGTAAGGATACTATGGAAAAGTGTTAAGTGGCTTACAACACATGTGGGTGTTATTCGGTTTTGCCTTGTTTTGGTTTTTATGAAGAATCGTGCATGAGTAGTGAGAAATGGGTCTTTGCATAAAAATGGGATGACTTTGGTTGTGGGTACATGTCAATTGATTAGGTCGATTTTGATTTGGAATTGGGTTAAAGGTTCCTTCGGGTAGGGGCAAAGTTAGGTTTAATGGTATTAATTTTGACTATGTCAAAATTAAATTTGGTATATGGGTTTGGGTGTTCACGGGTTCAAGAGGCTGGGTCGCGGGTCAAGGTCTTAGTGGAGATGGCTGGAGGTGATTTGGAAATGGATTATGGTTTTGAATTGGGAGATAGGAAATGTATCAATTCCGTTGGTTTCGGTCGAAGGTTCTAGCGGGTTCACAGGTTCGGGTATTGGGGTATAGGGTCACGGGTAAAGGTTGAGTATGGGTCGAACATGGAAGGGGAAGCCGGGTTGTAGCTGCTGGTGGGTCTTGGAGTCGAAACGGGTCGCCAGCGATAAACGGGTTAAAGTGGGGATGGATTTCGAGGTTGGGATATGGTGGATGATTTGGTGTGGGGATATAAGGTGGTTAGTGGAGTGGGGTGTGAGTTTTGGTTTTGGTTATGGTGTATGGAGAGAGGAGACAGAATGTAATAACCCTCGCTTATGAGAACGTATTTTATATTAATTACTAGGTATGGTAATTGGATATAAGTGTTGGGTTATGATTTGAATGTTAATTTAATGATTCAAAGCTAATATTCACTATGAGTTTCCATATATACCATAACTATGGGTGAATATTGCTATGTTATGCTTATTAATATCATATGAATTTAAAATGATATTTGGCTTAATAATGAGACCGGAACTTAAATTGATTTATAAAATGTCCAAATGATAATTTGGAGGCCGCAGTTGATTCCAGAACGTGCGAGATAGTCAGATATTGTGCCATTATGTGTTTTGAGATTTTGGGCATTTTTGACTGATTATCCCTTAAATATGCAATTGCGTATTATTTTATCGCAATAATTTATCAACTGAATTGGGATTTTGGCTAAAGGCACGATTTATGTCTTGTGTGAGTCACTATTCACCTAATTGTCTTTCCTAAACCTAGAGAACTTAAGAGAGGAAGAGAACGAGTAGAGAGAAGAAAGAAAAGTGAAGATTTAAGAGGATTCTTGCTCCCACACCAAGAAAATCTGCATTTTCTTCATTGATGCAAGTTTACTACTTGCTATTTATGGTTTAAGATAAATGATTTGTGTGAGAATGATGTATTTGTTCATGGTTTACTAGTTTAGGGTTTGGATTTTGGTTGGGTTTAAATCATTAAAGGATAGTTGGATGATTGTTGATGTTGATGGTAGTAGTAGTAGTAGTAGTAGTAGTAGTAGTAGTAGTAGTAGTAGTAGTAGTAGTAGTAGTAGTAGTAGTAGTAGTAGTAGTAGTAGTAGTAGTAGTAGTAGTAGTAGTAGTAGCATTTATGTTGTGTGGGTGAGAATAAATGAGTTGGATTTGGGATTAGTTTAAAAATTGGAAATCGTGGTCTAGGTCCGCTCAGATCGGTCGACCGCGTTTCGCAGACCGATCGACTGGGTCTACGGGAGAGGGTTTACTGCAATTCTAAAAAGGCATAAAATTATGGCACGGTCGACCGCAGTCCCCTGACCGGTCGACCGGTCCTGCCGAAATGAACTTTCTGCTTTTCTTCTTAGGCCAAATCTTGAGACGCGATCGACCGCAGTCTTGGGACTGGCCGATCGGTCCCCTGTTTCCTTCCCAAACATTTTATTTTCATTCTTTAACCTCTTCTTTTCATAGGAACATAGGGACCTTCTTAAATGAAGTAAAATAATAGGGTCTTAGAGTATTAGTTGAGTTCGGTTGACTCCCTAGACTCGAAGGGGTTCATCTAGGGTTCCTGTCAAAGAGGGGGGGGGAGATTTAAAGAAATGTTTAGGCATTTCTTCTGTCAGGTAATTCTATAAGAGTCTAGGAAATCTTAAGGTCGAATTTGGAGACTTTAGGAGTATATGCGAACTAGATCTCATTTGAGGATTATTATAAAGTCCAAGCAAGGACATTTGGGAGAGATAACTTGGGAGTTTAAATATTCTTCGAGGTTATTATGATGATGTGAAGTATACCATAATGCATTTGATAAAATGTAAAATGGGTAAAGTAAAACATAAATTACTGAATCATGATATGGAAATTAATAAAATGGATGTTACACACCTCTCTAAATACCATCTTAAGGGAAGTCCGTGCGTGAGGTGAAGCCCCCTGGCTAGTGAATGCAGGGTGGATATAATCCTAGGCCATGTGAGCGCTTGTTTTATATTTTTCTGCGATGGGTAGGAGATTTTGGGTGTGGTCTTGACTACCCCGCAGGCATATGGCCGCTTCCCGACGTTTGCGATAGGATCCCAGGTTGTCTTATGTTAGGCCCTGGAAGATGATGGTTATTTAGGGATGCGCACAGTGGGGAAACCCGGATGGGCGGTCTTAGAATCGTTATATATATATTTATAACTATTCTATTATCGAGTTGGACTCGATGGAACATAAATGCCATAAAGAGCAAAGTATATGCCACAAAGAGCATACTAATGAGATAAGTGCCATAAAGAGCACATGGTAATAAATGCATTCCTGATAAGGAATGGAAAGAAGATGGAATTGAAAATGATGAAAGATGAAAAAGGCTTATAAGTACTTTTATTTCTTTGCATAACTAAATTCTATTTTAATAATCATTTAACTGTTTTAATTCTTTATATGATGTTACCATGCTAGAATATCATCCATATCATCCAATTCTTACCTGTACATTATTGTCATACCTGTCATTTATCTAGTGATCATATAAAACCGGCCTCTGACCAGTTCTTCATTTTCTTGTTGTGTATGTATCTTCTATATTCGTTCAGGTGTTCCGCCGCAAGGTAGCCCGTAATGACTTTCTTTTCTCTGAGTCTTTTGAGGAGCCGTGACATTTTGCGGGTATCACGGGATATTTTGTGTAGACGCCTCTATTATTGTGTTCTAGCTAAGATCAGTCCTTATTCGAGCGTGTGGCTCAAATGGTTGTAATTGTATCATTGATGTATTATGTAACACGTGAAACTTATTGTATGTGGTATGGATGGTATCGACCGACGCTTTATTCGGTCCTTTCTTATCTATTTGATTACACATGTATGTTTGTGGGAATTTCCATCCTCTTTTTCTATTATGGGTTGTTGAAAGGGTTTTCTTTAAATTACAAACTAAAATTTTTGATAACCCGTTTTCTGGAATATTGTGTGGTTATTCCTGATACTCTGTATGATTATTGTGATGCTCAGAATGGTATCTATCTATGATTCCTGTTTCATCGGGGTTTAGGGTTGGCCACCCTTTATTTCGGATAGCGGGTTGTCACAGAGAATATGTGGGGAAGAAGATGGGTTGGGGGTGTTTGTGTATGGTAGGGTCTAGGATAGGTTGGTGTATGTGTGTGAGTTGTTTGGGTGTTGGAATGTGTAGGATAGTGTGGGGGGTTATGTTTTGATTTGTACCCAATTTAAAAATAAAACTATCTAACTAAAAAAAATTAACAAAACTAAAAAATATCAAAAACTATAAAAACTAAAAATTAAAATCCTAGTAAAATAAAACTAAAGAAAATACAAAACCATATGAAACTAAAAAATTAAATTCCTAATAAAAGACAAAAATAAATCTATCCTAATATAATAAAAACTAAAAATAAAGATCAAATAAAAATAAATCCTACACCTAAATAAAGCGACATCTTAAAAATTGACAACACAAATAAATCCTAAAAATATATAAAAAAAATTCTAAACAAAATCTAAAATATATCCTAAAAATTAAAAACGGCTCAAATAAAAATCTAAAAAATTAAATAAAATAAATGGTGCAAACTAAACACACGAGGCTTGGGAATGGGTTTAGGTGAAGGTAACGGGACAGGGTAAAAGGCACAGGGATTAGGTTCGGGTTTAGGGCTAGGGTATTTAGTCCACATTTTGCCGCAATTTGCATTGAAATATAACTTTTAAATCCGCAAGTGCAAGTAAGCTTACAAAATAGACAATTACGCGCATAAGACCCATTTTGTCGAGAATTACTAATTAAAAACTGTTTATTTGGGGTTTTATTTAAACACTTTTGGGTGCTTATCACATCACCCCAAAACAGAAAATTGCTAGTCCTCGGCCAAAAATAGAGAGGAAAAAATATAAGAAACCAAAAGTGTTCCACTTTCGCGGACACTTGCGATTGCACTTAGCATATGCAACAAACCTTTAAACCCACAGGTTTTCCTACAGGGCGAGTATTGTCTCGTGAGGGTTTGCAGGGAATATAGCCACAAAATTCTTTATTTTTACATGGTAGTCAATCTCTTATTAGACGTAAAACAATCGCCTAATCCATCATGAGATAAATATTTTGAGGAATGCAGGCTAGAAGTGTATAAAAAGTTTAGCTAAGTAAATACCCAAGGCACATTCTTCCTAAAACTCAACATGTGTGGTGTAAATCAGTCAAAATGGGTCGAATATCATAAGAGTAATTCTTAGATCACCTTTTTGAAATTATTGCTTCAACTTCAAAATCTCACTGGATATAGCTCTCTAAAATGAACTCAAGAGATTTGGGTAAGTGTATCGCTCTTGTGTGTGAGGAGGTGAGTAAATGTAAGTAAGGTCAAACATCTTACACACATAAGAAATAACAAACATTTTAGAAAGAAAATAGATCTCATGAAAAATGTCGAGTTATTCAACACGTTGACCTTCATTTGCCCGAACACCTAGGGAAAAATATGGATGTTTATAGGTGAGGGGAAATGAAATGAGAGAGATATGATGATATGAGGTAGGATGGTGATATGATGGATGGATGATGGATGTTTAAGAAGAGTGTATTACACTTGGAACAAATGTCTTTATATCACAAGATCTTGATCGCAACTTTCTCTTTTTTCTTTTTTTTTCAAATACCCATCAATGTCTGAGATAAATCTGCTAAAAATACAAATAACCCCAATATATATTTGTATCTAAGTTTTTGTCCATCTAAATCAAACTATGGGAGAGATATTCTCTTAAAATTCAAACACTCTCTATGATGGATTGTCTCCTTTCACTTTCCCTTTTTTCTTCTTTTTCCAAATACACATCAATCTCTGAGATAAATCTGTTAAAAATACAAATAACCCTAACATAGATTTGTATCCATTTTTTTCTTCATCTGAATCAAACTTTGGGAGAGATATTTGCTAAAAATCCAAACACTCTCTTTGATAGATTTTATCCTTTTATTTTCAACACTCTTCCCTTTTTCAACATGGTGGGTGGAAAATGGAGTTGATATGGAAATGGGTGGTAAGGTATATGATGATGATGATGATGATGATGGTGATATGGAAAATGGAATGTGTATGGATGAGGATAAATGTAAGATAAAATAGAATTTGGTTAGTGTATGGATAAAGGTCTGATGATCGGAACAAACTTCAAGACATGTCTTTCTTACAACAAGGAAGTGATGTCGTTCTGAGTGATTAAGCCAAAAATATAGTGAAGAATAATGGGATCATACAACGATTTAAGTGCGGACCCAATGAAAGTTTGATCAACTGGTGACTCGGAGATTGCGTAAAACTCTCTGAAAGGGGGAAAGGCACGAATCTCACAAGCTAAAGTCTCCACTGGTGATCCTTAAGGTTTTCTTGGAAATTATAGTACTCTTCAATTCTAAACCGCTATGACGTGATAAGTGAAAAAAATTTGTTGATCCTAGAAATTCATGGTGGAAAATACCTTGGAACGTATCACAAAAGTTATTTAGAAAAAAATCTCTAGCTTGATTCCTAGACTTAGAAAGATGGATGATAGAAATTTCACGTCAATGAGTGAGATTAAAGAAACCGCACGAAAACTTTCGAAATCAGGTCTTGAAACTTTTTTCAAAAGAGGTACGATTTTGATAAAATTCTCCATCCTCAAACAAAAAGGAACATCGTCCTCGATGTTAAGTAAAATGACTTTTTAAATTGAGAGCAGAAGGGAGGAAACAGATTATCACAATCAACCGCTAATAAAGTGGATTACATATCCAAGATGAGCCTGAATAAGTGATGAAAAAATATGTACAAGTCTATGAACATGGTAAAGTACTAGGTGGTGTGAAACACTACCCGTAAACGGGATGAGACTCATACTCAGAAAAGTGGGTTGCCTCCCGGTAGCGCTAAGTTTAATCTCTTCAACCAGACCGAACCTATTCTCACCCTAAAGATAAGAACTAAGAAATCACGGGGTGGAAGAAAAATTGGGTGATGAGAATCACCCCCAAAGAAGACTGAAGCGTCAGTCTTGTTGGATAAAATTGACAAGGGTGAGGGTGAAGAAACATCGATCACGGGTCTTATTTATTTATTTTTTTCAAGACAAAAGAAAATATTTTTTTATGGTTTTTGAATATTTTGAAAAATAAAGGAAATATTTTTGTGATTTTTTTAGAAAACTATTTTGAAAAAAAATATTTTTGGATTTTTTTTTAAAATGTGAGAAAATAGAAGAAAAATAAAAAAAAATAGTTCTGGATTTTTGAAAAATGTGAGAGAAAATAAAAATATATTTTTGGATTTTTGAAAAATGTGGAAATATTAGCATTAAAAAATATTTTTGGAGTTTTGGGATTTATAAGAAAAATATGAAAAATATATTTGATTATTTTTTTGGGAAAGAAAAGGGCAACGGACTTGATTTGAAACTCAAAAGGATGGAGCGTAAAATTGACAACCTAAAGAGCAAATTAGACAGGTACAAGCAAGGCAGAACTCCTCACTAACACATAGCCAATTTGTTATCTTAAATTAGGTGAGTGGGTAGTCAAATTTTAATTACTCTGCGGGAGAGAAAAAATTACGGAATTTATCTATGTGATCACCTTTGCAAAAATTGTGTTCCTACTTTAATCACAAGATGACTAAAGGCTTCCCATAGAGATTTTCCACAAAGATACTTGACGAAACGATCGGTCGATACAATGTTGGGGACAGCACAAACCCATTTTACTAGGTGGTCGCACTTAAACCCCAGTCTCCCTGGACGCTTTTGTTCCTCAAAGCGATCCGTTCGAGGATTTTTCGGGTGGAGAGGACTCTACGAGTTATCCTACAAGTAAAATTGATCAAAAAGGGTCCTACGAACACCGTATCCGATTGGGCTATTTAGTTGATTGGTTTTAAATTTAATAATAGCTAGGGTAGCACACAATGGATAAATGAGTGAGTCGGGTGATGAAATACCTACTCGTGAATGACCGGGTGTAGGTCTGAGTTGATTCATTTATCACACCATTCAAAAAAATGCGAGAATAAAAATCACATAATAGCACGTAGGCACACGCACTATTGACTCGCCTGCAGGAGATTCGCGAGGGTTGAGAAATGCACCTCCCACAGTTTTTACACGCGTGGGGCGATGATCGATTTGAGTCAATCGAGGGGATATCTCTCCTATCTCAGACGGACCCGGGAGTCCTACCGACCCAATGTAGAGAGGTTTATAAATCCTCGCCTTTCGACGCCCTCTCTCTACCTTGTTCGATTTCCCTATCACGCTTTTCTTTTCTTTTTTGAATTATTACAAATTTAAATAAAAAGAAAAAATGGTGTCTCCAAACACCGCAATACAAGACAAATAATATAATACTAAAACAAATCTTCTAAAAAAATAAAAAATAGTATGAAAAATAAGAAATAAATGACAAATGAACTACATTCCAAAATCTTCGTAAGTGCTTCAAACTCCAAAGATTGGCAACGACGCTATATGATAGAAAAATATTATTCTAATGTGTTGATCGCTATTGCAAATCCTTTTCCATCAAAATTCCCTTGAACCTACAAATAAACTCAAAATATGCAGAGGGTAAGTAAGGGAGTCAATCCAAATCTAAGGAATGAAGAACCAAATATATGAAGACAAAAGTGTAAAATTCATTTGCATATTATTATTTTTTTTTATGATTTTTTAAGGGAATTTTAATTAACTAACTATGCTAACTTTTAAAGTACTAACTAAGATGTAATATCTAATAAGAGAAAACAAAATTGTGCAAAAAACAAACTAACTAAATTGGTCTCATGAGGGCTTCAGAATTCATCCCATGAATGGGAGATTTGCCCTCATTAATCATCATCCAAGATATAAGATAAACAAATAAAAACATATAAGGATTAAATAAAGAGTAATTAAATAGGAGTATATCAAACCCATTTGTTCTTGAATTGGAATAACTCTTCAATTACAAACCAAAATTCTCTCAATTACAATCCCTCACTAATATATTTTATTCTAAAATAAAAACTACAAAAAAAAACTAATTAAAATATACAAAGGATGAATTCATAATGGACTCGTAAATAATAAACAAGATTTGCTAAAAATACAAATCCTCTCATTATAAAATTGTACATTAGAATTCAACCAAGGAAATAAATTCTACATCATCACATTATGTCGAGATATTTGCTAAAAATACAAATACTCACCATAAAGGAATGGAGAATAAGTTACTTCCAAAAGGGATGAATTCAACCACATCACTCTACATTGAGATAGTTGCTAAAAATGCAAAAATTCACTATAGAGGGGTGGAGTGAAATTCATCCAAGAGATAAATTCCACCATACCACTCTATATTGAGATATTAGCTGAAAATACAAATACTCTCTATAGAGGGGTGGAGGAGAATTTATCATACAAAGTTAAAAACTAAAATGAGGATTGTCTTCAAGTGCCACCAAGTCCTCAATTCATAGGTTGATGAGGGTATGGGTAGAATTGGAAGAGATTTTGAAAATTAGGTGGGGGTAATTTAGGGAGATATAAGGGTGCATGTGGGAAGTTGGGGTGTAAGTTTATTATGGGAAAAGTGATAAGTGGCTTACAACACATGTGGGTATTATTTGGTTTTGGCTTGTTTTGGGTTTTATGTAGATTCATGCATGAGTAGTGAGAAATGGGTCTTGGAATAAAAATGGGATTAGTTTGGTTGTGGGTATATGGGTCAATTACTTGGGTCGGTTTTGATTTGGATTCGGGATAGAGGTTGCTTTCGTTAGGAGCAGGGTTGGGTTTAATGGTACTAATTTTGACTAAGTCAAAATTAATTTTGGTAGATGGGTTTGGGTATTCGTAGGTTCAAGAGGTTGGGTCGCGGGTCAAGGCCTTGGTGGAGCTCGCCGGAGGTGATTCGCAAATGGGTTATGGTTTTGAATTGGGAGATGGGAAATGGATCAGCTCCGTTGGTTCTGACCGGAGGTTCTGGAGGGTTCGGAGGTTTGGGTATTGGGTTATAGGGTCATGGGTAAAGGTTGAGTTTGGGTCGAACATGGCAGGGGAATGCGGGTTGTAGCTGCTGGTGGGTCTTGGAGTTGAAACGGGTCGCCGGTGATAAACGGGTTGAAGTGGGTATGGATTTCGAGGTTGGGATATGGTGGATTATTTGGTGTGGGGACATAAGGTGGTTAGTGGAGTGGGGTGTGGGTTTCGGTTTTGGTTATGGAGTATGGAGAGAGGAGAGAGAATGTGGGGGGAAGAAGATGGTTTGGGGGTGTTTATGTGTGGTAGGGTGTAGGATAGGATGGAGTGTGTGTGTGTGTGAGTTGTTTGGATGTTGGAGTGTGTAGGATAGTGTAGGGTGTGTGTATTTAGACTTGTACCAAATTTAAAAATAAAACTATCTAACTAAAAAAATTTAAAAAAATCAAAAACTATAAAAACAAAAAATTAAAATCCTTATAAAATAAAACTAAAGAAAATAAAAAACCTACTGAAACTAAAAAATTAAATTCCTAATAAAAGACAAAAATAAATCTATCCTAATAAAAATAAAACTAAATAAAATTAAAAATAAAAAATAAAGATCAAACTAAATTAAAATTTGCAGCTAAATAAAAAGAAATATTAAAAATAGCCGACACAAATAAATCCTAAATATATATACAAAATTCAAAACAAAATCAAAAAAATACAAAAAATTAAAAACGACTCCAATAAAAATCTAAAAAATTAATAAAAAAAATAAAAATTAAATAAAGGGTTGAAACTAAACACACGAGGCTCGGGAATGGGTTTAGGTGAAGGTTACGAGACAGGATAAAAGGCACAGTGGTTTGGTTCGGATTTAGGGACAGGGTATTTATCCCACATTTTGTCGCAATTTTCTTCGAAATAGAGCTTTTAAATCCATAAGTGCAAGCAAGTCTACAAAATAGACAATTACGCGCATAAGACCCATTTTGTCGAGAATTAGCAATTTAAAACTGTCTATTTGGGATTTCATTTATACACTTTTGGGTGATTGTCAAAACTTAATGCACACAAGTCTAGATTTTGACGATTCTACAAATCAATAGCGTTATGACACGACCGATAAACTTATGATTCATTGTGCACACCCGTTGATCTTCAACTAAACTCCATCAAAAGATTAAAAAAATTGTTATCTATTACTCTATTTTCATGATTCTTTTGAAGTTATTTCTTTTGAATGATCAAATACTTAATTATATTAGTCCATTTTTGGCAATTTTTCTATTTGTATTGCCTTAAATAAGTTATTGGGCGCATGCCAACTGTGTCTTCTCTACAAAGACATTTTTCTTTCGTAGCCCTTTTCTGTGCGCACTCATATTTTTTCATTACTATTCGACTATCGGACAACGGTTCTTAGACGCACAACCCTCCTAGTCATTAATACATGCAAATGACGAGATTAATAGGAGAACATATCACCAAACACAAATGCACATGAGAACTTAAATGTTCAAAGAGCTCGTGCATGTGTGTGCGGAGGCATATACACAGTCGAATCCATAATGCAAGTCAAGTTCGAAACAACTCCACAAAAAATATGGTTAAGATAAATCTAAGTATCTAAATCCATAACCAACTGACCTATCGAGAAAGAATTTGCGAAGTGAATGGGATTCAAGCACACCAATATACCATACCATAAGTGTAAAACTCAAGACATAAAAATAAAAAATATTGTAGAGATTTTATAAAACATACTACACCAAATCTGCCGGATTGTCACGGTCATTGACCGTGACAAGTCCAACTTGTTAAGGTCAATGATCGTGACAAGTCTGTGAGGATAACTTTTATTGTCACGGTCGGTGACCATGACAAGTTCATTAGATTTGTTACGATCATGTCACGATCTTTGACCTTGACAAGTTTTGTCACGGTTAATGACCGTGAAAAACTCGTGGCAATGTTTAAAAATTATCACGGTCAATGATTGTGATAATTCTGGGTAGAATTGAAAAAAAAAATTATTGGGCAGTATGGCCATTGCCACTGCCCAGCAGTATATTTATACATGTTATAGCAACGTTGCACCTGTCCAAACATCATATATCCAAACAAAATAGAGATAATGCAAATATACATTCAAAATAATATGCATCACGATATAATCCAAATATAATTCAAATGTAACAACTTAAAACAATTCAATTCAAATAATGTCACTACATGTCAAGGGTAGGTCTGAGGAGGGGAATAAACCACACGATATACGAATTAATACACCCAGTAATATGCATCGTGCCTCATTGTTCACACAACCACAATGGGGAGTTTTCCTTCCCGGGTATCACATGCGTGACAAGCACGTTGACCTCGATGTCTTAAAGCAAACATCCATGAACTGGCATACCCTGGACAGTATTCGGGTCCCTAAACCCCCGCCCTATCCGCTGGCCATCAAATATGTCATGTATAAACACGGTAAGCTAACCAAGTGTCAACATCGGTCGGTCGAAGGCAGCCAAATAGGGGACTGGATCATCAGAGTCGGCACGTGTCGGCGATGAAGAAGCTACGTCCACATCCTCGTCCTCCTTTACCTCCTCCTCCACCACCTTCTCCTTTATTTTCCCCTTAAGGTTTTCTCCCAATGAACGCTTCATGAATGAGAACATATCTTGGATCGTCGCCTCCAAATAGGACGGCTTCACGTCATGTGAGTCCACCGTTCGATCCAACCCGGTGTTGCTCGTCTCCAATTCGATGATCCTAGATTTGGCCACCCGCAATCTCACCCCCCTTGTCCTCCCCTTGCGATCAGTGCCAAGCACTTGGCTGAGTGCGTCTATGGACAAAGATTCCCTGTCGGCATCAGACTGCGACTCATGCACTTCCTTAAGCTTTGCCTAAAACGAAAAAAAGCACATGACTAGTTAAATAAGTAAATAAAAAAATTATTATGTAATTAACAAAAAGTAAATTGTCAGATTACTTACAATTGTGGTCGCGATGCTCGGGGACACCTCTTAATCCTTCCCCTTCTTCGTCCGAATAGCCACATAAGTATCGAGCCTATGTGGCCTACCCCAGGGCCACTCCCCGTCCCCTAAAATAAAATAATGCAAAATTAGTATCGGCCCCGTAAAGTAAAATAATGCAGAATAATATATTTCTGTAATAATAGAAAAATTAACTCTTACCATCATCCTATGCTCCACCTCGGCGTAAGATATCCTGTCGGAGTAGTGTACGTCCGTCTTTTTCCCCCGATTTTCCCTTTTCGATTAGAGAGATGCCAATTGTCGCTCCCTGACCTCATTATCAATGAACTTTTGCCATTGTGCCAATGAGATCGGCTCCTTCGGCGGGACAGAGCCACGCCTTCGGATAACGGTCTCTCGGGGCTTCCCAAAGTACCGGGTCCGCATATGTTTCTTCCACGTCTTGTGTTGCTCCCTCAACTGCTCCAAGACGGAATCGCGTAGTTTTTGATCCAGACTGAATTGGTCATGTCCAATAAATACAATGTTAGTTACGAATAAATATAAATATAAATATAAAATGAAATTGAAATCGAAATTGAAATTGAAATTGAAATATTCATATAAATATAAATATAAATACATTACCTGTAATGCCTCCCAAATAGCTAACTTCAGCTCATTTGTCACCTCCCTCCAACTAGTGTACCTCGGGCCAATGATCGTCTTTACCAGCTCGAGGGATCTCGCTAATAGCCCCATCTTGTTCTCGATGGCCATCCCCAATTTTCCATTTTTGGGGAGCCTAGGGGCCGAGGAGCCCTCGTCGCCTCCGCTACGACCGAGCCCAGACAACATCATCATCCTTGCCTTAATACCTGAAGGAGACATTTTCTGTAACAAAAAAGTTGTTATTAGTACAAATCAAAATGAATTAGAAGAAGACATGCAAATATGTACAATTAATACATATCCAAATGAATTATTAATGTTTAACACCTCAATTCTGAATTCCAAAACAACATCATCTAACTCATAATATGTACAATTACTAAAAATTTGAAACATCCCCACCCCCACCCCTATTGCCCACACATATGCACACTACACAAGAGTGAAAAATGATAAAGTGCAAATCGATTAAAAGCATTAAGAATGGGTTGATAAAGTACAAATTGGAATATTTATTACAAATTAAAAAATTATTTCAAATCCGGGTTATCATCAAAAATGTATTGATATTCAGTAGGAGCAGCCAAGTCATCCACACTACTATTTAGACGCTTTGGCGCATGTAGGACAATTGACCACAGCCAAGTCCAAATTCATGTCACGCTATTGCCAGATAAATCGTACTGCGTCTTCAAACTGTGCAAACCAACCATGGCATGTAAAGTTATTTGATCTTTCTCACAGCCAGAGTATAACGGTTGGGTCGCCTTAAATTTTAAACTTTGATAGTCATCATCAAGGTTTATCGCGATATCTTCACGATCAATTGAACCTTGTACATCATCAGTAACCTCATTCTCATCCTCTTCATAAACTTCATACACATCATCAACTAAATGCTCTAACATATTATGATCTACATCGTCCCCTTCTACATCTATCCTACTTGTTGAAGGTTGTTGTGAAGGTTGTTCGGGGATAAAAGTAACTTTTAATTCACTGTAAAAACTCCAAAATCGATAAATATCTTCCATACCCCATCTTAACAAATATAGTTCAACTGTTTTCCACTCAAACACCTTACCATTCTTACACCTAGCACACAAACACGAAAACTCTTCATCATTATGACATCTCTTTGCGTATTTCACAAATTCATTAGCACCTCTGCAACATACATCCCCCATTCTATTTGTCTAACCCATCCACTCTTTATATTTCGGATATCCCATCATAGCTGCCACAACTAATCACCTATTAAAGGTAAGAAGCGTATATTCATGGATTAGTATAAACAAAACTTAGATTTATAGTATGTTTCATTTAATTATGTCTTATTTATATTCGATTTTTAAATTTCAAATTCAAATTCAATTTATAATATAAATTCATATTTCCTCCATCTCCTCTATAGGGTGAGTGGTCCTATCCCATTCAAGGCCACATATTTTTGTAATATATTTAACAACTCATGCACATTGTTACGATTTGATAGAAATTTGGCAGCATATCCCTGTAGTTCTCCAAGTACACGACGTAGATTAGCGAGTATGAGTGTTATTTCAATTGATCAATTGAAATAATAATCACACTTGTCAATCTAGTATATACCCAGAGAACATTAGGATACGACTACAGAACTTCCTCCAAAAGTAATAACTTTAACCCACTAAGAATATTATTATACAGAAATTATGCAGTCCCAAACTGTCCAAACGGGACAATTTGAGAGATCTCATTACAGGGGTAATGACTCTCGAACGGGTCTAAGGGTTATTGAATACGTACGCATAATAACTAGAAGGCTAGTATCTATGTGCACTAAATGTAATTTCAAGTATGTTTCATTTAATTATCATACTATATATATATATTGTTCGTGATACAAAGTAATTTTTAATAAAAAGTTGAAAAATCCCACCCTCATATGGACAATAATCCAGTGGTCATGCCACTTATAAAATTAACCAACCGAACATCGATCCACTACAATCCAACCACAATGGCAACAACAAATGTGTATCCCGTACTCCTTCTAATTCATCTACTCAATTAATTCTTTTCATCAATTAAAGTATACAATTATTAATTTACTAATTTACATTAAGGGGAATCCTACTTGCATATTAAAGGGCACTAATTACTAATTTACTAAAAAAAATTAACAACAAATCAATATTTAATCAATCAATTCTTTTACAATGGGCACTACAATATGAGGGGCAATATCTAATAAACCAATCAACATTTAATTAAAAAAACATGCACATATACACACACACAGCCCCACACCCCCTGCCCACCTCCCATCCCCAGCCCTGCCCCCCTCCCCCACTGCCACTGCCCACCACACACGCACACGCACACACATATACACACACGTGTATATATACACACACACACATAGTTCCCCCTACCCTCACCCCAACCCTGCCCCCTCCACACACACACATGCGCATATATACCACACACACATACACACACTCACACACACATTTACACACACATATGCATAAATGGAAGAGAAATAGAGAGAGAAAATATACCAAAATCGTAGAGAGAGAGAGTGCATTCGTTTAGAGAGAGAGAGAGAGAAATGGAGGGAATAAAAATCAGTGGGAAAAAGAAGAGGGGAGGGTTTTTTACTGACAGAATTGTCACAGACATATCACGGTCATTGACCGTGACAACATTATCGGATTGTCACGGTCAATGACCGTGACAAGTCTGTGACAACTGTACTTGTCACGGTCATTGACCGTGACAAGAATTTGTCACGGTCATTGACCGTTACAAAAAAATGCGTGTTTTTTTATCACGGTCAATAACCGTGAGAATGTTGATCGGTTGAAGGTTGTCAATTTGACCATTTTGGTGTAGTGACATTTTGGACACAAAAGAAAAATCTTTGTATATTTTTCAAAAATATATCAAAACAAAATCTTTTTGTAGTTTTTTAATATGACTCAAGAAAGAAAAAGATAAAAATACAAATATACCCAAATGGTTTCTTTTTTATCACTAGTTCTCATTAAAATTGGACTTATATTGATATTTTTTTTGTTTTGTAAGCTTGTACACATTCACAATTTCAAAAGCTTTATTTCAAGATGATTGTGGCAAATTTGGGCTTATTCAGGGTTAAGCCTAACCCCCATGCCTATTACCCTGACTCGTAACCTTCAACTAGATCCATCCCGAGCCTTGTGTGTTTAGTTTGCACCCTTTATTTTATTTTTATTTTTTAGATTTCTATTTTTGTCGTTTTTAATTTTTAGGATTTATTTTATATTTTGTTTTGAGTCTTGTATATTTTTAGGATTTATTTGTGTGTCGGGTGAGTTTTATTTTTTTTTATTTTATATTTAGTGTTATACGTTCTCGTTTTATTAGATTTTTATATTTTTTGTTTTTAGTTTTTTAAGTATAGTTTTATTTTTATTTTATTTTATCTTATTTTCTTTTAGTGTTGTTAGGCTAGTTTCATTATTTTAATTTATTATTATTATTATTATTAATGGGTTAGGATTTTATTTTATTTTTACTATTTTGTTAATTTTATTTTTTAGGTAGTGTTATTTTAATAAGGGTACAAACTAAAACACACATACACCTAACATACATACACTCACCCACACCCTAAAACACTCACTCACCCTCACTCTTCTTACCATACACCCTTACACACACAAACACATCTCCCATCTTCTTCCCCACCCACACTCTCTCTCCTCTCACCTCCATAACTAAAGCCCACTTCTCACGTACTCCATACAAACCCCTCCATAAACACGACCCATCATCAACCCAATATCACGACCCAAACCCGAAAAACTTTGACTGAACTCTCTAACCATCTGCTAAACCCGGGATAGACCCGCTGAAGACACCCGAATTTCAACCCGAGGCCAGCCATTCCCAATACCCGTATCACCGCTCCGACTAGGCCCCCAGTCCTCCTAACTCCGGTCATTCCCCTCTTTAAATTCGGCAACGGCAACCCATAACCCAAGATGCCTCGACGCCACTCGACTTCTCACGAACCCCCTACCCAGGTATAATCTCAAATTCGACCTTCATCCTACATCCTTCAACCCGAGTTGAACCGAGACCATAAACTACAACCCATAAACCACCAACCATTTCCACCTTATAAATAACCAACCCCATTCATTCACACCAAAAAAATGATTCTAGTTACCTGCATAAAACCAAAGGTAAAAACAAGCAAAGGCCAAAGTCAAAGACACCCACATGTTTAATATGTCGCTTTCCTATTTTTTTCAAAAGTACCCCCAACACTCCATCCTCCTTCATTCCTTTACCACCTCATCCACATGCACATTTAAAACTCCTTAAATTACCCTCTCACACCTTAAACCCCTCATGCACAATTATCATACCCAATTTGACCCTTCTCTATGTGCATCCTATAAATTGAAGACTTGGTGCCATTGATGAAGAATCCTCATTTTAATTTTTAACTTTTTGTGATAAATTCTCCTCCACCACTCTATAAAGAGTATTTACATTTTTAAAAAATATCTCAATATAAAGTGGTGTGGTAGAATTTATCTCTTGGATGAATTTCACTCCACCCCTCTATAGTGAATTTTTGTATTTTTAGCAACTATCACAATCTAGAGTGATGTGATTGAATTCATACCTTTTGGAAGTAACTTCTACGCCATCTCTTTATGGTGAGTATTTGCATTTTAAGCAAATAGGTTAACATAAAGTGATGATGTAGAATATATTTCCTTAGATGAATTCTAATGTACAATTTTATAATTTGCGAATTTGTATTTTTAGCAAATCTCTCTTATTATTTAATAGTCCATTATGAATTCATCCATTGTATATTGTAATGAGTTTTTATTTTTTTTAGTTGCTAGTTTTTAATTTATATATATATATATATATTGTGATGAGGGAATGTAATTAAGAAATTTGATTGTAATTGAAGATTCCATTCCAATTCAAGGCTTATATGGATTTGACCTATTCCTCTTTAATTACTCTTGTTTCAATCCCCACATGCTTTAATTTGTTTAGTTTCTATTTTGGATGATAATTAATGACGGCAAATCTCCCATTCATGGGATGAATTTTGAAACCCTTATGAGTCCAATTAGTTAGTTTACCTATTAGCACAATTTTGTTTACCTCATTTTTAATAAATTATCTTTTACATCTTAGTTAGTACTTTAAAAATTAGTATAGTTAGTTAATTAATAATCCCTTGAAAAATCATTAAAAAAAATAATAATATGCAAACGAATCTACGCATGTCTTCACATATTTTGTGTTTCATCCTTAGATTAGGATTGACTCCCTTACTTACCCTATGAAAATTTTGAGTTTATTTATAGGTTCAAGGTGATTTTGATGGAAAAATAGTTGCAAGAATGACATACATATTATAGACGCATTTTTTTTCTATCAAATGGCGTCTTTGTCGGTCTCTGGAGCTTGAAGAACTTGTGAAGATTTTGGAGTGTAGTTCATTTATCATTTATCTTTCTTATTTTTTGTACTATTTTTCATTTTCTTAGAAGGCTTGTTGTAGAAGTGTATTATTGGCTTGTATCGCAGTGCTTGGAGACACCATTATTTTTTTTATTTAAATTTGTAATAATTCAAAGAAAAAAGAAAAAAAGCGTGATAGGAAAATCGGACAAGGTGGAGAGACGGCGTCCAAGGCGGGGATTTAGAAACCTCTCTACTTTGGGTTGGTAGGACTCCCGAGGTCGATTGAGATAGGTGAGATCTCCCCCCAGTTGAATCAAATCGTTCATCACTCCACGCATGTAAAAAGCATGTGAGGTACATTTCTCAAACTCTTGCGAATCCCTTGCAAGCGAGTCAATTTTGTGTGTGACTGCGTGCTCTTATTTGATTTTTATTATCGCATTTTTTGAACGTGTGTGATGAATTAATCAATTAAGACCTACACCCGGTCATTAACGAGAAGGGATTTCATCACCCGACTCACTCGCTTATCCTTTGTGTGTTACCCTAGCTATCATTAAATTTAAAATCAATTAGCTAGCTAGCCCAATAGGAGAACATTTTTGCAAAGGCGGTCACAAAGATAAATTTCGTGATTTTTATCGCGCCCGCAACTTAATTAAAATTTGACTACCCATTCACTAAATTTTGAAGATAAAAATTGGCTATGTGCTAGTTATGATTTATCCTTGACTTATGTGTATCCAATTCAATTTTTCGGTAGTCGGTGTTCGTCAGTTCGTTCAAATTTTGGAGTCCATATATTTTTCCCGTCTTTTCTTCCAACAAAAATCCAAAAATATTTTTTTTCCATTCTTTTTCCCCACAAATATCCAAAAATATTTTCTTCCTTTATTTTTATAAAAAATTAAAAACATTTTCTTCCTTTCATGCTCTAAAAATCACAAAAATGTTTCCTTTTTCAAAATATTAAAAAATAACAACAAAAAAAAAAAAATCTTTTATCTTGAAAATAAAAATAAAAAAATACGGTTCGTGACCGGTGCCTATTCACCCTCACCCTTGCCTTTCTTCCATATATATTTCTTCACCCTCACCCCTTTAACCTTTATCCAACAAGGCTGATGCGCTTTCATAGTTCTTATCTTTAGGGTGAGAATGGTTTGGTCTGACTGAAGACATTAAAATTAGCGCTACCGGGAGGCAGTCCATTGTTCCTGAGTATGAGTCTTATGCTGTTTAGGGTTGGTGTTTTACACCACCCAATGCTTTACCATGTTTATAGACTTGTACACATTTTTATCTCCTTACTTATTCAGGTTTCTTCTTGGCTACATTTGATTCACTCCATTAGCGGTCGATCATGGTACTCTCTTTACTATCCTATGCTCTCAATTTTAAATATCGTTTTATTTAACATTGAGGACGTTGTTCCTTTTTGTTTGAGGTGGGAAATTTTATCAAAATCGTATCTCTTTTGAAAGAAAAAATCTAGACCTGATTTTTAAAATTTTCATGCAGTTTTTTTCATCTCACTCATTGACGTGAATGTTCTATCATCCATCTTTTAAGTCTAGGAATCAAGCTAGAGGATATTTTTTTTCTAAATAGCTTATGTAATACGTATCAAGGTATTTTGCACCGTGATTGTCTAAACTCAATAAAATTTACGCACTTATCATGTCACTAAAGTTTAGAGTTGAAGAGTACTACAATACTCAACAAAACCTTAAGGATCACTATTGGAGACTTTAACTTGTGAGATTCGTGCCTTTCCCCATTTTTAGAATGTTTTACGCAGTCTCCGAGTCACAAGTTTATTCAACTTTCTTTCACTACATCAAAACTGGCGATTGGTCACGGCCAAAATCCCTGACCAAAATTGTGGGTCGCGGACTTCGACCGTGACCATTTCTGGCGTGACCATTTTCGTGGGTCGCGGCCCAAGTCCGTGACCAAAAAATGGTCACGGCCAAGAGGGGTCACGGCAGATGGTCGCGGACTTTGGCCGTGACCCATGCCGTGATGGGTCGCGGCCCTTATCCGTGACCCACAATCGTGACAAATTGGTCGCGGCCAAAGTCTGCAACTCACGTCCGTGACAAAAAAAAATTTAAAAAATTGATCGCGGCCCTTATCCGTGACTCACAACCGTGACAAATTGGTCGCGTGACAAAAAATATTGGTCGTGGACCTTGTCCGTTACTCACAACCGTGACAAATTGGTCGCGGCCAAAGTCCGCGACCCACGTGCGTGACAAAAAAAAATTAAAAAAGTTGGTCGCGCCCCTAGTCCGCGACCCATAACCGTGACAAAAAAATAAAAAAAATGGTCGCAGACTTTGACCGCGACCATTTTTAAGCGCGACAAAAAAAAATAAAAATGGTCATGGACAAAGTCCATGACCATATTTATCTATAATTTTAAAAAAATGTATTTTTTTTGTCCAATCCTAAAATTGGGGGTCCTGTGAGTGCACCGTCGATTGCTACGAGGTGTTACAAATATTTATTATAGGCAAAACAATAAAAAAAATCACAAATTGCGAATTGAGAATGTTGTTAATAAACAAATATATATATATATATATATATATATATATATATATATATATATATATATATATATACAAACTTAAAAATATTACACGTCTTAATAATTCACAGACCAAAAAAAATTGGGCAGAGTTTCCTCTATTTTCTTGACATTCCAAAACCTGTAAATGAAAAACCTGTTTATTATAAAGCCCGCACGGCTATAAAATTCAACAATCAAATTATAAAAGCCCGCACGGCCATAAAACTAAACAATAAAAGCCTTCACGGCTATAACACATAAAAAACATTATCCTGAATGTCCACAACATATAAATAATCATCATGTTGTAAACCATTGCCTCCTTCATTTGATCCACGTGCAAAAATCCTACAAATGATAGGATACAAAAAACAAAAATATCAGTAACCAAGTATTTTTACAAAAAATTTAATCAAGCTGAAAAATTGCATATATGAGTTAAAATTATCAGTAACCAAGTAGACATATGAAAATTACCGTCGTTTTGAGAGGTGTTGGTGGGAGGTGTTGGTGCCACCCACAGGGCCGTTCGGGGGCTGTTTCGAGTTTTCACCCTCTAACGTCATGTTTTTAAGCCTAAGTCTAGAAATAAGAAAATTACCGTCGTACTCTCAAACTGGGAGTCCCGCGGCTGCGGGGTCAGTTCCTACGAGTTACGTTGGTCCCGTGGGAGGTGTTGGTGCCACCCACGGGGCCGTTCGAGGGCTGTTTCGAGTTTTCACCCTCTAACGTCATGTTTTTAAGCCTAAGTCTTAAAATATGCAAATTACCGTATTACTCTCAAACCGGGAGACCCGCGGCTGCGAGGTCAGTTCCTACGAGTTACGTTGGTCCCGTGGGAGGTGTTAGTGCCACCCACGGGGCCGTTTGGAGGTTGTTTCGAGTTTTCACCCTCTAACGCCATGTTTTGTTTAAGTGTAGAAATATGCAAATTACCCTCGTACTCTAAAACCGGGAGACCCGCGGCTGCGGGGTCAGTTCCTACGAGTTATGTTGGTCCCGTGGGAGGTGTTGGTGCCACCCACGGGGCCGTTCGGGGCTGTTTCGAGTTTTCACCCTTTAACGCCATGTTTTTCTTAAGTGTAGAAATACGCAAATTACGGTCG
The DNA here is from genome assembly GCA_949130495.1 of Sambucus nigra. Taxonomy (NCBI): domain Eukaryota; kingdom Viridiplantae; phylum Streptophyta; class Magnoliopsida; order Dipsacales; family Adoxaceae; genus Sambucus; species Sambucus nigra. The sequence goes on from OX422219.1 coordinate 178,348,210, forward strand.
TTTTCTCAAACCGGGAGACCCGCGGCTGCGAGGTCAGTTCCTATGAGTTACGTTGGTCCCGTGGAAGGTGTTGGTGCCACCCACGGGGCCGTTCGGGGGCTGTTTCGAGTTTTCACCCTCTAACGTCATGTTTTTAAGCCTAAGTCTAGAAATAAGAAAATTACCATCGTACTCTCAAACCGGGAGTCTCGCGGCTGCGGGGTCAGTTCCTACGAGTTACGTTGGTCCCGTGGGAGGTGTTGGTGCCACCCACGGGACCGTTCGGGGGATGTTTCGAGTTTTCACCCTCTAACGTCATGTTTTTAAGCCTATGTCTTGAAATATGCAAATTACAGTATTACTCTCAAACCGGGAGACCCGCGGCTGCGAGGTCAGTTCCTACGAGTTACGTTGGTCCCGTGGGAGGAGTTGGTGCCACCCACGGGGCCGTTCGGGGGCTGTTTCGAGTTTTCACCCTCTAACGTCATGTTTTGCTTAAGTGTAGAAATACGCAAATTACCCTCGTACTCTCAAATCGGGAGAACCGCGGCTGCGGGGTCAGTTCCTATGAGTTATGTTGGTCCCGTGGGAGGTGTTGGTGCCACCCAGGGGGCCGTTCGGGGGCTGTTTCGAGTTTTCACCCTTTAACGTCATGTTTTGCTGAAGTGTAGAAATACGCAAATTATGGTCGTATTCTCAAACCGGGAGACCCGCGGTTGAGAGGTCAGTTCCTACGAGTTACGTTGGTCCCGTGGGAGGTGTTGGTGCCACCCACGGGGCCGTTCGGGGGCTGTTTCGAGTTTTCACCCTCTAACGTCATGTTTTTAAGCCTAAGTCTAGAAATAAGCAAATTACCATCGTACTCTCAAACCGGGAGTCCCGCGACTACGGGGTCAGTTCCTATGACTTACGTTGGTCCCGTGGGAGGTGTTGGTGCCACCCACAGGGCCGTTCGGGGGCTGTTTCGAGTTTTCACCCTCTAACGTCATGTTTTAAAGCCTATGTCTTGAAATATGCAAATTACCGTATTACTCTCAAATCGGGAGACCCGCGACTGCGAGGTCAGTTCCTACGAGTTACGTTGGTCCCGTGGGAGGTGTTGGTGCCACCCACGGGGCCGTTTGAGGGTTGTTTCGAGTTTTCACCCTCTAACGTCATGTTTTTAAGCCTAAGTCTAGAAATAAGAAAATTATCGTCGTACTCTCAAACCGGGAGACCCGCGGCTGCGGGGTCAGTTCCTACGAGTTACGTTGGTCCCGTGGGAGGTGTAGGTGCCACCCACGGGGCCGTTCGGGGGCTGTTTTGATTTTTCACCCTTTAACGCCATGTTTTGCTTAAGTGTAAAAATACGCAAATTATGGTCGTATTCTCAAACCGAGAGACCCGCGGCTGCGAGGTCAGTTCCTACGAGTTACGTTGGTCCCGTGGGAGGTGTTGGTGCCACCCACGGGGCCGTTCGGGGGCTGTTTCGAGTTTTCACCCTCTAACGTCATATTTTTAAGCCTAAGTCTAGAAATAAGAAAATTACCGTCGTACTCTCAAACCAGGAGACCCGCGGCTGCGAGGTCAGTTTCTACGAGTTACGTTGGTCCCGTGGGAGGTGTTTGTGCCACCCACGGGGTCGTTTGGGGGCTATTTCGAGTTTTCACCCTCTAACGCCATGTTTTTAAGCCTAAGTCTAGAAATACGCAAATTACCATCGTACTCTCAAACCGAGAGACCCGCGGCTGCGGGGTCAGTTCCTAACAGTTACGTTGGTCCTGTGGGAGGTGTTGGTGCCACCCACGGGGTCGTTCGGGGGCTTTTTCAAGTTTCCACCCTCTAACGTCATGTTTTTAAGCCTAAGTCTAGAAATAAGCAAATTACCGTCGTACTCTCAAACCGGGAGACCCGCGGTTGTGAGGTCAGTTCCTACGAGTTACTTTGGTCCCGTGGGAGGTGTTGGTGCCACCCACGAGGCCGTTCGGGAGCTGTTTCGAGTTTTCACCCTTTAACGTCATGTTTTTAAGCCTAAGTCTTGAAATATACAAATTACCCTATTACTCTCAAATCGGGATTCCCACGGCTGCGAGGTCAGTTCCTACAAGTTACGTTGGTCCCGTGGGAGGTGTTAGTGCCACCCACGGGGCCGTTTGGGGGCTGTTTTGAGTTTTCACCCTCTAACATCATGTTTTTAAGCCTAAGTCTAGAAATAAGCAAATTACCATCGTACTCTCAAACCGGGAGACCCGCGGCTGCGAAGTCAGTTCCTATGAGTTACGTTGGTCCCGTGGGAGGTAGTGGTGCCACCCACGGCTACGAGGTCAGTTCCTACGAGTTACCATCGTTCTCCTTTTGGGATGAGATACAATTCTTGACCGAAGAAAGCTCGTCCACAAGAGGTGCAATGTGTTGAAGTTTTGTTTTTGGCATATGTGATCCAACACCTCTCGTCCTCCCCCTTTTGTTCTTTCCAAAGGTCTTAGTCAGGGCATCATTTTCAAGGTCAAATTCATCAGTAGGGCTTGAATCTGATTGACTGCTGATGGCCTCTATTGATTCCAGTGTCTTAGCCAAGTGCAGCGGGAATTTATTATCTTTGTCCCGTCGAGCATGAAGGAATAAGTTGGACCGATTTGGGTTTTTACCGGCATCTGGACCATCTTTTGTCCTACTCTCCCATTCATTCTTCAAATCCTCATATGATTTGGATCCCAGCTTATGGATATCAGTTTTTTGTGCCCTATTTTTTTTATTTTGCTCCCTTTGGACCAACTTGTTTTCCTTCGCCTCATTCTCTAAAAACTTATTCCACTGGTCCACCGGCATTTCAACATTGGAAGGCACTTTCTCTTTCAAAGCCAAAATATCGGAGCTCGCTGCCTCTTTCGGGAAATGTTTCTTTCGAAGGTTTCTCCAGTATGTCCTCAATCCTTCAGCAACCCGAGATGGAACCTTATTCTTGGAATGGTCAGGAAATGAGAAATGCTTGCAAAGTTGGTAATATATGTCATCTTTGACAGCTTGATCAACAAGGTTCCAATTGTCTGGTCCACCGACTCCCACGTTCATTTTTCCCAGCGACAAACACCAGGCTTTAAAGTTCATCACGTCATTCCTATCACCCGTCGGGTTATTCCCGAGAAGGGAGAAGCCAATAGGCTTCTTTTCATTTGAGCGGGAGGCATCATGAGTGTTGGATTGGGGCGTTAAAGCAACGAGAGTGCTGGATTGGGGCATAGGAGCACTTGGGGTTGGACTTGGTGAGGAGTGAACCATTGGTGGAATTGTGAATTGCTCAGCCATTGGTGTTGAGAATCCGGGTTCTGCACGAGATGGTGAACCTCGTTGTGATGTCACATCGGCACTTGGTACCCTAGGGTTGTTTCCTCTCGACATTATCTACAAAAATTAAAAAATATAAGTGACTAAAGAATTATAATAATATGAAATTATAACTAATTAATCAAGATTAATTAGTTTTAGATAGATAGATAGATAGATAGATAGATAGATAGATAGATAGATAGATAGATAGATAGATCGATAGATAGATCGATAGATAGATCGATAGATAGATAGATAGATGGATAGATAGATGGATAGATGTATAGATGGATCGATAGATAGATAGATAGATAGATAGATAGATAGATAGATGGATAGATGGATCGATAGATAGATGGATAGATGGATCGATCGATAGATCGATAGATAGATAGATAGATAGATAGATAGATAGATAGATAGATAGATAGATAGATAGATAGATAGATAGATAGATAGATAGATAGATAGATAGATAGATAGATAGATAGATAGATAGATAGATAGATAGATAGATAGATAGATAGATAGATAGATAGATAGATAGATAGATAGATAGATAGATAGATAGATACCTTTTCAAAGTAAGACTTTAGAATAAGTTCAATGTGTCTGATCTCCATCCATTCGGTATTAGTTTTTAAGAACCTATGAATTTTTTCACGTGACCAACTAGAAGGAAGGGTATCTATGATTGATGTGTAGATGTCAGTGACATGAACTCGAAATCCCCTATTTCTCAACTTGTTGGCAAGATTCAATTTTACGTGCATGTGGCGCGAGACATCACAGTCTATGGCAGTGCTCTCTGTACGCAGTTGTATCCATAACGGGTGGATTTTTTTTTTCGCCTTCTCCAACAACGTAACCAAGGTCAGGGCTATGTCGAGATTATGTGTGTGAAATATATTTTGCATAACGTCATCCCAGTTTTCTGGTAGAGAAAATAGAATACGATCGAACAAGTAATCTTGTTGGATATCAAATCCATGATTTATAAGGTAGTTAAATTGTTCGATCTTTTTATTTCCATACCTATAAATAGAAGTACCCTCTATATGACGCACGCTAATAAAAGAGTTATGTGTGCGGTCTAATTGCAACCTGTCCCACTCTTGTTGATAGTATTTATCACCGTGCCTCATTTTTCCTGAGAAAAGTGTACGAGGGCATGAATACGAGTCCTGCTATTAAGGTTTAGGTTTGAAAGTTATGTAAGTTTAAACATACATATACACATAAACAAGACAAGCATGTGTGATATACTTTTTCATAGGCAAATCAAGAGCACACCCAACAAATTTAATAACATATACATTTATCGACACTAGTATCAATTCAATAAATTCAACATAGTATCCAACAACCAAGCCAACAATATCTCACTATAGTAATGTGTACACGTGTTTGCGACTCATATGTCAAAAAAAATCATTTAATTATATTTTCTCAAAAAAAAAAGACACGGGCATATTTTGATTAAAAAAATACACACATATACAATCTAGGGTTTATTGACATAATCTATGCATACACACACATACAAGCTAGGGTTTATTGACATAATCTATACATACACACACATACTATTTAAGGTTTACTCAACCCTAATATTTTTTTTTAACATAAATCTATACATACACATACATACAATCTATACATACACACACATGTACACATACAAACATAAATCTACACATACATACACAAAAATTAGGGCTTTAGTTAGAAATCACAAAATCCAAATGAATCAATACATACCAACTGAAATCGATTAGCCAAATGCAAATCCAACTGAAATCCAAATGCAAATCCAATAGAAATCCAACTGAAATCGCAGGAGCTCGAAATCGCAAAAACCCTAACAGCAACGAAGTCGGATGTAATAAATGAGAAGCTGGGAATATTTCTTTTTAAGACCAGACTATGGTCACGGCTTAGAGCCTTGACCCGATGTGCGCGACCCATTAATGAGCATGAATTCTGGCGATTTCGACCTGGTCACGGCCAAGAGCCGTGACCCATTAATGACTTTGACAATGGCGATTCCAAACTGGTCACGGCCAAGAGCCATGACCCATGCGCGCGACCCATCACTTTCTTGCAGAACAATGGGGATTTCGATCTGGTCACAGCTATGGGCAGTGACCCATAATGCGTGACCCTTTTCCAACAGCCTTGGTGTTTGAATGATGTGTGGTCACGGCCCATAGCCGTGACCCAGTCCCACAAATGGTCACAGCCCATAGCCGTGACCCTTAATGTGTGTGTTTTCTGCTTCTTCGCGCCATTAGTCACGGCCCAAGTCCGTGACCCATCCGCGACCAGTTTAGAGGGAATTTTGGCGCCAAACTGGTCACGACCTAGCAGGGACTCTGGCCGTGACCCTCTATGGTCAGGGATTTAGTCCGTGACCATTTCCAGAGCATGGATAATTTAATATGGTAATAAAATTGGTCACGCCAAATATTGAGTGGGTTACGGCCTAAGCCCGCGACCAGCTGGTCGCGGACTTAGGCCGTGGCCCACTCGGTGTGACCATTCACAGGATTTGGTGTAGTGTTTGGGTCTGCACTTTAATCGTTTTATGATCTCGTTATTCTTCACTAAATTTTTGGCTTGATCACTGAGAATGACACCACCTTCGAGTTGTAAGAAACGTGTGTCTTAAAATTTGTTTCGATCACTAGACTTTCACCCATACATCCACATCCCTATACCTTTCATTTTTTATATCATCACCATCTACCATCCCTATTTTTATACCACCACTGCCACCCACCATTTTGAAAAAGAGAAAAGTGTTGAGAGTATAAATGCAAAAAAAAAAAGAAAAAGAGAAAAAAGAAAAAGGAAATAAAAGAAAGGGAGAAAAAAAAGAAAGTAAAAGGAGAAAAAAGGGAAGAGTGTTGAAAGTTAAAGGAGAAAATCCATCATAGGGTGTTTGCATTTTTAGTGAATATCTCTCCCAGAGTTCAATTCAGATGAAGAAAAACTTAGATACAAATCTATGTTGGGGTTATTTGTATTTTTAGCAGATTTATCTCAGACATTGATGAGTATTTGTAAAAAGAAGAAAAAAAGAGAAAGTTTCAATCAAGATCTTATGAAATAAATACATTTGTTCCTCAAGTGGTAAACACTCTTCTCTAACATCCATCAAAACATCTAACATCCATTCAACATATCACCTCATATCATCATATCCTTCCAATTTCATTTCCCCCTCACCCATAAGCATCCATGTTTTTCCCTAGGTGTTCTGACAAATAAAGGTCAACGTGGTGAATAACTCGACATTCTCACTATAGTGATTAGCATTCTTTCATGAGATCATTTTTCTTTCTAAAATGTTCGTTCTTTCATATATGTGTGTGAGACGTTTGATCTTGCTTACATTTACTCATCTCCTCACACACAAGAGCGATACACTTATCCAAATCTCGTGAGTTCATTTGAGAGAGCTATATACGTGAGATTTTGAAGTTGAAGCATTTGAGTCCAAAGAGGCGATCTACGAATTACTCTCGTGATACTCGACCCGTTTTGACTGATTCACACCACATACGTTGAGTTCCAGGAAGGATGTACCTTGAGTATTCATATAGCTAAACTATTTATACAAATCTAGCTTGTATTCTTCAAAATATTTATCTCATGATGGATTGCGCGATTATTCTTCATCTAAAAAGAGTTTGACTGTCGTTTGCAAATAAATAATTTTGTGGATATATTCCCTGCAAACCCACACGTGACAAAACTCATTATGTAGGGTAATCTATAGATTTAAAGGCTTGTTGCACATGCTAAGTGCAATCGCAAGTGCCAGCGAAAGTGGTACACTTTTGGTTTCTTATCTTTCTTTCTCTTTATTTTTCCTCGAGGACTAGCAATATTTTGTTTGGGGTGGTGTCATAAGCACCCAAATGTGTATATTTTATACCGTAAATAGTCTCTTTTTGATCGCTAGTTCTCAATAAAATTGGACTTATATTTATATATATTTGTTTTATAGCTTGTACGCATTCACAGTTTCAAAAGCTTTATTTTAAGATGATTGTGGTAAATTTGCGCTTATTCAGGGTTAAACCTAACCCTCGTACCTATTACCCTATCTCGTAGCCTTCACCTAAACCCATACCGAGCCTTGTTTGTTTAGTTTGCACCCTTTATTTTATTTTTATTTTTTTTATTTGGGTCTTTTTTAATTTTTAGGATTTATTTTATATTTTGTTTTGAGTCTTGTATATTTTAGGATTTATTTGTATGTCGTGTGAGTTTTATTATTTTCTTTTATTTTATTTTTAGTGTTCTTATAGTTTTATAGGTGTGCGTTTTATTAGATTTTTATATTATTTGTTTTTAGTTTTTTATAGTATAGCTTTATTATTATTTTATTTTATCTTATTTGATTTTAATGTTGTTAGGTTAGATTTATTATTTTTAGTTTTTTATTATTATTAATGGGTTAGGATTTTATTTTTTTATTATTTTGTTAATTTTTTTTTTTTGGTAGTGTTATTTTAATATATATATATATTAGTGAGGGATTGTAATTGAGAAATTTGATTGTAATATAAGATTGCATTCCAATTCAAGGATTATATGGATTTGATTTATTCCTCTTTAATTACTCTTATTTCAATGCCCACATGCTTTAATTTGTTTAGTTTATACTTTGGATGATAATTAAGGAGGGCAAATCTCCCATTCATGGGATGAATTTTGAAGCCCTCATGAGTGCAATTAGTTAGTTTACTTATTAGCACAATTTTATTTATCTTATTTTTTTAAATTAGCTTTTACATCTTAGTTAGTACTTTTAAAATTAGTATAGTTACTTAATTAATAATTTCTTGAAAATCATAAAAAATAATAATATGCGAATCAATCTACACATGTCTTCACATATTTTGTGTTTCATCCTTAGATTAGGATTGACTCCCTTACTTGCCTTATGAAAATTTTGAGTTTATTTGTAGGTTCAAGTAAATTTTGATGAAAAGGGAGTTGCAACAACGACATACACATTAGAGACGCATTTTATTTTTTATCAAACGCATAACCCTAGAAAAGATATATCAAGAAGCGCAACTAGAATATGACAAACACTGCTAATACAATCAACCAAAAGATCTAACATGGGGAGAATCACGTGTAAGCAAACAGGAATCAAAAATTCTAATACCAAAAGCCTCTAAATCAGATTTCCCAACCCAAGTATCTGTAAAACGACGGATAGTGGTTTTGGTAACCAAAGCGACTCTATTCTTAGACTTCTTATAAGCGTTCTTAAGATTGTAGCAAAAACATCTAAGGTGACCCTTCCTACCACAGTGAGTGCAAGTGTAAATAGGGTGAGCAGTTTACTTAAAGGTTGATCTTTCCTAACATTCTTATTCGACTCTCTCAAATTCTTGATCTTAGCTTTAAGAATGGATGCAATAAGATCATCGAAGCCAATTACACACTTGTCATCTTTGATTTGGATGGTGCCTAACATCCTATCCAACTTTTTTTACCTAACCTCCAAATCAAATTTGACCCTATTCGAATCTCTCAATTTCTCCTCAAGCTCGAGTGTCCTAGACTTGAGTAAACACCTAGACTCCTCAAACTCTAAAAGGACTTTCTTCAAAGCCTCTATCAAACCACGTAGATATTCCCATTCAGTCTCAACGTAGTCTATCTTCTCTCGAAGAGTCTTTTCACGTGACCTAAGATCCTAAATCAACGCATTATCATCATTTCCAACGGCACGTTCTTTCAACCAAGCTTCTAACTTCAAGTTAGACTTCTTCACCTTTACAGTTTCCACATATAATTCACAAAAGGCAACTTGTAACTCACTATCTTCCACTTCTTCAATCTCACTCACTTGGGATTGTCAAACTATGGCCTTGAAGTGTCATGCAAAGAAATATCTTCATGGGAAGAATTCTCGTCGACACTCACATGACTAGTCATTAATGCGGTAAAGTTGAGCTCATTGGAGGAATCATTTTCCTCTTCTGGATCACTATTACTAAGGGTGGTACTATAAGCTATAGATTTCTTACCCCCATTCCTCTATTTAGTGGGGTACTCAGATACCCTATAGCCATAACCCTCACAACCAAAATACCTATCCAACTCATCCCTCTTAACATTCTCACTCCAGTTCTTAGGGAAGTGATCGGCCTTGTTGTGCTTTTCTTTCTCAAATCTTTTTGCATCTTTCGATTGCTTTCGTAATTTGAGAAATTTCTTGAACTTGTTTGTCAACATGGCCACATCTTTGGATTCAGTGTCTGAATCATCATCCAAAACTATGGTATCCTCTTTTTGAGTTTTCAAAGTTATGCCCTGTTCATTCTTCACCATATTCTTGGAGGTAAACATGCCAAGCTCATAAGTTTGTAGGTCACCTACAAGCTCTTCAAGTTTCATCAAGTCAAGTGTACCCGAAGAATTCAAAATAGTCACCTTTGGATTAAATCTATCAGGTAACAACCTTAAGATTTTCTTTATCAATCATTTATCGATTATATTCTCTATCAGGTTAAACGATGAGTTACCTATATCGAACAGTCTAGCGTAAAACTCATCAAATGTCTCACATTCTAATATCTTAATTGTCTTGAATTAAGTGGTGAGGTTTTGGAGTTTGTAAGGCTTCACAGCATTGGTTCCTTCATGGGTGAGTTGGAGTATATCCCAAGATTATTTAAACACCTCACACTCATAATATGGTGTACTTCCTCCGGGATGACAGAACAGAAAAGAGCATTTAAATATTTAGAATTATATTGCACTAATTTATACTCAGCATCAGTCCACGACTCAACATATTTTAAGTGACTTGTCTCTTCATTTCTTGTGAATGGTGGTGTCCACCGCTTCACTACCGCTAACCACAGCCGCTCATCCATAGATTTAAGTGCTAACTTCATACGTATTTTCCAGTAAGCATAATTAGTCCCATCAAACATAGAGTTTGTAAAACCATCAAATCCTCCAAGATTCATACCTAAAGACACGGGATCAAAAATACAAAAACTAAATTTTCTAGATCTGATACCAATGTGACAGTGCACCTATAGTGTGTACTTCAGGATAAGATAATATTTTCAAAATTTTCTCAATTTTAATTTGCACCACTTTTAAACCAATCTTGTGAGAAACTTATTTAGCCAAATTTTATATTTTTAACCCTATAGCATGCATCTATGGTGATTAAGTAAATAAAATTAAATAAAGCACAATCCATAAGATGCCAATGTACAGGGAAACCACTAAGGGAAAAAATCTCGGTCGGCCAGGCCAAATAATCCACTATGATGCGAAATTAAAAGAGTAGACAGTAGACTTACTCAGTGACTCGATCACCCACAAGCCTTGATGCTCTTTTACCTCAAAATGGTCCTCCACAGGGAAACACAGGAGTCCACTTAGGTAAGCGTCCACAGCACACGCATCCATGCATGCCCCGATATCCAGCGATGTAGCCTCAACAATCGTCTAAGGATAGGAACACGGAGTTCATCGCTTCTTCACCGCAATCAGCACGTACGGAGTCCACTGCACAAAAATAATTCTCTCGAGATGAAAGAAGGAAACTTTGTGCCAAAATCAATATCTCAAACACATGAATTATGAAAACTTGGATTTTGAAAACAAAAAAGGATGTTTGTATATTTGGGAACTTTTGCAAACAGATGCAGAAACTTTTTTCGTAAAAAGTTCAAAAAAAAATTGGGTCCAAAGCGCCTCAGTAGAAAAACACAAATTTTAAGGCGACAGCTCATTCGAACAAAAATATGGCTCATTCGAATGAGAATCGCTTCTCGTTTGAACGAAAACAAACTTTGTTCTAACGAAAGCGCAATTTCATTTGAACCAGCTTCAAACAAGATTTTAATGAAACCTAATAGTAGGCCATCGTTTGATGTTCATTTGAAACCTTCTTCGAACAAAAATCCAAATTCGTTCAAACGAATTATAAGGTCATTTGAATAAAATTCACATTTCATTCTAACGTCCTTATATTTCATTCTAATGAAATAAATTCAGAAAATAGTTTTTTAAAAAATAAAGTTCGAAGCATATTTAAAGTCCCAAAAACTTTGTAAATAACTTAGATCCTTATAATATATATCCAATATCCCATAATTCAAATGTGCATTCATACATGAGAGATCTTTGATAAATATGAGAAGATAGAATAGCACGAAACACATCATGATATATCTTTGAAGCTTTTCCTTAACATCTTCAATACTTTCATGTCATAAGCTTTGTGGGATCACAACTCAAAATTTAACCTGCGACTCATAAAATTTTCTCTGGAATTAAGCAAATTTCAAAAAAATTGACTCAATTGGAAATTTGTCCTTAAAACTAAGAAGAAAAAAGACCTCTTAAGTGTGAAATTATGCTCGGAGAGGTTTTTTAATTGTTTGAAATTTAGATCTTAACAAATGGGAAGAAAGATGGCCCTTTTAAAGATTTTTTTCTAAATCTGATGCCTTCGTGCGCACGATGCACTATTTCCATGTGCACAATTCCAATTAGCATGGAATCAAGGTCACGGTCGTGCGCACGAGCGTGTGTTGGTATCGTGAACACGCCAGCGTGCACACAGGCTTAAAATAAAGTTTTACAAATGGTTAAGATTTGCACATATATCAAAAGGCCTTAACTTGTTCAAAATCAAAGAACAACTCCCAAAAAAAATCCAAAAACTTTGGGATAGATATAAACACATGTTCCAACAAACTTTTATCATACTCATACATTTAATAAAATTTTGTCAATGTGTGTGTGTTTATCCATAGACAATTAATAATATCTACTAAAGTGATATAGTATTCAATCTAATGTGAATGTATAGTAACGAAAGCCTTCAATGAGCGGCTTGTAAGATCTTCAATTTTAAAAGTCCATCTAAGACAAATGATCGCGCTTCACTTAATCGGATCTAGTCTATGTGACTTGAATGACTCAATGAATCAAATGCTTTGTCATGGAATATATTCAACTAATATTAATTACAAAAATTACATTTTCAGTGAAAAGACGCAGAGGTTGTCCAAGCTCGATCAGAGGTGTTATTCCTAAAAATGAAGTCCAGATCTTCATTATCTTATACTACGGGCACAATGGACAAAAAATTATGAGACTATAAGTATAAAGTAAGTAAATTTGAAATCTGAGGCAGCAACACAAGGAATAAATAAGCAAGATAAATAAAATTAGCCGAACAGAATACGATTGGAGCGAATTTTTTTCTCATTTCATTGGAATATAATGGGGCAAGCCGTTACAATCCATATAAAAGTAGGTAAGAGATAAGACATAAAAAAATTACAAAAAAATACTAAGCTAAACAACTTAGATGGAGTATATTTCTGTCAAAACCATAGTCTCGTCAGCGACTTACTGTTGATCTTCTTCTTCGTTTTGCAAGTTAAAAGGGGTGTCAATAGTATGTTAGACGAACATAAACTAAGCCTAGTTGCTTATGGGAATTGGCAAAGGCCTTGACCCAACCTTTTTCAAAGGAAACATTATTGTCTTCCAGCGTTGTGTCTAGGGATTAGACCAACTCCTCATTGGCCTTCTCCAACTACCTATAAACATAGCCATTTTTTAAAAAAAAGTAAAAATAATATTTTGAAATGAATTTGTTATGCGTGAGCTCCATAATGAGGAGATCATCTACAAAAAAATCATCCAAAATATAACTTGAAAGAGGGTGAGATGATGATCACAAGTTTCAATGGTTAAAAATTCACGTATTCATCCAATTTTCAAATCAGACACTTTTAAGTTATATTTTCTAAGAAATTTTTTGTAGAGGATTTACTCATTATGGACATCATGTCTATCAAATTTGGTTGAAAAATATATTTTATGTTATAGTATATGTGTGTGCAGATGATATACATGCATTATCTCCCACCATTTGAGATAACGGTAATTCATTATCTTCCACCATTTGAGACAAAGACTACTGAAAGTATTAGTGGGATAAATATTGAATGTAAATAATGGTGTGTGGAGAATGTATGAAATCCTATAAGTGAAGGCATTTGGAAGATGAATGGGATAGTATTAAAGAATAAAAATTTACTCTATATATTATAATTGATTTGAGAGTTCTCACATTCTCAAGTTTTAAGATAAGTGCTTAGTTCTATAATACGTTATCAGTACGAAAGCTCTTATATTTTTCCTCCACAATTCCATGAGTAATCCAATCTCCCACATAACTAAAGATAAATTGTGATGCATCTTACAATTTCATTCATGTTACTATATACAAATTTTCATATTTGTTCTACTTTCTTTACTATAGCATTAATTTACATTATTAGTGATTACTTTAAAACCTCCTACATTCTATTGTTAATTTAATCACTAATTGTTGTGAGGTATTATTTTATATATTAATATAGACAATTTTACTGCCTATATATATATATATATATATATATATATATATATATATATAGTAATCACTTTAAAGCTTCATACAATTTGTTGTTGATTTAATCACCAATTATTGTGAGGTATTAATTTGCATACCAATATATATTATTATGATCAGTTTTATCGCCTATTATTACTTATTACATAATTAATATTTAAAGTTGAAAAAAGAAGTTCTCTAACTAGTTAATTTTTGTACTTGAAAACTCCAATATACATATACTTACAATCAAGCCTGAAATTTTGAGTTTTCAACTGTAAAGATCTTAAAGTCACATGTATCATATTTTAAACCCTATTGAACAACTTGAACCCGAAGTTAAATTATTTTCTATAAAGGACCAAAAGTTCTTACAATGACATATTTATTTATACATACTTCTAATACATTCCTCACTATATTAATTTTTATGATAAAATTTTAACTAAAGATTACTTTATTTTTATGTGTCAAACCATAAGTTTTCGCCATCACACAAATAAAAGAACTTAAAGTCTAATTTTTTTAGGACTTGGTAATCCTAAGTGTGAACCAAAATTTCAAACCTTTTTCCTATTATTATGCATTGTATCCTTTTTTAATTATAATTCATTAATTGAACATTTTACGATGTCAAATATTTCTAAACTTGAATTTGAAGCACTTGACATTTTCGAGGACAATTATCTTAATATGTTCCAAGATGCGGATATCCATCTTCAAGCCCGAAATCTTGGTTATGTCAAAACACTTAATAATACTATGTCTCGACGGGACAAAGGAAGGCATCACATTCACACTGATTTAAATACTGAGTACTTGAAAGATCCTATTGAATAATGGATCACCCTAAGGGAGTGTTTTAACCACTAAAAGTCATTCATACTTCCATGTGCATGTCATGAATAGCTAAACCTAATATTTTAGTATTTTAAAACATTATCTGAATACAATTTTACCATGTTCAAAATTACCTCTAAGCTTAAGCTATATAGAGAAAAGGTGGAAGATGAAAATATGTTGGAGAAAACTTTCTCTACTTTTCATGCCTCAAATATGCTCCTACAGCAGCAATATCGAGAGTAAGGATTCAAAAAGTACTTAGAGTTAATATCTTGTCTCATAGTCGTTGAGCAGAATAATGATTTATTAATGAAAAATCATACATCTCGCCCAACTGGATCTGTAACACTCACATAAGTGAAAGTTAATTCTACTCAAAACATTAAAAAAGGCCAAGGATAAATGCAACGAGGTTGTGGAAACACAAGAAGAGGTGGTCACTATAATTATGGCCTGCAAAAAAATATTAACTCTAAGCCCCACTAAAAATGGAATGGCCACATCAGCTCCATCAAATCAAAAAGATATTTGTTATAGATGTGATCATAATGGACATTGGACATAAAATTGTCGTTCATCCAAGCAGGTGGTAGAAAGATATCATGCCTTAAAAAGGAGTGTGAAGAAAAACATTATGGAAGGTCCTGAAGACCGTTGGAAACTTGATAATAGACATCTCAATATTTGATGACTTTTATAAAGATGTTGATGGGAATCCTATTGACAATGAGACGTTTGATGCCACAATTGACAAACCCTCGTTACAAAACCCCGAATAACTAAATTAACTTATGTTTTTTTATTAGTATTTCTACAATAATGGTTCTTATATTATCCATGAAACATCTTTATATTTTTTATTCAATTGTTATTTTAATAAGTTATGTTTGGTAAAAAAATTAAATAAATTCTAATTATGTTACTAATTTAATAGGTGTGGATCCAAAATTACAAGCAATCGATGACACATGTTTAGTTCAAAGTGGAACAAACCATACTATTTTGAAAAACCAAAAGTTTTTCTCCGGCTTGGTTTATGATATAGAAAATGTTTCCATAATAGTCAATCCAGCTAAAATTATTGAAGGCTCTATAAGAGACCACAAGGTGCTACCTAATGGCACCCACTTATTCATACAAAATGCAATATACTCAAACAATTTCAGAAGAAATTTACTGAGTTTTAAAGACATCACAATGAACTTGTATCATACGAAAATAAGTAAGGTATGAAAGAATTACTTTCCATTACTTTTAGTGTTGGAAGCCAGAAGCTCACACTAGAAAAACTCCTTGCATTATCCATAGGGTTATACGACAAAACACTTAGTGTTATAGAATCACACTTTATCATGAGCCGAAAGGTTACTGATCCAAATGCATTCATATTATGGCATGATCGACTGGGTCACCCCGGATCCAACATGTTATGCAAGATTATAAATAACTTGAAAGGGAACGTTTTAAAAAACCAACATCTCACCTTACCTAAACACCATTTTTTAACCCCATGTGCATAAGGAAAATTAATCACTAAACCATATTTTCTCAAAATAGCCTCTAAGTCATCGTCTTTCTTACAACGAGAACAAAGGGATATTTGTGGGTGGACCTTTTAAATATTTTATGGTTTTAATTGATGCATCCACTCGAAATTTGGCATTTACAAAATTACTTGCTCAAATCATTTAACTTAGAGAATATTTTCCATATCAACGCATCAAATCCATTCGTTTAGTTAATGAAGGCGAATTCACTTCTCAAGTTTTTAACTGTTATTGTTTATCCATATGAATTGATATTGTGCACCCGCTTCCCCATGTTCATAAATGGTTTAGCTGACTTATCAATTAAACGCTTGGAACAAATATCATGACCTTTGCTTATGCAATCCAAAATTCCCTTATTAGCTTGGAGTCATGTCATCTACATACTCCCAAGTTAATTCAACTTTGATAAACTACTTATCAAAAAAATTCCCCTTCACAACTCGTTTCAGGATGTCAGCCAAACATCTCACACTGATGTAAATTTGGTTGTGCCATATGCATGCCTATCTCACCACTGCAACGTACCACAATGGCATATATGTTAGTTATGATTCACATTAAATCATTCGTTATATTGAGCCTTTGATAGATTATGTGTTTATCATTATATTTACAGATTATCACTTTAATGAGACATTATTCCCGCCATTATGGGGAGAGAAGAACGTACCTAAAATATGTCCCGTTCAAGAAGAACGAAAGGAGAATTAATGTGGAATACTTCCATTTTTTCTCATCTAGAACCCTGTACTTCTCAATATGAATATGAAGTGCTAAGGAAAGTAAATCTCTATGGACTTAAAAATAAATTACCCGATGCATTCAATAATGCAGCAAAAGTGACCAAGTCCCATGTTCCCGCGGCTAATGCGCCAGCCAAAATTGATGTTCTAGCGGGACAAACTTTGATTTCAACAACAAATGAATCTATTGCATACCAGAAGCATGGCAGACCTATAGATTCCAAAGATTCAACTCCCCAAAACCGGAGAATAAATGAAAATTCATGCCCTAATAAGGCTCCAGGGGTTTATGCACAAAAAATCCACTTTCTCTAAAACTCCTGAAGAGATAAGTATCTCTGAAAAGAGAAAAGTCCCTTAAGTGACTATAAAATCCCCTGAAAAGGAAAAGGGAACTAAGAACAATAATTAAATCTTCGTATTTTATACATATTCAAGATAAAAGTGGGATCGCAATAAAATAGTCATCGATGACATCTTTCGTATGAAGTAGCTACGCAAATTTTAGAGGGCATTGATGATGATAATGAACCACGTACTATTAATCAAAATCAATAAAGAGAAGATTTCTCAAAATGAAACGTTTTCGTTAAGGTAGAACTTGATTCTCTAAATAAACTTGCTGTATTTGGAACTATAGTACAAACCCTAAAAGATGTTAACCCAATAGGTTACAAATGGGTGTTTGTAAGAAAGCACGGTGAGAAAACTGAAATCTCTAGATATAAACCACGACTTGTGGCACAATGTTTCCTATAAAAACCATAGATTGATTAGGAGGATACATACTCCCCGGATATGAACACTATAACTTTTATATATCTATTCAGCTTAGCAGTTCATAAAAACTTAGATATGAGACTCATGGATGTTGTGACTGCTTATTTATATGGTGATTTAGACAAAAATATATATATGAAAATCCCGTAAGGATTTTCATTACTAGAAGAAAAGTCACACAGTACGTGCTCAGTCCAACTGAGACGTTCATTGTACGGTCTAAAATAATCCGGAAGGATGTGGTACAATTATCTTAGTGTATACTTGTCTAAAGAAGGGTATGAAAACAATCCCATGTGCCCTTGTGTTTTTATAAGAAAACCCTGAAAAGGAATTGCAATAGTAGCAGTCTAAATGGATGCCATGAATTTAATTGGGACTCCTGAAAAATTTTGACTATTTAAAGAAGTAATTTGAAACACAAGACCTCGGGAAAACAAAATTATGTCTCGATCTGCAGTTCGAAATAAATTATAGTGGGATACTAATACATCAGATAAGTTATACCGAAAATGTTTTAAAATGATTTGGCATGGACAAAGCTCACCTACTAAGTATTCATATGGTCATCCGGTCTTTAGACATAAAAAAATCCATATCGTCCTAAAGAAAAAAATTAAAATGTATCAGGTTCTTAAGTACCCTACTTAAGTGCAGTTGGCGCTCTGTTATACTTAGCACAATGCACTAGAATGGATATTTCCTTCTCTGTTAACCTACTTCCCAGATAAAGTTCTGAACCAACTCAAAGCCATTGGATTGGTATCAAACATATCCTAAGATATCTACGTGGAATATTCTAATAACTCTAATAGTTCGAAGTTAGTGGGATATATAGATTCTGGATACCTCTCTGGTCCTCATAAGGGTTGATGTCAAACACGTTATGTATTTCTTAGTGGTAATACTACTATTTCTTGGTGTTCTACGAAACAGACTTTAGTATCTACTTTTTCTAGCCACTCTGAAATTCTATCTCTTCATAAAGCTAGTCGTGAATGTGTATGGTTGAGATTTTTAACTCAACATATTTGTAGTTCTTGTCAATTACCTTCTAATATAGATGTTCCAAGTATCATCTACGAAGACAAATCAATGAGCATAGCACATATTCAAGAAGGCTTCATAAAAGGAGACAGAACAAAGCACATTTCACCAAAAACATTCTTCACCCATGAGCTTCAAAAATATAATGAGATTGAAGTAAATCAAGTTTGTTCTAGTGACAACCTAGATGATATTTTTACCAAGTCATTTTCAATCTTATTTACAAAAACTTGTAGATAAGATTGGCATGTGTAGAGTTCATCATCAAACTCTATAGATGATTATGGTTATTAGGGGGAGTTAAAAATCAAGGGGAGCATCCAGAAATATAGTATCCATGACATATGTGTGTTGTACTCTTTTTTCTTTACTTAGGTTTTTCTCCTCTCGATTTTCTTGGTAAAGGTTTTAATGAGGCAACATCAAGCGCAATCAAAACCAATTAAGTGATTCGAACAAAATTGTACCCTTTTTCCTTTGCATTGGTTTTTCCCACTGGGTTTTCCTAGGCAAGGTTTTGTTGAGGCAACTATCATTACATGATATACATTCAAAAGATATTATTATAATGATGGCATTATACTATTTCTCCCACATGGTTTATTATACAAGTTTTGAGGCAATATCCTTAAGATAATGGATATAATAGTGTTCATTTGAGGAAGAATTATCAATTCGAATATTGTAATAATCCAAGGGGGTGTTATAATACATGTGTGTGTGGATGATGTACATGCATTATTATTCACCATTTGAGATAATGGTAATGCATTATGTTCCACTATTTGAGACAAAGACTAATGAAAGTATTAGTGGGACATATATTGAATGTAAAAAATGGTGTGAGAGGAATGTATAAAAGCCTATAAATGAAGGCATTTGGAAGATTAATGATATAGTATTAAAGAAGAAAAAATTTCTCCATATATGGTAATTTATTTAAGAGTTCTCACATTCTTAAGTTTTATGATAAGTGCTTAGTTCAATAGCATTTTTTACTATTTTAAAAAATGGGTAGGTCCACATGTATGTTATTAGGAGGTATGTTGGAGAGCCTCTCTCTCTTTCTCTCTCTCTCTCTTAGAGAGAGAGGCCCCCTCCTATAAGGACTCCTTATGGTGCAGACCCGATTTTTTTTTATAAAACTGAGTGGATATGATCTCCACGGTGAAAAGATCATCTCAAATTTTTTTCATCAAAAAATTCAATAAAAAAACCGTTGAGATGAGGTGATATGTAAAAAATGGTATAAATATGCATTTTCGACCATTGAAATATTGGCGATCATCTCATCCACTTTTTGATTTAATTTTTTAATGAAACTTTATGGATATTATCTCGACAATGAGAAGATCATATCCATGAAGTTTCATCAAAAAATTGAATCATTAAAGTGGCTGGCACCGCCCTAACATTTCAACGGTTGAAAATGAATAGTTATACCATTTTTTTACATATCACCTCATCTCAACGGGTTTTTTATTGAATTTTTTGATGAAAAAAATGGAATTGATCTTTTCACTGTGGAGATCACACCCGCTAAGTTTCATGAAAAAAAATTATTTTTTACTATTTTATAAAAATGGTACGCACCGAAGTCTGCACCATAAGGAGTCCTTACAGGAGACTTTTTGTATGTATATATATATGTGTGTGTGTGTGTGTGTGTGTGTACGCGTGCGTTTGCGCGCGCATGCATACTGAGATTTAGTCTCTAATTTATTTTTTGAATTAGTTTATGAGATTTCAAAATCAATTTTAGATATGAGATTTGATTTTCGAGTTTCCGATTTAGGTGGTGGTGGTGGAGGTGGTGGAAGGGTGGGGATGGTTTTACGGTGAGGGTATTGGAGTGGTGGGGGTGGAATTCTTTTGGGCGGGGGGAGACCACGGGTCTTTTTTTATTATTATTTTTTTCATTTTTTCTTTTCATTTTTTTTAATTTTGTAATCATTTTTCTTCCATGGGTACTTGACCGTTAAGTAGTAAACTCAAAGTCGGTTAGTAAAATGTATCAAGCTCAAAACAGATTAATTACATATGTATATGAGTCAAAAAAAACTTTAAAATCTGATCTAAATTTGACGATGTGAATAAAAATGTGTTAGCTATCATTATTAGATAGTTTATCGAATATTTTAGATAAGCCAATATGTAAAATTATTACGGTGTTTTATCGTAACTACCTATAAAGAAATACATGAACAAAGAAAGGCTAAAAGTCTTGAGGCGAACGAATAAGAAGCGATTGATATCTTATATGAGATGAGTAAATCAGCTTTTTATCATATCATATGAGAAGGAATCTATACATCATCGACCTTGATAGATAAAAGCACAACACAGGATTACAAACCTTTGGCTTTTTTGGTTCTTTCCAATCTCTCACGTGTTATTGACCACCTAAAAATTGTGGAATGATATTGTTTGGTTTCCACTCTTTAGACTTGTGAGAAACGTATGGATATTTAGTCTAGTAACATTGAGAGAGCAATAATGTCACTTCACAAAATTGATCTCAATTCTTATGGTTATGATATTTGTGTCTTTAACTACTTAAGTACAAGAGAAAGACATAAAAATAAACAACAAAATTGTCAACTCGTGATTTTTGCTCATCAATAATGTGATTTGGCCGTAAAAATAACGGTAGAGTGGCCTAGAGCGTCTTAGTAGTAATTATAATTTATATTAATTATGAATCTATTTTTAAGTACTAATGATCATTTATATTACTGGTTATTAAGAAGGGTACATTGGTCCATTCAGTGGTTCGAATTAGCAGTGCTCGAGACGCCAAAGGGCCAACCAAACTAATTAGTGATATTTTTTAGGGTTTTGGCTTGGAGGCTGGAGAGTAAGGTTTGTTTAATAAGGTAAATTCTCAACCATTCTATAATACCCTGTAATTTTAATGACTTTTAATATGAGATTAATTAAAAGTTAATGGGCTAAATAAATGGGGATTAATTTAAATTAATTATGAAAAATTAATTGGGATTAATTCAGATTAAATATTTGTAGAGATTAAAGTAATATATGATTTTTAATATTACTTAGTGGTATAAAAGTAATAGGTGAAAATAATAATTATTGTCGGGAGCTATGAATATGGCAATAATGGAAATTAAGTCGGGATGCACTTATAAGTCGTGTCGGGACTAAAGTTGGGAAATAAAATGAGATTTATTTTTACGTCATTTGGATGATGATTTCGAGTGCACCGTTGAGTCCGGAAGGGTCGAAATAGGCAGAAAAGTCTACCCGGGGATTTTTTTGGGTCTCGGGTCAATTAGAAGATGAAAAGATACCCCGAAAGGCCATTTTAGTCATTTTGCTTGGGAGATGAATAGCACCTACATTTTTTGTCTCTTAGCTAACCTTGGAGACTTATTATATATGTGAGTTTAGATATATATAAGATTGATTTCATCAAAACACAAAGTGAGGTCTTTTGAGTGAGAGTGAAAAGCCTTAGAGAGAAAGTGAAAGGTTGTCTTGAAGAGAGGAATAGTTGCTTAGAAAGGAAGAATCATCTAGGGCAAACTAAGGGGACAACCACAATCTCTACACCTTGCACCACCACTGGATAGTCGTCAAACAAAGGAAGAGGAAGTGCCAAACACTTGTCTTCACCAAAGGTTTAGACCACACAGAAGGCAAGTGTAATTCTTGCTCTATTTTGGTGCTCATGTTATCCATGTTAGAATAGGATTTCATTTTGGATTGATGAACTTATGAATTTGGGATTTAAAATGATTGATATACATGTAGTGACTATGAACATGAAAATGGATATACATGTAGAGACTATGAACATGAAAATGGATAGGTTTTACATGTAGAGGATTTATTTGTTTATTGAAGATATGAAAATGATGTTAGGTATTGCATGTAGATGAATTCTAGTCATGTTGAATATGCAAATTTGATGATTTAGTTATGAAATGATAATTCTAAATTTTGGGTTTTTAAGATGTACAAAAATGGAGGATTTTGATAAATTGGAATTTTAAGGATTTAATGGGTTTGGTGATAATACCCTTATGAACATATGAATTTGATGTTATTCTTTGTAATACCCTGTATTTTTATGCTATTTTAATTTGGGGATTTATTAAATTTAATGTGAGTTATTAATTTAATATAAATTCGTAAATTAATAACTTTATAATTATTAACGTGATGTGAGTTAGTAATTATGGGAAACTTGTTGAATATTACTAATGAGTAGAGTAATATATAATATTGGTTCTATTAAATGTCAAGAGCGAATAAAATGACAAGTTTGGAAATTTGAGTCAGGACGCGCCCGTGTCGCGTCAGGACTAGATATTAATTAATAAAAGTGAATAAATTATTAGTTGCTTGTATGGCCGTTTTGAGTGCACCAAACTGTCCGGAAGGGTCGAGATAGTCAGAAAAGTATACCTGGGGGTTTATTTTGGGTGTCGGGGCATTTTTAGGCCTATTTAGCACCCCGGGAGGGCATTTTGGACATTTTACATTTTTGGGTAATTAAACCCACGAAATTTCAAGGGTTATATCAGATGTCTAAGGTTGCCTTCTACGGTTAAAACAACCAAAGACAAGTGACGACCATAGGAGAGGTAAGGAGAGAGCTTTCAAAGCAAATTCTAGACCGAAAATTCATCCGGTTGCACTGCCACCACCACCAACGCGTAGATCGCGCGACGGGGAACGCAACCACACCAAATTTGTCATCAAATCAGAACTCTAAAAATCCCAGGCAAGTATTTATCTTGCTTATTTTCGTTAATGCATCGTTCATGTTAGTCTAGGGTGATTAGGATGAGTTTGGTAGAAGAAAATCCATGTTGGAGATAGGAAAATCGCATGTAAAAATGGTTTGAATGATAATCTGGAAACCCCTTCATATGTAGAGGCTTAACCACGAATTTTTGATGAATTAGGAGTAGAAGTTTCTGGAAAAAGACTGATTAGAACTATGATAAAGAAATTCTAGGGTTCTTGAGATTAATATAAGTTTTTGGCCTATTAATCCATGGTTATTGATGAAAATTTGCATGCTTTACGTAGAAGATGTATAAAATGGGTTTATACTGTTAGTAGTACAAATTTTTGGGCGATTGGGAATGAAAAATATGGATTTGGATGAGGTTGTGTGATAGAACCCGTAACTGATTAACTGCAGAATACGCCATACCTGCTTGATCGATCGATCGAAGGTTCGATCGATCGAGCCCCTGCCCTCGATCGAACGATCGACCCCTTCTGGCAGACTTATATTTCCCTTTTTAAAATAGTTGAATTAATTCTAAATGAAGAATACTCCTTAGACACCCTTATTAAATTATTTTGGGAGATAAATATGACCAGTAGGATTTATTAATGAGTAAGAGACCTTTAATGTAAGGCAAAATTTACATTTTTGGGGTGTTTATATAAGGGACGATGGAATTTTGTATTAAAGGGAGAGATACGTAAAATGGTTACGATAGAAAATAGATAAATACCTACTGAATTTTACACTTGGGAGGATAGAGTCCATGAGTGTTACATAGTAATAATCCCTCAAATTAAAGTTAGAGACGAACCGTTATACGTGATAACTAATAAAGGGGAAATAAGGATAAATGTCGTGATTATGGGTTATGGGATGAACCTAAATTGATATGATAAACGTAGTATATTTATACGACTGTGTGTATGCATATATTATATTCATGTGAAAATCATGCCCGCGCTACTTGCTATCCGTGAGGTTACCGCGCTGGGACAGTCTTATCTCGATGGGACCTTTATAGGGGATATTGACTTGTACCCTAGAAGATAGCTATCCTTTGTATAGGCTATCTGATCGATGATCAGACGGTCCTAAGAGACGTGAGGTTATGTACTGACCTCTTAGAGACTTGGAATCTATGCTTCGCCTCAATATTGTTTGTGCATGTGTTAATACAGTTCGAGAGTGATTCCGAACTTGTATTTACCTTAGTACGAGTGATACAGGGATTGGATAGCAGAGTATGCCCGCACCATAATTTTTATGTGGGGTGCTGTTAGAATATATATATTATACGAGTATTTAATATATATATTAAATTTTGAAATTTGGAATTTCATATTGTGCTTATGGTAAGTAAGATATGAATCTTGACTTCAATTTGGAAATACTTGTTTTGAAAAGTATAATGGAACACTGGAAACTTTATTAGTAAATAAGGTTTAAATGAGAACTTTGTGATCAAATGAAATTATCCTCTTAAACAATTATATTGTTCGGTTTTAAATCTTACGAGTAACCTAAGATAAGTTAAACCATTGGGAAGATTAGTGCGATATAAGATAAGATAATCCGTTGGGAAGATTAGTGCGATAGGCGTGCACATTAGAAGGGAGGTGAGAATTTCTCAAGAGTGCGCCGCACTAATATGTTGTTGCATTGGCCTGTAAACATTTTAAATACTTGCTAAACAAATTTTAAATCATTTACACTATCGGGCTCTGACCTGTTTCTTTTTTCTTTATCTCTTGTATATATATATGTATATATTACAGGTGCCCAGCCACAGGGGTGTCTTGCGTAGGATCCTTTGGAAGGAACGCGTTGCAGCTTAGGTGGGAGTTGCAGGCCTCTTGCTTAGACGACTTCATTTATTTGATTCCACTCCTAGGTTATTTATTCAGTTGGGCATGTGTCGCCCGTTTCCATTATCCATTTGTTTTATTGGACATTGTGATTCATTTATTTCTAGTATTGTCACTTTGGGATTTATTATTGTCTAGATGTTTTACTTTAAGTTTTAATGTTGGGATTTAGTTGTTGAATGTTTAATTTAGTTGGATTATATGTTCCAGGATAATTGTGGTGTGATTCTTTAATATTGAATTGTTGTAAATATTTAAATCTTGGTTTATAAAATAAAATTTGAAAAGTAATGTCTAAAAATGGTTTTGACACTTAGCTTAATTAATTAGGGTGTTTAAATTGGAAAAGTTATTTTTACGACAGTGATGCTAAGAATGAACCAACTGTTCACCTTGATTTTAATTTATAAAGGAGTGATTGCCCGGTATTTAATTAGGCGGGGTGTCACAGGTGGTATCAGAGCATCAGGTTCTAGTGTCCTTAGGATCTGTACGACTTATTTCGCTTTCAGCTTAACATTTTTGCTATAGAGCCCTATTTTAGGATTGTTGTATTCTTGCTTTTACGTTTACGTCTTCATCTATTTGAGATTTGATAATAACTGTAGACTAATAAATTTCTTCACGTTTTAGATGCCTCCGAGACGTGCACCAAAGGATAGGCGTGCCCAAGCCGAGAAACCAGCAGCTCCGGCACAGGGTACAATGAATGCTCATGAGGTAGATGCTATTGTGGCTCAGGCGGTGAATGTCGCGCTAGCGGTGGTACAGCAGGCTCCACCCAATATTCAGGCAGTGGCACCAGTACCTGCACAGCTTCCATCTTCATGGGAGCGGGTTAGGGATGACTTTTAGAAGGCGCATCCCCCTGAGTTCCCTGGTAGTTCAGATATCATCATCGTCAGCCAATGGAAGAAAGATATCCAGCGGCATCTTCGTATGTATGAGTGCACAGACGTGCAGAAACAGTTGTTGGCTTCCTTTAAGCTGGTGGGGGCCGCTTTGCAGTGGTGGGAGTCCACCACCACCTTGGAGGAGAAAGATACGATCCCGATTCAGTCATTCTGGGAGCGGTTTGATCGCAAGTACTTTCCACCCGCAGTGCAGACTGAGATGAGGCAGAATTAACTGAACTTGAAGCAGGAGAATTCTACCGTTGCTGAGTATGAGGAGGAGTTCACGAGACTTCTCACCATAGTGCCAGATGAGGCACCCACTGAGGGAAAGAAGATAATGTTGTTTGTGGACGGGTTAGCTTGGAGGATCCGTCAGCACCTTATAGGGAATCTATCTCTGAGTACTTTCATTGATGTACTCAATGCTGCTTTACTACATTGCCAGGATCACAACTTCATGTAATACCCCGTAATTTTAAATGACTTTTAAAATGGGTTATATTTTAAATTAATGGATTAATTAGATTTTATTATTAATTAATTCATTTGGGTTTTATCCGGACTGTGGATATGAATATGGATGGTTCTGAATATTACTTAAAGATATTTAGGTAATACATGAATGTGATGTCATTGATATGACTGTATGATATAAATTCGGTTATTTATATTTTAGTCAGATGCGGTATGGGACGTGTCGGGACTAGTTTATTAAATTAAAAAGGAAATTTATTTTCTATCGATCTAATAGTCATTTCGACTGCGTCGTTATGTCCGGAAGGTTCCAAATAGTCAGAAAAGTCTATTTGGATGTCAATTTTGAGTCTCGGGTCATTTGGGAATGAATAGACAACCCGAAAGGGGCATTTTGGTCATTTTTCTAGGGGGGATGAATAGTGTTTCGGATTTGGAACTATTATAAGTATTGATAGATTAAGTGAATGGGAGTTATTCATCTCCTCTTCACAAATAAGAGCAGCCATCTTCCTAGAGAGAGTGTGAGAGTGCTTGGGAAAGGAAAAGTCACTTGGGAAGGAGAAGAACAAGAACCAAGGTTCACCACCACCAACCACCACCGGAGTTTGACCGGAGAAGGGACAACCAACTGAGATAAACTACACCAAAGGATCAGACCTACACTAGAGGCAAGTGTTCGATAATGGCAATTTAAGTTTGTATATTGTCCATGTTAGAATAGAATGAAAAGAGAAGATTATTCATGTTTGGAAGAAATAATGGATCATTAAATAGAGTTCTGGAAAACTGAAATGATATAGGAATTTAACTCATGTGTTAGGATGATAATAATCCACGAAATAGTCATGAATCAGTTGTAGAAATTGTGAAAACCATTGATATGTTCTTGAAGATGTTATGATAATAAATTTCTGGAAATGAGGAGATAAGCATGCTTTTTAATCCAATCCTTTGATGATTCTAGGATGTTTAGAGTATTGGAAATCGTTCATATATGTTGGTATATCATGTAGTAAAGACTATAAGTCATTTGGGATGTTTAGATGAAGGTTTAAATGATCAAAAGTTGATAAACCCGTAGTTGCAGAAAATGCAGAAAATCAGGCCTGGACCTAAGGGATCGATCGATCGACCCCTACCTTCGATCGATCGACCTCCCCGGTTTAAGTAAAGTTGTTTCTTTTTAAATGTTGATTCTTATCTCGAACCTTTTGTGGATCTTTGGTGATTATTATTTGGAGATTATGGGACCTAGAAAATATCAGTAAACCCTTGATAATAGTTGAATTAAATTTGATTTGGATTCGAGTGATTTAAATGTTGGAAATTATATTGAATGGAATTTCAGTTGCTAGATTCATTTGTTAAAATCTAAATGGTGATGTATGAGGTTTTAAGATAGGACCAGTAGGGGTGATTTTATATAACACCTGGGTATCCTTAAGTTTACAAGAGGGTTTAATCCTAAGTGTAAGAATATGTGTTATAAGAGATTTGAAACTATCAGTTTTAACCGTAATTAAAAAGGAGAACTAAACTCGTAGTAGTTCGGAAGAAATAATGTTATGGACCAGTAGGATATTAGTGACTTCTTACTGAATATATGTTGAGGAAAATCTTATTTGAATCTTGTACATTGAGAGAGGGTAGCCTTAGGGTATGAGGTTATCCCAATCACGTATTTAAAGTTGACAAACCTCCTCGCTCGACAAAGTTAAGTAGTAGTGTAATGGAGGGGTTCCTTGTTTGGATTTCGCTTTGCGAGATGCTCCGCGCATGAACCTTAACGACGTCGGGAGTGGAGTGATGTTAGGTTACGAGAATAATTATATTATAAGAGCGTAGTGGTATGGCTCCTAGATAGAAATGGGAGTTTGGAACACATTTGGTTGAAAGAGGTTATGAGGTTATCCCGATCGCATAGTTTAAGTTTTCGGACCTCCTCGATCGACAAAGTTAAGCAGTAGTGTATTGGAGGGGTTCCTTGTTTGGATTTCGCTTTGCGAGACATTCCGCGCATGAACCTTAACGACGTCGGTATTGGAGAGATGTTATAGGATGCGAGGATAATTAATTTATGAAGTAAAGATATGATATTTTAAAAGAGATATAATGCTACGTATGGTAAATATCTTAGGGTAGTAATAATTACCTTATTGATATTATATTATAGGTATGATAATACCTATTTGATTGATTATTGATTTATGTGTATGACATACCTAGCTTACTTGCTATCGGTGGGAGGTTTACGCGTGAGGGCAGTCATATCCTGATGAATCCATGGGATCTTTGATTTGTCGCTCGAGAACATAGGTCTATGAAAGACTTATCGGGGAGTTGATAAGTCCGCTGACTGTGGGTGCGTAGGTATGTGCGTGACCCATGGATACGAGAACTATGTTCGCCTCCAATTTGTTTGTTGTCGTTTGTGGTTCGTGGAATCTTACCGAACCTGTAGTCCCCTGTTCGGCGACCTGCGATGATGGGACATGATAGCAGAGTAATGCATTGCCGTATTATATATGAATATATATATAATGATAAAATGATTAAATGGATATATTGTGGTTAGATCTATCTACGGTGATAATTGTAGATAACGGTGAATAAAATATGTTAATGGAATTTAGTTAATAAATGGTTATGCTTTTAGAATTTAAAAAGCTTAACTCATGATAATGAGAAACGATTTATATTAATGAGTAATGACTCATGTTAATGAGAAATGATTTAGATTAATGAGTAATGATTCATGTTAATGAGAAACTAAATCATAATGGAGAAATATAGAAATGAATAATAATGGGACGTATGGTATGGGACATACGGGGATTATGATATGGGAATGGAACTTTAATATGGAGACTAGAAAAGTGGAAGCATTAACTAGGAGGTTAATAGGAAACGTTAAGTGTGCACTCTAGTTGAGAGGTGAGAATTGCAAGTGAGAGTGGGATCTAACATGTACATATTAAATGCTTTATTGCACTTGTTAAATACTTGTTGTTTTAAAAATACTCTACACATTCGGGCTCTGACCCATTTCCTTGCATATTTTCTCTTCTATTGTATCTCTATATCAGGTGTCCAGCAATAGGGACGCCAACCGTAGTTGATTATGACGAGCTATGGAGCTATGGAAGTATTGTTTAGACGCTTATCATCTTTTGATTCACAGTATTCTTAGTTCGGGCATGTCGCCCAAAGGATTCAGTTATCTTTTCTATTGAGGTCAAATTCTATTGTATTCGGGACTTTTTAATACATTTAACATTGTTGGGATTATTGTAAAGGATTTATATTATTTGGGAATGTTTATTCCAGTTGCACTTAAATTCTTTTGAGTTATTTATTTAGTGATCTGTGTTGTAGAATAAAATGTGTTGTGTTATTCTTAAATTGGAAAGGGATTTTGTTAAATTAAAATTTGGAAAGTTTTTAACACCAGCTTAATTGGGTATTGGGTGAGTTGTAAATGTTTTCGACAGTGATGCTAAGAATGAGCCAACTGTATATTCTATTTTAATTTGGTATGGGACTGGCCACCCGATATTTAATTATGTGGGGTGTTACAGGTGGTATCTTCAAGGAAGCAAGTGAGCAGGAGAGTTCGGCCAGCAGGGAAGGACCGGGGGTAGTAGTGCTAGTGGAGCACCGACATCCCAGGGACAGACTCGTCAGCACGAGCAGAGTTCCCATCAGGGGGACCCTGCCAAGCGCTTCCGATCAGGTGATTCCAGGCAGGGATTTGAGGGTTATATGCAGGGCCAGCAGGGCCATCAAGGCCAACACCGACAGCAGCAGGGTCAGCAGCAGGGCCAACAGCGTTTTCATCAGGGCCAACAGGGCCAGTGGCGGGGTGGTAACGGCCAGCAGGGCCGTGGTCAGCAGGGTCAGAGGGGAGGTAACTTCAGAGGCCGATGTTTCGGATGCGGCAAGAATGGACATAGGCGCCAGGATTGTCCAGAGGGAGAGAGGGCCCCACAGCAGCAGGGTTCCCGTAATGAACCACTAAGGCCACTTTTTCCAGCTGCCCTCCCAGCACCAGCTCAGGTACCAGCCCTACCAGCCATTCCAGCAGGGGCAGTTACAGTATGGACGTGTCTATAACATCCACCAGGCAGGAGCTCCGCAGGCACCACCCACGATTGAGGGTATGTTTCCTATTCATGGTACTATGGGTCGAGTTTTATTTGATACTGGGGCGACGCACTATTTTATATCTACCCATTTTGCGAAGGCCTTAGGATTATTATCCACAGCAGAGAGCACTGTGACGTGTGTAGACTGACCACTGGGAAATGGTTCGCTTATTTTCTTTATATGCCGGGGTGTAGGGGTAGAGATTGGTAGCTTGGTATTACCTGCAGACATGTTAGTTTTAGATATGCATCAGCATGATGTTATTATCGGTATAGATTGTCTTGTTACTTACAGGGCCATGATAGATTGTTTTGGTGGGAGTATTATTTTTGCCATTTCGGGGCAAGAGATGTTTGTAGTGGCGATAACTCACCCAGAGGGAGGCTCGACCACTCATTTGTATTACATAGAGGAGGATACCTCTAAGGAGGTTGTGATTCCCTTAGACTCGATCCCAGTTGTTCGTGAGTATTCTGATGTATTTCAGGAGATACCAGGCCTACCCCCCAGTCGAGAGATAGACTTTGTCATAGATTTTTTACCAGATACTAGAGCGATAGCACGCGCTCCATACTGTATAGCTCCGGTAGAGATACGAGAGTTACGAGATCAGATAGAGCAGCTATTAGGTCAGGGCTTCATTCACAGGAGTACCTCACCTTGGGGCGCTCCAGTCTTGTTTGTGAAGAAGAGATATGGTTCACTGAGGCTATGTGTGGACTATCGGGAGTTGAACAAGGTCACGATACAGAATAAGTATCCATTGCCTCGAATCGATGATCTGTTCGACCAGCTGAGGGGAGCAACTTTCTTTTCGAAGATAGATCTGAGGTCGGGGTACCATCAGCTACGTATTAGGGAGCACGATGTTTCAAAGACTGCTTTCTTGATGAGATATGGGTCCTATGAGTTCAGGGTGATGCCATTTGGCCTCATAAATGCTCCATCCGTGTTCATGGACTTAATGAACCGAGTGTTCAGAGAGTTCTTGGATCAGTTTGTCATCGTCTTCATAGACGACATTTTGATATATTCACACTCCAAGGAGGAGCATGCCGAGCACTTGAGATAGGTTCTTCAGACTCTACGAGAGCATCAGTTGTATACTAAGTACGAGAAGTGCGGATTCTGGTTGCGAGAAGTACAGTTCTTGGGGCATGTTATTTCTGAGCAGGGGATAGCAGTTGACCCGAGTAAAGTGTCAGCGGTGAGGAAGTGGGGACAGCCCACGACACCGACGAAAGTGCGTAGTTTCTTGGGTTTAGCCGCTTACTACAGGAGATTCATTCGAGAATTCTCCAAAATAGCGGGTCCATTGACGAACCTGACTCGCAATGGGGTTCCATATGTTTGGGATGATGCTTTCCAATTGGCTTTCGACGAGCTGAAAAACAAGCTTACTTAAGCACCGGTCCTTGCGTTATCGAAGCCAGGTGTGGAGTACCTGGTTTACACCGATGCCTCTTTACAGGGACTTGGGTGAGTACTTCATCAGGAAGAGAAGGCTATAGCTTTTGCCTCCCGCAAGCTTAAGCCGCATGAGAAGAATTACCCCACCCATGACCTGGAGTTAGCAGCGGTCATTTTTGCATTGAGGATATGGAGGCACTATTTATTGGTGGAGAAATTACGCTTGTTCACAGACCACAAGTCACTGCATTATCTGTTCATAGGAGTGGCAATTCGGGTTAGTCGTGTCATTTTTGGGTCGTGATGATTTTGATTTTATTATAAGTTTTAGGTAATCCTAAATCTATACAAGCTAATCGTTACATGTTCGGGTCATGTTCGGGTTATTACCATAAACAGGTTATCGTGTCAAAAATTGCCAGCCCTACCTGTTCACTCAGCAAGAAATGAATATGCGTCAGTGCAGATGGTTAGAGTTTGTGAAGGACTATCAGTTCGACATACAGTACCATCCGGGGAAAGCCAAAGTAGTTGCTGATTCGTTGAGTCATAGACCGGTAGACAAGGTAGCGGGCGTCTGGAAATCAAAGTGGAAGGAGTTAGGCCACCAGGACGCAGTAGCCCGTTCCTTCATATCTGTTATGACAGTGACACCCGAGATTGTTACGAGGGTGATACAGGCACAGACCGAAGACCCGTTTTTCCAGGAGCAAATTGTACGACTTTTAGCTGAGGTGCTGAGTCCTATTCTATTAGTTATGATGGGGGTTTGAGGTTTAATGGGAGATTAGTGGTCCCAGAAGGATCAGAATTATGTCATGCAGTGATGACCCAGTCTCATGGGTCCCGATTTACGGTACATCCTGGAGGAGATAAGATGTACCAGGATATGAGGCGACAATACTGGTGGAGTGGGATGAAGAAGGGCATTGCTAAGTTCGTGTCCAAGTGTTCTACCTGCCAGCTGGTAAAGGTGGACCATCAAAAATCGTCAGGGTTGCTTCAGCCATTGGAAATACCCGCGTGGAAGTGGGAGAGTATTTCCATGGACTTTATTACAGGGTTGCCTACATCACAGCAGGGCCACGACTCTATCTGGGTGATTGTAGACCGTTTGACCAAGGTGGCTCATTTTCTGTCGGTGCGGACAGACTATACCATGGGTCAGTATGCTCAGTTGTTCATTACTGAGATTGTCAGATTACATGGGGTGCCCCTGAATATTGTGTCAGATAGAGATAAGATTTTCGTGTTGCATTTCTGGGAGAGCTTTCAGGAGGCTATGGGTACTGAGTTAAGGTTCAGTTCAGCTTATCACCCACAGACAGATGGACAGACAGAGCGTACTAAACAGATGTTGGAGGATATGCTACACATTTGGGTTCTCAATTTTGGAGGAGGTTGGGAGCCACACCTTCCACTGGTAGAGTTTGCTTATAATAACTCTTATGAGTTCACGAATGGCATGGCTCCATTCGAGGCTTTGTATGGCAGGCCTTGTCGTTCCCCGACTTGTTGGCTCGAGGTGGGGGATAACAAGTTGCTAGGACCAGAGATAATTCAGGAAATCTCCGCGAGGATTGAGATGATCAGGAGTCGCATTCGAGTAGCCCAGGACAGGCAGAAAAGCTACGCCGATGCAAAACGGTTCTTCCGGGAGTTTAATGTGGGGGACCAAGTGTTACTACGTGTATCTCCTATGAAAGGAGTGATGAGGTTCAGGAAGAAAGGGAAATTGGCCCCGAGGTATGTGGGACCATTTCCCATTATCGAGAGGATTGGGCCGGTAGCATACAGATTGGGAGTGCCAGAGCATTTACATCGCATTCACGATGTATTCCACATCTCGTCGTTGAGATGATATCTTTGGGATGATATGGCCCACACTCACATCGCGATAGATGAGATAGACTTACAGCCTGACAGCTCTTACGAGGAGAGACCGGTGGCTATCCTAGACCATAGCGAGAGGAGATTGAGGTCGAAGGTAGTTCCACTTGTACGGATCCAGTGGGAGCATCATAATGTGGAGGAATCCACTTGGGAGCGCGAGGCAGATATGCGCGAGAGATACCCAGATTTATTCTTACCAGGTATGCCTTATTTTTCGAATTTCGGGACGAAATTCCATTATTAGGGTGGAAGTATGTAATACCCCGTATTTTTATGCTATATTAATTTGGGGATTTATTAAATTTAATGTGAGTTATTAATTTAATATAAATCCGTAAATTAATCACTTTATAATTATTAACGTGATGTGAGTTAGTAATTATGGGAAACTTATTGAATATTACTAATGAGTAGAGTAATATATAATATTGGTTCTATTAAATGTCAAGAGTGAATAAAATGACAAGTTTGGAAATTTGAGTCGGGACGCGCCCGTGTCGCGTCGGGACTAGATATTAATTAATAAAAGTGAATAAATTATAAGTTGCTCGTATGGTCGTTTTTAGTGCGCCAAAGTGTCGAAAAGGGTCGAGATAGTCAGAAAAGTATACCCGGGGTTTAGTTTGGGTGTCGGGGCATTTTTAGGCTTATTTAGCACCCCGGGAGGGCATTTTGGACATTTTACATTTTTGGGTAATTAAACCCACGAAATTTCAAGGGTTATATCAGATTTCTAAGGTTTCCTTCTAGGGTTAAAACAACCAAAGACAAGTGACATCCATAGGAGAGGGAAGGAGAGAGCTTTCAAAGCAAATTCTAGACCGAAAATTCATCCGGTTGCACCGCCACCACCACCAACGCGTAGATCGCGCGATGGGGAACGCAACCACACCAAATTCGTCATCAAATCAGAACTCTGAAAATCCCAACCAAGTATTTATCTTGCTTATTTTCGTTAATGCATCGTTCATGTTAGTCTAGGGTGATTAGGATGAGTTTGGTAGAAGAAAATCCATGTTGGAGATAGGATTATCGCATGTAGAAATGGTTTGAATGATAATCTGGAAACCCCTGCATATGTAGAGGCTTAACCACAAATTTTTGATGAATTAGGAGTAGAAATTTCTGGAAAAAGACTGATTAGAACTATGATAAAGAAATTCTAGGGTTCTTGAGATTAATATAAGTTTTTGGCCTATTAATCCATGGTTATTGATGAAAATTTAGATGCTTTACGTAGAAGATGTATAAAATGAGTTTATACTGCTAGTAGTACAAATTTTTGGGCGATTGGGAATGAAAAATCTTGATTTGGATGAGGTTGTGTGATAGAACCCGTAACTGATTAACTGCAGAATTCGCCATACCTGCTTGATCGATCGATCGAGCCAGGAGCTTCGATCGATCGAAGGTTCAATCGATCGAGCCCCTTCCCTCGATCGAACGATCGACCCCTTCTGGCAGACTTATATTTCCCTTTTTAACATAGTTGAATTAATTCTAAATGAAGAATACTCCTTAGACACCCTTATTAAATTATTTTGGGAGATAAATATGACCAGTAGGATTTATTAATGAGTAAGAGACCTTTAATGTAAGGCAAAATTTTACATTTTTGGGGTGTTTATATAAGGGACAATGGAATTTTGTATTAAAGGGAGAGATACGTAAAATGGTTACGATGGAAAATAGATAAATACCTACTGCATTTTACACTTGGGAGGATAGAGTCCATGAGTGTTACGTAGTAATAATCCCTCAAATTAAAGTTAGAGACGAACCGTTATACGTGATAACTAATAAAGGGGAAATAAGGATAAATGTCGTGATTATGGGTTATGGGATGAACCTAAATTGATATGATAAAAGTAGTATATTTATACGACTGTGTGTATGCATATATTATATTCATGTGAAAATCATGCCCGCGCTACTTGCTATCCCTGAGGTTACCGCGCTGGGACAGTCTTATCTCGATGGGACCTTTATGGGGGATATTGACTTGTACCCTAGAAGATAGCTATCCTTTGTATAGGCTATCTGATCGATGATCAGACGGTCCTAAGAGACGTGAGGTTATGTACTGACCTCTTAGAGACTTGGAATCTATGCTTCGCCTCAATATTGTTTGTGCATGTGTTAATACAGTTCGAGAGTGATTCCGAACTTGTATTTACCTTAGTACGAGTGATACAGGGATTGGATAGCAGAGTATGCCCGCACCATAATTTTTATGTGGGGTGCTGTTAGAATATATATGTTATACGAGTATTTAATATATATATTAAATTCTGAAATTTGGAATTTCATACTGTGCTTATGCTAAGTAAGATATGAATCTTGACTTCAATTTGGAAATACTTGTTTTGAAAAGTATAATGGAACACTGGAAACTTTATTAGTAAATAAGGTTTAAATGAGAACTTTGTGATCAAATGAAATTATCCTCTTAAACAATTATATTGTTCGGTTTTAAATCTTACGATTAACCTAAGATAAGTTAAACCATTGGGAAGATTAGTACGATATAATATAAGATAATCCGTTGGGAAGATTAGTGCGATAGGCGTGCACATTAGAAGATAAGTGAGAATTTCTCAAGAGTGCGCCGCACTAATATGTTGTTGCATTGGCATGTAAACATTTTAAATACTTGCTAAACAAATTTTAAATCATTTACACTATCGGGCTCTGACCCGTTTCTTTTTCCATTCTCTCTTGTATATATATATGTATATATTACAGGTGCCCAGCCATAGGGGTGTCTTGCGTAGGTTCCTTTGGAAGGAACGCGCTACAGCTTAGGTGGGAGTTGCAGGCCTCTTTCTTAGACGACTTCATTTATTTGATTCCACTCCTAGCTTATTTATTCAGTTGGGCATGTGTCGCCCGTTTCCATTATCCATTTGTTTTATTGGACATTGTGATTCATTTATTTCTAGTATTGTCACTTTGGGATTTATTATTGTCTGGATGTTTTACTTTAAGTTTTAATGTTGGGATTTAGTTGTTGAATGTTTAATTTAGTTGGATTATATGTTCCATGATAATTGTGGTGTGATTATTTAATATTGAATTGTTATAAATATTTAAATCTTGGTTTATAAAATAAAATTTGGAAAGTAATGTCTAAAAATGGTTTTGACACTTAGCTTAATTAATTAGGGTGTTTAAATTGGAAAAGTTATTTTTACGACAGTGATGCTAAAAATGAACCAACTGTTCACCTTGATTTTAATTTAATAAAGGAGTAATCGCCTGGTATTTAATTAGGTGGGGTGTCACATTCTTAAGTGAAAATCACCCTTGAACATGTTAGAATACTGTTAGAAAATCTGGATTTTGAGTAGATTATAGTCCAAAAGGAATTGGATTTAAGAACTTGAAAAAAAACATAGAAAACTGAGGTAGAAGACGAACTGGAATGACGTCGATCTCGTTCGAACAAGATATGCTGTCGTTCAAATGAGATGCCATCTCATTTGAACGAGATTTTTGGATTTCTGACGAGATTCCAGAATTTCTTTTTTAGCCCAGAACAGTTTGAAAATAAGTATTTTAGCCCACAGTTGGTTCTAAATAATTTTGGTACATAAATAAGAAGTGAGGTCTTGGGTTAATGTTTGAAAATTATATGAACTTGAGGACTAAAAATTATGTGAGGGATATCTACATAATAATAATATGAATAAGAGATGAATCGTATATATATATATATATATATATATATACGGGTACTTGGGATTATGTGAGTGATAACTACATAATAAATATACGATGATAATCGTGATTCACCAATACGGGTGGTATTTGAGAAATATGATGGGTACTTGGGGTAGGATGAAATCCTATTATGATATTGGTCAAATGCGTACCAAATTTTATATAGGTTGATGTGTATACCTATTATTTGTATAGTTTATGTTTATGAAATACCTAGCCTACTTGCTATCGACGGGAGGTTTACACCTAAGAGGGAAGTAATATCCTGATGAGCCTTAAGGGGGATCTTTGACTTGTTGCCTCAGAACATAGGACTTAGGTTGGATTGCCATTAGTGAGAACAATGGTATTGAATGGTCTTTTGGGTGCGTAGGTATGTGCGTAGCCCAAAGTCTTAGGACTATGTTCGCCTCCACTATTTGTGATTTGTTAATTATGGTTCGTGGGATATACTGAACCTATGGTCATTTATACAGTGACGAGATGTACTGGGACATGATAGCAGAGTACGCATGCACTGCAGCTGAGCCTCGGGGTGCAGTTTAGTATATAAATAATAGAGTGAATGTGTATATATACTTGTGATATTATCAACTGTGTGAATTAATTAGACATGAAAGATAATGAAATTCGAAATGAATTAAGTTGGTGAATACTTAATTATATTGAATTGAAAAAGGGCTTATCCATGTTCTAAAGAAATTGAATATATATGTATTACCTATATTGCGAGAGAAATATGTGGGATAAATATGGGCTATGGTTAGTTAGCACTGCTATGAACTAGTTAGCATGGGAATAGTAACCAGTAAGGTTTTAAGGTACGTTGGGTGTGCACTCTAGAAGAGAGGTGAGGATCTCAAGATAAAGTTCGATAAATCTAACATGTATATAATAAATGCTTAATGTAGAATTTATTCACTTGTTGTTTTCTAAACTATTTTTACAATCAGGCCCTGACCCGTTTTCTTGCATATTCTCTTCTCTCTTGTATCTCATGTATCAGGTGTCCAGCCGCAGGGATGCCAACCATAGAGGATTAATATTTTTTACGAGCTATGGATGCTATGGAGTTTTGGACTTTGTTTATACGCTTTCATATTCATTGATTCATACTTTGTAGTTGATCTTTTATTTAGGGCATGTCACCCAAGAGGATTCTAGTTATTTCTTCTCTATCCAAGATAGATTAAATT
This sequence comes from Sambucus nigra, assembly GCA_949130495.1. Taxonomy (NCBI): domain Eukaryota; kingdom Viridiplantae; phylum Streptophyta; class Magnoliopsida; order Dipsacales; family Adoxaceae; genus Sambucus; species Sambucus nigra. The sequence goes on from OX422219.1 coordinate 178,387,285, forward strand.
CTTAAGTCGATTTTGTTACATTTTATTTTTTATGGGATTATTGTATTGGGATATTTAAACTGGAGAGTTTTATTACAGTTGCATTTAATTCAGTTTTGATATTACTCAGTCATTATTCATTGTGTGAATGGATTGTGTTAAATGGTTTATATTTTAAAAATGGAAATTTCATTTATATTAAAGTTTGAATAATTTAACACCTTCTTATTTAGATATTAAGCGATTAAAAATATTTTTTGATAGTGATGCTAAGAATGATCCAACTGTAAATTTTTTTTTAATTGGGTATAGGACTGATCACCCGGTATTTAATTTAAGCGGGGTGTTACAAGTGTTATCAGAGCATCAGGTTCTAGAGACTTTTAGGATCTGAACGGTTTATTATGCTTTTAGCTTAGTGTTCTTTGATATAGAGCCCTATCATTAGTACTGTTGTATCCTTATTTGCACATATATGATCTTCAGCTATTGTTTGAAATTTAAATTGAATACTAATAAAAAAATTCTCTCATTCCAGATACCTCCTCGACGTGCACCTCAGCCTGCCCAAGCTCAGGGTACAATGAATGCTGCAGAAGTTACTGCCATTATTGCTCAAGCATTCAACACAACTTTAGTTGTTGTTCAACAGGCACTAGTTGTGCCACCCGCACCAGGGCAGGTGTTTCCTACTGCTTGGGAATGTGTTAGGGATGCTTTTCGAAAGGCGCATCCACCCGAGTTTCATGGAGGTTCTGATGTTGTGACTGCTAGCCAATGGAAGAAGGACATTCAGAGGCACTTAAGAATGTTTGAATGCACGGAGGTTCAGCGCCAGATACTAGCTACATTAAAACTAGTCGGGGAAGATCTAAAGTGGTGGGAATCCATTACCACCGCCGAGGAGAGAGACACTATGACTATCCAGGACTTGTAGGTGCGATTTGATCGTAAAAACTTCCCACCGCCATTTAGACTGGGATAAGAAGGAAATTACTCGACCTAACCTAGGAAGTGAGGACAGTGGCAGAATATGAGGAGGAATTTACTAGGCTGACTAATTTAGTACCGGGACAGGTGCCTACTGAAGAAAAGAGAATTCATATGTTCACAAATGGCCTGAATTGGAAGATTTGTCAGTACTTTTTGGGAAATATTTCATTGCATACTTACGCATATGTTCTTAATGCTGCAATGCTTTACTGCCAGGATAACCGCTTACATGCTAAGGGTGGTAAGTGGGGGATTGTGTCGAGCCAACAGGGCAAGACTGGTGGGGGAAGTTCTAGCAGGACATAGTCAGATCAGAGTCAACGGCGCCAAGGAGAGTAGGGTTCCCAACTGGGGGACTATGCTAAACGTTTACGATCCGTAGGATTTTGTTTGGGCAAGGGGGTAACAGGAAGGGCCATCAAAGTCAGCAGCAGGGCCAAGGGAAATGTGGTAATAGCCAGCTGGGCCAGAGACAGCAAGGACAAAATGGGAGAAAGTTTACTGGCAGATGTTTTGTGTGTGGCAAGACTGGCCACAAGAGACAGGATTGTCCTGATAATGGATAAATAAATAAGACAAAAGACTTTAAAGTGGTTCAGCCTTATATGAATGGCCTACGTCCACTGTTATGTTATTGCTGAGTGTTTGGGAATTCTCGATTACAAGTGCTATCAAGAAATTCCGATCCCCTTAAATGAGGGTGATACAAGGTATTTATATCCTTTAGGTTGTACATGAAAGGGTGTTACATTAAATGATACACATATGAAAGGGTAATACATTTAATTCAGCGTGTGCGTCAAGGTAATAAGCATTCAATGAATAGTTGAACTGTTGATTATCTGGCAATCAATGCCGGGGCCGAGATGTAGTTCGGACCGCCTTAGTTGCTCGTTGTCCAAGAGTTCCTCGGAGCATTGGAGTTCCTCGGAGGATAAGAGTTCCTCGGAGGGCTGGTGTTCCTCGGAAGACTGCAGTTCCTTGGAATACATCTGTTGCTCGGAGTGAATATGTTGGTCGGGGTAATAATCTTCCTCGTTGCTATTGTGCCACGTAGACTGACCTCGTCAGGAGTCACAGAGACCAGTATTTTCACTAGCCGCTCTCCCAGCACCAACTCAGGTGACAGCATTACCTTCCATTCTAATAGCTCGAGCACAGCAGGGACATAACGAGCATGTGTATAACGTCCATTAGGTAGTGGTTCAGCAGCCATCGCCCGTTATTGAGGGTATGTTTTTTATCTATGGGGCGAATTATGTTTCACATGGGGGCCTCACATTCATTTGTTGCCACTAGATTTGCACGGGCCACGGGGTTACTAGACTTGGTCGACAGCACTGTTACATATGTAGACTTACCGATGGGTAGTGGGATGCCTATTTTCTGTAATACCCCACATTTTTATGGTTTTTAATTATAAGATTAATTAAATGAAATTGCTTTTAATTATGGGATTAATTAAATTAATTTGGGATAATTAATTGGAAATTAATTCAGATTTAAATAACTAGTGAGACGAGAGTTAGTATTTAAATATTATGATAATGTTAAATATTACTGAGTGATTATGGTAATATGTGATTATTGAATTTATTAAAATTATCGTGAGTTGAAAATACAGCAGTTTCGATAATTAAGTTGGAACGCGTGTGTCAATCGTGTCAAGATCCAATTTAATGGATTTAAAAGTATTTTATTTTTATGTCATCTGTATGATCATTTTGAGTGTACCAACATGTCCGGAAGGGTCGATATAATCATAAAACACTAGTCGGGGGTTTAGTTTGGGTCCCGAGGAATTTTTAGGCCTAACCGGCAACCCGGGAGGATATTTCAGTCATTCCTATTTTTTTGGTGAATATTGACCTACGAAATTTAGGTTTTACTTATCAGTCAACACTTACGGTTACTAGGGCCATTATTTGTTAAACAAAAGAGAGAGTAACGTGAGAAGAAATAAAGGGTTTCAGGAGAACTCCAAGGGTTTCCAAGGCAAAACAACCACCACACACCACCACCATCGTCGGATTTGTGACCGAAAAGAGAGGGAGAACCAACCAATATCATCATCAATGGATCAAAACTTCTAATCAGAGGCATGGATTTTAAAAAATAAGACTGATGAAAATGGGATAGTAATTAGAAATAAAGCTAGATTAGTTGCTCAAGGATACTCTCAAATAGAAGGAATGGATTTTAACGAGACCTTTGCTCCTATTACTCGTTTAGAATCTGTTCATCTGCTTTTTGCTATATCTTGCAACATGCACTTTACACTGTACCAAATGGATGTCAAATATGCGTTCCTTAATGGAATACTGGCTGAAGAAACCTATGTAGAACAACCTAAAGGGTTCATTGACCCTAAACATCCAAATCATGTATTTCGTCTGAAAAAGGCTTTGTATGGCCTTAAACAAGCTCCTAGATCTTGGTATGAGCGTCTTTCCAATTTTCTTTTAGATAAAGGTTTCAAAAGAGGCGGAAATGACCAAACTCTTTTTGTCAAACATTTTGACAAACACATCACTATTGCTCAAGTTTATGTTGACGATATTATATTTGGATCAACTTCTCCCTCAGAAATCAAATCCTTCTCTGAAACTATGCATAAGGAATTTCAAATGTCCCTTATGGGGGAGCTACAATTCTTCTTAGGCCTTCAAGTCAAACAAAATTCAGAAGGATTATTTGTATCGCAATCCAAGTACGCTTTAGAGATAGTAAAGAAATTTGGCCTCGAGAGTGCTAAAGATGCTAAAACGCCCATGAGTACTACGCTAAAACTTTTTAAAGATGAAAATGGAAAATATGTAGATCCTACTCTGTATCGTAGTATGATAGGCACCTTACTATATCTTACTACCTCACACCTTGATATTATGTATGTTGTGTGTGTATGTGCTCGATATCAAAGTAACCCTAAAGAGAGCCACTTGAATGTTGTTAAACGTATCATTAAATATGTAAAAGGCACTCTAAATCTAGGACTTTGGTAAACTAATGACACACCAAGCACTATAATTGGGTACACTAATGCTGACTGGGCTGGGTGTACTGATGATAGTAAAAGCACATCAGGAGCATGTTATTATATAGGTAATAACTTGGTAGGATGGAGTAATAAAAAACAAAACTACACATCACTCTCTACAGCTGAATTTGAATACATAGCCGCTGGCAGCTGTTGTGCTCAATTAATGTGGCTTAAACAAATGCTAAGTGATTATGGTATTCAAGAAAACCTATTGCATCTCTATTGTGATAATCAAAGTGCGATTAATATTTCGAAAAACCCTGTTCAACACTCGCGAACAAAGCATATTAAAATAAGACATCATTTTATGCGCGAATTGGTTGAATCTAAGGAATTAGAAATCAATTATCTTCCTACTGATCTACAACTCGCAGATATGTTTACCAAACCTCTAGATTATAATAGATTCATTTCATTACGAAAATCTATTGGTATCGTTTATGCTGACTAATAACTTTGCTGTTTATCCAAGTTTTTCCCTTTGTCCATTTGTGACAAAATGGGGGAGAAATTTGAGTCTATTCAATTCTTACATATGCTAAACAGCTTGATCTTAGTGATTTATTGCAGGTTCTTATTGTACAGTTACTCTCAACAGTTGTAATAGGGTATTCAAATGTACTTAGTTGAGTTATGTATTTTTTGAATTCTAGGTATTGAGTAGATAGAATTTTGATAGGAATAAGTTTTTCTTATTTTCTTGTTGCCCTACGAGTCCTAGATGACTCAAAGGAGACTTTGTCTCATATTTCCAAAGGGGGAGATTGAAGCCCTTATACTTTTGACTCACTTGAGTCTATATTGTATAAGTGCTCATCTAGTTTGGAAATTGTAACAAAATTATGTCCTCCCTAGAATCCAAAGAACCTCAGAAGTTGGTTTGCTACTTCATCTCTCTATCTTGTAGTGATCAAGAACAAATTTCCAACACTCACACACATTAGAATTTATTTTTTGCATATCATACTGCATAATAATGTGTGTACATATGTTGAGTGTGTTTAAATCCCTAAGTTGGAATTTTAATAATTTTTTGGGATTTTTTAAACATTTTTTTTAATAAGGTTTTCTTAATTAAAACTTGATTTAAAAGTTTTTGTGGTTAATTTGTAAATATATATTGTTGGGTTTATTGGCCTAATGTTTCCATGGGTAGAATTCGAAAGCGGAGTAAACTTTAGGGTATGGTTTTAATTAGTTTAAGACGCGCGTTTCATATCCTGTTATTGACCAACACATGTCTTCATCTGATTGGTTGAGATTGTGTTTCTTTACTGAGTTAAAAATGCGTATTTTTTTAGCCCTTGGATCATTAGCTATCGACGGTCTGCATGTTGTCTTGGTGAATCCCAGTACAACTTTTTAAACCAATTAGGAATCGTTTAAGCACCGTGTTATTAAAACCCTTAGATCTAAGTCAATTTGACTTGACTTAATCCTGGCCCTTGGTTTTGATCCAGTCTCTCGATCCTTCTCTTCAACCTATAAAAGGAACCCTATTCTCAGACTTCGAAGACTTTTGCCATTTTCATTTTTCTGAGAAATAGAGAGAGAAGAGATAGAAAAGAGAAAACAGAGAGAAGAGAGAGAGTTAGAAACCCTAACCCTGTTCGTCAAAGCCTCTTCCATCCAAACTCAAACACTTCTTCAAAACACCTTCATATCCAAAACACTACTCTAAGTGTTCTTGAGTGTTTGAGAGTTTGAGTTGAGTTTGTAATTGTTGCTGTAACCTCTTGTTCGTTAGATCTTCTTTTCAACTTAAACGTTTACTCAGATCTACTTTCTGATTTCATAGAAATTTCAGATCTGAGTTATTCATGTTACATTACACTTAGTTTCATTCTTTATTTCTCATCTTGAGAAATATATTGTTGATTATTCTCTATAAAATGTTTGCTTACTTTGAAATCAACAATAAATGCTTTCTGTTTCTAGTTCTTTTAAAACTAAACCTTTGACCTAGTTTGGAATCTCACTTGGAGGTTTTCAATCTCGAAAAACTTTTCTAAATTCTGAGATTGATTAAGACCTTGTATGTCTTCCTAGCAAGGTATCCGTGGATTCTGGGAATGATTTAAAGGTCAAATAAGGTGCAAAGTTTTGTAAGAAGAAAGAAAAAGAAAATATCACAGCATATAGTGTTACTCTAATTTGTTAGGACTTCTTGTACTTAATAAGTGTGTGTGTGTGTGTGTGTGCATGCATGTGTTAGAAAGCACCTCCACAAACACTTTCACCCTACAACACGAAAAGTGTTGGTAATAAGATCTTGTGAACAAAGAGTCAACGTAAAGTGCTGGAAAAAATCAGAAGTTAACAAACTGGGAGAACTACATCTACAATCAGAACTGCAGAAAAGTTTTAAGGACACCAGAGGGTACATTCCTAAACTTATATAGGTCTGAGTTGTTTGCATGTTAGTTATATAGTTTGTAACTCATATATTTGTTTTAGTGAATTTTTCATTTTACTCCGTAGAGGGAGTCGTGGATGTTTCCTCAATTGGTGAGGTTTTACCACGTAAAAAACATCGTGAACATAATCTTTCTACATTTCCTCATCTCACTCTTGGTTGTGCTGAGTTTAAGTTTTTTTAAACTACTTTATAAACTTGCTATTCAAAACTTGAAATAGATCTCGTACATACTGTTTTATTAAACACGTCTTGTGTTCAAATAGTTTGGTTTTTATGAAAAGAGTTTCTTAAAAAAACAGATCGAAGTTACTTAAATAGTTTATTTTTAATAAACGTCTTTAGTAACATTTTTCAATTGGTATCAGAGCTTTGTAAACTGCTTTCAAAAGAGATCCTGTGTTTCTGAAAATCAAATATGGACGAGAAAAATGAAAGATTTGGTAACTTGAACAGACCTCCAATCTTTGATGAAACCAATTTTGCTTACTGGAAAGTAAGGATGATTGCTTTCATTCAAGGAAATTTGGGAGATGATGTCTGGGACATTGTTGAAAATGGTTACACTTTTCCTACTAAACCAGCCAACGAAGGAAGTAATGAGAGGGTTAAGAAAGCATTAAGCGACTTCACTCAAGAAGAGAAACAAGTTTCTCGAAATAATAATAAAGGAAAGAATGCCATAATTATGTCCATAAATGAACATGAGTTCAAAAGAATCTCATCCTGTACCACTTCTAAGGAAGCTTGGGACACCTTGGTTACTGCTCATGAAGGAGACACTAGAGTTAAGGCTGCTAAAACCCAAATGCTTATTCAGCAGTATAACTCCTTAATTATGTCTAAGACTGAGTCATTTGATGACTTCTATATGAACCTGACTGATATTGTGACCAAACTGCATGCTAATGGGGTGACTTATGATAGACATGAAATTGTATCTAAAATTCTAAGATCATTACCACAGAAATTTGATAACAAAAGATATGATATTGAGGAAATGTGTGATCAAAATCTCACTCCTGAATTACTCAGCAGTAAACTAAGAACTGTGGAAATGGAACTAGAATTTAAGAAATAATTGACACAAACCCATAAAATTTAAGAAACAATTGATACAAACCCATAAAAAACAGACTAGTTCCAACCTGAGCTTCTCTTCTAAGTTAACTAAGCCTGAACTTATATTCCCCACTTATGATTCTGATGAGGAATGCAATATAGAGAGTTTGGACAATCAGATCGCCTTAATTACAAAACAGTTTAAGAAAATTATTAAGTTTAGAAACAAAGTGGCAAATAAACAAGGCAATTCAAAATATCCAACTTCCTCTAATCACAGGCCTCATGAGAAAAACCATGACAAAAATCATAAGGACTCTCACATTAGACCTAATCGAGACCTTAAGAAGACTGAATGCTATAGATGTGGTAAATTGGGGCACATTGCACAAGACTGTAGAGTTATCTTGAACACTCAAAACAAACATACTAGAGCTAACATTTGCAAAACATGGGATGATTCAAGTGACTCTGAAAAGGAGGAACCTGAGTCACCTGATGTTTTTTACCCTTGCATGTATTTCTTTGCCAAGATCATATATAATGATGATGTGCCTATGCATGTGTATGAAAATGTTTCTAGTAACTCTACTTCTGCTATTGAGAATCATGTTTATACTGGTTTAGATGCTTTGATTACTGAGAATGTTGCATGTTCTACTTCGGGGTGTGTGAGCCAAAGGGATAGCGATAATGACGATGTCAATGGGTGTGTGAGTTTAACAAATGAATCTTTAGGGGTCACTCCACACACCACACTTAGTGACTTGGACAGTGAAGACCTCCCTGACATTCACACACTTTATTCTAAAACTCTCAAGAAAAGAACTAGACTAGAAAAGATTGTGAAAGATCTCACTAAGAAGTTAGAAGATCTAAGCCTAATGGTTAAACTAAATGTTGAAGAGTATAATACCCAATCTTTGACTCATAAAAGCGAAATCAAAATGTCTGATGAAAAACTCAGAAATTTAAAAGAAACAAATGAAACTCTGGAGAAAAAATACAAAGGGACATTGTTAGAATTGGAGCAAACTGAAGAAAAGACAGCAACTGTTTTCAAAAAATTTACAAAATTTGAAAATAATTCAAAATGTTTTGATGAATTTGTTGCTAAATCCAAAATCAATTCTGATGATCGAACTGGAATAGGGTTTTGCCCCAATTTGAAAACACAAACAAAATCTTTTGAAACTATTAAGTTTGTGTCAGGAGGCAAAAGACCTATTGAAACATGCCCAGACTTTCATTCTCTAAAAACTGAGTTTAATTCAAAAAATCTAAATTTTAACATTGGGGAATCAAGTTGTTCTAAACATGAAAGTTCACCTAAGGCTAAATACGTCTACCCTTCAATTAGGAAGAGTGAGTCTTCATACAAGACTGCTATATCTAGGAATAGAGTTCAGCCTCAAAACTCTTCAAAACCTTTGTTTAGAGACTTTCCTAAGGAGACCCCAATTCTGAGCAATCTTTATTGCTCCTACTGCGACATATATGGTCACTCTTTTGATAGTTGCTATGCTAGGAGACTAGTTAAACCTGTCTATAATCCTCATATCTATCAGAACTTTAACTATTCTAGGAGGAGCCGCAATAATTATATACTTCCTAGACAGCCAGATAGAAACTCTAATTATAGAAAGAGAAAGACCAAAACTAAAAGAACATTTCCTAGAAGGAATTCTAATCACTTTCCTAAACCAAATGCTCAAGTCTTTCACAAAATTCAAAATCATGCGCAAAACATTTTTCAGCAAAAATCCAAAGCTCGCAAATTTTATCAAACAAGAGCTAATAAGTGCAAGATGAAAACTAAGGCAATTTGGGTTAGAAAAGATGATCTATTACCTCAGATGAAGTGTAATGTTGTTGTTACTGCTTTAAAAGCTGAACACACATCATCTGGTTGGTATTTAGACTCTGGATGTTCTAAGCATATGACTGGTGATGAAACTAAACTTTTAAACAAAACCAGCTTTGCTGGTGGTAAAGTCATTTTTGGTGATGGAGTTTCATCTCAAATCATACGCAAAGGAACTCTCCAAGAAGATGGGATTCCTATTCTTCAAGATGTTCTTCTAGTCAAAGGTCTTAAGGCAAATCTACTTAGCATATCACAATTTTGTGACTCAGATCATACTGTTACCTTTTCAAAGAACAATTGCAAAATTTTAAATGAAAAAGGTGAATGCATAATTACTGGATTCAGAACTCCTGACAATTGCTACACTGTCATGAACAATTCTGAAATCTGTAATGTTGCCAGAATGGATGACAATGAGATATGGCATAACAGAATGGGTCATATAAATTACGATAACCTTAATAGACTGACTTCTCAGGAAATAGTTAGAGGAGTTTCTAAAATCAAACTCATACCCAATCTTATTTGTTGTTCCTGTCAGGAAGGTAAAATTGTTAAGGCACCTCATAAGAAAGTTAAAGACATTCTTACCTCTAATCCCTTAGAACTCATCCATATGGATCAAATGGGTCCCTCCCAAACTGTTAGTCTGTGTGGACACTGTTACATCCTAGTTATGGTTGATGACTTCACTAGATTTACCTGGGTAGCCTTCTTAAAACAAAAGTCTGAAACATTTCAAACCTTCCTAAAAATTCTTCTTAGGATTGAAAATGAGAAGGATACTCAAGTGAATAGAATTCGTAGTGATAGAGGTGGTGAATTCAAAGACACTGGTATTATAGAATACTGTGACTATAATGGTTATAAACACGAGTTCAGTGCTCCTAAGACCCCTCAACAGAATGGTATTGCGGATAAAAAGACTCGTACCCTTCAAGAGATGGCACGTGTTATGTTACATGCCAAGAATTTACCTAAATATTTTTGGGTAGAGTCCATTCGTACTGCTTGTCACATTATAAATAGGGTCTATCTTAGTAAGAATTCCAAACAAACCCCTTACGAACTTTGGTACAATAAAAAGCCTAATCTAAAATATCTTAGAACCTTTGGCAGTACTTGTTATGTATGCAAATATAGGGAACACTTATCCAAATTTGAGAGCCAGGGAGATAAAGCCATATTTCTAGGATATTCGCCTAACAGTAGAGCTTATCGAGTGTATAATCTTCGAACCAAAACCTTGACGGAATCCATAAATGTAATTGTTAGTGACACTACTGTAGAAAGCAAGACTGGTGAATTTACTATTGAGGAAGAGTCTATAAATATTTTAGAAAATGACTCCTCTGCAATGGATAATTCATTACCTATTGAGACACCTGAGGTACCTAACTGGGTTTTTAAAGATCATCCCATAAATAACGTAGTTGGTAACCCTAGTGAACTAGTGCGTACAAGATCCCAACTCAGAAAATATGCACATTATGCATGTTTTGTTTCCCTTGTGGAACCAAAAAATGTAAATAAGTCATTGAATGACTCTCACTGGATTTCTGCTATGCAGGAAGAACTTTTACAATTTGTCATTCATAATGTTTGGTATCTTGTTCCACGTCCTGATCACAAAAACGTTATTGGCAAACGTTGTATTTTCAAAAATAAGACTGATGAAAATGGGATAGGAATTAGAAATAAAGCTAGATTAGTTGCCCAAGGATACTTTAAAATATAAGGAATAGATTTTAATGAGACCTTTGCTCCTGTTAATCGTTTAGAATCCGTTCGTCTGCTTTTTGCTACATCTTGCCACATGCACTTTACACTGTACCAAATGGATGTCAAATCTGGGTTCCTTAATGGAATACTGGCTGAAGAAACCTATGTAGAACAACCTAAAGGGTTCATTGACCCTAAACATCCAAATCATGTATTTCGTCTGAAAAAGGCTTTGTATGGCCTTAAACAAGCTCCTAGAGCTTGGTATGAGCGTCTTTCCAGTTTTCTTTTAGATAAAGATTTCAAAAGAGGCAAAAATGACCAAACTCTTTTGTCAAACATTTTGACAAACACATCACTATTGCTCAAGTTTATGTTGACGATATTATATTTGGATCAACTTCTCCCTCAGAAGTCAAATCCTTCTCTGAAACTATGCATAAGGAATTTCAAATGTCCCTTATGGGGGAGCTACAATTCTTCTTAGGCCTTCAAGTCAAACAAAATTCATAAGGATTATTTGTATCGCAATCCAAGTACGCTTTATAGATAGTAAAGAAATTTGGCCTCGAGAGTGCTAAAGATGCTAAAACTCCCATGAGTACTACGCTAAAACATTTTAAAGATGAAAATGGAAAATCTGTAGATCCTACTCTGTATCGTAGTATGATAGGCACCTTACTATATCTTACTGCCTCGCGCCCTGGTATTATGTATGCTGTGTGTGTATGTGCTCGATATCAAAGTAACCCTAAAGAGAGCCACTTGAATGCTATTAAACGTATCATTAAATATGTAAAAGGCACTCTAAATCTAGGACTTTGGTACACTAATGACACACCAAGCACTATAATTGGGTACACTGATGCTGACTGGGCTGGCTGTACTGATGATAGTAAAAGCACATCAGGAGCATGTTATTATATAGGTAATAACTTGGTAGGATAGAGTAGTAAAAAACAAAACTGCACATCACTCTCAACAGTTGAATCTGAATACCTAGCCGCTGGCAGCTGTTGTGCTCAATTAATGTGGCTTAAACAAATGCTAAGTGATTATGGTATTCAAGAAAACCTATTGCATCTCTATTGTGATAATCAAAGTGCGATTAATATTTCTAAAAACCCTATTCAACACTCGCGAACAAAGCATATTAAAATAGGACATCATTTTATACGCGAATTGGTTGAATCTAAGGAATTAGAAATCAATTATCTTCCTACTGATCTACAATTCGCAGATATGTTTACCAAACCTCTAGATTATAATAGATTCATTTCATTACGAAAATCTATTGGTATGGTTTATGCTGACTAATAACTTTGTTATTTATCCAAGTTTTTCCCTTTGTCCATTTGTGACAAAATGGGGGAGAAATTTGGGTCTATTCAATTCTTACATATGCTAAACAGCTTGATCTTAGTGATTTATTGCAGGTTCTTATTGTACAGTTACTCTCAACAGTTGTAATAGGGTATTCAAATGTACTTAGTTGAGTTATGTATTTTTTGAATTCTAGGTATTGAGTAGATAGAATTTTGATAGGAATAAGTTTTTCTTATTTTCTTGTTGCCCTACGAGTCCTAGATGACTCAAAGGAGATTTTGTCTCATATTTCCAAAGGGGGAGATTGAAGCCCTTATACTTTTGACTCACTTGAGTCTATATTGTATAAGTGATCATCTAGTTTGGAAATTGTAACAAAATTATGTCCTCCCTAGAATCCAAAGAACCTCAGAAGTTGGTTTGCTACTTCATCTCTCTATCTTGTAGTGATCAAGAACAAATTTCCAACACTCACACACAGTAGAATTTATTTTTTGCATATCATACTGCATAATAATGTGTGTACATATGTTGAGTGTGTTTAAATCCCTAAGTTGGAATTTTAATAATTTTTTGGGATTTTTTAAACATTTTTTTTAATAAGGTTTTCTTAATTAAAACTTGATTTAAAAGTTTTTGTGGTTAATTTGTAAATATATATTGTTGGGTTTATTGGCCTAATGTTTCCATGGGTAGAATTCGAAAGCGGAGTAAACTTTAGGGTATGGTTTTAATTAGTTTAAGACGCGCGTTTTATATCCTGTTATTGACCAACACCTGTCTTCATCTGATTGGTTGAGATTGTGTTTCTTTACTGAGTTAAAAATGCGTATTTTTTTAGCCCTTGGATCATTAGCTATCGACGGTCTTCATGTTGTCTTGGTGAATCCCAGTACAACTTTTTAAACCAATCAGGAATCGTTTAAGCACCGTGTTATTAAAACCCTTAGATCTAAGTCAATTTGACTTGACTTAATCCTGGCCCTTGGTTTTGATCCAGTCTCTCGATCCTTCTCTTCAACCTATAAAAGGAACCCTATTCTCAGACTTCGAAGACTTTTGCCATTTTCATTTTTCTGAGAAATAGAGAGAGAAGAGATAGAAAAGAGAAAACAGAGAGAAGAGAGAGAGTTAGAAACCCTAACCCTGTTCGTCAAAGTCTCTTCCATCCAAACTCAAACACTTCTTCAAAACACCTTCATATCCAAAACACTACTCTGAGTGTTTTTGAGTGTTTGAGAGTTTGAGTTGAGTTTGTAATTGTTGCTGTAACCTCTTGTTCGTTAGATCTTCTTTTCAACTTAAACGTTTACTCAGATCTACTTTCTGATTTCATAGAAATTTCAGATATGAGTTATTCATGTTACATTACACTTAGTTTCATTCTTTATTTCTCATCATGAGAAATATATTGTTGATTATTTTCTATAAAACGTTTGCTTACTTTGAAATCAACAATAAATGCTTTTTGTTTCTAGTTGTTATAAAACTAAACCTTTGACCTAGTTTGGAATCTCACTTGGAGGTTTTCAATCTCGAAAAACTTTTCCAAATTCTGAGATTGACTAAGACCTTGTCTGTCTTCCTAGCAAGGTATCCGTGGATTCTGGGAATGATTTAAATGTCAAATAAGGTTCAAAGTTTTGTAAAAAGAAAGAAAAAGAAAAGATCACAGCATATAGTGTTACTGTAATTTGTTCGGACTGTTTGTACTTATTAAGTGTGTGTGTGTGTGTGTGTGTGTGTGCATGCATGTGTTAGAAAGAACCTCCACAAACACTTTCACCCTACAACACGAAAAGTGTTGATAATAAGATCTGGTGAACAAAGAGTCGACGTAAAGTGCTGGAACAAATCAAAAGTTAACAAACTGGGAGAACTACATCTACAATCAGAACTGCAGAGAAGTTTTAAGGACACGAGAGGATATATTCCTAAACTTATACAGGTCTGAGTTGTTTGCATGTTAGTTATATAGTTTGTAACTCATATATTTATTTTAGTGGATTTTTCATTTTACTCCGTAGAGGGAGTCGTGGATGTTTCCTCAATTGGTGAGGTTTTACCACGTAAAAAACATCGTGAACATAATCTTTCTACATCTCCTCATCTCACTCTTGGTTGTGCTGTGTTTAAGTTTTTTTAAACTACTTTATAAACCTGTTATTCAAAACTTGAAATAGATCCGGTACATACTGTTTTATTAAACACATCTTGTGTTCAAATAGTTTGGTTTTTACGAAAAGAGTTTCTTAAAAAAACAGATCGGAGTTACTTAAATAGTTTATTTTTAATAAACGGCTTTAGTAACATTTTTCAACATGTTTATAATATGTGTTATTTAATTGTAATTTAAACACTTGCTATATTTTTAAACTGTTTTCACCTCGGGCTCTGACCCGTTTTCCTCCAAATCTATTATGTTGTGTAAAATCATTTTTAGGTGCCCAGCCACAGGGACGCCGGATATAGGAGTTCCATTACCTTGACGTGTTGAAGCTATTATGGAAGTTACAAGATATCGGTATTAGACGCCTTCACATTCTTTACTTGATTCTACTCAGGGTTACTCATCTGGTAGGGCATGTTGCCCATGTCCATTTAGAGATAGTACTCTCAAACTTTCAGTTGTATTTCAGATGTCTGTTTATTTATTCAGACTCTTGTATCGGGATTTTATTTTACTCTGGCGTTATTGTTGGAGTGTTTACGCCAGACTCGGTTTATTTCTTTACGTTGGTTATTCATATGAGATTGTTTATGCAATTGATCGTTGATGATTTAATTCTTGGTTAATTGTTAACTTATTTAATAAAATTTGGCATTTCTCTATTTTAAATATTAGGTGGCTTATAATTAATTAAATGTTTTCGACAGTGATGCTAAGACTAAACCAACTTGATATTTCGTATTAATTTAATAAAGCAGTAGCTACCCAGTATTTAATTAGACGGGGTGTCACAGGTGGTATCAGAGCATCAGGTTCTAGTGTCCTTTAGGATCTGTGCGGCTTATTATGCTTCCAGCGTAGCTTTCTTTGATGTAGAGCCCTATGTTTAGGATTATTGATTTCCTTGGTGAGATTTTGTTCTCCTACTATAATGTATATGATTGTGAATCTTATTTGTATTCGGGTGTGTTCGTGTGTTGAACGATGCAGTATGTCAGGCGAGGACAGTTGGGCAGACAGCAGGAGGCAAGGCTTCAAGAGCCAACGGGCCGATACGGATTCGATTCCAGATTCGTGTAAACGAGGTGCTCTACCAACTGAGCTATAGCCCCTCAGTTGATGTTATTGGGTATGCTCAAGAATGATGACCGTAATTGAGGTCACCCCTATTATGGTACGAAGATCCATGAAGGTAAAGGCTGCTTGGGCACAATATATGACATTATAGTACCGCTATAGTAGAAAGTGGAGTCGAATTAGACTCACCCAACAAGGTTGGATTGGGAGAGAGTTAGACGAAATATTGAAGAGAACCAGCAGTTGAAATTCTAGAAATACGAAAAGGGCATGTAGTAGCCAACGAAGATAAAATATCCAAAGGCTTGGGCATATGTCAGAGTATGGCTAATCGGGAGTTAAAATTTAGGGTAAAAAAATTTTCTTGCCTGGTAAGAGCAGAGTTACAGTAGTGAGAGGCAACCACCACACTTAGAAGTGGAATGTTTTGTCAGGAGAAGGTGCATAGGTATGGTTTGACCATAAGTTCCTTCATCAGATGTTCAAGATAAGATGTGAACGTTGTTCTGAACTCACACATGAGGGTCGAACAGAAGTCACTTTGTGAAAAGAAATTTAATTAATTAGTGAACCTTACATCGGATGAAGTAGGTGCAATGGAGAAGAGGACATTAAAGGGTAAATTAACGTACAAGGAGAATTTCTAGCACTTCAGGGGAATTATACTTGGATGGTCAATGTAGATGGTAACTGTAATACCCCGTACTTTTATGGATATTTATTTATGGGATTAATTAAATTAAATGTGAATTAATTGAGAATTAATACGGATAAAATACTAACGAGATGTGAGTTGGCATTTGATTATAATGTGTATATATGGCAGTATATGAATATTGAAAATATTAAAATTGTCGCGAGACTGAAATATGGCAATTTGGGAAATTTTGTTGGGACGCGCGTAACAGTCGCGTCAGGAAGGTAACTATTTAAATTAAAAAGCAAATTTCATTTTCATCAACCATATGGTCATTTTGAGTGCGCCAATGAGTCCGGAAGGGTCAAAATAGTCAGAAAACACTAGCCGGGGGTTTAGTTTGGGTCCCGGGGCATTTTTGGGCCACACCGGCAACTTAAAGTGGTATTTTGGTAATTTTGGAATTTGGAGAATTTTGACCAACGAATTTTGGGAATTAAAAATAGGGTATTTGGGAACCCACTAACCCATTACCAGCACTTAACTAATTAGAGGGTTACGGGAGTTATAGGAGAAGTTAGGAGAGGTTCCCAAAAGAGAAAAACCATAACCATCATCTTCAACCTTCAACCTTGGGAGAAATTGTAGAGGAAAAGAGAGCAACATCCAACATCCAACATCAAATTCAGAGAACAATCCGAGGCAAGTGGTTTAATTACGTTATTTGTAACGAATGTTTCTTCCATGCTTAGACATTTATGAAAATTGCATTGTTTTGGGAGATTGATAAAAACCCATGAATTTGAGGATTAAAACTATAAACCATGTTAGGATTTGCATGTAGACATATTCTGGATGAATTATGAATTCATACTATAGCCCTTGATAATTCAAAAAACGGATTTAAAAAGAGGATTATTGTTGATTTTGAAAGAAATAGAAAACTAGGGTTCTTAATGATATTTTGATCTAAATAAGGCCTTTGGGTGATGATTAATTAGTTTTAGAACGTTAACAATGTTGTAGGATGATTATTTGATGATATTATAACGTTAGAATGAAGTTTCATGCATTGTAATGGCTTTTTGGGACGATTTGAGGACTGCAAAACGAAGCAGTCTGTAGCCTATCTGGTGCAATCGATCGATCGACATTCATCAGTCGATCGATCGACCACCATCGATCGATCGATGTTCAAGGTCGATCGATCGACCTTCCCAGAATGAGTAAAATTTTCCCTAGTTAAATGTTAATGATGTTAACCCTTAGAAAATTATTATTGGAGACTTTATGAATATCCTTAGACTTAAGGAAGACCAGTATGTATGGTATAAAATTTGGACCATAATTAGAATTTAATTTGAGGAATTATTCTAAAATCTAATGAAATTCGATGAGTGAGATAAGATTAGGGTTAAAAGAGTAAATTTGAATAATTTGATGAAATGAGGTTTGGGGCAGAAGTAAGGACCTTAAGAATAATGATGTTATATGTGGGAATAATAGGAAACTTAATAATCCCTTTGAGATATTTTTTAAGTACAAGAAACTATGACGTGAGATGTGTCGACAGTCTATATTATATATTATCGAAAGATTTAAAAATGTATAAAATTGGAATAATGGTATAAGGATGTAGAATATACCTTTATTAATAATGAGATATCTAAGATGTGTGAATGCTTAGTATATGACTTATGTGTATGACATACCTACCATACTTGCTATCACGGGAGGTTTGCGTTCGTTTAGGACCATCTAATCTTTGTGTACCTACGGGGGGATATAGATTGGTACCTCGAGGACATAGGTCAGAGAAGGACTTATTGGGAAGTTAATAAGTCTGCTGACCGTGGGAGCGTAGGTATGTGCGTGACCCATGTGATGTGACTGTGTTCGCCTCCATTGATTGTGATTGTTGTTATCTGAGAACGATTCCTGAGAGATTCGAAATGCGTGATCCTTATGTACGTGATTTATCGGGATGGATAGCAGAGTATGTGTGAACCGCAGCTTAGTCTCGGGGTGCTCGTATTGTATATTTATGATGTGAATGATATACGGTTAAATGAACAGACTTGTCATGTTTAATTATAAGAATAATTTAGAGTAACTCCTTGAGAAGATAAATAAGGTTATAACCTCCAGTGAATGGTAATGCTAATAATTGAGAATCCGATTTTAAGTAATGCTATCTATTCAAGTGATAACATTGGGAATTTATATTGTGAATCGAGTAGATGGGTTAGATCTTATGTCGGTTTAGCTAGATATGAATACCACTTAGATGGGTACTGTACGTTAGGAGTGCACAATTAGTCGAGAGGTGAGTATTTCATGTGAGAGCACGTCCTAACATGTATTTTGCATTCATTGTTTTAATGTTATTAAAGAACTTGTTGTTTTTAAAATACTCTCCACTTTCGGGCTCTGACCCGTTTTCTTTCAAATCTATTTTTATAAAAATCTTTTAGGTGCCCAGCCACAAGGACACCATGCATAGGATTTCCATTCAGGTGACGAGCGGTAGCTGTTTGTGGAAGTTACAGGGCCTTGCTAGTAGACGCTTCTTTTGTATTGACTCTATTCAGTTTTCATCATTTGTAGGGCATGTCGCCCATTTCTATTAGAGACATTTCATATTTCAGTTATTCAGATTGTTGGCATGTAATTAATTCAGGATATACTGTTTTATTTATTTCAATGGTGGGATTGTTGTGAGGAGTTTTCCTCCGGACTTATTATTAATTGTTGGTTACTTTATTGAGACTTTATGGTGTATGGTTATGATATTCTTTCATAATTCTTTTATTGTATGTTAATCAGACTTAATTTAAAATTTGACATCTTACTTTTTAAATACTAGGTGGTTAGTAATGATTAAAAATGTTTTCGACAGTGATGCTGTTAACTGGACCAACTTGACATTTTGTATTAATTTAATAAAGGAGTAGCTACCCGGTATATAATTAGTCGGGGTGTCACAGGTGGTATCAGAGCATCAGGTTCTAGTGTCCTTTTGGATCTGTGCGACCTATTATGCTTCTAACGTAACTTTCTTTGATATAGAGCCCTATGTTTAAGATTGTTGATTCCTTTAGTAAAATTTCGTTCTCCTTCTATGATGTATATGATAGTGAATCGTATTGCGATCGGGTGTATTCGTGTGCAGAACAATGTAGTACGTCAGGTGAAGACAGTTGCGTGAACAGCAGGAGGCAAATATATATTGAGGCTAATTGATTTATTTA
This sequence comes from Sambucus nigra, assembly GCA_949130495.1. Classification (NCBI taxonomy): domain Eukaryota; kingdom Viridiplantae; phylum Streptophyta; class Magnoliopsida; order Dipsacales; family Adoxaceae; genus Sambucus; species Sambucus nigra. The sequence goes on from OX422219.1 coordinate 178,406,825, forward strand.
AAGAAGGATGACCATAGTTGAAGTCACTGATATAATGGTACGGAAGTCCTGGATGATATAGAAAGCTAAGGCGCGACTTGAGACTTCCGGGTACAGCTATAGTAGGAATGGGGTCAAATTAGACACATCCAACAAGGTTGGAATGGGAGAGAAAGAGTTAGGTGTAACATTGAAGAGAATCAGCAGTAGCAATACTCGAAAGGCGAAGACGGCATGTGCTAGCCAAACGAACGCAATGTATCCAAAGGCTTGGACATATGTCAGGATATGACCAATTGAGAGTGAAAATTTAGAGAAATTTTTCCTTGACTCGTAAGAGCGGAGATTCAATGGTGAGAAACAAGCAACCCACTTAAAAGTGGAATGTGATGTCGAGAGGGTGTACACGTATGGTTTGACCATAAGTTCCTCCATCAGATGTTCAGGTTGAAAGGCAAATGCTATTCTGAACTCACATAAGAGGGCCAAACAAGGGTCAACTTGTGAGGAGAAATTTAATGTTGTAGCGAACCTTACACCGGGTGGAGAAGGTGGTATGGAGAAGAGGATGTAAAAGGGATAATCTACATACAAGAAGAATTGTTAGCTCTTATGGGGAATTCTGCTTGGATGATAAATACAGATAGTAATAATATCGCGTGGTGTAAATTTGGAGGTAAATGTTCCCTTGGGTAGGGAGATAAGAAAAATCGAAGAATTTTTATAGAATAAGACTAGGAAAATGGTGTTGGAGAAACACCACAAGGAGGAAGACCCAATGGAGAAACCGTTAAAATAATTCGATAGCATAATTACTACCGAGCGATGGTAATTTCAGTAAGAGAGGTGGAAAACTAGTAGTGTGTTCCTTAGGTACATCAAGCTAAGGGAACAATGGAGATAGTCTTCAGAGCTGAGACTACCAACGTCCGAGGAAAGGACCACTTTAACATGGTCAGGGTGACCGGAAATAAGTGGAGTATGTGTAGAGGTACTTTGTGGGAGTGAAAACCCGTGCATTATAAATGTTTCCCGATGCAAGTGTAGGGATAAAGGTATTATGCCTAGCGAGGGCGACAGTTATTGAAATATTTGGTGTGGTACGGACAGGTGTTAAGACCAGAAACCATTAGAGCTGCCAGGACGATTGTCAGGATAGAAGTAGGAGTTATATCCTCAGATGATGTTGCATGTTGGTTGTGATATAAACAGGTTACTACAATGGTTATTGTTGTTATTGTCACTTTTGCTTGAGAGTTGAGTTTAGTGAGTATCGGCAATTTTGTTTATGTGAACATTTTTCGCTGATTGTGTGGGGTTCCTTGTATTATTATCCGTATAGGATGAATGGGTATATTGATAGAAGTACATAATTGATTGATTGAAATTACTCGTTTTAGTGCTGTATTATACAAGTATGATATTATCCAAATTGTGTTTTTATATAATTGTACCAATAGTGTGCTGGTATTACAAGTTTATCGAAGTTACTACATTGGGGTAGAATGTTTTGGTTCTGGAGAGGCCCCATTTATGAGAGGGCCAGGCTCAAAATTGTACTATTGTATATATGTATATATATATAAATATTGTTGTGATTTCAAAGGCATAATGGTCTCGGATACTTAATCCTAGTGTGCACGGAGATTTAAATGATATGATAGTATGTAATTTATTTACTAGTTAGCAAAACGGTTTAGCTGGTTATTGAAATTAACACTCAGGATGTCGTAATAAGTATAGTGCATTATTTTATCGCCATTTAGAGATCTGGGAGTTTATACTCATAGTTGTGTACCTGGGGACGGGATTTTGAGAGCCCCGAATATAATTGCATAGTGTATATGGAATGTGATTACCATCAATGTCAAGAAAAAGTGTCTTTCGGAAAGAGTTCCTTGTTTAAGTTAAATTGAGAAAGGAGATGTAACTTTGTTGTTAAGAGACGGGAACATAGGGGTACGTGTTATGGACTGAGGGCTTAATAAATCTCGATGACCGACAAGGTTAGGTAGTAGTGTATCGGGGGGGTTCCTTGTTTGGATTTCGCTTTGCGAGAAATCCCACGCATGAAACCTAGCTTAAGGTTGGTAGTAGGGGGATATTTAACCATTCGTCCATAATTTGGAATCCCTCGATAATTACGAAAATAGTTAGTTAGGAAAATTACGATATAAGGTCAGTAGAGCCAGTGGTGTGGTGAAGAAGTACTAAAAATTTTGGTTTTATTTCGGTAGGTTGAAGGATGCATTGAGGTTAAGAAGTATTTAGGATTTCAAATTCCGAGGTGATCTAGAACGCTCAAGTGGTATGGCCACGTTGGAAATACTAGAGCAATAAAGAGTTTGGAATACTTATAGAGTATATGATGTGTAACGCCATATGCATGGGTTATAAAAGCTGTAGATATTCCGGTTGACTAAAGTAGTATCGTCAGAAGAAGGGATATAGTTGGGTGAAATTATTACTTATAGGATTTAGCGTCGTAAAAGAAGGTGTTAATGAGTATACTCGTGTGTAGTCAGTGTAGCACATTCAAACTTGGAGAAAAGGCAGAAGAAAGCCATTTAATAAAGGGATATCTATTGAGAAGGCGAATAAATTATTATGAGCAATTTGGAGTAGAGTTCCGATCAATCGAATGTTGAGGGTGACTCAAGAGTAAATAGAATGAGGGTGTCAATCAGGTATAAAGTCCAAATATACACAAAGTGGTGAAAAGTGTAAAGGTCCAAACTTTTGGTATTCGTCGGGAGAATAAGATGGAAAATTTTATATAAATATCGACATTGAAAGAGGTATAGTAAGTAGTAGAACAGTTGGGGTTAGATGATCAACCAAATAATTTTGTATCAAGACGATGATTCCAAGAATGGGAGGGTCAAGTTGGAGAATTTTCTTGAGAGGTAGCCAACTTATTGATAAGGAATGAGTTCCTTCGATTATGTGGGACATGTTGTCCAGAAGGAGAGAAATTGTTATATACTTGGGGTGATTTACACTATTAGATAGTGAACATGCCGGTACATGGTTCGATACAATACTATTCAGAACTAAGAGGAGATCCCCTAAATCCACCTTTAACGTGGGGCAACAAGAAGTAGTGGAAATACGTTTCACTTGGACAAAGCTGTATCACCTATGGCCCGAGGTGTAGGCGCAAGGTGATTGAGGACTGGTGGACTGTATAAAAGAAATTTTGGATTCATTGCGATATTTTTAATTCAAAATCGGGTATAACTAGTGAGGTATATTGTAGTCATGAGGAGGAGATATTACCTAATGGTAGAGTTGGGGGAAAATCACCCGTATCTATTTATGGTGGACAAGGTGCTTACAAAGGTTTGTGTGACACCAACAGGCTGAAGTGGTTTTCCCTTATGTAAAAGTCACAACGTCGGGATATTTCAAGGAATGGACAAGCGTAGTCAGATGTGTTATTGATTCATCCCAGGATGGGAGTTTGGAGTTTTGATAAACGCGGGAGTAGTAGTGAGGTGCGGACTCACAATACTAATAAAAAAAAATAATGCGGCTAATGATGTTTAGGCTATTTTTATTCGAATGTTGTTTAATAAGAGCACAACGTGAGGTGCATTTATCGAAGATTATTCTGATAAGGTATCAAGTATGTTAAACAAGCTTATTGTGGAGTGAGGGTTTTAGTGACTTGGGCTTTTCTTTATAATTGTTTTGAATACTGGAGGATACCTAATTTTTTCAGGTGTGCCTTACTTATCTGAATTTCGGGACAAAATTCTGTTATTAGGGGGGAAGTATGTAATACCCCGTACTTTTATGGATATTTATTTATGGGATTAATTAAATTAAATGTGAATTAATTGAGAATTAATCCGGATAAAATACTAACGAGATGTGAGTTGGAATTTGATTATAATGTGTATATATGGCAGTATATGAATATTGAAAATATTAAAATTGTCGCGAGACTTAAATATGGCAATTTGGGAAATTTTGTTGGGACGTGCGTAACAGTCGCGTCAGGAAGGTAACTATTTAAATTAAAAAGTGAATTTTATTTTTATCAACCGTATGGTCATTTTGAGTGCGCCAACGAGTCCGTAAGGATCGAAATAGTCAGAAAACACTAGCCGGGGGTTTGGTTTGGGTCCCGGGGCATTTTTGGGCCACACCGGCAACTTAAAAGGGTATTTTGGTAATTTTGGAATTTGGGGAATTTTGACCAACGAATTTTGGGAATTAAAAATAGGGTATTTGGGAACCGTCTAACCCATTACCATCACTTAACTAATTAGAGGGCTACGGGAGTTATAGGAGAAGTTGTGAGAGGTTCCCAAAAGAGAAAAACCATAACCATCATCTTCAACCTTCAAACTTGGGAGAAATTGTAGAGGAAAAGAGAGAAACATCCAACATCAAATTCATAGAACAATCCGAGGCAAGTGGTTTAATTACGTTATTTGCAACGAATGTTTCTTCCATGCTTAGACATTTATGAAAATTGCATTATTTTGGGAGATTGATAAAAACCCATGAATTTGAGGATTAAATTTATAAACCATGTTAGGATTTGCATGTAGACATATTCTGGATGAATTATGAATTCATACTATAGCCCTTGATAATTCAAAAAACGGATTTAAGAGGAGGATTATTGTTGATTTTGAAAGAAATAGAAAACTAGGGTTCTTGATAATATTTTGATCTAAATAAGGCCTTTGGGTGATGATTAATTAGTTTTAGAACGTTAACAATGTTGTAGGATGATTATTTGATGATATTATAACGTTAGAATGAAGTTTCATGCATTGTAATGGATTTTTGGGATGATTTGAGGACTACAAAACGAAGCAGTCCGTAGCCTATCTGGTGCAATCGATCGATCGACATTCATCAGTCGATCGATCGACCACCATCGATCGATCGATGTTCAAGGTCGATCGATCGACCTTCCCAGAATGAGTAAAATTCTCCCTAGTTAAATGTTAATGATGTTAACCCTTAGAAAATTATTATTGGAGACTTTATGAATATCCTTAGACTTAAGGAAGACCAGTAGGTATGGTTATAAAATTTGGACCTTAATTAGAATTTAATTTGAGGAATTATTCTAAAATCTAATGAAATTCGATGAGTGAGATAAGATTAGGGTTAAAAGAGTAAATTTGAATAATTTGATGAAATGAGGTTTGGGGCAGAAGTAAGGACTTTAAGAATAATGATATTATATGTGGGAATAATAGGAAACTTAATAATCCCTTTGAGATAGGTTTTAAGTACAAGAAACTATGACGTGAGATGTGTCGACAGTCTACATTATATATTATCGGAAGATTTAAAAATGTATAAAATTGAAATAATGGTATAAGGATGTAGAATATACCTTTATTAATAATGAGATATCTAAGATGTGTGAATGCTTAGTATATGACTTATGTGTATGACATACCTACCATACTTGCTATCACGGGAGGTTTGCGTTCGTTTAGGACCATCTAATCTTTGTGTGCCTACGGGGGGATATAGATTGGTACCTCGAGGACATAGGTCAGAGAAGGACTTATTGGGAAGTTAATAAGTCTGCTGATCGTGGGAGCGTAGGTATGTGCGTGACCCATGTGATGTGACTGTGTTCGCCTCCATTGATTGTGATTGTTGTTATCTGAGAACGATTCCTGAGAGATTCGAAATGCGTGATCCTTATGTACGTGATGTACCGGGATGGATAGCAGAGTATGTGTGCACCGCAGCTTAGTCTCGGGGTGCTCGTATTGTATATTTATGATGTGAATGATATACGGTTAAATGAACAGACTTGTCATGTTTAATTATAAGAATAATTTACAGTAACTCCTTGAGAAGATAAATAAGGGGATAACCTCCAGTGAATGGTAATGCTAATAATTGAGAATCCGATTTTAAGTAATGCTATTTATTCAAGTGATAACATTGGGAATTTATATTGTGAATCGAGTAGATGGGTTAGATCTTATGTCGGTTTAGCTAGATATGAATACCACTTAGATGGGTATTGTACGTTAGGAGTGCACAGTTAGTCGAGAGGTGAGTATTTCATGTGAGAGCACGTCCTAACATGTATTTTGCATTCATTGTTTTAATGTTATTAAAGCACTTGCTGTTTTTAAAATACTCTCCACTTTCGGGATCTGACCTGTTTTCTTTCAAATCTATTTTTATAAAAACCTTTTAGGTCCCCAGCCACAAGGACACCATGCATAGGATTTCCATTCAGGTGACAAGCTGTAGCTGTTTGTGGAAGTTACAGGGCCTTGCTAGTAGACGCTTCTTTTGTATTGACTTTATTCAGTTTTCATCATTTGTAGGGCATGTCGCCCATTTCTATTAGAGACATTTCATATTTCAGTTTTTCAGATTGTTGGCATGTAATTAATTCAGGATATACTGTTTTATTTATTTCAGTGGTGGGATTGTTGTGAGGAGTTTTCCTCCGGACTTATTATTAATTGTTGGTTACTTTATTGAGACTTTATGGTGTATGGTTATGATATTCTTTCATAATTCTTTTATTGTATGTTAATCAGACTTAATTTAAAATTTGACATCTTACTTTTTAAATACTAGGTGGTTAGTAATGATTAAAAATGTTTTCGACAGTGATGCTGTTAACTGGACCAACTTGACATTTTGTATTAATTTAATAAAGGAGTAGCTACCCGATATATAATTAGTCGGGGTGTCACAGGTGGTATCAGAGCATCAGTTTCTAGTGTCCTTTATGATCTGTGCAGCCTATTGTGAATTTATGTTGAGTTACATGAAGATCTTGAAGGAAATAGAAGAAATAGAGTTTTTATGAAAATTGGTTGTTTTGATCCAAGAAACTTATAATCCATGATGATTTAATGATTCTAATATGTCAAAGATTATGCTAATATGTTAATAGGATTATTAGTGAAATTTCTTAGGAGTCTGGAACATTGTAATGGAGGATTTGGGGTGTAAAATTGGAAGAACGCGTAACTGTCAAAGAAATTTTGGGTAGATAACTACTTGATCAATCAATCGTCGATCAATCTATCCATTTCTTCGATCGATCGACCCCTCTAGAAAAAGTGAAGTATTTTTCCTTTAAATAATTGAATAAATTCCAACCTTTAGAACTCTTTAGTGATGACTGATTGAGCATACTGGTACTTAGGGAAGAGCAGTAGGATGGTATTTGAATCCCGGAAAATTATTAGGTTTAATTGGGGTTAAGTGGTAGACTTACGAATATTAGACTAATGAAGTACGATTGTAATTTGTGAGAACCTGAATATATTTTGCTCCAATTATAATTTGAGGTTAAATACTAAAAGGTGTAAACTTTAAATACAGAGATAACCTTAGAGACTAGTTGGGGACTTTGTAACCTTTTGGGATAGGGTATGTACTCGGAGCTATACGTCGAGAATTATCGCATTAAAATCTATTGTGTAGAATAAATGAGATGACATTATTATATGTGTGAGACATATGATATGGGGATGTAATATAGCTTTACTAAAATGATAATTACCTAAATTGTGTGAATACTTAGTACATGGATGATTATGTGTATGACATACCTACCATACTTGCTATCACGGAGGCTGATTTTTGAGAAAGGACCGTCTTATCTTTGTGTGCCTTCGGGGGGATTTAGACTGGTACCTTGAGGACATAGGACTGTGAATGACTTATTTGTGAGTTGATAAGTCAACTGACCATGGGAGCATAGGTATGTGCATGACATATGGGTATGTGAACTATGTTCGCCTCCAATATGTGTGATTTGTATTGAGACAATTCATGAGTGATTCAGAACGCATGATCCTTACGTACGTGATGTACTTAGATTTGATAGCAGAGTATGCGTGCACCGCAGGCTAGCCTAGGGGTGCCTTATATGTATATATGTACTGAGAGTGATTTATATATGTACTTGTGACTGGTTCATTGTTGCTTAGTAATTGTGAATTACTAAGATATTTGAATGGGCTAGGAATGTGAGAATTTAATTAACACTTGAGATAAGTAATTTAATGAATGTGAATATGGGTTATAAATATGACTTTTCTGGGTTATACGAGTAGACACTTTATATTAGAATGTCATAGCTAGGGTTATTACGGACTAGTTAGATAGTGGTATAACTAGGATGGGTTAAGGGTATACGTTAAGTGTGCACATTAGTTGTGAGGTGAGAAACTCATGTGAGAATACGCAACTAACATGTTTATATTATGTGTTGTTTAATTGTAATTTAAACACTTGCTATATTTTTAAACTGTTTTCACCTCGGGCTCTGACCCGTTTCCCTCCAAATCTATTTTGTTGTGTAAAAACATTTTTAAGTGCCCAGCCATAGGGACGCCGAGTATAGGAGTTCCATTACCTTGACGTGTTGTAGCTACTGTGGAAGTTACAGGATCTTGGTATTATCCGCCTTCACATTATGTACTTGATTCTACTCAGGGTTACTCATCTGGTAGGGCATGTTGCCCTTGTCCATTTAGAGATAGTACTCTCAGACTTTCATTTCTATTTCAGATGTCGGTTTATTTATTCAGACTCTTGTATCGGGATTTTATTTTACTCTGTCATTATTATTGTAGTGTTTACTCCAGCCTCAGTTTATTTCTTTACGTTGGTTATTCATATGAGATTGTTTATGCAATTGATGGTTGATGATTTAATTCTTGGTTATTTGTTTACTTATTTAATCAAATTTGGCATCTCTCTATTTTAAATATTAGGCGGCTAGTAATTAATTACATATTTTCGACAGTGATGCTAAGACTGAACCAACTTGATATTATGTATTAATTTAATAAAGGAGTAGCTACCTGGTATTTAATTAGACATGGTGTCACATTTTCTTTATATGTCGTAGTGTGAGTATTGAGATTGGGAGTCTGATTTTACCGACGGATTTATTTATTTTGGGCATGTTCGAGTATGATGTGATTATCGGCATGGATTGTGTTGTTGTATATAGGGCCTGATTGACTTTTATAGCCGGTGTATTAATTTTGCTATTCCGGGACATGAGATGTTCATAGTGGTGATGCCTTTGTCCGAGGGAAGGTCGTCTACTCATTTGTATTATATAGAGGAGGAGACCTCTACGGGAATAGTAACATTCCTTGATTCGATACCGGTAGTTTGTGAGTTTGCGGATGTATTCTAGGAGATAACGGGATTACCTCCCAGCAGGGAGATTGAGTTTGTCATTGATTTAGCACTGAGCACTCGGCCTATTGCTCGTGCGCCTTACCATATGGCTCCAGCAGAGATAAGGGAGCTCAGGGACAAAATAGAACAGCTTTTGGGATAGGGGTTCATCCGCAGGAGTACGTCACCTTGGGGTGCCACGGTGTTGTTTATAAAGAAGAGAGACGGTTCTTTAAGACTGAGCATGGATTATTGGGAGCTTAACAAAGTCACGATACGGAATAAGTATCTATTGCCTAGAATCGATGACTTATTTGATCAGCTGAGAGGAGCATCCTACTTCTCAAAGATAGACTTAAGGTTTGGTTATCATCACCTACGTATCAGGGAGCATGACGTTTCAAAGACTGCCTTCATGACATGATATGGATCGTATGAGTTTCGAGTTATGCCGTTTGGGCTAACTAATGTGTCGACAGCATTTATGGACTTGATAAATAGGGTGTTCTGAAAATTCTTAGACCAGTTTGTCATTGTTTTCAGAGATGACATCCTTATTTATTCTCAGATTAATGAGGAGAATGTGGAGCATTTGCGACGGGTCCTACAGACACTACGTGAGCATCAGTTGTATGCGAAATATGAGAAGTGTGGGTTTTGCTTCGAGAAGTTCAATTTGTTGGGCATATTGTGTTTGAAATGGGAATATCGGTGGATCCTAGAAAGGTATCAGTGGTGAGATAGTGGGGACAACCCACGACACTGACAAAGGTGTGCAGTTTCTTGGGATTGGTCGGTTATTACAAATGTTTTATCCGGGGTTTCTCAAAGATTGCGGGTCCGATGACAATCTAACCTATAAAGGCGTACCATTGGTTTGGGATGATGCGTGTCAGTTGGCATTGAATGAGCTGAAAGATAAGTTGACTTTAGCACCCGTACTACCACTTCCCAAGCTAGGAGTGGAGTACTTGGATTACACTGATACATCATTGCAAGCGATTGGTAGAGTATTACATTAGGAAGAGAAAGCTATAGCTTATGCGTCTAGAAAGCTTAAGCCTCATGAGAAGAATTACCCCACCAATGACTTGGATCTTGGAGCAGTCATGTTTGCTCTTAGGATTTGGAGACATTTTTTATTAGGGGAGAAATTTCTCCTATTCACGGATCATAAGTCACTTTATTATTTGTTCACTCAACGGGAGTTGAACATGCGTCAGCGCAGGTGGCTTAAGTTTGTGAAGGATTATCAATTTGAGATACATTACCTAACGTGGTAGTAGACGCTCTGATACAAATTTAGCGATACCTACGCACCTAAAAGACCGTTCAATACAATTGTTCTCACTAATGGCGATCCCGCTCTGATACAAATTTTAATTTGGACAATTCCTAATATTTTATCTAATTTCTCCGAACGACACTCCAAATGAAATTTGACTTTACTAGAGTCTTTTAATTTATTTTCTAATTCTAAAATGTTATACTCTAATAAAACATTGCGCTCTTCAAACGCGAGAAGCTCCTTTTTCAAGGATTCCATTAAACCTTTAACGTTATATCTCTCCTCTTCTACATATTCAAGCTTCTCACGAAGAGCTCTCTCACATATTCTAAGGTCTTTCACTAACGCACTCTCATCAATGACCTTAACACGCTCTCTTAAACTAGCTTCTAACTTTAAATTTGTCCTTTTGAATTTAATAGATTCTTCAAGTAATTCTTGAAACGCAATTTGAAGTTCACTCACATCAACCTCATTTTCACTTTCACTCTCTCTTTCTTCTCCACTCTCACTACCATCAAAAATAAGGGAACCATAAACTTTGACCTTGGAAGTGTCATGTTTTAAAATCTCATCAATAGAAGAGTGCTCACTATCACTCAAATGACTAGCCATAAAAGCCACAAAGTTGGGCTCAGTGGGGGAATCGGGTCCCTCTTCATTATCACTATCACTAAGGGTTACATTAAAAGAAATCGGTTCCTTACCCTCTCTCCTTATCTTAGTGGGGCACTCTTTTTCCCTATGGCCATACCCTTCACTACCATCACACCTATTAGACTCGTCACTATTTAAATTTTCATTAAAAGTTTTAGGGATCTTCTCGGCTTCCTCATGCTTAGATTTTTCAAATTTCTTAAAATCATTTTTAAATTTATATTTGTTAAATTTAAGAAATTTTCGAAACTTCCTAGCAAACATATCCATATCTTTCGAGTCACTCTCACTTTCACTCTCTACTACTTGTTTTTCCTCCTTTCGGGCTTTCAAAGCAATGCCCTTATCTATTTTCTTTCCAGTTTTAGAGGGAAACATGTCTAGTTCATAGGTTTGTAAATAACCTATGAGCTCTTCTAATTTCATAGAGGGTAAAGTGGGTAAAGAATTTAACACGGTCACCGTTGAAATAAATCTATCGGGTAGGGACCTTAAAATTTTCTTTACTACTCGGTTGTCGGGTATTTTCTCTCCCAAATTAAAAGATGAATTAACTATATCGAAAAGTCTAGCATAAAATTCATCAAAAGTTTCTTTTTCATTCATTTTAATCGTTTCAAATTGAGTGGTGAGGTATTGGAGTCTATAAGCTTTTACGACACTAGTTCCTTCATGAGTGAGTTGTAAAATATTCCAAGCTTCTTTAGCGGTTTCAAACGTCATAATGCGGTGGAATTCATTCGATGTGACCGTGCTAAACAAGGAATTTAAACCTCGAGAATTAAAATTAGATAGTTTAAATTCATTCTCACTCCATCTATCAGCGGGTTTGGGAACACGCTCATTATCTACTAAATGTGTAGGTGGGGGCCACCCGTTAACAACAGACAACCAAACCCTCTCGTCGATAGATTTTAGTGTCGATTTCATCCGCGCTTTCCAATACACGTAGTTAGATCCATCGAAATAAGGAAATTTTGAAAATGGAAAAAATTCCATTTTAGTCAAAAATATTTAAAAGGATCTCAAACGCAATACTTTAGCGATCCCGCTCTGATACCAATTTGAAAACGCGAGCTTTTCTAAATCAATGCTCTGATACCACTTGTTGGGCCCCCAATTTTTAGATTTTACACAAAAAGTAATTTCCTTTTTTAAAGATGCGGAATAAATATGGTTCAACACAACATACTCAAAATTAAAACTAAATTAAACTAAACTTTAATTTTCTCAAAATTAAAATTATACTCAAAATCAAATTTGTGAATTTTTACTTTAAGCCCAAAAATTCAATTTAATACAAGTCCTAGAAATTTGCCTAACAATACATATTCAATTTTTGTAAATTAGGCCAAACCAAATTTTATCCAATAAAATTAATGATGACTTGAATTAAATTAACTAAACATCAATTTTACCCAAAATATTATTTAGCACCAAATTAAACAAGAGTAATGATTTAAACCAACTTTATCTTTTTACCTAAGCACGCATCTAATGTGAGTTTTGCAAAAGATAAAATAAGCAAATAATCACTATGCCGCGATGTACGAGGAAAAACCCACAAGGGGAAAAAACCTCGGACGGACCTAGCCTTAAATCCACTAAGTACGGTATTACAAATACAAGACAATAAGACTTACAACAATCGACTTGACTCCGTCCAAGCCCCGACGCTCCTTCCAGTACACACCTCTGCCTAGCGAATAACCATGGAGATCCACCACGATCTCGGAATCCACCGATCGGACTTTTCTCAATCACCGCCACCCGAACAAGGAGCCTTTCTCCAATTGGGTATGTCAAAGCAAACGAACTTCTTCTTTTTGGAAGTAGAAGTAAACCCAAACACTCTTGAAACGGTAGAGATAAAACCGGTGCCAAAACTCCAAGCAAAGTATATATATTAAGTAACTTGGATAAACTAAACAATTGGGTGATACAAAAGTATTTTTGGAATTTTCTTGAAAAACAAACACTAAAAACTTGAAGTCTTTCTTTTTGAAATTTTTGCTCTCAAACTCTCTTTTGGAGATTGTAGTGTGTGAAAAAGTTAGTTCCAAAATATTAGTTCCCGCACTTAATGAATCGGGCAAAAGATAGTGGGGAAAAGAAGTGGGAAAAGTGGGAAAACCGTCAAAAACTGCCAAAATACCTGTCCCGCCAAATCTCGTTCGAACGAATTTTCGTTCGAACGACTTTACTAACGAGGTTCGAGTATGAAAAAATCAAACTCATTAGAAGTCTCGTTCGAACGACCTGGCAATCTCGTTCGAACGAGATGCCAGTTCATTCAAACGACATGGCAATCTCGTTTGAACGAGATTCCAGGTGGTTCAAATGACGTGTCAGAAAAATAAAATATTATTTTTAAGCCCAAAACTTTCTATGAAAACTTCTAAAAAAATATTTTCTGAGTAAAACAAAGTCGTTAAAATTAATTTATAAAATTATAAATTACACGCAATAAATTTCTAAGCTCCTATACATATATATCAAATGCATTCATAACTTAGGAGCATTGGAACACTGTTATTGACAAAGAAACGAGGCACACTAAACCCGGCATATGATGAAGCTTTATAAACTTGGCCGCTACGTCTTCAACTAACACGTCATAGGCTTGGATGAGTACACTTGAACACTATCCTATGACTCAAATATTTTTTTTCAGAATTGAGACAACACTAAATTAAAACTCGATCGGAGACTTATGTCCTTACATGGGCCAGGTGCCCAAACTGTGAATTGATTAAAATTCCCTTGAATGTGTGATTGCGAACGAAAATTAGTCAGAATGCGTCTGAACTTCACACTTGGCATCCAAATACCTATAAAATCTCAATTAACCCTTGCAAAGCATGTTAACATAGGAAACCTAGTGGGCAAAAATTCATCCATGAGTATCCAAGAGAATAAGATACCCGAGTGGGCATAAATATAAGGAATAAGATACCCAAGTGGGCAAAAATGCATAGGTTCGAGGGATGAAATATGCAATATTTTGTATTATCAGCCACCATTGGCAATATAAGTACTGCTGGATGGCCCATACTAGCCTAAGCCCATGCAGTTCAGACGATCATACGACTGGCCGACCCTATGTTGGCCGACAGTACAAATATCCTACATTCAGCAATCAGGACGTCCATTAGGTCATCATCAGCCTCAGCCTATCACTATAGTCTGAGGGTGACACCATCATGGCGCGTGATTTAGGAGACGTGTGGGACAGTCCACGTGGTAATCATGTAGTACGTGGACTAAACCGTTATAATAAGATCATTCCCTCACGCGAGGGAATATTATATCATCATGACCCGTAAGCAGCCTAGCCAGGTGTCAACGGGGGATTAGTTAGATCATCATTCACATGCTTGATGCATGCTTTGGGGGTATACTACTCCCCCAAGCCCTATATATACTTGTCATCTTCAACCTTGTGAGAGGATGGATAATTGAAACCCTAGCTAAAACTCTGTTTATACACACAGTAGAGAGAGATAGCTTATGTGCATTGTATCCAAGTCCATTAGTGCCCATATTTAGTGGATCACACACTCACAGTGGATGTAGGCTTGATTGGATGAACCACTATATATCATCGTCTTCATTCCTCTTCTACTCACCTCATTCTATATACATACATACATACATACATACATACATACATACATACATACATACATACATACATACATACATACATACATACATAACTCTATTGCTGCCATTATTGCTACTCTTTGAGCTCTACCACGTCTTATCTGGTGGTGTTGTTCTAAGAATCATTAATGCATAAAATGGTAGGTGCACCCGGATGTTTAAAATTTTGGTGGAAGGTCACTTGACAGGATTAAGTTGACGTTTTGTCTAGGAACAAATTTTTCTTTACCTTCAACCTCCTTTTCACCGTCAATAAGTCCTTAAGGACATTAGCATAGGCGGGAATTTTCTTTATGGCATCGAGGGAAGGTAAATTCATCTTTACTTTCTTGAAGACATTTAGCACATCTTCATGGGAGGTACCTTTTTGATACGGAACCAACCGTTGGGGGAACAACACGATAGTTGGTGGTTTCACTTTGACTTTGGGCCCACTAGTGTTGTTTTCATCGTCACTCTCATTTATGGGGCATCTTCAACCATTTTTGTGACGGGAAAAACCTCGTTGTCTTTAGGTGTGTCATGTGGGGGAGGTGATGAATCAACAACTCTCCCACTACATAGAGTGGTAATTGTACTACATTAATCCGGACGTTCGTGAGATGTAGTGCTAAAACTAGATTGACCTTAGGGAGGTCTTTGGACTTGGGGCAAAAAGTTACCCTTCTCTTGGATACTCATGGATGATTGCAACTTAGAGGTATTCACATTTATTTCGGTGAACATGTAGTCATACTTAGCATTGGTTGCATTCTGGTACGGGATGAATTGGTGTATAGTATCCTCCATATTTCTCCACGGTGGGTTGATATATGGTGCGTGAGGTGGCGCTTGAATATGTGGAGCTTGTTAAAAATGTGGAGGCGGTGGTGGAGGAGGAGCAACGTGTGAATTAGGATTCAATGCATCATGTTGTTGCCCGTAACTAAAACCATAATGGTTCCTCCACAAAGGATTGTAAGAATTCCCATGCGGGCTATATAAATTATCCTTAAAATTTCCTATCTCTCCCACTTGCTCTTGAATCATAACTTTGCAGGTGGTTATCGTCGGACATTCCTTTGTTGAATGACTCGTCGCACAAATGGTACACACTTTTTCCTTTGATTGAGCGGATCTGGGTGCTTATGTTGCCTGCAGTTCGACTACGTCTTTCAACTGTTTAGAAAGTTGCTTTATTTGAAGTGGCATTGCACCTTCTTTATCTAATTGATAGATTCTGGACGCAGAAGGAGCAATGGGCATCTGTCGAACCCAGTTTTGGGTGGTAGGATCGGATGTGCCCCATGCTTGATTACTCTCGATGACATACTTTATATGGGCCTCGGCATCATTCTCATCTAACTCCCAAAACGGTCTCTCGCACATAATTTCAACGATTTATTTAGACGTTATGCTTAGCCCTGGGTGAAAGAAAGATATGAGATGATACTTATCGAAACCATGATGTGGGCATGTACTAACTAGCTCATTAAAACGTTCCTAACATCAATCAAATGGCTCATTTTTTTGTTGTCGGAATGTTTAAATTTGAGCTTTGATGGAATTTGTTCGATGTTGCGAAAATAACTTTAAGAGAAACTTGGATTACATCTCTTTCTATGACCCAATTGAGTTTGGTGATAAAGACCATAGCCATGTCTTTGCTTTATCCTTCAAGAAGAAAGGGAAAAGTTTGAGGTGAATGACATCTTCTTTTCAAGCTTGATCGCTAAATGTATCGTATGCCTCTTCGAACTCAAGTATGTGGAGGTATGGTTTCTCCGAATCCAACCCATGAAATGTGGGGAGAATTTGTATCATCCCATTATGAAAGTGTAACTGTCTAGCATTATCGTACATAAGTATAATGCATCTTGGGGTGACAGTTCTCTCGGGATATAGGAGCTCTCTCATGGGACAATATGGCAACTCACCCGTACCAAAATTAGCGTGCTCATATATGTTTTTCTCTCCAATTGACTCAGTATCCTCACTCGGTGTCCTAGAAGTGTGACTTGTAATGGAATTTGGAGGTTTAGGAGATGGAACCTAGAACTGAGGTTAGTTAGGAGTGTGTGGGCTATCAGGATCGTACTCAACTATTGGATTCTCGTGAATGCGTGTGGGAGTAGATTGAGGGGTTTTTTGTTGATTTTGTATGAAAGGGCTATGAGAGATGTTATATTTTTTTTTTAATTTTCTGAATTTTTTTTTATTTTGATTTTATGATTTTTTTGGCTTTTTAAGATTTGGAGTCAAAATTTAAATTCTATCGACCTAACCTAACAGTTTACCTAATTCCTCGGCAACGGTGCCAAAAACTTAACGCGACTTAAAATGTGTCTCTAGTGCGTGCTAATTACGGTTGAAGTACAAACCGATCGCGTAAGTAATAAACCCGATAAGACGAGGTCTAATCCTTAGGGAAATAGAACGATCTCCCGTGACGACAATATATAAGATGAGTAATCCTAAATTGACTTATAAAAAGAATGAAAAGATACTGGGATTTGAATTTGATCTATTAACTAAGTTCAACTTAATTAAACTACGAGTTCAAGACTAAACTAACTTTGACTGAATAAATATGAATAAGAAAGATAGGTTGGAATACAATCCCCCGAACCCTAATATGTTTACCAGATAAAAAACTAGTTGTGAATTAGATAATTGATTAAATCTAGTCTTTATTAATCTCAAGCATTACATATATGAGGGTACTAGCATGCATCATACATAGTCAATAGTAAGAATAAAGTGGTGTCGAAATAGCTAACACGCGCGCCGCACTCTTAAACACCCCAATTACCTAGGGAAAATGAGGTTAAAAGACCTACGATGGTTGTGACTACTACACAACACGATTCATTTATTTAATTCAGGGGACTAATTTTATAGTCATGCAAACCACATCGGGTTGGGTTCATGCAGCCCAACCCTTAAAAGTCTAGCCTAACATGGTGAAATTAATTAAATCTATGTTTTCAACTGTGCATATATTCAAAACCATTATAAAATTTATGCCTAGATAAGCAAGAGAATCTAAGAACTTATGGAAATAAAAAAATCATGCATGAATTATAAACTTCGAACCATAGAGGATAAGAAACAAACTCTATTAAAGAAATCTTTAATTGCAAACCATAAAATTGTAAGCTTGAGTTCCTAAGGTTCTTGGCCTTTTTCTCTCTCTAAAACTATGCAAAAAGGAACTCCTTCTTGTCTGGTAACAAGTTGGAATAAAAACACTATGTTTTTACAAGAGTTTGGTCCATGCAAAACTCTAATTTAGAAAAAAAGGTAATTTAAAATTTCTTCAACCGAACCGATCCGGGCCAGAGGTATTAGTTCGGTTTGTTTTTTATAGAAGTCTTGGTAGCACCGGATTGGTTCATTTTTCATCCTCATCGGTTCGGTTAGCCTTATTTAGAAGATTTACCAACACCAAATCGGTTCATTTTTCCTCTTCATCACTTCGGTTTGCCTTATACAAAAGAGTTACCAAAATCGAACCTGTTCATTTTTCCTCTTCATCAGTTCGGTTTGGCTTATTCAGTTCAGGGGACCAGTCTGGTGATATCTCCATCCGTTCCGTTCCCTCCATTTATTTTTTTCTTCTTTATTCTCCTTGATTTCTTCTCCACTTTAACTCTTCGTAACTTTCTACCCGGGACTCGGATTTGGATGTCATTTCCTCCTACATTCTCATGGACTCGAAATCTTTGGCTTTCCTTTAGGTTCCATGTCTGAATTCCCGGCATAGAATTACTATTTTTCCCTTTTAATTTTCTTCTTTTCTCTTCTTTCTTTCTTTCGATTTCTTTATTTCTTAGCGTGCACTAAATACCTGCAAAATCGATGAAAATTATGCGAAACTGGGCATACTCGTTAGAAAATGTCAGTAGCAGTGATATGAGATAAATCAACTCGAATTACACCGCATGGAGTGTTAAAAGACTCTAAATTACAGGAATAAATATAAAAAATATATGCCTAATCATTCGTCTAAGGCAAGAACAACTATGACATTACCTTCTTGAATGTCTAGTTCTTCATCCCATTAACATTTAAAATTGGTTTTGGCTAAACCGATCAAGTCATCCTCCACCACCATAATAGCAAAGCCATATGTGGTGAATTGGTAACAACTTTTCATTGACATCCATTGGAGGTATCTGCAAGGTTGCATTTAACAATTTCTCATTAATTATCTTGCGAAGATAATAATAATAATTCGATGTTGAGTGTTGAACCCTCATGTGAAACTCATAAAAATTTGCATCGCACTTTTCTGCTGTAGTGTGTATTTGACCATTAAAGTGAGGAGGACCAGCTACCCCCTCTTAGACTAATGTTCGACAACAATCCATTTCTTCTTCTAGTATCCATAGCAGTGGATGCAAAACATCACCTCCGAACATCCTCTTACATGAAACACTCCCCTCAGGTGATACTTGGACACCTCTCTTCCCATTTGGTCTACCATCCATATGGCCAATTTCTTTCTGTCGAGTGACCTCGAATATCCCCGTTGAGGAGCTACTAGAGTCCTCCAACTAAAATATTTGGGTTGATAATAATAGCAATAATCCTCCATCTAGATTGAATTCTCTAAACATTCCTTCCTTAATCTAATTTATCAAATGGACCTTTTACTCCTCGATAAGTCCATACAAAAAGATGTCTAACAATATCGCCTCAACTACTTCTTCGTGAACATCTAAGACATTCTCCCTGAAATTCTGTATATACTCCATTAGCTCCTCATTTAGATTTTGTGCTTAGGGATGCAAAATAGATAGATCAAGAGAGGATACCATAGTATCCATATCCGTATCTGCCCACTCCCTACATTATCCATATCCGTATCCGTATTCACCCAGATAATAATTACAACTACCCGTATCCATATCGTCTTGGATTTCCCCGATTTATATAGTATCCTTATCTATTTTTATTATTTAAGATACATTAAGACATATATATCTTATTAAACACTAATTTAATCATTGAACCAAATATATAATTCACCAAGTAAGATATAAAAAATGTGTAAAACATCAAATTAAATTTTAAAAGAATGTGTGAACATATATACTAACCTTTAATGTGCATTTTTCATTCAATTATGATACTCCATTGAGATTTGTATCCTCACCATTTTCTCTAATGTTTGAACAAAAGTGAAACACCATTTTACCTGAAAAATGTAACTCGATTAAAATATTAAGTGAGTAAGTAGAGAATTTAAAATAACAAAGATGGAAAGATATTTTTTACCCCTTAAGTTCCTGAAGTGTGTCATTTCTTTGTATTTTTGTCGCATTAAGCATTCAAGTACCCATAACTCACAAGTTAGTAGTAATGCATAAATAAATTAGGACATATTTATTATTTTAACCAACTAATTCATCCAAATATATTATCAAGTCCCTCAATATTTTTTAGTAGCTGAAGAGATTTATTTAATAGGTTTCCCAGCTTATACGTATTGATGATAAAATTCTATTTTAAATAAATAAAAGCTAATACTACATGGATAGAAATCTTACAAAAGTGAAAATGGATATACAGAAATCCTAGGGATGTTATATTCCCAAGATATTTGAAGAGGGGAAAGGGGGATCTTGGCTAAGATCGATGGGCTGACTGAGGGAAGGATTGATGGAGAGAGGAAAGGGAGAGGTCTCAAATAAAATGGAGAGCTGGTGGTGATAATCGAGTAGGGCTTAGATTTTAGATCTAAAATTACCTTTTAATTTTTTTTTTAAATAGCAAATTAAAACCCACTTGACTAATATTGTAACACAAAATATGTTAAATAAATATACTTATGCTAACTGTTGTACTTATTATATTAATATTAAATTTATTTTATACTACAAAAATATTAATATTGTTTGATTAAAAAATATTTAAAACAAATAATGAATATAATTATTTTACGGAAAGTGATATCCATGAAAACGGATATCCGTCAATATAGATAGTCCGTCTTGGATAGGGATTATCCATCACGGATACCAACATTATTCGTATCCATATCTGTTTGTTTGGATATTTGAAATGCCTATCCAAATTCTCTCATCCAAATACTTATTCAGATAAATATCTACTAAATTTGTATACAAATACTCGATGAATTCAGATTTTTAAATAATTGTTTTCCTACTATTAGTGCTTCCTGACCTAAGTGCATTAGTGTGAGCTCATCATCTACCATAATTTTTTTTGGAGGGACTGCCTCTTCATATCTTCCTAAGAGGAAATACTATTAATAACTATATGGGAATACTACGAGTAATATTTTCCCGTGAGGGTCTTTCAGAACCCTCTTAATCTCAAGTCGTTATCATTGCAGTGCACTCCAAAATAATCTACAAACCGCTTCACATGATCCTGGGTATTTTGCCCCTTTCCATTGTACATTTTAAATTTGGGAGGATTATACATCTCGAGATAGGGCACCTCATTAACACTATCTGGGTATGGGTTGTTCTACTCCTCGTAGAGGAGAGGAGATTTGTGCTATAGTGAAAGAAGTTTTCTTTCCTCTTCCATTGTCACCGCCTTCAAATGTGACTCTTCCACCTCAATTTTCTTCACTGTTCGTACTACCACTTGATTGGTTACTACCGGTACGGGTGCCTTTCTCGGCCATAACTTTCTTACTTTGCATTGTCTTTACTACCATTGTTCATCTTGCAGGGGAAACCATCGACATGGTGAAACCTTGGCCTAAACTATCTATATCCATGTTATCCTGCTTTAAAAAGTGAAAAAACAAACTCATCAAGTTCATCCCATTAAGATGTTTCCTAAATTATTTGTAGCAATGCTTTCACACAAATTTTAGTAAAATTTTATATAATTAAAATGTTTACATTTTCAAAGTATAAGAGCATGGTGATGAAGTAGTTGTCACAGGTTTAGGACTATGTTCGCCTCCACTATTTGCGATTTGTTAATTATGGTTCGTGGGACATACCGAACCTATTGTCCTTTATTCAGTGATGAGATATACTAGGACATGATAGCAGAGTACGCATGCACCACAGCTGAGCCTCGAGGTGCAGTTTACTATATATATTATAGAGTGAATGTGTATATATACTTGTGATATTATCTACTATGTGAATTAACTAGACATGAAAGATAACAAAATTTGAAATGAATTAAGTAGGTGAATACTTAATTATATTGAATTGAAAAAGGAATTATCCATGTTCTAAAGAAATTGGATATATATGTGTTACCTATATTACGAGAGAAATACGTGGGATAGATATGGGCTATGATTAGTTGGCAATGCTATGAACTAGTTAGCATGAGAATAGTAAATAGTAAGATTTTAAGGTATGTTAGGTGTGCACTCTAGATGATAGGTGAGGATCTTAAGAGAGAGTCTGATAAATCTAACATGTATATGATAATTGCTGAATATAGAATTTATTCACTTGTTGTTTTCTAAACTATTTTTACAATCGGGCTCTGACCCGTTTTCTTGCATATTCTCTTCTCTCTTGTATCTCATATATCAGGTGTCCAGTCGCAGGGACGCCAACCATAGAGGATTAAGATTTTTGACGAGCTATGGATGCTATGGAGTTTTGGACTTTGTTTATACTCTTTCATATTCATTGATTCATACTCTGTAGTTGATCTTTCATTTTGGGCATGTCGCCGAAGAGGATTTTAATTATCTCTTCTCTATCTCAGACAGATTAAATTCTTATGTCGATCTTGTTACATTTTATTTTTGATGGGATTATTGTATTGGGATATTTAAACTGGAGAGTTTTTTCCAATTGCATTTAATTCAGTTTTGATATTACTCAGTTATTATTCATTGTGTGAATGGATTGTGTCAAATGGTTTATGTTTTAAAAATGGAAATTTCATTTATATTAAAGTTTTAATAGTTTAACACCTGCTTATTTAGATATTAGGTGATTAAAAATGTTTTTCGACAGTGATGCTACAAATGAACCAACTGTAAATTATGTTTTAATTGGGTATTGGACTGATCACTCGGTATTTAATTTAAGCGGAGTGTTACACATTCTAATATAATAGAGAAAAGCATCAAAAGTCCCAAGTAACTCACGATTACTGGACAAACTCACACTACCCTAGAGGAATCTTAAGGTCACTCGACCGGTTATTCACGTTATAGTTAGTTAAGGGGGCTCAAGTCCCCTCGACAAGTCATTATTATAAATAGTCACTCGAGAAAAATTCACGCTCTTCAATTAATATATTTTATTTATAGTCGCTCGAAAGGGTTCATGTCCGTTGAGAAGTCATAATTAAATTAAAAGTTAGTCAAGCTGGCTCATGGCCTCTTAACAAGTCATGCTCAATGCATAAGGGCTATGCATTCTAGAAAATATCATTTTTATTGATAATTTAATATTTATTTATTTATTTATTTTAGTCCCACATAAAAAGGGACTTGACAAGCGTATATTTTATAAAAACATCTTTTTGGGCCAACCGCATAGGTTATCCCCGGCCACATAATTTTTGTGTCCTTCGAGTCTCATTATATTATTTAAATAATAAACACAAGTTTATTCACCTCATTTTAATGATAACACATGTCAAATTGTGGTGAAACCCTAATTCACACACACACATTATAAATAAAAGGCTTAGCCCTCACTAGAAAAAGTAATTAAAAAAAAGGTAAGAGCTCTCTCTAGAAATAGACTCCTAGTTACCTCAAGAAAATATCCATTGAAACTTAGAGTTATTGCTTCAAAGTTATGGCATTTTACACCAGTTTATATTATTAATAGCTGAGTCCACAGCATTTCATTCACAACACACTTGGTGACTCTCTCTTTTATTTTATAGAGCCTATTCTCTCACCCTCTTCTCCAAATATCTTAAAGGTCCTTTCATGGAGATGAAATATTATTGTTATTATTGTTCAATATTACACTAGAAAAACTATTTACACCAGATTACTCCTTCATTGTTCATTGAAGTAAAGCCATGCCTCACCCATTTATATTGTAATGCCCTGACCCGGATTTATGGGTTACCTGTGAGTCACCCGGTTCGAATCGAGCGTTAGGTGTGAACTGCAATGGAACAACCTATATAATATTTCTAAACCAGTTTATTTTACTTACATTTCACTTGTTTAGCCTACGATACCAGTTTCAAGGTAAACTACGTGATGGACCCATGGGGAGCACCCCAAAGTCCAAGTAAATAAAGCCACTAACGTAAACATGAATAAGACCTACATACATGTATAACACCCTCAAAACATGCTAAGATGATTATTAATCAACACTTAGATGCAAACTAACATCAATTCTACATGTATTTAGCCTAATATATATGAATAAACGTGCCGAATTTATACTATACTATCAAACATAAATCAAAGCTAGTTTACCCACACTGATAAGCTCCAGTAATGGTGGAAATGGCGAAGAAGATGGATGACCCTCCACCTCTAAAGGTGGCCTCAATGGGGTCTCTAAAATCCCTCTTAAGCTTGACTCCATTGTTGCTCCAAGAGTGCTCCAAATGATTGTTCCACGAGTTCCTCTTTCATCTTCAAAATGCCTCCCTCAAATACCCATCAATCATGCTAAGAACACTATTTTATTCACCCTAATAATTTATCTACGGTTTATTAAGGTGAGATAAGGTGGTTTAGGGCTTTCTATTGGTGGTTGTAGGTGGTGGAAATGGTGGGGTTGTGTGGTAAAGGTCTGGGGAAGAAGGGTGTTCTCTATAGGAGCTCAAAATTTTTAGAGAGAGATATTAGAAGTCTGATGGAAGAAATGGGATAAAGCAATCTGTCTTACATGTTTTTAAATCAACTCCTTCTCTCCCATACCCAAAACGGAAGACCCTGGTACTTCCTAAAATTGAAACTTTGGATATGATCTAAGTTAAAAGAATCATAATAATTGACAACTAAACTTGATCAATGGCTAAAAATCGAACAGCACAAAAAGAGAAAACTGACGATGCCTTACTTGCTAGGAGAGATCGATCGCAACCTATGGGTCGGTCGATCGGCTCTGGTGTAAAAAGTTTTAATTTTTTCCAATTTTGACCCCATGGACTTTACATATATATTTTTAAGACCCAATAAATGTCGTCGTTATATTTTTATAGCTAGCGGGGAGCCCTATAAAAATTACGCAAAGTTCCATTTTTCCTATATCGCGTACTGGCACTATTATCATACTATATTATTTATGCTCGTGTCACATCCGTTCCTCGACTAAATCATGTTGTATCACACTAATATACTAATTATAACCATTAGAATATAAAATACGTCCATGAGAACCATGCAACGTGGAACTTGATGCGTTTAAACCCCTTTTACGATGCGTCACTTTACATATTGTTTGGCATAATTCACTTATGCATCTGTTTCTCCAATAATTTCTTCGAATACCTATTCAGATTGTAATTAAAAGATTTATTTCTAGGGCAAAGTATTACATAAATATCTTTATATATCCCTGTTACACTACCCTCCTACATTTCGCGACTATGTTGGGGAGGTAGTCTTGTTGGATAAGGATGTTGAAAGAGAAGAAAATAGTGTACTCAAGAAACCATGTCCAAAGAGATTTTATTCCTAATTAGTTGACCCAGAAAAGTGAACTATTTTACTTATTTACTGTTGTTAAATATATCTCTCGTCAGTTTTAATTTGCATCTAAGAGAATTTTACTTTAATGTCAGTTGTTTGTCACTACACTAAAAAGGGGCTTTTATCACCTTTCACCCCCAAGGACTTATCACGGTGCAAAACCATGATAACAAAACACGGAGGTGTTTTCATGGTCTTTAACTCTTACACGATTGTGACAACCCTATTATCAACGTCGTTTCAGGGTCAAAGACCATGGCAACACCTCCGTGTTATGTTGTCACGATCGATTCAGGGCCAATGACCGTGATAAAAAATCTAGATTAATTAAACCCTTGTCCCTTTTTTTCTCAACCCTCAATATAAATAACTCTCTTTTTTATCAAACCATTGTTATCCTAGCCTCAGCCATTGGAGCTCTCCCTCTCTCCCACCAGCGCCCTACCTCTTTATTCTAAAAGACCAGGCACTCAGCCACTACAAGCCACCACTATCTCTCTCTCTCTCTTTATCTTTTTTTGTCTCTGTCATCGGTATTTTCTCTCTCCAACTCTCTTTTTCAAAGATTATATATACGTCATTATACACTGTTATTATATATAATTGTTAATATATACTGTTATGTATGAATTTTTGAAGCTTTTTTCATATCATTCTCTGTTGTATAATGCATATTCGTGAATGGATATGTTCTTAAGGTTTTAATTTGTATTGTTGTTGTCACTATGCCTTCTCTTTTAATGTGTAAAGATTTAAATCTCTAAAGTTGGTTTTATTAAAAGGCATGGATTATGGTAAATAAATAAAGGACATAGTTGTATGTATGTGTATATATATATTATTATAAATGAATTGAATGTTCAAGCACATTTGGTTTGATATTGATAAGTGAACACGAACGTATATTTATTTCTAATATCCCGATGTTTTTTCTATAATGTTAATATGTTGAATGTGTTTTTTCGCTTTAGATTATGAAATTATTTTTAAATCTACAATATCACATAATCTGAAAATTATTTCAATCAGTTTGTTTATGATATATTAGAGAAGTTTGTGTATGACATATTACATCATTTGAATATTGTGTGTAGTTCTTGCCTTTGAATTTTTTTATTCAATCAAGGTGAAACCAAATCTCTATATGTGTTGGGTATTATAACGCGGAGCATATAATTTCATATGTACCTCTACAAGATATATCCATAGCAAGGTGGAAAACTTGTTAGGCTTATTCGTCCCTTTGATGCGCCAGTGCAATGTGACAGGAATATATCACGTGTATCACATTGATGACACAATTTATCAATACCAAATACTTAAAATTATCTTTAGGTCATTTAAACGAAATATATGAAACCATAAAACTTGTTTTACATCTTTTGAATTGTAATTAAACTAATTATTCAAGGCAACTTCAATAGCAAACTTTGTTAAAGTCGGTTTAGGTTCAATAGGTTTACTTGTAAGTTAGCAACTAATATTGAATTTATAAGAAAGTAATAAATAGGGTAAAGTGTGTAAGGACATTTTGGTCCATTGTCAATATGTATGTCGTACGTCGTTACACCATTGAAGAAATTCAAGATCGCGTCTACATCAACGGATCCGAATATCAAAGCGTCTTCAACATCATAACTTTTGCGAGAATGAACTTGGTAACGTTCTGTTTTTAAGTCACTTAAAGTTCATACTTAGTATTGGGAATTTTTTATAAAATGTTTTTTATAAAAATAAGAAGTAAGTTTTTTCAAGAAAAATGAGGCATTTAAAAGTTTTTTTTTATTTTATGGTAAATCGGATCGGTTCGCCTGTTTTAAAAAGGAATCGGTCCTCCCCGGACCGATACGCCCCTTTTGGAAAAATAACGAATCCGCACACGGATCGATCTGCCTCCATACCGGACCGATCTCTTAGCACCAGTGAACCCCGTATCGAATGCAAACCGAATAGGCCTATGTGAAAAACAAACCGATCCGAGGTCGGACCGATCCGCCTCCATTCCGGACCGATCCGCCTGAGATAAATTCGAACAGTTCCGTATGATGTTTTTCCACCGACTCATATTTCTTATATATATATCTATTTCGGTGATGTATTTTCTAAGTCTTTGAGAAAAAGTTTCTAAGAGTTCAAACACATCAAGACTTCATTTTTTATGTGCCAAACATCTTTTTGATTCACACACAAAAATCCCAATTACTTTTGTGAATCTTTTGGAACCCTAGAACACAAGCTTTGCTATTGTTCAACCTTTGTGGGGAGATATTTTCAACCGAGGGCTGCGTGTCATTGCTGAGGGAGTCTATACAAAGTTTTATGGTTGCGTGTCATTAAGGAGAGTTGTGGTTCTTCCTTTGTTATTTGGGATGCGAGTCCTTGGAGGGTACTACCTGTATTCTCTTGCTGAGTTCAAGACTGCGTGTCTTTGTGGGTTGGTTGCGCATTGATCCATTGCATATTTCTCTATGTAATTGTAAGTTGGGATTTATATATTCATAGTGAAATAAAGGTTTTACTCGAAAGGGATTTTTTCCTGAAATCTGTGTCTCAGCATATTTTTGTGTCACATGCTTTATTTATTTATGGATTGACACACGCACCTTAGATGCATGTTTAGGGGCTGAATTATATAAAGGTTGATTGGAAACTTGCGAATTTAATCAATTATCACACAGTCGCACTTTTCAAATTGGTATCAGAGAAGGTTACGCTAATTTATCGCGTATTCCTATTTTCCGCAAAATCGTGTGATATTGATTTTTTTTTAAATCAGTTTTGTGAAAAATCGCAATTTTTCCTATGGAGCACTTATATAATCAGATGCCTATTTTTTACGGGTCTAATTATGCCTATTGGAAAGCTCGTATGAAATCTATTTTAAAATCTATTGATGAGCGTGTTTGGTTGCTTTGTGAAAATGGTTGGACTCCTCCCACGATCACTGTTAATAACATCACCACTTTAAAACCCGTGTCAGCCTGGACTGAAGATGATTATAAATTGTCCAATTTTAATTCCCGTGGTCTGAGTACTATTTTTGGAGCTGTATCTTCTGATGAGTTTCGTCGAATTATGACGTGCACCATGTCTAAAGAGTCTTGGGATGTTTTGAAACTGACACATGAGGGTACTAACGCGGTTAAAGAATCAAAATTACAAAATTTGGCCACCCAATTTGAGACTATTACCATGTCTGAGTCTGAATGCTTTGATGATTTTTATGCCCGTTTATCAGACATTGTTAACACATATTTTAATTTGGGTGAGGTGATTGATAGCACGCGTGTCGTTAAAAAGATTTTGAGATCTCTCCCAAAACGCTTTATTCCTAAAGTCACTGTTTTGAACTCTTTGGGAAATTGGAAATCACTTAAGTTGGAAGAACTTGTAGGAGATCTTCAAACCTATGAGATTGACATGTTTCCCAAAAATAATAAGGCTGAGGATAATGGCATTGCTTTAAAGACTCATTTTAAGAAAAAGAAAGAAAAAGTTTGTGAGTCCGATTATCAAGGAGATTTTGATTTCAATGATATGGCCTTGTTTGCAAAAAAAATTTAAAAATTTCTCAACATCAACAAAAATAATTCTTCCAATAAAAGGAATTTCTCTGAGAAAAATAAAAAGAAAGGAAAGGCCAAGGAAAGTGAAGAGAGGGAAAAAGAGAATGACTCCGATGAGGAGTGTAAGGAAGATTTTGAGAACGTCACTTGTTTTGAATGTGGGGGTAAGGGACATAAGTCGTTTGAGTGTCCTACGTGGCTTAGAAAGAAAGGAAAGAAAGTAGCTATGCCCGCCACACTTAGTGATAGTAGTGAAGGTGAGGGTGATGAGACTAGTGGTGAGACGTTTGTAGCTTTTTCTAGTCGTGTGAGCACACCCACTTTGTCCCAAAATAGTGCACACGAATGCGATAGTAATGATTTGAGCGCTTCAAGTGAGGGAGAAAGTGAGAGTGAAAGTGGAGATGAAAGTGAGCTCCAAAAATCTTTTAGAGATTTGTACACCGAGAACTTGAAAACAAAGAAGTATAATAGGAATTTAGGTCGTCGAGTTTTAGATTTGGAGAAAGATAAGGAGCTTTTGAGAAAGGAGAAGTATGATTTGACCGACACGTTGTCTAGTCTGACGACACGTGTATCCCAACTCGAGAGTGATCTCGAACGTGCCAGGGAGGTCAAAGTCAATTTTGTGAACGCACCTAAGAAGGTTGAAAAGGTGGTTCATAAGGGTAAAGGTGAGAAGTTAGGAATAAGTCATGACGGTGCTTCTACTTCCCAATTAGCACCCGAGCCGGTTCCCACTTTAGTGTTTGATTCATATGAGTCTCACCCTAACCCACCTAGGCATCCCATTCCTATTAGGAGAGTGCGTCTTAGAGTTTTTGAGAGAGGTGTTCCTAGGCCTATTTATGTTTGCTCACATTGCAAAAGAAGCGGACATCTTAGGTAATTTTGCTTTAAGTTGGGGTATGTGTCACGTTTTGCTTCTACATGTGTTTCTGGCACACATGCACCCACACATGATACTTTACATGGTCCTGGAAACTACATGAGAGAGTTTGCACATTTAGGTGAGCAAGTTAAGTTTTTAGTCAAAACTTCATAAGAATTGATGGAGGTTTTTTAGAAGTTGTCACCACCTTTGGAAAATCCCTCTGCACCTAATGATTGAGGTTTAACTTGTTTACTAGCATAGGATGTTTTTCATGATGACATTGTTTGCCTATTGCTAGTATGTATCATTTTGGTACAAATTTTTATTTTTTGAAACTTTTTGAAAAATACAAAAAGAATTTATTTTGATAAAATCCAAAAAGATTTTTGTATTTTGTTTGCACCGTTTATGGATGGAGACTTAGGATGATCAAGTCACAACATCATTACATTTTTTTCATGTGACTATTTGATAGTGTTTTGAGACAATAGGTCAATTCATCCTTGTGCTTTATAATGTTTGGAGTCATTAAGATGTAATTAAGTGTTACTTCCTACATGTTTTACTCATGTTTCCTTTATTGCACACATGCACGGATTTGTTTGATTATTGTACCTGTCTTATCACATGTTGGTTGGGTGTTTTCACTTCAATCCTGTCCTAAAAAAGAACCAAGCGTGATAAATTTTGATAAGGAAATTGTGCATACAAAAACCGTTTGTGAGTTTGTGTGTGTTTTTTTTTTAAATGGGGAAGGGCTGTGAAAGGTTCGTTTTGCCTTTGCGAATACTAAGCCACCGTTAAATTGGACCTAAAAATGGAGGAATTTTATTATCCGGGGTTCAAAGAGGTTAAAAGAGCCTGAAAAATTGAAAGTCAATAAAAAGATATATGACAAATATGGGCCATTTAGATTTTTGCACCAATTCTCCAAAGTTTGAGAATTTAGTTTGTACACCTTTAAAAGAAAATATGCATGAGGGAGTTTGGTTGGAGAATTTAAAACGGGTTTGCACGTCCTTGAAATGCTTGAAAATGAGCTCAATAGTTTTGGACGTTATTGGGGTGGAAATCATTTTGACTTTGATTTGTTGATTTGCATAAGACGATGTCATCTAAATTCAACAAATTTTTACACCTAAAGATACTTTTGATGCTCATTCGTTAGGGGTACACATATGCATCGTGCACATATGATTGATTGAGTTGATTTACCTATCGAATGTGTTCACACCCATTCATTCCATTTCCATGACTTGGTTGTTTGAGTCTAAATCCATGGTGTGATTTTTGTAGCATATTTTTTTTTAAATGTATCTTATTTTTGTATGAAAAAATTAAAAATCAAAAATAGTTTGTACATTTATTTTTTAGCATCTCCTTGCAAGAGCACATTTACCGTATTGTTTGATGACCTGTTTTGTGTACCGTGACACCCCGATTTTTCTTATTTGATTCATTCTTCTCATTTGTCTATTTGGGGACATCATAAAATGGGGGAGAAAGAATTATCATTTTATGGGGGAGTTTGAATTTTGGGGGAGTTTTTTTTTTAGATTTAGCTTATGTTTTTATCATAAATTGGTATATATGTTTATCTCATTTCAAACTCGATATGTCACGTGGTATTTTCTTTGTCTCATGTGTGTAGGTAAGAAGATTGAAGATCAATATGTTGCACACCCTGATGAGAAAAGCTTTGAGATTTGATGATTGTTGAAGATTAAAGAACAAACGATGAAGATTTAAACATTTGTATCTTTCCATCTTTAGGGTTCATGGGAGGGTAGATTTGTATAGGTCACTAGTTGATATTTCGGATATTTTTTATGTATGTACCGGCATAGGCATAGGGGGAGATTTGTAAGGACATTTTTGTCCATTGTCAATATGTATGTCGTACGCTGTTACACCGTTGAAGAAATTCAAGATCGCGTCTACATCAGCGGATCCGAATATCAAAGCGTCTTCAACATCATAACTTCTGCGAGAATGAACATGGTAAAGTTTTGTTTTTAAGTCACTTAAAGTTCATACTTAGTATTGGGAATTTTTTATAAAATGTATTTTATAAAAATAAGAAGTAAGTCTTTTCAAGCAAAATGAGGATTTTAAAAGTTTTTTTTTATTTTCTGGTAAACCGGATCGGTCCGCCTGTTTTAAAAAGGAACCGGTCTGCCCCGAACCGATCTGCCCCTTTTGGAAAAAGAATCGATCCGCACACGGATCGATCCGCCTCCATACCGGACCGATCCGCTTTGCACCAGTGAACCCCGGGTCGAATGCAAACCGAATAGGCCTATGTGGAAAATAAACCGATCCAAGGTCGGACCGATCTGCCTCCATTCCGGACCGGTCCGCCTGAGATAAATTCGAATAGTTCCGTATGATGTTTTTCCACCGACTCATATTTCTTATATATATACCTATTTCGGTGATGTATTTTCGAAGTCTTTGAGAAAACGTTTCTAAGAGTTCAAACACAACAAGACTTCATTTTTTATGTGCCAAACATCTTTTTGATTCACACACAAAAATCACAATTACTTTTGTGAATCTTTTGGAACCCTAGAACACAAGCTTTGATATTTTTCAACATTTGTGGGGAGATATTTGCAACCGAGGGCTGCGTGTCATTGCTGAGGGAGTCTCTACAAAATTTTATGGCTGCGTGTTATTAAGGAGAGCTGCGGTTCTTCCTTTGTTGTTTGGGTTGCGAGTCCTTAGAGGGTGCTGCGTGTATTCTCTTACTGAGTTCAAGACTGCATGTCTTTGTGGGTTGGTTGTGCGTAGATCCATTACAGATTTCTCTATGTAATTGTAAGTTGCGATTTATATATTCATAGTGAAATAAAGGTTTTACCCGAAAGGGTTTTTTTCCTGAAATTTGTGTCTCAACATATTTTTGTGTCACATGCTTTATTTATTTATGGATTGACACACGTACCTTAGATGCACGTTTAAGGGATGAATTATATAAAGCTTGATTGGAAACTTGCTAATTTAACCAATTATCACACAGTCGCACTTTTCAAAGTGCAAAATTAACACTGAAGATTTGGGTTATTCTCAAATTTGTACCCGATGTTTTAAAAGATATTTATATATGTATGCTTGTATATTGCAAATTGGTATGTTGATGGGTTATTTTTAATCCATTAATATATGCTTCTTACTCATAATCCATGATATCAATCCATGTGTATTTGTATATTCGTAGCAGCTGTGATGGGATATCCTTTATACAAAGAGTGGATGGGTGAGAGAAATAGACTCGAGGATTAGTATCGTAGATGTGCTAATGAGTTTGTAAAATTCACAAAGAGATGTCTTAATGATGAACAATTCTCGTGTCCATGTACACATTTTAGGAATGGTAAGGTGTTTAAGTGGAAATCATTTGAACTACATCTGCTTTGATACGGTATGCAAAATAATTATCGGTCGTGGGTTTTTCACGAGAAAATTCATGTTCCCTTTGTCCCCAAGAAACCTTCACAACAGTCATCAACTAGGATAGATGTACAAGCTTAGGAGGATAATTTAAATCATAATATATTAGAATATTCAGTTGATGATGCTTATGGAATTCATAAAGTGGAAGAAAATGAGATCACTGACAGTGTAAAAGGTTCTGGTGCTCATGATGGTATTGGGATAAACCTTAACGATGACTAACAAAGTCTTAAATTAAATGTAACCCAACCATTGTACCCTAGTTGTGACAAAGATCAAACAAATTTTCATTCCATGCCTAGTTTGCATAGTTTGAAGGCCCAATATAATATGTCAAGCAATAGCATAACTTGAATTCTAAATAAGGTGAAGGCTTGATACCCAAGAAGAATACGCTTCCAAATTGTTATCCCAGTATGAAGAATAGTTTGAAAGATTTGGGAATGAATTATAAATAAATTCATGCTTGTAGGGATGATTACATACTATACCGGAAGGAGTATTAAAATCTCAATCGGTGTTCGATATGCGAAAAACCTAGATATATGCAATCTACTGGCAAGGAAGGCACATTTTCAAAAGTGCCTCAAAAAGTATTGAAATATTTTTTTCGTTGGGCCTAGATTGAAGCAGTTTTTCATAGTACCATGGATAGAAGAGGCCATGACTTATCATGCTAGGGAAGTAGTAAGGATAATATCATGACCCATCCTATTGTAACTATAATTTGGAAAAGGATAAATTGTGATATTCCTGATTTTTCTCGGGAACGATGTAATATTCGTTTGGTAGTATCAATAGATGGTTTCAATCTATTTGGAAAATCTAAGCACCAATCAAAGTGTATGGCTCGTGATCCTAGCACCACTCAACCTTCCCCCCTTCAGGTACCAATTTGATCAAGGTTTACTAGTCCAATACGAAAAGAAATAAACATGTGAGTGATGAGTCATTTATTTGTGATTTTTAAAAAGTCAAACAATTTTTTTACTTGGACTATATCAACAACAATACGTGGTCAATTATGTTACATGCTCCAAAGCATCTGACAAGTAGCATGGATGACTTGGTTGTTCTTACCGAATATCAATCCATTTTGGATGATAACCTAAATTTGAAATAATTTTTTAGATTTGTAATGAGGATTCCAATTATTTAAAGCAATTCTTAGTTTGGTTTATGATATGGATTTGTATTCTTCTAATGTCATTGTTGATTTATCACAGTTTAATGCTTTGTTGGATATATTATTATTAGATGACGATTTAATGCATTGTTCATTTGGATTTGATCAGTTTTTTAAGATTTGACTTAATCTTTGTTAGTTATTTAGTGAATATGTTAAATTGGATTTTAATCAGTATAAAAATTAATTGAAATAATTTAATATGAATATTTATTCTTCTAATGTTGTCGTTAATTTATCATGCATATTATCTAAAATGTCAAAATAATTCATTATTTATATTTCTAAATCATCTTCTTATATATATGTTTCTACTAATAACAATTTTTACAGGATATGTCTTCATTAGGGCATGATCAGAGAAGTAGCGGGGAGGAAGGCTCGCCTAGCGCTAAGCCCCTAAAGTGTGCCAAGTTGGGGATAATATTGGAGAACAATACGGCCTTCCAAGTTGGGGCCTTAGAATTGGCCAAAATGATTATTGGCCTCGGGTACACTGATTGGAGGAGGGTGCCCGTTGAGCATAAGATGGTCGTTTGGGGGACATTACAGATATATGCTTGATTCAATAATATTTTAATTTTATTTTAAAATTTAAATACTACTAAGTCACTTACTTTAATATTTTTTTGTATTTGTTGAACAGAAAAAATTCGACCTGCCCACAGAATTAAGGAAGCAACGAAAAACGTGGAAGAAAAATATGCGTGCACGATATTTTGGCAGGGGCCACTTGTTTGTCTAACAGGGTAGGTACATGATACCCAATAAGGATCCAATCTCATTAGTGAATTGACAATAGTTTTTCGATAATGAGATATCAGATAAGCAGTTGTCCTCTCGTGAATCGGGGAGGAAAAATCGGGCTAAGAATGTTGACGTGCACTACGCCGGGCATACATCTTAAGCCGAGGTGGAGCAAAGAATGGTAAGTTTTGAATGTTATTCCATTTTACTTTTATTGTATTCTATTTGGTGGTATTGTATACTAACTCACTAATCTTTAATTATATTATTTCAGGAGAAGGGGAGTGGTCTTGGGGTAAGTCACATAGGCTCGATGCCTATGTGGCGATACGAACGAAGAAAGGGAAGGACAAGGAGGTCAATTCCATCATGGATGGAACTATTGTAAGTTATAATTGTATTTATTTTATTAATTCATTATTTATAATCACGTACTTTTTTGTTATTTCATCTAATTGCGTATTTTTTGTAATTTCAGGAAAAGCTTAAGGAAGTCCACAACTCGCAGAGTGATGCCGTCAAGGCCTCTTTGAGTACGGATTCACTTAGCCAACTTCTCGGGAGGGATCTGAAGTTCATACCTAGGGTGCTAGCTCTCAAGTGGGGAAGTCAAAGATCATTGGGATTTTGTCGAGTAATAGTAGATTGTCACACAAGGTCAAAGAGTTGAAGACCAACTGGGATCAAAAATTTGACAACATCAAAAAATACAAAATAAAATGTTTTCGATGGTTAAGTATACTATTCAAGGTCGAGTCAGGATTAGCTAAAGGAAGATCAAGGAGAAAGTAGTGGATGAGGGTACCACTACTCCGTCTTTCTCACCCTCACTGATAAACCCCTCATCTCCGTCTTACTTATCCCCCTACAGAGTCCCAACTGTCCAGACGACATTTATAATTAGTTGGGAGAAAGTTTGTAGGAACAAATTTTGAATATAGTCAATTTGTTTATAATTGTCTTAATCAGACAAAACAATTTGAGTCTAGGCTAGTTTTTTATCAGTGATCCCTTAAAACCTACGACGTTACAAGTTGAAGAATATGCGGTTAAAGCTTTGGAGATAATATCATGCCAAGTTTAATTCTTCATATCGGGTATGGATGCTCAGTGATTTATGTGATTTAGAATCTTGTTTTGAATGATAGATGATTTAAAATGGTTTTGAAATGTTTTAAATATTAGGAATTAAAAAATATAATTTGTGAAAACATATTTTAAATATGTTTTAGTCAAATTATTTTTAGAAATTTTGAGGAATTATTTTTAAAATAAAACTAAGTTTTAGCAGTCATTAAAACATAAGTCTGGACCCACCACTGTAAGTCTGTACCCACTAACTTAAAGTTGCCAACATATGTTTCTAAGTGTCACTGCACTCAACCATGCGGAGGTGGCGCTGCATGTCATTCCACCACTGACTAGTAACGACTACGTATAAGCTACACTGAAACTCCGGTGGATGCTCTTTCTATAAGGCCTCCCCCACTCTCTCCCAGGTTGATGGCCTCGAATGGGCCTGGATGAATGGTGCCACTGGCCGCTGTGGCTAAGTCTGTGAAAAATGATGTGTTATGGCAGTCATGGCGGCATTAACTTCCTGGTCGACTACAACAGCCACCTCTGTTGTCGTCACTATCCCCCCTTTGGTACACTTGGCTCCTGTTGACTCTCTCCCTCGTTGGCCCTCCTGGTGGCCTTAGTTGGTCATCCTCTCTTAGGTGGCATCTGAAACTAGATCAAATTGTATGAGTTCACAATCAATACAATATATTCGCAGAAGAATGTAAATGCGTAATTATGAACCAGTAATCTTAAGCATAGGGATATACATCAAAGAAAGCAATACTGAAAATGTAGTAAGCCGTACAGATCTGAAAGACACTAGAACCTGATGCCCTGATGACATCTGTGACACCGCTCGTATTAAAATAATGGGTGGCCATCCCTCTACCAAGATAACACGAGAGTCTCATATAACTCATTCTTAGCATCACTATCGAAATTTAATTAATTACTAATCACCTATTAATTTAACAAGCAGTGTCAAATTTTGATCTTTGAATAACATCCAAAAATAAATCATTCACCACAATCTCAATATAAATAGATCACGCTATGTAAAAATCTGAAAGCATAAGTAATTAAAATCAATTACCGAATAAACCATCGGTTAATAATGATATAATACAATCATCCAATTAAACTAAATAAAATTGAACGTAAATAAGTCTAATAGAAGGGGCGACATGCCCAACCAACAATTGGAATACGACCTAATCTGATATAACAATAATATAATTGGCTACCCCAAATATTGCAAGCCTCCACATCAGTTGCATCTATATGATCCCTGGAAGAAGCATTATCCTTTGCATTCCTGTGGCTGGACACCTAAAAGTTTTAAAAATATTTAACGCAGGTCTGAGCCCAAAACGTTTGAAAAATATTTATCAAGTAAATAAATTGCAGTAATGAAATGTAAGGAAATTTTCCATATTTAAATTGGTAGAGCCCTCTCATGAAATAATCCTTGCCCTTTATCTATTATGCGCACCTAACGTATACTCTTAACCCTCATAGTTATGCCATCCAACCTAACTAGTACCAACTCGTATCTTAGCCCCATACAATAACCTTTTAACCATAGTATGATACATTTGATTATACAGCGTCTAAATTCTTATTAAGTGATCACACATGTTACATCATTTCAAGTCTCATCGTTAATCGATGCATATAACTTCGTCCCCGTAATTAATTTAATATTCACACATTAATAATAATTGCCCATATATAATAATCACACTTGTATACGTATTCTCATATCACATATTATACACATACATATATATCACTCGCTATATACGTAGAACCGCAATCCCCAAGGCATTACCTCCCAGATGCATTCTCTAAAATGTTATCATGCACCAGGGCATACACAAAAAATCCTGGGCTACCAAGTCAAACTCTCACACTGATCTCGATGAATCGTAAACGTAGTGGAGGCGGTCATAGTCCTTCGACAGTGAGTCATAACCATACCATAATTACCTCACATCGAACTCCAAACTCTCCTACAGATTTAGTTGTTTTCCTACATAGATTTAAGAATAGTACGTTGGATTCATGTTGTTATTTAGCTTGGATGGTTGAATCTTAATTGTCTTTATCTTGGATTCAAGAATAATACGTTAGATTCAAGATTTTACCTGGTTTACAAATGCTTCAGGTTTTGCACTAGGGCACGGTGTGTTTGTAGTTTTCGATAGCAAAGGTGGTGGGTTGCGAAAGGTATAGGTTTGCGGATAGAGAGTGAGAGAGAGAGCTAAGAGAGTCAGAGACAGAGAGAGAGAGAGAGAGAGAGAGAGGGGGGTAAGGATATTTTTGTCATGTCCGTTATCTTATATTTTTATATGTCGTATGTCGTTACATTTGGCACGTCTCTACACGATCTCACATGATGTCCTCTATCCGAATTTCGAGAATCAAGCATTCAACATCTCCATTAAGTATCCCACATCTGCCTCAACAACTTCACGTTCCATGATTTTAGGAACTTTATGCAAGTGGTATGAAAGAGAAGTCAAAACAGTGAAAGAAGGCAAGATAGGAAAGTTCAAGGGAATTTTGGTAATTTTATATCCATAGTCCGAAGTTCTAGTCAACTGGAAAGTTGAAGTTCTCGACGCCATGAAGATACTGGAAGAAACGTCACCTCAATCTGAGCTATGGTGAAGGAGTTATGACCTTTTGAAGATGGAGAAAATTCCTTGAAGAATGTTGTTTTCTTTTAACCCCAAACCAGTGAGGTGCCGTAAACCACATGGGGAACCGGTTTGGGGGACACCAGAACCGGTTCGGGGTACTTGACGCTGGCAAGAGTCTCAAAGTTTTAAAATTCGTTTTGGATTCCTTAAAAAGCCAACTTCGGGGGAGTTATTTTGCAAGACTTTGATAGACGTTTTTTAGAGTTCTATTAGCTCAAGTCTTCATATTTTTGAGTCCCAAATCTCATGTTTTGATTCACACATCATTGTCAAACCTTTGTGAATCTTTTTGTAAGCCAAGAACACAGCTCTGCTTTTGTTCAACCCTTGTGGAGAAGCCGTCTTTCTTCTTCATTGCTGCCCTCCTGGAAAGGGAAAATTCCAGCCGACAAACTTGTGGAGAAGACATTTCTCTTCTTCATTGCTGACCACCTGGAGTTCCTGCGGGAGATTTCAGCCGAGACATCAAAACCGACGCCTGAGGGTATTTCGTGTGTCGTACTTATTTCATTGTAATCCGTGTAAGCCATTTTCTTACAAATTATAGTGAAATAAAAGGTTTTGCCCCTTTGGGGGATTTTTCCTGAATTGTTTTATCCTGCATGTTATATTTTATTTGATAAATCATCTAAATGCATGTTTTAATGTTTAACTGAAATTTAGGATTAATTAAAATTGGATTTTATTTGAGAAGTCGCAATACTTCCACTGTAGCGATTCTCCAGAGGGAGCGGGAAATTTGGAAAGGTTTGGGAAAATGTGCAAAAAAGTGAGGGAAAATAACAAAAGGGTCGGAAAAATCGTCCCTTTTGGTATATCAAAAGGGACGGAATTTAAAACAGTCTCATTTTCTATATCAAATGGGACGGTTTTAAAAATCTGTCCCTCATACTTGTTTGGAAAAGGATAAAAATTCAATGTATATCAAAAGGGACGGATTTTAAAAACCGTCCCTTTTGGTAAAGCAAAAGGGACAGATTTTTAAAACCGTCCCTTTTCATATACCAAAAGGGACGGTTTTAAAATTCGTCCCTTAAATTAGCCCGGGAAAAAAAAAGAGCTAAAATTTCTCATACACTTAAAGGGTCAATTTTTAATAACCGTCCCTTTTGGTATGGCAAATGGGATGGATTTTAAAAACCTTCCTTATTGTGATTTATCAAAAAGGACGGTAATTAAAATCCATCCCATTTGATATATCAAAAGGGACAAAATGATACGGCCATCCCTAATACTCATTTTTCTTGTAGTGAGGGCACATGCACGGCACTATGACATGGGATCGATACTAAGCCTGCCATCATTTGCAAGGAAAGATCACCCACAATCTGCAACCTCCATTAATAGCACTATATGTGAGACCCCGCTTAAATTAATACCGGGTGGCCATCCCTATTCTAAGATAAAACAGGAATCTTAGGTGGATCATTCTCGGTATCACCTGATAAATCTAATAAAAACATAACTAACCACCTAGTACTAAAATAAACGGATGCCAAAAATTATCTCAAAAACACACAAGGAACTACAAATCAACGTATAACGACTATAGACATGATCATATATACACGTGTACAACAAAAGATATACCCGAATATGCTGTCAGGTCACAGATAATACAGAAACCAGTGATAGAAACATAAAAGAGCTAAAAACACACCACCCTTGGGTATACATACCCGA
The DNA here is from genome assembly GCA_949130495.1 of Sambucus nigra. Classification (NCBI taxonomy): domain Eukaryota; kingdom Viridiplantae; phylum Streptophyta; class Magnoliopsida; order Dipsacales; family Adoxaceae; genus Sambucus; species Sambucus nigra. Next base: position 178,447,474 of record OX422219.1, read on the forward strand.
TATACAAAAATGGATCCTTAACTAGATTTACAAAAATAGGAAACGGCTATAACAGAAATCCTGTAACATTCCGCATCTGTTACAGCTCTAAGGACTCTGGACAAAATAGGCATCATTGGCGTCCTTACAGAGGGACACCTAATATATATATATATTACAATATATGTATAGCAAGAGAAAAGATATAAACGGGTCAGAGCCCAAGGTTTGAAAATAATTTTAGCAAGTGTATTAAAATGCATAATAATTATGAATGCATAAATTAGTAGAACTCTCTTGGGACTCAACCTCACCCCTCATCTATAGCACGCACCTAATCAAAAGCACATGAACCTCAATTAAGCTACCCGACACATTCTAGGGATAAATCATCCTAAATCTACGCATAACCCTTATCTATATCTAAAACATAACCATCTATATACTTCTTCTAACGTCTCCCAAATTTACGCCCAAACTTATACATTAATATAACTCAATTTATATTTTAGCGGTTCTAATCTTTAACCTTCACAAGTTATTAGCATAATATATCACACGTCATCATTAATGCTAGAAATATTTACCCATTACAAAACATATACCCAAGAACTAAGGACCAAACATCTCCCCACACCCAACATTGCGCTAAGTTTCGTGAGGGGGACGTCTCGCAAAGCGAAATCCAAACAAGGAACCCCCCTGATACACTACTATCTAACACTGTCGGTCGTGAAATCTGCTAGGCCCTCAGTCCATAGTATGTACCCCTTACTTCCCGTCTAACAGCGTAAGATTATACTCATCCACTCTCAAACTATAAAAGACAAAACATAACACACATATTTATAACTCTCCCTAGTTATAATATTAAGATATCGCACACTATCTATAAGGATTATATAATATTACTCGCACGTATTACATATGATTTATCATTATCCACCAAGTACACATACATAACACATATAATATATGTATACTAATAGTCTCTACAATGCTATCAACTTTCAAGGACTCACTCACATGTCCTTGGGTTACCAATAGTCGGACTAGCTCACACCGAACTTGGTAAAAACCTAATCGTAACGAATGGGAAGCGTCCATAGTTCCTCACCGGAAATGAGAATGAAACATACCCACCACGTCTTACCCCTGATAAAAATCACACAATATAAATAATGGATACTATGACCTGGGGACTATACTCTCCCTGCTCCTCAAGCTAAGGGGATTCACCCACATCGCGCAACCTCCCGTGATAGAACTAGATGGGTATGAAGTATATATATATATATATATATATATATATATATATAGAGAGAGAGAGAGAGAGAGAGAGAGAGAGGCTATAGTACATCATGCTCTATACATCACCCGTGCATCACACCTAATTCTAGGCCCTAGAAAAAAAATTAGATTTTATATTTTTCACTTGAAATTAACCTTACAATAAACCCATATGCAAAAAATTAGGTCAAAATATATTTTGTAGCTATTTTTAAAAAATCCACAAAAAACTGCTAAAAATACCTTATTTATAAGGGTCTGCGCCAGCAGTTTTTTGTGGATTTTTTAAAAATAGTTACAAAATGTATTTTGATCTAATTTTTTGCATATGGGTTGATTGGAAGGTTAATTTCAATGGAAAAATATATAATTTGAAAAAAAAGTTTTCTAGGGCCTAAAATTAGGTGTGATGTACGGTGTGATGTATAGTGCATGATGTAGGTGAGCCTCTCTCTCTCTCTCTCTATATATATATATATATATATATATATATATTACACACCAGATATATATATATATATATTCGATCACATCATATATACAAACCATCACACAAGGGATATACATTCACGCCATATATATATATATGCATACCACCTTCTCACATCCGCATGTATAAAAGTAATAAATCCGACTATATGTATATAACTCTCATTATACGAACCGATACACTCTCGCATACCTTCCCAATTCATTTTATTATTCAATTCCTCACTTGAAACTTACTAATCCATCCCACTTATGATATGAATAGTCACACAATTTAACAACACTAAGGACACACGATATTTCTCTCTTATTCAGTCCATATTCGGCATTAAGTAAGTTCCTACTAATTATATAATTTTCGAAAGGATTAGGTATGTTAAACTCCCAAATATACTTCCATAATATCCCGAAACCATACTCAAAAGAATCCTCATTCCTCGGGGGATTTACTAAAAGAACACGACATAATTTTCTCTGATATATACCTCTATTATAGCCCCAAACTGGCCCCTCTATTATATCCTAATATGAACCCTCATAACATCTTATAAACATGTTTTCTACAATATATTAGAGGGTCCCTAAGTAATAAAACCATTGAAAAATCATTAAAACAAGAACTGGATAAATGTGGTGACCGGACCGGACCGATCTGGTACCTCTCAAAAATGAACCACTCCGGTGTTGTACAAATTTTATTCCCAAGAGATTCATACCCACAGCCATCCTTCTACACCTTGCAAAATCTACTCTACATCCCTAAAACCCAATTCTACTTTTCTCCAACAATATCCTAACACCAAAGCCCTTCCCAAATATTATCCCCACCATTTTCCTCATCAAAACCACAAAGTTAACACTAATTGCCAGATTTAGTTATCAAATTCTAGGGTTTAACCATTAAAGCTCAAAATTAACTAAATCACCAACAAACTTATGAGATAACTCACACATAATTATTTATCAAGTTTAATCACTTGCCTCCAAGTTGTAGAGGTTGAATCTTCCTTAAAGTCACGGATTTGAGCCGAAAATCTCCAAAGCTCCAAGTTTTCTCCCATTTTCTTCTCTTCCTCTTATCTCACGATGGTTTCTCTATTTCTCTCTAGGGTTTTCTTCTCACAAAATATAGATTGGCTACTCACGAGCCTCTTAATCCTTTAATTCCTTAAATCCCAACTTTAAATAATTATATACACTTAAAATGACTCGTTTACTCTAATTTGAGTCTAACTAGAACAAAATACTCTGGAACCCAAATTAAACCCCCGAACAGTCATTTTGACTATCTCGACCCATCCCGGATCAACTGTGCACTCTAAATTTTCATCGGAGACTCCTAATAAAATAAATTTATTTCACCCCAAAAATTAAATTCATATGTCCTTGAACACACGGGTCACACAGATATTATTATTCATATATATAATGTCCCTATATCTGTGTGTGTGTGCGTGTGTGTGTGTGTGTGTGTGTGTGTGTGTGTGTGTGTGTGTGTGTGTGTGTATCAACAAAATCCGACTAAACGTGCCTATGTCACTCGTGGCACTAACCCATAATCCCTGAGTCAAAACCCGACTCCCAAATGCATAAGTAGTCACTTACTTAATTAACTCACACATATCATTATTATTATATATACTAGGGTATTCTTCCCTAGATCGTAGCCTAACCCTTTCTGAAATCGTAACCCAATTTCATAAATCATAGCCCGAGTGTTGTTCACCCTAAAACACCCGTGCATCCATCAAGATTTCATCTTTTCAATTCAAGATCCTCTCTTTCCATTCAAGATCAATATATACCATTCTCGTTTTTAGTTTTATCTAACAAGAACTTATTTTCACGTAGGATTTTCATCTAACAAATATCATTAGAACATCATAATATTCATCTTTAAAAAAGCCCATTTTCCATATAAATCCTATCCCCGAAAAATTAGTTTCTTTGTCTAAAAAATTTTAGTACGAATCATGAACTTAACAAAACACATAGCAAGTTTAAATACTTGCCTTGAATGATGAGTGGATGTAAATATTCTTCTTTGTAGGGTTGAATCAAGCCAAGAACTCCCGAGAATTGCCTCCGATTAGCCTCCCTTTTGATTCCATTATGTTTCCCCCCTCTTTTCGAACTAATTAAGCCCTCTATTATTTTTACGCGTAAAGTGGTTGCCTCACAACCCTTAACCTCTTATTTAAATCCCTAATCCGGAAATTAGGTTAATCGTATAGTGTAAAATGACCTGTATGCCCCCATGTGGTCCTAACTAGTCTAAAAACCTCTGGTACACAATTACAACTCTCGAGTACCTAAAACTAACTATTTCGATCCATTTTAAATCATTCGTGCACTCGAAATTACCATATGAATCACTTATCATCAATTTACTACCTTATCCCCAATATGACCCTGCACGCGCGTCCCGAATAAGATCTTGTTGATCCGTCGCTTTCACCCACTTACGATGTAATATAAAATAATACAATTTCATTTACTTATCACACAAGTAGATGTAATATCTCATAAATATTAATCCATTTCTCGCTAATTGATAAAAAATTAACTTCACTTTATTTCTCAAATTAATTAAATTACTATGACACGTGTAATTTTGATATTCTCATAAATACAGGGTATTACAGTCGAATCTGCCACCTCATAGAAAGCACTATACATTTTATCAAATCAACATAACTCGGGTTTTGCAGAGCAAATACTATAACTTATATTTATTTTTGTGTGATATTTTTTGACTCTTTTATCCCATCTTTTTAAGATTTACTTCTCTAGTACAATATACACTTCTTTATGAATTAACATTGTAATGTGTAACAACCCGTCCTTTTGGAAACCATTAAATTCCATAATTGGATATAAATTGGAATTTGGGGAATTTTCCTAAATAGTAATTTTTGGGATTTTCGAGGATTAAATGATTTTCGAAGGATGTTGTGATTATTTTCGGGACTATATAGGTCGAAATATTTTAATTATATGTCGCTGATTGAGAAAAGCGACACGAGGTAAGATTTTTAATTGGAAAATCCGCATTTATTTATTTTGGGTTGGAATAGTGATTTGCGGTCAAGTACCTCGGATGGGAATTTCGACTGCGCCGTGAGTCTCGAAATGTTCGAGATAGTCGAAAAAGTGTGTCCGATTGTCGAAAATGAGTTTCGGGTAATTTTAGAGGTAAAAGTAACTCGTAATTGGGTAAACGAGTCGTTTTTGGGTTTTAATGGGTATAACTCTTTTCTTTCTTTATAAAGAGAGGGAGAGGGAGAAAAAGAGAAAGAAAGAAAGAAAAGAGAGAGAAGAGAGAGAGGAGGAGAGAAATGGAGATCTCGGGCCAACTCCGCTGGATTCGACTCGAGGACGTCGGGTTTTATCCACGAGGCAAGTGTTTACTTGCTTTATTTATCTTTTTGCATAAATATCTCATACCGTAGTTTGGTATAAACAAACCCTAATGGTTTTGGGGTGGGTTATCGTGGATAAAACGGGTTTTTGGGAGTTAAAACAATTAAACCCTAAATAATATTTCAATTTATGGAACTTAGGTTTTAACCTAAATTAATTGGTGGTTTTGGGTTCTAGGATGTTTAGAACCCTTAATATATGTGTAGTTGTAGATGGTTGAGGTTGTAGGACGTTGGGTGAGGCGACAAAAGCTTGGGAGAAGCTTTAATGGCCGAAATCGTCTCAGAGAAGACGATAAATAGTAACCCGTCACTTTAGGGGGCCTTTTTGGCCAGGAAAAGAATTGATTTAGCTTTCGGCCAAAACACGAAAGTTTTATATCTTTTCGATACAGTCGCGTGAGCGCTGACCACGTATTTTTATAATTTTTCTACGATTTGATATGATTTTTACAAGATGATAGCTCCGGATTGAAATTATCAACTCGAAAATCAAATCGGGAATTGGAAAAATTACGGCTAGAATTAATGTCGTAGATGTTCGGGATAATTTTTTGGGGAGTTTAGAAACCCCGAAAATGAATTTGGGTTGTTGGATAAGGGACTTAAGGATTTTAATTTTGGGAGACCTGGTGTGACCGGTCGACCGCCCCCCTAAGGCCGGTCGACCACGTCAAGGAGAAGGGGCTTACTGCTTTGTTTCGTAGGCTTATTTGCCACCCGCGGTCGACCGGGGGTCTAGGACCGGTCGACCGGTGCCATGTTTTCATCCCAAGATTTTGGAGATTAGGATTATTTCTTCTTTTTGAGTTTAATGTTTAAGGCCCTTCCAAATAAGAAATTATGGAGGGTTATGTCCTAAAGGACTTGAGGAATTGGGAATTTATATATGTGTATATTCACTTAGAGTGAATTGGTATAATTGGAGATATCCAAATGAATCCGTAGATGGGATTTAAGTATGTACTATTTATTAAAATAAGAAAATACTTTGGGTTTAGTATCATGCTTATATGAAAGCATGATTATGATTCCTTGAGAGAATCCTTGGGATTAGTGGTCATCGCTAGATGCTATAGGCCACTATGGTTGTTTATATATATTCTAGGAAGAATATATAGGATATGTATATACTGTGTGATTTAGGTATATATATATATGTTATGATGGAAATGATTTTGAAAATATAAAAATGAATATTTTCAAAATGGAATGAGAAATGTTTTTCATAATTAATAAATTATGGATTGTACACACCTCCCTAAATCGCTATCATAAGGGAAGTTGCGCGCGTTGTGGTGAAGCCTTCCTGGCTGTTGAGCAGGTTGGATATAGTCCCTAGGCCATATGGGCATTTGTATTACTGCGCTGGTTAGGGGATTCCAGGTGTGGTCCTGACTTTCCCGCAGGCGATATGGTCGCTTCCCGACGTTAGTAGGTTCCCAGGTTGTCTTGTATAGATAGGCCCTGGAAGATGATAGCCATTTAGGGGCACGTCCAGTGGGGAAACCCGGAGGGGCGGTCTTAGATTTATTGAAGCAATTCATGATAATGGATTGGCTTCAATTTACATTTCTTGAGTATAAAAAGGGAAATGGGATAAAGGTTTGGCTTCGGTAACACTCCCGGATGGAAGAAGGGATGTGGAAGCATGATTTGATCAAAGCATTTTCATGATAATGGAAATGGCTTTGGGTACATTTCCTGAGTATAAAAAGGGAAATGGGATGACATAAAGGAAAAGCATTTTTATGATAATAAAACTGTCTTTTAAAAGTATATGATTTGTTAAAGCAATTCATGATAATGAATTGGCTTTTATATTTACATTTCTAGAGTATAAAAAGGGAAATGGGAAGTTTTGAGAAATTATGAGTATTGATAAATACTTTGTATATGAATCCTCAGTCCGGGAGATAAATCCGGATGGTTATGGTAAAATATGAATATATATGTATATATGGATGAATCGAGTGCCGAGGGTCTAATGGATCCCGACGATCGACCTTGCCGAGTAGTGTATCGGGGGGGTTCCTTGTTTGGATTTCGCTTTGCGAGACACCCCACGTACGAATATGGCATTGTGTTGAGACTGGGGAGAAGTTTAATCCTTAGTGCTCTAATATTATAAATGTTTATGGTATATATATATATATATTTATATATATCTTTATGTACTTAGGGACTGGCGGATCTCGACTATCGACCGTGCCGCGTAGTAGTGTATCGGGGGGGTTCCTTGTTTGGATTTCTCTTTGCGAGACACCCCACGCACGAACATGGCATAGCGTTGAGACTGGGGTGAATCTTAGCCCTTAGTACATTACTTGGACTATCTAGGGTAGATAGTGGTGGGGTGATAGACTAGTTTAGCAGGGTAGCTTGACTAGAATGTTCTAGATAGATGCGCTATGAGTGCACTATTAGCGGAGAGGTGAGGGGTATCTCATGGGAGTGTGATACCAAACTTAAATATGAGATAAAACCTTTTTCAAAATAATAAGGCATTTATGCACTTGCAAAATATTTTCAAAAATTCGGGCTCTGACCCGTTTATCTACTTTTCCTTTCTTGTTATATTATATATATACATAGGTGTCCAGACACAGGGACGCCTGGATGGGAATTCTTTAGAGTCAGACGTCAGCTGCAGCAGCTATGGATGCGTACAGGTTTTTGATAGCCGCTTCCATCGTTGTACTCTAGATAGGAGGTACTGTATAAACATTCGAGCCAATGGGTCAATTGCATTTATTTATTCTTTCGGTACAGCATTCGATATGGTTGTATATTTTGACCGAGTGTTCGGTTATTTTATTTCATTTCAGTTTCATTTACGCATTAAATTGTATATGTTTTATTTATTATCGTCAAAAAGAGTAGTATAGTTAAACTTTTGACACCGGCCTAATAGGTTATTAGTAATTAAATGGATTTTTCGACAGTGATGCTAAGAATGATCCATATGAGACTCCTGTTTTAATTTATATTGGAGTGATCGCCCGGTATCTTATTAGGCGGGTTGTCACATAATGGCATGCCGGCACAAACCTCCCCTAAACTGAAACAATCCTAATTACAAACCGCATCTCCCTTTTCCTCGTGAAAGGCAACCTCGAAAGAAGCACGTCATTATCCATATCCATCATATAAAAAAGTCAGGATTATCAGATTGCATTTTTTAAAAATATTTATGGATTGCGGTAGCATTGCCCTCCCCAAGGCGTAACCATCGAACATTATCAATATAATTTCTACAATCCTTTTCTTGAAATGGGAGATTTTCATATCCTCCAGCCTCGACGACGAAAGAATTAAAACTCTTATTCATTCGAATCCCAGACCTATCATTCATTTCGAGTTTCTTCTTCACATGTGGTAAAATTAACTAGTTGGATCTTTAATATCTTGATTTAGATGGACTCAAATCATGATTATGCTCAAGCACCACGGAATTAATTTCCTATTTTCCATCAACAATGCGAAGAGATGCACAGATCCTAGCCTTGCATTGCATTTTCGAAACCGAGTATGGGTTAATTGGATTGCTACCATTACTTCTTATTTTTCCTTCACGGCCACACGTAAGAGTCACATACCTCAACTCCCCCATTTTATCTTCACTAGAAAATCTTAAACAAGTGCCTAAACCCATTTGTTTGTCATATCTTCTATAATAATCGTTCATCTCATCCACTCAATTAAAAAACATTATAATATTGGGTTCCTCATTCGTTTAATCAACATTCATTAATTCATCACCACTAGAAATTTCTTCCTCCACTAAAAACAATTGAAATCTATTTAAATATTAAAAAAAATTAGTTCAAATTACCACAAAATTTGTTAAACATGAAAAAATCAGGTCAATATTACCAAAAAAATCAGTTCAATATTACCCAATAAATCAGTAAAACAAGGAAAAAATAGCTCGATATTACCAAAAAAAATTAGTTGAGTTTGCGTAAACATGATAAAATTATTCTGCTTTTTAAAAAAAAAAGATTTTTAAAAAAAAGATCCGTTGATTTCTGAGTTCAAATAGTTCAGATGGTTGGTTTTTTTCTACTGAATAATTCCTTTAATGAGTTCACATGTTTGATTTTTTCTAAAATAGTGTTTGTGTGTAAATATGTATGTATGTATATCTACACACACACACACACATATATATATATATATATATTGAGAGAGAGAATAGCAGAAAGACTATAAAATATGAAATGCCAGAAATAAACAAAACCCATCTGCTTAAGAAAATTCGCACCGATAGATTCGCTCGTGTGATTTGGTGTAGTTGGAGGAAAGGATTTTGGAGGGAAGAGTTTGGGAAAAAAATAGTGAGCAGAGGAGTTTTTTATAGGGCTGTGTTTCGGCCGGATCGGATCGAAAAAGCATGTTTCGAAAAAAATTCCGAAAAAATCGGCAAAAAAATCGACGTGCCGAATCCGATTTTTTTCGGAAATGTTTTTTTCTTCCGAATTCGGAATTTTCGGCAAAATTCGGAAATTCGGAAAAATTCGAAAAATTCGGCAATTTTCCGGAAAAATACTTCAGAAAATAGTTCGGAAAAGATTTCATGGCAAAATTGGAAAATAGTTCGGAAAATATTTCAGAAAAACAATCGGAAAATAGTTCGAAAAAACAATCGGAAAATAGTTCGGATAATATTTCGGAAAATATTTCAAAAATTCGGATCGGAACAAATTTCGGAAATTCGGATCGGCAAAAATCGAAAATTCGGAATATAAAAAAATTCCGATTTCCGATCCGATTTTTTTTCGGAAAAATCGAAAATCGAAAATCGGCAATAAAAAAATCTTTCCAAAATCGAAAAAAATCGGATCGAAAAAAAAAAACAGCCCTAGTTTTTTATCACTGTTAAGAAAATAGAGCTATTCATTATTTGTGGGCCAAAATATTTCCATCTCACCCCGCTGTTTACACCTGGGTACTCTAGAGTTATTCATTAAACAAATGAAGTCAAGACAAAATACCATGTTTTCATATGAATATTGAATATGTCAATTAAATTTGTTGTTGCTGATAAGAAATAAATTATCATAGATATAAGCAAAAGCTACAACAAGAAGATAAAGTTGTCGCTAACAGTGTCAATTAATTATAAACACTGTATTTAATTATAAACCCTAAATTGACACGTTAGAAGTACTTGTGAACAACAACATTAGAGATGGCCTCATAATCCAAATATAAGTATATATATATATATATGAGAAAATCTATTTGCACATAGAACCGAGAATTTTGGTACATAGTGAGATGGCTTACTTTTTCTCCACTTATATCTCCAATAGGGCCCCACAAATAATAAACCTACATAAACCTATCTAAACACACTAAAGTTAAAAAGGGTAAACTAAAATAAAAACAATTCATACAAATCGTGAAATATTATTTTTGTCAAAAAACATTAAATATTTTAATTTTTGAAAAATAAGCACTCAAAATGTTATTAATTAAAAAAACACTGTTTTTTTTAGGCACAAAAAACAAGAAAATACTATAAAAAAAATTGGCAAATGTGACATCCCGCCTAATTAAACATCGGGTGATCAGGCCTTTATTAAATTAAAACAGGTTTCTCAAATGGTTCATTCTTAGCATCACTGTCGAAAACTTTTTAATTACTAATCCCCTAAGTAAAATTAGATCGGTGCCAAATTTTATCTTTCTTAAAACAGATCAATCAACCATGTGGAACAAAGTACAAATAATCATGTACTATAATTCAAACAACAAAGTAAAAGTATAACAGAACAAAAGTATTACCGAATAAACCATCGGCAAAAATCCCAAACAACAATAGAATAACCACTAGTCTGAACTAACATCTGAGACTAATACCGGACCACAAGTCCATACATAGAAGAGTGTGAGATCCTGTACTAGATCTGAATGAGAGATATCGTCTAGTCAAAATCCTGTAAGCATCCACTGTGCTACAGCTCCGAGTCACTGGAATGGAATCATCATACATGGCGTCCCTGTGGCTGGACACCTAAAAGGTTTTGAAAATATTTTATAGCAAGAGTTAGTACTCAAACATTTTAAAAATATTTAGCAAGCGTTTATCACAATATAAAATGCGGTTATTGATTACACATGTTAGGTTCTCGTACACTCTCTTGAGTTTACTCACCCCTCATCTTTTGTGCACACCTAACGTTCTGCACTTAGTTTATCTAGCCATAACTCCCAAGCTAACTAAAACCAAAGTAGTCAACTGAACTTATCTATACCCAAGTTCCAGTACCGCCCATACAGTACAACCGTTTCACTAACATCTCGCGTATGTTAATTAATTCTCAGGTAACATTTCATCTATGTTATTTTTCAAGACTTCTCATTTAGTTTCACTACTAAAATTACTACAATTCTCACAATTGTTGACTTCCCGCTTATGTAATTAAGTTTCGCTACTTGAATTACTAAATAGATTTTCTCTATCTAAAGGTGCAATTCGTAATTAAGTTTCACTACTTAACTTACCAATTCAGTATGTATCTTTGAATACATAATATATATCAATCTAAAAATACACGGAAGTAGAATATCCTCAAGTATATATATTTCACACACAATATATACTAAATATCAGTCATTACTCTTTTTCCCTCTTTATACACGTAAAGGACTCTTGGTTCGGAATGATTCATCGACCCCGAGTAAGAATTGGTTCGGAATGATACATCGACCCCAATTATTTATATACACAAATAAAGATCTCTTGGTTCGGAATGATTCATCGACCCCAAGTGAGAGTTGGTTCGGAATTATCCATCGACCCCAACTATTTTAAAAATATATATATACACATATTCTGGTTCAGGACTCTTTCATCGCGACACCAGTTCAAGGTTTGGTTCGGCATTTCTCATCGACCCCAAACATATAATAACTTTATGTTAGTTCGGAATGTCTCATCGACCCTAACATAATTAATTTAGGTACAAATCTCTCGACCTAAAATATCACATAATTCAGTAGGTACACGCACGACCAATTAATTATATACGTACGTAATATTTTAATCTCATATATCTACCGTACAATATTCGCTTTATGATTTATCTCATTAATCGCATTTATTTGAGTATTCACACAACTCTAAGGGTCCTAGTTACCCCTTACATATAATTTCAGTAGTTATTTCTTACCCTACTGGTCTATTACTTAAATTGAATTTACTTCGCCTCGTAACTCAATTTCCGAAGTCCCTGATACTCTACTAAATCGGATTATTCTCGTCGGTCCGTAATCCAAGCCCTACACCCAATGGCCTTATCGGACCTCAATAGTATACCTACTGGTCTTATTCTCACTCTCATATAAGTATAATGTAAATCCTAGGATACTCATTCATTCCCAAAAATCAACGAAGGATTAAACACAAAAATATTCGGGAAACATCTTGCGTCGATCGATCGACTGCTGGGTTCGATCGATCGACATAGTCGATCGATCGATCGATCGATCGATCGAACAGGGACAGACGCAGTTCGTCTTCTTCGTTAAGATTTTCCTCCATTAACAAATCGTCAAACTCCATTATAGTCCACCAAACTTCGACCCAATGATCCAAATATGTTTTCACATATACTAGGACAATTTCTAACGTGTCAAATACCTCAAAACTCCAATTCCTTTAAAGAAATAGTGAATTAAACCCAAAATTTCTTGAAACCCTAGTTATGGTGTTCTTCACATATTTTCATTCAAAATCCAGATTTTATTCCGAAAAATCATCAAGTCTAATCTGAATATTAATCATCTACATAAGTTAAATCATTCTACATGTGATTCCTATCCCAACATGTATAAATATCATCATTCTCCTGTCAAGATATTGATTTAAACAAGACTATTCAAAAACCCTACACATGGGTATTATAACCTTATAATTTTTGCAATAACCAACTTGCCTTATGATCAGTAGGGTCTGATTTCGTGGTTTTTGTTGATGATTGATGATCTTCATCCTTCAATCCTTCTTCCCCCAACAAGTTAATAGTGACAATCTCCTTTGAATCTTTCCCAATTCTTTCTTTTGCCTTAGAAAGTTGTGCCTCTCTTCTCTCTAATGGTATTGGTGTTGTCATGGGTGTTCTAACCCTAATCCCTCTATCATACGGCTGATATAAAGGTCTCAATTTCGTAGGTCTCCATACCCTCTTATGTTAAAAGACCAAAACTCCCCCGAACGGTCTCGGTTTAGTCCAAAATTACCCCGGGACTCAACTAGTACCCCCGGGTATACTATTTTGACTCATTTGACCCTTACGGACTCATTGGTGACCTCTAAATTATCATTTGAGTCACTTAAAATATATTACTCGTTCTCACCCCAACACGGTCTACACGCGTTAAGTAACTATTTACCACTCGCACTAAGTAAATAAAATGAGGCAATATAAATCGGTATCTATCTCTCGATTAATATTCCATAATTACAATTTTTAAATAAAACTCTTTAAATTACTACTCTTACGTAATTTAAATTAAGCTGTAATTTTCTCATTTAATTCTCCAATCTAATTAAATAGAATTATTTGGAATATTTAGAAATACGGGGTATTACATACTTCCCCCCTTGCAAAGGAATTTCATCCTCGAAATTAGGATAAGGCTGGTATTAAGGCGAAGGACCTTAAATATAATTGCATCCTCTAATACCCAATACCAAATCATAACATCCTAACGGTCGCCCTAAGTACATAACTTGCTTCATTATAATTTATTATCGCACGTTACCCATGCCGCATATATCATAATTAAGTCTCACTACTTAATTTCTCATAGATTTTCTCAATCCAACGTTAATTCTTGAAATTAAGTTTCTCCCTACTTAATTTACCCATTTGATGTATATCTCTATATAACATCTAAGTATCTACTATCACTCATAAGTAGAATATTATAAGGTATATATTTTACACAATATATACTTTAAGGAAAATTGGTCCGGCAAAAATCATCGGCCCCAATAATCCTATCATTTACATTGGTCCGGGAATTCCTCGACCCCAAGGTAAATGTAATTCACATGTCGGTTCAGACCTTCCGTCGATACTTATATTTATCATCGATTTGGTTCGGAAGATCATCGACCCCAAATCGATCCCTCATGTATTGGTCCGGAACATCATCGACCCCAATACAGAGATTAAGCACACTTACTAACGCACATAAGTAGGAAAAATCAATAGGTATATATATATCGTACACATAACATATACTATCAACACTTATTTTATAATCACCCCCCTTCTATAACACTTTTGGGGTCATTGGCTCGGAATTCCACCTCGATCACCAATAGTGATTAATTACTTGTCTCGGAATCACATCTCGAGCACCAATATATGTATATATATCTCATCGCACATGAGTAGACAATTTGTGAGCCATATATTTCACATTTCATATACCCTAAAATGTCACACTCCAATAGAATGTCCTCATATCACGCGTTAAGGACTAAAAGTTCGAAATGTCTCCTCGAACCACACCTCGAAGTACACATGTCCTCGAACCACCACTCAAAGTACACATATGTTCATAATAGGTGTCCAAGAACCTACACTTTATGTACAGATCATATAGGCACTCACACTACCTATAAATATGCTCATATAGGTATACATTCAACCTACGAATTTATCAGTGGCTTGTTCAAAATTCCACTATTGTAAGGGCGTATTATCCTCCTTTCTCACTAACATTGAGTCGTAGGCAACACAACATACTCAAAATAATACTTAATCTCTATTCCTCCCTGACCATCTCTCACAGGGTGGAATTTTAGGATTTTCTCTTGATTCACAATCATGTAGAGCGGCACCGTGCACTCTCCCTTTTCAATTACATACTAATCCATCCCGGTCACCCCATTTCGCTACCCCAACGAAATGTTGGCTTAAATATGATGTTCACAACCCATCAATAATTTATAAGTCTGTCTCCTCATTCCATCATTGGAAATGTAGGTTCACTACCACATTCCAGTTTCTCATTTCGAGTCCATCTCCCCCTATTAACTAGAGGTGTGTCGGGAGACAATCTCACTATGTCACTCCTCAACATCGCTTCCCACTTATCGACATTTTAGAAACGCGTAAGTCACTCTCAACACTCAGTTGAGTAACACCTTGTATCACTTCTTCACAACAGTTAGGCCTCCCAATTCAAGAGATAACTTTTGAACGGCTTCCCACCGACTTTTATTCCATAGGGTGTGCTGGATCTCTCAGCACATATAATTTTGGATCATCATCTATCTCCCATGACGTTCAACCCATTTTATCGATACGACTTGTCTCCTATTGTCCCCACCGGCGTACAAAATAATTCTCCGCATCCCTCTATCTCGGATGTCTAAGGAATCCAATTGATTAGGGCGCCCATACACCCTTTTCTCCATATACATTTGCAAAAACATTGCAAGCGTCGTACCGTAACATGTTTTTCCTCAACTCTATCCTTGTGTACATGTCGTGACTACAATCTTGCGGGTATTCTCCATCCCCTATAGACAAAAATCAAATCCTTGCCCAGAAAGTCCCACTTATCCCTTCATGAGGATGTAAGCCTTTCATTGTTCCTCCACAACACTACCGGCTTCACTGATGCCCTAGCATCTATCAACGTCTCTTCTCCTAACGTGCATAAAAATTCGGTCGTATTCCCTTTCGTAACCGAACTTAAACAAGGGACTTCTCCCCATGTATTCTTACTGAGCATTATCGGAACAACACATAGTCGAGATGCCCAAATTCGATTCCTCGACAATATGTGCAACCATACCCCAATATTTCTAAAGAAGTCAAGTGGCACTGCGCTTATACTATCACTAAGTCCTTAGCACTAATTACAACAGCGAGCTCGATCTCTCCGCTCAGCAGTCATACGACATACATTGACTCACATCATTTAGGTTCCTACACACCGGAATCAGTTACTATGAGACGTTCGTAATCCCTGAAGTCCCTCACCTATTGATGAATAATGACAACTCGACCCTCTTTCAGTTGAGGTATCGTCACATACCCCATTCACTCGAGGCTAAAACTCATATACTTCCTTATCCATCGCTCTGGTGGTTCAGATGGTTTCCGGACATAACACGCTTGTCCTCTCCGGAATGCAAAACTTATCAGAGTTATTATTTCCTCAAATAACTTCAAGCTAAAATAAAATGCGTGGCCCTTCAAACCACACTAGACATCTTTACAAAAATCCCCTTACTCCAGGCCACACTGACCGGTTTGGGGTATCCCTCCTCTCGGACTTGGTAACCTCAATTCTGAGCACTATCATCCTGGTTCCCTTAGTTCTGCTGACCAAGAGGAACGCACTATGGGGCTTAACAGTCCTGACTTAGAATCTAATCATTAAATCCTCTAGTGGGTTTCCACTTATGGCTTGCACCAGCCCCATTACTTTCAGTCTTACTCTTTGACTAAATCCTTAAACTCCCTTAGCTCCGCCCACCTAGGAGCATTTACCTCAACCTTGTAGGAAGTAACATATTGTCTTCATATACTTAAGTCATCCAAGAAGAGTTTTACCAAAATTGCGAATCATAACTCGAGAGTCCATTCTCTCAAGGGCTCTTTTTCCCTTATACCTATCTCATCGGTACAAGTTCACTTTAAAGGATAAATTTCTCTCTACCGATTGGCCTCTACCAGGCTTTCACGTGAGGGTATCAGATATTCCCATTCACTACGCTTCTGAATCATCATTGGAGAACTTTGCGGTTAAACTATACGTAAAGTTCCTCTATTTATATATACGGATCCTCGGTCCGGATGTAGTGACTGGTATCCCCGCCACGTTGCCACAAAAATTCACTCAAATTTTGTTCACTTCGGAGTATTTCTACTCCATCCTTAATGCCAAAACCTCTGGACATATTACTTTCATTGGTTAACATGCACAGTCGCCGTTTTATCACATTTTTACGGCTCGTTCTTATCAAAATTTCTTCAGACCTACTCCCACTATCACTGCATTGGGCGGTCTAGATTAGCATCCCTCTTTGTTGTCGCGATACTTGGAAAATGCCTACTATGCCTCAACAACCCTTGTGGCATCTACTCCCATTACACAGTAGGAGTGACCTCAATAACGATCATCTCTCCTATGATTACCATATTTGAACACTCCAGGCTTCATGCTGAGCTCCTCCCTCCTGCAGTCCTTCCAATGCCAATGCTGGTTCTACCGCCATGTTCGACGTACCATGCCCAATCGAACTCGTATATATGACACTACATTTACTAAATAGTAGGAGAACGTAAACTACGTACGTACAGGAGTACAATAATCCGAAGGTTGGGCTCTATATCAATCAAACGATATGCTGAAAACGTAGTAAGCCGTACAGATCCTATGGACACTAGAACCTGATGCTCTAATACCATCTGTAACATCCCGCCTAATTAAACATCGGGTGATCAGGCCTTTATTAAATTAAAACAGGTTTCTCAAATGGTTCATTCTTAGCATCACTGTCGAAAACTTTTTAATTACTAATCCCCTAAGTAAAATTAGATCGGTGCCAAATTTTATCTTTCTTAAAACAGATCAATCAACCATGTGGAACAAAGTACAAATAATCATGTACTATAATTCAAACAACAAAGTAAAAGTATAACAGAACAAAAGTATTACCGAATAAACCATCGGCAAAAATCCCAAACAACAATAGAATAACCACTAGTCTGAACTAACATCTGAGACTAATACCGGACCACAAGTCCATACATAGAAGAGTGTGAGATCCTGTACTAGATCTGAATGAGAGATATCGTCTAGTCAAAATCCTGTAAGCATCCACTGTGCTACAGCTCCGAGTCACTGGAATGGAATCATCATACATGGCGTCCCTGTGGCTGGACACCTAAAAGGTTTTGAAAATATTTTATAGCAAGAGTTAGTACTCAAACATTTTAAAAATATTTAGCAAGCGTTTATCACAATATAAAATGCGGTTATTGATTACACATGTTAGGTTCTCGTACACTCTCTTGAGTTTACTCACCCCTCATCTTTTGTGCACACCTAACGTTCTGCACTTAGTTTATCTAGCCATAACTCCCAAGCTAACTAAAACCAAAGTAGTCAACTGAACTTATCTATACCCAAGTTCCAGTACCGCCCATACAGTACAACCGTTTCACTAACATCTCGCGTATGTTAATTAATTCTCAGGTAACATTTCATCTATGTTATTTTTCAAGACTTCTCATTTAGTTTCACTACTAAAATTACTACAATTCTCACAATTGTTGACTTCCCGCTTATGTAATTAAGTTTCGCTACTTGAATTACTAAATATATTTTCTCTATCTAAAGGTGCAATTCGTAATTAAGTTTCACTACTTAACTTACCAATTCAGTATGTATCTTTGAATACATAATATATATCAATCTACAAATACACGGAAGTAGAATATCCTCAAGTATATATATTTCACACACAATATATACTAAATATCAGTCATTACTATTTTGCCCTTTTTATACACGTAAAGGACTCTTGGTTCGGAATGATTCATCGACCCCAAGTAAGAATTGGTTCGGAATGATACATCGACCCCAATTATTTATATACACAAATAAAGATCTCTTGGTTCGGAATGATTCATCGACCCAAAGTGAGAGTTGGTTCAGAATTATCCATCGACCCCAACTATTTTAAAAAAATATATATACACATATTCTGGTTCGGGACTCTTTCATCGCGACACCAGTTCAAGGTTTGGTTCGGCATTTCTCATCGACCCCAAACATATAATAACTTTATGTTAGTTCGGAATGTCTCATCGACCCTAACATAATTAATTTAGGTACAAATCTCTCGACCTAAAAGATCACATAATTCAGTAGGTACACGCACGACCAATTAATTATATACGTACGTAATATTTTAATCTCATATATCTACCGTACAATATTCGCTTTACGATTTATCTCATTAATCGCATTTATTTGAGTATTCACACAACTCTAAGGGTCCTAGTTACCCCTTACATATAATTTCAGTAGTTATTTCTTACCCTACTAGTCTATTACTTAAATTGAATTTACTTCGCCTCGTAACTCAATTTCCGAAGTCTCCGATACTCTACTAAATCGGATTATTCTCGTCGGTCCGTAATACAAGCCCTACACCCAATGGCCTTATCGGACCTCAATAGTATACCTACTGGTCTTATTCTCACTCCCATATAAGTATAATGTAAATCCTAGGATACTCATTCATTCCCGAAAATCAACGAAGGATTAAACACAAAAATTTTCGGGAAACATCTTGCGTCGATCGATCGACTGCTGGGTTCGATCGATCGACATAGTCGATCGATCGATCGATCGAACAGGGACAGACGCAGTTCGTCTTTTTCGTTAAGATTTTCCTCCATTAACAAATCGTCAAACTCCATTATAGTCCACCAAACTTCGACCCAATGATCCAAATATGTTTTCACATATACTAGGACAATTTCTAACGTGTCAAATACCTCAGAACTCCAATTCCTTTAAAGAAATAGTGAATTAAACCCAAAATTTCTTGAAACCCTAGTTATGGTGTTCTTCGCATATTTTCATTCAAAATCCAGATTTTATTCCGAAAAATCATCAAGTCTAATCTGAATATTAATCCTCTACATAAGTTAAATCATTCTACATGTGATTCCTATCCCAACATGTATAAATATCATCATTCTCCTGTCAAGATATTGATTTAAACAAGACTATTCAAAAACCCTACACATGGGTATTATAACCTTATAATTTTTGCAATAAGCAACTTGCCTTATGATCAGTAGGGTCTGATTTCGTGGTTTTTGTTGATGATTGATGATCTTCATCCTTCAATCCTTCTTCCCCAACAAGTTAATAGTGACAATCTCCTTTGAATCTTTCCCAATTCTTTCTTTTGCCTTAGAAAGTTGTGCCTCTCTTCTCTCTAATGGTATTGGTGTTGTCATGGGTGTTCTAACCCTAATCCCTCTATCATACGACTGATATAAAGCTCTCAATTTCGTAGGTCTCCATACCCTCTTATGTTAAAAGACCAAAACGCCCCCGAACGGTCTCGGTTTAGTCCAAAATTACCCCGGGACTCAACTAGTACCCCCGGGTATACTATTTTGACTAATTTGACCCTTCCGGACTCATTGGTGACCTCTAGATTATCATTTGAGTCACTTAAAAAATATTACTCGTTCTCACCCCAACACGGTCTACACGCGTTAAGTAACTATTTACCACTCGCACTAAGTAAATAAAATGAGGCAATATAAACTGGTATCTATCTCTCGATTAATATTCCATAATTATAATTTTTAAATAAAACTCTTTAAATTACTACTCTTACGTAATTTAAATTAAGCCGTAATTTTCTCATTTAATTCTCCAATCCAATTAAATAGAATTATTTGGAATATTCATAAATACGGGGTATTACAGCAAACAAACAAGGAAAATATTATTTTTAGCCAAAAAAACACTTAATATTTTTCTTTTTGACAAACGAACACTAAAGATATTATTTTTGATAAAAAAATGTTGATTTTTTTTTCGGAACACTAGGAAAATAAGGAAAATAAAACGTAAAATGTTTAAACATGTTTCAATAAAAATTAAAAATCTACATTTTTAATAAAAATATGTTTTTTAAAAACAAAACTATCCTAATAAGAAATTATTTTTAAAAAAAATATCTTTACGTCATTTAGTCCCTCAAACACTCATTTACCGAATATTCTTTTATTTCTAAAGGTCCGTGCCAGCGGCACGCCTTATTTTTAAACTCAATTTTTTTCAATATTTTTATTTAACCCATACGAAGCGTGAAAATATTATTTTTGTCAAAAAAAATTAAACATTTTTATTTTTGACAAATAAGCACTCAAAATGTTATTAATTGGAAAAAAAACATTGAATTATTTTTTTGGCACACAAACATAAGAGTCCTACACGCCGCGTTGTCATTGGAGTTCTTATGGATGTGGGTCCGCGCCAGCGAAACTAACCAATCTCGACATGCCACGTTGTCATACGGTTTCAAGGCGGTCCTCAAATGCGCTTCACGTAAAATCACTCATATTTTTAAAAACAAATCAATGTTTATATACAAAAACATGGAAAAATAAATTTTTTTAAAGGGATTTTTAACAATTATATTTTTAAAAAAGTTTATTTTCCTCAAAAAAATTTAACGTCTTCTAAAACAGTTTATAGTTTAAAAAAATTTATTTATAAAAATAGTGTTTTAATTTTTTTAATTTAAAATAACATTTTTAAAAAATTATAAAAATATACTGTTATAAAACTTTTTTATATAG
This sequence comes from Sambucus nigra, assembly GCA_949130495.1. Classification (NCBI taxonomy): domain Eukaryota; kingdom Viridiplantae; phylum Streptophyta; class Magnoliopsida; order Dipsacales; family Adoxaceae; genus Sambucus; species Sambucus nigra. The sequence goes on from OX422219.1 coordinate 178,469,033, forward strand.
TAATGTATTTAAAAATGAAGTATTATAATGGGTATGAAAAGTCGAGAGTAATGCAATTTTTTATATAGTAATGCATTTTTTTTTAAAATGTAATTTTTCTTACGTTTTTTACTTTGTATTAATGTTTTAAAAAAAACACTACACTATTTTTTTTAAATGACTTTTATTGAAAATTTGTATTTTCAATAAAAGTCATTTTAAAAAAAATAGTTTGAATGATGTAGGTTCGCGCCAGTATTTAAAAAATAATTTTTCATACTTTTATTAAAAACTATTTTTTTAAAATGCAAATATTTTGTTTTTATTTAAAAAAAACAAATTTTACTGTTATTTTTGTTTAAATGGCACTTAGCCAACCCATGCTTGCTATGTACAAATTATGTACGTATTTCCTCTGTGCAAATAGAAACACTCATATATATATATAAAGTTGTAGCCTTAACCTCAATTTGACATGTGGCGTTATTAATGGAGACACCATATATACTAAGGCCCCGTTTGATGCGCCGTATAAGAGGGTCGTATTGGATTAAAATATCCTATCCAATGTTTGGTATAGTTTGGGATAGGATATGAGATGGAATAAGTTATCCTAAGTGAGCCCCTTATCCCATAAGGAATGGGATAAAAAAACGCATCTAAAGTAGTATAAAATTATCCGGTGTCAAACATGCAAATAAATTACTAAATTTCCCTTATTAAGTAGAGTCCAAAACAATTTGGATTCTACTTTATAAATATACCTCCGTAGGTTTATTCTACCATTTATAAGAGACGAGACGAGACTCGTCTCCTTCACCTGTTTCCTTCATCAGGTATACCTTCATAACTTGTTTCCTTCATCAGCTGTTGCATGTATGCCATTATATATATATATATATATATATATATATATATGTTGTAATATACAGATCCATATATATATTACAACATATATATATATACATAGCAGGTATATATACACGTAGCTGTGTGTGTATATATATATATATATATACACACTGCAGGTATATATACACGTAGTTGTGTGTGTATATATATACATAACATGTATATATACACGTGCATGTTGTGTGTGTGTGTGTATATATATACATAACATGTATATATACACGTGCATGTTGTGTGTGTGTGTGTATATATATATATATATAACACATAATCCACATATATATACAACATAATCCACATATACACAGGGTTGGTCCTAAGATCGAAAGTGCCCTGTGCGAAAATCAATTTAGGACCCTTCTAAAAAATAGTTTAAAAAAATAATAATTTTTAAAAAAATATTTTTTTAAAAATTATATAGAGTGTCCTATTTTTATACAACTTTGAGTTAGAATGGACCTTTCCCCAAATCCCTCCTACAAAAAGTAGTTAGTATGAATTTTACCCATATTGTAATTTTTTATATGCTATTGAAGTGTTCAATGCTTATGCTTAATATATGATGTACTTGTTGTAATTAAAATGGTGCTCATATAATTTTTTGAAAATTGTTAGATATGGAAATTAACGAAGATGACGTCATCGCATATATGATGTTCCAAGAGTTGGTCAATTTGTTTATTGTTGGGTATATGTTTTTTATGATTATGTATGGTAGTGCAAATAGGCACTACCAAAAATATATGTTAAAGAAATGAACATTTGTTAGGTATGAGACACGAGTAGAGCATATGAACCGTCTTGTGCGTGAGAGTGATGCGGCATGTATAGATCAACTTAGAATGGATGGGCGAGCTTTTGGTATTTTATGTGAACTTCTTCGTACGGCTGGCCAATTGAAAGAAACTGAAAATTTCATAATAGAAGAAAAGGTGGCCATGTTCCTAAATATACTTGCCCATCACACAAAGAATCGTGTGATAAAATTTCAATATCGAAGGTTGGGAGAGACAGTTAGTAGGTATTTCAATGAAGTCTTAAATTCGGTGTTGCGAATACAAGGCCTATTACTTAGAGCACCTGAACTGTGATTAAACTATTCAAAATAACTTAAACTATTCATTATTTTTTAAATAACTTGATTTTGAAGAACCGAATGACATATGTGATTAAACTATTCAAAATATTAGATATGTATTACAACTGTTCTGCATTCTCCCGTGCATCGCGCGGGTCTATATGCAAGTTAATAATAAAGTAATATGAAAATGTTAGAGATGCCTTTTTACACTTCCAATCATACGATTGTCGAGACAATTATTGTCATATTTTGACTTCTACAGTGTGCGAAGGAAGTTAATAAAAATCAAAATAGTTCAGGGTTCAATAAGTGCCCATGTATTTTGTTGTATATGTGTCGTGTCATAACACTCTCTCTTTCCCCTTGTGTGTCACTCTTGATATTGTTGCCCGTCAATACTCTCTAAAGATTTTATTTCCTATTTTTATTTTGTATCTTTATGTATTCATCTAACCAATAAGACACAAATTTATTTTTCTGGTTATTTGAAGTTTGCCTCTCATATATTTAAGTGCAACTCACTTAATCACCACAATTTTTATTTATAAACTTTTAGTTTCTAAAAGTGTCATATTGTGACACCACGCCTATTAAAATAATGGGGGGGCAGACCTCTATTAAAATAAAATAGGAATCTCATTTGGATTATTCTTAGCATCGATGTCGAAACCAATTAATTACTAACCACTTATTATTAAATTAATACGTGTGTCAATATTAATCTTAATTAATGTGACACAACAATACTATAATCAAACCATAATTCATTCAGACAATAATCAAAATTCACAATCGCATATTAAATCTAAAATAGAAATCAATTACAAACAAAACATAACCGAATAAAACATCGGTGTAATATCCATACAATAAATCCAAACATTGAGAAAAAAATAAAATAAATCTGACTCACATGTGCAATATGATCGAATATGGAAAAGGATCCTGTCTAGAATATGAGAATACAAACGACTACACCAAATCCTGCAACGTTTCACAATTATTGCAGCTCAAACAACTGGGAAGATAATCACGCCCGGCGTCCCTGTGGCTGGACCTAAAAGGTTTCAAAAATATATTTTGATGCGGGTCAGAGTCCAAATCCATTTGAAAATATTTTGCAACTAATTAAAATGAATAAATAAATGTATATTCATTTAACTCATATTTAAATTGGTACCTCACTCTCTCATGAGACAATACTCACCTCTCATCTAAAGTGTGCACCTAGTGTATGTATTTTAATCACCAAGTTATGCTACCCGCCTAACTAGTTCCCAAGTATCCTTAAATTCTATACGCTATCCCATCCTGCGTAATTTATTTATCTAGCTTTCACATTCACTAATCATTATAATTATCTATTATAAATTATGGAACCATTCCCAATAATTTTCACTAGTTATAAATTTTAACATTTTAATTAAATATGCCCATATATATTTTTCTGCGCATATATATATATATATATATATATATATATATATATATATATATATGTATGTATGTATGTATGTATGTATGTATGTATGTATTTTATTATCACATCACACATGTATATATATTACTCACTATATATGTATAACCGTCATCCCTAACCATAATAAATTTACCGAATGTTGGTCTCTAATGCTATCATAATTCAGGCAATACTCACATCATCTTGGATACTGCGTCAGGATCTCACACTGAACTATGACAGAAAATAAACAACAATGTTGGAGGCGGTCATAACTACCCCGATTAGTGAGCAATAATGATACCCATAATTACATCACCTCAAACTCAACCTGAACAGGTACATGCGTGGCGATTATGACCTGTGAATAATATTAACCCTATATTTGCTAGCCAAGGAAGATCACTCACTCGCTCAACCTCCGATGATAGCCCTTAGAGAGGTATGTCATAATATACATATAATTATATTGTTCACAACAGTATATATATATATATATATATAATTTTCACACAAGTATATATTCCACAATAATTTATTTAAGCATGTCTATCACCAATGGCATAAATGGAATTATTTTCCAATACTCCATCATATGACAAATTAATTAATTATTCACTTATTTAATTAATTTATATCCAAAATAAAATTTCTGGACACGCAACTATATCACTCAGCCCATATCCCAATTCTTGAATTTTCATCACTATTCATTAATAAATCTTCGAGTATGATTTACCTCAAATACTCTAAATTTCACCCCGAAAAATCCCAATTTTAAACCTGTTTTAAAAAATATAGAAAATAAGATCTAAAAATTATCCAAATCACCAAATCGACTTCACATTTGAATTCTACACGAAAAATTGAGTCGGTTATATGTTTTGATTTTTTCTCAAATATCTTCCGAAATCACTCAAAAAGAAGACCTAAACTCTCCAAAACCAATTTTTCTCCACTAAATTTCAAACACCTCAGTCCTAATTCATATCACAACCAATATATCAAATTCACATAAATTCCAAGTATAAAACTTTCAATTTTATCTAGAATTCAACTACACAAGATGATTGTAAGAAATATATGTTAGTCTCCAACTAATATAAAATTCTTACGATATCACACTAAATTATTTTTCTCAATTCTTCCTATCAACATCAACTCTTGGAAATTCAGAATTCTCAATCAATGCTAATTCTCCAAAAATCAATAATTTATAACATTTTCCAAGTATAAATATTTCCAAATCATAAATCATTTTTAAAATCCCATCATTTTTATATGAAAATATATTTCAAAATATCATTTCCCAACTATGATATGACTAAAGTAGAATATACAAATTAAATAGCAAGTTAATTACTTGCCTTGATGTTCGTAGTGTCTGAATCTGGTGAAGATATTGATACTCCTCTAAGAATTTCCTTCCCAAATCTTCACTCTTAGAATATTCTTGCAAAAATTCTTCAATTCTTTCTTTAGACTCTTGAAATTTCTTCTCAATCCTCTTCACTTTATCTGTAACTATTTGTATAACTCTGAAAACCTTTGGATTTGTGAAATGACTCTTTCCTAGACCCCAAACCTTTCATTTTATGATTGAAATCCCATTTTTGGCTTTCATATGCCCTTAAGGAGCCCAAAAGTCACCTAAATAAGTTCCGGTTAATTTAAAAAGCCCCCGAGACCCGAACACAACCTTCGGGTATTCGATTTTGACTATTTTGACCCATTCTGGATCAACCGTGCACTCAAAATATCACCCGAGTCACTTAACAATATTTTTCCATCTCAACCTATTTTAATTTAGTCACGCGTGTCACGGTTGAGATAATATTAAATTTCGTCGCATTTTCTCACTTACGACTTAATTTCATTTTATTTACTTTAGCACACTAGTAAATAAATAGTGACATAAATATTAATTCATTTAACTCCAAATTAATATTTATTTAATTTCTCATTATTTCGTAAATTAAATTATGTGTATCCCACATAATTTAAGTATCCAATAATATATATATATATATAAGGGTATTACATACTTCCCCCTTGAAAAGAAATTCCGTCCCCGAAATTTGGCAAGTTTGGTACGAAGAACTTCAGATCCTTACCCACATGGCATATGAACGTACTCATAATCTACTCGTGATAACATTTTGGTGCCTCCACTATTCACTCGCTAGTGGTATCAACCTGTCTAAAGTCCTACTTGCTACGATCCAGGATTAGTAATAAGTCTATTCAAATCATTTCATATTGTTATACTCTACCATTCATAAGGTCTCGCTTATACAATGTTATGAAAAACTATTGTAAATCCTCTAGCAATGCTCCAATAAGACGAGCTTATACTCCACTGGATCTATCATCTCAATGTTGGAGAGGCCCCACTTCCCTAGATGACAACTTCCTTTCTTAAGCAATTTACACAACTCCCATCTAGGAGACACCCACAATAATTTCTGAACACTCACGTCAGTCTTTAACTCTTTGGTTCATGACGACGTAACTCTTACGACGTCCCCGAACTATTATAAAATAACTTCATTTATCTCAATCCCTATCGTCCAACTCTAAATCACGTCCGACTTACAGAACATATTATTTCCCCACCTTTTTCCAACCACAGGGCAGATGACAAGGTCTTCCATATAAAATCTCATATGGCGCCATCCCAAGGGTAAACTGGTAGGAATTATTACACGCAATTTCCACCAATGGAAGGTACTATTCCTAACCTCCTTTAAAATCAAGTATACACATTCTAAGAATGTCTTCCAATGTCTGATTCACATGCTCAGTCATTCCATCCATCTGGGGATGATAGGTTGTACTTAACAATAACTCAGTTCCCAAAGCCTCCGAGAAAATCTACTAAAAATGCGACACAAAAATTTTGTCTCTATCGAACACAATATTAATCGATAACCTATGTAATCTCACTATCTCGGTTATGAATTATTGGGTGTACTGTGCTGTCGTATAATTTGTCCGTACTGGCAAAACTGAGCCACATTGGTCAACCGATCTAATATCACCCATATAGAATCATGACCCATTTGTGCTGTCAATAGCCCTGTCATAAATCCATTGATATGTTTTACCACCTTCACACCATAATTTCCAATGGCAGTAACATTCTGGATGGTCTCTGGTGGTTTATCTTTACTAACTGACATATGGCACCCTGCGAGACAAAATCAGCTATATCTATCTTCATACCTGTCCACTAATATTGTCGACGCATATCCAGATACATCTTGCCTCCACTCGGACGTACCTCATATATCTACCCATGGGATTTTATCAAACAACATGTTTTAAATACCTATCATTTGGGACCACACGTCTCCCATTAAAGTGTAAACCTCCCTTAGAACTGATCGAGTAGGATTTCGCTCCCTCTACTAATAAGTTTTTCCCCCTGTTCGGGAAAAACTGATCCCCTGCCTGTGCTTTCACAACCTCTAACACAATCTCGAGTTTTACGGTCAACACTACCATAAAGCCTTGGCAACTAAATCAGCCTAATAAAGTTTACTTAACTTAGCCTTCCACACTGCCACCAACTCTAACGCAGGCCTTTGGCTCAATGCATCTACTACTACGTTAGCCTTACCTGGGTAATACTGACTATCAAACTAATAGTCCTTCATAAATTCTAACCGCCTACACTGTCACATCTTGGGATCCTTTTGTTGTAATAATTTATGATCCATGAATAGACTAAATTTCTCCCACGGGAGATAATGCCTCCAAATTCGCAAGGCAAAACAACTACACCTAGTTCCAAATTATGAGTGGAATAAGCTTCTCCAATTCTGCTTCTACTGCTACACATGCATATGGTTCAACATATTTATTACCACGTAACCGTTACCCCGGATGATTCTGAAAATTGAACTAACTAAGGAGCCCATTCACCTTGTAGCCTGTACATATCTGTATAAACATTATAGACGTAACATTTTATCTCAAACTCATCCCCAACATGCTCGGTACGGCTATACGATAAGGGTTTCTCAATCATCCCATGAATCATAACTTCATTTTCCTTAATAATAACCACTTATGCGCTAGCGGTGTAAAAATTTCTCCAGTGTTTCCCATACAGCACTAACAGGTTCAACGGGCCTTATGTTGTATAATATATCTTAGCATACATATTTCTCCACACGTACTACGATTAAGATTCAAAATCTATGCCCAAGCATCCAACAATGTCTCTCTATTCTAGACTCTTATTAATGTTTATGCATGGAATGCCACACATTATCAATAAAATCAAGGAATTTCCTCAATGCCTCATCACTTGGCATTTTCGGTTATCGACAATCTTTGTCCCAAAAGCACATTAACGGGATACCAAAAATCCTATCCCCCTATACGTATAAGTCTAATCCTTTACTCCCACATCTCTAAAAGAGTCTTGCAATATGGTGCTCAAAATATCACTAAGTATTAAGCGCTTAGCCAATAACGAGCTAAATCTCTTCCCCTCAACGGTAAACTCGATATACTCAAAATCGCATCAGTATAGTCTTTATGCACCGAAATCGAATATAATGAGATAGCAATATTATCCGAAGTCTTCATTTTATTATAATATATACGCGACTCGACCCTTTTTCAGGTGAAATATCGCAAAAACAACATATCTTGCCCTGAAATATATAACACGATAGCCTTACTATACCAGCCCACCATCACCACCATTGTTTGCCAGTCCATACCCAGGATAACATCATAACCGCATAACATCTCTCTAAAATGAGTAAATCTCCAAAAATACATCCTCCTAGTGTCCACATCTACTCTCCTATAGATCGAACTAAAGAGAGTTCTGCTACCCAACGGTAAAAATACACACAAAAGTGATCTAACGATACATATACTAAGTCTGTTTCATGCGTAAATCTAGTGTTAACTCAATTACTATTATGCACACATATCACGTCGAACCTATCCCATCTGCCCATGGATAAAATTTATACTTTCAATTGCCAATATATATGGCTATTTAACTAGTGATTGTACTTAAAACTCACGCCTGAACTCTCCCAAAAACTATTGTAACTGTTGTCCATGTCGGGCACTCTACTCAATATTTATGTATGTGGTCTTATTCACCGCATATTAAACACCTCCTTAGGTAATCCCCCTGTCTCTGTCCTTGTTGGCCAAGTCAGGGTTTCCTTCTCTCTTTCACTAGTAGCCTAAACCCTGATGCCTACCTCATTGTTCCCTTAGCTTCGCTGGACCCATGGAATGCATTACTGGTCTGGATGGACTTATCTAAATCCAGCGTCACTCAATCGGAATTACCTTAATTTAGTTCCTTTCAAACGGGTCTTCGTGTTGGGTAATTCTCTAGTGGTCTCACATAACACCGATAAACCCAGTCTTACTCTGCAGGTTAGATTTTCTCATGCTCTAGGCTCCCTTCGTATGGAAGCGTTGATATACAAGTACAATATTGATGACATAAGCTCCAGTCATTCAAGTCGAATGCCCATAAATATTGCATATCCTACCCACGAGTCCAACATCAAACTTAAGAACCCTATTCTCCTCCGTAATCACCTCATTGGGTACGAAGTTAAGTAAACAAGAACATTCTTCCTCCTACTCGGCTACTGTCCATCCCTATTGTAATAAATACAAAAAAATTCTTCGCATCTCAGTTTGAACAGCAGATGAAACGATTTGCGGTCAAATAGCACCCAAATTCATCGATACTTCCTAGTATATCTCTTCTCAGATATGGTGATTGACTCCCATCATTACAACACTGCTCCTAAGAGCATAAAACTTGGTCTAAATTTAAACATGAGTGTCACTGCACTCCACGATACACAATTACCTTTGGCTATTATCCTTCCATTGACTAGCTAATATATGTTCGCACTTTTCTTGAACTCCTGTGCATGGACCTTCTCAAAAGCTCTCCAACTCTCTCCCATACCGACTGCACTAGGTGAGTCTGGATTGGCACCACCGTCTGTTGTGGTGGTGTTTAGGGAAATTGTTACGCTCTAGCGATCATCACAGCATTAACTACCTGAGCAACAATCATAGTGACTTCTACTACAATCACTGGGGACAGAATACTCTGTGGCTCTGGATGAGCCTCTCCTTATGTAGTCCTCCTAATGTACCTTGTTGGTCGTCCTAAATTATTTGGTATACGAAGACCTAACTAAACTTGTATAATATTCAACTACGTTATGCATAATAGAAGGAGAATGTACATCGTAAAATGAATCAACAGTCCTAAAAATTGGGCTCTACATCAAATAATGTTACGGAAGAAACGTAATAAGTCTGCACAGATCCTAAAAACTCTAGAAACTAATGCTCTGATACCATATATGAGACCCCGCTTATTAAAATAATGGGTGGTCAACCCTCTACTAAAATAAAATATAAATCTCATTTGGCTCATTCTTAGCATCAATGTCGAAACCAATTAATTACGAACCACATATTATTAAGTTAAGACGTGTGTCAATTTTAATCTTAATTAATGTGACACAACTACACTATAATCAAACCATAATTCATCCAGATAATAATCAAAATCCACAATCACATATAAAGTCTGAAACAGAAATCCATTACATACAAAACTTAATCGAATAAACCATCGGTGTAATATCCATACAATAAATCCCAACAGTGAGATAAAATAAAATAAATTTGACTCACATGGGCAACATGCCCGAATATGAAAAAGGTTCATATCTAGACTATGAGAATAGAAACGACTACCCCAAATCCTGGAACGTCCCACAATTTTTGCAGCTCTGATACCTAAAAAGATGGTCACACACGGCGTCCTTGTGGTTGGACACCTAAAAGGTTTTGAAAATATATTTTGATGCGGGTCAGAGCCCAAATCCATTTGAAAATATTTTTCAAGTAATTAAAATGCATAAATAAATGTATATCCATTTACTCATATTTAAATTGGTACCGTACTCTCTTATGAGACAATACTCACCTCACATCTAAAGTGCACACCTAATGTATGCATTTTAATCACCTAATTAGGCTACATGCCTAACTAGTTCCCATGTATCCTTAAATTTTATACGCTAACCCATCCTACGTAATTTATTTATTCAGTTTTCACATTCGTTAATCATTATAATTCTCAATTATAATTTATGAAACCATTACCAATAACTTTCACTAGTTATAAATTTTAACATTTTAATTCAATATGCTCGTATATATATTTTTGCACACACACACACACACACGCATATATATATATATATATATATATATATATATATATATATATATTATTATCACATCGTGCATACATATATTTCACTCATAATATAGGTACAACTGTCATCCCTAACCATAATAAATTTACCGGATGCTAGTCGTCAATGTTATCATAATCCAAGAAACACTCACATCATCCTGGCTACCGCGTCGAGATCTCCCACCGTACTACGACAGAAAACAAACAACGACGTTGGAAGTGGTCATAAGTTCCTCGATTAGTGAGCAATAACCATACCCGTAATTACCTCTCTTCGGATTCAACCTAAAGAGGTGCGTGCGTGGTAATTATGACATGTGAATAATATTAACCCTACATTCGCTATCCAGGGAAGATCACTCGCTAGCGCAACCTCCGATCATTTCCCTTAGAGGGGTATGCCGTAATATCCATATAATTATATATTTCACACAAATATATATACAATTTCCACACATGTATATATTTTATAATGATTTAATAATTTCCACACATGTATATATTTTATAATGATTTAATAATTTCCACACATGTATATATTTTATAATGATTTATTTAAGCATGCCTACCACTAATAGCATAAATGGCATTATTTTTCAACACTCCATTATATAACCAATTAATTAATTAATTGATATTCAAAATCCAATTTCTGGACATGCATCTACATTACTCAACCCATATCCCAATTCTTGAATTTTAATCACAATTCATTAATAAACCTCTGAGTTTGATTCACCTCGTATACTCTAAATTTCACCCCGAAATATCCATATTTTAGACATGTTTTAAAAAATGTAGAAAATCAGATCTAAAAATTATTCAAATCAATAATTCGACTTCAGATTTGAATTCAACAAGAAAAATTGATTCGGGTATATGTTTTGAGTTTTTCTCAAATATCTTCCAAAAGCACTCAAAAAGAAGACCTAAACTCTCCAAAGTCGATTTGCCTCCATTTAATTTCAACCACCTCAATCCCAATTGATATCACAACCAATATATCAAATTCACATAAATCTCAAGTGTAAAACTTCCTATTTTATCTGAATTCAACTACACAAGACGATTGTATGAAATATATGTTAATCTCCAACTAATGTAAAATTCTCACAATATCACACTAAATTATTTTTCTCAATTCTTCCTATCAACATCAACTCTTGGAAATTCAGAATTCTCAATCAATTCTAATTCTCCAAAAATCAATAATTTATAACATTTTCCAAGTATAAGTATTTCCAAATCATAAATCATTTTTCAAAATCCCATCATTGTTATATGAAAATATTTCAAAATATCATTTTTCAATTATGAAATGACTGAAGTTGAATATACAAATTAAATAGCAAGTTAATTACTTGCCTTGATATTCGTAGGGTTTGAATCTTGTGAAGATACTGATACTCCTTCAAGAATTTTCTTCTCAAATCTTCACTCTTAGAATATTTCGGCGAAATTCTTCAATTCCTTCATTAGACTCTTGAAATTTCTTCTCAATTCTCTTCACTTTCTCTCTAACTCTTTGTATAACTCTCCTAACCTTTGGATATGATAATGACTCTTCCCTAGGTCCCAAACCTTTCATTTTATGATTGAAATCCCATTTTTTGGCTTTTCATATGCGCTGAAGGAGCCCAACGGTCACCTAAATAAGTCCCGACTAATTTTTTTTTTAAAATGAGACTTGAACACAATCCCCGAATACTCAATTTTGACTATTTTGACCCATTCCGGATCAATCGTGCACTCGAAATCGTCACCCGAGTCACTTAACAATATTTTTCCATCTCAACCTATTTTAATTTAATCACGCATGTCCCGATTGAGATAATATTAAATTTCGTCGCGTTTACTCACTTACGACTTAATTCTATTTTATTTATCCTAGCACACTAGGAAATAAATAATCACATAAATATAATTCATTGCACTCCAAATTCATATTTATTTAATATCTCATTATTTCGTAAATTAAATTATGTGTCACCCGCATAATATATATATATATATATATAAACATGTATGTATGTATATAAAGTATCATAAAATACTCTTTGAGGGATCAAAGTGTATAAACAAAATATCTGAGGACTAATATGATTTATTATACTTAGGGCTATATTTTTTTCCCAGCTTTCGATTTTTTCGATTTTCGATCCTATTTTTTCCGAATTTTGAATGAAATTTTAGTTTGTCGATTTTTTGATTTTCGAATTTTGTATTTTTCCGAAGAAATCAGATCGAAAATCAGAAATAATTCTGAATTTTTTATTTTTCGATTTCTCCGATCCGATTTTTTTGAATTATTTTTTGATTTTTTAAAACTTTCCCATATTTCACATTTGTTGGGAGAGGGTGAAGGCTCCAAAATAGTGCTCTATAAAAGGACATTCTTCGCATAACTTCTACACAACTGAAAAATGGGTCAAATCCTTGTGTATTTACATGTTGGGTTAAACATTTTTCTTTGTTTCTTTAAAATGACAATTTCGAGTAATTAAAAATCCTAAATTTATTTTCTCGAAATTTTGGAATTTTCAAAATTTCTGGATTTTTAATATATTTTGTAAATTCTTTATTTTTGCCAATTTTTCTGAATTCGAAAATTTCTGTAATTTTCTGAGAAAATCGGATTGGAAATCGGAATAATAATTTTATTTCACAAAAAATTTGAATTTTTTCAAAGATGTATTTTTTTATCCGATCCAGCCGAAACACAAGCCTAATTATACCTAAACGATGCCATGCCTTAAATAAACCTTCTCTTTTTTCAAATAATCAACTGAAACACCTGAAAAACTGAGTGAGCGAATATCTTCGATATTTTTTAAGATTGGTGTAGCCAACATTGGTAACCAAATTAAGACAGCCAAACTAATCGAGGACCTCTTTCAAACAAGAAAAAAAAATGGATCTAACTTGTTTACTACTATGCCAAGGCTGAAGTCCTGAGGCTTAGCTGGCTGGCTAGCAGTGGCAAAAATGGAATTATTTTCTTGGCAAGGTGGAATTGGCAATTTGGTGTCAATTAGAATTGGGGTACAAGACCATCTCTGAGATATTAGAGCATTTCATAATTCTCCAATGTTATTTTTCTCCATAAGAAAATTTCTTTTGTTCTAAAGCAAATGGTAAATAAGGACCTCTCGCGGTAGTCCAACTGTCGCACATACTGGTCTTCGAGAATGGGGGAATATAGAGGGGTTCCATCAATGGAGCAGACCAAAGGAGAATGGGGTCGTGGAATAATATTGCCTAAATATTCAACAAATGGTAAAAAAAATCGAGTTTAGTACTACGGGCTCACTCATCACACGGATTGGCACTATTTTTGCGTAGTGAGTAAATTATACACATCCGTTGTCTTGTCGAACGTGGGTTGCCAATAGCCACAATAATCATAATGTGCTCATCCTCTTCCTACACATGTGTAAAGTGGGGTCGAAGGAGCATTTCAAGTTCATGAAGTGCTATATTGCTATCAAGGACACTTAAATATGGAACTCCAAGCTCAAAACACAAAGCAAGTCGCAAAAGAAGTCTAGGACAACCTCCACATTGGGTCAAAGTGTTCCCACTAGCTCCAAGACCAGCCTATCCTCTGCGCCAATCGAGAAAGCTTATGCGCTTCGATGGATGGAGTATGACGTCCTCCCAACGTTCTGCGCCGAGAGTTCAGTGATCCATCAATAGAGAGTCTGAGGAAAGAGAAGTGAAGAGTTATATCCATTTCCTCTATCGTAACCATTCATGAATTTATTACGAACTTAAATTCACAGTTGCACTCCGTGCATCAGAGAAAATTAAAGGAGGTTGGCAACAAACAGGCACTATTAGATGTGAAACAAAGAATCGTAAGAAGAAGAAATAGTGAACCCAGACATGATAACATGGAACCCCGTACTCAGGTGTATCCGAGGCTCAGAAAAAGGTCATCCTAGATTAGTGGGAGAGATGGTAGTCGTCCAGCCAATGGAGGTGCACGAACGGGAATATAATTTCCCAGAAGAATGATGTATAAAAATCATTAGGTTTTAATTTTTTGATAAATCGAAGTTTATATTTTATCCTAATTTAAACATTATATTTCAGTGTTTACACGCTATTAATAAATCATCCTATAGATAATAACTAAAAATGAATTTAACATTAAAAATTATATCATCATGCATTTAACGATGACAAAAAATTTATTAATAAGTTTTCATTACATTAACCATAACAAGTGATAATAACTTAAAGTGAAAAAATGCTACAAATACTTGTCTTGCTTCTAAGGCTTCATAGGAGTGTAATGGTCATTGCATTGAACGGGTGTGATAGGCACTGTCCATGGGAATTGTGTTTTGGAGCTTGGTTCAGCTCGAAACTTTTCGCCTCCGGCTCCAACTTCTTTTCCGTTCCAAAAACATGTTCAATTTCATCATTGGTTCGACTAGTGAAAGGGGAGTTGGGGTTTCATGGGCTTATCCTCCTACAAGTAGTCAACCTCAGGTTGCTTCCAACCATCAGCAAATCTCACATATGCCGAGTAAGCTTCATCATATATGCTGAACTTTCGAATGCGCCAATTTGTTTACCCATTCATTTCCCAATTAGCATCATGGATGTCGTAAATTTCAAGTTGAATGCCCTTACAAACCAAGTAAAATCCACCATGTTATTTTTACCAGTAATCATAGTAATAGTAAAAAAGATTACGACAACCTATTTTTAGAATCAAAAAGATTATTGATAGAAGTCACTAAGAAGAAGTCACTAAGAAGAAAGAAGATCATACTTCTTTTCAATTGTCCAATGAAATGGATATTTTGTTAGAATAGATTAAACCCTTCAAAATGGAAAAACCAAAATTACAATGAGCTTTAAGAAGAAAATAAATTTTTTAAAGTTTTGGAAGCTATGGTCATTCCCTATTTTCTAAAATCAAATCTCTTAATGTTGACTTTGGTAACTAAGATTTTCTTGAGGAGTTAAAAGACCAAAGTGATATTTCTAAATAAGAGGATGAATGTATGTTCAATTTGATAAAAGATCGATATAATTTGGCCATCTCATTAGATTCAACGTCAATAATTTAAAGAAAATTGAAAAACTTTAAAAAGACTTGGATAATAAGGTTTTCAATTTATGATTTGATTCATAATTTGACAACTACGGTGAGGGGGTTAAAAGAAAAATTATAATTATAATTGAGTATATTGAGTGTGATATTAGTGATAGTAATAGCCCAAAGTGATCGTTTTCGTTAGTAAACTCGATCACATAAATATGAGGATATTGGTGATGATATTACACATAAGATTAATACATATGTGTGACACCCGGACTAATTAAATATCGGGTAGCTACTCCTTTATTTAAATTAATACAAAATGTCATGTTGGTTCAGTCCATAACATCACTGTTGAAAACATTTAATTAGTTACTAGCCACCTAATATTTAAAAAGTGAAGTGCCAAATTTTATTAATCAAATTAACCATCAACTAAATAATTAAAATCATTAACCAACAATCACATGAACAATCACATAAGGGAATTAACGTAATGAAATAACTGAAGCCAAGAGTAAACACTCCAATAAAGTAGCAATGTAAATAAATGCAATATAAATATCTGAATGAATACATCCCGAGACTGAAATAAATAAATGTCTAAAACTGAGGTATGAATAAAAATGGGCAACATGCCTTAACTAGAACAAATGACTCCAAATGAAACAAGGATAGATGTGGAGGCGTCTAGTAACGAGATCATGTAACTTCCACAGCAGCTACAGTACGTTAAAGGTACGGAACTCATATGCTTGGCGTCCCTGTGGCTGGGCACCTAAAATGTTTTACAAAAAATTGATTTGGAAGAAAACGGGTCAGAGCCCGAGGTGAAAATAGTTTAAAAATATAGCAAGTGTTTAATTGCATTAAACAGTGCATATTATATACATGTTAGTTATGTGCTCTCACATGAGTTCCTCACCCCTCAACTAATGTTCACCCCTAACGTATACCCTTAACCCATCCTAGTTATGTCACTAACTAACTAGTATGTACCACTTCTTGTCTTCACATTATAATATAGGGAGTCTATTCGTATCATTCTAATATATTCTACGTATAACTCACCTTTACATTAATCAAATTATTTACATCAATTATTGTATAGATTTTCACATTTTTAATCCCATTTAAATATTTCAATTATTCGCATGCACAATTTAACAGTGAACCGGTTACAAGTACAAGTATATCATTCTCAGCACATATATACATATATGGCACCCCTAGGCTAAGCTGCGGTGCACACATACTCTGCTATCGATTCCCGGTACATCACGTACTTAAGGACGACGCGTTCTGAATCGCTCAGGAACCGTTTCAATAAACAAAATCACACATATTGGAGGCGAACATAGTTCACATACCCATGGGTCACGCACATACCTAAGCTCCCATGGTCGGCTAACTTATCAACTCGCAAATAAGTCATTCACAGTCTTATGTCCTTAAGGTACCAATTTAAATCCTCCCGTAGGCACACAAAGATAAGATGATCATTTTTCGAAAGCCAACCTCCCGTGATAGCAAGTATGTTAGGTATGTCATACACACAATAGTCCATATACTAAGCATTCACACCACTTAGATAATTATCACATTATTAAAGGTATATCTCCAGCCCTATACCATAAGTCTTATTCGTGCTCTAATATCATCCCATCTCATACATAATATGTTCAGCCGATAACTCTCACCTCATATAGTTCCGAGTACTTAAACCTATCTCAAAAAGATTACTAAGTCTCTCACTTATCCCTAATGTCAATGCAGTACTTTAGGGTCCATATTTCTGTCTCTAACCTTAAGTTATCACATATATGGATTTAATTCATGTGCTCGCAATTTCTAATAGTAACTCGCTCGTCGAACACTCGTAGGTTTAAGATTAAGTCCCAATTCAATTCTAGTATATTCCGGGCTCCATATACACCCCTGCTGGTCCTCCTTAAGTCTCAATGTGTTCACATAGTCCCCACCTATAACTTTCAAGGGTCGGAATTGCTTAAATCCGAAAAGGAAAAAATCACAATTTCTGGGGAGGTCGGTCGATCGACTCAAGAATGTCGATCGATCGACTATGAATGTCGATCGATCGATCGAACAGTTGCAGTCACGGTTTTCCGCATTTTCAGCGCTAGAATTGTCCCAAATTTCCATTACAAGATGCCAAAAAGTAGACTTATTGGGTGATCTAACAACCTAAATACATGATTCTTAACATTCCATTATTCTTAAATAATCAATAATCACACTTTTCTTGGATCAAATTATCTAATTGTCATAAAAACCCTACTTTTTTTTCTATTTTCTCCAAGAATCATCATACAACTCCTCATAAATTCGTAATTAGCTATGCATGGATTACAATTTCGTTAATGAAATATAGTGTTTGTTTTTTTTAAATGATTAAGAGACTAACGGTTATTTTTGTCTCTGAATAATTAAGAGGTAAATGTACATCTGAAGTTTGAATTAGTCTATATACATTCATTCAGACATTAAAACAAATATATTTTTCAGATTCAGATTAAAACTTCAGATTTCAAATTCAGACTTAAGACTCAATGTTTTAAAAAAATGGCAACCTAACTTTTCATATTTATAGTTGAGTGGTGATAGAGAGACCCACTTTTGAGACCCAATTTTGAAACAACACACATAAGACAAAAGTGGATACAAATTTTTAATGCGCATTTTGATGCCCTGACAAGACCCACAACAATAAGGTATAAGCTTTTAATGTAATGGGTTTCAAAATTGGGTCTCCCTATCTTTATTCTTTATAGTTATTGCTTTCATAAAATATATTTGAAATCAAGCATCAATAAATGGACCCTTAGATCAGTTCGGATCAGGTAATTATGCAGTTGGATTTAAGCACCAATCAAAAAAGCTATGGTTGGATTTAATTTGTTTGGTTGAAACAGAGGATCATAATTGCTATGAGGCAACCGGCAAAAATACCGAAGATTTATTGGAGGAAACCCAATCAGTGCATAGTGCAATAGAAGATGTGAAGGAAAAACTCGTTGGCAGTATAAGTGGCATCTACCCGTCGCATTAACTGCCTTCACAACCCAAACAAAAACAGACCCCACTTTTGATTACATGATGGACGGGATTCATCAGTGGTGAAAAACTCTTCGAATATAAAGAAATGAGGAGTACGATAAATCAATTTTGTGCCTCGTTGTATAAGATGTGGTACAAATGTGAATGACATATTACACCATCTTGGTTTGGAAAGTTTGGGCCCAATTTCTTCCTAGACAGATGCAGTGGCGGATCCAGGATTTTTGGTTAGGAGGGGCGAAAGTCTCGAGTGGTGCCGGGGGTTCGGGGGCGGGAGCCCCCGAGGCAAATTTTTTTTTGGTTAATACAAGTATTATACAAATTTTTGATTAAAAAACAGTGTAGATAAGATCTCAGGAGGGGCCTCCCTTAAAAATTACACCCCTAAAAAAAAAATTACACATTTTACATGCCTAAAAATTTTTTTTTTTTTTATCTCAGGGGGGCCTCCGCCCCTCCTGGCACCCCCCTGGATCCGCCCCTGGACAGATGAAACGATATTTTTGTGCCATGAAATTACTAATGGCATTTATTGATCTTTCCTTTTCGGTCAGAGTACAACGAGGCTTTTCACCTTCTGGGCAAACCGCTAAGGCTGTCGGAAACCAAAACCCGGAGTATCGGCCCTGTTTGTTTGTTTGCTAAAATTGGTTAATTATATAAATTAGTTCATTGTGAATTATTAAATTGTAAATGGGTGTATTTGAAATGAGTTTAAATTCAATTTTACCCGATGTTTGATAATCTAAAATTAAGGTTCAATTACGAAAAAAAAAGGTTAAAAACGAACGGGGAGAGAGCAATTACGAAATAGAGCTAAACAATTAGAATAAACTTTATGTGAAATGCTCATATTTCAAATGAATGCATTTCACGTTTTTGTGAAATGCTTCAATTTCATATTTTACACAAACTAAAATAAAACAATTAATGAATCATTTTATTGATAAAATCAAACATAATTGATAGTCAATTTATAAATAGATCGATTTACAATTTTAAAACAACCAAATGTAACCTTAGGGTTTATAATATCGCATCCGGTCTGCCTAGAGCTATCAGAGATTGAAAGCCTAGGACAAGTCTAATATTGCTACTGGAGAGAGTCCGATATCTAACGTAGCTGCCCTAGCAAAGGCATCTACTCCATCCTGATTTCCTATCCTATTGGTAGCAAGTGCTACCCATGTGGAGAATCAAGCAAGACATCTAGCAACCATCTGCCCAAGAAGCGACATAATGCTCTGATAGCAAAAAGAGAGGACCCGGATGTAGAAAGTTCTAAACTGAGTTACTCATGGCTGAGTTCACAACATTGGAACACACAAGTGACGAGATTCCCCTTTGAAAGCTCATATCGAGTTTTCATGAAACAGGAGAGCATGATGGTGCGTACAGGATTGTGTGGGGCTAATAAGGTTGGATTCTAGGGGGGAGGGAATAAAATAATTTAGTTAATTTTATTTTCATTTTTTTTCCTTTTAATTAGGATTGGGTAGATTAGATATGGCAAGATTTAATTAGTCTGAAATTCAAAATCAAAATTTTATAATTTACTGCCCTTCTCCCCTTCAGCTAGGCCTATAAATAAGAGCCTGACAGCTATGTTGAGCCTTACTAAAAAGTTTTTAGTAAAATTTAGTGGAATATTGTTATTCTCTAGAATGCATGTTTTCACTGTGTTCTAGCAACCTATCCTTTACATCAAAACACTGAAAGGTAAATCAAATGTAGAGTACGAACAAATTTCACAAATAGCATTGGGGTGTCGAATAATAGATATCCAAGGGTCATGTCCCTTTAAAAACAGACTATTGTAGGTAACAAGTATTTTCAAACAAACTTGCTTCTACGCCGAAAAACATTAGAATTTCTGCCTAGCACAAGCACTGCATTATACACTTCTACGCTGCAGGTTTCTTCATTGAACTAGACTCTGTTTCCACTGAGTTCATCAGCACTCGCTTGACTCCTCTTCCCACCACGCCAAGATGTGTTACTCCAGCTGCCCCGTTTGTGTTGGCCGTGGAAACAATAGAAGACTCAAAATCTCCACTGCTGTGGGCCGTACCCATCTGTAAGGAGCTACTTGTAGCTGGAGCACTCTTCTCATTGACATTGCCTCTAGCTTTGGCAGATATCAATCCCAGGATATCTGTAAGTATAGATGTTGGGTTCGATACAAGCTGTTGGAGATCTTCAAGCTGCAAAATCGAATGGATAACAATTAATATAGCACTGCAACACTGTCGTGACATCTTATAGAGTTTAGTCAGGCTTGCCTTCTTTTCCAGCTCATCAGAGAGGCCCCTGAGTGTTTCAATCTCTCCTTTATCTGCAACAGAATCAACAGACTTTACTTCGTCCGTAAGCCGCTGCACCCGAGACTTACAAGTTGCAATAGCCTTTTCACAATATGGGATTGCTTCCTGAGCCTTTGAACCGATTTCTAAGCATAAACATATCCTAAAATTTCTAAATTCTCCTGTTAAGGTAGTTATTTAGCAGACAATAGGTATAGGGCTGCCGGATTGATATCAATAAAAATTTAACACATTCAAGAACGCATAGAATCAATTATTGTAATTATTGCACTTACAGGTATCTTGAACCCGTTCAATTCAGGGTAAAATATTTTTCATCTAGGCGAAAAAGTAAATTGGTAAAAAGTATCTTCACCTATTGGGAGTTTAGTCACTATTTTTTCCCAAAATAAATAAATATAGCGTGTACATTTCATTACAAAATTATATGAACTTAAGTTTTGAGTTCGAATGACTTGTAATAGTTTTCATCATTTTACTTTTTACCCAGGTGATAAATACTTCACCCCAAAATTAAATGTATCATGTGGTCATCACCTCAAGGAAAGATGAGTAATTTAAAAATAAAATGTGCTTCAAAGCTTCAAAAAGGATACAGTTCAGCTATATGTCGACTGTCTGGTTCGACCAGAACTTCCAAAATGGTTAATGCTTTCAGGTAATCACTGAGGGAAGTTTCAACATCCTCTGGAGAACATTAAAAACGAAAGAAAAACAAGTTGATAACAAGGATGTCCGCAAAAGTTCCATGCAGTACTTAAAATCTCAGTCCATATAAAATAAACATACCTCTTTCCAAAGCAACCTCAGCCAAAGCTGATAATACTTAAAATCTCAGTCCATATAAAATAAACATACCTCTTTCCAAAGCAACCTCAGCCAAAGCTGATAATATATCCACCTTCTCCATTGTCTCGCCCGAGTGTTTTTCAACAATTGCCCTAGCAACATCTAGCATTTTCCAAGCTAAATCCAGGTCAGATTCGTCCTCATCTGCTTCAGCCGTGTCCTCAGCATCACTTCCCTCATCATCTTCATCCACATATTTCCCACCACTGTCTGTCTCCTCGGAAATAGAAAGGACAAGAATATGTAAACAAAAACTTAGGTGTGCTATACACATGCACAAGTGAACTTGGTTTTTTTTCTACACAAATAGAATATAGTCCATGCTTCTTATCCAATAATTCCAAATTTTTAAAGTTGCAAACATAGCTCTTGTTTACTTCAATACAAAAAAATAGATCTTGTTACAGCCATTGTAAGTACTATACCTTCTTATTTTTTAGAGGACTTACTCTAAACATTTATGCTAGTAATTATTTTTCAAGAGTGACATCTACGAAGTAGACACTCTCTAGAGATCTCCAAGTCCACATCAGATGCATGTCGAGCTCAAATGCCCCCAACTAATTTGGGACTCATGCCAGAACCTGAAAAAATATCCACATGTTTGTATTTTTTTATTATTGGCCACAGAGAGGACACGCAGAGGACACGTTTTTTTTACGCATTTTGGGTCAATTTTCTATTTTGTCACAATTCGACCAAGCTTGTGTGTTAATTTATTAAGGTGTTTACAACGCTCTCTCTCTCTCTCTCTCTCTCTCTCTCTCTCTCAATTTCGTGGTCCAATTTTACATGCCCTTGGGCTCTCTTTAATTGGCTTATATGAGAGTATGTTCTACATGAACTAAGAGTCTTGAGAGATAAGAGTCTAGATAACGTGATCCAGCAGTAGCAAGAATCTATGTGTGGGCAAGGTTGTCCCGATCCAACGATCTTCAGATTCTTCACTACCCCGGGAAAAGTACGGCCTTACGCCTTTATGGGGTTTAGAGGAAACAATTCTTCAGACGCAGGATAGGAGCCTTGACCTTCACTAGTTACTTTGAGATCAGAAACTTCCTTATCCTTTGGCCTTGTATCTGCACAGCTGAAGACTTACTAACCTGACAGGCAAGGGGTATTTTGCCCCTCATCAGATACCCCCCATTCCTTAGGGGCTTTCATCTAAGGGACGGCTGAGAGAATCTCTTCGTCCTCCTCGCCTGTCAGATGTCTCACAAATGACGTAAACATGTACACACGCGGCAAAATAACAAGAACAATAGCAAAATCAAGCTCTCAAGCCCAATATTCAATCAAAGTCTCAATATTTTTTAATGATTCGCAACGGAGGGAGAAGCTCTTTATACAGGCACATACAAGACTTGGAAGCTAAGAATTCTACCAAAATGAGGAGTCTAACAAAATAAACAAACTAAATATTAAATTACCTAATATAAATACGACACCTCATATATATCCATAAAAGGTAGCTAACTAAAATAAAAGATAAAAACTAAACTAAAAGCCAAAATTTATTTCTCACTCCTCTCTAGCGCCCTAGCAGGCCCCTCTCCAAGCCACTATCCATGTCACTCTCCCCTCTTAAGAAAACTCTGCCTTGACTTAAAAGGGAATCGCCCTCCGTCTTAGGAGGCACACCAATTCAGGCTATCAATGCTTCCCAGTTAACTTCCTCTTCTACCGGCTTCTCTACCTCCGTGTCGTCGGTTACAAGTACGGTGCGGTTCTTTTTTGGGCAATCAGCCATATGATGACCGGAAACCACCACATTCAAAGCATTTGAAATTTGTTCGGGGGGTGGGGTCGCCGCGCATGTTGCTTTGATGGAACCGTGGGTGTTGTATTGCCAACCCCTTTGTTCAATGCTAAAATCTGGAAGTATTTTTCAACTTCGAGGGCGTACTCCACTGCTTGTTGGAGGGCAGAAGCAGAGGCTCACACCGACTTAGGGTACCTCATTTGTAATCCGTGCAAGTAGAAGCCAATTTTTATTACAACGTTCTCATTCAACCTTACTTGAGTACACAATAAGGAGAATTTTTTTATGTACTCTTTGACGGACATGGACCCTTGTTGGAGGCCTTGCCCCATAACAAATAAGTCCCTTAGTAGGAATAGGGCAAAAAGTCCACTAGCAAATGTTGCTTCATTTGGGGCAATGAACGCATCGACCTGTATCTTCTTTCCTCTCAGTCCCGATCATCCCACCACACGAGGGCTAGAATTCTATATTTTTGTAACCAAACACTATTTCCATAGCATTAAGGCATTGAGTCAATCAACAAAAGCATCTAGGTTTAACTTTCCGTTGAACATGGGAACTCGTATATCTCCATTTAAGGCCTTCTCTTTGACGGCTCCTTCTACACCCACCTACCAGGTCGGACACCACCTCAAACTCCCTCACCTTTTCATCATCAATCGGGACTGCATCTTCCCTCCAAAACCCAACCCAAGGTTGCTTCAGATTTTTGCCACCAAGTAGTCCTCCTCCCAGCGGTACTCAACAGGGGACTTTGAATTCTCCCGATTTAGGAAATTGTGAACCATATAATTAAAATTTTGGTACCCGTAGCACCTCCGTTCGCTATTCATGACAATGAGTCACTCGTGTTATCCTTCCCGGTGAACTGAGGGTCGCAAAGTGGCAAAAACATAGTCAACGTGAGGAACGGTTTGATCTCAATTATGGACCCTCAATCGCAATTCATCAATGAAAGAGACCCAAGTTTAAATAGTTGGAGCTGATCTCTCACCTTCTTATTATGATTGGGTACTGTGGGACGGAAAATACTAGAATGAGAGTAGCTAGCATGGTGGGTTACCTTTGGGGACTCAACCCCTCAATGAGAAAAACCTCAGTGGATTGATTAGCCTCAAACGGACCTTGACAACTGATGTAATGTTGGTCGCTACATGGGTTGCTTCACTTCGCGCCTCTCCTGTCTCGCATGTCGCTAAACATAAATAGCATTGAACGCAGTGAACAAAGCCTGAAATTGACGGCTGGTGTTCAACTCATGGCTTCATAGTGGTTAGCCGATAGCCCAAACGAGGGCCTACATATTGCCATGCGTTCCCATTCCCTTCGCACTTTCCAGCACGCGCAATTGGGAATCGCAATTGCCTTGGCGCGTCTTGTCGTGGCGTTCCTCACAGCCATCTCCCCGAGCAGCAGTGCACTGTTGTGAACCCCTTGGGGTGTTGCGGCATGGTTTTTCCCCATCGCTAGCCACCAAGACCCCATAGAGGAGCAAGGCACAGCAACTTCGGTATGGGTTGCTATAGACTGCAATTCCGTCAGCTATCAACTCAGCTAGAGTTTGGTTGACATTGATAACGTTATTTTCGGTATGTGATTATGCACACACGGTTACTACACATACTACTACTACTAAGAGCGTTTCATGCTCTAACACCACTTGATGTAAACACTTGCACCGGCAGGGGAATAACAAGATCAAAAGCAAAATCAAGCTCGAGGGCCAACGCTTAAATTAAATCCTCAATTATAATTTGTGATTTACCAAAAAGGGTGGGCCTCTTTATATAAGCAATTCAAGACTTGGGAAGAGATTCATCGGTGACCAGTTATGGGGAGCAGAGGATCAGCGAGCGGTATTCGACCCCAACCTAAGGTTTGTGAAGGTTCTTGATTGTTGGAGGGTTTGGGGAGATTAAGGGGCGTTTCGTGGGGGATTGAATGCCCCGAGTGGTAACTAGCCCTAGGGTTTAAGATAAATTTGGTGGTTATTTGGGGGAGGGGGCAGCTTGTTTGGGGGGTTAGATGTGGGGGTTTCAGATCTAGGGTTTGGGAGTGGGGTTAAGGGTGGTGTTGGTTAACCACTGGTGGCGAGGGGTCGGATTGGGAGGAGTGAATCGTCGATTTCTCCGAAACTTGCCCATGACTCTACGACAACAACTTTGGCGGCCACATCAGGAGTGAACGCAACTCTAATACCTATTAAGCGGAAGCATTTTTATAACAACACTTTTTCCAAAGCCAGTGGCCTAGTTTCTTTATTTAATTCTCATTCATATCCAAAAGTCAAGTAATTACAAAGAATGGCCCATAGCCTTATTTATGGGAATAGGTATCTTGTAAAAAAAAAAGATGGTGTGTTTGATTGGAGTGGGTGTCATGGGATAACTTTTTCCAGGAAGAAAAAAATCACAGCACATGTTTGATTAAAGAGAGAAAACCTTTCTTACAACTTTTCAGAGTTTCGGTTTTGACTAGCGTTTCGCCTCCCTCCCCTTAAAAAGGTGAGAGCTTTGTTAAGCATAGATTCGTTGGGAGCTTAATGTGGTAGGGACTCTCCCTTCATCTTCATCTCGGCATCAGTTGTTGATCATAGAAATTATGTTTGAAGGGGAATGTAAAAAGGTGAGAGCTCTTTGGAGATAATATTATGTTATCCTTGGCTTAAGATATTTGGAAGGAAATAAATAAATAAATAAATAATTGAAGGTAATGTAAACTCCAAGTCAATGGCCAAAAAAAACTAAACAAACATAAATTTCTAAAGAGAGAAACTAAGAATTTCTTATATTCAAGATCAAAGCTATCTTGAAATGAGGAGTACATGAGTATTTATAGGGAGGGAATTACTTGCTAGCCAAGTAGCTGCTAAAATGAATAAAAATGACAACTATTAACAATAGAATACCTAATTAGTCTCAAACATGCTTGGAGACCAATTAAAAGAAATAAAAGGAATAAAAGAACTAAAATAAAAGAAGATAAAGAAAAATAACATGGGATTCCCATCACTCTCCCCCCTCAAAAAAAAAAAAAAAAAAAATCGTCCACGAACTCAAAGAGGAAGGCCCACTGAGTCACCCTCCAAAACAGTAATCAAAGCATGTTGGGGAAGCTCCTCGAACACATCAAGATACACTGGAGGATGCTCCATCATTAAAAGTGCACGGCGACGCGGGAGAGAGCACTCTGAAGCTTGGTGTGCGACGTTGCCGCAATTGTAGCACCGGAATGTAGGAGGGCCCAAATACAGCGCTGCAGAAGTAGTGGTGGATGGAGTAGTGGTCGAAGAGGCCGACACCGATACTGGAGGAGCGAAAGTAGAAACTGATGGTGGTGGAGCTCGGGAGGCTAGAGGGGCTATTAGTGCTATGTGATAGGCCCCAACCTTGGTAGCGTACTCTACTGCCTTCAGAAAGGTCGGTATCTCTCTCAAATCAAGATCATGCTGAATATACTGCTGAAGCCCCAAATTATAGCGACTAATCCACTGATCCTCAATCTTAGAGAGGCGAGCCCAGATGCAAAGGAGCTGGAACTGCTCCGTATACTCCACCATCATAGATGCCTCCTGCCGGAGAGACTGGATGCGAGCAAAAAGGTCACGCTCATATGTCGGTGATATGAATGAAGCCTGAAGAGCGGCCTTTAGCTCAAGACATGCCTGTATAAGAGGAAGCCCCGTAGCGGCCCGCGATAGCAAAGGTCATTTTACCAAACTCAGGCGAATCCCTGAAATTTGGTGGCAGCAAAGAGAACACAAGAGCGGTCCTCGACCCGCTTGTAATCAAAAATCGTCTCCATAAAAGCCAACCAATCAATCAGATCATCTGGAGATAATCGCCCGTCGAACATAGGAACATCGATGCGTATATCCCCATAGAGACTCTGGAAAAATAACTAATGTGTCATAGATAGTGGGTCTCCATCCTGATGAGCATCAAGACCCATTACATCACTAGGCACAAATGCAGCCTAAGCAACAGGTAATGACGGTGTGGCTGGTGGTGGATGAGGAGGATGAACATGCTAGGCCACGGGAGGTGCTGGGGGATCGCGGTGATAATGGCCACGCTCTCCACAATAAAAGCATTAGTGGTATGGGAGTGCCCAGTGTCGGAGGATGAAGAGGGGTCTGAATGAAAAGTAGAGAGAGATCATGGTGGGAAAGTGTGTGGGAGCGCGGTGGTATACATGGTGTATGTAACAACCCTCGATTTTGGAGACTGAGAAATTAAATTTTGAGAAAATAAAATTTAATTGAATTGGAGAATTTCAAAATTTGGGAACTTAGGCCCGAAAATAGAGAATATTTTAAAGTATTCCAGATGATATTTTTGAGGGTACCATCGATCCCGGGAGGGTCGAGATAGTCAAAATGACTGTCATTGGGTCTTATTTCGGCTCCGGAATTTTTTTAAGTTATTTTGGCTCGGATTGGAGTAAACGAGTCATTTAAAGTGTGTATTAACATTTAAAATTGGGTTTTTGTTTTAAAGGTTTATGTGGCTTACGGATTAAGCCATTCTCATTTGAGAGAAAGAGAGAAAAAGCCCTAGAGGGAGAAAGAGAAAGGAAGAAGAAGAAAGGAACAGAGAGAGGAAGAAAAGCTTGGGGATTTCCGGCCCAACCGCGACTTCGAGGACGATCCAACCTCTACAAATCTGAGGCAAGTGTTTAATCTTGCTAAATAGCTATTGTGTATTTTCATTTCATAATTTGTGGGGTAAAGAATTGGATTTTTGGGTATAAATATCAAAACCTAGATTTTTGGGTTTAAATCTTGAATTCAATGTTCAAATATGGATTTAATGGATTAGAAATGGTTGGGATCAACTTTAGGTTGATTTATTGGCTTAAAATCATGTTGGGATAAAGATTTGGGGATTGGAATGAAAATTTTAGGGTTTAAATTCGTGGGGTTTGCTGAGAATGGAAAGATCGGCCAAGGTAACTGGTATGGCCGGTCGACCGCGGTTTGGGGACCGGTCGACCGCGCCTTAAGGGAAAAGCCTACTGCATTTCGTAGGCAAAATTTGGACCCGCGGTCGACCGGGGGTCTGAGTCCGGTCGACCGGTCCCCTGTTTTCAGCCCAAAACTTGGATTTCTTCTCCCCCTTTTCTTTTGGAGTTTATTCTTAGGGGCTTCCTTAATGGGCTGTTTTATGGGTTTCCTAAGATGACTTCTAGCCCATTTTGGTTGGGTTAGTTGATTTGAGGTTCTCTCTTATGAAGTAAGAGATATCTTTTGGTGACTTATTGGGGGTCTCTCACTTAGTATTCGATAGTGGGGACTTCTTGGAATAATTGGATGAGAAATACCCAGGAATGTTGTGAAATCTTTAGGCCGACATTTATGTCAAATCCTATTGAGGATAGGATATTGTGAAGATATAATTCGGGGCCAATTGGAAGAGAATGGATTCATACTCTTTAAGAGCGAGGGGTCTCATATCCTTAGAAAAGTTTAGGCTAAGGAACAATTGATAACTCTATAGGAGTGAGGGTTACCGAGATTTATTGAACCATGGGTGACTTTGAGAAAGGCTTGGGATCGTACTATCGACTAGAATAAGCGGTAGCACAACTTCTAGTTAGGGTAGTTTACATGTCAATATGGGGAAATAACCATTGGGATTCCAATACTTGAAATGAGGTTGGAATAAATTGATGTTTTAGACTATTAAGTCATGTGTGTGCCTATGGGTAAATAGTACTAAGGTAATTATGTACTTTTGGATTTGGATGAAATGTGTAGTGATGGATTCCTACACATACTCTTGGGTGATAACCCTAATGTTGAATATATATGTATAGATATATACATATGGTTTTGGGAGACTATTCATCATAGGATAAATGATTGAATATGTTTCAAGTGAGGGATTGTATTCACATATCAAGGTACATTTAATGGAAATTGTGGTGACGGCTTGTATATTGAGGATTATGTATACTTATATCCGGGTTTATATATCTTATACATATGAAGGGGAATTAGTTTGTATATATATTGATATAGCGATGTGTGAATATATGTTCATATATCTACGTATGAATGTGTATATATGGATATATTTTATGTTGTGGACATACATGGTATGGATATTTAAACCGTATATGATGGTTTATTATATTGGATCATATGATGGGATCATATGGATGTATGTATATTGCGTATGTGAGCAATATATATACCTATTTGGTTAGGCATACCCCGCTCATGCTATCATTAGGAAGTTTCCGCGCAGAGGGGGAGCATCCTGGCATATAGAGCAGGGTGTGGATATTCCCCAGGTCATAGTCGTCCCTTGTGTTATTATACGATATAGATATATTTTTGGGATGAGACGTGGTGGGTATGTTTCGTCTCATTGCCGGTTGGAGCTATGACCGCTTCCCGGGACGTCGTGTGTGTGTGTTACCACGAGGTGGGTGTCGTTGATCCCCACCAGGTGGTCCCCAATTGTTACGTGAGCCGGACTCTGGGAAGATGATAGCATTGATGCAGTTTTATCGGCGCTATATATAGCCGGGTATTATTTGTGCATGGCCCCTGTACATCATATATGGTATGTACACTGGGTCATGGGTATGGATGATGGCATGTATATATATATGGTGAGAATAAAATACCTATATATATATTTATATATCCTAGATGAAAGGATATGGTATTTCTTTAGGGTACATCTTGGGTGATTATGGTGTACCAGTTTTATTGGGGGTTGATGTATCGTATTTGAGGAATACTTCGGTTACATCACACCAAGGATATTATTGGAGATTCTTTTATTTTATTTCATTTGTTTTCTTTTTTTCTTTTCTTTCTTTCTTTCTTTGGTAGTTTATAGTTTAGTAGTAATGGTAGTATTATATAGTATGTTAAGGATTATGGATCTCTAGGATCGACATTGCCCAGGAGTAGTGTAACGAGGTGGTTCCTTGTTTGGATTTCGCTTTGCGAGACACCTCACGCACGAAACGCAGTGCCATGTCGAGATTTGAGAGAAGTAATTCTATTTGTGGCATCTCGGATCTCTGGTCTTGACCTTGTCAGGAGTAGTGTAACGGGGCGGTTCCTTGTTTGGATTTCGCTTTACGAGACTCCCCACGCATGAAACGTAGTACAAGTTTGAGATTAGAGAGAGGTTTTGCCAATATTCCATGTGCATGATATTAAGAATATAAATTCTTATATTTTAGCTTATATATATATATGTATATATATAGATATATGTATATATACATAGGGGTAACGTATTAAGACTTATAATTCATTATTATTATGAATCGGAATCCATTAAGCCTTTTATGGCATAATTGTTGTTATCATAATCTAGTAGGATTAAAGGGGTGGTTCCTTGGATTATGATGGGGAAAGTAGCTCTCGTGGGTATAGGCTAGGCCTATGATAAGTTAGGTTGTCCTAATAACATTATGGGGTAATTTAACTAAAACTTGAGGATGCGAATAGGTGCGCGCCTTTAGATGAGAGGTGAGTTGGGGTTCCACGAGAGAGCGGTCTCACTTTAATTATGAAATAAGTGCACCGATAATTATTATGCACGGTTAACACACTTGCTAAATATTTTTCACATTCGGGGCTCTGACCCGTTTACTTTTCTCTCCTGCTTGTATATATATATATTACCTCAGGTATCCTACCGCATGGATGCCGGATGACTTTCTGTCCAGAGTCTTGGGAGCCGTAACAGGTGCGGACTGTTGCGGGATGTTTCATGTAGCCGCTTCCTACTTCTTTAAAATTCTAGGTAGGATTCATGTTGTATATCGGGTTTGTACCCAAGGGATATTTATATACATGTTTATTTATTCCATTTCAGTCATTGTATTGGCTGTGACCCGACAGCTTATTCGGGTCTACTTTTGTAGTACATTTCGTAGTAGTTATTTATTTCATTTTAATTCTAGCATTTCATTGATCTTAGTTCTTTCATGCATCTTTCTTTTCTTTAGTAGTAGTGTTGGTTTGTTGTCTGTTGCGTTTTTATTTTAATTTTCATATCCCGCTTATGTGATTTCGGGTAGTTAGTCCTATATTATATAGTACCGACAGTTGATGTTGAGACTGGACCATCTGAAACTCCTGATTTAATATAGTATAGGGCTGGCCACCCGTTATTATTTTAGGCGGGTTGTGACAGGTGGGTGGGGGTATAAACGTGGATCAAGGTGTCGGAATCCAAAAATGTCAAAATAACCACCGGAGTCATAAGACTGCCCAATATGATCTAATGGAACAGGCAGTGGATGGCCAAGTGGGGTGAAATTGCCAAATTGAGGAGGCCTAGTATCAAGCGGTCGGCCAAGGGTTACGGAGGTTCTTGTTCCTTCAAAATCTCCGAATAGTCCCAAATTTTTGGTGGGCACGATGAAGGTAAGTGAGGGGTCTTGTGGGGCGGCAAATTTGCATGGGCTGTAAATGTCGGAAGTGCCCTAATTTTTTAAAAAATAAGATCGAGTGGCTCTTTGGGTAGATTAGAGGTCCCATTGGGTAGGCCATGATCCTCGAATAGGTTGGGGAAATCGATTTTTCGGGTTGGATCAAAAATTCCAATGAAGTCGAGGGTTTGGGTTATGCCGGAGAAGGTATTTAGGCCGGAATGAGAGGGTTTTATCGAAAAATTGCACCGAGTGTGGCGTCCTCTAATCGAAATTTTTGACCGGGAACAGACCTTTTCCTGTGTCAGCCAAGCCACCATTTTTCGGAGGCTGGATTTGTTTTGATTGGTTCAAAATACTCATCTCGATCAGGGGATTTGGAGTCCCTCACAGAATCAGGCCGGATTTGTATTACCATTTTGCCATGATTCTTGACAGACCCGAGGTTTTCTGTGTCTCCGATTAGGTCCGACAGTCCACCATCCTTCGTTGACTTCTCGGTAACGATTTCTTTTCCAGGTCTATGGGCGGGTGGTGTTTATGGCGCATTTGCTGGAGTAAGAGGTTGAATTTTGGAAAAAGGTTGTAGTAGAATTTTCGCTTGTGTTTTTTGTGTCACTTCTTCCATTCGTTCAATTTTTCCTTTCAATTCTTGATTAATCTCGTCTTGAAATTGATTTGGTTTCTTCGGGACGATTGAAAAGTAGTGTACGATTTGTTTGATAATCTAAACACCGATACCCCAATTCATCAATGTTAAAGCGACACCCGCTCTGATACCAATTTGACGTAAACTGCACGTCAATGACAAAAAACTACACAAATACCAATTTTTATAAAGAGAAACTAAGAATTTCTCATACTCAACATCAAAGCTATCTCCAAATGAGGAGTACATGAGTATTTATAGGGAGGGAATTACTTGCTAGCCAAGTAATTGCTAAAATGACTAAAAAGGAGAACTAATAACAAAAGAATACCTAATTAGTCCCAAACATGCTTGAAGACCAATTAAAAGACATAAAATGAATAAAAGAACTAAAATAAAAAAATAGAAAATAGAAATAAAAGGAAAATAACATGGGATTCCCATCAGAAGGAAAGGAAGAAAAATGGGAAATCATGAAATATTATGCTTCGTTATAGGTTTAGACCTCATTTTGTTTTAACGGAATCCCTCTTTCACCACTATCAATAATTGGGCTGCATGTGTTATAATTAAGATGCTTTTGGCCAATTGTTGGGGTGAGTGAGTCAAAATTTTAACACATTTTTATGTTAGGGTTGGTTTTAGAATAGGGGCAACAATGGTTAAAGAGTGGTCACTTCATTATTTCTTTCTCATCTATTTTGTACAGATAATTTAATTGTTCTCCTTTGTCTTCAAGTTAATGGTCCACTATAGCTTGTATCTTTTCAGCTTTAATAAAGGTTACTTTTTACTGATATAGAAAAAGAAAAAGAACTCAAAATGGCAAAGAACACTTTCCAATAGTTGTTTCCAAGGTTCTAAAAAACGAGGCATGGAGGCCAAGCCTTAAGTCTTAGAAGCCTAAGCGGGCTGTAGGCATAAAAAGGCGTGAAAAGACGTTTAGGCCTTTCTTTATATATTTTAATATTTTTTAACTATAACAAGGCTATTAAAAATACTAAAATGGTACATACCTTAAAATATGTCTGAATATTTGCAAACTAAAATACTATTTTTCTAAAATACTAAAAAAAACGCGTTTTTTCATGCCTTGCCGGAAAAAAATGTGAGTTTTTTCACACCTTACCCCAAAAAACATTGACCATCGTTGACTGCGCCTTAATACACCCAAACTTGGCGTTTGTAAAAAGCCCCTCCCGCGCCTAGGTGCGTTTTTTAGAACACAGATTGTTTCTAATCTTTATGACTTACCCAAGACTCCACAAGAACAGGTCAGGGATGCCTATAACCACGCGTGCAAGCACAACATTCACTACATGCAATAGTCTCAGACTCTTAATAACCACTTCACTTCTCGAGGCTACAAAAATGATCTCTCCCCATCTCGCGACCAATTGGCTCTTCCCCTCCCCCTTACGATGACCTCGCGACCAACAAGTCACTCTAAAGTTTAAACTACCCCATTCCTACACATAGATTAGGACAGTCTAAACAAAAGGCTTAGATGTCCGTCTTTAAAACATAATAATAAAATCAAAAGACATTTTGATTGGTGTGGAGACCATAGCCCCATAGCCCTTGTTTCCAGCTTCCAAAGATAAACATATACGTGACAGAGTGAAAATATTAGCCTCGTATGAAAATGGTAAGGTAAATATGTTCCAACTATATATGGTACTTCAAAAAATGAAAATATTAACTAGTATTTAAAACATATAAAACAGAATTGTTTCAAGGACTGTATATTGACAAGAATATGATTCAAATTCACGCATTATATCCACCCAAATTAAGAGACCTACTTTTCTTTTTTTTATATGTGCCAAGTTAAGAGTCCACTTTGAAATCAATGAACCAAATTACACGTTATTTACGTAAGTTTTATTTTGATCATCAAATTTAACTTTAAAAGATTGACTTTTAAACGTAGACTCTTAATATGAGCCAAAGAGAGTATATATTTGATTTAAAATGTTACAGATGGGCTTGGATGCATCAATTTGCAAACAAAAACATAAGGAATATCACCTACTTGACATAACCAACTCACCAAAATCAAGATCGTGATGAATATGCCTGTATAACGAAAGTTTACGTTCATTGATTTAATTTTTAATTTTGCGTCTCCATATATGGGGGTAAGGCCAACCGACATCTGCTTGTCCTAGACCCTGCAATTAAGCGAGAGCCTTGTGCACTAGGTACCTTTTAATAATGAGAGGAAAATGCCTTCACTGCAAGTTTCTTAACCAAATGCAACATCCGCAAATTCTTTTTCACATTCTTACGTTTCAGAAGTCAAGTTCCATCAACCCCAAGGAAAAAACTTACGGGGCTCTTACCTCACAAGCTGGAGATCAAAAGTTCAAATCCTTTTGGGGCCACCTCCCATTGTGTGTTCAAACATACCCTTGGAACTAGCAGCTTTGGGGTGGGATATGAAACAAAAAATTCTGTGAGAAAGGTCAAACAATTGTCTAAATAAAAGTCCTGATATTATTATGCACCACATTTGCCCGTCATCAACAGGGGCGGTCCTGCTGTTGCATATCATTACCTAAATCCTATTAAACTAGAAACACATTTTATGCATTATTTAAAGACCATACGTCATTAATTATTCATAAAAGTAAACATGTGTGAGCATGACACGAAATCCATATTTTTTAACTGAATATAGTGAACACTGATACTAACCATCATTGGGCACTCCTTCCCGGGGATTCGAACTCCCGTCTTCTTCTGCATTACTTGGAATAGAAGATTCACCAATCGTAGCACCCTTATCAAGTCCACATTTATCGGAATCTTGCTTAGATTGGACCTCTTTTTTTGGCACAGCACCCAATGGATCAGCCTCATCTTGAGCTTTGTAAAGAAGTGCACGTCCATATTTATAATATGCATCGACACATTCAGTAGCAAGTTCACCATAATGCGCAGCCCTGATCGGATGAAAACAGGGATTAGAATAATTTTCCATTAAAGAATCATTTCCAACAGGTGATGAGGGAAGAAAGCATAATATTAAATAGGCCCTCTACAACTTTAATGTTTTAAATCCTCAAGAAAAGAAATGAGTGAGAGGAAAAGAAAGAAAAAGAGTAAACAGATAACGTAAATAAAGGAATCCATTAACAAAAAAATTATACTTCTTTTCATTTAGATATCTCGTTTTTTAACAAAATTGGGTTCTACAGAGTTAGCAAATATCGTTATTGGTTTACCTCAACACGCCAGTTTTTCCAGCACTCAACTTTGTAAAAATTTTAGGGTTATTTTGATTTGACCACCTAAATTAATGACTTAATGTTAACCACGTAGAAGGTTAAAAATAATACATAACCCCTAATTTCTAATATTGTTGCCTTCGTTCAAAAATCTCTCTAATTTGAATTTACAGAAGACCCCCTCCTTTTATAAAACTAAAATGCCCCCATCTTCTTCCAACTTCTCTTTTTTCTATTGAAACCTTTGTTCTTCGATATTTACTCTAACCCTAACCCTGACAAACGCAAGACAGCATAAAAAACTATAAACAGATTCAAAATAAACTAAATCTCCTCAGATGAATAATTAAATCTAATAACACACATATGTTGACATACGTATATACATTGTTGAATAATCCAGACATATATGTAAATACCTATATAAGACCATCTCCACGGCATTCTTGCATTTTTCTCTAGCAAAATGCAAGAATTGTATTTTGTTCCAAAAAAGAATTCAGCAAAGTACCCTTAGGTCCCTTACAAACAAATTTTAAACTCTAAAGAACTTTTGAGAAATTTTGAACACTTAGGTCCACTAATTCTCTTCTTGTAGAAGTCCACGCTAGTGGCATAACAAGTGGACCTAATAGTAAATTGCCTTTAAATATCTAAAAATTATCAACAAGGGACCTAATATTAAATTGCCCAAAAGAATTTTGCACAAAAGGCTTGTGTATACACCATTCAACTTCCCCGCGTGCTTTGTCTTACCGTGAAAGTTGAACTCCCATGTGAGTGTACTATATAAAACCTAGGAAGCACGGACTCTTCTCAGAAGGCAACGTGTCGTGTTGAACACTATCACTATGAAACACGGACAATCTCTCGAAAGCCACGAGTCAACTTTGACTCAAGTCGGACACGCTCTGACATGTGATGGTGATTCTGCTTTATTTATGATTCTTAATGTCAAAGTGTGTTAAATTCAGTGTTCTAAAAGGCGCGCATATGCGTGATGCTTTTTAGAAACGCAACGCATTAGGGGTATGCGTGGGGAAATGCGGGGTCAACGATTTTTAAGGCGGTCAACGGGCGCAATGCGTGCATAGACGGGCAATGCGCGCCTAATGCTTTTTTTTTTAAAAGTAAAACTACGTCGTTTTACATGTTTTTTTTAAAAAAAAATTATAATTTTTTTTCTCATGTATTAAGTTGAGAAAACGGGGGTATAAAAAAAAGGGTGTTCCAATCAAAAAATTAAAAAACAAAAGAGTCGATCTTTATTTTTAATAAACAAAAGCCCCGATCAAAAAATCAAACCAAAACAAATCATTACGAGGCCAAAAAACGTTCTGGGAAAACCCTTAAACAAAAACACCTCTGGTCGATCGTTGCTTAAGCTACGCTTAAGCTACCGCCGATCTCTGCTTTTAGAAACAAACCCCTCCGGCCGATCTCTGCTTTTACCCGAAAACAAGTAAGTTTCCGATTTCTTTCTTATTTCTTTCTTTTTATTTCTTATTTTACATCTTATTTCTGCTTTTACATTGTAATGTTTCGAATCACCAAGAAAACATTTACCTTGTATACTGGACCAAAACCTCCCTGGTCGAGTTTATTAGCTGAATCAAAGTTTTTTGTTGCATTTGCCACCTACTTAAAAGAGAACAATGGTTGTTCATCTGATTTAATTAACGACATCTCACTTTTACTCTTCTTCAATGTTCTAAATCACTTTCCTGTTTAAAAAATCAATTTATTTTAATCTCTTTTAGTAAATAGTAAATACAAATACCTTTTTTTTTAGGAAAATGAATCTCTCATTATTTAGATAACAAGACATACAAACTATATGTAGTGTATATTTTATTCTTAAGGCAGTGTATACAAATACTCTTTCAGTGTATACAAATATATTTTATGTTTATGATTATGTTTTTTGTTAATGCAAGTTATGCTTATATTTCTGCTTTTATTATTTTACAAGCCTGGGTATAATTAAAAAAAATATCAAAAATAGGCAATACGCCTTTTCACGCATATGCTTCGCATAGGCGCGCCTATGATCCTAATGCTTGATGCTTGACCTCCACGCATCGCGCCTTTTAGAACATTCGTTAAATTTTGTTTTGTATAGTCCATTTTCTTAATTTCATGTTAAGAATGCTCTAATAATGTATTTTATGAAAAAAAATCTGTTTTATTTCATTAATACATATATTTAAAAATATATTATATATTACGTATCATAGCGTGTCGTATCCTAGTTTTTGGACCAATCACGTGTCGCGTATCGCGTGTCGAAACACATATTACGTGTCCGTGCTTCATAAAACCATTTGCTTTAACTTAATTACCTAATTTAACTAAAGGTTTTGTTTTACTTAACCTCGCTTTTCGGAGCTGCTCCCAGCTCATACTACAGTGGAGGAGGTGCCATGAAGATCCTTGAGTGCGAGCAATATGAGCTGAAAGGCTCCCATACTGTTTGGAGGGCAGGGGCATAGATGCGAAACAAACCCAACCCCTATCTATCTTCGTAGAAGTTGTTCCTAGGAAAGATTATGGTTCTCGGGTATCCAATCAATTAATCCCCCAAACCGGGGAAGCTTAAGCGGAAACGAAAGAGTAAGGTGAGGGAAAAGGGGGGAAGCAACTAAACTAAATGGAAGGCTTCGCTCACTCTAACGCTCGTTTAGTAGACAGCGAGTGGAGTGCATAAGCCCCTTTAGAGATAGGGGAATGTACTACACGAGCTCGTAAGTCAACTACGGTACAAGCCTCCTCTACGAAGCAGAGTGACCTCGTCCTGCGCGCTTCTCGCAAAGCTTCTAGCACTCGATAATAGGCATTCTGGTACGGCATGAATACTACTTTTTCGGTCAACCACTACATAGCACCGATAGCGAAACCAAGCCATATAACGGCGAGCGTCATTTGACTTAACCCCCGCTTTCTTAATTTCTTTTACATAACCTCCACTTTCTTATTTTCAAAGCAACCCCAAATCTTTAAAAAAAATTATAATAATAAAACTTAACCCCAAAATCAGATTTTTGACCGCAATACCCTTATATTTAACTTTAAAAAAGACAGGCGTCACCTCATGTTCTTCCCCAAATAAAAACCCTAACTTTTCATCAAAACCCTAAAACTCCACACATAATACAAGAAGTTGTTCGAAAATGAAACAAAATTCACAAGAATTTAGACAAGACCCATGAAAATCAAACCTAATTTCTAGGGCACGGCTGAAGCAGTCAACGGCTTCGGTGTAATCGCCTTCTTTGCTGGCTTTTGAGCCTCTCTCCATCAACTCTTGAGCGTACTCCAATGATTTCTGGCCATCGGCATCTGAACATTCAACATCCTTGTTGATGCTTGCTTCGATTGAAGGTTGCATTTGTTCAGGTTCAGCCATAGATTACTTTTTGGTTCAAAGTGGAGACGGATGAAACCGTGGATTTGTTTTCTGCTACTTAAAAACAGAAGCCCTTTCCTTCCTGGCGGGAAATGGAATTTTATTACTTCCCAAATATCATAACATAAGATTATTGTGTTTCATGCTTACTTTCCTTAATTTATCTTTTTTGTCTAGTCAAAAGGGTGTTATTAAATATATTCGTAATACCACTTCATATATATTGTTTTCTTTAAAACACCCGAAGGGTTTCAAAATCATTTAGCAAATAATTGATGTTCTCTCTTATGTCTCCACTCTCTCCACACAAATCGAATCAAACATAAAAATAGAAAACTTAGCTTCTCATTTCATATTGTTATTACATTAATAGTAGATACTTTTTATTATTATTTTGATATAATTTTTTAGTATTACAACTAGTATAAATCATGAAAAGTGAGGAACATAATGTTGTTGATTTTGGAGCTTCAACATCACATCAAACTAGTCTCAAAAGTCAACAAGAGCTATATAACTTTACCTTTTGAACTCATTATGTTATTTTGTTAATATAAATTTAGCTCAAAAAAAGAAATAGCGATAAAATAATTATATGCTCATTCGGTATCGGGATACCGACGACAAAGACTTTTTTCGCTATCACGATACCGAATCAACTATTTTTTTTAGCAAGTGTTCATTCGTTCTAAAGATGCCCAAAATGTTCGATAAGTTTCTTTGTGGAGATATCGATTCAGCTCTTTTTTTAACAATTGTTCATTTGTTGTGGAGATACTTATATCCCGATTTGTAATTGAATCACATGTTAATATTTTTCAGGATCCATGGATGGAGTTTAACTCAGTTCTTTTTTTAAGGCAATTATTTAAAGAGATAAAGACAAAAAGGATTAGGTTACTCTATATATTGATGTCGACAAATGTTTTTTTAATGTGTATTTTTATTCTACACTTTATAAACGTTGTTGTATTTTGCTTACCAAGTCAATAATGTTTTGTAATCCAGGACAAGTGGAGGTTATGTATTTTTGGGAATGGTGTTGAGTATTTTTGTACACAAGTAAATTTTAATGTGTATTTTTTGGGAGTGATACGATGTACACAAGCTAACGTTGTTATGTAATTCAAGACTAATTGTGAACAATGAATGTGATTAATGATATGGAATTTTTCGTTATTATGTCCTTCGGTTTGATTGCATTGGTTGTATAATAGTAAAATGTATAAATATAAGTTTTACTTAAATAAATATTAAGGGTCCGTTTGGCAATCCAATTCCAAGACTTGGAATTAAAATTGAAAGGCCAATTTCAATTCCGTGAAATTCAAATTAGCCTTCTAATTCTAATTCCAAGCCTTAGAATTGGGTTGCCAAACGGGCCCTAAGTGTAAATATAAATATTAAGTGTTACAAAAGTTGATTTTCTAGTTTAAACTTGAAAAAATAATATTAGGTGTTCAGGTGAGTGTTATATGTAATCATATTAAGTGTTACAAAAGTCGATTGAAGGTTGTATTTTTTCAGGCTCAGCCATAGGTTACTTTTGGGTTCAAACTAGAGACAGATGAAATCGTGGATTTGTTTTCTGCTACTTAAAAAACAAACCCTTTCCTTCCTGGCTGGAAATGGGATTTTATTACTTCCCAAATATCACAAGATGAGATTATTGTGTTTTAAGCTTACTTCCCACTAAAATTAATTTATCTTTTTTTTGTGGAGTCAAAAGGGTGTTATTAAATATAATTCATAATACCACTTCATATATATTATTTTTTTTCAAACACCCAAAGGGTTTCGCATTCATTTTGCAAAGACTTGATGTTCTCTTTGTCTCCATTCTGTTCACACAAATTGAATCAAACATCTAAAAAACTTTAACTTCTCATTGTATATTGTTATTACATTAATAATAGATACTTTTTTTGACTATTTTGATATAATTTTTTAGTATTACGACTCATATAAATCATGAAAAGTGAGGAACATAATGTTGTTGATTTTGGAGCTTCAACGTCACATCAAACTAGTCTAAAAGGTCAACAAGAGCTATGTAACTTTACTTCTGAACTCATTATGTTGTTTTGTTAATATAAATTTAGCTCGAAAAAAGAAATGGTGGTAAAATAATTACATGATCATTCGGTATCGGGATATCGACGACGAAGAATTTTTTTGCTATCACGATACCGAATCAACTATTTTTTAGCAAGTGTTCATTCGTTTGG
The DNA here is from genome assembly GCA_949130495.1 of Sambucus nigra. NCBI lineage: Eukaryota > Viridiplantae > Streptophyta > Magnoliopsida > Dipsacales > Adoxaceae > Sambucus > Sambucus nigra. The sequence continues at coordinate 178,510,740 of OX422219.1, forward strand.
AAGATGCCCAAAATGTTCGATAAATTTCTTTGTGGAGATAGCGATTCAACTCTTTTTTTAACAACTGTTCATTTGTTGTGGAGATACCTATATCCCGATTTGTAATTGAATCACGTGTTAATATTTTTCAAGATCCGTGGATGGAGTTTAACTTAGTTTTTTTGTATGAGCCAGTTATTTAAGGAGATTAAGACAAAAAGGATTATGTTGCTCTAGATATTGATGTCAGCAAACACTTTTTTACTGATCAAGTTTGTTCAATTACACTTAATCATAGTCGTTATCAAAATTGTTTTATTAAACACTTAATAAAGGTTGTTGTATTTTACTAATCAAGTCGGTGTTATTTTATCATCCACGACAAGTGGAGGTTATGTATTTTTATACATGAATAAATTTTAATGTGTATTTTTAGGGAGTGATATGATGTACACAAATCAATATTATTATATAATTCAAGACCAATTATGAAGATAAAATGTGATTAATGATATGGAATTTTTTGTTATTATGTCCTTCGGTTTGATTGCATTGCTTGTATAAATAGTAAAGGGTGTAAATATTAAGTTTTACTTCAATAAATATGTAGTATAAATATAAATATTAAGTGTTACAGAAGTAAATTTTTTGTTTAAACTTGTAAAATTAAATATTAAGTGTTCAAGTAAATGTTACTTGTAATCATATTAAGTGTGATTAGAGATTAATATGATGAATAATGGATAAACATTTATTACCTCGTTCCCGATTACTTCATAACCACATACCAATTATTTTTGCTTCGCAATACCATAGGTTTAATTCCATTCGGGATATGAATCCCGAGACCTTACAAAATGATTCGGGGTAAGGGTCCCTAACAGAAGAACACCTAAATTGTCTCAGTATCTTAATTCACGATCAAGGTGATGAATATAATTCCCTAGTCTTGGCATAAACACCACGAACCAGATATTAATAAGAATGTTTCATCTTGAGAATGTTGACCATGTGTGTGACCATTCAAGGTAAGAGTCACTAACAAACGAGCACCTAAATGGTCTTATTATCTTAATTCACAATCAAGATAACTATATAATTCACTGAGCTTGGCACAAACATCGCGATTGGAAAGTTTGTAAGAATATTCCGTCCTGATAATACAGACTGTGTGTATGATCATTTGGGGTAAGAGTGCTTAATATTTTTAGGTACCAATATGAATATTCAACATCATAGAATAATAATAAAAAATATGAGCCCCAAAATGATCCGTAGAATCTGATTCCAACATCATAGAATAATAATGAAAATATTAGTCAAAAAATGATTCGTAGACTATGATTCCAACATCATACAGTAATAAAAAAAAATATGAGTCCAAAAATTATCCATACACTATGATTCTATCATCATACAATAACAAACAAACTATAAGTCAAAAAATGATTCAAAGACTATGATTCCGAAAATCATCCAAACATTACGAGTCTAAAATAATATAATGCGACCTGTTCATTTGATTCTAACATAATACAATAATAATAATAAAATATGACCAAAATCCAAATAACAAACAAATAAATACCCAAATTATTCATCTTTCTTCCACCTCCTTAAATTCATAAAATTCATAAAATTCATACAAAATCCAAAAATAAATCAACAAAGATCATTTCTTTCTTATTTTTTAATGTCCCTTTTCAAGAACCTCCTCCCGATCTTCGACGGCCATCTTCTTATTCATTTTCTTCTTCTTCTCTTCCTTCATTTTTTGAGATCCACCTCCCATCCCATTTGTTATTGTGAGGATGTGATATGCATTAATATCCCATTCAAGTATGGTTGCAACATCAACAATGTCCCTATCTTCGATGTTTTTAGAGAGCAACTCCATCGCCTTGCCGACTTGATCATACTAAAAATAAATCAAAATTACCATCTTATGGATGTACAATTGGATATGCAAGTACATTTTAAAATTGAATAAATGGATATTGTGAGTGTAAGAATTATCACAATAAGAAATCTAGAGAGTAATATCGAGATGAAATATAAATGATCACACACAACACCCAAGATACGTGGTTCGACAACTTGCCTACGTTCATGGAGAGATTACCGTTTTCAATTATTGTCCCTCAAATAATCTAAGTTACATCCCTTTGTCCTGAGTCGGGGTTTACATTTATATTTATGATAATACATGATTGAATTATACAAGTAACTCAAACAACTTGTAGATAGCTCGTAGTTTTCCCTGAATATCTCCCCGAGATTGTTGGTAACCGATTTGAGTCTATCTCTATGCATTTAAGCACATGTCAAACACATGAATCTAAAAATAAACATTTGAGTTGGGCCGGATAGTCCACTTTGTACGTTGGGTTGGTTGGCTGCATTATTGGACTTGAATAAATAAGCACCCATAATTGCCCCTAAAAACTTTGGGCTGAAATATTGGGCCAATAGATTTTAAGTGAGTTCAAGGCCTAAGACCCATAACTGTTTTAAAGTCGACATGACATTATTGTAATATTTACAAACTTGCTGAGGACATGCTCGTCCGAGAAGAATCATCACGAAAAGCGCGTAATATTCTTGAAGAAGTGGAGGTGCACTGGTCCGAGCAGATATATGAAGCGCCAAGATCTTCATTGGGAGTTGCTGAAAGAGTTGGCGCTTGCGTTCAATTAAGAAATAATATGATAAATACCATTTTTAACCCAAATTAACCCTAAGCATGCAACTAGGTGTGATTGAAACAATATGATATCATGCAATAAGTATTCAACACACAAAGTTTAAGGAAAAATCCCCCACAGGGGCAAAACCATTTGTATATCACTATAATTTGTAAAAGACGGTTTACAATCGGATTACAATGAAATACAGGTTGACTAAGAATTACCCTCGGGTATCGGATTCTGTAGTCGCGGCTGGAATATCCCTTTCCAGTAGGGTTGGTGGCTGGAACTATCCCTGTCCAGTAGGGCAGCAATGAAGAGGAAGAAGCGGTCCACTTCACAAGGTTGAACAACAGCAATGGTGTTCTTGGGTTACCAAAAGTGACTCACAAATGTATGGAATTTGTGTGAATCAAAGGTATGAATCAATGGACTCAAATACCATGAAGACTTAAGAGTTATGGAACTCAGAAAATCGTGTGTAAGTCTTAAGAAAACCAACTACCCGATCGTGGTATAAATAAGAATTCATTTGCCCTAAAAATCTCCACACGATCTGTTCGTGGTTATCCAGGGCGGACCGGTCCGGGCCTGAGGCGGATCGGTCCGATAGCGGATCGGTTCGTTTTATTTGAAGCAGATTCGGTTCTCATTCGATCCGGGGTCCACTGGCCAAAGCAAGGCGGATCGGTCCGGGCCTGAGGCGGATCGGTTTGCTCGCGGATCGGTTCTTTTTAATTAGAGGCGGACCGGTCCGGATTTCTGATTCCTTCCTTGGAATTTGCTCCATCTTCAAAGGGCCATAGCTTCTTCACCGTAGCTTGGATTGAGGTGCCGTTTCTTCCAGTATCTTTGTTGCGGCAAGCTCTTCAACTTTTCAGTTGACCTATTCTCCAGTCGGTGGCTGTACAATTACCCAATTGCCCTTGAACATCCATATCGTGCCATTTTTCACGGAACTTGAAGTCGTTGGGGCCGATGTAGGACACATGATGGAGGAGCAGGATGCTTGATTCCCGGAATTCGGATTGGGGCCGTCACATGTGATTGAGCAGAGACGTGCCTAATGTAACGGCGTACGACATACAAAACATTAAGATAACGGACATGATAAAAATGTCCTTACAAATCTCCCCCTATGTCTATGCCGGTACATACATTAAAACAAACATCCGAATTATCAATCATAAAAAATTGCCTATACAAATCTACCCTTCCATGAACCCAAAACTGAAAGAGTACAAGTGAATAAGACTGCATCATTTGATCTTCAAATCTTCAGGAATCTCAACGCTTTTCTCATCAGGGTGTGCAATTCAGTCATCAGAGAAGTACCTACACATATGAGACAAAGCAAAATACCAAGTGACATATCGAGTTTGAAATGAGATAAACATATATACCTACCAAGTGACATATCGAGTTTGAAATGAGATAAACATATATACCAATTTATGAACAAAAACTCAAAATTTCAAAACTCCCCCATAATCAGATAATTCATTCTCCCCCTTTTTATGATGTCCCCAAATAGACAAATGAGAGAAATAAATCAAATAAGCAAGAGTGGGATGTCACAAGGATAATATCACACCATGAATGAACATAAAACAACCAAGTCGGTGATAGCGTAAAAGAATAGGTGTGATCAAATTTCGATAGGAAAATCAAAGCATACAAACATGACATATGTGCACGATGAATATTGGATATTCCTAACGAATGAACTCAAATGCTTCCTTTGGTGTAAAAGATTGGAAATATAAGACATTGACTATATCAAATCTACAAATCAAAGCTCAAAGTGATTTCTACACCAATAACGTCCAAAATGATTTTCATGCTTTTTCAGGACTTTCAAGGAAGTGCAAACCCGTTTTTCAATCTCCAACCAAACTCCCTCAGATTTATATTATAATAGAGGTATACTAAATTCTCAAACTTTGGAGAATTGATGGTGAAACCTACAATGGCCCATATTTGGCATGAATTGCTTTTTATTGCCTTTAAATTTTTTTCGGGCTCTTTTAACCTCTTAGGACCTCGGATATTAAAATTCCTCCATTTTTTAGGTCCTTTTAACGGTGGCTTTTGCGCAAAGGATAAGAATCAACTTTCCCAGCCCCTCCCCGTTAAGAAAATATACACACAGTCTCACCAAGACGGTTTTTACATGCAATCCAATCTTGTCAAGTTTTATCGCATTTTATACATTGTATAGACAGGATTGAGATGGAAACACTCAAGCCAATATGAGATAGACAAGTGCAATAATCAAATAAAGCCGTGCATGTGTGCAATAAAGGAAATAGGAGTCAAACATGTAGGAAGATATCACTAATTACATCTCAAGGACTCCAATCAATGTTAAGCACATGGATGAAATGATGTAGCCACTCAAATCTCTACCAAACAGTCACATGGATATATGGAATGAAGTTGTGACTTGGATATCTTAAATGCTTATCCATAAAAGGTGCAAAAACAGAAAAATCTTTTTGGTTTTTTTCAAAAAAAAATTAACAAAATAAAATCTTTTTGTGCTTTTTCTCAAAATTTTTCTCAAAGAAAATCTTTTTGTATTTTTCAAAAGAAATATAAAAAGCAACAAGAATAAGACAAAACTGTACAACAAAGCAATGATACATATAAACAGACTAGCAATAGGAAGCATATGATATGAACATGAAGAAGCATCCTATTCTAGACATAGACCAACCCCTCAGTCAACTGTGCAAATCCCTAAAGATTTCCTAAGACTCTCAAATCTAAGGGCATCTAAAGGTTTCGTGAAAATATCGGCTAACTGACGGTTGGTAGGAACAAAACTCAGGGTTACGACCTTCTCCTCAACTAACTGACGTATAAAGTGCTCGCGTAACCTGATGTGCTTTGTGCGCGAATGTTGGACAGGATTGCGGGATATGTGTATCGCACTCGTGTTATCACAGGAAATGAACATGGTGTCCTGTGAAATCCCATAATCCTCCAACATTTGCTTCATCCACATGAGTTGCGTGCAACAACTCCCGGCGGCGATGTACTCAGCCTCCGCAGTGGACAAAGAGATGGAGTTTTGCTTCTTGCTCAACCAAGAGACAAGAGCAGAACCAAAGTAGAAACACCCACCCGAAGTACTCTTACATCCATCTACGTCCCCAGCCCAATCGGCATTCGAATAGGCGGACAAACGGTCATCGGTATCAAAGGAATACCAAATACCGTATGAGAGAGTCCCACTCACGTATTTGATAATACGTTTTAGAGCGAGTTAGTGTGACTCTTTAGGAAACGCCTGATAACGCGCACATACTCCAACACTAAAGGCAATGTCGGGATGACTAGCAGTCAAGCAGAGAAGACTGCCTATCATACTCCGATACAAGGCTTGCTCTACGTCCTTGCCTGAAGTGTCCTTACTAAGCTTGGTATAAGTACTCATAGGTGTACGTGCATGCTTAGCGGAGTCTAAACCAAATTTCTTCACTAGGTCTCTAGCATACTTTCATTGGGAGATGAGCATCCCATCCTCTAGCTGACGAACCTGGAGACCAAGGAAGAATGTAAGCTCACCAACCATGCTCATCTCAAACTCCCTTTTCATCTCTTCCTCAAAGTGGTGAGCATGCTGGGAGCATGTGGATCCAAAGACTATGTCGTCCACATAGACCTGGGCAACCAAAATAGCACCGTCATCTCTCCTGATGAACAACGTCATATCTACTCCCCCTCTCTTGAAGCCACGAGATAAGAGATAGGAAGTAAGCCTCTCGTACCAAGCACGGGGTGCTTGCTTCAAACCATACAAGGCTTTCCTCAGATAGTAGACGTGATCAGGGTGCTTAGGGTCTTCAAACCCTTTTGGTTGTTCCACATAAACCTCTTCCTGTAGAATGCCATTCAGAAAGGCACTCTTGACATCCATCTGATATACCTTGAAGTGCAGATGACATGCGATGGCGAGCAGAAGACGGACGGACTCAAGCCTCGCAACAGGAGAAAATGTCTCCCCAAAGTCTACACCCTCTATCTGTGTGTAGCCTTGAGCGACCAACCTAGCCTTATTTCTGATTATGGTACCATTTTCATCCATTTTATTCTTGAAAATCCACCGGGTACCTATCACATTAGTCTCACTAGGTCGGGGGACAAGTTCCCAGACATTGTTCTTCTTAAACTGAAGCAACTCATCCTGCATAGCAGATATCCAGTGTTCATCTTTGAGTGCTTCTTTGTGGTTCTTGGGCTCGACTTTGGAGGTGTAGCAATGATGACTAACAACGTTCTCTAGTTGAGCACGAGTCTTGACCCCTAGAGTGGGATCGCCAACAATGGCTGAAGGATCATGACTCTTGCGAACCCAAGCAGGTGTGTCCCCTAACACAGGAATAGGGTCCACAGAGTGTGGGAGAGGAACAGGAAAATCACTGTCAGAACAATCCTCATCCTCACACTGAAGGTTGGGATGAATAACCGTCGGAGGTTCGTCATCTTGCACAGTGACGTTTATTGATTCCATAACCTTAGAGCTCTTCAGGTTAAACACCCGGTACGCTCTACTGTTCGATGAATATCCTAGCAATATTCCCTCGTCGCTTCGGGAGTCAAACTTTCCTAATTGCTCTCTATCCCGTAGAATGTAGCATTTACTCCCAAAAATACGGAAATATGCCAAGTTGGGTTTCTTGCCAGTCCACAATTCATAAGGCGTCTTAAGTGTGTGTGGACGGAGATAAACCCTATTCACCGTGTGGCATGTAGTAGACACTGCCTCTGCCCAAAATCTCCTAGAAACTTTACGACCTAGAAGCATAGATCTAGCCATCTCTTGGATCGTTCTATTCTTCCTCTCAACAATCCCATTTTGCTGAGGAGTTCTCACAGCAGAAAACTCATGTTTGATCCCAAGGCTATCACAGTACAAATCCACCTTTGCTTCCTTAAATTCAGTGCCGTTGTCACTACGTATTCTGTTAATAGTGACCCCGTGTTGATTTTGCAGGACACGGCACTTGATCGTTAAAAATTCTACTGCATCAGATTTCTCTCTTAGAAAACCTACAATATAGTATCTAGAGAAATCGTCTACCATTACGAGAATGTATCTCTTACCACCTAGACTCTCCGTGCGAGTAGGACCCATAAGATCCATGTGAATCAACTCAAGAGCACGGGAGGTGGTAATGGAATTCAACTTCCTATGAGGACTACGGATTTGTTTTCCCAACTGACAGGGTCCACAAATCATGGAAGTTGGCTTTCCAAGGGATGGTAAGCCACGTACTAGGTCCTTTTTGACTAAACGAGATAAGTCTCTAACGTTCACATGACCTAGACGTTGGTGCCACAGATCCATAGGAGAGATCGTGGCGCTGTTGCAGACAAGTGAGGATGTGGGCTCAGTCCCATAGCAGTTATCCTTTGTCCTCACCCCTTGCACTAAAAGTTTACCGGCTTGATTATAAACCTTACAAGCTTTCCGGTCAAACTTCACTGCAAAGTCATCATCGCACAGCTGGCTGATGCTAAGAAGGTTTGCTTTCAAACCTTTGACGTACAGCACGTTCTCTAGCTTTGGAAATCCTGGTAACTCTACTGTACCTCGTCCAACTATGTTAGATTTGCTACCATCTCCAAAGGTGACTCTCCCATCATTATAGTCCTCAAGATGGGTAAAATATGAGACATCACCTGTCATGTGTCTGGAGCATCCACTATCAAAATACCACTGTGAGGTATTATGGGCTTTGAGAGCGACATGGACAACAAGGGCCTTTTTATCTTTCTTAGGAACCCAATAGTAGGTACCTTTTTGTATTCCCTTGTTGTTGTTGGTTTTAGCCGGAATGCGGGGCGCATTCATTGATGGTAAGGTCATCCGTCGAAATTCCTCCATCAAACTCTGTGATGTGGCAGCTAGAAACTCAACACGCTCTCTCAGACTGGCAAACTCATCAGTCTGATGTGGTGGAGCAAACGTACATCGTGTCCGACCCAACTTATAGCAATCATCCCTAAGATGTCCATTTCTTTTGCAATGGGAGCAAAAGAGCACAGTATTAGGGGGACCTTGGTTTGCTTTTCTTGGTCGAACTCTCCTTCTTGGTTTTTTATGACGGCCCGGAGTCGTAGTAAACTCAGGGATTGGTCCGGGTGCAATTTGGGACGTGGAGGCACCATCAAAACCTATTCCTTGTCTGTCACCAAAACCTAAAGCGGGACCGAGGAGTATCTTTCCCATCTTCCCAGATCTGTCCTCGATTTGTACCTTGACTTTCCTAGCTCTCTCAAGGTCATGAGTAAGCTGAGCAACAAGGGCTTCAAGTTTCTTCCGAGTCTCCAGGGAGGAATGGAGCTCACTCGTAAGACTAGCCACTTGTTTAGTCAAGTCCGCTTTTTCTTTCTCAAAACTGCTCTCTCTCTCTCTAAGCAAATTCTCTTTACTAACCCAGGCAGACTCTCTCTCTCTCATGGCGGTGCACGTGGAGGACTCTCTCTCTCTCGTCTCTTCTAACTCTTCTTCTAGCGCGGTGATCCTAAGAACTAACGCCTTGTTACGTTTTTTAGTTTTGAAAGACTCATTATATAACTCGGCGTAGGCGCGTTGAAGGTTACGCTCGTCCTCACTACCTTCCTCCTCTCCCTCACTCTCTTCGCTCTCGCTGTCGAGGTGTCCCTGTGAAGTAGCATCCTCATCGTCGTGAGATGCACTAGGAGTACTCACATGACTAGCCATGAACGCGGTGAAGTTACGCTCATGCGGTGACTCATCTCCCGAGTCCACCGACTCGACCTAACTGTCGTCACTAAGGGTAGCATTTAGGACAACTTTACCCTTTTCCCTATTCAGACGAGTGGCACACTCAAACGCTCTGTGTCCCTTACCGTCGCACTCAAAACACCTCTCACTGTCTTTAGGGGGTTCTTTGAAATCTTTCTTTTCAAACTTATTTTACTGAAAATTCTTTTTATCTTTGAAGTTTCCACCCTTTTTAAATTTCAGAATTTTCTTGAAGTTTTTAGCAAATAATGCCAAATCATCTAAGTCAAACTCACATTCAGAATCAGAATTTTCTATCTTTCTAGATGACTCGACTTTCTTTCTTGCTGACCCCTCACTTTTTCTCTCTTGGGCTTTAAGGGCAATTCCCTTATCTTTTGGCTTGGCAGATTTAGGAAACATGTCTATTTCATAAGTTTGTAAATCTCCTACCAGTTCTTCCAATTTTAGTGTATTTAAATTACCCAAGGAATTTAGCACAGTGACTTTAGGTATAAAACGCTTGGGAAGGGAACGAAGAATCTTTTTAACAACTCTAGCATTAGGAATATGTTCACCAAGATTATAGCTAGTATTGACAATGTCAGAAAGCCTAGCATAGAATTCATCAAAACATTCATTTTCATGCATGGTGATGGTTTCAAATTGAGTTGTTAAATTTTGCAATTTTGACTCTTTAACAGCATTTGTTCCTTCATGGGTAAGTTGCAAAATGTCCCATGCCTCTTTTGACGTGGTACACGTCATTATGCGTTTAAACTCATCAGGTGTGACAGACCCAGAAATAGCACTTAGACCCTTAGAATTAAAAGATGACCATTTAAATTCTTCATCAGTCCAAGTAATGTCAGGTTTCAAGTTGGTCACATTATCAACAGTCACGGTGGGAGGAGTCCACCCTCGTTCAACCAAAATCCAGACACGTTCATCAATGGCTTTTAAAGCCGACCTCATACGGGCTTTCCAATAAGCATAATTTGACCCGTCAAAAATAGGCATTTTATAATATGACTTCTCCATATGAACACGCTCTTTTCAAAAATCAATTTATTTCAAAAATTGATATCTTTAGAAAAAATTTGCGGAAGTAAGGAATACGCGATAGAATGGCGTAACCTGCTCTGATACCAATTTGAGAAACGTGAGAAGTCAAATTGTATCACAAAAAAATAAATCCTTGAAAAATCAGGATCACGCGATAAATTAGCGTAACCCGCTCTGATACCAATTTGAAAGAGTTGGCACTTGCATTCAATTAAGAAATAATATGATAAATACCATTTTTAACCCAAATTAACCCTAAGCATGCAACTAGGTGTGATTGAAACAATATGAAATCATGCAATAAGTATTCAACACACAAAGTTTAAGGAAAAATCCTCCACAGGGGCAAAACCATTTGTATATCACTATAATTTGTAAAAGACGGTTTACAATCGGATTACAATGAAATACAGGTTGACTAAGAATTACCCTCGGGTATCGGATTCTGTAGTCGCGGCTGGAATATCCCTTTCCAGTAGGGTTGGCGGCTGGAACTATCCCTGTCCAGTAGGGCAGCAATGAAGAGGAAGAAGTGGTCCACTTCACAAGGTTGAACAACAGCAATGGTGTTCTTGGGTTACCAAAAGTGACTCACAAATGTATGGAATTTGTGTGAATCAAAGGTATGAATCAATGGACTCAAATACCATGAAGACTTAAGAGTTATGGAACTCAGAAAATCGTGTGTAAGTCTTAAGAAAACCAACTCCCCGATCGTGGTATAAATAAGAATTCATTTGCCCTAAAAATCTCCACACGATCTGTTCGTGGTTATCCAGGGCGGACCGGTCCGGGCCTGAGGCGGATCGGTCCGATAGCGGATCGGTTCGTTTTATTTGAAGCAGATTCGGTTCTCATTCGATCCAGGGTCCACTGGCCAAAGCAAGGCGGACCGGTCCGGGCCTGAGGCGGATCGGTTCGCTCGCGGATCGGTTCTTTTTAATTAGAGGCGGACCGGTCCGGATTTCTGATTCCTTCCTTGGAATTTGCTCCATCTTCAAAGGGCCATAACTTCTTCACCGTAGCTTGGATTGAGGTGCCGTTTCTTCCAGTATCTTTGTTGCGGCAAGCTCTTCAACTTTTCAGTTGACCTATTCTCCAGTCGGTGGCTGTACAATTACCCAATTGCCCTTGAACATCCATATCAAGCCATTTTTCACGGAACTTGAAGTCGTTGGGGCCGATGTAGGACACATGATGGAGGAGCAGGATGCTTGATTCCCGAAATTCGGATTGGGGCCGTCACATGTGATTGAGCAGAGACGTGCCTAATGTAACGGCGTACGACATACAAAACATTAAGATAACGGACATGATAAAAATGTCCTTACAGTTGCGCTTCACCATTAGTGCGAAGTTCAAACTGGGTTCATCACTTTTAGCCGTCCTTTTTCTAAACATTTCTTCTTCATAAACTTATAATGTATCCTCTCTCTAGCTCTTCATATTTCCACAGCTCTCTTCGATCATTTTTACTCGTAAGTTTATCTAATCTGCTCCTTTTATTCACCATTTTAGTTAGCCTTCTTTGCTGCTTAAAATCTTTTTGTTCGTGGTTCTTCTTAAATGGCAAAACCGTTACGAAGTTTAAAAAATCGTATAGTATTACTGAGTGGGTGAAAATCGATTGTGTCCCTATACCCAGAGATGTTCGGGACATAGAAGATGGACACTGGATCCACACTCTTCTTATATTTTAGGGGGGTTTAACTTTTCCCCCAAACCCTTTATTTTTGAAATTATTTATTATTTTGAGGTTGTTCCTTCTCAATATGCCCCGGACACTTAGAAAATAATAAACGGGGTGCATAAAATCAATAAATTATATGGGACCAACTTGGGGCTCCCTAAAATTTGTTATTGCTACGTCTAGTCACGCACTAATGATGGTGCTCTGTACTTGAAAGCCAGAAAGGCTGAAAGGGTTTTAGTCATAAACTCGCGTGACTCCTGCAAAGGGTATTAAGAGCAGGGTTTTATTGCCAAGAATTGGTAACATCCTCCCCTTCCTGTGGGCGAGAGACACCGAAGTCCCTGGTGCCGTGATTAAGGGGAGGATCGCATAGGTGGCTACCTTTTTTTCTTATGTCTAATTGCTGAATTTTATTTATTATCTTTTTCTGTCTTCTGATGTGTGTTTCTTCATATGTATTGCAACTCATGACAAGAACTAAGAGCCTTATCTTTAAGAGCTAAGAGTTGTTGATCTTTTTAAAGCCTGTAAGGTTAGAGATAGATTGCCTGACGACGAGCAACCTCATACAATAGCTTACTTACCGGAATACACAAATACCACTTTCAGTTTTATTGCTCGATTGGTAGATAAAATTCCTAATTTAGAAATTCTGAAAGAGGAATCCTCTAGCCCATCTGGGTCAAATGAGAAAGTAGAAGAAGAAGAAGAAGAAGAAGGAGAAGAAGAAGAAGGAGAAGAAGAAGAAGAAGAAGAAGAAGAAGAAGAAGAAGAAGAAGAAGAAGAAGAAGAAGAAGAAGAAGAAGAAATGCCCCCCTGAAGAGGAGACTGCTGATCACGAATGATGAAGGTCAAACCCTGTTATTCGATATGGTAAAGAGAGGAGGAAGAAGAAGAAGAAGAAGAAGAAGAAGAAGAAGAAGAAGAAGAAGAAGAAGAAGAAAAAGAAGAAGGAAGAAGAAAAAATGCCCCCTTAAAGAGGAGACTGTTGATCACGAATGATGAAGATCAGACTCTGTTATCCGATAGGATAAAGCTTCTAAAGAAGGCTGAGGGAGACTCCCCTAGGGTTAGTGGTTCTAGCTTGGGAACCAAAGGGAAAGAGAAGGAAGAAGATAAGAAGAAGAATGAGGAAGAAAAGAGAAGATTATGGGAAAGAAACAATGAGGATTAGAGAAATAATTAGTGAGAGAAAAAGAAGAATAAGCCTCTTATATCCCCAGCTGAATCTCCCCTCTCTCTTTTTGTTGCTGCTGAGGGGGTCAGCATGGTCAACACCCTATCCCTTTTCCCCTAGCTTGCTAAAGAGGACAGTGCTCGTGGTCAACTGCGAGCGCTCGTCACAGCTGGGGTCTGACTAGCTAGTCCTCAAGTCCGCACAAGTGCTTGCCTTGATAAGTACTCTCTCTTTTACTTGCTATTTCTCTTTGTTCGGCTTCCATATACTAATTTTTCTTTCTATTTCTTATAATTTTTTATCAAATTTTATTACACTCTTGAATGGTCGTGTCGACTAGTCCAAGAAAAACCAGGAGCTGAGCGAAGCCCTGAAGAAGTCCCAAAAGGACTAGGTTGATTCTCGGGCTGGCTTCGAGTATGATAATGAGAAGGAGAATAAGGCCTTGGCCGATTTAAAGGTGGCCAACTGTGACAACCCTGCTTTTTATATCTAATTCGGTTAGCTACGCCCAATTAAATTAAAGCGGGGCGTCAATATGTTGGCATTAGAAACAAAATTTAAGTAAATGCAGTAAAGTAAACATGTACACTCTCATATGTGTAACCAAATCATATAATAACAACTATAACAAGTGAAACCAACTCATAACTATTAACTGTAATAATCCATCAGTAATCTCAAACTGAAAATATAAAGTGCCAATACATGCGGCCCAACACAAAACGGAAAAGAATAATACGACAATTCTCTCAAATACCAAGTATAAACAACGTGATATTAATCTCTGATACCACCCTCAAGAAAAGGGAAACAAGCGACATAAATTAAAAATAAAATAACTCCACAGCTACAGGAATCCTAAGATTGATATGATCTCATCAAGCTCCATAGTCTATTGTCCATCGGGACGAGGACCTGTCATATATTATATATATAGGAGAGGAGCAAGAAGCAAGATAGACGAACGTCAAAGCAAGAAAACAAGCTAAAATATTATAATATGTACTTATAATGAAAGCACACTAGTCATTACTCGTCTCGAGTAATTAAGTTCAATTACCCAACCAATGTTCCTATGTCGTGACTACCCAAGCCAAACTCGAGTAACGTGTAGGATAATATCGTATCATGATTAATCATTATTAATCTCATTTCAGTATTTAACGTATCAAAATATTTCCTTCAAGTATAATATCAAATGCATCGATTCGGGATATTATTTTAAGACACAAGCATAATATCTCACACAACAAGTCAAATCGGGTCACTATCGCTACCCGGGGGAACATGTCGTAACACTAGGCATACACACGAATACTCCCCAATATTACGTGGCAAGGGCAATCGTACTAAGTCCTAAATCACATGGCGTTTTAAGGTCTTTCTATCCAACCCGCATTACAACCATGTGTCCGGTTCCGGTGGTTTATCTCCGACACGGCACTCGAGCGGAACCTAACCGGATCAATCACAAAAAATCGCATTCAACATGTGCCTACGTCGACCGGAGGACTAGTTGACTCGCTCAGAAAATTGTATAGCGCAAGTGTACGCTAATCGCGAGAGTAATAAAAGCCCGGTAAGACCGGGGTCGATTTCCGCAGGGAATTATGTGAAGTACCGAGGATATTCTTTCAGTTAAAAATCAATAAACAAGAATACAAGATAAAAGAAAAGATGATTTAGGTTATACGTGTTGTAATGAACCAAAGCGAACCAAGATAAATGGAACGCTACACAAAATAGAAACAAGACAAGCGAGATTTATAAACAGGATTATGAAACGATCCTTTAACAAAAGGTTAAGAAGCATTCCCCCACCTCAGTTGCGCACAACTCAACGGGTTCTTCTGATTAAATCGCAATCAAATGGGAATAAGATACCAATATCAACAATCCTACATGAAGGATGTCAACCCAACAATGTAAGATGAAGGTAACGATATATTATCGGACAAATGCGTTGATATTGGAGTTAAGTCTTAAAATACAACCCTTACATGATAAGAGAAGATAAAATCCTATGAAACTCCAATCTCAACCCACACACCCATTTATTGGTTTTAATCATTGAACCAAGCCAAGAACTGAACTCTCCAAGGTGGGTTTATGCTCCCAACCTAGGGAGATTAGCTACTCATGACACCAACCATATCAAAACACATAATTAAACTAATAGTAAGTGTAATAACCATAATGAGAATAAGCATTCAATGTAATCAGTTCTTGCACAACATTAATTGCACCACATTGTACCAAGGATCAACAAGGAACAATAAAGGAGGAAATTTACTTGCAATACAATGAAGTTGATGATGGAAATGACAAGCAAATTATCGAGCCCTAGGAGAGAGAGAGAAACCAACAAAATCCCTCTTTATCTATTTCTTTTGCACACGAATGTAATCAGGTCTCCTTTTACAAAATAAACCACTACAAATATATACTAAGTGGGAGAAAACCACAAAACAAGGGTGGTAAGACCAAACCAAAACCGCGGGGGTTTTGCAGAAAATGAAGTACCGGTGGACCGCTGGTCAGGTACCGGTCGACCTCTGATAAAGGAGATGGCACACTGTCTCAATTCGAAGGCAAAATGTAAAACCCCGGTCGACCTCTGTTTTGGGACCGGTCGACCGCTTCTGCAAAATCAGCACTCTCCCCTCTTTTGATACACAACAAAGGGGCTCGGGAAAACGCCCATAACTTGGTCATCGTGAACCGGATTGACAAACCGTCGGGGGCTACGCGAAGTTGGCAAGAAGAACTACAACATCCGTGAAGGGTTCGGGCACAGAGCTCGAATGTAGGAATGACAGAATTACCCCTGAAGTTGCGTAAAGCACTGAACGTTCCCGGATGACGCACACTTGCACCGTTTAGCATTCCAATCCCTACAAAAGCTCAAATAAACCTCGCAAAGCATATATATATGGAAACCAAAGTTTATACAGTACAAGAGCTTAAATACGTGAAATTACGGTCGCAAGCGTGCGCACGTGCATAATTAACGGGCGCAAGATATACAATATTTGCGACTAATCACACCCCCTAACTTACACATTGCTAGTCACTGGCTATGAAACAAAACAAAACCCGCCACAAAAGTGCGGTAAGTATAGCAACAATATATACACAGAAAAAGTGCCACTTTCGCGGGCGCACGGTTGCATTTAACCAATGCAATAAGCCGTTAAACCGCTAGGTTACCCTAGTGGACGAGTGTTGTCTCGTGAGGGTTTTCAGGGATGATACCCACAAACATCGAATTTCCTCAAAACATGCATGGCCAAACACCCAATATGCCAAACTCAACAATAATTAGATATTTCAACATATTATTAACAAAGCAAAGGAGAGGTTCTGCCCAATAATCCAAAAATATGAACATTAGAAGAATAACTACATGGAATTGAAACCTCAAATGTGAGTGGTGCGCATGCATATGTAAAGAGATTTGATTCGGTAAAAATGCCTACAACCCGGATAACCATTAAAGCATGCTTCCACTCAATCCTCTCCGAATATCACACTCAACAAATAGAAACACTCGGAATAGGGTGTAACACACGGGACATGCGGGCATAAAGAGTAATTGTAAAAGGAAACTAAGCCGCGCACATGTCAAAGAAGAAGAACGCAATATAAAAGTGAAAAAATACAATCTCATGAAAGGATATCGCATATTAATCAATGTGAAATGCACATAAACAGATTATCACTAATGTTCGACCTTTGAATCACGTTACCCTAGGATCAAATATGACTTTATTGGGTTGTAATGTGGGTTTGGGGTTATGGAAAATAAAATGAAAGGACGTATTTACGGATACGAAAAAAATGTTCGGAGATGAAAATACTTGGGATAATGGAAAATGGCGGGCAATTTCAAGATTGGAACATGATATCCAAACACGCATTAAATATATCAATCGAGAGAGTAACAAGGATTATTGAATCACTATGAACATCATATACAAATTTCTCTTTCTTTTCTTTTCTTTTCTTCTTTTTCTATACTTTCTCTTTTGTTTTCAACTTTCTATTTTTCTTCTCTTTTTCAACTTTCTCTTTTCTTTTATCACTCTTTCTCTTTTTCAACTTGCACCCACACTACACAACATCATTCAATCCCAAATATCATTCCAAACATTGGTAAGAAAGGTAATGTGTATGGTGTAAAACTCCAATGTGGAGTTGGTTAGGGAATTGGGACGAAAAGAAAGATCATATGGGTTAACAACAAAGAGAGTCTAAGATCTTTTCCTAAAGTTTCATGTGATTCTCGAGACACAACACCGTTGAAAATCATGCTCATGTGATACATCAATTAATATGCAATCAATGAAAAGAAAATGAGATTGCCAACAAAATACGTTATTCAAGAAAGAGAGTAATGTATAAACACTCTGAAACGAAGAAAAGCACGAAACTCGCTAGGTTTTTAGTGTACACAAAGCAACAACAAGATATCAAGCTATAATTGTCCTACCGAATGATTTAGAAAATATGCTCAAGTGCTCATGGGTTTCAAGGTTTAATTCATGCATTTATCCCCAATGTTGAATAATATAAGGACTAGAGTTTAATAACATGAAAGAAATAGAAAATGCATTATTGAATTAGCAATTGGATAGGGCAATTATTAAGTTTATCATAGGAAAATAGGGCAAAATGCCCAAAAGAGGGAAAAGAAATAAAGAAAATAATTTTTGATTTTTTTTTATTTTATTTTTTATATATATATATGGCACAAGAGGGATGAAAAAGAAATTGAGATGCCTAAACACACCCCCTAACTTGAATCGCACATTGTCCTCAATGTAATTAAAAGACATTATGAGAAAAAGAGGGAGTAGAATAAATCACCCCAATTTAGAGTGAAGTCCGAGGTTATCAACGTGCGCCCTATACCAACATAAGAAAAACAAAAATATGTACCACAATGATTAAGTTAGAAAGAAACATGCCACGAGTCTCAATATTTTAGAGGGGTTGAAATGCAGATACTAGATAATTGATGGTGGACATAGGATTTGGAAAAATGTATACACATCAAAATCTAATAATTCAACAACAACTAAATTATCATTACTAATATCATAGAATTCAGTACAAGCATCTTAATCAATGTGAAAAAAAAGTAAAACAGAGAATACATAGTTCGCTTAGTCGCCCCAAAAAATGATACAAATCATCAGCCATACAGAAAAACTACCCAAACCCATACACTGAACTAGAAACCCGCACCACTGCATGAACCCCGATTAGCTGGGTCGTACGGACTCTGAAAATGCGACGGAAGCGGCGCCTCAGGGCCATGCTTCTGGATATAGAGATCACGTATCATGGCCTGGACCATATGAAACTCGTGTCGCTGCTCGGTCCGGTCCTGGAGATGGTCAACCCCATACTGGTCAAACCGCGACTCCAAAGTCGCCAGCCGCAACTAGGTCTCCTCCCATATGCGCTCGTGCCGTGCCTCGAATGCCGCAAAGCGGGCGTCGGTAAGTGCAGTAGGCACCTCAGTGTGCCGGCCTGACCCCTGCTCTGCCCTCCTCAGCTCTGTCTCCTCGTCAACATCCTCAACAACCACTCTCGGTCTCTTCTGAACCGCCGGCTCACCCCAGTAGTGCTGCAAGCACCTCCTGATGTTATCTCTAGTTAGGATGGGTTTGGGGTCCACTTTCCTATCCGTAGGGTACTCGAGGTACTTGGCTTGAATGCAAATTTGGGTCACTATACCGGGCAATGGAAGGGAGACGTTCCATGCCTTTTCCTTAGATGCCAAATACATCTGATTCAAAAAGTATTGCGGGAGATTGATGTCTCCCGATTGTTTCAGCAGTGTGTAGAGGAAAACAACATGCTTATGACGAACCTCGGATCTATTATTGGTAACCATCAAACAATGCACGTTGACATAGTGCAAGAGCCTCGGTAAATCTGCCATCGCGGCCGACCGAAACATCTTCTTTGTCCAAACCTCTCCCGGGGCAAGAAACTCTATAAGCGTGTCCAGATCAAAGGTCACCTCATCAGAGAGGCTCACAAATGGGAACGGGTCAGCCACATTGCCCATCCAGCGGGCCAAGTCCTTGCGTCTAAACGTGATCCGAACTCCACGTACAAAAGCCTCGAAGACACCCTTTTCTCCCTTGCATTTGATCAATGAGGCGTAGAAAATGCGTACAAGTTCTTCATTTATCGTGATTTGACTTCCCACGAACGAGTCCCAATTATACTGCTTAAGAATGGCCATGACTGGATGGGGAAGGTCACCCATTTTCCACGCTAAATTGATCGCAAGCGGGCGTTTTGAAGTTGCAAAGAACGCCTCGAACCACTGCTTTTCCTGGGCACAACGGAACCCATCGATGCCTTTAGGAGGCACGCATCGAGACTGCTTGTATTTGTCAACGTCACCCATTATACTTGCAAAACAGAAATTAGTACAACAGTGTAGTTGAAACTAAATTTGCAATGGTAAGGACTGAATTTGCAAGCAAGAAAATGTCCAAAAGTGAAAATATGTTCATTGAGGCATTTGAACAAGCACTTGGCGTGCAAAACTGGAAAACGGGGGTGTGGGGCAGTTTTGTACCAACAAAGATCCCCCATTCATGGCAATCTCAAGAATAAACATTAACATTTTGCCATGAATGGGATTTTAACAACAAAGCAGTTTACAAGGTAACAAAATCTGGGTGTGGGCACAATTTGGGGCAACAATAAATACAAACCATATCATTCAATTCAGCAACACAATCAACACAATGAATCAATGGAAAATATGTGTGTGAGTGAGAAAATGAGTAGAACAACGAGAGCATAAAAAACAAATCAAAAATTATCCCAAAAATCCCAACAAAAATCAACCCTAAATCACGAAGCATACCCTAGAATACCCACAATCAGCAAATGCAATATGAAAATAGTAGTGGGATTCATACCTTGAAAGATGGAGGAGGGTAATGGAAGTGGAAGGGGAGAGAAAAATGGACTTAGGGCTGAATTTTGGGAATTTCGGGTGAAGAGAGAATGGGAGAAGTTGAGAGAGTATAAGAGAAATGAGGGGGAAATGAAACGGCTAGGGCAAAATAACTGAGGGGTGCGGTCGACCGCTAGTCTGAGACCGGTCGACCGCGTTTTAAATTTAAGCCTGGCACTTGAGATAGTAAGCTCGAGGAATAATCAGCGGTCGACCGCGTTTTAAGTACCGGTCGACCTCACTTTGAAATTTACCCTGGGAGTGGAGACAGTGTGTTTGGAATGCTTTCAGCGGTCGACCGCTGGTACTTTACCGGTCGACCGCGACTCTGTTTTTCCCAATCCTCGTCACCTTCTGCTAAAATCTCAACTAAACCAATAATTCTCTCAACTCGAATATGGGACGCTCTCGGGGGGATAGATATATAACCGAATGTGCATAAGAACGATTGCCTCGGAATCAATATGAAACGAGGCAATCCAAAAAAGTAGGGACAATCCGAAACCTAAGTTGCGACACCCTCCGAGGGGTCCGCAAGAGGTGGATCCTCTAGAGGGATTTCAGCAAGCTCGGGATTGAACCCCTCCAAGAAAGGCTTGAGCCTCTGCCCATTCACCTTAGAAATGGTTCCGGTTCTTGGGTTTAATATGTCGACGGCACCGTGATCGTGTACCTTTTGCACCACGAACGGTCCGTTCCACCGGGATTGCAATTTCCCGGGAAAAAGGTGGAGGCGAGAGTCCTAGAGTAGGACTTTGTGGCCCACCTCCAAGTGCTTGCGCACTATCCTTCTATCATGAAAGGCCTTGGTTTTAGCCTTGAAGATACGAGAATTCTCGTATTGGTCGTTTCGCAACTCCTCAAGTTCGTTGAGTTGGAACTTACGAAGGTCACCGCCTTCGTTAATGTCAAAATTGAGCTTTTTTACAGCCCAATATGCCCGGTGCTCAAGCTCAACCGGCAAGTGACAAGCTTTCCCATAAACCAAACGGTACGGGGACATTCCGAGGTGTGTCTTATAGGCCGACCGATACGCCCAAAGCGCGTCGGTTAACCTATATGACCAATCCTTAGTCAAAGGATCCACAGTCTTCTCAAGAATGCCCTTTATCTCCCTGTTTGCCAATTCTGCTTGGCCATTGGTTTGCAGGTGATAGGCGGTGGCGACCTTATGGGTTACCCCATATTGCGACATCAAGCGGCGGAATATATCATTACAAAAGTGGACGCCTTGGTCTCTTATGAGTGGTTTGGGTGTGCCGAAGCGAGCCAAAATGTTCTCTTTGAGGAATTTCAACACCACCTTGGCGGTATTGTTCCTTGTAGGCACGGCTTCAACCCATTTTGATACATAGTCGACTGCGACTAAAATGTACTCAAAATGATTGGACTTTGGGAAAGGACCCATGAAGTCTATTCCCCAACAATCGAAAATTTCAATTACGAGAATAGAGGCAAGGGGCATCATGTTCCTTTTTATTATCTTCCCAATAGATTGGCAACAGGCGCAAATTTTACATAGGGCATGCACATATTTAAAGATCGTTGGCCAATAGAAACCGCATCGTAAGACTTTGAGGGTGGTCTTTTGGGAAGAAAAGTGTCCCCCACATGCACCGTCGTGACAAAACAACAAGACACATGCGATCTCATCATTTGGGACACACTTGCGTATGATTTGGTCCGGACATAGCTTGTACATGTATGGGTCATCTATGAAAAATGATCGGGCCACCATAGAAAGTCTCTCCTTGTCTTTAACCGAAAAGTGCGGTGGGTAGGCCTCGGTGACAAGGAGATTGGCGATATCAGCAAACCATGGCAGCGTAGCAACGGCCATGAGTTGCTCATCCGGGAAGCACTCTCGGATTGGGATGGGGTCGATATGATCATGATCAAATGTAAGTCGGGATAAGTGATCCGCAACTACATTCTCCACCCCTTTTTTTTATCTTTGATAGAGAGGTCAAATTCTTGGAGGAGGAGAACCCAACGAATGAGCCTACTTTTCGCATCCTTTTTAGAAAGAAGGTACTTAAGTGCGGCATGGTCGGTGAAACACACAATGGGAGATCCAACCAAGTACGCCCGGAATTTGTCCAACGCGAAAACTATTGCTAGTAGCTCTTTCTCCGTGGTGGAGTAGTTCATCTGTGCTCTGTCTAGCGTGCGACTAGCATAAGAAATCACGTGCGGTTTTTTATCCCTCCTCTGACCCAGCACCGCCTCCACGGTATAATCACTCACGTCGCATATAAGCTCGAATGGAAGGGTCCAATCGGGCGCTTGCATGATAGGGGCGGTGGTCAACATCGATTTCAATTTATCGAAAGATTCTTGGCACGAATTACTCCACAGAAATGGAGCATCTTTAGCAAGAAGAGCGCACATGGGGCGTGCGATCGAGCTAAAATCCTGAATAAAACGTCGGTAGAAACCGGCGTGACCAAGAAAGGACCTTACATCCTTGAGGTTTTTTGGAGCGGGAAGGTTGGATATAACTTCGGTTTTAGCTTTGTCAACTTGAATACCGTCGTTGGAGACGATATGGCCCAAAACTATCCCTCGTGTCACCATGAAGTGACACTTCTCCCAATTGAGAATAAGGTTATTCTCAATACACCTCGCTAGCACTCTTTTAAGATTGGCTAGGCAATCATCATACGTATTACCAAAGACACTGAAGTCATCCATGAAGACTTCTACAATGTCTTCCACCATGTCACTGAATATGCTAAGCATGCACCGTTGAAATGTTGTCGGTGCATTGCAAAGACCAAACGACATTCTCCGAAAGGCAAAAGTACCGTACGGGCAAGTGAACGTGGTATTCTCTTAATCTTCGGGGGCTATTTCGATTTGATTGTACCCCGAGTATCCATCAAGAAAACAGTAATACCTATGTCCGGCTACCCGTTCTAGAATTTGGTCAAGGAAGGGTAATGGAAAGTGGTCTTTCCTTGTGACCGCGTTAAGCTTTCTATAATCAATGCACACGCGGTAGCCGGTCGGAATGCGTGAGGGTAAAAGGTCACCCTCCGCGCTCTCAACAATAGTGACACCCGACTTCTTTGGCACGACTTGTGTCGGGCTCACCTACTCGCTATCGGAAATGGGGTAGATTATCCCCACATCCAACAATTTGATCACCTCCGCCATCACCACCTTGCTCATAACCGGGTTCAACCGTCTTTGCATTTGACGGGTGGGTTTGGCATCTTCCTCTAAGTAAATGCTATGAGTGCAAATGGAGGGATTGATCCCTTTTAAGTCGGAAATGCACCATCCTATAGCACTCTTATGTTCTCTCAACACCCCAAGTAAAGCCTCCTCTTGACAATTGTCAAGGTTCGCAGCTATAATCATCGGAAACGTGTTCTCACCGCCTAGGAAAGCATACTTGAGCTCCTTTGGCAAGGTTTGGAGCTCGAGGTTGGGCATTGAAACACTCGGCGGGAAAGGAAAAGAGTCGCGTGGGGGTAGTTTCTCAAAGTGGGATATCCACATCGAGTCTTCGCTAACCCCGTCGCTTTCATTATGCGTGAGGTCACTTTCACCGTCACCATCTATGCTGTTACCATCCAAACCTTCATTCGCCTCCTCAAAGTGCTCGAGGGAATCACACATGTCCATTAACTCCCCATTCAGTGAAAAACAGTTTGCATAAAGGGCATCTTCAGAGCCCTTATCATTGAGGAGCAAGTCGCTTTCCAAGGAGTTAGCAAGAATTGCCTCTAATGGATCTTGAAAATGGGAGAGGTCAAAATACTCTTGCACAAGAGCGTCGATGCAAGCCACAGATTCAACCGTTTCCTCACTCTCATTGCAAAATTGGGGTTGCTTGAGGAGGTTGAACACATTGACCTCGACCGTCATGTTCCCAAATGAGAGTTTCATTACCCCGTTTCTGCAATTGATGTTCGCATTCACGGTGGCGAGAAATGGGCGCCCAAAAATGATAGGGATTTGTGCACTCCCATTAGGTACGGGTTGAGTGTCCAATATGATAAAATCTACCGGGTAGTAGAAAGAATCGACTTGGACAATCACGTCCTCTACAACTCCTCTAGGTATCCTAGTCGAACGGTCGGCTAGTTGTAACGTGACAGGAGTTGATTTAATATCACCGAGCTTTAACTCGAGATATACCGAATAAGGAAGCAAGTTTACACTTGCTCCTAAATCGAGGAGGGCGCGATCAATTCTAGTCTCCCCAATCACACATGAAATGGTGGGGCAACCCGGATCTTTGAATTTTGGGGCTAGTTCATTGGTTATGATAGCACTAGCTTGGGCGGCCATGTACGCCTTTGAGCGCACACTTTGTCTCCTTTTGACCGTACACAAGTCTTTGATAAACTTGGCGTACTTGGGCACATGTTCGATTGCCTTTAGGAGGGGGGTGTTCATGTTCACTTGCTTGAACAACTCGAGAAACCCCTCTTCGGAGGCTTTTGTGGGCTTTACCCTAAGCCGTTGAGGAAAAGGTGCCGGTATGGGACAAATTGGGTCTTTCGCAACATTAGGCTCATCTCCCTCTTTGGGGATGTCATCGTCTATGTTAGCGGGACCGTGCAATGGCACGTCCTCAGTAGCAACGGCTTTGCCTTGGGATTTAGTGTGAATGGGCGGCTCCGGTGATGGTCTCACAACTTTGTTGTCAACCGTTTTGCCGCTCCTAAGGGTGGCAATACCCTTAGCGTGCTCGGTGTGCGATGTATTCGAGGTGGAGCCCTCATTACCCATTTGGATTTTGGGATTGGGTTAAGGTTGTACCGGGAGAAGGGGTCTCGCGACTCCTTGGGAATTCTGAACCAATTGAGCAAGAGAGATTTGCATCTCTTGCATAGTGCGCGCCATTTGCGAGATGGACTGTTCAAGTTGTGACACTTTTTGAACAGTCGCAAATTGTTCCTCATTATGGCGCATCTGAGGAGGCAAATACGAAGAGGGTGGTCCCGCGGGCAAATGTTACTGCGATTGATATGGGGGCGGTTGTTGGAATTGCGGGGGCTGACACGGGCCTTGAAAGTTCGGAGTTGGGGCTATTTGAGAATTGGAATTATGGTCCTTCCAACTCATCAGAGGATGGGTCGTCCTCCAACTAGGATTGTAGGGAGGGTTATTGGGATCGAACGGGGCATTGGAGTATTGCTTCCGATATGCCCCTATAACATTGGCTTGCTCTTGCAACTGGCCTTTAATGCTAGGGAGTGAAGGACACTCCCTCGTTTGGTGGCCAATGTTGTCACAAATAATGCACACAACTTCCTCCACAACAGAAACCTTTTTGACGGTTTCCATGGGTGGGGGTTGTTGTGTGAGTTGCATGGCATCAATTCTACGGCATAACTGGTCGTACTTGGTCTGAGTATCTTGATTTTCCTGTAGGATACTCAGACCACCGGTTTGCCCACGAGGGACCGGGTTATCACGAACAGTTCGGTCGTAAGGGTTCGATGTGTCCCATCCCCGAGATGTCTTTGAGACAAACTCGAAATGGGCCTCTACCTCCTCACTACTCAAGTCAACAAGACTACCTTGACACATTGTTTCGACCAATTGTTTGGTCAAAGGATTAAGCCCTCCGTGAAAGATTGAAATTAATCGCATCTGATCAAAATTGTGATGCGGGCAAGACCGCTTTAAAGATTTAAAGCATTCCCAACATTTGTCAAACGTCTCATGATCATATTGTTGAAAGTTTTGAATTTGTTTCATGAGCGCATTTGTCTTATGTATGGGAAAGAATTCCTTTAAAAAGAGGTCCTGCAACTGCTGCCAATTCCCCACAGAGTTGGGGGGGAGGGTAATCAACCAATCTTTTGCTTTGTCTTTAATGGCAAATGAAAATAACTTAAGCCGCACAAGATCGGGTGTGCAATTTTGATCGGAAAAAGTGTTGCACACCTCTTCAAAGTCTCTTATGTGGCGATAAGGGTTTTCATTTTCCATTCCGTGAAAGGAAGGCAAAAGATTAATCATGCCATTCCGAAAGTGGAAGGCTCCGTGGTTAAACGGGAATGTGATGCATCCGGGCACGGAGACTGTCTCCGGTCGGAGGTAATCGCCAAATGATTGGCGCACAGGGGCAGCACCCCACGGGGGTGCATAATTATACTCCATATGGGGCTCAAAAGATCGTACCGAGGGGGGGGTGCACTCGGGTATTGTGATATGGACGACAAGTCTGTCAGGGATGGCGCCGTATTAAGCGAGTACCGATGTTGAGACGATTACCCAGAGTTATTGTAGAGATTATTTGAGCCCTCAGAAGAAAATAGTGGTCTGTAGTCCCCGGCGATCCCTTGGTTCGAAGCGTTGCTCATTAGGACAGAAGACCTATCCTTCACAAACAACACTAGCTCAAACAATTAAATGCAAAAGGTTTATCGACAAAGAACTAAATCAATATAGTCGTTACTAATAACTCCCCGGCAACGGCGCCAAAAACTTTGACTCGCTCAGAAAATTGTATAGCGCAAGTGTACGCTAATCGCGAGAGCAATAAAAGCCCGGTAAGACCGGGGTCGATTTCCGCAGGGAATTATATGAAGTACCGAGGATATTCTTTCAGTTAAAAATCAATAAACAAGAATACAAGATAAAAGAAAAGATGATTTAGGTTATACGTGTTGTAATGAACCAAAGCGAACCAAGATAAATGGAACGCTACACAAAATAGAAACAAGACAAGCGAGATTTATAAACAGGATTATGAAACGATCCTTTAACAAAAGGTTAAGGAGCATTCCCCCACCTCAGTTGTGCACAACTCAACGGGTTCATCTGATTAAATCGCAATCAAATGGGAATAAGATACCAATATCAACAATCCTACATGAAGGATGTCAACCCAACAATGTAAGATGAAGGTAACGATATATTATCGGACAAATGCGTTGATATTGGAGTTAAGTCTTAAAATACAACCCTTACATGATAAGAGAAGATAAAATCCTATGAAACTCCAATCTCAACCCACACACCCATTTATTGGTTTTAATCATTGAACCAAGCCAAGAACTGAACTCTCCAAGGTGGGTTTATGCTCCCAACCTAGGGAGATTAATGAGAATAAGCATTCAATGTAATCAGTTCTTCCACAACATTAATTGCACCACATTGTACCAAGGATCAACAAGGAACAATAAAGGAGGAAATTTACTTGCAATACAATGAAGTTGATGATGGAAATGACAAGCAAATTATCGAGCCCTAGGAGAGAGAGAGAAACCAACAAAATCCCTCTTTATCTATTTCTTTTGCACACGAATGTAATCAGGTCTTCTTTTACAAAATAAACCACTATAAATATATACTAAGTGGGAGAAAACCACGAAACAAGGGTGGTAAGACCAAACCAAAACCGCGGGGGTTTTGCAGAAAATGAAGTACCGGTCGACCGCTGGTCAGGTACCGGTCGACCTCTGATAAAGGAGATGGCACACTGTCTCAATTCGAAGGCAAAATGTAAAACCCCGATCGACCTCTATTTTGGGACCGGTCGACCGCTTCTGCAAAATCAGCACTCTCCCCTCTTTTGATACACAACAAAGGGGCTCGAGAAAACGCCCATAACTTGGTCATCGTGAACCGGATTGACAAACCGTCGGGGGCTACGCGAAGTTGGCAAGAAGAACTACAACATCCGTGAAGGGTTCGGGCACAGAGCTCGAATGTAGGAATGACAGAATTACCCCTGAAGTTGGGTAAAGCACTAAACGTTCCCGGATAACGCACACTTGCACCGTTTAGCATTCCAATCCCTACAAAAGCTCAAATAAACCTCGCAAAGCATATATATATGGAAAACAAAGTTTATACAGTACAAGAGCTTAAATACGTGAAATAACGGTCGCAAGCGTGCGCGCATGCATAATTAACGGGCGCAAGATATACAATATTTGCGACTAATCACTAGTCTAGTGTATACTCGACAACATACATGTAAAACAATTTCACGCTTATGTATATATACAATCATGTCAAGTCTCTTACTCGAGTCATACAATAGTCATTATTTATAATATAACATAATTTACATCATTAATTTACTAATTCAACATCAAATCATTTCAAGGTTATATATCCCTAATAACCATAAGTATGTGATCAAGTTAGGATATTAGTCACAACACCACAATTATCTTACTAAGAACATGAAAAATATTATCACTCTTATTTCAACAACATGCTGCCCAGAATTTAAAATGCAGATTCGAGGCTCTTCCGATCCGTTTTTGGAAAAACTTAAAACTACAAAGTTGTTCGGAACATGATTTTCTATAAGGACAAGCGAACACGTTTCTATAGCCTGCATAAAACAGACCCGAAACTAATATATAATATTCGCCCCTGTTTTCGGTAGTTTTCTGCCCAGAATTTTAAAACGCCGATTTGAGGCTTTTTCGACTCGTTTTTGAAAAAACTTAAAACTACAAAGTTGTTCGGAACATGATTTTCTACAAGGACACGCAAGCACGCTACCGTAGCCTGATTAAAACAGACCCGAAACTAACATATACAGTTCGGACCTGTTCACGATAACTTTCTGCGCAGAATTTTAAAACGCCGATTTGAGACTTTTCCGATCCGTTTTCGGAAAAACTTAAAACTACAAAGTTGTTCAGAATATGATTTTCTACCGGACTTTGCGGACGAAACATCCATTTTAGAAACCAAAAAAGCTCAAAACAGTTTTTAATATGACGATTTACTTAATTTCATAGATTTCTAAAATTCAAGAGGTTGTATAACATCTCAATCCCTATAATGATGTTATTGCATCTGAATCTACATGGATGATGATCCTAATACATTGCATATCATTTTTAACATCAATTTCATATTAATTTAGGGATCCAAATACATGTTCATGTGAAATTTCATTATAGATACATAATATACACATATAGGTTATTAACTTGCCTTGGATTGTATGGAGAAGTTGAATCTTCTTGAAATCCTCTTAGCTTTCTTCTCTTATTACTCTCTCTCTCTAAAAACCCTAGCTCCCTTAGTGAAATGATAAAATGAAGACTTATTTTCTTCTTTTCTATTTATACCTAGGGTTAGTTTATTTACAAAAATGCCATTGCCCCAAATTTAACCCTCTCGATTCTTTTACGCGTTAATTCGCTTCTAATATTTAAGTTGCACATTCGTATCTCAATGAATTCATTTTAAGTTTTCATTTTCAATAATTTTGAATATATATACTGACATAGTTTCATTTCCAAACATTTTGAATATATATACTGACATAGTTTAATTTCCACACATTTCAAATATATATACTGACCGGGCTCTCCTCATAGCTTTCATTGGGATGCAGCGCAACCCTATCTAACTTTATGTGTAGGTGTGAGTCCTCGGGACATAAGAACTTCCTCAACATGGATACATAAAAAATATCGTGTACTCGCTGGAGCTGGTAGGGTAGGGCTAAACGGTAGGCAACTGATCCCACCCTACCCAACACTGTAAACGTACCCACATATCATGGTGAAAGCTTCCATTTGGCACCAAAACGAATAACGTCTCTCATGGGTGAGACCCTCAACAACACTTGGTCCCCAACGACAAACTCTAACTTTCTCTTCCTTATGTTAGCATAAGTGTTTTGACGATCTTGCGCGGTCTTCATCCGTACACGAATCAAGTCAACCTTCTCCGAGGTCTCCCTAACAATATCCGGACCCAACATCGGATGCTCTCCGAACTTTAACCAAGATGTAGGGAATCGACAAGGCTGACCATAAAAAGCCTTGTATGGTTCTATGCCAATAGTTTGCTGATAACTATTATTATATGCAAACTCCACCAGTGGAAAATGTGTATCCCAACCACATTTGAAGTCCAACATACAAACTCGTAACATGTCCTCAAATATTTTGTTTACCCGCTCCGTCTGACCATCAAACTGAGGGTGGAATGCAGTAATCAAACTCAACTGAACTCCCATCGCCTCTTGAAGATCGCCCCAAAAGTGAGAGATGAAGACACTGCCACGGTCGAACACGATATCACATGGTACCCCATGAAACTTCACAATCTCGTTAATAAATAATGTGGCATACTATGCTGCCATATAATCCATCCTTACTGGAAGGAAATGAGCCACCTTTGTCAGTATGTTAATAATGACCCAAATAGAATCATGATCGCACTGGGATCTTGGCAACCCAATAATGAAATCCATGGAGATACTTTCCCATTTCTAACTGTACAAACGAACTCTCACCACGAAGTCTAACATAACTGAACTACTAAGATGATCCATAAATCAATACTCCTAAGTCCCGACTCGCTAAATTTCATGCGTGGAGTGTCTCGCAAGAAAAATCCAAATAAGGAACCCCTCCGATACACTACTGTCAGCTTATCGAGATAAGGAATTTGTCAACTCAAGACCACTAGTGATACAAGAATCATCCAACTCCAAAAACCACTTATCTTTGGACTCAACGATTCATCACACAACAATTAATCCAACTTCCCCTATTCAATAAAGATGTCAATATTCATCAATCATGCCTCGATACTTAACTCATAATCAACTAACAGATGGTACTGAAAGCTCAAAAGCCAACTTTACTCCGAGTTGTCAATAACACTTGCCTTGCACTTATATTGATGGTGAGTTAACCAATATGGCAACCCTTAGGATCCACTAAGGTTGCACATGTGCATAAGCATACAACTTCTATGCATGTGCGAATATTGTTCCATCTTTCCAAGTCTAGACTTAGGTAAATAATATCAACAAGGTTCATACTCTCTCAAACAAGACAACACCGACAAAGTTGCATTCTCGGCGGTCAACGATCCCTCACACAAAGGTTTTGAACTAACCCAAGATGCAATATTCCCCTTTGCACACCCCGACTTCTCACGATTTAGTAACTCCAACCCAAGGTTATAGACCCTCGCTAGATTCGACATACCACTCTTTTGTTAAAAACACGTATAAGAATTCAACCTATCTGATAGGATTTTTCTTGGACTGTGAGTATATTAGAATTTTCTCACCGAACATGAAATGAAATTGGTTCTTCAAACCACGAATAAGGCTTGTACATTTTCCAAACAACGAGGTAAGACAAAAAATTCCCACTTATCCTACCAAATCAGAATATAGAATTTGGCACACTCACCATCCGAATACTCATCTTCCAGCACACTAATACTACCTGATCTTTATGAAGAACGGTGTGCTATCCAACATGTCAAAGGTCGTAAATATAAGGTAGTGGGTACCTTCACGTACCGTGACCCCAATTAACACTCAGCACTCCACACATAACTGAAGTAAAAATTAAATATATTACGAACCCATTCGTGGGTGTTTGCCTAAGAGTAAACACCCTCCTTATAAAATTTCTCAAAACCGGTTGAAACACTCTCTTGTTGTCCCGCTATAGTGGGGGTTATGACAACCATTTCAATGAATGGTCCAACATTTAGAATCCCAAAATATCTCAATCCTTGCCATTAATGATGACACTTAGTTGGTAACACTTTCATCAGTCAACCAAAAATTGATCGAGCTACACAGGACCTACCATTATCAAAAGACCATCAAGACCATTCTATGACTATTCACTAGTTTAGACATCACCAAAATCGAACATCTTACACTTGATTTCGGAACGCGTCTTTAACCACACACGATCTAAGTAAACATTATGTCACTGACTACTCACTCGTGCTCTAATTCACATTAATACATAACGAGGGCTACAACAAAGCCACATTACCATATCTGGTGGATTCAAAATCAAGCACCACCATTATAAAGGTGCAACAAATTAGTACCCCCAATCACCGGGTGATAACATAACACCTAACTCATGGATATATCACCAACTCATGCGATCACACTCGCATAAAATGAAACTCCTATTGAACACTCCCTCGTGATGTTCTCACTCGACAACTCCTCCCTTAGAGATTCGCTACTCATCGTAGGGTTCAAAACTGGTAACTTCAGCTCAAGTCCATCCCTTAGCACACCCATATTCATGTTCCTCTCTCGATAACTTTTAACAAATATACCGGTGCTACAAAGCAAGATAACCACATCTTATCGAACACCAATTCTAATCTAGGGATTTACGAAGAACACTGAACTCCATTCATTGCCAAATACGGAAAGAAAAATACCTAAAAAAAATTCTAGACTTCTCCAATATCAATCCTCGTATGACCTTGCGATAAGGACTTCCTCATCCCTATTGTCATGGACAAGATATCGTAACATTACTGATGCATTCTCATGAACTTGTTCGGGATAACTCGTCGAAACATTCCACTCTGAACAAGTGAGTATCCAACCCACTAATATATCTTGTGCATGATCGAACACACACCTAATCATCCTTAAGTTGATTCCATTACGGATTTAATACGATCAGAACACTAAAAACCACGATGCCACTCCAATGCGACATATATCGCTTGTGTGGACAACGTGTAGGGTTACACGCCTACCAAACTTCCCTGATACCAACACAATATTTCAAGGATAAACACTTATCCATTCCAGATTCAGACTCATTAATCTCCCATTTAATATCATCAAACGAATGAATCTAGTTCGTGTTTTTCACAAGTATGATAACACTCCTGCGTACACCAAAATTGGACCCCTCAGGTCATCCTTTGATGGGGTGGGACATACAATGATTTGGAGTAGTCCTCTCTCAAATCAAAACCCTTCATTTACATGTTCATGAGTAATAATATACTCTTATTATGATAAGACTTACTTCGTTAACCATTCACTTATTAATACGTCATCGAATGCCTCAACAGTCTGTCCATTACGGATGGAGCGCGATAATTTATTATCAGGAAAATATCACAACAACAACTGGACCACATCATTTTGAGGTGTGCTATATCTAAAGCTCTACCCTTCCATATTGGAAACAACTTCAGATAACTACACGCACAAGTGGTACCAATAACTCAGTGGTACTACAGGGTGGGCTATAACTTATACCAACTTCTTTACAGCCATAAGAGCGAAGATATTCAAAGTTGATAATGCACAAAAAATATACATGTGTTTCCTCCCCCTAAAGCACCAAAAGTCAACTCAATCATTGAGTTCAACATTAGTTTTCTCGCCTACTGGTGGGTGATGAAACTACGATAGTTACACGCGAATTGTGGTCTCTTAAAATTCTTGGACCCTTTGCCCTCCCAGAGTCCACGTCTCATCAAATCACCATCTTAAAAGATAGTAAGTGAACACGTATCATAAAAAAAATTATTCAAGTGGAGCACTAGTCATAATTACAACAAGTACTCACACACAGACCTCACGCGTACTATCCCGTTGTCGATCGGAGATTCACCTCATACATGGGACGTCTCACGAATGAAATCCGAACAAGGAACCTTCCCTATACACAAGGCTAGCTCCGAATCGCTCGTCAAAATCGTAGCGTGAAGATATTCAAGGTCATCGAATACAATAACTAATCGTAAGGCTCTACGTATCAAGGAAACAATGCGCGAAAAACGTTACGGACGCCCTCAGATCCCTAAAGGCTCTAAAACCGTGCTCTGATACCAACTGTGACAACCCTGCTTTTTATATCTAATTCGGTTAGCTATGCCCAATTAAATTAAAGCGGAGCGTCAATATGTTGGCATTAGAAACAAAATTTAAGTAAATGCAGTAAAGTAAACATGTACACTCTAATATGCGTAACCAAATCATACAATAACAACTATAACAAGTGAAACCAACTCATAACTATTAACTGTAATAATTCATC
Organism: Sambucus nigra; assembly: GCA_949130495.1. NCBI lineage: Eukaryota > Viridiplantae > Streptophyta > Magnoliopsida > Dipsacales > Adoxaceae > Sambucus > Sambucus nigra. The sequence goes on from OX422219.1 coordinate 178,544,888, forward strand.
AGTAATCTCAAACTGAAAATATATAGTTTATTTGTATCATTTAGACTTTTAGCATCTATATTATACATGTCTAATAGTTTTATAAAAATAATCCACTACAACTTAGTAACTGTGTAATGCCAATACATGCGGCCCAACACAAAACGAAAAAGAATAATACAACAATTCTCTCAAATACCAAGTATAAACAACGTGATATTAATCTCTGATACCACCCTTAAGAAAAGGGAAACAAGCGACATAAATTAAAAATAGAATAACTCCACAGCTACAGGAATCCTAAGATTGATATAATCTCATCAAGCTCCATAGTCTATTGTCCATCGGGACGAGAACCTGTCATATATTATATATATAGGAGAGGAGAAAGAAGCAAGATAGATGTACGTCAAAGCAAGAAAACAAGCTATAAGATTATAATATGTACTTATAATGAAAGCACACTAGTCATTACTCGTCTACAGTAATTAAGTTGTTCAATTACCCAACCAATGTTCCTATGTCGTGGCTACCAAACCCAAACTCGAGTAACGTGTAGTCTCATATCGTATCATGATTAATCATTATTAATCTCATTTCAGTATTTAACGTATCAAAATATTTCCTTTAATTATAATATCAAATGCATCGATTCGGGATATTATTTTAAGACACAATCATAATATCTCACACAACAAGTCATATCGAGTCACTATCGCTACTCGGGGGAACATGTCGTAACACTAGGACTACACACCAATACTCCCCAATATTACGTGGCAAGGGCAATCGTACTAAGTCCTAAATCACATGGCGTTTTAAGGTCTTTCTATCCAACCCGCATTACAACCATGTGTCCGGTTCTGGTGGTTTATCTCCGACACGGCACTCGAGCGGAACCTAACCGGATCAATCACAAAAAATCGCATTCAACATGTGCCTACGTCGACCGGAGGACTAGTCTAGTGTATACTCGACAACATACATGTAAAACAATTTCACGCTTATGTATATATACAATCGTGTCAAGTATCTTACTCGAGTTATACAATAGTCATTATTTATAATATAACATAATTTACATCATTAATTTACTAATTCAACATCAAATCATTTCAAGGTTATATATCCCTAATAACCATAAGTATGTGATCAAGTTAGGATATTAGTCACAACACCACAATTATCTTACTAAGAACATGAAAAATATTATCACTCTTATTTCAACAACATGTTGCCCAGAATTTAAAATGCAGATTCGAGGCTCTTCCGATCCGTTTTTGGAAAAACTTAAAACTACAAAGTTGTTCGGAACATGATTTTCTATAAGGACAAGCGAACACGTTTCCATAGCCTGCATAAAACAGACCTGAAACTAATATATAATATTCGCCCCTGTTTTCGGTAACTTTCTGCCCAGAATTTTAAAACGCCGATTTGAGGCTTTTTCGACCCATTTTTGAAAAAACTTAAAACTACAAAGTTGTTCGGAACATGATTTTCTACAAGGACACGCAAGCACGCTACCGTAGCCTGATTAAAACAGACCCGAAACTAACATATACAGTTCGGACCTGTTCACGACAACTTTCTGCGCAGAATTTTAAAACGCCGATTTGAGACTTTTCCGATCCGTTTTCGGAAAAACTTAAAACTACAAAGTTGTTCAGAATATGATTTTCTACCGGACTGCACATACGAAACATCCATTTTTGAAACCAAAACAGCTCAAAACAGTTTTTAATATGACGATTTACTTAATTTCATAAATTTCTAAAATTCAAGAGGTTGTTCTACATCTCAATCCCTATAATGATGTTATTGCATTTGAATCTACATGGATGATGATCCTAATACATTGCATATCATTTTTAACATCAATTTCATATTAATTTAGGGATCCAAATACATGTTCATGTGAAATTTTATTATAGATACATAATATACACATATAGGTTATTAACTTGCCTTGGATTGTATGGAGAAGTTGAATCTTCTTGAAATCCTCTTAGCTTTCTTCTCTTCTTACTCTCTCTCTCTACAAATCCTAGCCCCCTTAGTGAAATGATAAAATGAAGATTTCTTTTATTCTTTTCTATTTATACCTAGGGTTAGTTTATTTACAAAATGCCATTGCCCCAAATTTAACCCTCTCGATTCTTTTACACGTTAATTCGCTTCTAATATTTAAGTCGCACATTCGTATCTCAATGAAATCATTTTAAGTTTTCATTTTCAAACATTTTGAATATATATACTGACATAGTTTCATTTCCAAACATTTTGAATATATATACTAACATAGTTTCATTTCTACACATTTCAAATATATACACTGGAATATTTTTTTTTTCCAATTTCAATTCAATTAAAAAAAGCGGGGTATTACACCAACAGACTTGTGGTTATTGAAAAGGAAAGTCTGGTAGGGGAGAACCTGGATCTGGTTAGTAAAATCAAGAAGCTAGAGGGTGTGGTCCCAAGCATAAAGGAGGATAACTATCCGGATGGCTAGAATGCGGCCTACGATGACGCTGAGCTCCATATTGCCTATGCTAAGAAGCTTTACTTCAAATAAGGATGGGACCAAGTCTTGGGAGCAGCAGGAGTCCTACCAAAGTCCAACCAATATAAGCTCCATTCTCTAGGGCCTTCTCTCATTGCTATTGAGGAGTTTCCTACTAATTAGCCGGCCAACCAGGCTAAAGAGGGGTAAAAGGAGGTCGAGGCGACCGTCGACCAGGGGGAAAACTACCGAGAAGGGGAAAGAGCCAGAGACCTCTGAGAAGGTGAAGGAGTGAAGTCCTATAGCCTTAGGATCTTTTCCTTCACTCTATCATTGTATTGTAATTTTTTTTCTTTCTCTTGTCGTAATGGCTCTTGCCCCCCTTTCGGACTATTAATGAAAAAGACTTTCTTTTTTGTTGATATTCCCTTTTCCATTATGTTGATGTTCTTTGTACTTATAATTTGATTTGCTGTTTGTAACTTATAGTTGTGAAAGACTATATACCTCCTTCCTCAAATCTCGGTAAGGTTCTAGGTTCAGGTGTGAGTGGGCAGGCTCGTCGGGCCTTTTTAAAGGTCTGTAAATAGCTGAAGACAATAATTATAGTGTATAAGGACTGGTCCGAGCTAGTGGCCAAGTTGAAGTATGACTTCTAAGTCATAAAAGAGATCAATTCCTCTGTTTAGGAGGAAATAAATGATCTAAGGGCCTGTCTTGAAGCAAATAAGGACGTGGGCCAGTTGGGCGAGATAATTTAGGCAGAAAATGATGCTCTGAAGAAGGAGGTTGGCAAGATGAAGGAGGACATCCAGCAAAAGTATACCATTATAACCGGACTTTAGAGAAATGTCAAAAGACTAAGGCATCTCTTCAGGATGGGGCCTCTGGAAGCATAGGCAGCAGGTTATGATAAAGGCTGGATCGATGCACCTGCGAGGCTGAAGGAAGCCGAAGACATGGCATATAAGCATGAGTGGATGAACGCCCTTAAAAAGCTCAAGACCCCTAATGATTCAGAGTTGTGGTACAAGTACCAAGTAGACTGCCTAGCTTATAATTAGTCCCCATTTGGGAAGGACGAGAAATGGATTCCCATTGACGTCAATCATGCCCAGATGATGAACCACTACCTTGAATACAACGAGGAAATGTTTGCCCCCAATCCAGATGATGGTCGAAGAGCACGCGTAGCAGAATATCTAGCTTGCTATTCATAGTTGTTCTGAATCCATGTATAGTTTTTATAATTTTTTGTACCCTAGTGGTCTTCAGTCTTTCGCCGAAATAAATAAAGTTTGTTCATTAACTTTAGTATATTTTGAGGTGTTACCGACTAAATATAGTTAATATTTACTTATTCATTTTGGGCATTTCTGACCAGGAAGAGTTGATACCTACTAATCATTTAGGACTTTCGCTAACTAAATAATACTGTTAATCATTTTGGGCCTTTTTCCAACTAAATGAGTTAGTAACAAATGTAAATCATTTTGTGCCTTTTCCGACTAAATGAATTAATAACTAAGGTTGATTACTTTGGGCCTCAGTCGACTAAACAAGTTTATAACTAATGTTAATCATTATTCCAGTCCAATATGCCTTAATGACATTATTCCATCTACCTTATCTTTTAGGTTGTATCATCGCATTTCCTTAGGCGTAGGAGAGATGATGGAAATAATGCACCTGGTTAATGGACCATCCACCCGATTAAGATTTTAGCGACCAACATAATTGGAAACCAACCTGAGTTGACTTTTTGCCTAAGGATCCCCTGTAGGGCTTTCATTGTTGTCGGGGAAACTCGTGGGGCCCTTTGTGTTTGATATGATAAAGACCTGATGATTCTAGTAATTGAAATAAACTTAACAGCTTATTATAATTATTATGAACCCTACTCGGCGAAATAAGTTAAATAATCTATTATAATCTAAAGGAGTCATGTTATGTGCAAGGAAGTTCCTTAGTTGAAGTATGTTGAGCCACCTACTGTAACCAAGTGTGGTTTTACTTAATGTCCAGAGAATGGAGTTGTTGCTTGGAAATAGTGGAAAATACCGAGACATATAATATAAAATGGAAACAACCAATATGTAAAAGCAAGATGTGAGAGCCAATGGGCCTTTATTTACTAAGTAATAACTTAAGAGCAACATAAGTTCAAAATGAAAATTTGTGTAAACTAGATGTGCTAAAGAAGATTAAAAATAGAACTTCTCGAGGTTGACTGCATTTCATGCTCTTGGTATCTCTCTTCCCTCTAACGTTTCCAACTGATAAGGTCCCTGAAGGTCATCCCTTATTAACTTGAAAGGTCCTCCTAGTTTAGTCCCAGTTTGCCATCTGACGATCTTACTGCATTACCGATGACTTTCCTTAGGACATAATCTCCTACCTAAAATTTCATCCGATTGACTCTCTTATTGTACTGCATCTTCAGTTGTTGTTGATATGAAGCCAGCTTGATCATGACTTGCTATATTTATTCGTCTGCCAAGTAAAGTTCAGTGCATAAGGCATTATTATTTGGCCCTTGGTCGACCAAGTTGGTTCTCATGGTAAGGAGACTCGCTTCAAGTGGGATGATGGCTTCTATTTTGTATGTAAGTGCGAACGGAGTTTCCCCAATAGGTCTTCTAGGCGTGGTACTGTAGGCCCAAAAGACATGAAGGAGTTCATCCACCCAGGCACCCTTTGCTCTTTATAGTCTCTTTTAGATGCATCACCTTTCAACCGTATATATTCTCGATCTCCTAGTAGTTCACTATCAAATTGTTCATTGTGTGCATTATTTGTCTCCATAGGTTGATGATTTTGGTCGTGGTGGACTCCGTAAGCATCGTCAATTAGGTCGGTCAATGGATGATGTGTTGGTGAATCATTTACCACTTCCACTCCTTGGTGTTTAGTTACGTGGTCGATTACCAGTAATTCTTTGAGAACATAATGTACATGTTTTTCACCATGGTATGTCCACCATACGATACATTTGTTATAATCTTGACAAATTCCCCACTGTATTAAATGTAACTCAACATCTTCTAAAGATTTATATTTTTCATTGATACAATGGGTGCACGGACACAGAATCTTCTCACTTTTAAGGTTCTTAAAAGCGTAGCGAATAAATTCTTAAGTGCCTTTAATATAACTATTAGTTATTCAGTCAGTCTCCCCCATCCACTCTTTGTATTGTGGAAAATCCACTTAATAATCTTCAAATTGGATTCCTGTGTTAACATGATAAAATAAATATCATGTTGCATAAATATAGTGTCAATAACGCACCAATCAATCAAACTATGACATAACTAAAATACAAGCACACACCAATCAAAGATACTACACAATCACTTAAACTCAAATTAAATAAAATTGTCTACTAATATTATTACAACATAAACAAAATATTACTACAATTAGTACTTCAACAAACGATAAACTAGCCGAGTGGTAAAAGAAATAATTTTTCAAAAAATTCCCCTCTCCACACTCGACGTACACTGGAGTCTTTTCGTAACCGTAAAATACTTTATCAACCAGGAACTGACACTTACCCTCCTACAAAGGCCGATTATGTACTAAGGTCTTTACATGAGTGGAGATGAGCGTGCACACCCCAACGACAAATTTACCGCTCACGTACTTTATATAGTATTTCTCGCCATAATCAGTGTGGGTTATTAGAGATGATCCAAGACCTGTGGCATGCTGAGGCACTGAGAAGGGGAATGTTAAAGGAGGAATCGACATCTATGAGGGGAATGGAAAATGAGGAAAATTTTGAGGAGGTAAGGGGTAACTGGGATGCATTGGGTGATGCAGGGGCATAGACCGATTAAAAGGGACACAATTTGTGAAAGTTTATCATTCAGGCATCTCAATTCATTTCGAAGACCCATTATATGCCCTTCAGTCCTAGAATGACATTCATCGTTGGACGAGAAATGCTTATTAACAGAAGAAAGCTCATCCACGAGAGGTGCAAAGTGTTTGAATCTTTTTTTGACATATATGACCCCAAACCTCTTGTCCTCCCTCTATGGTCCTTCCCTAAGGTTCATGTGAGGGCATTATTGCCAATATCGTCGAACGGGCTTGAAGTTGACTGAATACTGATAGACGCTATTGATTTTAAAGTCTTGGCCAATTGAGGAGGGAATTTATTATCTTTTTCTCATTATGCATGCAGGTACAAGTTGGACCAATTCGGTGTCTTTCATTCATCTGGGCTGCCTTTTGTCTTAATCGGCCACTTGTTCTTCAAATCTTCATAAGATTTCGAGCCAAGCCAATGGACATCAGTTTTTTTGGCCCTATTCTGCTTGTTTTTCTCCCTTTGCAACATTTTCGAATCCTTTGCCTCACTTTCCAGGAAATCATTCCAATGACAGATTAGCATCTTAACGTTCTAAGGGACTTTGTCTTTGAGCGCCAAAATGTGAAAGCTCTATGCTCACTTAGGGAAATGCTTTTTCCTAAGGTTTCTCCAATATGTTCGGAGTTGTTCAGCAACCCGATAAAGAACCTTATTTTTTGAGTTTGCCGAGACTCCCCCCCTCCCCAAGGCTTGAACCTAAAAAAAAGTAAAAAAAAAAAACTTCTGTTGAGTTGCTCATAAATTTCATCTTTAATAGCTTTATCTACAAGGTTACAATTATAAGCTCCTCGCACTCCCACATTCATTTTTGCCAAGGACAAATACTGGGCTTTAAATTGTTGAACGTGATTCTTATCCCTCATGGGGTTATTTCCCAATAGAGAGAACCCAATGGGCTTCTTCTCAACTAACCCGATAGTTTCAACAGCGTTGGGCATGTTTGTTGGATTTATGGGTGTACCTTGTCTACTGTAACTCGGAGTAGGGGCATGAACCGTTGGTGGAGTTGAGTATTACTCACCAATTAGCGATGAGAATTCTCCTTGTGTTGGTGTCACGTCCTCGGTTGGAGCGTTGTTTCCATTATCGCCCAACATTATCTACAAAAATAATAAAAGTTCAATGTATATCTATAATAATAGATGCATAATTTCAAATTTCAATATGAAATTATAACTAACAAACTTAGTTTTATGACCATATACTATAATCTACGTTTTCATGGTAAGACTTTAATAAAAGTTCATTGTGTTTGATCTCCATCAAGTCGGGATTTGTTATTAAAAAACTATGGATTTTTGGACGTGTCCAATTAGGAGGAAGCTATCTATAATGAATGCATAGATGTCAGTGACATGAACTCGAAATATCTTCCTCTTTAGCCTATTGGCAAGATTGAGTTTAACATGCATGTGTCGTGAGACATCACAGTCTTCGGCAATGCTCTTTGTAGGTAATTCTATTCGTAAAGGGTGAATTTTTTTTGCCTTCTATAACAGCGTAAAAAATTTCAATGTTGTATCGGTTTTATGTATGCGAAATATATATTGCACAGCTTCATGCTAGCATTCTGTTAGGGAAAACAAAATACGATCGAACAAGTACTCTTGCTGGAGATGAACTCTACGGTTTCCAAGGTAGTTAAAATTTTCAATCTTCCTATTCCTATACCAATAAATTAGAGTACCCATTGAATGAGGCTCATTAATGAAAGATCTACGAGTGTGGTCCAATTGCAACCTTTCCCACTCTTGTTGCCATTTATTAGCACCGTGACTCATTTTCCCTGAGAAAAATAAACGAGGCATGATTATGATTCCTATAAATAATGGCTTTAATGAATCATTAACTAGTTATTATGTACGAGGGTATGAATTTCGTGCACAGATACACACAGAAATACACACATACACATAGACATACACACAAAGATATACACACATACACACATAAATATATATGAATGCGATTGTGGAGTCACTTCGGGTCGAATAATCCCGAAACTGACATAGCTTGTAATTGAAGTAGAGAACGGTACGACCCAAGGCCCCACACAATGGTCACTTTCTCGCTCATATGAAGTCTTTTCTTTACAATGTAAATTCCCCCAACAACATGGCATTTGAAAAGGAGAGCGTGGAATCAAACTATAGTTTCATAACAAGCCTTACTTCCCCTCACTCTCCTTAACAAAATCAAACTCCACCATATAAAATCAGTAATGGTAACACTAAGTTATTAGGTTTTGAATACCTACTTTTGTCATTTAAGCAAAAAATCCCTAAAATAAATACTAACATCTACCCTAAAATTAACCCTTACAAACACTAGTCGTAAAATTAACCCTTACAAACATTAGTCATAAAATTAATCCCTTACAAACATTACCCCTAAAATTAATCCCGAATTTAGCATCAATATTAAACTTAAACCAACATTAGTCATATATTTTGTTTCTAGACTTTAACCAACATTAGTCATATATTTTTTTTTCTTTAGCATCAATATTAAATGACACACATTTTTTTATATTTCAGCCCTAAACCTAAACCAACATTAGCATCAATACACACACAGATACATTATACATGCACATAAACAGATATACACTGTACACACATACATACACATATACATATACACACATATATACACATATACACACTAAAATACACACACATACACACATGCACATACACACACACACACACACATACACATATACATACACTGAAATACACACACACACATAAATACACACACGTACACACATATACACACTGAAATACACACACACAAATACACACAAAAATACACCGAGATTGAAATATTACCTTAGAGATTGAAAGAGAGATGGAAATTGAAAGAGATATGGAGATTGAAATCGCACAAAATTGCACGAGAGCCAAAAGTTTGGAGGGATTAGGGTTTTTACGAGGTAAATGACATAGTTTGACAGGGTATTAAGTATAAGAAACTTGTCATGGCTAAGGGTGGTGACCACATGCCATGACAACATTAATTTTTAACACGTCAGTGTGTAAATAATAATCCGGTCAGGGCCAAAATCTGTGACTTAGTTCCCAGAATGGTCATAATCTAAGGTCGTGACCTTATTCGAGACTAGATTTGGAGGGAAACTTGGCGCCATAATGGTCACGGATGGATCACGGCTTATATCCCTGACTCACACGAGTCACGACGATTATCCATGACTACATGCGAGATGAGCCATTACCACGCCGCATCATAGACTTCGTCACCCCTATTTTGGTTATGGTCACAACTATGGGTCGTGACCCATTTTCGGTGACTGTTCGCCTAGTTTGGTGTAGTGTGTTATAATAAAGTTGTCGTGTTCGTTGTTCTAGGGCATGATGCTTTATTTTTGTGATGTCTCATCCTGAGAGAGGGTCAAGCCCGCATTTATATTATATTGGAGATGAGACTTTGAAGAGTATAGTTGTTTAATTATATTCGATCCCTGGGCGTAGGGACCTTACTGGAGTGATTCAGGGGATATCGGGGTTACCGTCGAGCCCAGAGATTGATCTCGTTATTGATTTAGCGCTAGGGACTTAGTGATAGTGTGAGCGGCGTATTTTATGACTCCTTTAGAAAAGTGGGAGTTGAGGATTAGACTTAGTATTTTAGGGGGCTAAAATTTTCATTGTCCCAGTAATGTGCTTTGCCCCTACGGATCTTAATAACCGACAAAGATAAGTAGTAGTGTATCAGGGGGTTTCGTTGTTTGGATTTCGCTTATGAGAAATTCCACGCATGAACTTTAGTAAGCATCGAAAGCTGGGAGACTTGTTGGGCACTAGGGCATCGGTTTAGTACATTAGTCGTTACACGTGTGTAAATAACACTTCGAGTACAGAGATATGATATGAGTTAGGGCCAGTGGAGCCAGGTAGTGCTATGTAAAAAGCAGTGGGGAATGTTTATACCACTATTTGATAAGTGGGGAAAGCTCGAAAGAATTTACTCATGATTAGTAGGGTAATCGAGTCTACCCTTACTGTAAAGTCACGCAGAGCATGCGGGGTCCAATTTGATGCATGTAAGTTGCATCCATGGTATGTGTGCGGATATGCGCAGGGTATAGGGTGTATGGGCACCCTGGTTAGTTCTATATTCATTATTGTTTGAGATAAGGTAACATGGAGGTAAATGAGTTAAGTCGTATGCCTATAGGGCGGTTAACAATCGAGTTAAAATAGTAAGGTGGACTGAACTTCGTTAGTAGAAGAAGATAGTCCAGACATATACAATAGGGAGACTTATCACATTCAAGATGGGTTAAAAGAATGCGATAACATAGTCAATGGATCCTTCTTTCCAAGGGAAATAGTTTTGGGAAGTAAAGCAGAGTTGCCCTCAGTCAAGATCTGACGGTGGCTTACGCATAAATATGAAGTTGATTATAACAGAAGAGAAGGATCGACGAAGTGCACAATTTTTTAGCAGATGCATCGGTGAGTATTTTTTGGTATACCCAAGTGGGGGAGTAAGATATACCACATAAAGTGGGATACAATACGTGTGGGTCGATGTGGAGTGAGACATAATGAAGTTTGTCTCCAGGCGCACCACTTGTTAGATGGAAAAAGGTTGGTCCTAAGAGACTAACTAAAGTTTTGCAATATATGGAGATTCCAGTGACGGAATGGATGGGTATACCAATGGAGTTCATTTTTGGTTACTAGTGTCACAGAAAGTTCAAGATTTCCTTTGGATTTGTGGGATCGCTTGACCAAGATGGAGCAATTATTGTTAATTTAAGTGAATTAAACAATTGGGCAGTGTGCCCAACATTTCATTATCAAAAGAGTAATTACCATTGGTAGGGTTGCGTGTGATAACTCATACCAATTTATTACTGGTGTGGTGCATATTTAGGATTTGTATGGGAGACCATGTCGTCCTCCCTCTGGTTAGTTAGAGGTGGTGGATAACAAGATTTTCGGGCCTAACGTTATTTAGGGTACATCGACGAGGATTGAATTAATCATGAAGTTATTTTTGGGTAGTTCAGGAGAGTTGAAAGAGTTTTTTCGTCACGAATCAAAGGTTTTTAAACTTTAACGTGAGTGGTCAGGTGTTGCTGTGGGTGTCTCCCATAAAGGGAGTTATGCGATTTGGTAAGAAGGAAGGTTGGCACCTAGGTATGTGGAGCCTTTCCTCATTATTGAGATGATAGATCCAGTGGTGTATAGGCTCGCTTTACTGGAGCATTTACATCAGGTTCACGATGTGTTTCGTGACATAGTATATCGACATAAAATGATTAGAAGAGACGTGTCACTATTTTTAGGCCGTAATGAGTAGGACGTTGTCCAATATGGTACCGTTTGTGTGCGTATAGTGAGGGCACCACAATGTTATTGTGAGTTTATTTGAATACATAAGGATGTCATGAGGGATAAGTATTCAGAGCCCTTGGTACCAAGTATATCCGAATTTTGGGGACAAAATTCTGTTGTAAAGGGGGATGTAACACTCCATATTTTTAGAGTAATTTAATTTGCACGTGTGCATGTAATTTAATTAATTTGAGAAATTAAGTGAATTGAATAAATGTTAATTATCAATTGTAAGGATTAATATTTATGTGATATTATATTTACTTGTGTGATAAGTAAATAAAAACATGTTAATTTACATTACGTCGTAAGTGAGTAACATCGACGGGTTTGACGGTATCTCATTTGGGACGCGCGGTTAGGGTCGTGTTAGGATTGAGATGGAAAGTTTTTGTTTGATAACTCATATGGTGACTTTGAGTGAGCCAATGATATGGAATGGGTCGAGATAATCATAATTAGGTACTCGGGGGTTGTGATCTGGTTTTGGGAACTTTTTAGACTAAACGGGACCCGTATAAGGGCATTCTTATCATTTTACTCATGGGACTTAACCTAATTTCGGGATTTAGGTTATATCTTGGGAAGGTGGATGGAGTGGGAAACCATTTCACCACCCAAAAGACTTAGGTTTTTAGAGAGAAAATAATAAAGAAGGAAAAACTAAGAGAAATTAAAGAAGAAACAATCCGAAAGGAGAATTGAGCATTTTAGATTTAGAATCTCCATGAGTTAAAAGGCAAATGTTTATCTTGATTTAATTATTGATGTGCTTTCAATAGTTCATGAAAAATTTGGTGTGGGAATACAAACTTTTGGGTGGGATTAACATGTAAAACGAGACTTTTGGGATTGAATTCATTGAGAAATAATATGAATGTAATCCCGTGTTAAATCTGAGATGATTAATCTTATAAAGATACGATCTTTAATGACTAATATGTGAATTAGTGAAATCTCAAATTATAATGGAGAGATTGAATGATTCTTGATAAATAAATCACATTCCCATGAATGGATAAGTTTTCGAGATAATTCGAACGTAAAAATGACTACTTTTATGTTTAGGATTGATAGAAAGATTATATTTTGGGTTTGAATGATGATGGATATTCATATGGTTGATGGGAAGAAGAAGAAACCTGTCAAAAATTGGCTCACTACTCAGGAGAACCGAATCGATTCGCTAGTCAAGGACGAACTGGTTTACCCATCGAACCAGTTCGGGCAACCTTGTAAATTGGTTCACTGGGCATGGCTTCTTCATATTTTGTTTTGTGATTTTTATGGGACATTGAGGGTTCATATTGGTTTACAGAGTTCAATAGTTAATATAGGACTTCTAGGAATATACTTGAGTGATTATAATATACCTTGGGTTGTACGAGAATCAAATCCGGGTGTGAATTTACTAGTGAACTAGGGTTAATGACACTAGGGTTATAGTTTATGGAATCGGGTTAGGATTTTGAAAAGAGTTAGGTTGCGGGTTTGAGTAGAATAGCTCACTGGCTAGAAACATAAGGTTATCGAATTAATATATGTAAGTTCATACTTGATAAATTAGGAATCGATAAAGACTCGAAATTTATGGGTTAGTGCTACGAGTGATATATGCATGATTAGCGGGTTATATATATATATATATATATATATATATATATATATGTGTGTGTGTGTGTGTGTGTGTGTGTGTGATTGATATCTGTGAACATTACGACTCTATGGATGTTATAGTTGGAGGTTGCGTGTAGTAGGCAGTCCACTCTAGTGTGACCAACAGGTTTTAGGTCGTTTCCCCATGTCATAGGACTATTGCATGACCACTATATTTGAGTTTAGAGTCTAGTGGGGTAATGTGGTATGGTCATGACCCACAGATGTATGTCTATAATCGCCTCTAGTTATGTGTTTACGATTTGGGTTCGGCTGTAAGATTCCTATCCGGTGGCCTAGGAATAGTATATGATGTACCTGGAGCCTAATAGCATGCTAGGGAAGGCATCCACGAGGACAACTCGAGGGTGCACTGCATATACGTAAATAAGTGTGTCATATGTAAATGTGTGATAAAATGAATGTGTGAACATTAAATTAAATGTATCTAAGAGGACAGCTCGAGGATGCTAGGCATATGCGTATAAATGAGTGTTATATGTATATGTGAGCTTAACAAATATCCGAACATTGAAATTATAACTAGTGTAAAGTTATATTAATTTGTTAATGATAAGATTATAATTGAGAATTATAATGATGTAGCTTAAGTGATTAGCTAAATGAAAAACAAAGCAAACTAAAATACGTGTAACACAATTAGGATAGAGGTTTAGCGTGTGAGTCTAAGTTAAGTGGTTATACTAGCTAGGATGGATAGTATAAATAAGGAATTAAAATATATGCATTAGGTGCACATTATAGATGAGGGGCGAGGATAATCTCATGCGCGTGCGACACAAGATGAAAGTGAACATTTCAGATGCATTTGCAATATTGCATTTTAAATACTTGCAAAATATTTTCAAATGGTTTCGGTCTTTGACCCGTACCAAAATTCCTTTTTCAAAACCTTTTCGTTGCTCAGCCACAGGGATGCCAGGTTTAGATATCTTTCCATTCGGACGATACTACAAAATTTATAGATGCCTACAGGGTTCGATTAGATGCTTCTAACCTTGCTATATAGATTTGATTTCTTTTCAGTCATTTATTCAGGCATGTTGCCCATTGTTGGAGAATTTTTATATTATTTATATTTTACCTTATTTTATGTATCAATGGGTATTGTGTTTGGTATTATCGAGATTTATTCGGTTAATAAATGCATTTCATGCCATCTTTATTTTAGTTTATTCTTGTGGTGAATGTTTGGTTAAATTGGTTACTTTGATTCATATGATTGCAACAGTTTGTTAAATGGTAGGATGCTTTTAATAAGGCAATATATTAAGTTTTTAAAATTTGACACCAAGCCTAATAGGTTATTAATAATTAGATTTGTTTTTTACAGTGATGTTAAGAATGAACCAGACTGAGATTCCTACTTTATTTTAGTAGAGAATCTATCACCCCTTATTAGAATAGGTGGGGTGTCAAACAAAATATCATCAATAACTCATTCCACCAACCTGAGGGTCAGGAATGTTCGTAGACAATTAGATCAAGCTCAACTAATTTAATGCAATATATATAGTAGATTATTTAATGACATTCAATGATCCAAATTATCACTACCATCCTACAATTCATTCCATTGACACTCAATATATCTACTATAGTGGTAGGGAATTAATGCCCACATTAAAAATGTCTTATCTTAAAATTCCAAACATCTGGCTATATAATGGACACTTGGGAGAAACAATAGAGGATCGAATCGAAGTTATTCTAAATCAGAGTACTGAGTAAGACATATATCTTGGTCATTTGTGAAAGAAAATGACTGTTTCCCCTTTAGATTACATTAAAATCAATACGATTAATTGTCCAAAAACATATTTGAGTCTCATGAGGACTAAGTGATCCAGTAGTAGTTAAAGTAGTCATTTATTTACTTTCTAGTTGATCTTTTGCCCTTACAAAGACTCAAACCACCTTAGTGAAAGCCTAAGTTTGGTGATGTATCATTCTTCAATATACATTATATACAAGAGAGAAACACATTCATATTGAACGTGGGTACTCTTCATGTTTAATGGAATATAAGTGTTTTTCTTATGTTAAAAAAACGGTGGCGTTATTCACACTCCAACCAAATACCAAGGCGCTCCATTTTGTTCCCATATTTTGGAAATGACCACCTAAACCTTGCACCATCAAATTATCTTTCCTCTAAAAAATGGATGGACTTCCCCATCGATTTTTCTTAAAACATATAATCATCGTCTCACTTTCTATAAAATGATAGTTTTAATTTATATATTTTTTATGTAACTAATGTTGAGTTCTTACAAATTTATAATATTTATTTGTTAAATACATTAAAAAATAAGGGAGTTCCCCTAAATAGTCTTTGAGCAATAACATTTTTGGGATCTAACTCACTTATATAATTCTACTCTGGAGTGGAGGGATGTGGGGGCATGTGGGCACTCAAGTTCCCATCATTTTTATAATTTTTTTGTATGTAAATAAATATTAGGGGTAAAATACCAACTTTTAAAATCTAGGTTAAAAAGATATAAATGATGAAACCTTAAAACTCAAATCTTGTTTTTCTCACAACTCACTCGGTACCCGTTTTTTTCTTCTCCTCTCTTCTTCTCCACACAATTACTCCCCCTCACTACCATAAATTATAACACAACACAAGTTCACAACCACCTTACATTAAATAAATTACGTTATTTTTTTTATAAATACACAAAAAAACCTAAAAAAATTCAACTCAGGAGCTTCCGCCACTGAACCGTCGAAAATCGTTGTCAAATTAGCCTCCACACTCGATAATTCCCGACTCCGTTCCTGATACTACTAGTTTTGTAAACTTGATCAGCTAACGTGGTAAAACCACACCAGCAAAGTAAATAATGTGACAATGCCAAATTGTATACGGAAAGATATAGAATATACACTAAGGACTAAGGAAGTTTAGTGTCAAAATATATATTAGTGGACTAGAGCTCAAAATATCTTCTTTGTCAAGGACTATAATGAGAAATTCCCTTATTTTTATGTATCAAATAATATTTAATATAAAAATTTTAAGAACTAAACATTAGTTATGTAAAAAAAATCTTTCTAAAATAATTATTTTCTAGAAGTAGAGATGAATATATGTTTTTGGGTAAAGAACAGACACCTAGATGTAGGGGAAGTCCATCTGCTTTGAAAACTAGGAAAAGGTCTGATTATGCATGGTCATTAAGGTGATTTTAAGGTTTAGTATTTATTTGAAGGGTAAGACGTCCACTAGCTTTTGGGGAAGTTTCACATCAATTCCTTTGGTTTTGTCTTTTGCCAACATAAGTACCCCACCCCACGAAACCCGTAAGAATCTTCCCATTACTAATTTCACTCCACAAATCCACAACCCATTACTACTTTCACTGCACCAATCTTCTTCCCTAGTAGTACTAGCCGTTAATGTGGAAACCACTATTCCCAGTCCAAAATATTTTTCTCCCACTCCACTTTTAACCGTAAACATCAAAATAACTAAAGTGTCCTTCTATACATAAGACTTAGGTTGAACAAATTATTAATACATTTATTTTAAAAAAAACTTAGTTTGAACAAATATAATATTTTTTCGAAAATCTATTATATATTTTAAAATACATAATATTCTAAAAATAAAAAGCATAATATTTTGAACATAAAAAAAATTTAATTGTGACAACCCAGATATAATTATGATAAACTATATTTAAATCATGCTTATCTTATGTGATATGGATAATTTGTAATTAGTATATCTAATGCTAAGCGATTATGTTTAGTCTAATCCTACTTTCATAAATCGTGAAATGTCGAGTTATGTACGAACACAAAGTTGTATTTTTTCGATAGAAATATTCCAGTTTAAGACTAGTTTTAACCCTTATAACATTACAAATGACTTGAGGTGAAAACTAGATAGTTGTATACATGTGAGTTATGGTTGTAACACAACAAATGTTGCATCAAATGGATGTCCGAGTAAGAAGTTAGGCCGAATTTACGAACAAGGAGTAAATATGTCCATTTACTTTAAGTGGTAAATTGTCTTTTAGTAAACCATGTGGCTTATTTTGATTGGATGGAAAGGAGGCATGCCTTTGCCGACTTAAAACTCTTCTTTTAACTTATTTCTTTAGCAAATATAACCCTAGGTTCAGTTTTGAGAGATTTAAGCTTAAGGAAAGAGAAGTAGAAGTTAAGGAAGAAAGGGTTACAAGGAAAAGCTAGGAAAACTATTCCAAGAAAATCCTTAAGGTGTTTCCAAGGTAAAATTATGTGTTAATAATTTATTATACTTATTTCAAGTTATATAAATTGTGAAGTATTGGTTCAAATTCCATCCTCCTTTGTGATAATATATATTGGTTCATATGTGAGATAAGTGGTGTTATAGGTCATATTGCTTTGTATTGAAACCCTTTCTATTCAAACTTGCATATATCTTTACGTACATACTCGAATTCAGAAATTCCAATTGGATATGAAAATAGACTCATATATTCATATCATACCCAAAAATTAGAATTTAAATCCTTATGGTTAGGCCTTAGTGATGGTTTCAAGTTGGTATATAGTTGCTGTTTGTATATTTCATTTCGGTATGCCCTGAGTTTGGTCAAGATTTTGAGATAGAAAATGAAGTCCAAATATTATGAAACTTTAATTATGCACTATTCAGTATGTTTACTGAAAGTGTGTTGAAAATCATGTAAATATATTCTGGAGAAAAATTATAAAAATTCTTGGAAGTTGAAGAAACAATAGAGGAACTTGTAGGGCAGATTTCTTATGTTGTAAAGAAATAGTCATAACTTGCCCTAGGGAGCTTGAAAAATTACACCGTCACTTGTGATGGAAAGTATATTCATATATATTTTCATACTGATAAGGTTGGACACCTGTATGTGTGCAATTAATGAATATGGTAAGGTTAAGTATGGAGGACAATAATTTCAGGCCATACTGGATATCCCATGAAAGAATATTTTTATCTGCTCCTTCCCAAGGGTATTTTGAGTACATGTTTCATGTGTATATATATTCAAAAGTATACTTTTATGTTTACTTGAGTTTAGTTATAAATTCCTTACGAGGTAGTTTCTAGGGTTGAATGTTCATGACCTTATCAACATATATACCATCGTTTCGTCGTTACATATGTTTCATGGAATATGACTTGAGTAGAATCATATTGTGGTTGTGTACTCATTTAAAGTTACATAATCATATTAAGATAATACTTATAATTGAGTTTCAATATTTATTTAGTTGGATTAACAGGTGTAAGGTCAAATCAACCAAGTTCAGCTCCACCCCGAGGGAAACGTGAATACATAGTTGACAACACAAGGTGAGTGTACTTACTGAGTTGATTTTGGATATGATGTATATGTATTATATGTTGAGATGATATGGCTTATTTAAAAGTCATGAGATATTGAGATGTTATGGCTTATTTAAAATCCAAGAGATGTTGAGATGTTATGGCTTTATAAAAGTCAGGATATGTTGAGTTGCTATGCAATTCAGGAGATGTTAGGTTATTAAAACCTATGGATATGATTATTGCCTACGGGCAGGAGATGTAGGGTTTATTAACTCCGGATATGTATATGGACTAATTTGGCCCAGAGATGGATATATTAATATGTTGAGATGTTCATATAGTACTTTTACTATATATAGATGTAGTACATTCACTGAGTTTTTAAACTCATACTTTTATATGTTTACATTTTCAGGTTTTGAAGCTGCCACTACCAAGTCTATGATGTTGAGTGAATAGTAGTATTGTCTCGTTAGTTTGTTTTGTACCTTGTACTAGTTGTAATTAAGTTAAATGGTATGGGAGTTTTGCTTAAATTATGTCTCCTTAAAACGATTGTATTTTTAGTATTCCGCATTTTAACCTTGAAGTTACTTTAATGTGTATTACCAAATAAATAAATAAATAATAAGTGTGGTTTGTGAACTTTTGAGTTAATTACATCCTAATGGGGTTAGGGGGTGACAACTTGGTATCAGAGCTTTAGGTTTTTATATTATGGGTTAGAGAGTCTAGATATGGCAGTGGCAGAATTAGTATGGTGTGGGTCATTTATATTAACTTGTGAGAAATACTAACCATTATGCTAGAAATAAATGTTGTATTCTTGTTTCTATAATTGTGGTTTATGACAGATAGTAAGATATAAAAGGAGCAAATGTTTATGAGAGGGTGGATGAGGAGTCTTCAAATACAGTAAACCAACAAAATCCAAATAATGTAGAGGGGGCTCCTGAACAACTTACATATATGCAAAAAATGGCTCGTGCCATGACTTTAGTGGCAGAACAACAAAACACATTTATAACGCAAATAGCAGAGCAACAAGCCAAGTAGTTGGAGGAGCAGGCTTTGTTCAGAAGAGAAATGGAAGTACAATGAGAGGAGAAGAATACTCTGTACGAGAAGTTTATCAAATTGAACCCCCCCAGCATTCTCAGGTTCTGTAGATCCTTCAGAAGTTGAGGCTTGGGTTAGAGACACGAAAACTATCTTCGGGGTGATGAATGTACCTGGCGCGCAGAAGATAATTTTAGCTACTTTCATGTTAAAGGGAGAAGAGAAATATTGGTGGGAGTCTTCCAAACATTTATTGCTTACTCCGGAGGGAGGTGAGGTAATTACTTGGGATTCCTTTATTAAAGTCTTATATGAAAAGCATTTTCCTCGCATGTATTGGAAGTAAAAAGAGAGAATTTTTATCATTGACTCAGGGGAATATGTCGGTCATGGAGTATGAAACTAAATTCATACCTTTGTCTCAATTTTCATTACGTTTCTTACACAATGAGGAGGATAAATGCACCAGATTTCAGGATGGGTTGAATTTGGTTATCAAGTCTAGACTCACTGCACTTAAAATGGTAGATTATACTTCATTAGTTAACAAAGCTATGATGGTTGAAGGAGATGTTAATGATGCAATAAATAATAGGGAACAAAGGGGAAGGAGGAGTAGATTTGATCCATCTCAACAAAAGGAAGGCAATATAGAATACTCGAAACAGGGGAGTCAAAGATTTCAGCGCGTTAGAGGGTCTGGAAATTTAGAATAGGACACCAAGCAGTTTTAGGGGTGCAGGATCATTGGGCCAACAGAATAGACAATAGGAGAATGACAATGGACAGTCTAAGCCTATTACATGCTATTTTTGCAAAGCTGAGGGCCATATCAGTCCAGATTGTCCCAAGTTAAAGGGGGTAAAGTGTTATCACTGTCATCAAATTGTTCATACCAAAAAGATCTGTCCTATGCTACTGGGAGGGATTCAATCAACTACAACTAGTTGAGGCTCAACACCTGGAGGCACAGGTAGAGGAGGAGGTAGAGGACAGGCTAGTGGATCCAGGGCTCCGGGAAGGATATTTGCTATGACTTTACCGGATGCTCAGGCTACTCCAGAGGTGGTGACAGGTACATTTTCTCTCATGAACAAACATGCTCACTGTCATCAAATTGGTCATACCAAAAAGATCTGTCCTATGCTACTAGGAGGGATTCAATCAGCTACAACTAGTTGAGGCTCATCACCTGGAGGCACAGGTAGAGGAGGAGGTAGAGGACAGGCTAGTGGATCCAGGGCTCCGGGAAGGATATTTGCTATGACTTTACCGGATGCTCAGGCTACTCCAGAGGTGGTGACAGGTACATTTTCTCTCATGAACAAACATGCTTACGTGCTTATTGATCCAGGTTCTACTCATTCATTTGTAGCATTGTCATTTACCATGCATTTGGGTAGACCGTGTTCTTATCTAGATCGTGGTTTATATATTTCTACACCTATGGGGGATGTGATGTTAGTGAAGCTTGTGTATAAAAATTGTGTATTGTATATGGGGGAGAGGGAGTGGACCATTGATTTAATTCCACTAGATATTCGAGATTTTGATAATATATTGGGTATGGACTGGTTATCTTCCTACCATGCATCGATTGACTATTTTCGTAAGGAGGTTACATTTAATATGCCGAGGGAGGAAGAATTCAAATTTACTCGCGAAAGAAACTTGGTTCCAAACTATCTTATTTCTGCCCTTCGGGCGAGGAAATTGTTAAATAAGGGTTGTCAAGGCTTTTTAGCATATATTGTGGATACAAACAGGGAATTGCAAAAATTAGAAGATATCCCAGTCGTTAAGGATTTTGCAGACGTGTTCCCAGATGAATTACCAGGATTGCCACCTAGTAGAGAGGTAGAGTTTACTATCGATTTAGTGCCTGGTACAACTCCAGTTTCTATTTCTCCATATAGAATGGCACCTGTGGAACTAAAGGAGTTAAAGGTTTAACTGCAAGATTTGCTAGATAGAGGTTTTATTCTACCCAGTGTATCACCATGGGGCGCTCCAATATTATTTGTGAAGAAGAAAGATGGCACCATGCGACTCTGTATTGATTATCGACAGTTGAACAAGGTGACTATTCGAAATAAATATCCATTGCCTCGTATGGATGATTTGTTTGATCAATTACAGGGTGCTAAAGTGTTTTAAAAAATTGATTTGAGATCGGGTTATCATCAATTAAGGGTGAGAGATTGTGACATTTCTAAGACAACTTTTCGTTCTCGCTATGGTCATTATGAATTTTTGGTAATGCCATTTGGGTTAACAAATGCTCATGCGGTGTTTATGGATTTAATGAATCGAGTATTTCATCCTTTCATAGATTCGTTTGTGATTGTCTTTATCGATGATGTTTTGATATACTCACATAGCCAAGAGGAACATGAGAAGCATCTAAGAGTTGTATTGCAAGTTTTACGAGATAGTCAATTATTTGCGGAGTTTAGCAAATGTGAGTTTTGGTTAAATCAGGTAGTATTTCTGGGGCATGTTATTTCGGGAGATGGAATTTATGTTGACCCTAAGAAGGTAGAGGCAATTGTGCAATGGGAAAGACCGAGGAATGTAACGGAGATAAGGAGTTTCCTAGGATTGGCTGGATATTATAGAAGATTCATAAAGGGGTTTTCATCTATAGCCTTGCCGTTGACTAAATTGAACCGAAAGGAAATGAAATTTGTGTGGAGTGATGAATAACAGCACAACTTTGAAAAGTTGAAAAATAGGCTAGTATCAGCTCCAGTTCTCACTGTTCCATCCAGTGGAGAAGGTTTTGTGATTTATACTGACGCTTCACATCAGGGTCTGGGTTGTGTTTTCATGCAACATGGAAAGGTAATTTCTTATGCATCTAGACAGTTAAAGATGCATGAACGTAATTATCCTACGCACGATTTAGAACTTGCGGCTATTATTTTTGCCTTGAAATTATGGAGACATCATTTATATGGAGAGACTTGTGAAATTTTCACTGACCATCAAAGTTTGAAGTATTTATTTACACAGAGAGACTTGAATTTGAGACAAAGACGTTGGATGGAGTTAATTAAATATTATGATTGTACCATTCACCATCATCCTGGGAGGTCCAATGTTGTTGCAGATGCTCTGAGTCGAAAGTCATTGGGGAGGTTATCTTGTATTCAATGTGCACGGTTTGGAAATATTATGGAATTAAGACTGATGGGAGTCGAGTTAAACTTATCTAAAACGGGGGCGTTATTTTCACACGTTACAGTGAGACCTTTACTGGCAGAACGCGTACAAAATTTACAAGTTAGTGATCCATTCCTTGAAAAGAATAAACTAGAAATCCTGAATGGTAAAGAGAGTGACTTCAAAATTAAGAAGGATGAATTATTGTGTTATAAAAACAGGATTTTTGTACCGAATGATCCACCCTTAAAGAAGGATATATTAGAAGAGGCACATAGTTCTATTTACTCTATGCATCCGGGAGGTACCAAAATGTACAGAGATTTAAAAGAGTATTACTGGTGGAACAATATGAAACGTGAGAATGCAGAATTTGTAGCTAAATGTTTAGTATGTCAGCAAGTGAAAGCGGTGCATCAGAAGCTGGCTGGATTATTGCAATCATTGCCTATTCCGGAATGGAAGTGAGAGCATATACCGATGGACTTTGTTACGGAATTACCCCGGTCACTAAAGGGGCATGATTCTATTTGGGTGATTGCAGACCGATTGACAAAGTCAGCTCATTTTCTTCCAGTTAAGACCACCTACATTGTTGACAAATATGCACGTATGTACGTTGATGAGATTATTCGTTTACATGGGGCACCAGTGTCAATAGTAGCTGATAGAGATCCAACGTTCACTTCTAAGTTTTGGCCTCGTTTATAGAATGCTATGGGCACAAGTTTAAAATTCATCACTGCATTTCATCCACAAACTGATGGGCAATCAGAAAGGACGATTCAAATATTAGAAGACATGTTATGAGCTTGTGTATTTGACTTCAAGGGTAGTTGGATGATCATTTTCCATTGATGGAATTCTCGTATAATAATAGCTATCAGTCCACCATTAGTATGGCTCCGTATGAAGCTTTATATGGGAGGAAATGTAGAACGCCTTTGTGTTGGGATGAAGTAGGTGAAAGGAAACTTTTGGGTCCTGAATTGATAGATATGACAATTGAAAAAGGTTAAAATGATTCGGGAACGGATAAAGATAGCGCAAAGTAGGCAGAAATTTTATGCAGATAAAAGGAAGTGTCCATTGGAATTTCATAAGGGAGATTTTGCATTCCTGCATATTTCACCATGGAAAGGCGTCATGAGATTTGGGAAAAAGGGGAAACTAAGTCCAAGATACATTGGACCATATGAGGTGTTGGAAAGAATTAGGAACCTGGCATATAGATTAGCATTACCTACAGATTTATCTCCTTTACATGATGTGTTTCACGTATCGATGCTTCGTAAGTATTTGGCGGATCCATCTCATCAGTTGAAAATTCAACCAATTGAACTGAAGAAGACTTCTCATACATCGAGGAACCAATTGAAATTATTGATCGTAAGGAGCAAGTATTGAGAAATAAAGTTATTCCCTTAGTTAAAGTTATGTGGATGAGCCATGGTATTAAAGAAGCAACTTGGGAAATGGAGGGTATCATGAAGAAATAGTATCCCCATTTGTTTGGTAAGTGAACTTTATATTAAATTTCGGGGATGAAATTTTCTAGGGGGGAGGTTGTGACAACCCGGATATAATTATGATAAACTATATTTAAATCATACTTATCTTATGTGATATGGATATTTTGTTATTAGTATATCTAATGCTAAGTGATTATGTTTAGTCTAATCCTACTTTCATAAATCGTGAAATGTCGAGTTATGTACGAACACAAAGTTTTGTTATTTTCGATAGAAATATTCCATTTTAAGACTAGTTTTGACCCTTATAACATTAAAATGACTCGAGGTGAAAACTAGATAGTTGTATACATGTGAGTTATGGTTGTAACACAACAAACAGTGCATCAAATGGATGTCCGAGTAAGAAGTTAGACCGAATTTACGAACAAGGGGCAAATCTGTCCATTTCCTTTAAGTGGTAAATTGTCTTTTAGTAAACCATATGGCTTATTTTGATTCGATGGAAAGGAGGCATGCCTTTTCCAACTTAAAAATATTCTTTTAACTTATTTATTCAGAAAATATAACCCTAGGTTAAGTTTTGAGAGATTTAAGCTTAAGGAAAGAGAAGTAGAAGTTAAGGAAGAAAGGGTTACAAGGAAAAGCTAGGAAAACTATTCTAAGAAAATCCTTAAGGTGTTTCCAAGGTAAAATTATGTGTTAATAATTTATTATACTTATTTCAAATTATATAAATCGTGACGTATTGATTCAAATTCCATCCTCCTTTGTGATAATATATATTGGTTCATATGTGAGATAAGTGGTGTTATAGGTCATATTGCTTTGTATTGAAACCCTTTGTATTCAAACTTGCGTATCTCTTTGCGTGCTTACTGAAATTTAGAAATTCCAATTGGATATGAAAATAGACTCATATATTCATATCATATCCGAAAATTAGAATTTAAATCCTTATGGTTAGGCCTTAGTGATGGTTTCAAGTTGGTATATAGTTGCTGTTTGTATATTTCATTTCAGTATGCCCTGAGTTTGGTCAAGCTTTTGAGATAGAAAATGAAGTCCAAATATTATGAAACTGTAATTATTTACTATTCAGTATGTTTGCTGAAAGTGTGTGGAAAATCATGTAAAGTTATGCTGGAGAAAAATTATAAAAATTCTTGGAAGTTGAAGAAACAATAGAGGAGCTTGTAGGGCAGATTTCTTGTGTTGTAAAGAAATAGTCATAACTTGCCCTAGGGAGCTTGAAAAATTACACCGTCACTTGTGATGGAAAGAATATTCATATATGTTTTCATATTGATAAGGTTGGACACCTGTATGTGTGCAATTAATGAATATGGGAAGGTTAAGTATGGAGAACAATAATTTCAGGCCATACTGGATATCCCATGAAAGAATATTTTTATCTGCTCCTTCCCAAGGGTATTTTGAGTACATGTTTCATGTGTGTATATATATTCAGAAGTATACTTTTATGTTTACTTGAGTTTAGTTATAAATTCTTTACGAGGTAGTTTCTAGGGTTGAATGTTCATGACCTTATCAACATATATACCATCGTTTCGTCATTACATATGTTTCATGGAATATGACTTGAGTAGAATCATATTGTGGTTGTGTACTCACTTAAAGTTATATAATTATATTAAGATAATACTTATGATTGAGTTTTAATACCGATTTAGTTGGATTAACAGGTGTAAGGTCAAATCAACCAAGTTTAGCTCCACCCGAGGGAAACATGAATACAGAGTTGACAACACAAGGTGAGTGTACTTACTGAGTTGATTTTGGATATGATGTATATGTATTATATGTTGAGATGATATGGCTTATTTAAAAGTCATGAGATGTTGAGATGTTATGGCTTATTGAAAAGCCGAGAGATGTTGAGATGTTATGGCTTCATAAAAGTCAGGATATGTTGAGTTGCTATGCAATTCAGGAGATGTTAGGTTATTAAAACCTATGGATATGATTATTGCCTACGGGCAGGAGATGTGGGATTTATTAACTCCGGATATGTATATGGCCTAATTTGGCCCAGAGATGGATATATTAATATGTTGAGATATTAATATAGTACTTTTACTATATAGAGATGTCGTACGTTCACTGAGTTTTTAAACTCATGGTTTTACATGTTTACATTTTCAGGTTTTGAAGCTGCCACTGCCAGGTCTAGGATGTTGAGTGAATAGTAGTATTATCTCGTCAGTTTGTTTTGTACCTTGTACTAGTTGTAATTAAGTTAAATGGTATGGGAGTTTTGCTTAAATTGTGTCTCCTTAAAACGATTGTATTTTTAGTATTCCGCATTTTAACTTTGAAGTTGCTTTAATGTGTATTACCAAATAAATAAATAAATAATAAGTGTGGTTTGTGAACTTTTGAGTTAATTACATCCTAATGGGGTTAGGGGGTGACACTAATATTCTGAAAAATAATTTTAGATATTATGAAAATAATAATATTCTCGATAAAAACCTATTATTATTTGTTAGACAATTGGAAGTTATTAAAAAAAACTGTGATATTACTTATTTAAAAAAAATGAACATTCTTTTTATAAAAAAAATGTTGACGATAATTATACCAAACAAAATACAGGACAATGTTCCTTTTTAAAGAAAAAATGGTCGAAACTTTTATTATAGACTGTATTTTTGAAAAACTTTATTTTTTACAATTTCTTATAAAACATAACTTATTTATAAAACTGTATTTTTTTTAATAAAAAATCAAGTTGTGACTTTGACACATTACTAATTTTGTATTTTATACTTTAACACACGACATGACGTATAACATGATTTATAACTTTCACACCACATTAAATACAACTTGACATGAATAACACGAGTAAACTTATGAATTTAATTGACAGACCCCAACCCAGTTACTTCAAATTAAGTTTGAAAGTCAAGGTGAGTCAAGTCATCATTAATTTAACCAAACCATAAGCACGCGTTTTAATTTCAAAATCATCAACGTAAATTCATACAACTAAAAACTTTTTACAACATTAAGTAGTTATGCGTTTACAAACTTCTTGAAGAATAAGTTAACTTAATTACATCATTTACATTTACACAAAATCCATGTTTCTTTCATTCCTCGTTAACCCAACTCGACCTCCTAGATTTGGCAGTGACATCGTGTTACATGAAAAAAATGTGAACATAGGAACTATGAGCAAAATAGCTGAGTGAATGCATCACTACTATACTACTGCATGAATTTAAATGTAATAAATCATGTTGAAAGTGCGAAAGCCCCCAATTTTTAAATTCAAATATAATGAAATGGTTCAAATTTTAATTTTCCAAAAGTTATTTAAAATTTTCTTTTCTTAAAGAGAACAAACCAACTTATATAAAAATAAAACTAAACTAAAAGTGAAATTAAAACTACACACACAATTTTCATTTCGACTTAAACACACATTAATCCAATTGAAGTTAAACTTGCATGTTATCTAGATAAAGTAATTTTGCACTTGAATTAAATTGAACATACCCAAACATTAAATTTGCACCAAATTAAATAGATTGTGATTTTGAACTAATTTTATCTTTTAGTCCTAAGCATGCATCTGGGTGATATAGCAAGTTAAAATTAAACAATATCACACGACGCGCCGATGTACGAGGAAAACCCAAATGGGAAAAACCTCGGACGACCCTAGCCATGAATTCACTAAGTATGGTAGTTTTTACAAAGACTCGACACAAGAGGACTTACACAAAATGACTTGAGTCCGTCAAAGTCTTGACGCGCTCCTTCGGTCTTCAACCTCCGCCTAGTGAATAACCGTTGACTCCTCCACAGTCTCGGACTCCACCGATGGGGCTATGGTCACCGTCAATCCGCACGCGAAGCCTTTCTTCGAGTGAGAACACCGCAACAAACTTTTCTCATTTTTGGGGTAGAGAAGAACCCAAACTCTCCTCTTGTTGGTGTAGAGAAAACCAGGTGACAAAACTCTCCAAGCAATGATATATCAATAGGTACTTGGAATAAACTAAATAAATGGGTGTGTATGTGTTTTTTTGTTGAATTTAATCCATAAAAATCAAACACAAAACATGGAACTTTTTCTTAAAAGTTTTGCTCTCAAAAGACTCTTAGAATGTGAAAAAGTTGTATACAAAAAGTTAGTTCCCGCACTTAAGAAGTATGTCAAAAAGAAAGTGGGGTATTAGTGGAAAAGTGGAAAAAACTGGATTAAAACTATTCCCGCTATTTTTTTCGTTAGAAATCTCGTTCGAACGAGACTTCTAACAAAGAGACAGAACGAAAAAAAAATCTCGTTTGAAAACTGGTTCGAACAACTTCTCGTTCGAACGACCTATCTAATGAGTTCTCAGGCCATGATTCTAGATAATTTCTATACGAACGCGTGGCCGCCAGTTTCATATTTTCTGATTTTTTTTGGATTTGATATGATTTTTCTACTGAAAGGTGTCCGAGAACAAAATATTTAGAACTATGAATTCAAAAAAAGTTTAACAAAAAAATACTAACACCCAAAATAAATTTCTAAAATACACCCAATAAATAATGTTCCAAACTCCTATATATATATATATATTAAAATGCATTCATACCTTAGGAGCAATGGAACTATGTTGATGACGTAGAAACGAGGCACAACACACACGACATTTGATGAAGCTTTAATATCTTGGCCGCCACGTCTTCAACAAACACGTCATAGGCTTGAATGGATAAACTTGAACTCTATCCTATGACTCAAATGTTTTTGTCCGGAATTGAGCCAAAACTACAAAGGACTCAATTGGAAATTTTTGTCCTTACAAATCTCCCCCTTTGGCTATTCTGGGCAAAAACCAAACAAAAATCCTAAAGGGCCATCAAGCTCTACTAAACTAAAATATATCCCACCCAAAATAAAAATACAATGGTTGACTCAAACAACCCAATGATCAATATCTTTGCCCGATGATGAACTTGCCATTTAGAATAGTTCCTGCAGACTTAAGCAAACTATTGAATGCATAGGGAATATCAATATATTAAACACAAAAATACATACTCCCCCTAAATGAGTTCTCCCCTTTTATCAAACAAATGACCTACTTAAAAATACGTCTTCCCCTAATATAAATCTCCCTAAACTAAGATACGATAGGTTTAGATACCATTTATCCCCCTATCATTCTCCCCCTTTTTGTTCAGAAATAGACAAAGGCTAAAGAATCAAAACTTAACTTATCTCCACCTATTAAAGCATATACACCCCTTAAACTAAACAAGGGATAAATAAAATGGGATAACAAGCTAAACATGTATTAGTGCATAAAGTGATGAGAACATTAAAGCACATAGGCAACTAAAATTCAACTAGTCCAACAATTAACATCGGATACCAACTAGGATGCAATAAAATGATACCAATATGATATATAAAGTATTAAGCATGTGATATCAACAAAGAATGCAGCAAGATGAATATCAATTATGAATTAAAGCATAGATGGACTAGAAAAGCAAGGCAAAGACCCAAAACAAACACAATATCATACATATGTATACACAATATATTCAAACTAACCATAAGTACACACATATAGATATGAACACCAAAATGACACAAAACACAATAAGTTTTTCACACTCGTATGGCAAAAATGTGTCATATGGAAACGGAAGTGTTGGGGTGTGAACTAGAAACAATTAAATTTAGACCCAATCACTTAAAATATGTTCATGGAGTTCTCAATTGATTGCAAACGTCATCACATTTGAATATAATCTCATGTGACAATATAAATTGAACTCAATGAACAAACATACACAATGCATACAAGCATAGCATGTTGATGATTCTATAAACCAATAGAGTCATGACATTGAAAGTGCAACTAGGATAAACGGATATTGTGCAAACTGTTGATATACCATCCAATCTCCCTCAATAAACATATATTATTTTTGAATGAATATATCAATCAAACATAGGCCTTGGCAAATATTTTATTTTTAATGCCATAATTTTTTTTAGGCCTTTGAAACACGTATTTCTTTTAGGTCCAAACAAACGGTGGCTTACTATTCACAAAGGATAATAAATCCTTTCAGAGCCTTTCCCCGTGCACATTTATATTTATCATTTTTTATTTTTCACACAAATCTCACGTGCAACGGATTTTGATATGCACTAGTCCTCCAAGGTCACAAATATGTAGATGACAAGATTGGTAAGAGAACACCTCACAAAGCTCAAATATACATATGAAGTTAAAATTTCAAATGAGCTCGTGCATGTGTGAATTGAGGCATATAAAAATAGAATCCATTTAAGCAACACAACATCCAACTACTCCATGTAGGCATGGTAAAGAACATAATAAGGATTGACAATCTAAACCAAAATTTCTAGCCATGTGGGAGCGAAAAAGATGGGATTCTAACACAAGTGTATGCCACATAAAGTGTGTCAAACTAAAATACACACAAAATAAAATCTTTTTGAGTTTTTCAAAATTTTAACCAAAAATAAAAATATATACTCAAAAGACAAAAAAAATCATTTATATTTTTCATTAAGCCTAAATTACTAAAAGGTAAAACACAATAATAAACAAATATTTTTGTATTTTTCATTTAAAGCAAACAAACATGAAGGAAATATAATAAAAAAAAGATAAACAAGTCATGATTTCTATCATGAGATATGAAATAAAGTAATGACTAGAAAATGACTAAACAAGCATACAATTAGCATGGGTTTTATAACATGAAGCACAAAGCTAAAGTATGCAAAAAATAAAACTAACTCATTCAACCATTAGATTTTGCAAGGGAGGAAGCATGTGAAAGTAAATGATAATCAAATACCCTATCTTGTAAAGCTACCAAGTCGGATCTCCTAACCCAAACTAATGACGAATGAATATGTCGGGGCATAGGAATCTTGGCTACCTCGGTTGCTTTACACTGGATTTTTCTAGGTACTCGTTTAAAATCAATTTTTTTTCCTAAGATGACCTTTTCGACCACAATGTGCACAAGTAAAAACACGTCGAAAATTGTTACCTAAGGATTGATCTCTAAAGGTTTTCCTAGGTGATTATCTTAAAACATTGGTTTTGGATTTATGAGAAGATTCATTACAATTATCGAAGCCTAAACCACAAGTGTCATTTTTAATTTGGACCGTTCCTAAAATTTTATCTAGTTTCTCCGAACGACACTCCAAATCAAATTTGACTTTCCTAGAGTCTTTTAATTTATTTTGTAATTCTAAAATGTTAAACTCTAATAAAACATTTCTCTCTTCAAACTCGAGAAGCTCCTTTTTCGTTGACTCCATTAAATCTCTAAGGCTATCTCTCTCGCCTTCTATATATTCAATCTTCTCTCGAAGAGTTCTCTCTCGTGTCCTAATGTCTTCCACTAACGCACTATCATCAACGACCTTGACACACTCTCTTAGACTCGCTTCTAACTTCAAATTTGCTCTTTTTAATTTAATAGATTCTTTATAAAGTTCTTGAAAAGCATTTTGAAGTTCACTCACATCAACCTCTTCTTCACTTTCACTTTCCTTTTCTTCTCCACTCTCATTACCATAAAAAATAAGGGACTCATAAACTTTGACCTTGGAAGTGTCATGTGATAAAATTTCATCAATAGAAGAATGCTCACAATCACTCACATGACTAGCCATAAAAGCCACAATTTTGGGCTTAGAGGAGGAATCGAGTCCCCCTTCATTATCACTATCACTAAGGGTTGCATTAAAAGACTTTGGTTGCTTACCCTCTCTCCTTAGTTTAGTGGGTCACTTAAAAGCCCTATGGCCATACCCTTCACAACCAAAACACCTATTTGACTTGTCCATATTTAAATTTTCATTAATAGTTTTAGGGATCTTCTCGGCTTTGTCATGCGTAGATTTTTCAAATTTCTTAAAATCATTTTTAAATTTATCTTTGTTCAATTTAAGAAATTTTCGAAACTTTTTAGCAAACAAGGCCATATCTTCCGAGTCACTATCACTCTCTCTCTCTACTACTTGTTTTTCCTCTTTCCGAGATTTTAAAGCAATGCCCTTTTCAATTTTCTTTTCGGTTTTAGAGGGAAACATGTCCTGTTCATAGGTTTGTAAATCACCTACGAGCTCTTCTAATTTCGTAGAGGCTAAAGTTGGCAAATAATTTAAAACGGTCACTTTTGGAATAAATCTATCGGGTAGGGACCTTAAAATTTTCTTTACTACTCGGTTGTCGGGTATTTTCTCTCCCAAATTAAAAGATGAATTAACAATATCGGCAAGTCTAGCATAAAATTCTTCAAAAGTTTTTTTATCGTTCATTTTGATGGTTTCAAATTGAGTGGTGAGGTTTTGGAGTTTTGAAACTTTAACGACACTAGTACCTTCATAAGTGAGTTGTAAAATATCCCAAGCTTCTTTAGCGGTTTCACACGTCATAATGCATCGGAATTCATCCGGTGTGACCGTGCTAAACAAGGCATTTAAACCACGAGAATTAAAATTTGAAAGTTTAAATTCATTCTCACTCCATCTATCGACGGGTTTGGGAACACGTTCATTGTCTACTAAATGTGTAGGTGGGGCCACCCGTTAACGACAGACAACCAAACTCTCTCGTCGATAGATTTTAGTACTGATTTCATTTGCGCTTTCCAATACGCGTAGTTAGAACCATCGAAAATAGGAAATTTAGAAAATGGGAAAAATTTCATTTTAACCAAAAATATTTAAAGGATCTTAACGAAGTAATTTATTGTTTTTGGCTCTGATACCAATTTGAAAGTGCGAAAGCCCCCAATTTTTAAATTCAAATATAATGAAATGGTTCAAATTTTAATTTTCCAAAAGTTATTTAAAATTTTCTTTTCTTAAAGAGAACAAACAAACTTATAAAAAAATAAAACTAAACTAAAAGTGAAATTAAAACTACACACACAATTTTCGTTTCGACTTAAACACACGTTAATCCAATTCAAGTTAAACTTGCATGTTATCTAGATAAAGTAGTTTTGCACTTGAATTAAATTGGACATACCCAAACATTAAATTTGCACCAAATTAAATAGATTGTGATTTTGAACTAATTTTATCTTTTAGTCCTAAACATGCATCTAGGTGATATAGCAAGTTAAAATTAAACAATATCACACGATGCGCCGATGTACGAGGAAAACTCAAATGGGAAAAACCTCGGACGACCCTAGCCATGAATTCACTAAGTATGGTAGTTTTTACAAAGACTCGACACAAGAGGACTTACACAAAATGACTTGAGTCCGTCCAAGCCTTGACGCGCTCCTTCGGTCTTCAACCTCCGCCTAGTGAATAACCGTGGACTCCTCCACAGTCTCGAACTCCACCGATGGGGCTATGGTCACCGTCAATCCGCACGAGAAGCCTTTCTTCGAGTGAGAACACCGTAACAAACTTTTCTCCTTTTTGGGGTAGAGAAGAACCCAAACTCTTTTCTTATTGGTGTAGAGAAAACCGGGTGCCAAAACTCTCCAAGCAATGATATATCAATAGGTACTTGGAATAAACTAAACAATTGGGTGTGTATGTGTTTTTTTGTTGAATTTAATCCATAAAAATCAAACACAAAACATGAAACTTTTTCTTAAAAGTTTTGCTCTCAAAAGACTCTTAGAATGTGAAAAATTTATCTACAAAAAGTTAGTTCCCTCACTTAAGAAGTATGTCGAAAAGTAAGTGGGGCAAAGTAGTGAAAAAGTGGAAAAAACTGGCTTAAAACTGTTCTCGCTGTTTTTTCGTTAGAAATCTCGTTCGAACGAGAATTCTAACGAAGAGATAGAACGAAAAAAAAATCTCGTTTGAAAACTAGTTCGAACGACTTCTCGTTCGAATGAGGTCGTTCGAACGACCTATCTAACGAGTTCTCAGGCCATGATTCTAGATAATTTCGATACGAACGCGTGGCCACCAGTTTCGTATTTTTCTAATTTTTTTGGATTTGATATGATTTTTCTACTGAAAGGTGTCCGAGAACAAAATATTTAGAACTATGAATTCAAAAGAAGTTTAACAAAAAAAATACTAACACCCAAAATAAATTTCTAAAATACACTCAATAAATAATGTTCCAAGCTCCTATATATATATATATATATATATATATATATATATATATATATATATATATATATATATATATATATATATATATATATATATATTAAAATGTATTAATACCTTAGGAGCAATGGAACCATGTTGATGACGTAGAAATGAGGCATAACACACACGGCATTTGATGAAGCTTTAATATCTTGGCCGCTACGTCTTCAACAAACACGTCATAGGCTTGAATGGATAAACTTGAACTCTATCCTATGACTCAAATGTTTTTGTCCGAAATTGAGCCAAAACTACAAAGGACTCAATTGGAAATTTGTGTCTTTACACATGTCCATATAATTATGTATTAACTTATCCGGATCATTCATAATGAATGAGCCGACATTACAATTGTCGACGTTACTAACCTCAACTAGCAAGGACTCATGGGCTCAACCCTCCATCAACACCAACATCGGCCCAAACCGACGTTACAATTGCCTCGTATCTAACCTCGACCAGCATCTTGGCCGAGGTCATCATGTATATTGGTCACGAACATGGAAAGGGATGGACCTCACCAACCTCGTACTCGTCTAGGCCGAGGTTGGCACCAATCGAAGGCAGCCGAGAATTTACATGCATATGTACAGCTTGGAGCACGTGGACAGATTTGTTATAACCGAATTATTCCCTCCACGTGAGGGAATATTGAGGTCATCATTGTTTAGTTAAGATCAGTCAGGTGTCATCCTTGCACTGGTTGGATCTTCATGCACATGCTCATTGCATGCTTGGGGGGTACATTACACCCCCCAAACACTATATATAGAGGTCATCCTCTACCTTGTAAAGGGATCCAAAATTGTAACCCTATCTGAAACTCTGTCATTTTGTACCGTAGAGAGAGAAAGCTTGAGAGATTGTATCCATGGCCATTAGTTCCTTATTCCAGTGACATTACTCACTCACCTGCACAATGAACGTAGGACATATTGGCTGAACCACTTATATACCGGTGTTCATCCTCTTCTCTTCTCCTCATCTCAATCTCTTATATTTAATATACTCTTGTGTTGCCATTGTTATATACTGGTTTGAGCTTACAAACACCTACCTGGTGGTGCTATTTCCAGCATCATCATTTTGGCGTCGTCTGTGGGCATGAGAAGCTATCTCTTCCTCTTTTGATGATTAACCTCACCGGAGACTTTGATGGTGAATCAGGCCTCATCCCTTGCGTGGAGATATTTCACCATTTAAAGAGGTCCTTTAAGGTATTAAGCTCATCTTCTTTGTGAGATCTTTAGCCTTATCATATGGCACCAGAAATGCCGCCACCACCTCATCCGCCATCGAGTGTTGGAGGACCCAGTTCCATCCAGGCACCACCCCAGTCCGAGATGGCTGAGGTGGCGGCAGCCTTGAAGTCCTTGGTTATAACTCAACAGATTATGCAGGAGCAGTTTGCCTAAGACCACATGGGATCTCACTGGAGATGATTACTCCGGCAGCTACTCAGCCACAGTATGAGGCTAGGGGACCACCCCAGGCACCACGAAAGGACCAACCTACTCCTCAACGGAGGAGGGATGTTGCTGACCCTAGGCATTTATGCCTGGGGAGGCAAGGAAACCCTTGCCCTAAGGATAGGTATGATGATATAGAAGCAGAGGATGCTTAGGTAGACTGTTGGGAGCCATATGAGGTTTCGAACCACACCGTACGTCCTATCCAACAGAACCGAGGTTGTGGGGCTAGACGGGATGGAGGTGCCCAACAAAGAGGATCAGCTTTTAATCGCTTGAGTAGAGGGTCAACCTTTGAAAGGCTCGGCCCAGTTAATAACCTGAGGCATAGGTTATCCAGGTCGAGAAGTGTAGCTGGCTCACAAAGGGAATATGGTGAACATTGACCCCATTATGGCCGACCCTGTCATGGCCGGCCCCAAAATAGCATAGATAGGGATCAAGAGGAAGTCAATAGCCGATGTTGTGCTGTAGTCGAGGAATCCTCAGTTCACTCATTGAAGGTGGCTAGGGACAACCTCGATCAGGCCAACATTACAAAACCATGGAATAACTCTATTCAGCGTCTGGAGGAGACGATAGGGAACCTCATTAAAAACCGAGACCCACTACAAAGGGGATTCTCAGAGGGCTCCCCATTTGTAGTAAGAATTATGAACTTTCCAACCCCTGCCAAATTCAAACCACCAATGGTGTCTCCCAAGTATGATGGAAGTACCAACCTTGTGCATAATATTAAGATGTACCAATCTGCAACGGACATTTATTCGATCCCAGATGAGATGAGGTGCTTAGCTTTCTCAAGACTTTGATGGGAGCTGCGCATATTTGGTTTACTTCTCTTCCAAAAAATTCTGTTGAGGACTTTAAGAGCTTGGCTGAACGGTTTATTCACAACTTCTCTTTTAGGGTAAGACCTCAAAAGAAGACCACTCATCTGTTATACATCAAGCAGGGAAAGAATGAAAGCCTAAGAGACTATATTGTAAGATTTAACAAGCAAAAGCTGGAAGTGGAAGACTACGAAGAGAATATAGCTATGACAGCCCTTGTAGGAGGACTTCAGAAGGGAAAGTTACTGTGGAAGCTTGCTGAAGACCCTCCCAAGTCTATGGTCGAGATGTTAGCAACGGCATGTAGGGTCATGAACGTTAAAGAAGTGATGGCTGCAAAATATGAGGATAAGAACGAGAGTAGCAGCGGGAAATTCCAAAGAAAGAATGATGGAAAGAAGAGGGCTGCAGATGACAAGTTTACACATTACACTCCTCTAACTGTGAGCTGTGAGCACATACTCAACGAGATAAAGAATGACATGTCTCTAAAATTGCCGGAGAAGATGAAAGATCCTCCCCATAAGAGGAATAAGAACCTATGGTGTGAGTTCCACCAGGATCATGGCCATATGACAGACAAATGTTTTGCCTTGAAGGATGAGATCGAGAAAATGTTGAAGTCTGGAAAGATCAGAAGATATGTCGATGGAAGATCTTTTAAATAGGGAAGAGAGGACCCTAAGAAGAAATAAAATGATAAATGTCGGGAGGATGCCCCTATCAGAAGAACATAAGACTCTGATGATGACCCAGATCTCCCACCAAAAGATGACAATGTCCCGATGAAGAGAGTTGGTATGATCTCTTTCGAAATGAATACTATTTATGGAGGTTTTGCAGGAGGAGGTTCAGAGGTCGCTAATCGAAAGGCTCACGTGGCAGAGGCCAAGTTAGTAACCAAAACCGAGGTTGTAAACCTGACATCCACAGAGGTAAAATATGAGAAGAGAAAGAAGGTTGACATGGATACCCTCATAGTCGGCTTTTAAAGACTCAATTTTAAAGGTATCTTATCTCCACATGATGACCCTCTGGTAATCACAATAAGGGTGCATGGATGTGAGGTGAAGAGAATCCTCGTAGATGGGGGAAGTTCAGCAGATGTAATGTTTTGGCCCTATTTTAAGAGCCTATGCCTCAGCATATCTAGGCTTGTGCCCTATCATCATCCGTTGATCGGCTTCAGCGGTGAAAAGGTTCATCAATTGGGCATGTATGAGATGGATGTACGAATGGGAGATAAGTGGCCTAAGAGGTTGACCAAAAAAATCAATTTTTTCGTGATGGATAAAAATGTCTTCTCGACCTACAACCTCATCATCAGACAAGTGGCCCTCAAGGAATTTGAGGCCGTTCCTTCAACGGTCCACCAAATGCTAAAATTACTGACCCCCTATGGGGTAGGGTAAGTACAAGGTGACCAAACATCGGCACGCGAATGCTACTTCAACTCCACAGAAGAGAGAGAGGCTCATAAGAGGGCAACAACCACATATAACATCGATACACTTGATCCAAGGGATGAAACCAAACTCAAGAAGGGAGAGGCCGTAGAAGAGGTAGAATCCATCGTCCTCAATGAGGATGAACTGGAAAAAACCGTCCAAATCGATAAA
The DNA here is from genome assembly GCA_949130495.1 of Sambucus nigra. Classification (NCBI taxonomy): domain Eukaryota; kingdom Viridiplantae; phylum Streptophyta; class Magnoliopsida; order Dipsacales; family Adoxaceae; genus Sambucus; species Sambucus nigra. Next base: position 178,583,398 of record OX422219.1, read on the forward strand.
TCCCTAAGTTTCGAGATTAAGGAAGAGCTGGTGAAGCTTTTAAAGAAGAGACAAAATGTCTTTGCCTGGAGCCATGCAGACATGCCAGGTATTGACTCGAAGATTATGTGCCACAAGCTCAACGTGGTAGAATACGCCAAGCCCATTAAGCAAAGAATAAGAGTATACTCAAGGGAAAAGTATGATGTCATCATGGAAGAGGTCAGAAAGCTGGAAGAGGCCAAATTCATCAGAGATGTCATATACCCAAAGTGGTTATCTAACGCCATCATCATGCCAAAAGCTAACAGGAAATGGAGGATATGATTAGACTTCACTGATTTGAACAAGTCTTGCCCAAAAGACAGCTTCCCATTACCTCTAATTGATCAAATGGTAGATGCCACAGCAGGACATGAACTTATGAGCTTCATGGATGTATATTCAGGGTATAATCAAATCTTCATGGATGCGGAAGACTCAGAGAAGACACCATTCATCACAAACAAAGGGACCTATTGCTACAAGGTCATGCCCTTCGGATTGAAGAATGCAAGGGTCACTTACCAACGTCTTGTAAATAAGATTTTTGAACATCAGATTGGCAAGGCCATGGAGGTATATGTGGATGACATGTTGACGAAGAGCTTGAAGGCCGACACTCACGTGGCCGACCTGAAAAGAGCTTTTGACACCATGGATTTATACAGGATGAAGATCAACCCTTCCAAGTATGTCTTCGGGGTAGGAGCAAGAAAGTTTCTGGGATTCATCGTCAATCAAAGGGGAATAGAGGCCAACCCCGAGAAGATGAAGGCTCTGCTTGAAATGAAGACACCTAGAACTATCAAAGACATTTAGAGGATAACCGGAAGAGTTATTGCACTTAACAGGTTTGTCTCAAGAGCTACATATAAGTGTCTTCCTTTTTTCAAGGTGCTTAGAAAGTCCTTCGAGTGGGATGAGGAATGCGACAAAACTTTTAAGGAGCTGAAGTCTTACCTCGGATCCCCCCTACTCTTATCTCGGCCCGTTCTGCGGGAGAAGTTATATGTTTATCTAGAGGTCTCAGACTCAGCCATTAGTGTTGCCATAGTAAGTGTGGCCATCCCCGATCCTCGCAGCGGCGCGGTGAGAGAAATGTGGGAGGATCCTAGGTCCCGCGCGTCCCTCTCTGGAGCGCTTAGACCGGTGTCGATTTGGGTGAGGTGTAAAAATATAGAGAGATTTAATCAAAACAGACAAAAGAAAAGGGGAAGCCATCCCGAAGGACAGCATCCTAAGACATACTGATACATGCAAAACCAAAGTGATTCGTGAAGGGTCCGGAGGCTAAGTTACAAAATGGGAAGGTGTTAGGCACCCATTCCGTCCTTTCGGTCTCTCATGGATTTTGTTATATTCCTTTATTTTCCCCGTGATATGTGTGCATGTGTATATATGGTGGAGATAGGAATCCTCGACCTGTATCACGGAAGAGATAAAGCGAGTCATCCATAGGAATGTAAAAATAATGTAGAAAATAGGGTTTGTGCGATTATCCTTGCGTTGATCGTTATAAGGGAACGATAACATATGTGGAATAATACGCTATTAAGAACAAGTATATAGAATATAAGAAAATTGGATTTAAAAAAAATAGAAGATGAGAGAAAAAGAAAGAATAAGGACTCGAGTCTCGGGTTTTACCTCGAGACGCCTACGTAGCCTAGAAAGGCATCAAAGTCCACGTAGTTCGCATGCGAACGAGGGGTGGGGTTTAACCCATAAATCCAACCGGGGACTTCTCTTGTTTGTGAGTGTGTGTGTGTGTGTAGAAAAAATATTTTAGTTGTGAGAAAATTATGAGAATCCCTATTTGGAATTAATGAGCAAACCCTCTTTTTCCTTTTTTTGGGATTTATTTATATGAAAACAAGAGATGTGCAATAATACTAAATAAAAAGTATATTAGGATGTGCGAGATGAGATAATAAAAGAGCTAAGTAATAAAACAAGTTATTGCGAATTTAAGAGAATTTGAAGAGAAAGTTGAGAAAGATGGACCTTTTTGAAGATCTTGAGCTTGATCTTGAATGTTGGAGAGTAGCCCTTGCACTGGGATGATGATGGAGGGTGGTTAATGATACGATGCAAATATTGCGTATTTCTCCCATTAACCTACGCCTTATTAGCCCCCTCGGGTATCTTAATCCCTATATTTATGCTCGTTAACCAGACAACCTCGGATTTCTATGTTAACATGTTTTGCAGGGGTTAATTGAGCTTTTGTAGGTATTTGGATGCTTAGTATGAAGTTTGGATGCATTTCGGCAAAGTTTCGTACACAACCGCACGTGCAAGGGCAATTTTATCATTTCACAATTTGGGCAACTGACCTAATTTCTTCACGAAAGTTTAAGCCCTCTGAACAAGCTTCACGTGGCCGTAAACGATGCGCGAATCGGAGCTATATCGAAGAAGTTACGGGCTTTTGTGCGGAAGAGAAAGACATCTCAACCAAAACAGAGGAAGGGATCAAAATCCTACAGGTGCGAATCGATTTGGACCATCCGAATCGATTCGCTAGGAGACAGTGGCAAAAATTCACATTTGTGAATAGATTCGGGCAAGCCGAATCGATTCGCCCCATTTCAGTTTGCCAGTTCCTCTGTTTTCGAATCGATTCGGACCTGCCGAATCGATTCGCCCCTTTAGCAGCCTTCGAGGAATCTCCTTACCGAATCGATTCGGACCAGCCGAATCGATTCGGTCCTGCAGATATTTGTTTTTCTTCTTCTTTATTTACAAGTTTGCCATGGGATATTTTGTGTATAAATACTCTGTTCTCTCATTTTTGGGAGGATTATTCAATATCTTCATTTTGTCTTAGATTTTAGGGTTTGTAAACTTGGGAGATTTTCCCTACTCCTCTCTTGTACTCTTTGTTTTGTAAGTTGTACCTTAGTTTTAATTACATTAATTTAGTTGTCTTCCTTAATTTCCATGCTTTAATTTACTTGATTTCTTTACTTTCTTGCCTAGATTAAATTATTTCTTGCTTAATTAGTTTATTGCTTTGTTAATTAGTTTCATTTATGTCTAGCCCTTAGATAAATAGGGTCGGGGTTGTGTTCTGCCATTTACGGGGTTGGACCTCCATATTTAGGGTTTCATGTAAAATTGCATTTAATTGAAACCTCGCGTATTAAAGTCGGATTATTATGCGTTTAAATTTCTTTGTCACGCAACGTTAGTGTTTATAGCGATATTTTGAATTTAATCCGCATGTGAACATTTTCCGTTAAATGTTTAATCTCGCAACTTTGGATTGAATTCCTTATTGTGTGATGTTTATGCTTAATTGAAAATGCTCGATTAAATTGCTTTAGAGCCTTAACTCTAATTAGTAGTTGTTTCGATCCGCGTGGTAGGATTCGATCCCGATCCTCGCTTTACTTTTGTATAGCATAACTTATTCTTTTCTTTTTCATCCATTCCCCACTATCACCTTTTACACTTTTATTCCCGAAGTTTTAAAACAATTAAAATCTAAAATTCAATCACTCCCTGTGGATTTCTTACGATACCCGACTTACCACTGTGATTGCTTGTCAAGTGTAGTTGTAGTTTAGGTTTTTGCATCGCGGCGGCGAAACACACAACGATTGTGTCCTCGAACGAACACACTTTTACCGCTCGATCAAAATGGCGCCGTTGCCGGGGAGTGTGTTTTAGATAGTAATTGTTTTATTATTTCGTAGTATTTCTTTCATTCATATTTGTATTCTTTATTTTCCCCTTTCTTTTTGACTTGTGCTAGGTTGTTTCGAGAAATTGAAATCTCGGTGCTTGTCGCTTTTGTTGAATAGCTTATTCTGAAATGTCTCGCTATTACGCTTTAGATAACCTTAATTGTTATGAGAATTGTTTTCCAAGCTATACTCCCAAAACAATGAGAGAATGCCTATGAATTCTTGAAGACGAGCGCATTGAGCGTGAAATTAAAGAGTATGTAAGTGATCCCTCATCGCCTTGTGAGAGTAATTTGGAATGCTGGGAATCCGTTAGCTATGAGCAACCCGCACAAGAAGATGAAATGTCTTCTTGTTCGTTTGATTATGAGTTAATGATTAAGGAAATGAATGACCGATCCGAAAGTTCTCAAGCTTGGTTTCTAGAAACCGATGCCATGCTCGATGAGATTATTTCTTCACAAAATCGGGTTGAGGTTGAAACTTGCGCTTCATCTCCACCCCTTTTTGTTGAAGAAATAATTGAGAGTGAGCCAAGCATTAGCACTTTCGATTTTCAACCTCTTATTAATTCTTCCGATTGTATTGAGGTTATTGGTCCTTCCTTTCTTTTACTCCCTACTATTCCCGAACAATTAAATTTATCGCAAGAATCGGTTGAAAGTCTTGAGGACTTTGACTCGATTCTTGAACGAGTTTGTTATTTTGAGATGCTTCATCTCATGGGCTATTCACTTGCACTAGCCCCACCTCCCCTTCCAATTGAAGAATCTTGGGGATGTGATTTTGATTTTTATGAGACTAATGTAGTCTTGTCCCCTATAGTATCCAAATCCCCCATCGTCCCCCAAAAATTTCAAATTGGCGATGGTTCATTTCTTATGCCTTACACATGCCTTCCGTTTTTCAAACGGAATTGTTATTTTTCGGGAGGCATGTTCTCTTTGGAGGGTCCACCGTTTATCTTTCAAAGTCAAATCCCTTTTTGGGTGGACCCTCAACTATTTAGACTTCTAGTGTATAGTTAGTGTGAAGCCTAAATAGTAGGTTGTAAATATTTAGCTTTTTAATTTTCTTTCTTTCCTTTTTTTTTTCTTCTTCCCTTTTTTATTTAGTCTAGTGTAATTAGTTAACTTTTTGTTATTTGTTTTTGCTATGCTCGGTGCTAACTTGTTTTGTAGATTTCATTGGACTCATGCTTATGGAGATCGCTCCAATTTTGGGTAATATCGTTCTTTTCCTCTCTTTGAGTTGTGTTCTTAATGCGCATTGAGGACAATGCAACATTTAAGTTAGGGGGTGTAGGATATTTTATCCATTTCTTTGTTTTGTCCATGTATTTGCTCACATTTAGTTACTAAGTATGCCTTTTTGTGAAATATTTAAAAATTTTCAAAAATATTTTCTTTATTTTTTCTCCTTTGTTGGTCATTTTGCCTTGTTTTCGATGATAAATTTTAATAATTGCCCGATCCAATAGACAACTTAACGATGCATGTTCTCGATTTTAGAAGTTATTAGACTTTAGTCCTTAAATCATTGATATTGTGAATAACTTCATGAATTAAACTTTATCCCATGAGCATATGCACTTTCCTTGTCATATTGATTTGGTATAAGATTTTTATAACTCGGGAATCTTTTGTGCATTGTATATACTTACACCGAGTAAGCTTTGTACCTTTCATCGTTTGTGAGTGTTATACACTATTCTTTCCTCTTTGAAAACGTTGAATTCGTCGGTAATCTCTCTATTCTTTCATTGATCGTTCATTAATTGAGTTTATATCTTGAAATGTGTTACTTGAGCATGATTTTCATATATTGTTTTGACTCGAGAATTGCGTAAACTTTATGAAATGATCATAGGCCATCTTTGTTATATCACCCATAATAGCCTTAACCTCACCTTATATGTTTCCCTAGTCAACCCTTTTGAGCATATATATAGCCTTTCTTTTCATAACCCAAAATCCCATACCCAACTCCAAATTGGAGTTATACACCATACATATTACCTTACATACCTTTGTTTGGAATGATACTTGGGATTGAATGATGTTATTGTAGTGTGGTTGGAATTTAAGCATATGAGAGTTTGAAAAGTAAAGAAAAGTGATGTGAAAAAAATAAAGAAAAAGAGAAAGCAAAAAGCAAAAAAAAAAAAAACAAAAAAACAAAAAGTGAGAAAAATAAGAAAAGAAAAGAAAGAGAAAGTTGTATATGTTGTGTATAGTGTTCAATGAGCTTTGATTACTCTCCCCGATGATATATCTAATGCTTGTTTGGAAGTTACTTTCCATTTTTGATATTGCCCGCATCCTTCCCATTATTCCAAGTTTTCATCTCCGAACACTTTGAATCCGTACATATACCTTTCATTTCGTACCTTAACCCCAAACCTACATTACAACCTTATAAAGTCCTATGTGATCTTATGGCGCATTTAATTTAAAAGTCATAATAGTTTTGATAATCTGTGAAAATGCATTTCACCTATTTTGATGAGTGGTATATTTCTTTGAGATTACAAGTTTTTCATTTCCTATATAGCGTTCTTCATTTTTGACATGTGTGCGGCCTCGTTTCCATTTACATTTACTCTTTATGCCCGCATGTTCCGTGTGTTACCTCCCGTTTCGAGTGAATTCATTTGATGAGCGTAATGCCCGTGAGGATTGAATGTATTCTTACTTTATGTTTATCCGATTTATTTAAGTTTTTACCAAATCATATTTTGCATCTTCTCTCCCCCCTCCCACTTTTAAAGTTTCAATTCTATGAGGTGCATTCAACCTGTTAATAACAACGGACTTTAACTTGAATTCGTTCAATATGCTAATAACATGTTTGAAATCTTTTTCGTTGTTATTGAGTTTGTCGCATGTTGGGTTGGGCATATTTTGAGGAAACTATATGATGTTTGTGGGTTTCATCCCTAAAAACCCTCATGAGACAACACTCGTCCACTAGGGTAACCTAGGGGTTTAACGGCTTATTGCATATGCTAAATGCAATCATGTGCCTGCGAAAGTGGCCTTATCTTTTTATTACTTTTTCATCCCATTTTGTACTTGTATCCTTCTTTTGGTTTGCTTGTAGTTCTTGTTGTTTCCTATTTCATTGCTAGGGACTAGCAATGTGTAAGTTAGGGGGTGTGAAACGACGCAAATATTTCGTATTTCTCCCATTAACCTACGTGTTATTAGCCCCCTCGGGTATCTTAATCCCTATATTTATGCTCGTTAACCAGACAACCTCGGATTTCTATGTTAACATGTTTTGCAGGGGTTAATTGAGCTTTTGTAGGTATTGGGATGCTTAGTATGAAGTTTGGATGCATTCCGGCAAAGTTCCGTACACAACCGCACGCGCAAGGGCAATTTTATCATTTCATAATTTGGGCAACTCGCCCAATTTCTTCACGAAAGTTTAAGCCCTCTGAACAAGCTTCGCGTGGCCGTAAACGATGCGCGAATCGGAGCTATATCGAAGAAGTTACGGGCTTTTGTGCGGAAGAGAAAGACATCTCAACCAAAACAGAGGAAGGGATCAAAATCCTACAGGTGCGAATCGATTCGGACCATCCGAATCGATTCGCTAGGAGACAGTGGCAAAAATTCACATTTACGAATCGATTCGGGCAAGCCGAATCGATTCGCCCCATTTCAGTATGCCAGTTCCTCTGTGCTCGAATCGATTCGGACCTGCCAAATCGATTCGCCCCTTTAGTAGCCTTCGAGGAACCTCCTTACCGAATCGATTTGGACCAGTCGAATCGATTCGGTCCTGCAGATATTTGTTTTTCTTCTTCTTTATTTACAAGTTTGCCATGGGATATTTTGTGTATAAATACTCTGTTCTCTCATTTTTGGGAGGATTATTCAATATCTTCATTTTGTCTTAGATTTTAGGGTTTGTAAACTTGGGAGATTTTCCCTACTCCTCTCTTGTACTCTTTATTTTGTAAGTTGTACCTTAGTTTTAATTACATTAATTTAGTTGTCTTCCTTAATTTCCATGCTTTAATTTACTTGATTTCTTTACTTTCTTGCCTAGATTAAATTATTTCTTGCTTAATTAGTTTATTGATTTGTTAATTAGTTTCATTTATGTCTATCCCTTAGATAATTTATGTCTAGCCCTTAGATAAATAGGGTCGGGGTTGCGTTCCGCCATTTACGGGTTTGGACCTCGAAATTTAGGGTTTCGTGTAAAATTGCATTTAATTGAAACCTCGCGTATTAAAGTCGGATTATTATGCGTTTAACTTTCTTTGTCACGCAACGTTAGTGTTTATAGCGATATTTCGAATTTAATCTGCATGTGAACATTTTTCGTTAAATGTTTAATCTCGCAACTTTGGATTGAATTCCTTATTGTGTGATGTTTATGCTTAATTGAAAATGATCGATTAAATTGCTTTCGAGCCTTAACTCTAATTAGTAGTTGTTTCGATTCATGTGATAGGATGCGATCCCGATCCTTGCTTTACTTTTGTATAGCATAACTTATTCTTTTCTTTTTCCACCATTCCCCACTATCACCTTTTACACTTTTATTCCTGAAGTTTTAAAACAATTAAAATCTAAAATTCAATCACTCCCTGTGGATTTCTTACGATACCCGACTTACCGCTGTGCTTGCTTGTTAAGTGTAGTTGTAGTTTAGGTTTTTGCATTGCGGCGGCGCACACTTTTACCGCTCGATCAGTTAATTCACCAAATTTGATGAAAAGGATGATGAAAAGTGAAGGTGAAAGGGAATTTGGATGTGGAAATCATGGTGACTTTGAGAGAGGTTTTCGGGATTTGCTGAGAGTGATATGCTTCTGATCTAGGCTCTCCTTGCAAATCAGGTCAAGGCCTCCTTTTATAGGCCCAGGGCACTGTCGATCGGTGTAACCCTGGTACTGCCTATCGGCACCTGCCGATGGGCAGGGTTTGTAACCTGCCATTTGGCGGTGTTTTTCAGGCCTTTTCGGAAAATCGGCTGTCGAGCGCAAACCATTGATCCGAATCGCGCACGGGATAAACCACTAGAAAGGTAATTCAGAGACCTTTGAAAGTCCTTTGGACTTCTCCCAGGTTCGGGAGTTGACCTTAGGTCAAATATGGCTCGGAAGCGTTTGTCAGTCTATTAGACGAGGAATCATTCAGACGCAAACGGATCGTTCGTCCGCATGGTATGTACGAATCGTGCACGGGGCATACCGTTAGAAAGGTTAGGATATGTAATTCGACATTCCAAAGAGTTTAACCCGGTTTGGAGAGTTGACTTTGGTCAACCAGGCCCTGGAAGCATTCGGTGACCTTTCAGAAAACGGATCGTTCGTCCATATTGTAAGTCAGAATCACACACGGGGCGGACCGTTGGAAAGGGGTTTCAGTGCCCTTTGGAAATTCATTCAGCCTCGATCGAACTGAAGAGTGGACTTCGGTCAAATAGAGCCCGGGAGCGTCCAGTGGCCTCTGGGTCAAGTTTCGGGGGGAAACAGGTTGTTCGTCCGCATGGTAAGTCAGAATCGTGCACGAGATAGATCGTTAAAAAGGGTTTTTAGTTCCGTTTGAAGATTCATTCAGCCTCGATCGAGTTGGAGAGTTTGACTTTTTGGTCAAACCGAGTCCGGGGGTGTCCGATGGCTTCTAGGTCAGTACTCGGGGTATGACTTGGGTTTGTAGTGATGAAAGGAGGTACTAGGGACCTAAGGAGAGTTAGGGGGTAACATAATGGGACGTCTACAGAGCCCCTCGACGGGTGAGTTTAGGACAAATGATAGCCGTCGAATAGACACCGCATGATGCCTTTGAGAGAGTACGACCAATTCAGAGGGTCGAGGATGATTTTGAGGACCTAAGGGAGCGAGGATGACCAATTTAGATGGTCGAGGTCGATTCTGAGGACCTAAGGAGCGAGGATGACCAATTCAGAGGGTTGAAGCAAATTCTACGTTCTTAAAATGATGATCTAATGACCGGGATCAAATCTAACCTAAGAGTGATGACGACTGAGGACGGAGGTCAATTCTGACCTAAGACTGGTGACGAACGAGGACGGAGGTCAATTCTGACCTAACTCAGGTGACGATCCAAGACCGAGGTCAATTCTGACATAAGAGTGATGACGATCGAGGACCGAGGTCAATTCTGACCTAACTCAGGCGACGATCCAAGATCGATGTCAATTCTAACCTAAGAGTGGTGACGACTGAGGATCGAGGTCAATTTTAACCTAACTCAGGTGACGATCTAAGACCGAGGTCAATTCTAACCTAAGAGTGGTGACGATCGAGGTCAATTTTGACCTAACTCAGGTGATGATCCAAGATCGAGGTCAATTCTGACCTAAGAGTGGTGATGACTAAGGATTGAGGTCAATTCTGACCTAACTCAGGTGACGATCCAAGACCGAGGTCAATTCTGACCTGAGAGTGGTTACGATCGAGGACCGAGATCAATTCTGACCTAACTCAGGTGACGATCCAAGACTGAGGTCAATTATGACTTAAGAGCGGTGACGACCGAGGACTGAGGTTAATTCTGACCTAACTGAGGTGACGATCAAAGATCGAGGTCAATTCTGACCTAAGAGTGGTGATGACCAAGGTCCGAGGTCAATTCTGACCTAACTCAGGTGACGATCCAAGACCGAGGTCAATTCTTACCTAAAAGTGGTGACGACGGAGGATCGAGGTCAATTCTGACCTAACTCAGGTGACAATCCAAGACCGAGGTCAATTCTGACCTAAGAGTGGTGACGACCGAGGATCGAGGTCAATTCTGACCTAACTCAGGTGACGATTCAAGACCGAGGTCAATTCTGACCTAAGAGAGGTGCACATTTCCATTGGGAAAATTGAGGATTCTGCTGGGGATAAGAATCAGATTTTAGGTTCCGCTGGGGAATAGTGAATGAGCTGGGGAAGATTTGGATCCTCCTTTGGAGGGATCGCCTGGGGCGAGTTATTCTTCTTAATTCTGCTGGGGAAAATTATCTTGCGATGTTGTTTCGCACTGGGGAGCCAATGGTTGGGGAGACTTTGTGTCTTTGATTTGAGCTGAGTAGCTGATTACTGGGGAGATAACCAGTTTGATGCTGTAAACTCTACTGAGGAGGTGATTAGGTGGTCCAGGTGTTGTACGCATTGCTCGGGAGATCATTCACTTGGATTTTGAGGGTTCCGTTGGGGAAAAAGAGGTTTCGCCTGAGGGAGTGCGAATTTTTCTTGGCGAAAACGTTCTAAATCCTTCCTGGGATTTTTAGGAATTTTTTGAGGATTTTTCAGGATTTCTGGCATTTTCTGGGAATTTTTGTACGAAATTTTAAGGGGTGTGCCAGTCGGCATAGTCTGAGGGGTGCCATTCAGCAGTGTCACGGACTTTTGGACTGTCTCGGGAAGGTAAAGAGGCAGTGCCAATCGGTGGGGTAAGAGTCAATGCCCATCGGAATGACCGTTAGCATCCTATATAAAGGGGGCAAATTCCCCTAATTTTTCACAGCTTCTTGCCTTCTCTCTTTCTGCGATTCTTCTCTGCAAATCGTTATAGCATTTTGATCTTAAGAAATGACCGTCTTTGTGAGCACTGTCGCACATGGGGAATGGTTAATTATTAATGACTGGGCGAACGTGGAGTGGAGGGCCAGAGCGCCTCTTGCTTTGGGGAGTGAGAACTGCTTTGATGCATTTGAGCCGGTTGCGGATGAGTGGACCTTGCTGCGGGAGCCATCGCATCATCGTTCTTCAAAGGTGGTGAGCCCTGGCGGTTATGTAAGTAAAATGACCTTTGGAATTCTTCTAGGTGATTTCCGTTTTTTTCTTTGGATTTTGACAAGATTTTTTCTTTTCGACAGTCTGATGTCTCTTTGAAGAACATGCGTCCCCGCAGGACGATGGGGCTTAAGGATGTCTGGGAGCATCTTCCACCTGTGGTGCATTGGGTGGTATCATCAGCGGGTTTCGGGAGGTTGGCATCTGCGTTGGATGAGACGCCTCGTTCGACAGCGGTCTTATGCGCTCTAAGGGAGAGGTGGTGGTATACTACCCATACCTTCCATTTAGGCTTCGGGGAGAAGACTGTGACTCCCATAGACGTGAAGCAGCTGCTAGGGCTGGATTGTAATGGAGAGCAGATATAGGTGGATCGCTCTTTGTGGGTGAGGCCGGAGGCGGTGCCTGCGGCGCTTGCTGATGTAGGGAGGATAGTGTCTGGGGTTTCTATCCGACTGTCCCTGCTGAAGGATGTTTTGTTGGGTAGGGAGATTGACATGGAGGACGGGCTGCAGGTGAGGCAGATGGCCTGGTTGTTTATTTTGTTAGTGCTAGGAGGCTTCATGGTGGCATCGAGCGACGATGTCGTCCATTTGTGGTTCTTGCCATATTTGAGGATGTTTTCATCCCTTTCTATGATTGGGGGAGCCTCACTCTGGCAAGCCTTTACTCTTCTTTGGATGCATTCAGCCGGTGCTGTCGGAAGACTTTTACTGGAGCCACGTAACTTCTTGAGGTATCTTTTATTTTATTCATTTTCCTTTCATGCATTTACATTTTCCTTATGCGTCTCTTTTTGATTGCGAATCTTTATCTTTGGCAGACGTGGTTCTATGAGGAGATTGGGTGCAATACTGACGCGACTGAAAATGTGTCTCAGAAATGCGTTCTCTCTAGGCTCAAGTGCAAGCCTGTCGCTCAAGTAATAATTCGACAAGTCGGATATCGATCCTCAGGGAAAAAAGGACAACGAAGTTGTGACGACGGGAAAAGACGAAGGAATCCTAACTTTGACTCTAAAAAGAAAGAAAAAATGTTTTGGTTTTGGGATGGCTACAACTAAATACAATTATGAAATTATGAAGAGATGCAAATACACTAAACTACCTAAAATATTATTGAAAAAATGATTTGAAACTTTTAACTAAGTGATGAGAAAAACAGGACGGTAAGACAATCCCCCAACCCTAGTGTATTGCAGTTATAATACTAATCATAAATTTAACTGATTAATTTGACCCGGAATTTATTACTCCCAAGCATTTCGTATACGAGGTTCAAGCCCGCGTCATACTTAATCTGAAGACGAGTAAATTGATATCGCGGTAGTGACACTCGAATTGCATTCTAAATCATCCCGATTACCCAGAGGCAAACGAGATATAAAGATCTACAATTATTGTGTTCCTACGCAATGCGGTCGTAATCAATCACTAAATTCAGAGGACTAATTTTATACACATGCAATTAACACATCAGGCTGGGTTCATGTATCCCGGCCTTTTAAACCTAACCGGACATATTAAACTGAAGGATGCATGGAATAGTAACATTGCATGCGAAGAACTCATGATAAAACTAGATTGAAATACGTAACTAAGTATTATGAACACATAAATTGATTCATATCACGCAAGAAAAATTACCATGCAAGAACAATAATCATAAGAATGAAACTTGGATTACAACTTGAAAACAAACCCGGAATTGTATCAATCTTGCAGCAATTAATTCAACTTATGTTCCTTGATGTTCTTCTCCTTTTCTCTCTACCAAAACTAAAAAAGCTCTCCAGAACTGCTGTTCCTAGGTCACTAAGTATGTCCAAAATTGTTTTAGAAGGAGTTTTAACTTCATGGGATTCTTTGGACCAATCAGAAATAAGGAAAAAATTCGCGCTTCAGGACCCCCGAACCGGTTCGCATGTCCCTCGAACCGGTTCGCCCCCCAAACCGGTTCGGATTGGGTTGGGGAAATTTCGCTGGCTTGGGTGCCCTTTTCTTTCATTTTAACACTTAGAATTTTTTCCTTGCTTCCTTCCTTGGATTTTTCTTCAACTTCAATTGGTCATAACTCATCAACCGTAGTTCGGATTTGGGTGATGTTTCTTTCAGTATTCTCATTGTTCCAAGCTTTTTAACTTTTCAGTTGACTCATCCTCCAGGATCTGGCTGCAGAATTACCAAAATTCCCTTGAACTTGCCTTCCTAGCCTTTCTTTCATCGGTTTCTCTTTTGCACTGCTTGCATAATTAACCTGTAAAACAAATAGGAGAAACACGAAACACGAAATACTTGCCAACGAAGGTTAGTAGCATAAATTTGCATTAAATCCATATCGGTTGCATCACTCGGGTTCACAAATGTACCGAAATTAGGGGAATAAAAATACAATATTTATGCCCAATCAAACCCCCCTAACTTAGAACTTTGTGCGACCCGAGAAATGTAAAAGAGAAAGAATAAAGTCACGACTCCTCTATACAATTTGTGGGGATAGAATACCTTTTTCGCGGGTAAGTGATTGCATTTAGTGCATGCAACAAGCCTTTAGACCCCTAGATTACCCTAGTAGGACGAGTGGTGTTTCGTGAGGGTTTGCAGAGAATATACCCACAAAATTCGGCTCAAAGAAAATTCAAAATACACAAAAATTATACAATTCAAACTTTTCCAGAAAATAGTCATCATCAAGTCATATGTACGAGTCTCAAACCGTAGTGTGTGTGTGCGAAGCCAAAAATTTAACTGCGGATTTTCACTGATTGATCATTACGTTACTTACCCAAAAATTCGTTTTGATTTCAAATTCTTACGGAATGCTCTCTCAAATGAATCACTCGGAATGTGGCTATTCTCTCGGTATGCATGATATAAAGAGTAAATATAATGGACGCAAAATTACGCATACAAGTAGAAAGACAAAAATTTTATGGTAATAGGATCTCATCAACGGATTACGGTTTCAAAAATGGGAACATTGCCTCTGTTTCGCGCATTTAATCTCTTTTATTATCTTTTGGTGTATTAACTCTCCACGCGGTAACCAATTTCGTAATTTAGACTCGGTTAGGGCTTTTTCGGGTTTTATGGTATATTGGGTAAAATGACAATTGTAGGGAGGTTGGAATTGGAAAAATTATTAGTGATGTCCATTTGTACTTTTTTCGGGCTATTGCTCATTTTTCTTCTTTTTCTCCATTTTTTTTATTTTCACTTCTTTTCTTTTCTTGCTATTTTTGTTGAGCATATCTATTTTTTCTTGCCCCTTTATATGCACTTTTTGGACTTAAATTCTGAATTTTTCCATTTTTCTCAATTCCGATTTTTTTTGGGTTTTTCGGGTTATCAAACGAAAGGGACAGCTTGTTTGGCTCAAATTGGGGTACAAAAGGGGGTGATTTTTAGCTACTTTTTCGGCCAATATTTTTGGGTGACAAACGAGGGCCTACTTCATTGTCCAAAATACCAATTGCGTTACCATATGCATTTCGAGATGAGTTTAAGTTTAGGGATCAATTTTGGCACGTTTTTCAAAGCAATATCACACGCGTTTTTCATAACCGATCAAAATGAAAAGATTGAGATCCTTGGCGACTTTTTTTTAATATGCTGAAAAGAACTTTAAGTTGACAATTAACTCGGATTGATTTAAAGACTCAAAAAAAATGATAGGCTCGAATCTCACCGGGTTTGTGAATCTCCGCACTTATTCGCTAAGTCGTCAATTTTTCGCTTAATTTCCATCTTTAGTCAATTTCGGCTTTGTGTATGTTGAATTTTACAACTTGAGACTTTAAACCGACTTTTAATGATATTTTTGAAAAATTTGAATTCCATTTTTTATTTATTTTGAACAAAAATATTTTTGGGTTTTTCAAAATTTTATGATTTTTTGGAAATTTTTGAAAATTTGTGAAGTTTTAGAAATACGCACTTGTGACCCCCCTAACTTAGACTTTTGCATTGTGCTCAAGCAAAAAGGACTAAAATCTAACTCACAGCGAATGAAAAGTGCGGAAAAATAAAACAAACAAATATTTAAAATGCATAAAGACACTAAATGACCCTAGCACATGACTCAATAATACAATAAAAATCACCCCATACGCGTCCGGGGTGCGACGACCTCTCATCTCTCCACAAACTCACCTGACCCCACTCACGGGGTTCGATTCTCTCCTCGTTTCTCCCATCCTAGGATTATAATCCAACAATCAGAACAAGTTGGGACCTCACCCATAGATAAAGGATGGACCGGGAGACTCATCGTGACTAATTGGAAAGGGATCCTCGTGATGATGACTCAAAGCATGGCCTGCGTGCGCTGAATCGGAGGGAACACCTAGGTTTCTTTCAATTTTTAAGATGCATGGGTCGGGCTCTAAGTCGTATGAACCGCAACTTTTCTCCTCACTCGCCTTTGGGATCTGTAGTGGTATGGGTGCATGGTCACAAAGAAGTAACTCATCGATTTTATCTTTCCATTCGCTTTCTTCTAGGTGACTAAATGAATCTAATAGAGTTTGGACTTCGTTGTTAAGGCTCTCATCCAAGCTCTCATCCACCGGACCGAATTCTTTTTCAAATTCTTCCATGCTCATGTCCCCTAGCTCTCTCCCCCGAGTAGTGCCTACGTCCTCTCTTACTTGCTCGATCTCTAACTCCACCATTTTTCTTTTTTCTAACCCCTCTCTTTCTCTTTCAATTTCGGTATAAGTTCCCTTGCTCTCATGACTAGACACTAAGAAAGATTCTAAGGCATCTCCATATAAATTTTCCTTAATGTGCCCTTCTACGATCTCATCAATTATGCTCACCGTGTGAAGATCATCTTCTTCCCCCGTATATTGGGCTATATGGAAGATGTTAGTCTCTAAGGTCATGTTCCCAAAAGTGAGTTTTCGAGTATTAATGATTGCATTAGCCGTAGCTAAGAAAGGGCGCCCAAGAATGATGGATAAATGGTTGCTTGAGGTGAAGGAGGGCTCCGTGTCCCAAATGACAAAGTCTACCGGGAAGTAGAAAGTGTCAACTTGGACGATCATGTCCTCAACTATGCCTCTTGGGATCTTCACGGTTTGATTTGCTAATTGGAGAGTGACCTTTGTGGGCTTGAGGTCGCCCAAATCAAGTTGCCTATAGATGGTGTAAGGGAGGATATTGACACTTGCTCCCAAATCAAGTAAGGCTTTTTCGATTTTATTTTCTCCAATGATGCAGGAAATGGTGGGTGCACCGGGATCTTTGAATTTTGCGGGAGATCATTAAGTAGGATGGAGATCACATTCTGTGCAAGAAAGACATTCTTTTTTACCTTCATTTTTCTCTTTACCGTTAACAAGTCTTTAATGACTTTTGCATAAGTTGGAATTTTCTTAATGGCATCGAGGAAAGGTAAATTCAGCTTTACTTGCTTTAGCACGTCTAGCACGTCATCACGTGGGTTTCCTTTATGGGAAGGAATTAGCCTTTGAGGAAACCGTTCCGCGGTGGGTGGTTTCACTACTACCTCGGGCTCACTAGTGTTGTCTTTATCACTCTCATTCAAGGGGACATCTTTGGCTTCTTTCGTGCCGGGCGAAATCTCCTTGTCTTTAGGTATGTCTTGTGGGGGAGGTGACAAGTCAACTACTCTCCCACTACATAGAGTGGTAATTGCGCCTCATTGCTCAGGATGGTTACGGGGTGTCGAGCTATCACTAGTTTGACCTTGGAGAGGTCTTTGACCCTGGGAAGGAGACTTTCCCTTCTCTTGAACACTCAATGAGGATTGTATCTTTAACAGACTCACATTTATGTCGCCAATCAGACGATCATATTTGGCATTGGTTGCGGTCTGGATTGCGATGAATTGATTCATGGTATCCTCGAGAGTTCTCCGCGGTGGCGGGATATAAGATCCTTGCAGTGGTGGTGCTTGCACATGTCCTTGTATGTGTGGAGCTTGTTGAAAGTGTCGTGGTGGAGGAGGGGCAACATGTGAAGGAGGGTTCATTGCGGCATGTTGTTGCCCATAGATAAGACCAGGATGGTTTTTCCATGAAGGGTTATAAGAATTCCCGTGCGGTGCACCGAAATTACCCTTAAATTCTCTATACCACTAAGTTGGTCTTGAAGCATCACTTTGTAGGCGGGTATAGTCGGGCATTCCTTAGTTGAATGACCCGCCTCACAAATCGCACACACCTTCTCGACGGGGTTTGGTATGGATCCGGCTGGTCCTTTTACATATATCTCGCATAGGTCTCAAAATCCTTTCTCAAGGGTATCCAATCGACTGTCCGTCATAGAATTCTTATCTACGTAAAATAGGCCGAACGCTGACGGAGTGGTGGTCACTTGATGATTTCGATTTTGAGCGTTAGGATCAGAAGTATCCCAGGATTGGGTAGTCTCGATGACATACCTCAGGTGAAGCTCAGCATCGTGGGCATCTAAATCGACAAACGTACCACTTCCCATGGTTTAAACAAGTTGCTTGAAGTTAAGATTCAGCCCATTATAGAGAAAAGAGATGATTTGCGCTGAATCAAATCCATGATGGGGGCATGAAGTAATTAACTTGTTGAAACGTTCATAACATCGATGAAATGTCTCATTTTCAGATTGTCTGAACGCTTGAATTTGAGCCTTTATGGAGATTGTTCGATGTGCTGGGAAGAATTTATTAAGAAATCTCGATTGCAACTCGTTCCAAGATGGAATCGAGCTTGGAGGTAAAGACCATAGCCAGGTCTTAGCTTTATCTTTGAGCGACAAAGGTAAGAGTTTGAGGCGGATCACCTCTTGTGTGCAGGTTTGATCATTGAGAGTATCCATTACATCCTCAAATTCCCTAATATGGAGGTATGGCTTTTTAGAATCCATACCATGGTAATGAGGTAGCATCTGGATCATCCCATTTTTGAAACGGAATTTCCTGGCATTATACGGGAGTATAATGCATCCCGGAGTGACAGTATGCTCGGGATATAAGAATTCTCTCAGTGGGAGGTATGGGGGCTCTTCCTCACCGGCAGCTGCACTACCGTGTTGCGACATCTCCCTATCTCTTAATGACTCGGTGCTCTCACTTGGTGTGCTTGAGGTGTACTCGGGGGGTGTGTCCTAATAAGGAAAATGGAGTGTTGTTTGAGATTGAGTGTGACGGTGTGGGAGGTGGGATCCAGAACTGTGGGGCGTTTGGAGTGTGAGGGCTATCGGGGTTATACTCAACAATTGGATTTTCGTGAATGCTGGTTGGAGTATTATGGGGTGTAGAGTGAGTTTAGAATTTTGCATTAATGGCTTATGAGAGATGATGGTGAATCTTTTTGTGTTTTTTTGAATTTTTTTATATGTTTTTGGATTTTTGGAGATTTTTGGTCAAAGCTTTGGATTGACTCGATCTAATCCTAAGTCTACCTAATTCCCCGGCAACGGCGCCAAAAACTTGACGCGACTGAAAATGTGTCTCAGAAATGCGTTCTCTCTAGGCTCAAGTGCAAGCCTGTCGCTCAAGTAATAATTCGACAAGTCGGGTATCGATCCTCAGGGAAAAAAGGACAACAAAGTTGTGATGACAGGAAAAGACGAAGGAATCCTAACTTTGACTCTAAAAAGAAAGAAAAAATGTTTTGGTTTTGGGATGACTGCAACTAAATGCAATTATGAAATTATGAAGAGATGCAAATACACTAAACTACCTAAAATATGATTGAAAAAATGATTTGAAACTTTTAACTAAGTGATGAGAAAAACAGGACAGGAATACAATCCCCCAACCCTAGTGTATTGCAGTTATAATACTAATCGTAAATTTAACTGATTGATTTGACCCGGAATTTAGTACTCCCAAGCATTACGTATACGAGGTTCAAGCCCGCGTCATACTTAGTCTGAGGACGAGTAAATCGGTATCGCGGTAGTGACATTCAAATTGCATTCTAAATCATCCCGGTTACCCAGAGGCAAACGAGATATAAAGATCTATAATTGTTGTGTTCCTACGCAATATGGTCATAATTTAATCACTAAATTCAGAGGACTAATTTTATACACATGCAATTAACACATCAGGCTGGGTTCATGTATCCCGGCCTTTTAAACTTAGCCGGACATATTAAACTGAAGGATGCATGGAATAGTAACGTTGCATGCGAAAGAACTCATGATAAAACTAAATTGAAATACGTAACTAAGTATTATGAACGCAGAAATTGTTTCAAATCACGCAAGAAAAATTACCATGCAAGAACAATAATCATAAGAATGAAACTTAGATTACAACTTGAAAACAAACCCGGAATTGTATCAATCTTGCAACAATTAATTCAACTTATGTTCCTAGATGTTTTTCTCCTTTTCTCTCTACCAAAACTAAAAAAAACTCTCCAAAACTGCTGTTCCTAGGTCACTAAGTACATCCAAAACTGTTTTAGAAGGAGTTTTAACTTCATGGGATTCTTTGGACCGATCAGAAATAAGGAAAAAATTCGCGTTTCAGGACCCCCGAACCGGTTCGCCCCCCAAACCGGTTCGCATTGGGTTTGGGAAATTTTGCTGGCTTGGGTGCCCTTTTCTTTCATTTTAACACTTAGAATTTTTTCCTTGCTTCCTTCCTTTCTTCCTTGGATTTTTCTTCAACTTCAATTGGTCATAACTCATCAACCGTAGCTCGGATTTGGGTGACGTTTCTTTCAGTGTTCTCGTTGTTCCAAGCTTTTTAACTTTCCAATTGACTTATCCTCCAGGATATGGCTGCAGAATTACCAAAATGCCCTTGAACTTGCCTTCCTAGCCTTTCTTTCATCGTTTCGCTTTCTCTTTTGCACTGCTTGCATAATTAACCTGTAAAACAAATAGGAGAAACACGAAATACTTGCCAACGAAGGTTAGTAGCATAAATGTGCGTTAAATCCATATCGGTTGCATCACTCGGGTTCACAAATGTACCGAAATTAGGGGAATAAAAATATAATATTTATGCCCAATCAAATACCCCACTGATTGCTCTGAAGGACGAGACTGTTGGAGATTCTCGCTGATTGTATTGGTGGCAGAAGGCCAATCGACAGTCGAAAGGATCTCTCTCCCTGGGGGCGGTGCATCAAGTCTTGAATGGCCTGACCAGTGATAGGGTAAGACTCTTTCCTTTTCAGTCTTGGTCTTTGCATACTCGAATTTTGTATTGATTTACGCCTTCTTGGGGATTTTCAAGTGACTTTTTATCCTTGGGGGACAGCCGTTCCGGATACGGGGATGACTGGGGTGAATGAGCAGATGAGGCGTTTACTAGCACATGAGTTTGGCCATTCTTGGTATCTCGGGCAGAGGGTGGTTCGCCAGATGGCTGAGGAAGTGGTGGTGCCACCTACGAGGCCTCCCATATCTATGAGGCGGGAGCGGCTGCTGCCGGAGGATGCGAGGATCGCGATGATGATCGGCGAGTCCTACTTGTTGTACACTAACACAGCTGTGTCATACGACTATATGGACTTTGTGATGAGCTGGTTGATGGCGCCCAACATTATGATGCCTTGCTTTTACCTCTTGCGGGTTCGAGTCGGCCAGTGGGGTCCTCCCACAGCGATGGTGGTCCGTCGACGTCTGCGGCGGTGGAAACTTCAGAGGTTCCTTTCATGCAGTTGCACACTCCTTCATATAACATCCTACGGGCTGATGGAGGGATAATACCTATGCTTCACTATCCTCATGCGATGGATCCGAAGGAGTTGGGCTTGACAGATGAGGTCCTTCATCCTGCGGTAGACCTTTCAATCCTTTCTTTCTTTCCTTTTTTGTTCTGGTCATTTTTGCTTAATATTGATTCTGCCTTTTCCTTGCAGCAAGTCCGGGTGTCGACCACTTAGCTGAGAGACATCAGAGACTGGATATCGTCGGCGATCGCCCATATTCGGGATGTTGTCCCTGTTCTTTCTTGCTTAGTGCCGGCAGCTTCGTCCGGGGAGGACTCTGGCTCAGGTAGTGGTGGCACATCGTCTTGTCTCAGGGGAAAGAGAGCGCGTTGTAGGGGTGGAAGATCTTAGAGAGAGAGGTGAGGGGTAGGTGAGAGAGAGAGAAAAATGTGGGTTCGGGCTGAGTCCCGTTATTTTTTGCTTTTTTCTTCTTTTCCTGCAAAATTTGATGTAGCACAGAGAAAGCATATATGCAATGCAATGGAGTTTTTTATTATATTCTATTAATGATGAATGAGTGGATGCATGTGCGCTTTTTACTTAGCTGCTGAGACCGTAAAATGGAATATTTTTTAGAATTTTTGAAGGAAAGTTTTAATTAAAATGGGAAATTATATAAGGAGGGAAAGGGATTTGAAATTCTGTTGAGAATATCAATATATTTTTATTGGGTTTTCTAATTTGACAAAAGAGGAAAAAAGGAAAATTTCCAAAACTGGGGGGGGGGGGGATCGGCAAGCACCCTGTCCTGCCTATCAGTAGTTCAGTCCAGTCCCATCAATTCAAAGCTTTGATTGGTATCCTTTTCAGCCTTTGGTACCTTGTGGGGTAGGATTCCCTTCGATTTATGCAGGGATTATGTCTCTTGTGAGGGTTCCCAAGTATAAAAAGGGATAAGGGTGGAGTGTTTTCATCACACCTTCACATTCTTACTTACTTTTCTACTATCTGTTAGTCTTTCAAGATGGCTATCCCTGGTAGCATTGAGTTTGCTAACTACCTCGAAGCCTTGGAAGCAATGTGCTCTTATAATGTCGACTACGATGCTTTCAACATGCGTCGAGTCTCCTTGTGGCGCAATCGACCTATTGAGTGGAATATCTTGATGGCGGTGGTGCAATTCTGGTACCCCGAAGACCATGTATTCCACTTTGGGTTGGATGAAGTTTGTCCTACCTACGAGGAAATTTCTGCCATGCTGGGTATAAATCTTAGTGTTGCTGCGGCTTTGCCCGAATTTTCCTGTCCTCCCAGGGATTTATTGGCTGGTCTTCTTCATATTTCGCCTTCGGCAGCTAGATCGCTGGTTGCTAGGGGAATGATCTCCCTCCCGGCGGTGTTGCAGTCCGTGCATTTGCGGGAAGTAGGTGATGTTGGCTCTGCTGGAGCCGTTGCTCTGGGCCTGGTTTCAAAATTGCTGCTGGTGACTGGGGAACTGCTGGTGGACCCACAAATTGCAGCCATTACTTCAGGGATGTCATATCGTCGCAATCCTGCGACGGTGATACTGGCAGAGACCCTAAACGGTTCGGATGCTTGGCGAGAAGGTCGTTATGACTTCTTGAGGGGTAGCCCCGTAATGCTGTTCAAGTGGTTGTCTGAAACACTCCACTTGGTGGCCCTTCTAAAATCTCCTTTGTCGGTTGTACCCAACTTCTTTTCGCATCACTTCTTCAGTGTTGGCCTGACTATTGAGAGCTGGGAGAATTGGTTTGTGGATAATGGGGCTCGGAATCTGTACTGGTTAGTGCTTTGGTGGGGACAGTTGCTTCCTGTTCTGGAGCTAGGAGAATACTCATATGTGTGGTTGGTTGGTCTCAGGCAGACCTCTTTTTATTTCCCTTGGTGGCTTCTGCGCCAATTTGGTTGGGCACAAGTCGTGCCACCTCGGACACTAAATTTCTTTTCGGTAGAAGATTTGAATGAGCATCTGCGCATGCGACTTGGCTCTTTGTGGGAGAATAGGCGTCCGTCCACCCATCCCTCTCAGTCTGTTGGGAGAGTTTGGCATGTCCCTGGGGATTATATGCAGTGGTTGTGGAGGAGAGTGGTGAGCAAGCTGTTGGCAGTGGAGAGTGGGGAAAGGTGGTTTGTTTTATTTAACACCATGGAAGGGGGTGTTGTGGTCTTTTCGAAGATGGCTCGAGCTTATCGTTCCATGGAGTGTCTGTGGCACTCTATTCAGGCAGGGGAAACTTGGGGACCCCAGGATGTAGATGAGGACGGAGAAGGCTCCTCTAGTAGCTGTGGGTAGGACTCATGGAGAGTTTATTTGTGTAATAGGGAATAGATGTGGGTATTTTATTTGGCCTTTTTTAGGAGGGTAGGGGGAAGGGAGTTATCCGTTCCTTTTCTTATGTAATCTGTACCAAAATTTCTTATTAATGAAATAAGCAAGTTTTTGATCATCCAGCTGTGCCTTTCAATGAATTTTGTATTTTTGAATTATCTATACCGATCGCTAAGGCATACATAATCCTTTTGTTCAAGTATATGTTAAAACGAACTGTCGTTCTCGAAGATAAGAAAAGAATATATTTTTGTGAAAAAGAAAGTTCCGTGCTCATGTAAGATGTATGAGCTGCCTACGTACCTCTGGGGGTTTTGAAATTTTTTGTTTGAAAATGGTTTTTGCAGAGGATCAGGCCCACATAGTTCTGGGTAGAGGGAAATGAAGAGAATTGTCTTTTTTAGAATAGAGGGGAGATGAGAAGAGTCGTAGCGCGCCGAGATTTCAGACTAAGGGTAGAACTTCTTGAGACAGTCCAGGTTGACTGGACGAGCCATCTCTTCCCCATCTAGGTCAGTGATCATGGCGGCACCGCCAGACAAGATTTTCTTCACAATGTAGGGGCCGCTCCAATTGGGCTGGCATTTTCCTCTGGGGTCCCATATGGGTTCTATTATGTCCTTGAGGGCTAAATCTCCCGCTCGGACATCGCGGTCCTTGACTCTCTTGTTGAATGAATGCGCTATTCGACGATGGTACCCCTGTATGTGGTATAGAGATTTCAATCTCCTCTCATCCAGGAGGGTCAGTTCGTCAAGACGGCTTTGGCACCAGTCTTTTTCGCTAACTTCGCTTTAAAGCGTGACGCGCAGTGAGGGTATTTCCTGTTCCAAGGGTAGGACAACTTCCATGCCGTAGACTAGAGAGTAAGGGGTAGCCCCAGTAGATGTTCGAATTGAGGTCCGATAGCCCCAAAGGGCGTACGAGATTCGTTCGGCCCAATCCCGATAGCTTTCAGTCATCTTACTGATGATGGCTTTGAGGTTCTTGTTGCGGCTTCGACTGCACCATTGGTCTGAGGTCGGTAGGGAGAAGATTTGTGTCTTTGAATCCCATACTTATTGACTACTTTTGTGACTTATGCTTCGAAATGCAACCCGTTATCTGACACTAGCTCGTGCGGGACTCCATATCGGTAGATGATATTTTTATTGAGGAATTTGGCCACTTTCTTGGCGTTCAATACTGTGTATGACTAAGCTTCGACCCATTTGGTGAAGTAATCAATGGCGACTAGGATGAACTCATATCCGTTTGAAGCCTTTGGTGTAACCTTCCCTATGATGTCTATACCCTAGGTGGAGAACGTCCAGGGAGAGCTCATGTTGTATAATTCATGCGGAGGTAGGTGTTGAAGATTGGAGAACTGTTGGCATTTGAGGCATCTCCGGACATAGGCGGTGCAGTCTTGGGCCATGGTGGTCCAGTAATAGCCCTAGCAGGTGATCTTCTTGGCAAGCATGTGACCGTTCATGTGGGGCCCGGATTCCCTACTGTGGATCTTTTTCATTATTTTCTCAATCTCAGCCCTGCGATACAGTGTAGATGAGTTCCATCGAAGTTCCTCTTGAGTAGAGCTTTATGAGAAATGATGTACTGGGCGGCCAATCTTCGGAGGGTTATTCGATCTTTCTTGTTGGAACCCTCAGGATACCTACCATGTTTGAGGAAGCACCAGATATCATAGTACCAACAATCAGCTAGTTCGGGATCTTTAGTGGAGACAAGCTCAATATGGTAGCAGTGGGCTGGTTTGTCTTGCTTTCGTACTAGAAAGGGAGTTATTGTTATTCCTTCGGGCATGTCGACCATGGAGGCCAAGGTAGCGAGGGCATCGACTAGATTATTCTTTACTCGGGGCAAGTAATGGAAGGTGATGTCTTGGAATCGGGAGGCTAGTTCTTCTAAGTGGGCATGAAAGGGTTGGAGTTTTTCGTCCTTGACTTTCCACTTTCTGAGCACTTGACCGATGATGAGGGCAGAATCCCTGTAGACATCAAGGTATTGAATACCTTTCTTGAGAGAAACTTTGAGGCCTACTGTGCATGCCTCGTATTCCGTTATGTTGTTGGTGCAAAGGAAATCCAATTTGATGGCGATGGGAGTGTGGGAGTCATATGGGGCGATTAGAAGTATCCCAATGCCATATCCCTTTTTATTGGCAGCGCTGTTAAAGAACATTTTCCATCAAAGGTTATCTTGAGCGGTGCAGAGGATATTTTCATCTGGGAATTCAGAGATCCAGACATCTGCTTCTTCTACGGGGTAATCAGCGAGGTAGTCAGAGATGGCTCTTCCTTTAACGGCTTTCTGCATGACGTACACGATATCGAACTCGGTTAGGAGCATCAAACATCAGACCATCCGAATGGATAAGGCGAGTTTCTCAAGCAGGTATTTGATGGGATCCATTCGGGATACAAGTTTGATGGGGAAGGCGAGAATGTAGTGTCGCAACTTTTGGGTGAACCAGATAAGTGCGGTACACGCCTTTTCCAAAGCAGTGTAGTTGACCTAGTACCCGACCAATTTGCGAGTGGCGTAATAGATGGCTATTTCTTTGCGGGAGTCTTCAAGGTATTGGGCTGGCAAAGCCCCAATTGTAGTGTCGATTATAGTTAGGTATAAGAGCAAAGGGAGACACGACTGTGGTGGCATGAGCACTAGAGGTTGGGTTAGATATTATTTGATTCGGTCAAAAGCTTCTTGGCAGTCCTTATTCCAAACCTTGGTTGAATCCTTTCGGAGGATCTTAAAGATCGGTTCACAGATGGAGGTTATCTGGCTAATGAACCGGATGATATATTACAATCTCCTAAGAAAACCTCGGACTTCTTTCTCTATTCGGGGCGATGTCATCTCAAGTATGGCCTTCAATTTTGCAGGATCTGCTTCTATCCCCTTCTCACTGACCATGAATCCTAAGGGTTTTCCCTTTGTAACGCTGAAGACACATTTATGTGGATTGAGTCTCATCTGATACTGCCGCAGTCGTTCGAAGAACTTTCGAAGAGCGGGAACATGACCTTCTCTAGTTTTGGATTTGATAATCATATCATCCACATAGAACCTCAACTTCTTTGTGAATCTGATCGTGTAGGATGGTTATGGCATCCCTCTGGTAGGTAGCCCCAGCGTTCTTGAGACCAAATGGAATAACAGTGTAGCAAAAGGTTCCCCATGGGGTGATAAATACGTTTTTTCTTGGTGATATGGGTGCATCTTGATTTAGTTGTATCTGGCAAATCCATCGACGAATGATTTGAGAGCATGACTGGCTGTGTTGTCACTACACCAAAACACTCTTTTAGTAACAGACTATTTTTTTGATTACTAACAGTATTATACCATTACTATTTCTCACAATAAAATACTGTTAGTAATCTACTATAAAGTGTTACTAATATTGATTTAATATTTTAATGGTGATTTTTTTTATAGAAAAATGGTATTTTTTCAACTAAAATTTACCCCAAAACTCAAAAAACCCCGCTCACACCTCCACGAAACCCTCTCTCACACCCTTCTCTCTCAGATCTGACCCAAAATTTTTTTCCCCTTCTCTCTCAGATCTGAGCAAGGCAGGTATTGATCGCCGCCTCCCTTTTTTATTCGGTAACCCTCTCTCTAGCACAGTTTATCGATTGCTTTCTTTGTTCATTATTTGTTTCTCAAGAGTGTCTAGGAAGATCTGCGTTTTTGGTAATATCTTCTTTATATTATTCGTTTACTATTATTAATTTTTTCATATTGGGTGTTGACTTACTGGTATCGTTTATAAATTATGCTTGCTTTCGATTCACATTTGATTTCTTATCTACTATGTTTAAGATCTGTTCTGATATGAATCTGTTCATGTTGAGTCATGTTGAGTGTTGACTTATTGATAGGTATATTTGATAATATGTGTGGTTGATTTTGGGTCTTGAAGTGTATATAATTACTTATTTTGGTATTACTTGTAAGCTTAATTGTTCATAGTTGTATTTAGGAGTTAGTCAGTTGTTGACTTTGTATATGTATTTTAATCTGAATTTAGGTAGTTCGATGAAATATTTGTGCTCAATACTGAAATTTAAATCTGTTGGGTTTGCCAAATATATGTTTGTTTATATGTTTTGGTCTTAGGTATGCTAAAACTAATTTAACATGATAAATATTATAGATCTCAAGTATTGTAGTCTAATTATTTGTAATTTTGCAGTATTATTTGAGTGATTGTTTATCTAAGATTATTGTAGTCTATTGTCTTTGTTGGAGGCCTCATAGGTATATTCAGTCATGACTTAATTATTTTCAATATTTGTTGAAATTATGTCGTGATGCATATATTTGTTCTCATTGGCTGGGTAGTTATGAAGTTCTTTTCAGGTCTGACTGTCTCCGCATTTTGCTATCTGCAGTTCTTCCCACCCCCATATCATGCTGAAGGTACTCTTTCTTTAGTCAAATTTCCTTTGCTATTTGGGACACAATAATGTTTTAATATGATTTCAAAACTCCATATCTATATAAGATCCTGGGACCCCTCGACCCATTCCTAGTTGACTTTGACACCATTTTTAAGTGAGAGTGTTCCAACTCAAAACCTAACTGGCAATTGGTGGATGGGACTCACGATCTTATGTACTTTGATACAAAACTTTGATTCCCAGCATAAGACTTATATATTATACACAACATCAATATTCTGGTGCAAGGTTTTTAATTTTTCATGTGTAACGTGACTCGAGCCAACTCCATTAGTGAATTTTGTAATTTTGATATGGGTGATTTGTAATTTTGGTGTCTAAGAAAGGAAACTACTCTAATGGGTACCATAGCATGTAATTGTGGCCGGGCAGTATTCACATATTTGTAGCAATTAATTTTTTTTTAGATTCTTTTATATAGCTATAGTTAATGTTGAGATTAGTTTAATATGAGGTTTGGGACTAAATTTTTTTTCTCCACACATTTTACAAAGTCCAGGTAATCAATTCATCAACTTATTCAGTAATTGTGATCAATCCCTAAAGGAATTATTTCCCCTTCGAAGTGTCAATTTTTGTATTGTCTCTATGTCTGTAATGTCTCCTTTGATGCTTTAAAAGTTATTTAATTTGAACCCAACTGTCAAATCCATTAAACCCTAAAGTTTAAGGTGATGGGCATATGACGTGGCGCCGAATGTACAACTGGTCAATCAATCGATGCCACGTGGCAAGAAAAAATAGTTGCTTAAAAAGTATAATAATTGAGATAGCTGCATTGGTGCTTGATTGTAAGAGATTGTATTTTGCTTCTTTCATTAATTTAACTCTTCTTTACAATTCATTCATCTCATCATGTTTCGAATATATCAAAGTCATTTAATGGGATATAGCAAGAGTGAAAGGTAAGTGCAAAGCAATCTTAATCAAAATATGATTTTAATTTCCCATCGACTGAAATGGTTATTCAACTGAGCTTCTGTTGATATGTTCTTACATGATGTGGTACGTATGGATATTTTCAAGTATTGACGGAGTTATGCACAAATAGATCAGCTCCTGATGCTCCTCTCAATAGGCAGGCTACAGGGGTTCGAGTTGAAAATGTTCAAGATGAGTGAAACAACAATGCGTTCCCGGGGATATCTTTATCTGGCAATTCAAATTTGATAGCAGAAGATGTAGAATCAGGGAGGAGGTGATTTTAAAATTCTTATTTATTATCAGCCTGA
The DNA here is from genome assembly GCA_949130495.1 of Sambucus nigra. Taxonomy (NCBI): domain Eukaryota; kingdom Viridiplantae; phylum Streptophyta; class Magnoliopsida; order Dipsacales; family Adoxaceae; genus Sambucus; species Sambucus nigra. Next base: position 178,612,552 of record OX422219.1, read on the forward strand.
ACTGAGGTAATATCAAAGTAGACCCTAAACTTAAGGATCAATTTAAATGCCCCCCTACATTGTTCAATTGTTCAGTTTCAACCTTTATTTAGATTTCTCTAGTGTCACGATGTAAAGCCTTAGTTTCAACTCCATTTCAAATCAAAGTCAGAGAGCTAATATGGCTCGTTCTAAAAGGATTACAGTGTAAAAGAAGAGAAGAATAGAAAGAAATCGAACTTCAGGTTCCAAAATGTAGTTTGATAAACTAGAAGCCACGTTAGCATTCTGTCTTTGATTTTAACAGAGTAACACATTAATGAAACACAAAGCAAGACATTGAAATTGACCTCTTCAGTGTCAGCTTTGTATAAGGCCTTAGATTTTATTTAATTTTGCATGCTGATACATTCATTGAATATGAAAATGAACCGTATAGTTTTCCTTATCAATTTGATAGAATGCTTCTTTCATGCTTCTTTCTTGGCTCCGTAGCTTCCAACGCTTGCATGATCTAGGTGATGAATCAAAGCTACTTCCTCTTTGGAGATAGGCAGACCTGCGGTTTCTCTGGAATAATTATATGTTGGAATTTATAATAGATAATAAGCTTGATCCATACTTGCTTCCAGTTGTCCAAGGTAGCTTTCAGAACTTTCAAGTTGCCATTTGGAAATACATTATTGATGTTACTCTCATGGAAAGGAGATGCACTCGAAGAACTGCAACTCGGATGTAGAGGAGCTGATTCTGATGGTTATGTTGCAAATTTTGTGGATAGTGAACAAATTGTTCAGTTGAATGGATTTACAGCATCATTTGTGCAGGTTCGAGGATCAATTTCGTTATTGAGCGGCATTTTCTGGATCTAAGAAAAAAGTGTGGAAATGTTATAGCCGTTGATCTGCTCAACAAGCATGGTGGCGAGGGACACACATGTGAAAGGTTTGGCAGTGCGATGCAACATATTACCAGTGATGATGTGAGGTATTTGCACTTTGATTTTCATCGAATTTGTGGCATGTACATTTTAAGCGCCTCTCTTACCTTTACGACCAAATTGAGGATTTCCTCATAAGAAGTAGGTATCTTATATTAAATGAAAAAGGAGAGAAAGTTGAGGGACAACTTGGAGTTGTGAGCTCCAATTGTATTGATTTCTTAGACCGCACGAATGTCACGCAGAGCATGATTGGTCGAAGAATGTTAGAATTCCAACTTCGCAAGATTGGTATTTTTGATGTTGAAGAAACCATTAGCACACATCCAAATTTTGATGACAACTTCAAGATTTTATGGGCTAATTATGGGAATGAGACAAGTATCCAATATTCCGGTATTCCTGCCTTAAAGTAGAATTTGTCAGATGTGGGCAGCGGACAATCCATGGGATTCTTATAGATGGCTGGTATTCCCTTATGCGTTATTACCTGAATAAGTTTTGTGACGACACAAAACAGTATGCGATTGATTTACTGCAAGGATATTACATTATTTTTGTGTCCCGAGATATGACCCCTGCATCTAAAAAAAGAGGCATTGAGGCTGTAGCTTCTTTTCAATTGGCTTTATCACTTATCGCAACTGGATTCTTTTTCACCACATTGTCATTGAGGAGATTTCAATATGATATTTGGCATATACTCTTTTCCATTATGTGTGCGGGACTGAGTTTGGCTGTAGCGGCTGTTGTAAAGGCCAATGGTCAGATTTTCTGTAATCGACATCGTCTTCACAAACCCCCCACTTTAATTATTTGTTAAGGGTACTTTGACCGGGGTTGAATATTACTCAGTAAATTCCCGTTGTAGTTTCCTTCGTTGGAGATTCCCGTTTCACCTTATCAATACCATATTTTCACCGGTTATATTTGTTTACCTAGTTTTCGATCATATTTTCACCTTATCAGTACCATGATTTTGGGATGGATATTGCTAGGACCATGTTTATTTTGTTTTTTATAACTTTTTTCTTAGTGTTCTTTTTTAGTAAAGCTATGTATACCTGTACAAAAAATGAATCCAGAATGTATGACACCACTTGGTTTGTGGGTCAAAATCATTGTCATGGCTATGGTGCAACACAACACTGCTAGAACATCATGTCCTATCATCTTTATCCATGGTTATTGACTTTGCTTATAATCTCATTAACTTGATATTTGTTTCTATAGGTGGACCTTACGGAAAAAGTTTTGGCAGCTCCGAGGGAGGAAATCTTGCACCGTATGGCGATTGATATGGGCTTCATCTGGTGCAGATGTTAATAATAATTTAGGTTTTATTTTTCTTTTCCAGTCCTCGCTATATTATGACATCTTATACAGCAACTTTATTTTGGTTGCTTAAATGTTTCTATATTGTTTATTAGGGTGCTACTGACAAGGGACCCTGTACGGGTGCAAATAGGCAACATACGTGGCTATCAAAGTGGACTATCTCCCGTGTAGAAAAAAGTTTCGCAAAATGCGGATGGTCCAATGCGTCCGAGATTCTTTAATTTGGTCATTTTCTTTACTTGGATCTAAATAATCTAACATTTCATTTGTTTTGTTTGTTACCTTTTTTTGTTGCAGTTGATGAGCCCCTCCAAATCACATTTGAGGTTCATCTCTCTCTCTGTATATGTATGTTTACAACTGTGTGTGTGTGTGTGTGTGACCCATTGGTGTTATATAGTTCAAAATGTGGATCTTTTTGCTAGATGAGAAATTGATCTGAGCATTTGAAGTAGTTTGAGATGTTAGCTATGATCTTTTGATAATTTTATTTTGTTTGACAGAATGTCGTTTTTGGATTCTCATCAAGTTTCCAGCGTTGCAGGTGCGGCGTTGACGGCGATGATAATAGAACGAAAGTTGATAGTCAACAACAACAAACTTCTTTTTTATACTTCATTTTATTGGTTATAATATAAAAAATATCTCATTTGGAGATGGTTGTATTAGGATGTTATATTGGATGCTTTTATTAAAATAATGTAACTTTGGGGGCGATTGTATTATGATGTTTTATTTGTTTGGTTTAAGTTTCTTTTGTAAATAAAGAGTGGAGGCTTATATAAATGTAAATGTTGAATATATTACCCTTGTTTTTGTGGACTATGTTTGTATATGTTCTTAGGATTTAAATAATGTGGTAAGAATAATTGAATTTGTTCAAATTCAGGATATTGGATCTTGATTTTTTTTTAAATATGTATTAATATTACTAACAGTATTTTACTGTTAGTAATTCTGAATTTTACCGTTACTATTAGTAACAGAATTTTACCATTACTATTTGTAATGAAAATTTACCGTTACTTATACGGAATTTTACCGTTACTATTAGTAACATAATTTTACCATTACTAATTCTAATTTTTCGTTACTATTAGTAACAGAATTTTACCGTTACTAGCTTCGTGCCCCACGCCTTTTTTCTAACAGAAAAATTGTGTTACTAATATATTTAGTAATGGTAAAATTGTGTTACTAATGGCGTGTTTTGGTGTAGTGTGTTAATGATCATGTCGATATTAGGTAACGGATAATCATCATTTGGGGAGGCTTTGTTCAAATCTTGGTAATCTACACACATCCGAACCTTCCCTCCTGATTTCGGCACAGGTACTATGTTGGCTAGCCATGTGGGATATTCGATCACACTAATGAAGCCCACGTTCAACTGTTTGACCACCTCTTCTTTGACCTTGAGCGACCATTCGGTGTCGAGCTTTCTCAACTTTTATATAACCGGCTTGTAATCTGGGAGAGTGGGGATCTCATGCTGAGCTATTTCAGGATCGATGCTGGGCATATCGTCATAGGACCATGTGAAGACATCCACGAATTCCTTTAACAGTTCCTCGAGTTGTGCGAGCTCATGCTCGTCAAGGGGAGCCCCTATCCTAATCTCGCGCAGTTGGCTACTAGAACCGAGGTTAACAACAACAGTCTCATCTTCATTAACTTGAACGCGATTTTGTTGTTTATTATTAACCTTATTTAGATCAGTTAAGAATTGTTCATTTGCAAAATCATCATCATCAAAAGTTTGATTAGAATCTAAACAATTAATGTAAGGCACAACAAGATACTCAAAATCTTCATTTATTTCATTGATAGGGAAAACAACATTGAGAACCTCATCAAAAGAGGTCTTGATTACATTTGAAAAGGATAGACAACAGAAGTGAAAATAGGGTAAACATTGGGGTTAGGTGGGATTTCAACAGGTAGAACTGGTGCAGCATGCCAGTTAAGGAGAGGTGTATGAGCAGCTTTGATCAGATGGGATGGATCCAGTGATGTAGTGCCTGAGTGAACCATGCAGAGTGCCAGCCCCAGTGTTTGTAGGTTGCAGGAATCTTCAGAGTTATTTTCCTCAGTCTCTTCGGTATCTTTGAGGAGTTATTCAAATGATATCATCCCACACATGTCAGATATCGGGTCGGTTTTTTCTGAAGTTTGCTCTCCATTCGAATCTTCGAATTCTTCCCCCCATCCGATGGCAATAATTTTGTCTTTCAATGTGAAGTCAATGCATTCCACAACTTCAATGGATTCTTCATACAAGTCTTCCCATTTTGTGGGGATGTGTAAGGGTGAAGGGACCAGACGCCCTTGTATCTTCAAAGTGTCAAATAACTTGGTGATACTGCAAATGCTGTTGGTTTGCCTGAATGATTCTACCATGATCTGGATGACATCATCTAGACTGACTTCATCAGTTGGTACTACCCAATTGTCTGACTCTCGAGCCCATTTTTGTGCCTCCAAGAATAGCGTACTGAACCTCTGGCAATCAATGATCATCTTTGAGGGCAATTTCAGCCCGAAATCTATGAGTTGATTTAAGACTTCTGACAATTCCATACTTCCCTTCTCCGAACGAGTACGGACAACGATGCATGCTCTAGTAAGGAGTGACAGTGCCTGATCAACGAGTCTAGTGGGGTGTAGGAGAAAATATGGGCAAGTTTGGAGAGGTTTAGGAGAGTGTATTGGTGTGATTTGAGTTGAGGGGTCAAATTCTAGGTTCTCTTCTAAGAAGATGGCATTTGCTTGATTTGGGAGTGGGTTGCGAGTAGTGTTTGTCTTAGGATTGGCTGGTGGGGCGATGGTACCCCGATCAATGAGATATTGGATTATGTTTCAGAGGTGGAAGCATTGGTCGGTGGTATGGCCAACTGTTTGGTGAAAGCCGCAATGAGCATCGGTCTTGAAGTTTTTGGGAAATGGATTTGGCAATGGATGGGGATCCCAGGGTTTGATGAGGTCTCGGCTTAACAGGGCCTGGTAGACTTTGGAAAGGGGAGCATGGAGATCGATGTATTATCTTCGGACTGGGATAGGGTGGCTTTCTGGTGCCCATGAGGTGGTTGGTTGAGAGATGTTGTTGATGGTTGAGACTGTAGCACTGACAGGCTTGTCATACTTTCTAGGGGTGAAATGTACGGACACTTTCTTCGGTTCGACCTATATTTTAATAAGGCTTTCCTCAATTTTTACTCCCGTTTATCTGAGGGCTCGGAAGTGGGGATAGTATTGTCCTCCCATCGTTGCTCGAACATGGGGAAAGAAGTTCTTCTTCACTATGTTGACTAGTTCTTCCTCAGATGGCCAATTGGTCATGGTAGCTGCTTGCTCCATCCACCGAGTTATGAAGTTACTGACTGATTCCACAGGGTTATGTTTGAGCAGCTCTAAATCACGACGGGTGACCTCAAGTTCTTTATTGTATTTATATTGCGACATGAATTCTAGGGCTACATCCTCCCAACTACGGATCCTGAATTCCTCAAGAGATAAAAACCATTGGAGGGCACTATCCTTCAAAGTTTGCTGAAACAATTGGGCCATCACTTCTTCAGAAGCCCCTAGGAGATTCATGGAATGATCATAACTGCGAAGATGAACAATCGGGGGTCCACTTCCTTCGAATTTCTCGATATTTGGCATCTTGAACTTCTCGGGTAACCTCGCTTTAGGATAAGGATACATGTGGGTGTAGTCCATGTAATTCCCAGAGATTCGAACTTAGTCGAACTTCTTGGTGAGCATCTTGAGATCTTATTTAACTTTGTTCAACTCCTCCTCTTTCGGATCAATGATCATAGGCAAGTTAGCCTCAGGTTAGGCAAGATTTGGCATCGGAAGCTGGGCAGGCGGCGACCCATTGACAAGGGGCACGTGGAGCGTGCTGATACTCTTCAGGCATCCAAATAGGGTCGGGTGAAACCATGTCACGAGGGAATAGGGCCTCGGGCTCTTGAGGAATGGGAACCTGGTTTTATTGCATCTCTCGGACCTCAGTCTGGAGGTTGTCAATCTTAAACACGAGCTGAGCTAGGACTGCCGTCAGATCTGGCTGCACAACTGGTACTTGGTCTGTGTTCTCCATGGAAGGCAGATGGATGTCGAACTCGAAAGAAGTAATAGGGGAGCGGACAGAACTCCAGGGGGGTTTGACTGAAGATCGAGGACAATAGGGAGCCAAGCCAAGGGCTTGCGATCGACCTGAGAAGGCGCAAAATGGGATTTATTTTTGAGAAAAAGAATGGAAATATTTTTTACATTTTTTTTCGAGATTGAAAGGCAAAATATTTTTTTGGTTTTTGATAAAGAAGAGAGAAATGTTTTTTGAATTTTTGGATAAAGAAGGGAGAAATGTTTTTGGGGACGAAACTCAGCATGATTATTATGTTTTCACTTGTATTTAATTCTCCTAAATGCAAAATGAAATGTCGGATGGGACCCGAGCCTGGAAAAGTGGGGGTTGTAATATATGCAAAACTATGGTTGGACTTGTAACCAGGCTTACGGACAGGGTCCCGTTTTAAAAATGAGCAAAAATTTAGGCAGCAGGTCGACCCGGAATTTCGGCAGAGTTTCAGGTTGAAACCGACAATCTAACATGTGTGTCCTAGGTTTGAAACCTATATACGGGTATGCAGTTGGTTGGGTGAATCGGAAAGGGTTCCCCCCTTTGGTGTGACTTCCACGATATACTTCTTGCTCTTGCGGGCAATCGGTACGTGTGGACAAGCCATTTGATATACCTGAGTGTACGTGAATTTCCTCACTATATACCTCGTGGGGATGGTACATGTGAGAGCGAATTCGATATTATCGGCATACGTGAACGAGTTCCCTGTGATATACCTCCCGTCATGACTTCGGTCAAGCGGTATGATGCGGGGGAACCGTTCAATATACGTCGAAGGTATTTGGCCAATGGAAGGTGAGAGTCATATCGTTTAGGCTAACTGCGCCCTGCCGGACCAGCACCCATCACGAAGTGACCCTTCAGTTACTGGGTAAAATTTGGTCAATAATAATGCTCTTTGGTGATGTCGTGTGAATCATGCATGATTCTCTTATTAGTATCTTATGATGAGAATGCCTTTCCTGATTATGCCAAAAAGGGAGCAAAGTACAAGTACCAATGGTTCACCAAGTATGGATGGATGATGCGTGCAACACATGGATATATGTGACCCTAGGTGCACGTGGTGGGAAGTGTACATTGAAAATTTTCTACAAGTGTGTGAATAGAAGCATAAACATGGGGTACACATGGGAAAGGGGAATATGAAAAAATAGGGGAGAATATAAACAAATATAACATCCAGGTAAATAGAGTCTAGCGCTCAAAATAAAAATATACCTAGTAGAGTCGCCACTGTGGCCATCCCCGATCCTCGCGGCGGCATGATGAGAGAAATGTGGGAGGATCCTAGGTCCCTTTCGGGAGCGCTTCGGCCGTCGTCAATTTGGGTGAGGTGTAAAAATGTAGAGAGATTTAGAGTCGCCAGTCTATTTTACTCAAAACAGATAAAAGAAAAGGGGAAGCCATCCCGAAGGACAACATCCTAAGACATACTGATACATGCGAAACCAAAATGATTCGTGAAGGGTCCGGATGCTAAGTTACGAAGTGGGAAGGTGTTAGGCACCCATTCCACCCTTTCGGTCTCTCATGGATTTTGTTATATTCCTTTATTTTCCCCGTGATATGTGTGCATGTGTATATATGGTGGAGATAGGAATCCTCGACTTGTATCACGTAAGAGATAAAGCGAGTCATCCGTAGGAATGTAAAAATAATGTAGAAAATAGGGTTTGTGCGATTATCCTTGCGTTGATCGTTATAAGGGAACAATAACATATGTGGAATAATACGCTATTAAGAACAAGTATATAGAATATAAGAAAATTGGATTTAAAGAAAATAGAAGATGAGAGAAAAAGTAAGAATAAGGACTCGAGTCTCGAGTTTTTCCCCGAGATGCCTACGTAGCCTAGAAAGGCATCAAAGTCCATGTAGTTCGCATGCAAACGAGGGGTGGGGTTTAACCCATAATTCCAACCGGGTACTTCTCTTGTTTGTGAGTGTGTGTGTGTGTAGAATAAGTGTTTTAGTTGTGAGAAAAGTATGAGAATCCCTATTTGGAATTTATGAGCAAACCCTCTTTTTCTTTTTTTTTGGATTTTATTTATATGAAAATAAGCGATGTGCAATAATACTAAATAAAAAGTATATTAGGATGTGCGAGATGAGATAATAAAAGTGCAAAGTAATAAAACAAGTTATTGCGAATTTAAGAGAATTTGAAGAGAAAGTTGAGAAAGATGGACCTTTGTAAAGATCTTGAGCTTGATCTTGAATATCGGAGATCATCCCTTGCACTTGGATGATGATGGAGGGTTGTTAATTCACCAAATTTGATGAAAAGGATGATGAAAAGTGAAGGTGAAAGGGGATTTGGATGTGGAAATCACGCTGACTTCGAGAGAGGTTTTCGGGATTTGCTGAGAGTGATATCCTTATGATCTGGTCTCCCCTTGAAAATGAGGTTAAGGCCTCCTTTTATAGGCCCAGGGCACTACCGATCGACGTAACCCTGGTACTGCCTATCGGCACCTGCCATTTGGCGGTGTTTTTCAGGCCTTTTCGAAAAATCGACTGCCGAGCGCAAACCGTTGATCCGAATCGCGGGGACAAACCGTTGGAAAGGTAATTCAAAGACCTTTGAAAGTCCTTTGGACTACTCCCAGGTTCAGGAGTTGACCTTGGGTCAAATATGGCTCGAAAGCGTTTGTCAGTCCATTGGACGGGGAATCGTTCGGACACAAACGGATCGTTCGTCCGCATTGTATGTCCGAATCGTGCACGGGGCGGACCGTTAGAAAGGTTAAGAGATGTACTTAGATATTCCAAAGAGTTTGGATCGGTTTGGGGAGTTTACTTTGGTACACCGGGCCCTGGAAGCATTCGGTGACCTTTCGGAGTAAAACGGATCGTTCGTCCGTATCGTAAGTCAGAATCACGCACGGGGCGGACCGTTGGAAAGGGGTTTCAGTGACTTTTGTAAATTCATTCAGCCTCGATCGAACTGAAGAGTGGACTTTGGTCAAATGGAGCCCAAGAGCGTCCAGTGGCCTCTCGGTCAAGTTTCGAGGGGAAACGGGTTGTTCGTCCGCATGGTAAGTCAGAATCGTGCATGAGACAGACCGTTGAAAAGGGTTTTCAGTTCCCTTCAAAGATTCATTCAGCCTCGATCGAGTTGGAGAGTTTGACTTTTTGGTCAAACGGAGCCTGGGGGTGCCCGATGGATTATAGGTCAGTACTCGGGGTATGACCTAGGTTTGTAGTGATTAAGAGAGGTACTAGGGACCTAAGGAGAGTTACGGGGTAACATAATGGGGTGTCTATAGTAAGAGAATATGATGGAGTACAGAGACTGATATACTTCAATAATAAAGCTCTTTAAGGGTCTGAACAGAACTACCCTCGGATGGAAAAGTTAGTCTATGCCCTGATACACGCTTCCAGGAAGATGAAGACGTACTTCCAAGCACACTCTATGGTCATCCTCACTGATTTCCCGCTCAGACAGGTCCTCAATAAGCCTGAAAAGTCAGGCAGGCTGATGACCTGGGCCATCGAGTTGGGGGAATATGACATCGTTTATCAACCACGAGTTGCCATCAAAGGGCAGGCACTTGCAGACTTTGTTACTGAGTTTACATGGGAAGAGGTTGAGATTGAGGTTAGTCAAGAGGTAGCAGATGAACCAGACAGTAACGTCTTCCAAAATTTGGACGAGGTCTTGTCAAGCAGAACCAGAAAAGGAATAGTCGAGAATGAGGAAGACAGGTACCTCTTCAAATAAGGGACCCTATCAGAGGGAAACTTCTCTTCAGATAAAGATATTTGGAACCTCTTTGTGGATGGATCATCTTGTGAAAGTGAAAGTAGAGCAGGGCTGATAGTGTCAGCACAGTATGGTACCGACATTGAGTATGCACTGAGGTTCAACTTCAAAACTTTGAATAATGAGTCAGAGTACGAGGCCTTGATAGCAGGCCTTTCCTAGGAAAAAGCTCTTAGTGCAGGCTAACTTCTAGTCCACAGTGACTCAAGGCTGGTTTCAACAAATCCTGGGAGTACACGAGGCTAAGGATGAAAGGATGTTAATATACCTAAAAAGGGTGAGAATGATGTTAAAAAGCTTCAAAGAAGTGAAGATGAAGAGGATACCACGGCTAAACAACAGCCGGGCCGATGCACTAGCAAGGTTGGCTTCATTAACAAGGACATGTATCAGAAGGACAGTACCAGTCGAGATTCTTTCCAAACCGACCATTAAAGAAGAAAAGGTTCCTAGAACTTACCTCAACTTGAATCTAGGAGACTCATGGATGGACCCTCTTATCAGGTACATCAGGCAAGGAGAGATGCCAGAATCAAAGTTGGAAAGGAGAAAGCTGAGGTACACGGTTGCCAAGTTCTCAATTGTAGGAGACGTCCTATATAAAAAAGGTTTCCTAATCCCTCTCCTTAGATGTGTCCATCCCTTAGAGATTCCACACATCCTACAAGATGTACATGAGGGTTCTTGTTCCAGTCACATAGGAGGAAGACCCTTAGCTAAAAAGATAATTACTCAGGGATACTGGTGGCCGACATTGGCCAAAGATGCTGCTGCCTATGTGAAGAAATGTGATAAGCGCTAGAGATTCTCCACCATCCCTCATCAACTCATCAACCTATGACGTCAATTAGTTCTCCTTAGCCATTAGCAATATGGAGGATTGATTTGGTAGGACCATTGCCAAGATCTGCAAACAACTATTGATTTTTTATAGTTATAATTGATTACTTCTCCAAGTGGGTAGAGGCTGAGCCAATGATTACAATCACCGAGCAGAAGACCTTCCATTTCATCTGGAAGAACATCATATGCAGGTATGGTCTTCCAAACACCCTCATTTTATATAACGGAACACAGTTCAAGAATGCTCCCTTAGAGAAATACCGCGAAAGAGTCGGGATCAAGCAGTTCTTCTCTTCTCCTGGTCGACCCCAAGAAAATGGTCAGACTGAGGTCACAAACTGAATAATCCTTGATGGGATTAAGAAGAGGCTGGAAGAGGCCAAAGGGAGATGGACAGAGGAGGTGTATACAGTCTTATAGTCCTATATAACGACAGCAAGGACACCAATGGGAGAGACCCCATTTATGTTGGCCCATGGCTCAAAAGCTGTCATACCTATAAAGGTAGGACTCCCCACTCACAGAGTTCAGACCTATGACCCTTAGAGGAATGTGGGGGAGAGAATACTTAAACTGGAGTTAATTGAAGAAAAAAGAGAAGACGCAGAGATTAGACAGGCAACCTACCAGCAGAGAACTAAAAGATTCTACAACAAAGGGTGAAATCAAGACCTATAGCTGTGGGAGACCTAGTCTTAAAGAAGACATTGCAAAAGGAAAATAACCTCCATCCAAACTGGCATGGCCCTTACAAAGTAGTTGATGAGGTTGTTCTCGGTACCTACCAGCTAGAAAATCTCAAAGGGGAACCTTTCTCCAATCACTGGAACGTTGACCACTTGAAGAAATATTATATATGATGTTATAGTGTTTCTTTGTAATACATGTATCATTTTATGAAGATGATGTTAATGAAAAGAGTAATTCTTGTGTCAATACTTTGTTTCATTATGCTTAAACATCATTAATTTGGTGAAAATTATGAGGTAAAACATCAGTACATAGTGACCTCAGACCTTAAATATCATTAAGTTGGTGTAAATTATGAGGTGAAACATCATATTATGGTGACCTCACACCTTGAACATAATTAATTTACTGGTAAATTATGAGGTAAAACATCACTATATGGTGACCTCAGACTTTAAACATCATTAATTTGGTAGCAATTTATGAGGTGAAACATCAGTACATGGCGACGTCAGACCTTAAACATCATTAATTTGGTGAAAATTATGAGGTGAAACATCATATTATGGTGACCTCAGACTTTAAACCATTAATTTGGTGGTAATTTATGAGGGTAAACATAATATTATGGTGACCTCGGACCTTTAACATCATTAATTTGGTGAAATTTATGAGGTAAACATCATTTTATGGTGACCTCAGACCTTAAACATCATTAATTTGGTGGTAATTCGGGGGAAACATAATAATTTGATGACATCAGACCTTAAACATCATTAGTTTGGTGAAAATTAGGTGAAACATCATTATATGGTGACCTCAAACCTTGAACATCATTAATTTGGTGGTAAATTATGAAGGTAAACATCATAATTTGATGGCCTCATACCTTAAACATCATTAATTTGGTGATAAATTATGAGGTAAACATCATAATATGGTGATCTCAGACCTTAAACATCAATAGTTTGGTGGTAATTTTACGGGGTAAACATCATAATTTGATGACCTCAGACCTTAAACATCATTAGTTTGATGAAAATTATGAGGTAAAACATCATTATATGGTGACCTCAGACCTTGAACATCATTAATTTGGTGGTAAATTATGAGGGTAAACATCATAATTTGATGGCCTCAGACCTTAAACATCATTAATTTGGTGGTAAATTATGACGTAAACATCATAATATGGTGACCTCAGTCATTAAACATCATTAGTTTGGTGGTAATTTACGGGGTAAACATCATAATTTAATGACCTCATACTTTAAACATCATTAGTCTGGTGAAAATTATGAGGTAAAACATCATTATATGGTGACCTCAGACCTTGAACATCATTAATTTAGTGGTAAATTATGAGGTAAAACATCATTATTTGGTATCCTCAGACTTTAAAAAAACATGCAAGAGAAGACATTCATTGAAAAAAGCAATATAATTTGAAGGGGATAGTATCACATTAAGCATTCAGAGTTACAAATCAAATGTACTAAAGTGTTATCAGAGTTCATAAAAGTTGGGTATAGAAGGAAACAAAAATTACAACTTAAGCTTCACAAAGAAAGGCCTAGGTATCTGCGATAACAATTCGTCTCTTCTTGGTTGACGTTGGTCACCTCTGCCGTATCATCCTGATGATTGGCCTCTTCAGTTTCAGTAACCTCCAAGGGAGCAGTTTCTGCAGGACTAGCATCGGCCTCCTCAACCTCTTGCAAGGCTCGAGCAAACTTAGGACCACCAAAGCCTAGACCAACGAAGTTTGAGGCAGTCAAACTCCCTGACTCCTTTTCCTTGGAGGCTGCCCATTTACCAATTGCTTTAATACCTCTTTTAAGGTATTTAAAGCCAAAGCTAATGAACTCATCAGAGACCTTATAGTCTACAAGGATCTTCTCTGAGGCATCCTCTAATGAAGCTTTGACTGCAACATCCACTTTTGTCTGAAAGGCATTATCTTTAGCCTTTAGGGCCACTGCATGGTCCTTCTCGAGGTTGGCCACGTCCCTATCCCTTTGCTTAACCAGTTTGACAGCCTCCTTTAGCTTCTTCTTCAGACGTTCAGCCTCTGCATTCAAAGAGGCTTGCACTTTCTGAGCTTCTTTCCATTTCTCTATATGGGGCAGCTTTGTTAGGGTCCAATCAATAAAATGGTGCATGGATAGGATACCCTACAGTGGAAAGTCAAATGTATGAGCATAGTCTAACTTAAAAAAAGCTAAGGTTACTTGGAAGAGAAAAATAGCAGAAGTTAGTACCTGATTAGACCTATGATGGCTGAACTCGACCAACAAAGGGATATCCAGAGAGCATAGGAAATACTTATCCTCCTCGGTCATTACACAGCCAATGGAATCAACAGCCTTTAGACCATGGCCAATCAGACTATCACTGATCTTTAGCTGAGCCAGACGAGCATCTAGGGCATCGTCTTTGGAGATAGGGATGGCACGATTCCCTTTTTGATTTTTACACGGCTTCTGATGCTCCGAGTCCATTGTAGACTTCCTTTTCTTCGTAACATCAGCCTTGGATGTGACAAGATTTTATTTGGGAGGAAGAGGGGCTACATTTTGGCCCGCCTTCTTCATCAACTTCATGAGACTTGGGGCAGACATCTTGCAAAGGTCGTCAGAAATACTTTCAGGACGTTCTACAAAAAGAAACATCTGAGTTAGTAAATCAGAAGTATGAAAAGTAAGAGGTACAACTTGTGAAAAACAATACTTACAAAGCTTGGTCAAAGGACTACCCCCTAAGCCTCTTTGAGAGAGGTAATAGGGGGTCATCAGATGTTCATATTTTACTAGACGACCCTGTTACCCCTAATTTTAGAGATCCTTAACCTTTTAAAGGTTATCCTGGATAAGTCTAGGTCGTCTTTGGCATCAAGAGACACCTTCCCCCCACCTCAGAGGTGTCCTCGGATCCAACGTTGAAGAGGTAGCACATGGACCAAATTCCCATGCTCCTGAGGTAAAGAAATACCGAGGTTTCCATTTGTGATTTGAGGTCTGGGTAACCAACAACATCTTTTTCTCTGACTTCCTAGATAAGAAGTGGTAGTAACTAGGGTGGTTTTGGGCAGAGGAAGGGACATAACAACCTGTGAAGACCCTAATTGGAAGGTCTGAGTGGTGGACTGCCCTCCAAAGGACGATGGACCCAATCATCACCCTCAAGATGTTAGGAGATAATTGTGAAGGGGCTAGATTTATATGGGACAATATGGATCTGATCGAAGGATGGATGGGGAGATGAAAGCCCAAGTTGAACATCTTCTCATAGATGCAGATCTCCCCATCTCGGCCATCAAAGGTCCTTTTACCCCTCAGAGGTCTTCTAAGCTTAAATGAAGGGCCTATTGAGTAGAGGTGCCAAAAACTAGGAGGTCATACTCACTAACGGAGCTCTCTATCTCAGCTGCCTGAGATGTATCAACATCGCTCTCGTGCCCATCATCTTCATCCCTAACAATGTCAGCCTGTGCAGGTGCAGGGACACCATCAGGAAACCTCTGGGCGAACTCAGCCCCGGTGGCAGCCGACAGGGGAACAACATCAATAATGGGGGGAATAGACACACTTGTCCCTACAATTTCGACATCGAAATAAGACTGTGAGTTTCTAGCACCTTTGTGAGATGAGGCACGACTTGTGACCTCGGCCTGATCAAGGACCTGATCTTCCCTAATAGAGTAATCCACAGCCTCTTGAAAAGAGTCTACAGACATAGGGTATGAGGTAGACGACTCAGACTCAGACATGGGTGATGGTTCTATTGGAACCTCTACTGGCTCAGCAGGCTCGGCTGGCTCAGGGTATATTACCTTCAAAGGTGGAGGAAAGATAGGTCTGAGGGGGAAGGCCTCAGCCCTATGAGCTTCCTCTTGGGATAGCTCTATCTGCCTAATTTTTTCAAAGGTCTTCTAGTGAAGGGAAGGGAACTCTTCTATGAGCTGATACAGACGTCTGAGCATAAGGAGGACGACACAACACTTGGGACTCAAAACCACAAATAGACAAATAACTTGACTCAACCTAAACTAAGGATCAAATAGGGAAGGTGGAAGGTTTTCAAACCAATAACACCTAAGAATAAGGTCACTGGAAAATGCAAAGAATGGTCGGAAAACCAAAAAACCCTTGTCGGAAAACACAAGCCTTTACCGAAAAATGCAGAAATAAGAAACAAAGCCCAAAATTAGAAGAAGAGGTTGAAAATGGTACCTGTGGTTGCAAATGAGGGATGAGGATGGTAGAAATATATGGAAACCAGAAGCGATCAATAGAGCTTTAGAGAAGTTGTAGAGGTAAGGAAACTAAGGCGGGGGAAATAAAGAAGAAAGAAGGAAAGAGGGTTTTAAACCCATAATCATTTTGGCACGTATCCTAATGGCCATCATTGCCTTGGGAACCCAAATGGACAAACCATAATCACACCACCTTGAAACACATGCCACTCACTTCACCAAGTGACACGTGTCAAGAGAATATGGGAACATAAGAAAACTTAGCCTCGGCCTAGCAATACCCCTCAATAACCTACTCACACGGGTAACTAAGGGCTAGGGGGTGATTGATATGCCCAAGGTGCACCCTCTTACTAAGAGCAACCAAACTCGGCCAGTCTCACAGTCGAGGTGACCAAAAGCCTGTGACATTCATCAACTAGGTCGTCACCCAAAAGGTCGGCCTCAGACGATATAGCATCAACCTCATAATCAACCTCAATTGGGAATCAACCGAGGCTAGAAAGGACTCATGGGCTCAACCCTCCATCAACACCAACATCGGGCCAAACCGATGTTACAATTTCCTCGTATCTAACCTCGACCAGCATCTTGGCTGAGGTCATCATGTATATTGGTCACGGATATGGAAAGGGACGGACCTCACCAACCTCATATTCGTCTAGGCTGAGGTTGGCACCAATCGAAGGCAGTCGAGCATTTACATGCATATGTACATCTTGGAACATGTGGACAGATTTGTTATAACCAAATTATTCCCTCCATGTGAGGGAATATTAAAGTCATCATTGTTTAGTTAAGATCATACAGGTGTCATCCTTGCACTGGTTGGATCTTCATACACATGATCATTGCATGCTTGGGGGTACATTACACCCCTCAAACACTATATATAGAGGTCATCCTCTACCTCGTAAAGGGATTCAAAATTGCAAACCTAGCTGAAACTCTGTCATTTTGCACAGTAGAGAGAGAAAGCTTGAGAGATTGTATCAATGGCCATTAGTGCCTTATTTCAGTGACATTACTCACTCACTTGCACAGTGGACGTAGGACAGATTGGCTGAACCAATTATATACTGGTGTTCATCCTCTTCTCCTTATCTCAATCTTTTATATTTAATATACTCTTGTGCTGCCATTGTTATATACTGGTTTGAGCTTGCAAACACCTACCTGGTGGTGCTGTTTCCAGCATCATCACTACTGCATGAATTTAAATGCAATAAATCATGTCCATATAATTATGTATTAACTTATTCGGCTCATTCATAATGAATGACCTAACTTTTCGAATCGTGATTCACGTATCATGTCTGTAATAGACAATTCTCCCCCATTCCTGGTCGAGGAGTACCCCCTTGTCATTAATAGACAAATATCCCCCATTCCGGTTCAGAAAGTAACCTCCCATTTAGGTAAACCAAAATGAACAATTTCATATTCGTTATATTCTGATCATATCAATAACACGATAAAAATATCTCTTTCTAGTGAGTACAGTCACCTTGGGTTGTAACCTACATATTCAAGTTTTCTTCGGGAGGAGCTGAACTGGGTTGATTAGACCTTACACCTATCAGTCCAACTAAATCAGTACTGAATCTCAATCATAAGTATTGTCCTAACATAATTATGTAACTTTTCATGACTATACAACAACAATATAATTCCACTTAAGTCACATTCCATAAAACATGAGTAAAGACAAAACAATGGTATACATGTTGATGAAGTTATGAACATTCAACCATAAGAAATACCTCATAAGGAATTTATAACCAAAGCAAAGTAAACATGAAATTATACTTCTCAATTTATATACACATGAAACATGTACTCTAAATACCCTTTGGAAAGAGCAGATAAAAAAATTATTTCATGGGGTACCCAGTATGGCCTCAAATTATTGTCTTACATACTTAACCATCCTATATTCATAAATTGTACAACTACAGGTATCCAAGATTATCAATATGAAATCATATTTGAATATAATTTCCATTACAAGTTACGATGTAATTTTTCAAGCTTCCTAGAGCAAGTTATGACCATTTCCTTACAACACAAGAAATCTTCCCTACAAGTTCCTCTATTGTTCCATCAACTTCCAAGAATTTTCTTAATTTTTCTCCAGCATAACTTTCTATGATTTTCAATAAATTTTCATTAAACATATCAAATAGTACATAATTAAATTTTCATAATTTTGTGACTTCATTTGCTATGCCAAAAGCTTGACCAAACTCAGGACATACCGAAATGAAATATACAAACAACAACTATATACCAACTTGAAATCATCATTAAGGCCTAATAACAAGGAGATAAATTCTACTTTTTGGATATTATATGAATATATGAGTCTAATTTCATATCTAATTGGAATTTCTCAATTACAATAAGCACACAAAAAGATATGCAAGTTTGAATGCAAGGGGTTTCAATACAAAGCAATTTTAAGGGTTTATACATTCAACTTAACTTAAACTTGCATCTTACCATACATATATATAAAGGGTTGAAATTTTAGTAAAAAAAATGATGATTTCTATCATCTAAATCAGTAATATAATAAAAATAACAAGATTTGCGATTAGGATTACCTTCGGGACTTTTACGTAATTTCTACGGATTTTTCTACACTTTTATTCCTCACTTTTTCTTCCTAAACTCCCTAATTCTCTTTCCTCAAGGTAAACCTCTTTCATGGATGCTTTTGGATGAAGGATAAGGTTATTTAAAAGGTATAAGGTCGGCCAAACCAGCCTACACCTCCAACCAATCACTTTAAGACACTTGTTGGGTATAAAGGACAAATTACCACTTAAACGGATGGACAAATTTGTCCTTGATTAGTAATTTTGGTATAACTTCTTACTTGGACCTCCGTTTGATGTACCGTTTGTTGCGTTAAAACCCTAACTCATCTGTATAAAACTATCCAGTTTTTACCTCAAGTCAATTTTTATGTTATAAAGGTCAAAACTAGTCTTAAATTGGGATATTTCTACCGAAATTAACAAAATTTTGTGTTTATACATAACTCGACATTTCACGATTTATGAAAGTAGGATTATACTAAACATGATGAATTAACATTATATATAATAATAACATATTATCCATATCACATAAAATAATCATGATTTAAACATAATTTATCATAATTATATTCGAGTTGTCACAACTCACCCCCTTAGAAAATTTCATCTCCGAAATTTAATATTAAGGTCACTTACCAAACAAAAGGGGATACTATTTCTTCATGCTATCCTCCGTTTACCAAGTTTCTTCTTTAACTCCATGTCTTCCTGCAGTTCAATAGATTTAGTTTTAATTGATGAGATGGATCTTCCAAATACTTACGAAGCATCGATACGTGGAACACAACATGTAAACGAGACAACTCTAGAGGTAATGCTAATCTATATGCCAGGGCCCCAAATCTTTCCAACACTTCATATGGTCCAATGTATCTTGGACTTAGTTTCCCCTTTTTCCCAAATCTCATAACGCCTTTCCATAGTGAAATACGTAGGAATACAAAATCCCTCTTTTAAAATTCCAATGGATGCTTCCTCTTATCTGCATAAAATTTTTGCCTGCTTTGCGCTAGCTTTATCCGTTCCCGAATCATTTTGATCTTTTCAGTAGTCATATCTATTAACTCAGGACCCAAAATTTTCCTTTCACCCATTTCATCCCAACACAAAGGCGCTCTACATCTCCGTCCATATAAATATTCATAAGGAGCCATAGCAATGGTGGACTGATAACTATTATTATACGAGAATTACATCAATGGAAGATGATCGTCCCAACTACCCTTGAAGTCAAACACACAAGCTCGTAACATGTATTCTAATATTTGAATCGTCCTTTCAGATTGTCCATCAATTTGCAGATGAAATGCAGTACTGAACTTCAAACTCGTGCCCAAGGCATTCTATAAATGAGGCTAAAACTTATAAGTGAATGTTGGATCTCTATCTGATACAATTGACACTGGTGCCCCATGTAAACCGGTAATCTCATCAACGTACATACGTGCATACTTATCAACAATGTAGGTGGTCTTAACTGGAAGAAAATAAGTTGACTTCGTCAACCTGTCTACAATCACCCAAATAGAATCATGCCCCTTTGGTGGCCGGGGTAATCCTATAACAAAGTCCATCGTTATATGCTCCCACTTCCATTCTGGAATAGGCAATGATTGCAATAATCTTGCCGACTTCTGACGCTCCACCTTCACTTGCCGGCATACTAAACATTTAGCTACAAATTATGCAATCTCACGTTTCATATTGTTCCACCAGTAATACTCTTTCAAATATTTATACATTTTGGTACCTCCAGGATGTATAAAATAAATAGAACTAGGTGCCTCTTCTAATATATCCTTCTTTAAGGATGGATCATTCGGTACACAAATTCTATTTTTATAACACAACGAATCATCGTTCTTAATCTCAAATTTACTCTCTCTACCATCCCGAACTTCTTGTTTCTTCTTCTCAAGGAACGGATCATTGATTTGCAAAATTCATATGCGTTTGCCAATAAAGGTCTCACTGTGACATGTGCTAACAATCCTTCCATTTTTGAAAAACTTAATTCAATCCCCACGATGCCAAGTCAAGAATATTTCCAACACGTGCACACTGTATGCAACCCAGAATCCCAAATGATTTTTGACTCAAAGCACCTGCTACTACATTGGCCTTACCAGGATGATGATGAATGGTACAGTCATAGTCTTTAATCAGCTCTATCCAACGCCTCTGTCTCAAATTTAGTTCTCTTTGTGTAAACAAGTATTTCAAACTTTGATGATCCGTAAATACCTCACAAGTTTCTCCATACAAGTAATGTCGCCACAACTTCAAAGCAAATAGTAAATAATTGATAATTATGGTGACACGACATAACTAGTGATATGCGCGTATTTTTATTTTATCTCACCGGAAGTCGTGCATGTAGACTATTTTGTGGTGAGAAATGAGAAATATGTTTTAAGTGACTCAGATGATAATTTAGAGGTCACAGATGGTTCTGGATGAGTCTAAATAGTCAAGATAGTGAACCCGGGGGTATAGTTTGAGTCTCGAGTCAATTTTGGACCAAACCAGCACTTATTGAGGGTGTTTCGGTCGTTTTTATAAATTGGGTTTAATGAGATACGAAATTTAGAGCCTGAGATATAATATTTGGAGATTGGGTATTAGGGTTCATAACACAAAAACTACTAGAAAGACCATTAGAGATAAGGGAGAGCTAATTCTCAAAGCTTAAGGAGAAATTCTAAAGGTGGTCAAGAGTTTTTGCACGTCAAGCCAAATTAGAAGGGAAGATTGGAGAAGAAAGAATCAAACATCAATCAAGAACCAAAAAATTAGATTTATCAATTCAAGGAAAGTGTTTATTTCAAATCAAATTCAACTTATAATACCCATGTGTAGGGAGTTTTAAGAATTGGTTGATTTTATTGAAAAACCTTGAATTAAATGTATGAATTGATCACATGTTTGGGTAGGATTGCATGTAGAATGAATCCATATGTAAAGATAAAATAAAATTTGAATATATTTGATGATTAAGATGTAATCTTTATGAGTTCTTGGTTGAAGAACATGAATCTTGAATGACTTAGGGTTTAATTGATGAACATAAGATGTCAATCTGCCAGAATTTTTTACGTAACTTTAAACATATGCCATTTGAATTGTACTTCGAATTAGAGTATTAACCATACATTCCAGGAAATTACTATCTCTTAGATATCCAATGAACTTGGAATCAGGTTAATCGGAGTTCTGTAGAGGGAGTAATCGACATGTTATTACAGGGTGTTTGCTCTGCCTGCATAGTAATCTGCCAGAATTTTGACGTGACTTTAAACGGGTACGATTTGAATTGTACTTACAATTAGAGTGTGAATTATTGATTTCTTGAAAGTTCCATCTCTAATTTTTCCAACAAACTTGGAATCAGGTCAATCGGAGTTGTGTAGAGGGACAAATCAAAATTTTAGTGGGGGTGTTTAATCTGCCAGAAAATGTGAGATTTTTCTTTTTAAGACTCAAATGCCTAAAATTTTATCGGGGAAGTGTTTGGGACCTTGATGAAATATATTGCTGGAATAATGATATGGTAGTAGGTCTATGATTGAGTGTTGGACTTTAATTTTGTGAGAGAATTAAAGTGGAGATTTATAGGCTTGATTGTGACGTATTCTAATTCGAGATGATAAGAATATAATTACGGAAAAGAGTGAGCGAGCTTAAATTTGTTGGGTCAGTAGGTTAACAAGGGTAACTACTTAATTGATATAACCAGGGGTAACTAGGACCCTTAGAGTTGTGTTAATACTCGAATTAATACGATAGTGAGATAAATCGTAAAATAATATGTATGGTGAGTATTTGAGAGAAATATACTACGTACAAGTATGAATGATTATTAGGCTGTGTGTATACCTACTGAATTATATAGATACTTACGTGGAGAGAATACCTAAAGTATATTTGCCTATATTAGGGTCGAGGTAGGATTCTGAACTAATATATGGAAGTAATGATTTGGGGTCATGATGAAAGAGTTCCGAACCAATCTATATATATGAAAAAATTCATTAGTGGGGTCGAACATGGGGTCGAGGTGACATTCCGAACCAAACTCTTACTTGGTGTCGATGGACCATTCTGAACTAAGAGTCCTTGATGTGTGTTAAGAGGACATATTAGTAATGAATGAATTTATAATTATATATTGTGTGTGAAATGTATACTGTATTAATAATCTACTTATGCGAGTTAGTAGATAATGAGATGCCGTGATTACATCAAAAAGAAAATTAAGTAGAGAGAAACTTAATTACGAGATTAAAGATATATTAAGAATATGCATGTACATTACATTTACCTTCGGGTTGATGGCTTTCCGAACCAATGTAAATGTTAGGATAATTGGGGTCGATGGCTTTCCGGACCAATAATCCTTATAATATATATTGTGTGTGAAATATGTATTTCGAGCTAAGAGATATAAATCAATATTGGTGCTCAAATTATGATTCCGAGACAATAACCCCCAAAATGTGATGTGGGGAGTTGATTATAAAGTATGCGCTTATAGTATATATTGTGTGCAAAACATATACCTCATGATACTCTACTTGTGTGCGGTAATAGACTTGTAGATGATATATATAGAGATATACATCTAAATGGAAAATTAAGTAGAGAGAAGACTTAATTACATAATTAAAGATATATTGGGAATATCTAAGGTTAATTAAGTAGTGAAACTTAATTATGAAAGTTAAATGATGATAGATGTGAAATGATATATGAATTAAGTAGTGAGACTTAATTATAATGATTAAACATAACATATGTGAATGTTATATGAGAAATGAATAACACCTGAGAGATGTTACTAGTGAAGCATGTTGTATGGACGGTACGGAAAAGTAGACTATTGATAAGATCGGTTATATACTTTAGTCGAGATAGATTGGGTATGATAGCTAGGTGGGATAAGTATATAACGTTAGGAGTGCACATTAGATGAGAGGTGAGGAAATTCAAGAGAGTGTGTGTGAACCTAACATGTGTAATCAATAATCGATTTTAATTGCGATAAATTACTTGTTAAATATTTTCAAAATGTTTTGAGCACTAACTCTTTCTATCAAAATATTTTTAAAATCCTTTTAGGTGTCCAACCACAGGGACACTAGACTTCAGGTTTCAGTTCAGGGACTCATAGTTGCAGCTTTATTGAGGCTATTAGGACTTTGCATAGATGACTCATTTATTTAGATCTGGTGTAGGATCTTCTTTTTAGTACTCTCTATTAGGGCATTTTGTCCATTGTCATTATTTTCAGTTATTCAGTTTGGATTATATTGGTTTATTTAGCAGGTGCTGATTTTTAGCCGAATGTTAACTCGGAAAGACTTTATTCATTATATATTGTGAGATGGTTTCAATTCTAGTATATTGTGAATGTTTAATTATTATTTTCCACATGAGTTATCTTATCGAGTTAATGGAAGATAAAATTTGACACCGGTCTAATTTCACTCAGGTGATTAGTAATTAAAAAGTTTTAGACAGTGATGCTAAGGATGAACCAACTGAGGAACCTGTTGTAATTTAATTTAGGACTAATCACCCGAGATTTAATTAGGTGGGGTGTCACACTTAGTTAAATTGTATATTTTAAACACATTTTATGGTAACGTTGTAAGGATTTTAATATTGAGTGTGAGGTTAAATGGTACTCACGAGAGACTAGACCTAGTAGGGCTTGGGAGAGCTTAAATGTTCTATCGAATGACCTCGCCGTGGGAACATTAGAGGGACTTGGTTTGGAGGATTGAGAAGTGAGGTAGCATTAAGTCTCTTCTTGACCATATTCCATACACCTGGTAAAATATCGAGAAACCTTTGGCCATGAAGGATTGTGCAGAGTAGCCTGAAGTTCCATCGTATATTGAACCTTACGCCAAACAACCATATACCAAAGGTCACATTTACTTTGAGTGACCTCACTAATAACCTACCCCGTGCCCATCATAATTTGAGTAAACCACTATGGTAATGAGGTTGTCAAGTGGTTTGGTGAACTACCACTACAGTGATAGTGCTCTGATTCCCAGTGGTTGGGCAAAATGCATGTTTGGAAATTAATGAGCCTAACGTAAGGTGTGCTGGCATTTAATGCTTGTGATTTAAAGTGTGAAAAACTCTCTCTCTCATTCAACCCTAATTAGGGTTGCATGGCAGCTTCCATGAATGTTAATCCTGAGGCAAACAAGCTCACTGATCCCTAAAATCCTTGGAATAAGTCATTTTCTAGTGTAGTTAAAGGCACTAACACTAAGGATGGAATTCTTTAAAAAAATTCTACCTTTAAAGGTGAACTATCCATAAAATTCTCCTAAGAAGATATTTATAAGCTTTCAAAACCCTTCAAACTATTCATCATTAGCAAGTTTTCACATGGTAGGCTTGCCGTAGAAAACATTCTCAAGAACTTAGCATCAATGAATCTTAAATCCACCTTTCATGTGGGATGGATCGACCGAAAACATATGCTCATAAGGCTGTATAATGAAGAAGATTTTACTAGACTCTGGATGAGGAATACATGGTATGTGGGAAGATACCCAATGGGAACCTTCAATTGGAATGTAGATTTTAGGCTTGATAAAAAGAGATCTTTGGCACCTGTTTGGATCAGTCTCCTTTCCTTACCTGTCCACTTTTTCTCCAAAACCTCTTTGAATTCAATAACACAAGTTGCTGGTAAGCCTTTACAACTCGATGTATCAATAAATAATTTATATAGACGTATCACAGCTAGGGTTTGTGTTGAACTATATTTGATGTCCAACAAAACTGACAGGATCTGGATTGGATTGGTAACAATGGTTTTTGGCAATATATAGAATATGAGAATGTCCCTTTGTATTGCACTGATTATTTTAAAATAAAGCATGACTCCTCCAAATTCTCTATCTTCAATAATAATCCTCAATAAACCCCTCTCCCAAATTTTAACCCCAAACTAATGAGCACCCAAGATCATTTGCCAAACTAATAAAAAGCTAAATACGTACATAAACCTTATATGCATATTGCCCATGGCCAAGACAACCACCAAAAAATTGGTCAATCCACTATTAACCCTATTGTTACAATGCCTGTACCTGCTAAAATTCATTTAGGTCAATCCTCAAATCAGTATGCTATCCCCCTGACCTTACTTTTGCTAAAACTCATGATCTCATTAATCATGTCCTAAATCTATCCAATAAAACTAATGTTCAAAATTCTATCCCCCCTCAAAGTCTTTTTTCTCAAATCCATATACACTCATCAAAACTTACCTTAACTTGTGCATCCATTAATCCATCCCAAAACCTTTCTAAAGCTGTGGCCCCAAAAAATATTTGTGTAAATAGAATTCAAGATTTCATCTACAAAATTTAAGATGAAGAGTTGGATGATTAAGAAACCAAAATAATGGATGTTCTCATGCTTCCCCCAAAAGATATAGAAAAGCCAAAGAAAAAGATACCTGACTTTTATGCCAATTTATCAAATCCAAACAAGGAAGATGACTCTCATGCAAAAGGTCCTCCAATCATAGAGGAGTTAATTTTGTTTTCAGAGAATATAAGAAAGAAACTATCTGTAACAAATTTGAAGAAATCAGATCCCTTATCAACAAATTTCAATGAAGTTCAACCTCTAAAAAATAAGACCAAGAAAGCCTTAGTTATCCCCATATATACCCTATGTTCAAGTGGTTCACCAAAGTAACACTAAAGGTTTCAAAAACCCCTAACTCCTCTAATCCTTAATGATTAATTTCCTAGTGTGGAATATTAGAGACATTTCTAATAAGTCTTCTAAAATAAGAATAAAAAAGATGTGTCACAAGTATAAGGTTCCTTTCTTTGCTTTTTTGGATCCAAAAGATAAATCTCAACATATTGATGATCTTAGAAGAAATGTCATTTTAAAGGTGGGATCTAAAACTCAAATAGCAAGATTTGGTTTCCTTGGAGTTTTGGCTTTAAATGTGAGATGTTTCTTATGGATAACCAATCTATGCTTATTAAAATGGATCATGATTTGATACCAAAAAATATTTTCCTATCCATAGTATATTAAAAGTGTACTAAATCTGAGAGAATTGATCTATGGAATTCCCTTATGAATCATAAAATAACTGTTGATGATAATCCATAGCTCACTATATGATATTTTAATGTTATTGCTAAAAGCACCGATAAGAAAGGAGGTGGAAGGATTAATTTAAGAACTGTTGAAGATTTTAACCTTTTCATTTCTAATGCTGACCTTATGGAGGTTAATTACTCAGGTCCTAATTTTACTTGACATAATTTTAGACACAAGGGAAAGGTTTGGGCTAGGTTAGAAAGGGGCTTAGTCTCCCCCTCTTGGTTATCTACTTTTCCAATTTTCTCCCTAAATCATCTTAACAAGGCTTGCTCTCACCATTCCAGTCTTTTATTCTCTATCAAAACTCAACTGGATGATGCCCCCAAGCAATTTAAATTCCTCAATTTCTGGTGTTTAAAACCAGATATCAATTCTGTCATTCAAAATTCTTGGTCGAAACCTATGTCAAGTAATACTATTGCTCTCTTATCCTCTAAACTTCAAATACTAATGAAGGATCTTTCTATTTAGGACAAAGATACAAACCGTAATGTTTTGATCTTGTCCAATAATGTGAGATTGATTTTGAACATTAAAGAATGCTCATATGAGCATGATCCTTCTTATTTTAACAAAGTTGAGATTTCTAAATCTCAGGATGATATTCTTGGGCCTTTGAAAATGGAGGAAGAATTTTGGAAACAAAAAGTGAAGGGAAAATAGATGTTTAGTGGGGAGTCAAATACAAAAAAAAATTCATGCATTTGTTAGAGCCAAACTGTAATACTCCATAATTTTAAGAGCATATTTATGAATATTCTAAAAGATTTTAGTTGGGATATTTTATTTTAAATGAATTTTTTTTATATTACATTTGAAAATAATTTATTTTGGTTTGAAATCGAATCAAACATTTAAATTCAAATTTAAATGGCTTTTGGACATTTTGTGATAAGTTAAATATGTAAAGTATGTAATTTTAAATTAAAGGGTAATATAGTAATATACATTATCTTAGGAACCAAAATAGGGTTTGAGAGAGATGTTATATAAGGAATATTGTGGGTAATTATAAGGAAAGGAAGATGAAAAACAAAGGACAAAAATGAAATCAAAAGAGTAAAAAACGAGTGGAATGAGCAGAGCCAATTTGGATTGTTTTGATCTTCTTTTTGAGTGTTTTTGGATGAGTTATGAGAAAAACTCAAAACATATCCCTGACCTAATTATTCGTGTAGAATAGAAATCTAAAGTCGGATTGACAGTTTGAATAATGTTCAAAGCTGATTTTTCTAGGCTTTCAAAATAGGCCTACAATTATGAATTTTAACTCTCTTAAGGTAGTTTCGTTCTCTTGTAGTTAATCTAGTGTTCCACAATTATTCAATCTTGACTGTATATTTATATACATGTTATGTATTGCATTTATATGTACAGTATACTCATATATTATATTCGTTCTTGCACCCATTTTGTATGTCTTGTTTTCATGCTATGTAGTTTGGGGTAACAAAACTAGTTGATTTTACGAGCATGTTGGGTCATAGAAATTGGGTAGAAAATATGTAAACTTGATTTATGGAAATTGAATGTGAAATTTATTTGAATTGAGAGAATGATCTTATGATGATTATTGTTGGAGAATGCTTAGGCGTACCTTAGCCAAACCACCCGCTAGACGGGGTATGATCTTGGTTACGAGTTTGTTTATTATCCAAAGACTAGGCCATGGACCTCGGTTGGCGAGTATGCCAAGTTTTATTATGGCGGTGATGCCAAGATTTTATGGAGATGATGCTAAGTTTTGATGGTCCATGTACCCGAGTTATATTATTATTTTGGGGACATTGGATTATTCTGAGGATAATTAATAGGATAGTGGACGGTAGTCCATACCATACTATGGGAAATGAGAATTTTGATATGGGATATTGGGTTGTGTAGTGCCGCAGTGAGATCATAGGTGATGATTATATTATTGGGATTTTAGTTTGAGTGTTCATATTGAATACACTCTTTTATATGATGCACGCACACATGAGTATGTGTAGTTATACTTGGAACATTTATACAAGCTACTGAGTTTCACGCTCATCCCCCCACATTTTTTTTGTATTTCAAATTGATGCGAGATGATATTTATGGCATCGTTGGGATTGGGATCGTCATCAGAAGCTCTGGATATTTATTTTCACAATTTAAATGTACCGCTTTGTTTATTATAAATTGTTTTGTAAAATTACATTTCAGATTTAATAAAATCGAGACATTTTATACAGTGGATTTATGTATTTATGCTTCCGCAAACTTATTCTCAATCTATATGGTATTGTTTTATAATAAAAATTCTCTAATTTATCAATAGTTTTTAGTAGCACCTATCACGACCCCGATCCAAAATTAGTAGGGAACGAGTGTCTTGACATGCCACCAAGGCAACAAATATTATTATTTTAAAATATTTCTTAGATTGAATGCAACGGAAATACAATCGCATGGTTATAAATCGTAAAATACTGAAAAAGAAGGAATTACGTCATCAGAGATTTCAAAAAGTAAACTTCATATACATTAAAAGTATCAACGAGTTACAATTTAAGATAAAATTCAAAACGTATTACATGCTCTATCCGATAAACCAAACATTTTAAATAAAGTAACAAAAAGAGCTCTAAAAGCCAAATCTTCAACATAATCCTTTTTACGTTCCCTCAGTGAGCCTACTAATTTGCTGAAAAAATAGTTATTTATACAACATAAGCTAAAATCCTAATGAGATTCAATCTCCAAACATTCTATGGTTTTTCAAAAAAAGATACCAATTCAATTTAGAACAGAAGGCATATACATAAATGGAGACGAATTTGCAGTAATATACAAGGAAACTGACAGTATATATTTTCAGAATATAAAACAATTGAGAAATATGTCAATTATTCACTTTTATTTTAACGACCATGTACGCTCTGATACCCAGACAGATAGATAATATCACCAAATATTTTCTCCCGATAACATCACAAACAGAAAATTATGATCTCCGGAACAACGCCTTATTTAGGGCACACCAGTAAAAAACCAGTTGTGAAGGTACCACCCAAATATTTTCACCCGGTAATCAAGGCCAACATAGTAAGAGAGTTTTCATAGGTCGAATCAATAATTTCAGAATTCAAATCTTATGTATATATCGAGAGATTTACACATGTAACAAACGACGGAATCATCGGTATCAGATGTATTTTGAGAGAATAAAAGCATATCACAAAATATATATAGTCTTATAAACTTTCTCACAGTTTCTCTCACACTTTCTTTTCAATCTTCTGAAGTAATTTCATGTAATAATGATCCTAAGGACTTTATTTATACTTTTTCAAAAATATTTGGGTGTTGACATGTGTCTAGGTGACCAAGCTTTCATTTTGGTGAGTCGACGTTGACGTGTCCCGTAACGAAGGGGGCTTGCAGTCTTATTTCATCAAGCGTCAACACGTGTTTTAGCTTTCTATCTGAAAGTGACACATGTTTAAGCTTTATTTATATGGACAACGCATGTATGGTGGAGGTGTCAAAACCAAGCACGAGGTGTCAAGTATAAGGTGGAAAGTTATTAAGGGTATAAGGGTCATTTTACACATGAAGGGCAATTTGGTAATTTCACACTATATCTTTTTAATATTTCTTAGCGATCCCTAAAAATATTTTATTTACAAAAAGGCGCTTTTATATTTTTATTTTAGTCCCTAAAAATTTCTTAATTAAAACCATGTCCCTAAAGTTTCATAAAATTATATTTTCTACCTCGAAACTTATCATTTAGCTTATAATGTGTCATAAAACTTCAATTTGACCTATTTTACAGTTGATTCTTCAAATTTAAAAATGGGATTTGCCATATTAAGAAGATATAATTTCACATTTGTAATAACATAACATTTATCAGATAGTTAGTGAGACGCAATTGTAAAACAAACTATATATGGGCATATAAAAGTGGGGTCATTACATCTTACCCTCCTTATATAGCGTTTGGTCCCCAAACTTGACTTACATTAATATTCAAACAAGTATGGATATCGCTCCTTTATTTCATCTTCCATCTCCCATGTTTCTTATTGAATGGAATGATTCCACAATGATACTTTGAATATTTGAATTACCTTAGTTCGTAATATTTGATCTTTATGGTCCAAGGATCTCAATGTAGATCAAATCTTCTCTAACTTGAAGTGGTTCATGACTTAAGATACGTGTTGGATATTGGATGTATTTCTTCATCATTTAAACATGAAACACATTATGCACACTAGAGAGTTTATGTGGTAAGTCTATTCTATATACAACAACTCCTGTCCTTTCAAGGGTTTCAAAAGGTCCTATGTATCTTCGACTCAAATTTCCTTTCTTCCCACATCATATTACTCCCTTTGCTGATGATACTCGCAAGAACACATAATCTCCTCTTTGGAATTCCAACTGTCGGTGGAAAATGTCGACATGACTCTTTTTATGGCTTTGAGTGATCCGAAATCGGTCTTGTATCAATTTCACTTTCTTTATTGTGATCTGAATCAATTCTGGTCCCAATAATTTTCTTTCTCCAATTTCTACGCAACATGCAGGGGAACGACACTTTCTACCATATAGTGCCTCATACGGATCCATTTGAATACTTGTTTGGTAACTATTATTTTATAAAAATCCTATTAACAGTAAATGATCATCCCAATTCCCTTTCAGATCAAGTACACATAGTAAGCATATCCTCTAAAGTTTGAATGGTTCTCTCAGACTGTCCATCTGTTTGAGGATGAAAAATGGTGCTGAAATTCAATTGTGTTCTCGTGGCTGCTCGTAGGTTTTTCTAAAAGCGAGACACGAATCTAGGGTCATGATCAGAAACGATTGAAATTGGGGTTCCATTAAGCCTAATAATTTCCCGCACATATAATTTAGCCAACTTTTCTAAAGAATGGGTAATCTTAATGGCAAGAAAATGAGTGGATTTAGTTAACCTATCAATAATTACCAAAATAGAATCATTACCATTTAAACTCCTTGGTAAAGCTGTCAAAAAATCTATAGTAATATATTCCCATTTCCACTCAGGGATAGGTAGGGGTTGTAGTAATCATGATGGTTTATGATGTTCAGTTTTTACTTGTTGACAAACCAAACATTTAGATACAAATTTTTCTATCTCCCTTTTGATGTTATTCCACCAAAACACTTCTTGAAGATCTCTATACATCTCTATAGATCTGGGATAAAATGTGAATCTCGAGTAATGAATTTCCTTCAAAATGTTTCTCTTTAGTTGGGCATCATGTGGAACACATACTCTATTTCCAAACCTCAATATATCATCTCGCATAGAAAATTCGATTATCTTCCCTTCAATAACTTATTCTGTAATCTTCTTTAGTTTTGGGCTATTTACTTATGCAATATTGATCCTTTCCATCAACATAGGTTGTACTTAAAAGTTTGCTATTATTCCTCCTCTATTATAAATACGAACATCTATTTCCATACCTCTTAAATCCTTTAATAGAGCTTCCTGGCTTATAATAAGACCTGATAAATTTGTTGTATACTTCCCATTTAAAGCATCAGCTACTATATTAGCTTTCCATGAGTGATAATTTATATTTAAATCATAATCCTTCATTAAGTCTAGCCACCTCCTTTGTCTCATGTTCAATTCTTTTTGGGTAAAGATATATTTCAAAATCTTATGATCGGTATAAATCTCACAAGTCTCCCCATACAAATAATGCCTCAAAATTTTAAGAGCAAAAATTACAACTGCTAATTCTAAGTCATGTGTTGGATAATTCTGCTCATGTGATTTTAACTGTCTCGAGGCATAAGCTACTACTTTTCCATTTTTCATAAGTACACATCCCAAACCATTTTTATAAGCATCACTATAAATCACAAATCCCCTGTCCCGGAAGGAATAGTCAAAATTCGGGCAATTACTAATCGATTATGAAGTTTTTGAAAACTATTCTAAACTTCCTCGGACCATTCATATTTTACCTTCTTTTGTTTTAATCTAGATAGAGGTTTGGCAATACTAGAAAATCCTTTAAAAAATCTTCGATAATAACCTGCTAATCTAAGAAAAATACGAATCTCCATCACATTAGTTTGTCAAGGCCAATCTAGTTTAGCCTCGATCTTTTGAGGGTCAATCGACACCCCCTCTTTAGAAATGACATGTCATAGAAAAGAAACACTAGGAAACCAAAATTCACACTTCTTTAATTTCACATATAATTTCTCCCTTCTAAGGATTTGTAACACTGTCTCTAAATGATTTCCGTGTTCTTCAATAGTTTTGGAATAAATAAGGATGTTATCAATGAAAACAACCACACACTAATCCAAATATTTCCTAAACACTCTATTCATCATATCCATAAAATCGACTGGTGCATTAATTAGTCCAAATGGCATCATTAGAAATTCATAGTGACCATATCTCGTACGAAAAGCTAATTTTGAAATATCATCTCCCTTATTCTTCAATTGGTGATAGCCTGATCTAAGGTCAATCTTAGAAAATACTTGCGCACCTTAAAGTTGGTCAAACAAATCATCTATGCGAGGTAAAGGGTATTTATTCTTAATGGTCACCTTATTCAGTTCACGATAATCTACACATAACCTCATCGTCCCATCCTTGTTTTTAACAAATAACACTGGAGCACCCTAAGGGGATACACTTGGTATAATAAAACCCCTGTCTAACAGATTTTGTAATTGAACTTTTAATTCACTTAATTATAAAGGTGCCATGTGATAAGGTGCTTTTGATATTGGTATAGTTCCAGGAATAAGGTCAATCGTAAACTCTATTTCTCTGCTAGGAGGTAAACCAGGCAAATCATCTGGAAAAAACATTAGGTAAATGTTTAGCTATAAGAATATCTTCTAAAATAGGCTCTTTTTTTTGAAAATCTATAACACTTGTAAGGAATACTTGACATCCCTTATGAAGAAAACTACAAGCTTACATTGAAGAGATAATACGCATAGGAGATAGGATGTCAATTCCTTCAAAACTGAATTCTAGTTGGTTAGGAATTTGTAAAGTAACTCTCTTCTCAAAATAATATACCTTAGCATGGTATGATGCTAACCAATCCATCCCCCAAATGATTTCAAAATCTCTTATGTCTATAACTATCGAAATCAGCGAGTAGTTTATGACTACTAACATCTATAGGGAAAGACTTATATACTAATCTTCCCGTCAATAACTCACCCAAAGGATTAGAAACGTGTATGCTATGATTCAAGGGTTCAGGCGTATTAGGAAAGCGGTTGAAAAAATGTACAGACACAAATGAATGGGTAGAACCAGGATATATTAAAACTTAAAAAGGTTGGGCACATATAGAAAGTGTACCTAACACTACTGTATTATAATCTTGGGTATCGAAAAGTGCAAAAACTCTACACGTCTAACTTGGTCCTTCTTTTCACCTAAAGGCTGTATCGGAACCTTTGTTAGGGTTGGGCAGTCTTTTATCTAATGTCCTTTTTGTCCACATATAAAGTGAGCTCACATATCCTTATAACAAGGTCGTCCTCCATGCATCTTCCCACATCGCTAACATATCTTGTTATTATATTGTTTGTCATCCCTAGCTCCCCAACATTGGATGTACTCCTAAATTATTTCTATCATTTGGGTTCTTCCTTATTTGTTCCCCAAACTTCCTCTTACCATCTCTAATTTGATTGTACTCCTCGCCATCCCTTTCAGCTATCATAGCCCTAGTCACGTCATCACTACTTGATGTCAACTTTATGATGGAAATTCGACTATGAATATTCAAACTTAACCCACGTTCAAACTTCTTATCTTTTAAAACGTCAGTTACCACAACATGTGATGCAAAACGGGATAACTCGGTAAACTTTTCCTTGTATTGAATAACTGTCATATTCCCTTACACTAGACTCATGAACTCAGTTGTCATTTCATCTTTCACCACTTTAGGAAATTATTTGTCATAAAAGATCAGTAAAAATTCATTCCAACCTATGTAGGTATTCCTTTCCTCGTGTATTCTCTTAGTCATTCTCCATAAAATGCTCGGCTTCATCTTCTAACATAAACGTTGCAAATGAAACCCTTTATTCATCGGTACACTTAAGAACATCAATCATCTTTTCCATCTTCATCACCCAACTTTATGCTTCAGTGGGGTGAGGAGTACCTTTGAAATATGGCGGATTCAACTTCTTGAACTGTTCAATAGTACAACTACTTAGTTCAAGATTATTTTGTGCTCCATTATTCACCTGATGCTCCAGAATCTTTTCTAGACTTTCAATAGCCTTATATGCACCTTCTAGTCCTTCCATACTTGAACCACTAGTTCTCTTAGTTGATCTTATCTTGGTCATTTTCTACATTCATTGCCAAATGTAATATGTATTATACTATCTCAAGATTGCAAATTAGAAGAATAATTATATAAATAATTATATATAAAGTAAGACATATGGAGGGTTATCACATAAGTCAGATATTTAATCCTATATCCTATGTATGGAACTTAAAATCTATACGTTCCAAACTTATGTTCAATAGTCTACGGGTTCATAACCTATGCTCTGATACCACCTCTGTCACGACCCCGACCCAAAAATAGTAGGGAACGAGTGTCTTGACATGCCACCAAGGCAAAAATATTCTTGTTTTAAAATATTTCTTAGAATGAAATACAACAGAAATATAATCACATGGTTATGAATCGTAAAATACTGAAAATAAAAGAATTACGTCATTAGAGCTTTCTAAAAGGAAACTTCATATACATTAAAAGTATCAACGAGTTACAATTTAAGACAAAAATTCAAAACTTATTAATTCTCTATCTAATAAACCAAACATTTTACATAAAGTAACAAAAAGATCTCTAAAAGCCAAATCTTCAACATAATCCTTTTTACGTTCCCTCCGTAAGCCTACTAATTTCTTGAAAAAATGGTTATTTATACAACATAAGATAAAAGCCGAATGAGATTCAATCTCCTGACATTCCAGGATTTTTTAGAAAATGATACCTATTCAATTTAGAATAAAAGGCATATACATATATGGAGAGGAATTTGCATTAATATATAAGGTAACTAAT
This sequence comes from Sambucus nigra, assembly GCA_949130495.1. Classification (NCBI taxonomy): domain Eukaryota; kingdom Viridiplantae; phylum Streptophyta; class Magnoliopsida; order Dipsacales; family Adoxaceae; genus Sambucus; species Sambucus nigra. The sequence goes on from OX422219.1 coordinate 178,648,392, forward strand.
AGTATATATATTTTCAGAATATAAAACAATTAAGCAATATGTCAATTATTCACTTTTATTTTAATGGCCATGTACACTATAATACCCAGACAAATAGATAGTGTAACTAAATATTTCCACCCAATAATATCACAGACAAATCAAGATCTCTGGAACGCCTTATTTAGGTCACACAAGCAATAAACCAGCTAGGAAGGTACCACCCAAATATTTATGCCCGGTAGTCAAGGCCAATATAGTAAGAGAGTTTCCATAGGCCAAATCAATCATTTCAGAATTTAAATCAGATGTATATATATAGAGATATACACATATAACACATGATGGAATCATTAATATCAGATGTATTTTGAGAATAAAATCATTTCACAAAATATATGTAGTTTTCATAATATAATATAATCAAAATACGTAAGGAATGTTATATAGTACTCACCTAAAACAGAGGTTTTGAAAATAGAATTATTGAGTCTTGGATCACTCGTTAATGAAGCTTCTTCTATAACTTTCTCACACTTTCTCTCACACTTTATTTTCAAACTTTTGAAGTAATTTCGTTTAATAATGATCCCAAGGACTTTATTTATAGTTTTTTTTAAAAGATATTTGGGTGTTGGCACGTGTCTGGGTGACCAAGCTTTCATTTTGGGGAGTCGGCGTTGACGTGTCACGTAACGGAGGGGGTCTTGCAGTCTTATTTCATCAAGCGTTGACATGTGTTGTTTCTTTCTCTATAAAGGCAACATGTGTTTAAGCTTTATTTATATTGATGATACGTGTACGGTGGAGGTGTCAAAATCAAGCATGAGGTGGAAATATATTAAGGGTCATTGTACACATGAAGGGCATTTTGGTAATTTCACACTCTATATTTTTAATATTTCGTAGAGGTCCCTAAAAATATTTAATTTAGAAAAAAGGTCCTTTTATATTTTTATTTTAGTCCTTGAAACTTTGTTAATTAAAACCATGTCCCTAAAGTTTCATAAAATTACATTTTCTTACCCTGAAACTTATCATTTAGATTAGGGTGTGTCATAAAACTTCAATTTGACCTATTGTACAGTTGAATCTTCAAATTTAAAAATGGTCTTTTCCATATTAAGAACTTATAAATCACATTTGTAATAACATAACATTTATCAGATAGTAAGGGAGAGGCAATTGTAAACAAACTATATATGAGCATATAAAAGTGGGGTCATTACATCACCTCCCAGGGTGTTACACTAGCATTCAAGACTTTTGACTCATAAGATTAATAACCAAGAAGAAAAATGGAATAAAGATGTTGATGCATTAAAAATGAGTTTTCAGACCACTTCAAAGATATCTTCAAAGTAAACCTGATAGAAGGGGAAAATGAGGTTATTGAGTCCATTTTAGCTTGGATCACTCCTTTATAAGCCAATGATTTGGATGAGTACCCTATTGAAGATGAAATTTATAATGTTGTCTTTGATTTGAATGCCAACAATAGTGCTCGACCTGATGGTTTGCATGGTATTTTTTTATCAAAAATTTCGGAATTTCATTAAAGTTGACCTCATTAATGCACTATTATTCTTTTTCTTGGGTGGGGATCTTCCCAATAACTATACTAGTACTAATATAGTACTTATTATAGATATTCAGTCTCCTAAATCTTGCAATGATTTCAGTACCATAAGCTTGTGTAATTTTTGTTTTAAGATTATAACAAAATTCTAGTTACTAGGTCTACAAACATTCTTCCTTATATAATAAGCCCTTCTCAAGAAGGTTTTATTAAAGGCAAGCAGATATCTGAGAACATCACTTTAGCTCAAGAGATGATGTCCCTCATTAGTAGGAAGGCTCGTGGCTCCAATTTGGTTGTCAAATTGGACATGTCTAAATCATATGATAGAGTATCCTGGTTTTTTCTCACTAAAATCCTTAGAAAATTTGGATTTTCTGAGGTGTGGATTGACATAATTTGAAGGATTTTTTCAAATAATTAGTTTTCTCTTGTCATCATTGATTATTCGAAAGGGTGTTTTAAATCTTACAGAGGTTTCAAACAAGGAGACCCTATTTCTCTAGGACTTTTTACTATTTTTGTCGAAGCTTTGAATCAAGTCATCCATAAACTCACTTTGGAAGGGAAGATCAGGTTATTTTCTTATCCTATAGGATGTCCTTTTATCTATAATTTGAGTTTTACTGATGATACTTTTATATTTTGTAATGGAAGTCCTCAAATCTTAAAAAACTTGAAGAAGTTCTTAAAGATATTTGAAAAAGGCTCAGGCCAAGTCATAAACTACTCAAAAAGTAGTTTTACAGTTCATCACTCTGTAAGTAGAAGCATAATTAAAGCAATTGAAGATATTACTAAATTCTCTAGGAAATCCATTCCTCTCAAGTACTTCGGCTGTCCTATTTTTTATGCAAGAAATAAACATTTCTATTATGATGATTTGATTCATAGAATACAATGTAAATTGGAGGAATGTGAATCTAAATTCCTCTCTTTTAATGACAGAAAAGTCTTCATTTCTTCTGTCCTTAGACCTATTCCCATCCACTGCTTAGCAGCCCTTAAACAGCCTGCTAGTATCCTTCATCATATCCACTATTTATTCAATAATTTCTTATGGGGAGATTCAACAAAGTTTGGAAAGAGATATCATTGGATTAAATGGTATAAGATTTGTTTTCCATTCAAGAAGGAGGTTTTGGTTTCAAATCTATGGCAGATCTCACCAAAGATTTTAGCATTGGTTGAACTCTTCTATTTCTAATAGTTTGTGTCATGAGTTTTTAAAATACAGGTCTTTATCTTTACCAGGTAGAAGATCCAAAATTTAATAAAGGAAGAATCATGTAAAGGAGGAGGCAGTTAAGTAATCTAAAGATACCAATGGAAAGCTATATTGGACTCTCACTTCAAATGGAGATTTCTCCATAAAATCGGCTTGGCATTTAATCAAAAAGACCAAATGCTCATCTATTCTTTGCATATTCATATGGCATAAAGAGATTACCCTAAGAATCTCTATATTCCTATGGAAATGCTATCATCACATATTGCCAGTAGATGAATATCTTCAATTAAAAGAGATTGTCACATCTTCTATTTATAGATATTGCAAAAATCATTTAAAAATTTTAAATTATTTTTTTATTGATGGTCCAATAGTTAGAGAAGTATGGTCATTCTTTACAAATATCTTTGGTCTCAAGTTATACTCAGATTATCTAAATTAAATGCTGCTCTTATGGTGGATTAGATCTTCCAAAGTTGACTTCATCCAATATCTTCTCATTTTACTATTAGGGATCATTCTTTAGGGGATTTGTATTTCCAGAAATCAGAGTGTTTTTGAAGGTATCATTATGGATAGTAGGAAGATTATTTCCAATGTCTTCAAATTCCTTTATGTATGTTCCTCAAATAAATTTTTTAAGTGCAAATATAAGACATTTGAAGATGTTAAAGAACTTTTCAACATTAAATCTGAGCCTAATCCTTCTTATTTTATCATGATTAAATGGTTTAAGCCAATATACTTGCAGTTCAAGCTTAATACTGATGGGGCTTCTAAAAGGAATCCAGGTGTAGCTGGTTCAGGAGGTATTATTAAAGATCAGTCTGGTAGATTTGTCAAAGCCTTTTCTTCATTTGAAGGGTCCATGTCTAACATAATGTCTGAATGTGTTGCTATTCTCAATAGTCTTAAAATTTGTAAGGATATTAACATTCTAAGCTTCCAAGTGGAATCAGACTCCCAAATCATAATCAATATTCTTAAGGATATCATCATAAAGCCCCTTTGGACTCTGTTGGACATTTTTAAAGAAATTGAGGAATTAGATCTGCACACTTCTTACTCTCAATTTTGAAGAGAGGCCAATAGAGTTGCTGACTCTTAGCCAATCATGGCATTGAGAATAAACATTTTAATATCTTCTCTTCAGCTATGGATCTTCCGAAATCTGTCAGAGGATGCTATAGGATGGACTTACAAGGCATTCCATAAATTAGTCATTTGAAGTAGTTTTGATCTTTATCTTCTTTATATAGGTTTTTATCTTTAATTCTCTATAGTGCCTCCCAGGTAGGGTTGTTCTACCTAATTATCAATAAAGTTGGGGTTTTTTCCTTTTCACAAAAAAAAAACTTAAAGTGTGAGAGGAATGTTTTTTCACATTAATGAGGACTAATATATCTCGGGAGGGGTGTGGGGATATTCATTGGTCTCAACCACTTCTGAGACGAGAGAGTTCTTTCTAGAGAGAGAATACATTGAATGCAAGAGAATTATTTCAAACCAAAGCTTACTCACTCTCATTGTCATTTATTAGGAAGCTTTTAATAGCTAACTAGAGAGATATGAGAGGTTGTTGGTGTGTTGACTTCCTGCCAAGGTGTATCTAAGGTGCTTACTTCTCTCTCCCTTTGAGTGAGTTATTTTTGAGTTTTTTTATTATTATTTGAGATACACAAGAGATTTTTGAGTCCAATCTAAGTGTTTACTATATATAATATTGTGGGTTCATTTGTCATTATCAAAAGTTACTTGGGTCATCATTTATCACCATATCTATAGGGGTTATGCCTATACTTGTATTACTATACTCCTAGGCTACTCCCAGGCTTAAAGGGGGACTGCCCTCTTTTATTTAACGACTCTATTAGGGAGGCATTCTTCTAGAACTATGGCAGAAGATAACGGTAATTGTACCCTTGACTTCGATGATATTCAACAAAATATGGAATAGGCGGTGAGGGAGCTTGAGGCTTTCAGAGATGGGGTACCTCGGGTGGAGGTCCCCCAGGTTTAAACGCCAATAGGTACCCCAACGGCGACACATGCTTTTGTTAGCGTTGTGATGCAACAGGAACATATGTCCCTTCTCATGGGAAAATTCTTTGAGTTCTTATAGACTCCTCTAGCTCCAATGACTTTTGGAGGGACTAGACCCCATCTCTTTCATAACTTCGATGGCAGCTCTGATTTCCCCATTGAGCGCAGCTCCAACTGGACCAGTCCCCATGAACATTGTCCCCACTCCTGTGGCAATGATAGGTGCTCCAAGGGTAGCCGACATTTCACCTATGGTTACTCAGCCCATTGGTCCAACAGCTGAGAAGGTTTCTCCATCTTCTATAGATGAGATGAGGAAAGAGATGATGGAGATGATAATATCTTCCTCATAATCTGACAACAAGGTAGCATCAGTGTGTTATGATTTCCATACTCCTTATTCAGAGGTGTACAATAAAGATCCTTATACCAAGGACTATATACCACCTATCTTTGAGAAGTATAAAGAAAAAGGGGGAAAACCTAAGGAGAACATGAAGAGATTCATCGATAATTTGGGGGCCCATTGCAATTACAAGAAGTTGAGATTGAGGGAGTTTTCTAAATCCCTCACCGATAAATCATACACCTGGTACTCTCACTTGACGCCAAAGAGTGTCTCAATGTGGGAAGAAATGTACGTTATTTTTGTCCAGAATTTTTTTTCTAACAGAAGGTGAATTTACATTGACACGACTAGGTAGGGATAAACATTGGCCAGGAGAGGAGGTGGTGGCATATGTCTGAAGATTCAGATAAAGGTCCCTCGACGTGAGGGAGGATGGTAAGGAGTCCAAACTTCTTTAGATTTATGTTAAAGGTTTACTCTCGGAGTACATATGTCACCTTATAAATGAGACGCGCAAAGGAACTTTTGTGGCATTTTTAAAAGCTACAAGAAATATCTCGTTAGTTATACGTCTAAACTCGATCATGGTGCCTATGATATTCAGGCAACAAGTACAACCTATTGTAGGACATGACCACCCCCCATGAGTGGGACATGTCGATGGTGGAGAGGAGGCCAAACAACCCAAGAAGGACAATAAGAGGAAATTTGTCCAAGATAGAGAGGATCCACCACCACTGCCTTGCACCATTGAGGAGGCGGTTAGCTGTTACAACACAATGCTATAAGGAGGGGGAGTCTATGAGCCCAAGGATATTCCAGCAATGGAGCAAAAAGCAAAAGTGAAAGATAATCCTAAATATTGCTAGATCCATCGGAAGATTGGTCATACAATGGCGACTTATTTTACGTTGAGGAAGGTCATAAGCAAGCATATGAAGGAAGGGACTTTGTAGATCCCTCAAGATAACGTCAACAACAACCCATTACTAGCATATGTAGCTAACCTGGTAGTTGTTTATGCAGAATAAGCTGGGAGGAAGGTGAGATAACTGGTGGTGGAGCAAGAAGAGTTTAAGGAAGCATTAGAAGACTGCATGAGATGGATGGCTAATGTTATGATAGCCTATGATAAAGCAAGCACAAGGGATATGGAGGATGTGTATAATCTTGATAGCGAGGAAGTAGACCAAGGGCTGGAATACCATGTTATATCACAATTGCCCAAATTCTTATGGTTCTTTTATCAGGTGGGAATGCCGAAAGAGAGAAGAATATAGATAACCCAAGAGATTTTTGACATTTCACGAAAGAATATAGTTCCATCGCTGAGATGGAGGGAGCCCATGGATAGGCTGGTGAAGAAATTTTTATCCTAAGTGAATTTTAGCGATGTTGATAGAGCTGTAAGGTTCCATCACAAAAGACCCTTATACGCGAGGGAAAGTATCAATGTGGTGAGATTTTCCAGAGCTCTGATGGATGGGGGAGCATCCATAAATATTATGCCTATCAACTCATTACACTCATCCAACATCTCTGAGGTAAGATCGATACCAATGCCCTTGGTGATCTATGGTTATGACAACTAGTCTTCCAAATTAATTGTATATGTGAACGTGTGGATTGTAAGGTGAATCTCACTTCACACATTAAGTTTTATGTGATAGATAGTGCTACTTACTACCATCTCTTTATAAGAAGGGTGTGGATGCACAACCACAACTTAGTTCCTTTAACGTATCACCAATACGCTAAGGCAAATGTGAAGGGGATTGAGATCGTTATACGAGAAAAAGAATACCTTTGTAACCAAAGAGGCTCATCTGGTGGATAAAATATTTTATACATAGCTGGAAGAGGACATAAAAGTCCTAACGAGACAAATGGAAGGAGTGAGAGTTCCCTCTATTAGGGAAAGGATGGGGCGTGTGAACGGTCAAAGCTGTGAAGGATAAGGTAGGAGATAAGTAGATGGGGAGGTCAACCTCATCGATCCTTAACCCTGGAATATCTCTAAATAACTGAGAGAGAGGATGAGACCTAGGAATGATTCGATGGAGCATGAGGTCAAACGACTAAGTGTGATGAGCAGGTTTTCGAAAGAGAGGTTGGTAGAAGCTTCGAGAGACAGAAATAGAAGGTAGCTACATCAGCCAATCGTTAGTGTAGGAAGGTGCTAACGAAGGATGGAAGGGTGATCTATTACCTTTGAAGGTGTGAGCGGGCAGTCGAAGGAGCTATTGAAGAGGCTGGCAAGGAGACTGACTTAGGATATGAGTGTTTTCTACTGGATAATCAATAGCAATGCATGGATATGGACAATTCCATCAACTAGGAATTTATGGATGAAGTAGAGGATGAGGTAGAGTACTTGATGGATTACCCAAAGCCATAAGTACAAGAGTTGGAGTATCTTGATCTAGATGAACAAAGAGAAGATCCAAGGCTCATCTTCATTTCGAAGGATTTGAGTGAAGAGAAAGGGCCTTAATTGAGCTGATTCGGGAATATAGAGACGTCTTTGCATGGAAGTACACAGAGATGGAGGGGTTAGATAAAGAGATAAGTTGTCATAAGCTGAACATTATGCCTTCAGCCATTCCGATGAAGCAATCTATAAGAACTTACAAGCCAGAGATGGATCTGAAAATTAAGGAGGAGGTCCAACAGTTATTAGTGACAGGGTTCATCAAACCAATCCAATACCAACTTTGGTTGTCTAGCATTGTCCTAGTAGTGAAGAAGGATAAAAACTAGAAACGAATATACTTGGATTTCAGAGACTTGAATAGATCTTGCCCAAATGATGAGTTCCCTCTAACCTCCATTGATAGCTTGATCGATTTAACTCTTGGGCACGGAATCATAGTTTCATGGATGTGTATGTGGGATATAACCAAATCAAGATGGATCCATTTGGTGTGGAGAAAGTAGCTTTCATAACGCTGTCAGGAAATTTTATGTACAAAGTGATGTCTTTCGAGTTGAAGAATGCTAGAGCAGTGTACCAGAGAACGATGATGGCCATTTTCCATGACTTCTTTCATAAATTCTTAAAAATTTTATGTGGATGATTTGGTCATAAAATCCAACAAGGAGGAGTCACATCTGATGACTTAAGGAATGTGTTAATTCGATGTAGGAAGTACAAACTGAAGATGAATCCATTGAAATGTGCTTTCGGGGTAACGAGTGGGAACATTTTGGGTTTTGTGGTGGATCGTCTAGGAGTATAGATGGATCAAAACAAATAATGAGTGATCCTAGAGATGTTATGTTAGAGAACGATGAGGAACTCAAGAGTTTCCTCTAAATAGTCTCCTACCTTAGGAGAATTATTCTAGGGCTGGCTAAGATAGCTAATCCACTGATGGAGTTATTGTGAAAAGGCATAAAGTTCAAATGGGAGGAAGCTCACTAAGAATCTCACACAAGATGAAGAAGCTTCTCACTTCTCCACAAATGATGATTCCTCCAAAGGCGGGTATACCGTTGCAGCTCTACCTCACATCTACCACCAGGTGTGTCGGAGCTCTCTTAACACATGAAATTGATGTGCAGGAAATGGTAGTCTACTATTTGAGCAGGATCATACATGACCCAGAGGCACGGTATAGTAGTGTAGAGAGACATTATTTAGCCTTGGTGTTTATAGCACAGAAAACTTAGACATTATATGCTATCTTTCATAATTCATATTGTGATAAGATGTGATCCCATTAGGTTTTTATTCGTAAGAACTATTTTGATTGGAAAAGAAGTTAGGTGGTTCCTTATCCTTTCAGAATATGACTTAAATTGTGTGGTACCTCATGCAATCAAGAGCCAGACATATCCAAACTTATTGACAATATTTTCGTCGGGAATATTTGAGCCACCTCGTGAGAGCATTCTAGTAGATGATTTGTAGGCCAATTTTTCTGGATGCAAATCTTAAAGAGTTAACTATGCAGTTCGATGTATCATCGACAGAAATTAAAGGAGGGTAGGGGTTATCCTTTCGAAGGCGAAGGAGGAATTTTGGCTTTCCTACAAGTTAGATTTCCATTTCTCTAATAACAAAGATGAGTATGATGCGTTAGTACCGGGATTGCTAGAGGTACTTTGAAGAAGCATCTGTTTGCTGTGCATTGAAGGTGATTCGAAACTGATACTCCAACATGTAAATGAGGAATACATGTTGAAGAATCTCATCTTGGTGCCCTACAGAATGATCATCCAATGGATGATCAACCAGTTCTAAAAATCCCTTACTAGTTCGTTTAATAAAAGTCAAAGTTGTTAAGAAGGGCACGATCTATCTTTTTCGAGAAACTCTTTTTAGAAATTAAATAAAATAACACAAGACGTGTTTACAAAAAGTTATGAACGAGTTATATCAGATATTGGTGAAAAAGTTTTAAAAATAAAAACTAATTTAGTTAAAGTAGCAGTATAGCAGTAGGGATGAGAGAATTATCAAACATGCACCGCACACAAGATTTTTAACGTGGTAAAACCCTAAAATAAGGGAAACATTCACGGTGACCTCTATGCCACAAAATAAAAAAAAATCCACTAAAATATTTTTGAGGTTACAAACAGATAACGAATTATACACACAAACAAGACCTATTCTAAGTCAAGAAATATACTATCACACTCTAGCAGATCTGACTTCTTCACGCTCTTGATTTAGTCCTTATCGTTCTACTGTTTGGCTCCTCTTGCTCCTTTTAGTCTTTACGATGTCTCAAATATTTAAATCTCCCAGCCAACACACGTTTTTCAGTGAAGTCATATGAAGGCGTTAGTGAGTGTTGTGCCTATACACATGCTTGAACACACACACTCTTATATAGACAATTTCCTACACATTACAAGTTTTCTAAGAATGATATGTATGTTTTCACGATACTAAAACTGTGTTTGATTTTGAATTAATGAAATTTCAGATATGAGTTCTTTTATGAATCTCTTTAAAGCCAGATTCTTCAAATCTTATTTAGGTACAAGTTTTTCAAAATGAAAAACCTAGATCAGAAAATATGAAAACACAGTTTTTAGTTTTGTAAAAGAGATTTCTTGGATTCACAAAAAATATACAAAGACCTTCTCTTTTCTTTAAAGACAGATCCAACAAAGAGAGATTTATATTTCTTAATAAAGAAATCAACCTAACTACAACGTGACTGTTTCACTTGTAAATCATATCTACAAGTTTCTATTTGTTAGAAACGAGTTCTGATTTTGTGAAGGTGTTAGGAGAGAGATAAAAACCTAAGAGGTTTAAATACTATCGAATCAGAAACCTTCAAAACTCACAAGGTTATATTCTTGAGTAAGATGGACAGAGTTTGGTTTAGGGTTTGAAAATTTTCTCTCAAATATTCTTTTCTCTCTTTTTTTTTTCTCTCAAAACTCAACTCTCATAAAGATTGTAAATGAGGGGACGATGAGGTCTATTTATACTGCTCGAGGAAGAATATGGAAACTCAGGCAAGATCAACGATCATGATTAAATTGACCATTCGTGTGATCAATCGAATGGCTCACAACACACCACTATTAAACAGGATTTGATTGATTCACTCACACGTCACATAGATCATCTCAAATACGTGCAAGCCTTAGATTAAAATGGATCGAATGATCAATATTGAGTCTGAAGGCTGTGAGAGTAAAGAAACACAAATCCAGTCGATAAATATGTAACACATACAGGGTTGCGATGATCTCTCAGAAGCGCGTTTTTGTGTTTTTAAAAATATCATTTTCATCCCCAACATTATCTATTGCGTTCGAATTCTACCCAATAGGGTCTTTAGGAAGTTTGAATATTTCAAATTAAGCCCAAAACAATTTAAAAACCTAATTTTAATTTCTCGAAAAAAGATTTTAAATGTTTAAAAAATTCCTAAAAATCATTAAAAATTGTAGAAAGATATTTTAAGCCAAATTAAAAACACACACACACATACCTCATAAATGCAATATGAAATAAAAATTTAATCCTAAAGTGATTATGTGTTGGTTTTCTACCTGTTCAAGCTTCTTTTGACGAAATTGTCTTTGAAGATCATGAAGAGGCAATGAGTATTGGGTAAAAATAAGGATGACACAAATTTTGACTTTATTTCCAAACTAGATGAGCTCCCATATTTTAGGCTCAAGTAAGTCATATATATAGTGTTCTTCAATCTCCCCCTTTGTAAATATGAGACAAAATATCCTTTGAGTCATTTAGGACTCGTAAGGATAAAAAAATAAGAAAATCTTATTCCTATAAAATTCTATCTACCCCATATCCTAGAAATGAAAAAGTACGTAACTTAACTAATTACAGACCAATACCCTAAAAGTGTATCCACTTATATAGAGAATGGTACTGAATCCAGAAAATAGATAACTAAGATCAAGATTTTTAGTTGAATTAGATAAACCAATAATAATAAAGACTCAAACACTTCTTCCCCATTTTGTCTCAAATGGACAAAGGGTAAAAAGTCACAAATTAGAATATATGACGAGTGTACAAAATTATATCAACTACTATTACACAATGGCATATATCACGGATCTCTTACATAAAACAGATATAGAAGGCATATTGTTTCATTTATCAAACGTCCATACCCTATATCCTCGAAGATCAATGATAAGCATGAAGACAACCAGATGATATAATAAAGAGTTGATAGAAAATTATTCTAGAAATACCATGCCAATAGAGTTTCTTAATGATTCAAATCTCAAATTATCTAGAGTCTTGGTAAATAAGTCAGCAAATTGGAATTCTATTGCTAAATAGTTTATCTCTAATTCTTTTGATTCTACTAACTCTCAAATAAAATGATGTCTTATTTTTATATGTTTAGTGCGAGAGTGTTGAACCGGATTTTTTGAGATATTTATAGCACTCTGATTGTCGCAATATAAAGTTAGTTTATCTTCTTTAATACCATAATCACTCAACATCTTTTTATTCCACATTAATTGAGCGCAGGATCTACCTATAGCTATATATTCAGATTCGGCTGTGGAAAGAGACACACAGTTTTGTCCTACGTAATGATAAGCACCTGATGTGCTTTTGCTGTCATTAGAACAACCAGCCCAATCTGCATCTGGGTATCCTAAAATAGCAGTAGATGTGTCCTTTGTTTACCATATTCCTAGTTTTAGAGTCCCTTTAACATATTTAATAATACATTTGATGCATTGAAGGTGACTTTCCTTATGATTGCTTTGATAACGTGCACTAACACAAACTGCATACATTATATCCGGACATGATGCTGTAAGATATAACAGGCTACCTATCATACTTCTGTATAGGGTAGGGTTTATAGGTTTCCCATTTTAATCTTTGTTTAGTTTGATTGACATACTCATGGGTGTCCTAGCGATTTTGGCATTGTTTAAACCAAACTTTTTAACTAACTCTATAGCGTATTTGGATTGCGAAATGAGTAACCCATCAGACTTTTGTTTGACTTGAAGTCCTAAAAAGTATTTAAGCCCTCCCATTAAGGACATTTGGAACTCCTCATGCATTACATCAGAAAACATTTTAACCTCAGATGGGGAAGTTGATCCAAAAATGATATCGTCTACATATAATTGGGCTATTAAGACATTTTTGTCAAAAGTTTTAACATAAAGAGTTTGATCACTGCCACCACGTCGAAATCCTTTTTTAATAAGAAAAGTTAAAAGTCGCTCATACCATGCTCTAGGGGCTTGTTTCAAACCATATAAAGCCTTTTTTAAACGATAGACGTGGTTAGGGTATTGTGGATCTATGAATCCTTTAGACCGTTCTACATATGTCTTTTCAGTTAGAATACCATTAAGGAATGTAGAATTTATATCCATTTGATAGAGATCAAATCTTAAGTGACAAGCTATAGCTAATGGAAAACGAATGGATTTGAGACGTGTTATGTGGGAAAAAGTTTCCTCGAAGTCAATCCCTTTAATTTGATAATATCCCTGTGCCACAAGTCTGGACTTGTTTCTAAATATCATCCCCGTTTCATCAGTTTTATTTTTAAAAATTCATCTAGTGCCAATAACCCTTTTATTTTATGGTCTAGTAACAATATACCATATGTGATGAGTTTTAAATTGAATGAGTTCTTTCTACATAGCGCCTATCCAAAAATAATCATTCAAGGCTTATTTCACATTTTTCGATTCTACAAGAGAAACAAAGCATGTAAAATAAGCAGTATTACGTAACCAGGATCTTCTTCGAACAGGCCCATCTGGGTTACCAACAACATTATTTATGGGATGATCCTTAGAAATCCAGTTGGGTACTTCGAGGTTCTCAGATGGTAAAGAATCAACTATATCAGGAGAGTCATGATTAAAAAAGGTTTCTTCCTCTTCTGCTATGGTTGGTTCTATGTTCCTACTCTCAATGTTAGTGTCACTAACTATCACATTGATAGACTCCATTATTGCTTTAGTACGAAGGTTATAGATATGATAAGCTCTACTATTAGGGGAATATCCTAAAAATATGGCTTTATCACCTCGAGCTTCAAATTTAGACATATGTTCTCTATCCTTGCACACATAACAAATACTACAAAAGGTTCGAAAGTAATTCAGGTTAGGCTTTTTCCCATACCAAAGTTCGTAAGGAGTCTGTTTGGTATTCTTCCTAAGGTAAACTCTTTTTATGATATGACATCCAGTTCAAATAACTTCAACCTAAAAATACTTTGGGAGGTTCTTGGCATGAATTATCACCCTCGATTCATACACTCAGCTATTCCATTATACTGTGGGGTCTTAGGGGTACTAAATTTGTGTTGATAACCATTGGCTTCACAATATTCAGTTACACCTAAATATTTAAACTCACCACCTCTGTCTCTATGGATTCGATTAACATGGGTATCATTTTCATTTTCTATTCGTAAAAATATTTGAAAAGTATTGGATTTTTGTTTAAGGAAGGCTACCCAAGTGAAACTCATGAAATCGTCAACCATAACGAAGATATAAGTGTTGCCACATAGACTGATAGTTCGACATGGATGACCCATTAGGTCCATATGGATAAGATTCAGAGGTTTTGAGGTTATAATGTATATAACTTTTTTATGAGTAGTCTTAACTATCTTCCTTTTTAGGTAAGGCCCATATACAATGTTGAAAATAGGATTTATTTTAGGGAGACCTCTAACTATTTCTTGAGAGCTCAGTATACCAAGGATATCATAGTTTATATGTCCCAACCTATTATGCCTGATTTCATTGTCATCCATTCTGGCAATGTTACAAACCTCAGTACTCGGATTGACTATGTAATAGTTATCTGGTGTTCGAAGGCCTGTAATGATATAGTCACCTTTTTTGTTTAAAATTTTATAATTGTTTTTTGAAAATGTGACAGTATGGTTGGAATCACCAAACTGTGATATGCTTAGAAAATTGGATTTTAGACCTTTCACTAAGAGAACGTCTTCAAGAACAGGTAACCATTTTTCATAAAGTGTCCCTTTACCAATGATCTGAGCGATACATCATCTCCAAACAAAATTTTTCCTCTTAAGAAGTTAGTTTTTCTGAAAGTTTGGTATCGTCTCCGTTCATTTGTTTAGAATAACCTGAGTCTAAATACCAACCAACGGTAGTATGTTGAGTTTTTAAAGAACCGATTACAATATTACATCTTATCTAGGGTATTAATTCATCTTTTATAACCCAAATTGCTCTGGTTTTCAAAGATTTATGAGCAATTGGTTTAAACTTAGATTTAGAGTTCTTTCTCTTGGACTTCCTTTTAGAGTTATATCTCCTTTTTCTATTCCTATAATTAGAGTTCCGATTGGGATACTTATGGAGAACATAGTTATTTCTGTTTTTCGAGAGTAGTTAAAGTTTTGGTATACCGGTGGATGAAAGGAGGGATTATATAAACAGTTTTGAAAGAATTCTTCGAAAGAATGGCCATAGACATCACAGTACAAGCAATAGAGATGGATTGCGGGTTTCTTAACATTTTGAAGACCTTTAAAAATGGGTTTATCCAAATGTTAGACCTTGATCTTATTTCTAGGAAGAACGAGTTGAAATGACGATTCACATTGTCTTATGGGAGGGTTGACGTATTTATCTTTGTTTTCAACATTATGCTTTGGAATTTACTTGTACCAATGTTTGGCCCATTTTTCTTTTTATCAAAATTCATTTTCAAAGCTTGAAAATCTGGACAAGTTTTAACAGGCCTTTTTCCACCTGACACAAATTTTATAGCTTGAAATTTTTTAGTTTGTGTGTCAGTGTTAGGGTAAAATACTATGCCAGTTCTGTCCTTGGAATTGGTTTTACTTGATGCAATAAAACCTTCAAAGCAATTAGAGTTACTTTCAAATTTGGAAAGCTTTTTGAAGACTGCAGAAGATTTTTCTTTTGTTTGTTCCAATTTTAACAACGCGGCCTTATATTTCTTTTCCAGAATTTCATTTGATTCTGATAAGTCTTTAATTTTATTAGCAAAAGACTTAGCCTTGTTTTCATACTCCAGACATTGATTAGTGTAATCCTCAGCACTATATTTTACAATAATACTTAGGGCTTCTAATTTTTCTGTGAGATCCTTGACAATTTTCTCAAGCTTAGTGCTTCTCCTAAGAGTTTTGGTATACAGTATGTGAATGTCGGGAAGGTCGTCAATATCAGATTCATCTACTATTATGTGTGAAGTGACTAGTGCTATGTGTGATGTGTCTTCTGATGATTCATTTAGAATACTCACATAAACGTTCAATTCATCTTTATTCATTCGCTTTGACTCACACACACTTTATTAAAATACTACTAACAGTATCAACATTATTTATATTCTCTAGGCAGTAAGTAGATAAACCAATAACAGGTAAGCTATCACATGTCAGGCCATTATAAGGCATTCCCTCATCAATATTATCACTACTGGTAGGTACATCATCAGAATAGACTATCTTTGCAAAAAATGACATACAGGGGTCAGAAATATTGGATGATTCAGACTCATCATCATCTGATTCACTAGAATCATCCCAGGTCTTGCACACATTAGCCTTATTAAATTTGTTATTCAGGTTTACCCTACAGTTAATGGAAATGTGACCCATTTTACCACATCTAAAGCATTCAGTCTTCTTATGGTCTCTGTCAGGTCTACCATTATAGTCGTTGTTGTGTTTGTCTGATTTTCTCTCATAAGGTCTGTTATTAGACTGATTTGAATAGGGAGCCTTTCCTCGTTTAGAAGAAATATTATTTCTAAATTTTAGTATTTTCTTAAACTGTTTGGACATTAAGGCTATTTTATTATCTAAATCATCTGAATCAAGGTCAATGTTGGGCACTACAACTTGAGGAGTTGTCATCTTAGATTGAAAGACAACATTGGGACTACTATGTCTTTTTTGATTATTGAGAATTTGTTTCTTATACTCCAATTCCGTTTCCACAGTTCTTAATTTGGTACTGAGGAGTTCAGGGTCAAGATTTGAATCTTCCGTTTCCTCAATAACATATCTTTTATTGTAAAATTTCTGTGGAAGGGATCGCAGTATGTTAGAGACAATTTCTCTTCTGTCGTATATGATACCATTATCATGCAATTTAGTAATGACATCAGTCATTTTAATATAAAAGTCATCAAAGGACTCAGTTTTTGCCATAATGAGTGTGCTATACTACTGTATAAGCATTTGGGTCTTAACAACCTTAACACGTGTGTCACTTTCATAGGTAGTGACCAGTGTGTCCCAGGCTTCCTTAGAGGTGGAACAAAAATATATTCTCTTAAATTCATGTTCATTAATCAACATAAAAATAGCATTCTTTCCTTTATTGTTATTATAAGAGGCCAATTTTTCTTCTTTTGTGAACTCACTGAGCAGTTTCTTAACTCTTTCATTACTATCTTCTACTAGATGTTTAGTAAGATGAACATATCCATTTTCAATAACATCCCAGGCTTCATCTCCCAAGGTCCATTGGATGAAGGCTATCATCTTTTATTTCCAGTAACGGAAGTTAGTCCCATCAAAGAGGGGAGGCCTGGACAGATTTCCTAATTTTTCATATTTCTCGTCCATGTTTGTAAAAAAAAAAAAACAGTTTCAAAAGCATAGAATCTAAACAGATTTTGTGAAAACCAAAAGCCTTTCCTTGAAACCAATTGAAAATACCTTACTAGTTTGTTTAATAAAAGTTAAAGCTGTTAAGAAGGGTCTGATCTTTCATTTTGGAGAAACTCTTTTTAGAAAACAAAAATAGCACTGGATGTGTTTACAAAAAGTTATGAACGAGTTATATCAGATATTAGTGAATAAGTTTTGAAAATAAAAACTAATTTTGTTAAAGTAACAGTTTAGCAGTATGAATGAGATAATTATCAAACGTGCACAGTACACAAATTTTTTAACGTCGTAATGGGAAACATCCATGGTGACCTCTACGCCACAAAATAAAAAAAATCCACCAAAATATTTTTGAGGTTACAAATAGATAACAAATTTAACACACAAACAAGACCTATTCTAAGTCAAAAAATATACTAACACACTCTAGCAGATCTGACTTCTTCAGGATCTCGATGTTGTCCTTATCGTTATACTATTTGGCTCCTTTTAGTCTTTACGACATCTCAACAGTTTAAATCTCACAACAAAAATACATTTTACAATGAAGTAGTGTGAAGGTGTTCATGAGTGTTGTGCCTATACACATGCATGAACACACACTCTCTTCTACAGACAGTTTCCTATAAATTACAACTTTTCTAAGAATGACATGTAGGTTTTCACAATACTGAAATTGTGTTCGATCTTGAACTAACAAAATTTCAAATCTAAGTTCTTTTAAGAATCTCTTTAAAACCAGATTCTTCGAATCTTATTTAGATACAAGTTTTTCAAAATGAGAAACTTAGATCTGAAAATATGAAAACAAAGTTTTCAGTTTTGTAAAAGAGATCTGTTGGATTCACAAAAAATATACAAATTTTTTTTTTTTAAAAAAAACGGATCCAACAAAGAGAGATGTATATTTCTTAATAAATAAATCAGCCTAACTACAACATGACTGTTTCACTTGTAAATCAGATCTACAAGTTTCTATTTATTAGAAACGAGTTCTGATTTTGAGAAGGTGTTAGGAGAGAGATAAAAACCTTAGAGGTTTGAATACTATCGAACCAAAAACCCTAAAAACTCACAATGTTATATTCTTGAGTAAGATGGGCGGAGTTTGGTTTAGGGTTTGAAAATTTTCTCCCAGACTTTCTTTTCTCTCTCTTTTTTTCTTTAAAAACTCAACTCTCCAAAAGATTGTAAATGAGGGGATGATGAGGTCTATTTATATTTCTCGAGTAAGAATCTCAAACTCAAGCTAAATCCACAATCAGGATTAAATTGACCATTCGTGTGATCAATCGAATGGCTCACAACGCACCACTATTAAACAACTCTGATTGGTTCACTCAGACGTCACATGAATCTTCTCAAATACATGCATGCCTTAGATTAAAATGTATCAAACGATCAAGATTGAGTCTCAAGGATGTGAGACTAAAGAAACATTAATCCAGTCGATAAATATGCAACACGTGTCGGGCTGTGATGGTCTCTTAGACGCATGTTTTTATGTTTTTAAAAATCTCATTTTCATCCCCAATATTATCTAGCGCTTTCGAATTCTACCCAACAAGGTTTTTAGGAACTTTGAATATTTCAAATTAAGCCCAAAATAATTTTAAAACCTAATTTTAACTTCTTATAAAAAGATTTTAAATGTTTAAAAAATTCCTAAAAATCATTAAAAATTGTAGAAAGATATTTTAAAGCAAATTAAATACACCCCACTCATGAATGCAATATGCAATAAAAATGTAATCCTGAAGTGACTGTGAGTTGGTTTTCTACCTGTTCAAGCTTCTTTTGAATATTGTCTTTAAAGATCATGAAGAGGCAATAAGACTTGGGTAAAAATAAGGATGACACAAATTTTGACTCTATTTCCAAACTAGATAAGCTCCTATTTTAGACTCAATTAAGTCATATATATAGTGTGCTTCAAGTTCCATCAGGTCAAGATAAGGAGGCATCCTAGAATGATGAACAGACATACAATTGCTAATGACACAATTGCTCAGAAATTGGCCATGAAAAGAGACACAACTACGATTGTGATACGACGAAGAATAGCTCCGTTGGTGGTATAATCGATTTTGCCAATGGAAGATGATGAAGATTGGAGAGGCGAGATCAGGAAGCAGTTGGAATCTGACGAAGGAAAGATAGAGCTCGGAGAATTGGCACAATTATTCACAAGCAAAGGAAGTCTATACTTCAGGAATGCGGAAGGATGGCTATCAAGGTGTATCGGGCCAGAGGAAGCAGAACGCAAGGTGAAGAAGACACATGATGAACACTATAAGACAATTGATATCCCTCTTTATAGAAGAATCCAGAAAGAGGGATACTTCTGGACAACGATGAATCAGGATGTAGTATACTGCGATAAATGCCAATTTTTTTTTCA
Source organism: Sambucus nigra (assembly GCA_949130495.1). NCBI lineage: Eukaryota > Viridiplantae > Streptophyta > Magnoliopsida > Dipsacales > Adoxaceae > Sambucus > Sambucus nigra. The sequence goes on from OX422219.1 coordinate 178,668,111, forward strand.
AGCAGTTGAATGTCACTTCATTGAAGCTCAGGCATATTAGAGGCAACCTTACATTGATTTCATTAAATATGGAGTTGTTCCTTCAGAGAAAATGGATGCAATGGAACGCAAGAGAAGGTGGCCCCACGCTTCCACGTTAAAGACTATCAACTCTATCATAGAGGATACTTCAATAGGCCACTATGATGCATCACAAGAGAGAAATCAACAAAGGTTTTGAAGCAGGCCCATGAAGTAGCTCACATTGAAGGGGAAAATCTGTATGTTTAGATAATAATCCTGGGGTATTATTGGCCAAGTATAGAGAAAGATTTAGCTGAGTTTGTTCACAAATGCAAAGCGTGATAACTACATGAAAACAGAATCCATGCTCCCTCGGTGGATTTACACTCTTTGGAAACTACTTATCCCTTACACACTTAGGCATTTTACCTAGTAGGGACAATACACCCAGTTTTGTGGTAAAAGATTTGGATACTAGTGGAAACAAAAGGTTTCACCAAATGGATATAAGCAATTCATTTGAATAGAGAAACAACGAGGATGGTAAGAAACTTTATTAGAGAATATATTTTCTACCGATTTGGGATTCCAATGGTCATTATCTAGGATAAAAGAACCCCATTCATCAATAAATAGGTATCGATGCTGATAGACAAATACTCTATCAATCACCACACCTCAACGGTGGCATACCCCAAAGGCAATGGCCATGCCAAAGCAACTAATAAGACCTTGGTCAAGATTCTGGCCAAGACAATGAAAGACTTACTAGAATTATGGGACAATAAGATCCTGATAGTTCTATGGGCCTACCTAACAACCAAGAGGAAGACCAACAAGGTATACACCCTTCTCACTAGACTTCGGAAATAAAGTAAGTTTGTCGATGGTACAGGAAGTCCCTTTGGCCCTATATGACTTGCAAAGCAGTACACACCCTCAGAGTTGACACATTCAGTTGGAAGCACTTGATGAGCATAGGGATAATACGATGCAACACTTATAAATTTACACAAAATAGCTATCGAGGGCATATGAAAATCTAGTAAGGCCAAAAACATTTGTAGAGGGGGATTTGGTTTTAAAAGAAGTTGAGAAGCACATTAGGGGACTCCCGTTACCTAAGTTCGCAGCAAATTGGGAGGGACCTTTCATTTTAAAGTAGGATCATGATTCAGGTTATTGCTTAATCTCAAAGATGGAAGAGGATAAAAATTTCAAGATCAATAACAATGGGCTAAAAGCCTATCACATTTAGAGATTAAGTTGCTTTTACACTATTGAAGTTAAGTTAAATTTCATTATGAATTATATCTTTTGTTGTGTTTTTTCTCATGAAATAAAGATATTAAGTTTGTTTATTGTAAGATTTTATCCTTTGCAATGATATAATGAAATTGTAGCAAATAATGAAGAACAATAAACTAGATGAAATTGTCTTTTCATTCATATACTAAAAAACTTACAAAATTGGGAACTATTACCCATGAATTACATATGATAAAATGAAAAAAATTACAACATAAAAGTATTTCAACCTAAGAGAAACCAAAGGTCAGGGAAGAAAAAAAAGTCCCCAGACAAGCTCAAAGAAGCTTCCAGGCATGTTCGTTGAGCTGTGATAAAGCCTTAAAGCCTGGCATGGCTTTGGGCACGTTGAATAACTAAAGTTTCACGTTCATGCATGGCCTTTAGTAGATCATCTTGGGATTCCTTCACCTTCTATTATGATGCTTCCAACAAAGGAGCCAACTAATCCAACCTAGCTTCCTCAGCCCGTTGGGCCTCCACATGCTTCGAATAGAGCTTCCTCTATCTCTCCAATTGAGTGGTCTTCAAAACTTTTAGATGATTGATCAGCCAACTAAATTGGAAGCCATCCTTGCTTAAATCCATCAAGTTGCCCATGTATTGATTGATGAGTGGCCTATTGAGACTTAAGGTTTGAGTATTAACATCCCCAGTAATAAAGGTCGCCATACCCTGGAGCTTATAGCCCATCATCACTGTGTTCAATCGAAGGCAATCAGGGGTAAAATTTTGAGGATGATGGGTATCTAGTTGTTAGATAATAGAATGGTGGTAAGCAGAAAATTTATGAGACTGTCGAAGGAACATAAGGTAAAATTCGTGAAGAGCCATGGTAGGCAGAGGAACCTCATAATCGGATTCATTGTCAACTTTGAGGTCAACCACAGTCATTATGACTTGACTCATCCGGGGAGGTTGGTCCTTGATTTGTGGAGACAATAAGTGAAAGACCATGTTGTGTTTGCCTCTCAACGGGTGTGGGTTCCTTGGCAACCTAAAATGAGATATAAAATAATGAGTTTACGAAAAATCTTAACAAGTGTATTTTCATTGTTAAGTCGCGTCAATGGTGTGAGTTTGCAAAAAATCTTAACAAGCGTGTTTTTATTTTTAAGTCACCTCAATCGTATGAGTTTGCAACAAATCGGTGTGAGTTTGCAGAAAATCTTAACAAGTGTGTTTTCATTGTTAACTCACCATAATGGTATGAGCTTGCAAAAAATCTTAACAAGGGTGTTTTCATTATTAAGTCAACTCATTGGTGTGAGTTTACGAAAATATTAACAACTGTGTTTTCATTGTTAAGTCACCTCAATGGTGTGAGTTTGTGAAAAATCTTAACAAGTGGTTTCCATTGTTAAGGAGTTTCATTTTTGCTTCTTATTTTTTTAGTTTTGACAACCATAATGATAGAACTTATGCAAAAGAATGAGAAGGCAAAAGTTACCACAATATTAGGAAGAGCAACTATAAGGGTAGTAACTTTAACACCCCTCTGGGTTTTAACTGAACCTTTAGGTAGAAGGACCTCATCCCTTGATGAAGCACCTTCTCCGTGAAAAAGCACACGTGCTAAAATAGGGGAAGGTTCCCTTGAAGTCTCCTGAACTCTAGCTGTGTCAGCCACCATAGAGGCTGAAGGAACCTCTGGGCAGGAAGACGAACTAATTGTAGCTTCGAGACCCCATAGATCCTTAGGATGGGAAGGAGGAGAAATACTCGAAGAAAGATGTAAATAATACCAAAGTGTTAAATTGTAAATAACACCACGTATAAGAGGGAAAATACACAAGAAAGATCTTACCTCGATAATTGCATAGAAGTGGGAAACTCCCATGATAGACCTTGCCAGAGGGAAATGAAGAAGTGAGCCAGTAAGAGATGTGTCCATTGAAGAAGAAAGAACAACCTGAAACATAACAAAACACTTGGAATACAAACCTGAAGGCAAGTTGGAAAAATAGTTAAAAATGAAGAAAACCGTTACCTTTAAAGGTTAGAAGACATTGGAACAACGTCCAGAGGAAGCAGAAATGAGGGGAATGTCTCAAAAGAAGATGATGGAGTCTCCTCTACCTAAGGGGAGGCTCTAACAAATTCAACGGAGGCACCAGCTTTCCTGGAAGCCTCTTCTAAATGTTGGGAGGAAAAACGATGAGAATAGGTCAACCCAGTCATGGGAGAACTGGGGGGAGGTGCAACAGTCGCAGAAACACCAAATCATCCTCCCATGAAGGGGGTGATAGGAGGAGAAGGTCTATCAGATGGATGCTCCTATAAAGACAAAAGAAATTTACACAAGTTTTAGAAAATATACATCACTAAGGAAACTTTTTGATTTTAAAATTTTTCGAAGTGTTAGAAAATAGACCTCTTTCTCTGGAGATAAGGATGGTGAAATGACCACAGGTTAAGAAGGTGAGTGGAGTACCGTAGAATCTCCCTTATTGGGCATGGGTGCAATTTCAGGACGTCCATCTAGGGTAATAGGCTCAAAGGGATATGGAGGGGGAGAGTTACTGGGGATGGGGGAAGAATAGGGCAGTTGTACCTTATATACACGCCTCTTTTGGGTCTTAGTACCCAAAATCTTCTTCCTTTTAGAAGGACAATAAGCAGCAAATAGGCCTTTATAACTTCTTCTTGACGCGTCTCCCTTTAAGGGATCCACAGGGATTGCTAGAAAAGGGGTCCATGGGGGAACAATTATGATTTATTGGTAAAACACCTGTTGATGCCGATCAAACTCTTCACGACATTTGGATCAAATTTCCTCTTGTATATCTACGAAAGCTTTAGGTGGAATGGAGGCAATGGGAAAAACATCGATAGTTACTTGAGATTTAGATTTAGACTTGGACTTGGAAGAAGTCCTACTTCTGGAAGTCTTGGCCTTTTTGGGAGGGGTAAGAAGGCCCCTCGCTAGGACCACTTTCAACAGAAGGGGCTTCGGCTGGAGCACCTTCGACAGGGGAAGGTTGTCTTGATGGGGGATATTTCTTGGCCTTTAAAGCAGTCATGATGACCAAAGGACAATATGGAGGTAACTCAGTGAGAGGAGCCTTAGGAGTTCGACTGAGAGGAAACTCAACTCCCAAAACTGAGTTACCTTTGAGACCCATCGCAAGAGGTGGAAAGTTAAGAACAAGGGTAAATATGTGGGATTTTGATAAACTCATGAATATTTTCTAGTTGCATCGGCTGATATTTAGGCAAAAAGAAAAGTCACGTCGCCCTTCCTTATTATCTTAGGGATAGTGATTTGGCCAGTAACTGGCGAACAAAAAAATGAAGTTTCCAACGTGGTATTGAAAGAGTAGGCCTTAGAAAGATTTCCTTACCGTGGGATTTTTGAAAAACTGGGCAAGGATCCCCTTGATCGTAGCAAAATTAGTAAGAATAATGATTGGGGTTGTAATGTTCTTTAGTGTATCGTAACTCGATGTAGGAAGGAAAATAACCTGGAGACAATAGGAGCACAACTACAAATAAAGGATCTTCGTTGATTAGCTTAGCAGATGTGGCTTGAACTATCCTAGCTTCATGTGTGAAGAATGAGCATGTCTAGGCAAATAAAGTCTCCCCGTACAGCCTCATAACGAAGTATCTAGGTTTATCAAAAATAAAAAGAAGTTCCTTTTATCTTTGTTTCTTATGGAAGATAAATAGTTGATGGGGCTTGATGGCTTCAGAAAATGGATAAGGTTTGTCATTGGCTACTATTTCAAGAAAATGATCACAGAGAAAACCTATCAGGATAATGGTGTTGGCAAAATTATCCAAGTTGTAGAGGACAAGGGAGCGTTCTATTTCTAAATAGGTCCTATCCAACCAGGTATAGAAGGACCTCAAACCCATGGCTGCCAAAGGGAGCTTAAACCCCCTGGATAAATGGATAGAGATGTTAATAAGATCCCGATGGGGTTGGTCGTTAGGTTTCCCAGTCTACACAAAGTGAGAAAGGATAATAAGTATGTAAGCTGGTAACTCCAAGGGTGTACCTTTACCTTGTCCAAAGCCAGAGAACCATATTTTTCAGAGGGGTCTTAAAAGAAATAGCTAATGAGGGGGCGAAGGTATCTTTTTTAGAAGATTTCGTACATCTTTGAAAGATATGGTCCAACGAGGAGCAGCTTATTTTATGTCCAAGGGCTCATCAGAATAGGATGAGGTACCTGTGGTCTTAAGACCTAACAATTCATAAACATCCTCCAATGTGATAGTAAACTCCCCCCCACGCAGTTACGAAGGTATGGGTGGTAACATTCCATCATGACACTAACACCTGGAGGGCGGCATTGTGCTTGGATAGAGTAAACTCATCGAACCAAGTTGGCCGATGAAGCCCAACCTTGGTAAGATCATTTGCATAGGTGGGCTGCATGTAACTGTTCCAAGTAGAAAATTGGGACCAGGAACCTCCTGGCCCTTTGAAGTTAATATGGGATGAAGGCAAGTCACCTCGATCAAGGAAGAAATGCATTGTCCCCTCTGGGGGTAAGAAAACCTAGGCATCAGCTGATTCGTCCTCATCACTAAGTGTTAAATGGCCACACTTCGAATTAGCAGAGTATGATTGGCACACAGATGCAAAGTCTTCACCCTTTTCGAAAACATGGTAATGATGATATAAATGCAACTTCTCTTCATGTGCCGCCAGTATAGCGGTGGCGTCCAAGACTATAGTCAAAGTAACCGTGGTGGTGGAAGTAATAGTAGTGGCCGAGATGACTGGGGAAACTGGAGCATCAGAAGGAGAAGCCATTGGAGTTTGAGGTGAAGTAGTGATAAAAAGAAGAGGGAGAGGGCTGAAAGTGACTACGTAGTGGTGGTTGAGGGCTATAAAGATAGGTAGCAGAAGGAGGCAATAATGGTGGAAATTTTTTTTCTCTCTCTAAAGGCTCTGAAAGCACTAAGGAAAATGAAAGCATGAAAGAAAAACAAATGCTAAGTGTTGGAGATATTGAACGTTTGAAAATCAAATATGCAGTTATTTTCCCCACTAAGGCACGTGCATAGCCATCCATAATGATTATAAATGGACACATGTCATTCGAAAAATGACCTAACAGTTGAAAAGAAGACCTCACCTTATTTAATGAAGTGACACTTGGGGAGGAGAGAGAGTTACTTTTAAAAGAAGTAAGGGTTTGGCACCAATTTTTTAAAATCTAATGGAATCCCAAAAGTCCCAATGAAAAACTGTCCCCCGCTACAAGTTTAGTCAAAGGTAGAACGAAATGAAGCACACTAGGGATAATTTCTTTTGAGCAGCTAGAACGCCAATGGTCCAAATTTAGAGGCACTTCAGAGAGATTTTCAATGCAGATAAAAAAGATCAAACGGTTGGAGCTTACTCGTAGAAAAGTTCACAATGTCCCCTTACTATACGCCCAGTTATTGAAAAGATTTAGCTCAGGTACATCGGGGAAAATTTAACTTTTCCTGACCAGACATAATATATGCAGACCCAACACAGACGCGTCGGGGAGAATTTAAATTTATTATGACAGTCGTAACAATAGTAGTGCCAATGCGGAGGCATTGGGGAGATTTTTCCCCATAGTTTCAAATGGTACATCAGATTGAGAAGTTTTCGTGCAGACATTTCTTGCTCCCATAATAAATATCTACACGAAGGGGCAAATGTAGGGGGCTTGAATGTAATCTCCAAATTATAGAGAGACTCCCCAATTAACATAAGATACTTAAATAAAGGAAAGAGAAGGAGGGCAGTGAGGTAGCTCAGCGAGGAAACTAGATGAGAGAACTCATCTCTTTAGCTTCCGTGTTACATAGTGAAATTGTATCTTTTAAACACATTTGATGGTAACGATGTAATAATTATAATATTAAGTGTGAGGTCAAATGGTACTTGTGAGAGACAAGGCCTGACATGGTTTTGGAGAGCTTACATGGTCTATCGAATGACCTCGTCGTGGTAACTTCAGAGGGACTTGGTTTGGAGGATTGAGAAGTGAGGTAGCGTTAAGGCTCGTCTTTACCATCTTTGATACCCTTGTAAAATATAGAGAAACCTTTATCCATGAAGGCTTGTGCAGATTAGCCTTAAGTTCCATCGTATATTGAACCTTGAGCCAAACATCCCTCTTCCAAATGTCACATATACTTTGGGTGATGTAGCTAATAACCTACCCCCTATATCATCAGAACTTGAGTAGGCCACTGTGGTATTGAGGCTGTCACATGTTTTGGTGAACTACCACCGTAGTGACAGTGCTCTGACGCACAGTTCTTGGGCAACATGCGTGTTTGGCATTTTATGATCCTAATGTAAGTTGTGCTGACCTATCAACCCTTTAATGCCTATGACTTAAATTGAGAGAAGAATGAAGCACCTTATACTTTTGACTCACTTGAGTCTGTATTGTATAAGTGTTCATCTAGTTTGGAAATTGTGACAAAATTGTGTCTATCCTAGAAACCCAAGAACCTCAGAGTTTGGTTTGCTATTTTATTCCTCTTGCTTGATTGATCTAGATACTTTTACCAACACTCACACGCATTAGAATTGCATTCATACTTTTCATATTGCATATAAGTGTGTGTATATATGTTGAGTATGTTTAAATCCCTAAAATTGATTTTTAATATTTTTTGGGAATTTTATAAACTTTTAAAATAAGGTTTTTATTAATTAAAATTTGGTTTTAAAAAGTTTTGGGTTCATTCTGCAATTACGGCTTGTTGGTTATATTGACTGAAAGTTCCCTTGGGTAGAATCCGAAAGCGGTAGAGACTTCAGGGTGCGTTTGTAATTATTTTTGGACGTGCGTTTGTTAACATCTTTTTGCCCAACATCTGTTGCATTCTTATTGGTTGAATTTGTGTTTCTTCAAAGAGATTAAATTAGCGAATGTTAACAGCCCTTGGATCCTTTTAATCAACGATCTGCATGCGCTCTTACATAATCCATGTGAACCTCAATTGAGCTAATCAGGAGAGTTATAATCACCGCGTATCTTTAACCCTTGGATCAAAGTCAATAAACCTTGACTCAATTTGAGCCATTGTTTTTCAACCAAATTCTCGAATCTTCTCAGCCCCTATATAAGGAGCCCTACTCTTAGCCATATTAGACTTTTGCCATTTCGTCCTTTCCAGAGAGAGAAATAGAGTAGAAAGAGAAGAGAGAAAAGAGAGAGAAAAGAGAAAAACCAGAGAAGAGAGAGAAAGAGTTAGAAACCCTAACCCTAACCCTAAATCGTCCAACACCTTTTTCATACCCTAACCTCTTTTGAAAATCAGTATATACCAAACACAACCTTGAGTGTTTGAGAGTTTGCTAGATTAATATATCTAAAAATCCCGTTCAACACTCGCGAACAAAACACATAAAAATAAGACATCACTTTATACGCGAATTGGTTGAAACTAAGGAATTAGAAATAAATTATCTTCCAACTGATTTGCAACTCACAGATATGTTTACCAAACCTTTAGATTACAACAAATTTATTTCTTTGCATAAATCAATAGGTATGGTGTGTGCTGATTAATCTCTTTGGTCTCTATACATTTTTTCCCTTTGTCTATTTGAGACAAAATGGGGGAGAAATTTGAGTCTAATGAATCTTTTTACATATTCTAAACAGCTTTATTTTAGTGATTTATTGCAGGATTCTGTACAATTATTCTCAATAGTTGTATTCAATTGTAATTAGTTGAGTTATGTACTTTTGTTTTCTAGGAAATGGGCAGATAGAATTCTTATAGGAATAGGTTTTTCTTATTTTTGTTTGTTCCCTACGAGTCCTAGATGACTTAAAGGAGATTTTGTCTCACATTTCCAAAGGGGGAGATTGAAGCACCTTATACTTTTGACTCACTTGAGTCTGTATCGTATAAGTGTTCATCTAGTTTGGAAATTGTGACAAAATTGTATCTATCCTAGAAATCAAAGAACCTCAGAGTTTGGTTTGCTATTTTATTCCTCTTGCTTGATTGATCTAGATACTTTTACCAACACTCAGACACATTAGAATTGCATTCATACTTTTCATATTGCATATAAGTGTGTGTATATATGCTGAGTGTGTTTAAATCCCTAAAATTGATTTTTAATATTTTTTGGGAATTTTATAAACTTTTAAAATAAGGTTTTTATTAATTAAAATTTGTTTTTTAAAAGTTTTGGGTTCATTCTGCAATTATGGATTGTTGGTTATATTGACTGAAAGTTCCCTTGGGTAGAATTCGAAGGCGGCAGAGACTTCAGGGTGCGTTTGTAATTATTTTTGGATGCACGTTTGTTAACCTCTTTTTGCCCAACATCTGTTGCATCTTATTGGTTGAATTTGTGTTTCTTCAAAGAGAGTAAACCAGCGAATGCTAACAGCCCTTGGATCATTTTAATCAACGATCTGCATACGCTCTTACATAATCCATGTGAACCTCAATTGAGCCAATCAGGAGAGTTATAATCACCGCGTATCTTTAACCCTTGGATCAAAGTCAATAAACCTTGACTCAATTTGAGCCATTGGTTTTGAACCGAATTCTCGAATCTTCTTAGCCCCCTATATAAGGAGCCCTACTCTCAGCCATATTAGAATTTTGCCATTTCGTCCTTTCCAGAGAGAGAAATAGAGTAGAGAGAGAAGAGATAAAAGAGAGAGAAAAGAGAGAAACCAGAGAAGAGAGAGAAAGAGTTAGAAACCCTAACCCTAACCCTAACCCTAAAGCGTCCAACACCTTTTTCAAACCCTAACCTCTTTTCAAAACCAGTATATACCAAACACAACCTTGAGTGTTTGAGAGTTGGTTTGATTAGTTGTTTGATGTTGTAACCTCTTCGTTCTTAGATCTTGTGTCCAACTTAAGCATTTCACTTAGATCTAAGTTTCTGCTTCATAGAAATATTAGATCTGAGCATTTTAAGTTACATTTCACTTAGATCTGCATATTTTGTTTCTCGTCTTGAGAAATCTATTGTTGATTATTTTTCAGTAAATGTTTTTAACTTCGAAATCAACAATAACATTTTTTGTTTCTAGTTCTTGTAAAACAAAACCTTCGACCTAGTTGGAATCGCACTTGGTGATTTTCAATCTCAAAAATATTTTGAAAACTTGAGATTGATTAAGATCTTGATACGTCTTTTGAGCAAGATAGCCGTGGATTATGGGATTAGAATAAAGGTAAAATAAGGCTAAGTTTTATAACGAAGAGAGAAATAGAAAATCACAGCATAGAGATCTTATATGTAATTTGATAGGACTGGTTGTATAAAATAAGTGTGTGTGTGTGCATGCATGTGTTAGAAATCACCTCCATAAACACTATCACCCTACCACACTAAAAGTGTTGGTAATAAGATCTCAAGAACAAGAGTCGACGTAAAGAACTTGAACAAATTGGAAGTTAGCAAACTGGAAGAACTACATCAACAAACAGAACTGCAGAGAAGTTATAAGGACACCAGTGGGTACATTCCTAAACTTGTATAGGTCTGATTTGTATGAATGTTTGATATATAGTTTGTAACTGTTATAATTTGTTTTAGTGGAATTTTTGGTTACTCCATAGAGGGATTCGTGGATGTTTCCTTAGTTGGGTGAGGTTTTACCACGTAAAAAACCCCTTGTTCTTAATCTTTATACATCTCCTCATTTAATTCTTGGTTGTGCCGAGTTTAAAGTTTTTAAACTGATTTTTTAACCTGTTAACAAATCTTGAAAAGATCTCATAAATATTTTTGTTAAACACATCTTGTGATTAATTTGATTTGGTTTTAAGAAAAGAGTTTCTTCAAAAAACAGTTCGGAGTTACTTAAATAGTTTAATTTTATATTAAACGGCTTTAGTAATAGATTTTCAAAGAAAGTATTTTCACATTAATGGGGACAAAGACATATCGAGAGTGATGTGTTGTTATTTATTGTCCTCAACCACTTATGAGAAGGGAGAGTAATTTCTAAAGAGAGAATACATTGAATGCAAGAGAATTATTGCAAACCATATCTTACTCACCCACCATTATCATTTATTGTGAAGCTTTTAATAGCTAACGAGAGAGATATCATAGGTTGTTGTGTGTTGGCTACCCGCCAAGGTGTATTTAGGGTGCTTACTTATCTCTCCCTTTGAACGAGTTATTTCTGATTTTCCTTTATTATTATTTGAGATACATTAGAAATTTGTGAGTCCAATATGAGTGTATAATAAATACAATATTGTGTGTTTATTCGTCATTATCAAAGTACTTCGGTTATCATTTGTCATCATATTTATAGGGTTTACACCTCTACTGGTATTACTATACTCACAGGCTTAAAGGGGGACTACCCTCTTACAATGTGTTTAGGATATGAATATGGTTAAAGTTCAATTCAAATTGTATTCAAATTCCCAACAATTATTAGTTCTATCTTCTGATAGTCACTGATTGAATGTGTTTAATGTGATGCAATTTAGTGTTATAATTATGTTCAATTATACATGACCTGGTATATAGTGTTATAATTATGTTCAAATATGTTCAATCATACTGTGTTTACCCAAGTTTAAATGATCTGTTATAAGTCTGCAAATTCAAAAATTTCAAATGTCATGTGGAGAAAATTGCCTTTAAGCTCTATGTGATTCAGACTATGTTTGTAATCGAAGTTGTTATCTCATGAGTTTTAGTACTCAGTGTAGCTCTCTCAACACTATTCTTTTATTCTTATATTCTGCCCGACTTTTTTTTTTCTCACTTATATTTTTACTTCCACTTCATCAATTCACCTGCACAACAGAAACAAACCATATTATACGTTAACAAACACTTTCTTGATGCAAAGAAGTTCACAAATTCATTGTGACTTACCTATTTAATTATATCATACATTAATAGTGATTTTATGTTTGTAAGTTTTATGAAAATTTACACAAACACTTGTTCAACAATGCAATATACGTACAGTCTCAATTTTGTAATGCTTGATTGTTTGTCATATGTTTTGCATCCGAAGATACTTATTTTTCAGATAATCAGAATAAGAAGGATTTATATATGGGGGGCACATACCCCACCCCACTTTTAAAATATTATTTTTTTTCACATGCCTCACCCTACTTTTTAAAAATTTAATCTTTGCCCTAGTATAATAGACATGACATAGTGCCACATTCATTTTGAGTGACCAACAATCACATATTATATGCACTTTCTCAAGAAAAGCGGTTGTTGCATGTATCTAAGAAATTCTTTACCACTATCACGACATGTTATATCCTTTTGATGATTCCTAACTGAACCAACATTCAAGAAGTATGCCATAGTTATGTCTTCCATATTTATAATGATATTTTAGTTTCTATTTGTGTCTGTTTTATGGTTTATTATTATTGGGGCATAAATTGTAAGATATTTCAATCTAGGGAAGTTTTTCCTCTATAGAACCTGATCAAACATAATGAGTTTTTTTAGGTAACTTTTTAGTGAGGCCATTGATGTTCTAGATATTTACTATAGGCACCCTTCCCGCTTCCTACATTCTTTATGTCTATTTAAATGTTAATGACCATCCACATTATATGTTTTAGAAAACGTTTAGTCATCTATATTATACCTCTAATACGATAGTGTTAGAGCTATAAAAACTATATGATGCATTTATCCTTCACTTTTAAAATAATCGTAATTAAATCTATTATAATATTATTAATCTCTATTTTCACTCACTCTAGCGATTCTTGATATTATGTATTTTAATTCTCTCCTACACGCTCTTTATGCTTCCCAATCCTTCTCCTTCATGAAACAGTTTCTATTTCTTTATTGGGGTCTTATAAATTGTGCCAATGTCCCACAAAAGGAAATCACGTCCGGAGCTTTGCATCTTCATGTAAACTGAGATTTCACAACAATTTTTATTCCTACACACGATTTCCAAATCCCATTTTCAATGAATATGCAGAACAAGATCAATCTATTTGCACTTGTTTTGCAACATCTACACAGAATGACAATCTTCATCTACTCATGATTTACAATCTACTTCTGTTGAAACTTTTAATTTTCTGTTTACTATTACAGATTTTACAGGAATTGCAGATACACTCTCAACAAATATATACACAATACCCTTTCCTCTGTTTTGCTCATTCCTTCTCCATCTTCTTATACAAATTACTCCATGACCAATCCTCTATTTTCTTCTCTCTCTCTCTCTCTCTCTCTCTCTCTCTATATATATATATATATATATATATATATATATATATATATATATATATATATATTCAGGCTCTCCAACATACATCCTAGTAACATACTTATGAAAATACCCATTTTTTTAAATAGTAAAAAAATAATTTTGAGATTATATTTTTATATGGGTTTGTGATATTTCAGTGTGCCCCTATAAAAAACCAACTAAAAATAATGTTCTTTGTTATTTTTAAAAAAATAGGTAAAAAAACTGACACTTTTTACCCTTCAAAACTGTCAATTTTTTTTTACCTATTTTTAAAAAATAACAAAACACATTATTTTGAGATGAATATTTTTACAGGGGCACATTGAAATATCATGAACTCATATAAAAAATATCAACTCAAAATTATTTTTTTTACTATTTAAAAAAAATAGTTATGTTCATAGGAATGTTTAATGTGGTATGTTGGAGAGCGTGACTCTCTCTCTCTCTCTCTCTCTATATATATATATATATATATATATGTTCATTCATACTAGTGCACGACCTTTTATTTTTCTTTCTTCCCTTATCATTTCGCCTTATCTACTCTAAAGATTGATTTTTCCCTTCTCTAGGATTTTTCCCAGTCAGTTGGTTGGGTTCCTTTCTACTGTACAAATCCAAAGTAATCATTTTATTTTTTCATTGATTTGTGGTTTTTTTAACTATTTTTATTTATTTATATTCTTTTGATTTGTTTTAGTTTTCATCGCCATGGTTACTTTTAATTATTTAAATGTTCTTATATTATTATTGTTTGTATAAGCATAGAAAACATCCAAATATTTTAAATTCTTGCAAAATAAATTATTAGAATTGTGGAGACAATGAATGTGCAACACAAATAAATATGAGAGAAGTAATGACCAAGAAAGAACAAAGAAAATAAAACGCCAATCACACAACAACGGATGTACGTGGTTCAGCAAAGATGTGCCTACGTCCACGGTGGTGCAGTCAGTATTATTTCTCAATATTCTGGGGAATGAGTACAGAGAATACAACTTGTCCTTTGCCCCGGACCTAGGGTTTAATTTATATGTGTGTATGTTCATTAGTGGAGATGATGGGTTCCTCCCTATTAGCCATCTTCCCTATAACTTCCCTTCATGGGATCATGGGGAAATTGGATCAATACAAAAGATGAGGGGCCTGGACTTTGGGCCGCTAGGGCTGGGCTACTCGTCCAGGCCTATAGCACTAATTTCTGGGTACCCACAATTGCCCCTAAATTTGTTGTGCCATGCATGTGGGCCCAACAGATTTAAATGATTAGCCATAATAGCCGTGTTGTAATTCCTCGGGAGCTGTAGAGTCGATTTCTGGCGGCAGCCGCTTCGCTTACTGTGCGATATGATTAGATTTTGAAGGTTTGTTGGAATAAGGCTCATTTCTTTTCGTTGTTTTAGCTTTTCCAGCACTCTTCTATCTTCTGAGAACTCTTGCGCTTCGTACCTTCTACTTTCGATCTCCATTCTCGTTGCTTCTTCGTCATTTGACCTGATCTTCTGTCTTGTAACTCTCTCGTGCCCTTTGCATTTCCTCTTTGGTTTGTAGCTTTTCTTGTATTTTCCAATGGCGAAGATTGGAAATAGGTCAATCTCGGAATTTAGAAAATTCTACAACATTCCTGAGTGGGTGGAGATAGAGTGTTGTGCCTCGCCTCCTAGGAACGTTAGGGATATAGAGGATGCCCACTGGATTCATGCTTTGTTACTTTCTCAGGGGGGACTTACTTTTCCCCCTAATGATCTGTTTTTGCATTTTTTTAGCTATTTTAGTATTGTACCTGCACAATGTTTGCCCAATGTATGGAAAATAGTGAACGGTGTGCATAGGATAAATCAATTGTATGGCACAAGGTTAGGGCTTGCCGAGGTTTACTTTTGTTACTCCTTCTCTCAAACTAGTTCTGGTGTCCTGTACCTCAAAGCTAGGAGCCCTGATAGGGTATTGGTAGTAAATCTACCTGATTCCCATAAGGACTACTGGCAGGAAGGTTTTCTTGTTAGGAATTGGCAGTTCTCTCCCCAATCTGAAGGGTCAAGGTCTGAAAAATTCACTGTTCCCTTTTATGGGGAAGAATATATAAGTAGATATTTATACTGTTGCTTCAATCTTTGCTGACTTATGACTTTTCTAACTCCTTTCTGTGTTTACTTTTACAGCGAGGTCAAGGAACGTGGAGCCTGCTCTTAGCGAGGTCCGAATTTCTGAGTTGGTTAAAGCTTGGAACATCAGAGAGCATTTGGGTGATGGCGAGCATCTCAGATCTGCCGCTTTCTTGTTAGAGTATAAGAATGTAGGCTCCAGATTCATAACACGACTTGTGGACAGTGTTCCAGAGTTTACTTCCCTCTAAGAGACTACTGCCGAGCTAATCCAGTTGGACGAAGAGGAGAGGAGCTCTGAAAGTGAGCCTGTCGGTAATCTTAGTGGAGGGAGCTCTGTCTGTAGTAGTTCTTCTAATTCTGAGGAGGATTCTGAAGCTCAAGGATCGTCGAGCACTTCCAACAGTTCTGGTGAAGAGATGCCTCCCAGGAAGAATTTGATCAGAGATGATGACGATGATGATGACGTGCTTCTTGCACAGAGGTCCAAGAAACTGAAGTCTGCATCTGGGGTCGTAGCTACTGGTTCTCGGCCTTCTTCTCAGGAGCAAGAGAAGAAGAGGAGAGAGGAGGAGCAGGTGAGAGAGAGGGAGAGGAAAAAGGACGAGGAGAGGAGGAAGGTGAAGGAGAAGAAGAAAGTGAAGGAAAGAAAAAGAATGGAGAGAGAAAAGTAGGAGGAGAGGAGGAAGATGGAATCGAGGACCAAAATAGGTCAAGCCCTGGTCCCAGTATCTGCCCTGCCTGAGGGGGCTTCGGTGGCCACTTCTCCTCAGCTAGCCCCTGCGCTGCTCGAGAGAGCAGTCATTCCTGCGGATTTCCAGAGGGCGTTGGGGTCCGATCAACTGGCTCTGCAAGCTAGCCAGAGGCTTGCCTTGGTAAAGTTCTCTTCTAATTCTCAATTTCTTTTAACAAGTCTTGATGGTTTTTTCTTCTTGATTTCCTCTTTATTCTTTGCAGTTTGTGACCGACTTTGCTGTGCTCTATCGCTCTCGCGACGAGATGGTGGGGAGGAATGGTGAGCTGGAACAGCAAAAATCTGCTCTGGAAGCCAGGGGCTCTCAGCTAGAGGCCGACCTGAAGGATGCTAATGCAGCTCGAGTTTCATCTGACCCGGCCCTTGTCAATTCTACTCGCGAGGGAGATGATGCTGTCAGGGAGCTGTGCGAGCTGAGGAGGGCTTATGATCTGGTGTGCACGAGCAAGCTGGACTTTGCAGATAAGAACAGGGTTCTGGCCGAGCAACTGGAGGCGGAGAAAGCCCAGGAAGCCACCCTTAAGGAGGACTCGTACAACTCTGGCTGGGCTGCTGCGTATGAGGACGCTGAAGTTCAGATAGGCTATATCAGTCGTCTGAACTTCAAGAAAAGGGTGGAATAAGGCTCTCGTGGTTGCTTGGGTGGACGTTGCATCCCAATCTTTGACAAGAACGATCCAGGGCCGAAGCCAGTCGTAGATGAGGACCCTGCCCTAACTGCTGAAGGCACTGATCCTGTCTCTCAGGCGACTCCTGTTGACGCTCATTTGGTTGAGAGGACAGAGGACACCCCTGCAGAGGGTAATGCCCCTGCTGATGCTGATAAGGACAAGAGACCATCCACCTCTGGGCCACCCAAGGTTGCTAATTGATAGGTCTGCTTTGTAATTTTTTCTTTTTCAATCTGATGTAACCTCGTTCCTTATTAATGAAAAGACTTCATTTTTGTTTATGCTGATCTCTTTCTCTTCTCTTTCTTTTACTTGTAGTTGGTTGATGTTGATGACTATATTCCTGTTACCTCCCAACTGGGTAGGACTCTTGGTCCTAATGCAAGCCCTGCTGTTCGCCAGGCCTTTGTTAGACTTTGCAGGTTTGCTAAGTCAAGGAACCAAAAATATAAGGATCAGTCCGAGCTGGTGGCCAAGCTGAAGGACAGGCTCCGGGAGATGGAAGAAATCGGTGCCTCAGTACAAGAAGAAGTCAGTGCACTAAGAGCAAGGTTACTGGAGGCCACAGAGATTAACCAGGCTGGGGAGTTCCTGCGACAGGAGAACGAAGACCTGAGGCGGGAGGTCTCGTAGCTTAAGGAGCATTCGTCGAGCACCGTTCCAATAGTCCTGCAAGGATCTTCTTCGTCGCGAGCTGCTCGGCCTCCCCTCCCGTGTGCTGGCAGGAGTGGCAGGGGTAGGAACAGGGAAGCCGTCGAACAGCGTGATAGGGAGATTAGGGAGCTGCGCGATGATGTTCGGCGAGCTTATGTAATTGCTGCTGGGCTCCAGAGGGACGTTTCCCGACTGCGGCATCTATTCAAGAAGGGCCCTCGCCAAGTGTGGTCTGATGGCTACGATCAGGGCTGGTTGGATGCTCCCACGATACTATTAGAGTTTGAAGAACTTTCTTTCATCAGAGGGTGGTTGAGTACTCTGAGAGAGCTGCAGGTCCCGAGGAACTCGGTGTTATGGTATCGACACGAGATATCCTCCTCCACTCTGATGCCCAATCCATTCAGGAGGGATGATCGATGGATCCCCATTGATGCTATTCCTCGGCAACTATTGGAGTTGGATGCAAATGAGGTCATGGAAGAGCTAGCCCCCACTCCTGATGATGGAAGGAGAGTTAAAGTTGCTGATTATCTTGCTCGGAGGCTTCCACTTCCTTGAGATTTTGTTATTCTTTTTCTTTTTGATAATGTAAATGCTTTGGGCGAGCTTGCCGACTAAACATGTATTATCATTGTTTGTAAATATAAAGGATTAATGAAAAGTCCGCGTTTTGGGCAATTTTGCCGACTAAACGTGTTCATCCAATCTTTTAATATTTTCGCTGCTTCATAATCTTTTTTATTTTGTCTTGCGAGTGTCCCCCCATTCCAGTATAATGCAAGAATACCATTGTGCCCTCACTTTACCTTTTAGGTTATGTCGTCACACTCCCTTAGGCCTAAGTAGGGCAATTGGCGAGGACACACCTGGTATTGGATGTCTTCATCCGATCAGGATTTTGTTTAACCAAAGTAGGTTTGATGCCTAAGAATACTCTGTAGGGCTTCATATATTGCCAGGGGCAATGCTAAGAGGTCTGTCATGCTTCATGATGATGACCTGAGGAGGGGTGTTCCCCTGCTATGTCGACCATTATGCCTGTGATTTGGAAGGGATGTGTAATAAAATATAACTGTTACTAATTAGAGAGTGATCAACTGAGAGATTTTCATTAGTGAAGTGGGAAATGAACTGTCCTTTCACATAACGAATACAATAAAAGATTTTAATAATAGAATTCCTAAAAATAGAATTTCTTGAGATTAGCTGCGTTCCATGCTCGTGGTATCTCCCTGCCCTCCATCGTTTCCAAATGATAGGCACCTTGCAGGTCGTCTCTAATTATCTTATAAGGTCCTTCCCAGTTTGGGCCCAGCTTACCGTCTGATGGCTTCACTGTGTTGCCCAGGACCTTTCTTAGAACATAATCCCCAACTTTGAATCTCCTTGGGTTGACCCTTTTGTTGTAGTGCTTCGCGAGCTGTTGCTGATAGCTCGCTAGTTTCACTAGGGCAAGTTCCCTGCGCTCGTCGGCTAGGTCGAGTTCAGCGAGCAAAGCCTCATCGTTCTGGCCTTGTTCGATAAGGTCGGATCTCATTGTTGGCAATCCCGCCTCTAGTGGGATGATTGCCTCCATACCATATGTTAGTGAGAATGGCGTTTCTCCTGTTTCTCTCTTAGGAGTCGTTCTGTATGCCCATAGGATTTGCGGTAGCTCGGTTGCCCATGCGCCTTTGGCTCGTTCTAATCGCTTCTTCAATCCAGCGATCACTGTTTTGTTGGAAGCTTCAGCTTGTCCGTTGCTTTGAGGGTAGGCCACCGAGATGAAGTGGTGCCTGATCCCGTGTTCGTTGCAGAAGTCCTGAAAAGGGCCACTCTCGAATTGTGTTCCATTGTCAATGATGATGGTTCTGGGGATTCCAAATCGAGTGATTATATTCCTCCATACGAACCTTATCATGTCAGCATCTCGGATGTTCGCCAGTGGTTCTGCCTCGATCCACTTGGTAAAGTAGTCAGTTGCAACCAACAGGTATTTGCGATTGCCGGCCGCGATGGGCAGTGGTCCCACGATGTCCATTCCCCATTGGGCGAAAGGCCAGGGGCTGGTCAGGGATTTTAATTCGCTGGCGGGCTGGTGGACCATAGGAGCGTGAAGTTGGCATTTCAGGCATTTGCGAACATATACTGCGGAGTCCTTTTGCATGTATGGCCACCAATAGCCTTCCTTCATTGCTCGGAAGGCTAGAGACCTTCCTCCGATATGACTTCTGCAGATTCCTTCGTGAAGCTCATGAAGCACTGCCTTGACATCGCCTGGGTGGACGCATCTAAGGTAGGGACCAAAGAAAGATCTTTTATACAAGTCACCTCCTGTGGATAAGTGAAAGCGAGAATCTTTGACCCTTATCTGGTGGGCAGTTCTCTTATCCTCTGGAAGCGTTCCGTCCTTTAAATAGTCCTTC
This sequence comes from Sambucus nigra, assembly GCA_949130495.1. NCBI lineage: Eukaryota > Viridiplantae > Streptophyta > Magnoliopsida > Dipsacales > Adoxaceae > Sambucus > Sambucus nigra. The sequence continues at coordinate 178,688,229 of OX422219.1, forward strand.
AAGGGATCCATCCAGCTGGGGGCTGATTCCAATTAGAGTATTGGTTCCGCGTTTGGCAGCTCGCAGTTGGGGTAAATGCTTGGGCAACTGAGGAAATCGATAGGGATAACCCTTTTAAGTCTAGAATCAACTGCCAAACTCAGGGCTGCTAACGCATCAGCGTGGCTGTTTTGCCCCCTGGGAAACTGCTGGATGTTGATCTCTTCAAAGCTCATCATTAAGTTTTTCACCAAGGAGAGGTAGGCTGCCATTTTTTCATCCTTTGCGTTATAATCTCCACTTATCTGGTTGGAGACTAGTTGCGAATCGCCGAATACCTGCAAACGCTTTGCTCCCAGAGTTTGCGCTTTTTGGAGACCTGCTATTAGGGCTTCGTATTCTGCTTCGTTGTTGGAGGCTGCAAATCCCAGCCTGATTCCTTGCTCAAGGACTGTGTTTTCTGGAGTGATGAGAATAATTCCTACCCCTGCCCCCTTTGAGTTGGAGGCTCCATCAACGAATAGTTTCCATCTTTCCACTGTAGCATGGTTATTTTGCTCTGTTGGCTTAGGCTGGTCGGAGGGTTCTTCGCCTGTGAATTCAGCTATGAAATCAGTGAGGATTTGACCCTTGATAGCTGTCCTTGGTTGAAATTGGATGTCAAACCGGCCGAGCTCGACTGATCATTTAGACAGTCTGCCTGACAAATCCGCCTTCTTTAGGATAACCTTGAGGGGGTGTGATGTAAGGACGATGATCGTATGAGCTTCGAAGTAATGCTTCAGCTTTCTCGAGGCTATTACTAGGGCGAACGTGAGCTTTTCCAATGGTAGGTAGCGCTGCTCGGCATCTAATAAGGTTTTGCTCGCGTAATAAACGGGATGTTGGATTCCTGTAACTTCGCACATTAGCGCCGAGCTGACAGTATGACTGGATACAGAGAGGTAGAGGTACAAAGAGTCCATTTGCTGTGGTATGACAAGCAGTGGTGGAGTGCTTAGGTAGGACTTGAGCTCGTCCAATTCTCGCGAGCAATCTGGGCTCCACTCTACTGTTTTGCTGCCCTTTAAGAGTTGGAATAAAGGCTTGCATCTCTCGTAGGATTTAGAAATAATACGATTTAGAGCAGCGAGCATTTCAGTGAGCTTCTGTACATCCCAGATTGTGCGAGGAGGTTGCACTCTGTTGATTGCATCAATCTGGTCCGGATTAGCCTCTATGCCTCGCTTGCTGACCAAATACCCAAGAAACTTCCCTGACTGGACACCGAAGGAACACTTGCTCGCATTAAGTTTCATTTGGTACTTCCTGAGGATTTCGAAGGTACTTTACAGGTCCGAGAGGTGATTCTCATTCTCCTTTCTCTTGACGAGCATGTCGTCGATGTAGACCTCCATTGTGTCACCCATTTGATTCTTGAACATTTTAGTAACTAGCCGCTGATAGGTTGCCCCTGCATTTTTGAGCCCAAAAAGCATGACCTTGTAACAATATAAACCAACCGTCGTGATAAATGCCGTTTTGTCCTGATCTGGGGCATACAAGGGAATTTGGTGATACCCTGAGTACGCGTCCAGGAAACTCATTCGTTCGTGAGCTGCGGTGGCGTCTACTAGTTGGTCTATTTTTGGAAGAGGGAAGCTATCCTTGGGGCAGGCGTTGTTGAGGTCAGTGAAGTCTATGTAAACTCTCCACTTTTTGTTGCTTTTCGGAACTACCACTGGGTTGGATAACCATTTGGGGAATTGCACTTTCCGTATGGATCCTGCATCCAGCAGTTTTTCAACTTCTTTTTATATTGCTCTGGCCTTCTCGGGAGCAGTTCGCCGTGCCTTCTGCGTTATCGGCTTGAATATGGGATCGACGTGCAACTGGTGGCAGACCATATTGGTATCGATTCCTGGCAGCTCATAAGGTTCCCAAGCGAAAACATCTATGTTTCTTCTGAGTAAGGTTGACAACTCCTTTTTCTCTTGGTCGGTGAGTGACGCTCCGATCAGGAAGACTCTGCTATTGTCGCCTTCCCTAGCCGCCACTTCTACCAGGTCCTCGACGACACGCTCGTAGGGGAGGAGCCTGGTCTCTTCTACTCCAGGCCTTCCGTATTTTAATTGCTATTTGGAAGGAATTGCACCTTCCTCCACTTTCTCACTGCGTTGATCAGCTTTCTTCTCTGGCTTTGGTCAGATGTCCGCTATGAAGCACTTCCTTGCCAACGCCTGGTCACCGTGTATCTCCATTACTCCTCGCTCGGTAACATATTTGAGCTTCTGATGGTAGGTCGAGGAGACTGCCTTCATCGCATGAAGCCATCCCCTGCCGAGGATGGCCTGATACGGTGAATCAATGTCGACCACCAAAAACTCGATCATCTTGGAAACATTTCCAGCGCGCACTGGCAGTACTATTTTGCCCAGGGGCATGGTCATTTTTCCAGCGAAGCCGACCAGAGGGACAGTAGCTCCCTTTAGGTCGGCGACGCTCAACTTCAATTTCCTGAACAGGTCGATGTACATTACTTCGGATGAGCTTCCTTGATCGACGAGCAGTCTGTCGATGTCAAAGTTGGCTATCCTGAGTGTAATGACCAAGGCATCATGATGTGGGGTCCTTACTCCCACTAGGTCTTCATCCGTGAAAACAATATGCTTGTTGTAGTTGATGTCCTCTGCTCGCCGATGTTTTCCTGACTGCTATTTTGCTGGATCAATCTGAAAAGCTTGCATTACCGCTGTCAGTTTCTTTACCTCCATTCGAGCTGAGTTCCCTTGTATTTGCTTGACGTCAGATACTCCATGGATTACTACGAATTCATGTCCGGCATCATCCTCCAGCACGTTGTCGGGTTTCGCCTCTCTGTGGGCAGCCACTTTCTCTACCTTCTTTTCCACAAAGTCATTCAAATGTCCAAACTGGGCCAACTCCTCGAGGTGGGACTTAAGAGCCTTGCAGTGCTCGGTCTTATGCCCTCCCTCTTTGTGGAAAGCGCATCTTAATGCATTGTTTCTTTTCAAGGGGTCTCCTCCCATTTTTCGGGGCCATTTGATGAACGGCTCATCCTTGATCTTCGTGAGAATTTTGTAAATTGGCTATTTGAAGACGGTGTTGACCGCCTGGAACGATTTTTTTACGTCAGGTTTCCCTCTGTTTTTGGATCCATTCTTGCCCCCACTCTTTCCTCCTTTCTTCTGGTTCTCAACTTTCTCACTTCCCTTGGTAGTGAGCTTGGCTCGACCGTTTTCTCCTACATTAAGGCGGGTGACATCTTCCACCTTTGCGTATTTCTCAATCCGGGCCATCAGGTCGTTAATGGTCATAGCTTCCTTCTTTGTCAAGGACTGGTAAAGGAAGGAAGATCTAGGTAGCCCAATTTTGAAGGAAGCCACTGCCACCTCTTTCGCGCAGTCCTCGATCTCGTTGAATAACTCCCAGTACCTCTTCGCATAGTCTCGGAGTATTTCTTGAGGCGTTTTCTTCATTAATAATAGAGCATCCATCCTTTTGGGATGGGAGCTACTGGTGATGAACCGGGCCATAAAGAGCTCGGCCAGGGATTTGAAATTTTTGATGGATCGGTGAGGGAGTTTTTCGAACCATTTCTAGGCCACGTCATGGAGGCTCGAGGGGAAAATACGGCACATCAGTGCATCCCGGTGATTCCAGAGGGTCATGGCCTGTCAGTACTACTTGACATGATCAATGGGATCAGTCTTCCCGTCGTAAATCTTGAACCTTGGAATGACAAATTTCTTGGGAGCCTCTTCCTCTTCAATTTCCCTCGTTAAGGGTGACTTCATCTGGGTCTTGAGGGCTCTCCTGTACAGTTCTCTGGTCGACCTGGTGCAGCGGTGAGATGGATGTTGGTCCATTTCTCTGCGGACCAGGTTCCGTATGTTTTTGTCGCTGTGAGCAGGGCTCTGGTAGCGGCGAGCTCTTCTTAGTTGTTCGCGGAGGTCGTCGTCTGAGTTGCCACCTTCGACCCCTTGATATTCCCGCCTAGGGCTCCTTCCTCGGCTGTGAGATTTGCTCGCCTGAGGGCTAGGAGTGCGATAGGGGTGTCTCCTGGTATCAGGACGTAGTCCCTTCTCCAGTCTTTCCAGTCTTCTTTTCAAGCGAGCATTCTCAGCCTCGTATCTGCGAGAAGACTCCCTCTGCTCGTGGAGCCTTGCCTCGTATGCATCAATCAATCTGGATATCTGCGTGGACCTTGCTGGTCCTTGACTTTCTTCTGAGGCTGGCCTTTCTAAGCGAGCCTCACGATCTGAACGTCGGACTTCAGACCTAATCCTGCGAGGAGCAGGTGGCTCTTGAATATCTCCTGCTTGAGGATCGTTGCTGCTGTGACCAGACATCTTAGATTCTTTTCTTGGCGTGGGCTCTTCTCAGGGAAAGATGAACGTTTCCCACAGACGGTGCCAATTGTGGAGACAATGAATGTGCAACACAAATAAATATGAGAGAAGTAATGACCAAGAAAGAACAAAGAAAATAAAACGCCAATCACACAACAACGGATGTACATGGTTCAGCAGAGATGTGCCTACGTCCACGGTGGTGCAGTCAGTATTATTTCTCAATATTCTGGGGAATGAGCACAGAGAATACAACTTGTCCTTTGCCCCGAACCTAGGGTTTAATTTATATGTGTGTATGTTTGTTAGTGGAGATGATGGGTTCCTCTCTATTAGCCATCTTCCCCATAACTTCCCTTCATGGGATCGTGCTCCCCTATAACTTCCCTTCATGGGATCGTGGGGAAATTGGATCAATACAAAAGATGAGGGGCCTGGACTTTGGGCCGCTAGGGCTGGGCTACTCGTCCAGACCTATAGCACTAATTTCCGGGTACCCACAAGAATGTTGTTTATATTCTTATTTTTAGTTAGTTTTATTGTTATGTTAAATAGGTTGTGAGATTGTCTTGGCGTTTATATAACCGAAAGCTTTGTTCCAAATTCTACTAGAGGATACTCTGATTGTGTGTATGTTTTATTATTACTCTATGGTTGTGTAAAATAGTGTGTGTCAAATAAATGGTAAAATCATACGATATAGAATAAACTTATTCCCCAATGCATTCCAATTAGAATAGTAAATTTACTTTCAAAAATGGAATCCGTGTTATAGGTAAAATTTTGCACAAAAAATGATAAGTTTATACAATTACAATATTTTTAAATATTATCTTTATCCATGTTTCCATTTGTGTATTACTTTTTTTTGTTCAATATGTGTTATTTATTATCGGATGAATGAGTTTTTAAGCTCAATTGAAGGTGAATGCGGAGTTGTAGAAAGTCTCAAATATATTGGATGGTTTTTAAGATGTATATTATGGTTTTCGGCACCTTCTATTAGTCATTCATGTCTATAATATTATTCACCCATCTTATAGGCATATATGATATTAACTCATAATATTATGCCCAGATGAGTATCCAACTAAAAATATGGTGGCATTGTTTTTTATTGCATAATTGAAAATTATTTGTATTTACTATTTATTTTTACAAATAAAATGTAAGAGTGTTTTAATGGGTATAATGTACTCTATATTGTATGAATAAGTGTTTGAAGCAACTTTCTAATAAAATTAGTGTTGATTCATGTTATTTGCATTATATTAACAAATTTTGGTATGAAGTACAAGTTGATTGTTTAATAGTAAATTATATTGTCTACGAATTTTGCTGGTTATGTATTTCCAATTTTATGTTTATCAATTAATATCTTTGTAATTAGTATTAAATATTTATATTAACAAAATTATAAATCACCCGTGCGTAAATAGCCTAGCTCAGCTCAACATAATACTGAACGATTGTGAACTGACATTTTAAATGATATGACCCTTTATTACACAATTTCTGAAATTTCAGCTTATTGTCAGTAGTTTATGATGTAATCATATTTTCAACTTTATGTTTCTTTAGTATTGATCATTGTTTGGAGTTTTTCATATTGATTTTAAGGACAACTAATGTTCTCTAGGCCATGTTTCGTTTCTAGTATGTATTTTGTAAGTCATATTTTTTTTTTCAATAAAAAGTCTTATGGTTATGGGTTTAAACATGTTTCTTTCATCTAATTATATATATTAAGAGAACTGATAAGGAATAGGGCTCATACATATGCATCAATAGCGTCCCCTACCCTTTCAAACATATTAAGTTTTGGGCGTTGTGATTTCTTTTTTGATAAATGATGTTGCGTTTTTTTATAAATAATGCTGTGACGATATCCATTGTTTTATTAGTTAAATTATATTTGATACCTTGCTTTTGGTTTATAAATTTGATATTAAAAATACTATTGTACACAAGTGTTTATTTTTATCGAGTATGATTATTTTCATTCTATTATAACTGTTTACTTTATCAAACGCATGTGCATCGCGCGGGTTACGTGTTAGTTTATACAATATAAGTATACAACTGTCTGTATATCCTGACAAATGTATGTATACATACACGAGTATGTGACAACCCCCTCAATTAAATACCGGGTGATCAGTCCTTTATTAAATTAAATCAGAATATCCAGTTGGATCATTCTTAGCATCACTGTCGAAAAACACATATTAATCACCTAATAATTATTTAAGCTAGTGTAAAAAACTTTTAAACATTTAATTGTTATCCAACAATTTAAACCATTAATCACATTCACCATACTAATGAATAAAACAATAAGAAATGAGAAATCATCTGGCCGAATAAATGATACTGGAATAATCTTTCCAGCTAAAACTCTCAAAATACAAATAATCCATAATAAAACTGAATCCATCTAAATGAAATAAAAGAATACACAATCTCTGAGATAAGGAATAACTAGAAATGGGTGACGTGCCCTAACTGAAATAACTAAATCAGGATCTAAATAGATAAGAGTGGAGGCGTCTAATCGCAAGGACCTACAACCTCCATAATAACTGCAGCACGTCAAATTATCCAATAGCCTATGCCTGGACACCTAAAATGGATTGTACAAGAGAAAATATATTTACAAGAAACAAGTCAGAGCCCCAGTGAAAATATTTTAAAATAGTTTAGCAAGTATTTAAAATGCTTAAAAGCAGATATTATATTCATGTTAGTTATGCTGGTTCTCGCTTGAGAATTCTCACCTCTCAACTAGTGTGCATTCTTAACATACCGCTAAACCATTCTAGTTAGTGCTGTCACGGATAACTAATTCAAAGTCATTAACCTTAAATTATATTATCTCATAATAACTACCCTTATTCCCCACGTAATACGTTAATGAATATTTTCATACATTTTATTTCGAGTGGGAGAGTTTTCACATTCAAAGTTAAGTATTCACGCACTTAAGTTATTTTAGATTTCACTATCCATTTGATCTATTACGTTCACACAGTAGAACATTTCACAAGTATATATTTGTGTATCACTCTATTATATATACACACTAATACGGCACCCCGAGGCTAAGCTGCGGTGCATGCATACTCCGCTATTAAGGCCCGATACATCACATACTAAACAAGGACCCTTGGTTCTTTACCTCTCTCGAACCATAAATAACAATCACACATATTGGAGACGAGCATACTCCTAATCCTTTGGGTTACGCACATACCTACATAACAAATTGACCGTTCAATACCATTGTTCACATAAATGGCAATCCAACCTAAGTCATATGTTTTGAAACACAAGTCTAAAATCCCCCCGAAGGCTCATCAAGATAAGAATGTGTTCTTCTCAACCTCCTGCGATAGCAAGCAATATAGGTATGTCAATACACATAATAACTAAAGAAATATGTATTCACACCACACACACACACACACACACACACACACACATTCAGAAGTTATTCCCATCGTCGCTACTAGTCATAAACATATTTTCACTCATTACTACGCCACCCTTCTCGAATTTTCCTTCATTGATCAGTTACGGATATTTGATCAATTATCCCAATATCTATTCGTCTCACTTTATGTAAACCTAATCACAAATTTAGTCCAAATATCCCTATTATAGAACAACAATCACAATCAATCAATCTACGCAATCTCCAACGAAATAATAACTAAAAATAACATTTCTTAAAATTTACACCACGAATCTGCCCAGGTTTTTAAAATGCAGTTTTGAGGCATTTCGATATCGTTTTGTAAAAAAACGTATTATATAATGAAATGCAGAAAACAAGATTTTCTACGAGGCAATGTGTGACACCCCGCTTAAAATAATAACGGGTGGCCAACCCTATACTGCATTTAATCAGGAATCTCAGATGGATCATTCTGAGCATTTACTCACGATACTAAAATAATATGGCTAACTACCCAAAACTATAAAAAGCGAATGCCAAAATTTTTTAAAAACATACAAGAAACCTCAAGCCAACAACAAAATAACTACTGAACCTGAATAAAAATTACACACGCATCATGAGGAAAGGACATGCTCAAATAATACACCATAAGTACATACAAGAAAATATACCCGAATCTGCTGTTGGGTCACAGACGATACAACATCCTTAGGGAAGGAATATAAAATGCTACATATAACTCTGGGTGCAAACCCGAAATACAAATGAATCCTATCTAGATTTATAAAAAAAAAAGAAACAACTATAATACAAATCCCGCAATAGTTCGCATCTATCATGGCTCCGAGAACACTGGATGGAAAAAGCTTCATTGGCACCCTTGCTGTGGGACACCTGTAGTACACAATATATATATATATATATATATATATATATATATATATATATGTAGAAAGAGAAAAATATAAATGTGTTAGGTCCCGAGGTTAAATTATTTAGTAAGATTAAAACTTGCCTCGAAGTTGTAGAGGTTAAATCGTCCTCGAGATTACGTACGGGCGAAAAATCTCCAAGCTTTCTCCTCTCTCTCTTCCTTTTTCTCTTCTCTCTCTCTCTCTCTCTCTCTCTCTCTCTCTCTCTCTCTTAATCTCAAGAATGAGATTTTAATTTCCCAAAGGCTTTATAAGCCTAATCTCCCAAAACACCCAACTTAAATTACAATACACACTTTAAATGACTCGTTTACTCCAATTCGAGTAGAACTAACTTAAAATATTTTGAAACTGAAATAAAATCAAAGGACAGTCATTTTGACTATCTCGGCCCATCCGGAATCAATCGTACTCAGATTTTTCATCCGAAATACTTTATAACGTCCTCAAAGTTTAGACCTCAATTGCCAAATTTAAAAATTTTTCAATTTAAATCAATTTTATTTCTCCACAAAATATTAATTCTTGGTCCAAAAATCACGGGGTGATACAGACTTCCCCCCTTACAAAAATTTCATCCTCGAAATTTAAGTTATGTCTAGGACTCCGAACCTCAGCCAGTTCTTACGTCTACCCTCAAGATCACTGTACCTATCTCTTCCACTTCTCACGGTGAATCACTTTAGATTTAAAATCAAATTAACTATCCAGGGTGCCCATACACCCCGTACCCGAGCTTAACTCGTAAAAACATAACCCGGCTCCTCTGGCCTCAAATAATAATATAACTCTCAACATTCATCTATAATAGCTTACTAAGTATATAAATTTTTTAAAATTTCCACTGGTTGATCAATTCCTCACATTCACTACTTTCATACGGGGGAGGTCTCGTAAGCGAAACCCAAAAAAGGAACCCTCCCAATAGACTACTGTGCAGCTATGTCGGGGATTGAGATCATTTGAACTAGGGTTAAGGTTTTATGAAAGATTTTCGAATCATAGATTTTTCTCGAAGGCCTAAATATCAATATAATATAAAATAATTTCATGTCTTTAGACACGCCAAACAAACACCTTATGTTCAAGACACAAGGCCCCAACCAATACAATACTCTCACCAACACCTAATTCTCAAAACTAGCACAACCATGAGCTAAATTCCCCGTTCAACAATGAATCTGCTAAACTATGAACCTTCTCAGTGTTACAAATCCTTTACATCACTTTAATGCATTGTCGCAAGGTAAGTCCTTCCATAATTGGAACACTACAATTACCTGCCCTAGCCTATCTATAAAACAATAACCTTATAGACACTACTCAACAAACCTTAACAGCTCGCACTTTCGAAAATCAATAGCATAACTCTCTCTTAGCTCATCGCGAAACGATCTATTATCCCAAAAGATGCCATATAAAGGCCACACTTGCTCACTCCTTCCTCCAAGGAAATTATATACACACTATGGTTATAGCGACTAAACACTCATAAAACCTTACACGCGACGCTCCTAATAACGCGTAGAGCGTGACCTAAACCAGAAGAAAGGTATTCTACATTATACCTCCACATTCCAATTGCTTCACTTCATCCCTGGGTCCTTATTTAAGGTCCTCTACTTCTTCCAGGACAAGTCCCCTTTCCTTAGGCCTATTCCACAAAAGAAATATCTTCCCTAAAATCCTTCCTAACCATCCTGAAGGACAAAGTGCTATTGTGACCCTCGACAATCCCGCCTAAAACCTCATCGCGGCGATAATCTTGCTCTGTTGGTATCAACTCCTTCAATCCTACTTGATGAACCCGAGTCTCCAAATTTCTAACTCCCTCTTTAAATGAGGACTATACTCTTGATAATGGGACAATGCCACACACCTCACATTGGTAAATGTCAGCAACACCAAGTTCCATGACAAATGCTGACGAATTCATCAATCTAAACATCCCGAGGACTCCACTATTCTCTTCTTCTCCATATGTACCTCATCGGGTTCATAGTTCACCAATCAAGTAGATTATTCTTTGTACTCAACCACCAAGCGATCACCTTGAGTCATATCTAATAGTCTCCTCCTTATTTCTGCGTGAATTGCGGAAAGAAAATATTTCTAGTCAAAGCGTACCCAAAATCCGTTATAGGCATTGCATCACTCTGCACTCATCCATCCAAAGGTGCCTTGTGAATCCTTCTTCCATTGAATTGAAACTATTGCATTAGCTCCCTTCGAAGAGCCTGAAGGATGTCCTTTCCTAAAGGCTTCTCGTACTCTTTCCCACGCAAATTGTTCTTTGGATGTCTTGAGCTATCGAAACTGTAGGATGGCGTGCCACCATAGAAATGACGACACCTACTGTTCATGCCACCAAATTAGCAGCTTTGGTTGCAGTCATAGTCCCTATGGGCATTTGGGGTTCCACATTATCAACCCCTTTATTTTCCCTACGTGGACGACTTAATCTTGGCGACATCTGAGACGAGAGCAACTGTGTCAAAACGTCGCTCAAGTGAGTACACCTCGCAGAAGAAGATAAATGTAGTGAACACAACAATATTAATAGTAGGGCTCTACATCAAGAACGCTTGCGAAAGAACGCAGAAAACCCGCACAAATCCTAAAAACAATAAAATCAGATGCTATGATACCATCTGTGACACCCCACTTAAAATAATAACGGGTGGCCAGTCCTATACTACATTTAATCAGGAATCTCAGATGGATCATTCTCAGCATCTACTCACGATACTAAAATAAATATGGCTAGCTACCCAAAACTATAAGAAGCGGATGCCAAAAAAATTTATAAACATGCAATAAACCTCAAGCCAACAACAAAATGACTACTGAGCCCGAATAAAAAGTACACACGCATCATAAGGAAAGGACATGCTCATATAATACACCATAAGTGCATACAAGAAAATATACCCGAGTATGCTGTCGGGTCACAGACGATACAACATCCTCAGGGAAGGAATATAAACTGCTACAGATAACTCTGGGTGTAAACCCGAAATACAAAATGAATCCTATCTAGATTTACAAAAAAATAGGAAACGACTATAATACAAATCCCGCAGTAGTTTGCATGTGTCACGGCTCTGAGAACACTGGATGGAAAAAGCTTCATTGGCGCCCTTGCGGTGGGACACTTGTAGTACACAATATATATATATATATATATATATGTAGAAAGAGAAAAATATAAATGTGTTAGGGCCCGAGGTTAAATTATTTAGTAAGATTAAAACTTGCCTCGAAGTTGTAGAGGTTGAATCGTCCTCGAGATTACGTATGGGCCGAAAATCTCCAAGCTTTCTCCTCTCTCTCTTCCTTTTTTCTCTTCTCTCTCTCTCTGTCTCTCTCTCTCTCTCTCAAGAATGAGATTTTAATCTCCCAAAGGATTTATAAGCCTAATCTGCCAAAACACCCAACTTAAATTATATATATAGCAAGAAAAAAATATAAACAGGCCAGGGCCCAAGATGTAAAAGCATTTGTAGCAAGTGTATTAACAGTGCATAATAAATATAAATGCAATATTTCATAATTATGGTGGAATCGCACTCTCGTGGAACCCCGAACTCACCGCTCAACTAAAGCGCGCTCCTAAACGTATACCCCTGAACATTAATTATTCTACCCGGCACAAATTAGGGACAATCTACCTAATTTTACCCATAGCCTGAACCCGCGTAACCTACCCTCCTAACATAACCCATAATCCTTTACATTCTAATAACTTATAAATATATACACACCTATATATATCTTACTAGGCTTTATCGGTTATAATTATTAGCTTAAACCAGTTACTAATCTTAGCACGTCACACATTATCCTAAGTGTTCATATAAAGAATTCATTCTCCAAACAACAAACAACCGAGTGCTAAGGATAAAACTTATCTCCACTCCCAACATTGCACTACATTTCGTGCGTGGGGCATCTCGCAAAGCGAAATCCAAACAAGGAAGCCCCTTGACACACTACTCCTTAACAATGTCGAACGTTGAGATCCATTGTGCCCTTAACCCATAACCTATAACTCCAACTACTTACTAGGAACAACTAACTCCAAGTATTTAAGTAACATATCACCTAGAATCCTTAGGGTCTATATAACGTTATCATAGTTATATACGCACGATCATTCAACCCTATCAAACATGTACACCTAACACATAAAGTGGAAAACTTATAACACTTATATCACAATCACCTATAGGGTATGGATTATTACTTTAAGTATATAACACAATCATTCAATCCTATAACCATGCACACATATCACACAAAAATGCGCACTTTGAAATACTCATAACATATACGGTTATAGGATACAAATCTGCTGCACAATGCTATCATCTTCCAGGGGATTACTCACATATCATCTTGGGTACTAGTGGTCGGACTAAATAACACCGATATGGTAAAAATCAAATCACTATGTATGGGAAGCGGTCATAGTTCCTAACCGGAAAGTGATAACGACTCATACCGAAGACTTATCACCCCCAAATAAAATCACACAAATAAGAATGGACGACTATGACTTGGGGACTATACGCACCCTGCTCCTCAAGCCAGGGGCCTCACCCACATTGAGCACCTTCCCATGATAGCATCTGCTGGGTATGCCCACATAATAAGTATATATATCATTCACACTATATATACATGCATATGATCACATCATATATACAAACCATCACATAATGTATATACATTCACGTCATATATACACACACACTTAGACGCATCAATATATACATACACCTATACATACTATCTCTCATCCGTATGTATAAAATTTATAAATTCGGCTATAGGGTATATAATCCTCATTATACTAGCCATCGATAAGCATACTATCCTAATTCCTTATATAAGGTCCCTCACTTGGAACATGTTCATCCGTTACCCATATGATAAGAATAGATTCCCAATCCACTCAACATTAGGGATATTATAGCATAACCAACTATGACAAACCATCCTCGTACCCATTCCACCTATTTTCGGATGCACACTGATACACTATAGTTATCCCCGGGTATAGGTACTCACATAACTAATAGTCGATAAGTCTCAGGCTCAATCCTAAATTCATTTTATGATCCCCTCATGTATTGAAATACCCATCGTTACTCACACATAAATAGGTAGTAACTACCTCGACTACAATATAAACACAAACCTATTCTAGTCGATAATATAATCCAATAATTCTCAGTTTAGCCTACGGTTTGGTTACTCCTACAAACCCTTAGCATTACTGCTCTTACAATTTATTTCTTAAGTTGAACATCTCTAATAATATGCGACCCGTCTCTCTCGTTTGTCCCCAATCCTATCTAAATATAATCCCATCACTAGGAGGATTTGGCACAAACGTCGGCTTAACCATTACATGCCAGGCCTTCACAACTTCCTCAAAACAATCTCAATCGATATGTCTCCACGATCAAATCATGAGAGAAACTCCCAATAAATCTCCAAAACATACTTCTCATACCATAATAGGATGTTCTAAATCGAGAAACCCAACTGAAATGGAGTAAAACTCATTCTAGGAAATTTTCTCAAAATGACCCTATTTCCGAATCAATTCAGCCCCAGCGAATCGATTCGGCCCAAAAGGACCTGTAAGTCTGATACATATCGAATCTATTTGCAAGGGATGAATTGATTCGGCCCTAAAGACCTATAGGTTCTGCAACATGGATAATCGATTCGCAAGGGGTGAATCAATTTGGCCTCTTCAGAAATTTACGAAAATGGCTAATTTTCTCCAAATCCCCAATTTCTAAAATCCACATATATCATCCCCCAACCATCAATCTTCATCCCAAACAGATTTCTAACCTTAGAATTCATCATATAACTACCCAACAACTTTTATAACCTCAAATACAAGATTTAATCAACAAAAACCTAGGTTTTGACATATAACCCCAAATCCAATTCTTTTGTCCACAAATTATGATATAAAATACACAAATGAATTATTTAGCAAGATTAAACACTTGCTTCGAAGTTTTAGAGGTTGAATCGTCCTCGAGATTGCGTATGGGCCGAAAATCTCCAAGCTTTCTCCTCTTTCTCTTCCCTTTTCTCTTTTCTCTATCTCTCTCTCTCTCTCTCTCTCTCTCTCTCTCTTAATCTCAAGAATGAGATTTTAATCCCCCAAAGGCTTTATAAGACTAATCTTCCAAAACACCCAACTTAAATTATAATACACACTTTAAATGACTCGTTTACTACAATTCGAGTCAAACTAACTTAAAATATTCCGAAACCGAAATAAAATCCAAGGATAGTCATTTTGACTATCTCGTCCCATCCGAAATCAACCACACACTCAGATTCATCATCCGAAATACTTTATAACGTCCTCAAAGTTTAGACCTCAATTGCAAAATTTTAAAATTTTCCAATTTAAATAAATTTTATTTTTCCCAAAATATTAATTCTCGATTCAAAAATCATGGGGTGTTACAGATTCCCCATTACAAAAATTTCGTGCTCGAAATTTAAGTTATGCCTAAGACTCGGAACCTCAGCTAGTTCTTACGTCTACCCTCAATATCACTGTACCTATCTCTTCCACTTCTCACGGTGAATCATTTTAGCTTTAAAATCAAATTAACTATCCAAGGCGCCCATACACCTCGTACCCGAGATTAACTCATAAAAACATAACTCGGCTCCTCTAGCCTCAAATCATAATATAACTCTCAACATTCATCTATAATAGATTACTAAGTACATAAATTTTTTAAAATTTCCACTAGTTGAACTCTTTTCAATTCCTCACATTCGCTACTTTCATGCGGGGGAGGTCTCGCAAGCGAAATCCAAATAAGGAACCCTCCCAATACACTACTGTGTACTTATGTTGGGGATTGAGATCAGTTGAATCAAGGTTAAGGTTGTATTAAAGGTTTTTGAATCATAGATATTGCCCGAAGGCCTAAATAGCAATATAATATAAAATAATTTCATGTCTTTCGACACGCCAAACAAACACCTTATGTTCAAGACACAAGGCCCCAACCAATACAATACTCTCACCAACACCTAGTTCTCAAAACTAGCACAACCATGAGCTAAATTCCCCTCTCAACAATGAATCTGCTAAACTCTGAACCTTCTCAGTGTTTCAAATCCTTTACATCACATCAAAGCATTACCGCAAGGTAATTCCTTCCATAATTAGAACACTACAGTTACTTGCCCTAGCCTATCTATAAAATAATAACCTTATAGCCACTACTCAACAAACCTTAAAAGTTTGCACATACAAAAATCAATAGCACAACTCTCTACTTGCTCATCATGAAACGATCTATTATCACAAAAGATGCCATACAAAGGCCACACTTTCTCACTCCTTCCTCCAAGGAAAATTCTATACACACTATGGTTATAGTGGCTAACCACTCATAAAACCTTACATGCGACGCTCCTAATACCGTGTAAAGCATGACCTAAACCCAAAGAAATGTATTCTACATTATATCTCCACATTCCAATTGCTTCACTTCATCCCTGGGTCCCTATTCAAGGTCCTCTACTTCTTCCAGGATATGTCCCCCTTCCTCAGGCCTATTTTTTACACAAAAGAAACATCTTCCCGAAAATCCTTCCTAACCATCCTGAAGGACAGAGTTCTATTGGTACCCTTGACAATCCTGCCTACTACTCCTTCGCGGCGATTATCTTGCTCTGTTGGTATCAACTCTTTCAATCCTACTTGATGAACCCGAGTCTCTAAATTTCTTACTCCCTTCTTAAATGAGGAATATTCTCCTGACAATGGGACAACGCCACACACCTCACATTGGTAAAAGTAAGTAACACCAGGTTCCCCAACAAATTCTCACGAATTCATCAATCTAAACCTCCCGAGGACTCCACTATTCGCTTATTCTCCATATGTACGTTATCGGGTGCATAATTCGCTAATCGAGTAGATTCTTCTTTGTACTCAACCACCAATTGATCACCTTGAGTCATATCTAATAGTCTCCTCCTTATTTCCACCTGAATTGCGGAAAGAAAATACTTATAGTCAAAGCGTACCCAAAATCCGTTATGGGCATTGCATCACTCTGCACTCATCAATCCAAAGGTGCCTTGTGAATCCTTCTTCCAGTGACTTGCAACTATTGCATCTGCTCCCTCCGAAGAGCCTGAAGGATGTCCTTTCCTAAAGGCTTCTAGTACTCTTTTCCACGCAGATGGTCCTGATTGGTCTAAAGCCATCAAAACTGCAGGATGGCGTGCCACCGCAGAAATGGCGGCACCTACTGTTCATGCCACCAAATTGGCAGCTTTGGTTACAGTCACAGTCCTTATGGACATTTGGGGTTCCACATTATCAACCCCTTTATTTGCCCTATATGGACGACTTAATCTTGGCGACGTCTGAGATGAGAGCAACTGTGTCAGAACGTCATTCAAGTGAGTACACCTCACAAAAAAAGATAAACGTAGTGAACACAACAATCCTAATAGTAGGGCTCTACATCAAGAACGCTTGCAGAAGAACGCAGAAAACCCGCACATATCCTAAACACACTAGAACCTGATGCTCTGATACCATCTGTGACACCCTGCTTAAAATAATAACGGGTGGCCAACCCTATACTACATTTAATTAGGAATCTCAGATGGATCATTCTCAGCATCTAATGACAATACTAAAATAAATATGGCTAACTACCCACAACTATAAAAAGCGGATGCCAAAAAAATTTAAAAACATACAATAAACCTCACACCAACAACAAAATGACTACTGAACCTGAATAAAAAGTACACACGCATCATGAGGAAAGGACATGCTCATATAATACACCAAAAGTACATACAAGAAAATATACCCGAATATGCTATTGAGTCACAGACGATACGACATCCGTAGGGAAGGAATATAAAATGCTACATATAACTCTGGATGTAAACCCGAAATACAAAATGAATCCTATCTAGATTTACAAAAAAAAGGAAACGGCTATAATAAAAATCCCGCAACAGTTTGCATATGTCACGGCTTCGAGAACACTGGATGGAAAAAGCTTCATTGGCGCCCTTGCGGTGGGACACCTGTAGTACACAATACATATATATATATATATATATATATATATATATATATATATATATATATATATATATATATATATATATATATATATATATATATTGCAAGAGAAAAATATATATGTAGCAAGAGAAAAATATAAACGGGTCAGGGCCCGAGGTGTAAAAGCATTTGTATCAAGTGTATTAACAGTGCATAATTAATATAAATGTAATATTTCATAATTATGGTGGAGTCGCACTTTCGTGGAACCCCGAACTCACCCCTCAACTAATGCGTGCTCCTAAACGTAAATCCCTGAACACTAATTATTCTACTAGGCACAAATTAGGGACAATCAACCTAATTTTACCCCTATACTGACCCCGCGTAACCTACCCTCCTAACATAACCCAGAATCCTTACCATTCTAATAACTTATAAATATATAAACACCTATATATATTTCTTACTAGGCTTTATCGGTTATAATTATTAGCTTAAACCAGTCACTAATCTTAGCACGTCACACATTATCCTAACTGTTCGTATAAAGAATTCATTCTCCAAACCACAAACATTCGAGTTCTAAGGACAAAACTTCTCTCCACTCCCAACATTGCACTACGTTTCGTGCGTAGGGCATCTCGCAAAGAGAAATCCAAATAAGGAACCCCCCGATACACTACTCCTTCACAATATCGAACATTGAGATCCATTGTACCCTCAACCCATAACCTATAACTCCAACTACTTACTAGGAACAACTAACTCCAAGTAATGTAGTAAGATATCACCTAGAATCCTTAGGGTCTATATAATGTTATCATAGTTATATACATGCGATCATTCAACCCTATCAAGCATGTACACCTAACACATAAAGTGGGCATCTTATAACACTTATATCACAATCATCTATAGGGTATGGATTATTACTTTAAGTATATAACACAATCATTCAATCCTATAACCATGCACACATATTACACAAAAATGCGCACTTTGAAATACTCATAACATATACGGTTATAGGATACAAATCTACTGCACAATGCTATCATCTTCCAGGGGATTACTCACATATCATCCTGGGTACCAGTGGTCGGACTAAATCACACCGACATGGTAAAAATCAAAACACTACGTATGGGAAGCGGTCATAGTTCCTAACCAGAAAGTGAGAACGACTCATACCACAGACTTCTCACCCCTAAATAAAATCACACAAATAAGAATGGATGACTACGACCTGGGGACAATACGCACCCTGCTCCTCAAGCCAGGGGCCTGACCCACATCGCGCAACTTCCCATGATAGAATCTGCTGGGTATGCCCACATAATAAGTATATATATCATTCACATTATATATACATGCATATGATCACATCATATATACAAACCATCACATACTGTATATACATTCACGTCATATATACACACACTTAGACGCATCAATATATACATACACATATACATACTATTTCTCGTCCGTATGTATGAAATTTATAAATTCGGCTATAGGGTATAAAATCCTCATTATACTAGCCATCGATAAGCATACTATCCTAATTCCTTATATAAGGTAGCTCACTTGGAAAATGTTCATCCGTGACCCATATGATAAGAATAGTTTCCCAATCCACTCAACATTAGGGATATTATTGCATAACCAACTATACCAAACCATCCTCGTACCCATTCCACCTATTTTCGGATGCACATCGATACACTATAGTTATCCCCGGGTATAGGTACTCACATAACTAATAGTCGGTATGTCTCAGGCTCAATCCTAAATTCATTTTATGATCCCCTCATGTATTGAAATACCCATCGTTACTCACACATAGATAGGTAGTAACTACCCCGACTACAATATAAACACAAACCTATTCTAGTCGATAATATAATCCAATCATTCTCAATTTAGCCTACGGTTTGGTTACTCCTACAAACCCTTAGCATTACTGCGTTTACAATTTATTTCTTCAGTTGAACGTATCTAATAATACGTGAACCGTCTCTCTCATTGGTCCCCAATCATATCTAAATAGAATCCCGTCACTAGGTAGATTTGGCGCAAAAGTCCGCTTAACCATTACATGCCACGCCTTCACAACTTCCTCGAAAAAATCTCAGTCGATATGTCTCCACAATCAAATCATGAGAGAAACTCCCAATAAATCTCCAAGACGTACTTCTCGTACCATAATAGGATGCTCCAAGTCGAGAAACCCAATCGAAATGGAGTAAAACTCATTCTAGGAAAATTTCTCCAAACATCCCTATTTCCAAATCGATTCAGCCCCTCCGAATCGATTCGGTCCTCACGGCGAATCGATTCGTCCTAAAAGGACCTGTAAGTCTGATACATACCGAATCGATTCGCAAGGGGCGAATCGATTCAGCCTGTTCATAAAGTTACTAAAATGGCTAATTTTCTCAAAATCCCCAATTTCTAAAATCCACATATATCATCCTCCAACCATCAATCTTCATCCCAAACATATTTCTAACCTTAAAATTCATCATATAACTACCCAATAACTTTTATAACCTCAAATGCAAGATTTGGTCTACAAAAACCTAGGTTTTGACATATAACCCAAAATCCAATTCTTTTGTCCACGAATTATGAAATAAAATACACAAATGAATTATTTAGCAAGATTAAACAGTTGCCTCGAAGTTGTAGTGGTTATCTTCCTCGAGATTGCGTATGGGTCAAAAATCTCCAAACTTTCTCATTTCTCTCTTCCTTTTTCTCTTCTCTCTCTCTCTCTTAATCTCAAGAATGAGATTTTAATCTACCAAAGGCTTCATAAGCCTAATCTCCCAAAAAACCCAACTTAAATTATAATACATACTTTAAATGACTCGTTTACTCCAATCCGAGTCAAACTAACTTAAATTATTCCGAAACTGAAATAAAAATCAAGGACAGTCATTTTGACCATCTCGGCCCATCCGGAATCAACCACACACTCAGATTCATCATCCAAAATACTTTATAACATCCTCAAAGTTTAGACCTCAATTGGAAAATTTTAAAATTTTCCCATTGAAATCAATTTTATTTCTACCAAAATATTAATTCTCGGTCCAAAAATCACAGGGTGTTACACAACGCGAATAATTATCAATTAATATTTATTTATTTTATTAATATTTATAAAAAATCACAAGGAGTTACACTCAGTAATATTCAATATAACCCTTGACTCTCTAGTTAATATTTACTTTATTCCGGATTAATTCTCAATTAATTTTTCTTATTTAACTTTAATTAATCCCACATTTAAACTTATTAAAATTACGAGGTATTACAGAGTATTCCCCTTTATGTAACTAGGTTATGGAAGCCTGATTAGTATTAAACCCATATTGGAGACCAAAGTAGATCTTCTGCTATTTTGTCTTCTTTTTCTTTCAGCCGTTACTGACTCTATCTGAAGGATATGCTTCTAGGTAATGAAAGGTTGTAAAGGAGTTCCTCTGGATTTTACAGTGATTGGGGCGATCCATGGCCGGTTTCAAGATTTTAGGGGCGCAAGACGAACTCTTGAATTGGGGGTCCCAAATTTAAGAAGATATATTTTTATTAATTTATAAATTGTAAGATTTTTTTAACCGACGAGATGCCAGACTTATATTTTGGGAGTTGTGACAAGTTTAAATTTGTCCATTCAGTTTTCAACAAATTATTTTTGGGACAATTAGGAAATGACGGTATAAATATATACACATAAAATTTGGGGTCCCTAAAATACGTCAAAAATTGGGGGCTCGGGGCAGCCTCCCTGACCTCCCCTCAAAATCGGACCTACACGATCACTCTATGCTTTTATGGATATGTGGGTGGAATTGTATGGATTAGATGAAGAGGACATGGAGACCCTTGAAAATATCTTTGAACTCTCATTTAGCAATCTTGTTAATCTTTTGTCTTCTAGGTATTCTATCATCCTCTATATCTTCAAAGTGACCAATAATTTTTTGTTAGATAATATTCATGTTTCCTAATTTATGACTTCTTAGATGAGTAAGACGTTAATGCATTATATGAGAATATGGAGTTGACTCTAGGTGTTACTCATGGACAAGAGAGAGTGATATTTACTTAGTTACTCATGAGAAATGAAGAATAGTGATTTTTATAAGTATAAAATGATTAAATTGGCTGGTCTACAAGAACGAAATTGTAAGCCTTATGTTTATTTCTAGATTTTTCCCTTGATAAAAATGAAGGCAATAAAGGACTTGTGCTAAAGATCGCAAGTGGTTAGGATATATTATTTTCTTATTTCTTATTGTTATTTTGGTTGATTTCACTTTTCATCTTGTAGCTGAATTTATTTTTAGTTACAGTCACTGATGTTCTACAGCTTATTTGACTAGCTCATGGCCAAAACACCCGTCCATATATGTTAGTGGTGTTTTGATGAACTCATATGACATTGTTTATATATTATAGAGAACTAGGGAAGGTGAAGAAAACATGTTCTTTTAGGCAGATAAAGAATACCCGGATCTTAGGACATCCAACATCTTCTTATCACAATCCTGTTATCATTTGTCTCACCGCTTCCCGACTGCCTATGTTATTAAATTCTTCCAATTCGGTGTTTGTAAAAAAAGTATAGCTCTCCTGGACAAATCCAACTTTACTCTCAATTCACAAGAAATAAGCAATTGAGGTTTAAGGCTATGGTAATGAGCATTTTATGATGCAACATGATCTTTTAAGAGAGCTGGCTATTCACAACAGTATCCAGGATCCCATAAAATAGAGAAAAAGGTTAGTTATGGAATTAAACAAGAATGACCTTCCCAAATGGTGGGTTGAACAAAGATAGCAACCCATCGATGTCCATCTCTTGTCTATTTCTACAGGTATACATACCTCCATTTTTTTAACCTTTGCGATAAAATTTCCTTCGAAATATTTTGGTATCTTAATTTTTAGTGACTATTATTATTTAAGTACTAGCATGTACCCCGTACGATGCACGGGCACACATGTAGTGAACATGTGAATGGTTGTAAATAGAGGTACAATGAATATGATATAATGAATATGTGAATTAAATAAATTGAATTTTAAGAGTATTGAATATAAGAGTTATGTCGAAAAAATTCGTAGCCAAAAACAAGTTGAAATTGTTAAACTGTACAGTTGTAAAAATAAAAATGCAATGTAATTGTCAATGAATTTAGACAAAGACGTTCCCCATGCAATTTCGTAGTTGTTAACTTCCTATTTCATTGGTCTCTTTTCCTTTTCTTCCATGACATTTCGAAGTTGTTCACTCCATCAGTCCTTGGTCTCTTTTCCTTTGCTACTGAGATGTAGTGTAAGTATTTTAATAACGTTTTATAATATTGAGTATATATTTGAAATGTAAGATGAATGCACCTGGAGCATTTGATTCGCTTAGATGATCTAATGGTGCTTCCTTCATTGTTTGTTGTAATTTTCGGTCCGTTGATTGTTCAATGTCATGCAAAAATGTGGACTAAAAGATTAAATTAGTGTTATGAATAATCTTAAATCATAGTCAGTCATAACAATATTGAGATTTTATGTATGTTAAGTGTTAGCAACTTGAGTTCATACTAAATATAATCTTAATGCATTTTGAAAATAGATGAGCAATATATCAAAGCTCATGCATTGAATCTTTGTATGTATTAAATTTTCTTAAATGTGATTTTTTTTGCATAATGTATTTGCCTTGGCCACAGACATTTCAACGTCTGAATGATAAGCTTCCAATTTAGTTGTTCCTGTCATTTGCTGATATATTCAAAAAATACGTTGAATACAAAAAATAATGCATATGGCCCCTGTAATGCGATATTTTGAACAAATATGTTGGTCCAAAAATTTAGTTAGAAATACGATGAGTAGCCGTTTATGAGTTGAAACATATGTGTAGCATGTACATACCCGAGGTAGAATCTCGAACGTAATATGCGTATCCGATTCAGAACATCCCTTGATTTTTTAAAACATCAATCAAGTTAGTGAATGAAAAAAGTTAGTAGAATGTTGTTCGGGTGTTTTAATAATTGTGAAAAATGTATGAGATGCATTTTACATGTTGATTTGAGAATAAATAGTATAACTTATTTATTTTTTTGGCAAGGACCGAACAAAGGCACATAAACTCATTGTCCTTACCAAAGTAGAATTTGGATAGGTTCTACATATGGTTATTGGAGCATCATAAGTTTTTCCAAAGAATTAAAAGTTTAAGTTTGTTTTATGAGAAAAATCATGTTTTGCTATTGTCTTCCAAAAACATTGTCAGTTAAAATAGATGTTATAGAATAACCCAACCATAATAATAATTTGAATAGGCTTGTTGCATATACATGTAATAAATGTGTGCCCAGATTACATTATCTTGCTAAGGGCACATATTAGAATCCTTCCTTTTCCCTGTCGAAATTTGTAAGATGTCTTGTACTGTTACTATTGTTTCATTATGGCAGGCCTAATGATTTTTTTGTAGACCAAGTTTAATTAAATTGTTATATGCATAGAACATGTGTTGTTAACGTGGCTCCAAAAGATCAATCCTTTTAATTGTGTAGATTTTAGACCTATAAGTGTTGTAGTTCCCCGTATCTGAGAGAGGACACCTTGGAAGTTACTAGCATTCATCGAAGAGGACATGTTGGAGGAACTTACATGGACAGAAATGGCATTAGAGTCTTACGAGTCTGCATTTAAGGAGTTCCCCTGCTTTTGTTTGCCCATTCGCTGCACATATAAAATACAACAAACAAATTCATAGTTGATAAAACTCACCTATGCTAAATAATTATCAGTTATCAAATGATTCCCTTTAAGAACTAGATGCATATATTTTCCAGCTATAATATTTATAGAGGGATAAAGAATGATAATTATATTGTCTTTGTTGAACAAATGTTCGAAATTGATTTAAAGGAAAGGAAAATTATGGAGAGTAAGAATTGTATAAATAAGATCCTTAAATGGGAGTCATTATAGAATTTTAACGTGCATTTGTGTTATTTGTAGTGAGAAAAACATATATTGAAATCATCCATCCATATCAAAATAATCCATAAAATGGATGATATACCGGGGATTCATAGCGTGAAAGCATGTTGTTACTGGAACGTTTCCAGGTTTCGGAGGGACATTTTGTTATTTGGATTCGTAGATAGAGTGAGAATCTTATGGTGTGAGACAATTTTTTTGTGTGGGTATATTCTTCTAAAATTTGATGTTTACTTCATAAGTGAACAATGAAATATGTTTTGCATCTAATTAATTCCTTAGTTATTTAAGATAGAAATAATTTTTCCTATCAAAAGCGTGGACGAAAGTGGTGATACTTTGGATTACATAATAAGTGGACAAAAATTGCAAATAACCAAGTAAATAATGGTGACATATGTAATTGCGTACACTGTACTTTCCAAAAAAATGAAATTTTAAATCTGTGTAGGCACGGGAATGTAGCGTTAAAATAAATAGGTTGAAACTGATAAATCTGCCAATATATAGAGTATTATTCGTAGTATAATGTATGTACCTGTGGAGTTGATATTTCATTGACGAATTGTTGCGATTCTGATTCAGTAGTTCTCATGATTTGCTGAAATATGTACGAATGCCATTAATGATACGCTGAATAGTTGTTTATAAGGTAAACATTTTATGTATAATGTACGAACTCGAGAATCAGCGCTATTATTGAAAGTATTCTGCTCTTCCGAGACAAAATTTCTCGTGATGTGTTGAAACATGAACAAAGTGAATTAAAACAGACCGATCGATAAGAAAAAAGAGAACACACATGCAAGAAAGATGACAACAGATGTTTCGATGGGATGGTTATTATGCTTGTGATTGTAATAAATATAACTATATTCATTGAGCATAGTACATTGCTTGTATATGAAGACGAAATATCATATAAAGAAAATATATATAAAAGGTGAAAAGACTGATAAGGTGTATTTTCCCCTTCTGGTAGGTTATATCCGAATTTATATGATACACACACATATAAACACGTTATGTGTTGAAGTCCTAATGAATCTTGACGATCAACATTACCACGTAGTAGTGTATCGGGGGGCTCCTTGTTTGGATTTTGCTTCGCGAGACACCCCACGCACGAACATAGCGGATTGTTGAGAATGGGGAGAAGTTTAACCCTCAGTACTCGGGTTTATAGGGATTTTCAGTGATTGGGTGAAAGGGATTAGTTAGGCAGGGTAAAATAACTAGGTTGTTTAATAGGTATGCGTTAGGAGTGCACTATTGGAAGAGGGGTGAGGGGTATCTCACGGGAGCGCGATACCAATTTAAATATGGGATAATTCATATTTTAAAAATATATCATTTTTGCACTTGCAAAATATTTTCACCACTCGGGCTCTGGACCGTTTATCTATCTTCCCCACTTTTGCTATATATATAGGTGTCCAGACACAGGGACGCCTGGATGATGATTCCTTCGAGTCAGACGTTTGTTGCAGCAACTGTAGATGCATGAAGGTTTCTTATAGATTCTTCTATCATTGAGATCTAGATAGGAGTTATTGTAGAAACATCTGGGCTGATAGACCAAACGTATTTATTTATTGTTTTCCCACCTTTTAGTGCGGAGTTCGATTTGGTTATATTATGTTAAACCGAGTGTTCGGTTACTTTTTTTTAGTTTTAGTTTTCGTTTATATATAAACTGTTGTGATTGAATTAATTGAATGGTTTGTTTAAAAAGATTAGTTAAATAAAATTTTGATGCCGACCTAATAGGTTATTAGTAATTAAATTGTTTTTCGACAGTGATGCTGAGAATGAACCATATGAGACTCCAGTTTTAATTTGGTATGGGATTGATCACCCAGTATTTTATTAGGTGGGGTGTCACACATGGTATGAGAGCATTAGGTTCTAGTGTCCTTAGGAATCTGTACGGACGTGCTACACTTTCAACTTTGCTCTCGATTTGATATAGAGCCTTAGGATTAGAATTTTTGATTCCTCTTGTGAGATTTCATTCTCCTGCTATTGTATAAGATTATATAAAATCTTTTGCACGCTCGTTCGAGATTCATGTTCTGACCGAGGAAGGGCGACTAAGGAGGGCCGTGATAAGGGTAACAGGAGGTCGAGCCTAGCTGGAGCTATTAGCTGAAGTTGGAGACCAGGACCGCAGTAGTGGTCACTCTCCTTGTGGCATTTGTTGGGGATTGTTGCAACGACTACTAAGGTATAGTAGTCCAAGTATCGCTATGGTATAAGAGTAGTGCTAAAAGTTGAATTACCCAATGAAGTCAAATTGGGAAAAGATTTAAAAGGGTCATTGATAAGGACCATACGCTGAAGTTAAGTCATGCGAAGTAAGTGTAGCACTACTCAGTGGAAGTAGAAGGCTCAGAAGCTTTGGCTTAGAGCAGGGTATGGAAATACCCATAATTGAAAATTCGAGGAAATTTTTTCACTTGTGGGAGCAATATTGAAATGGTGGTAATGGTAGTCACCTTGTAGAAAAGAGCATGATGTTTTGTTCATAGAGGAATCTCACGGACGGTTTTAACTGTAGATTCCTTTGGTTGATTAGGAAGGAAAAGAATGCAGTTTTTGGATTTATCACATAAGGATCGGTCGGAGGCCGACAGTGAATAAAGACTTACATGGAAAAGTGAACCTTGTACCGAAGTAAGGTAGGTACAATGAAGAGAGCGTCCTTCAAAGGAATGATAGGCTCACTAGAAAAGTGTTGCTAACACTTATGGAGAATTTGTGTTTGTGGAACCCCATTGGTGGATATCCACTCGGGGAATTCATTGAAACAGGGCCGTTGAGGCCGGTAGTGTCTTCTATTTTTGGTCGAAGGAGTTGAGGGAACTACTAAGGTGACTGTCAGGATCAAGGCTATGGAGTTTGAGACGCTGATAACCTTAACATGGTCAAGGTGGCCTGAGATGGGGAGTGTTGAAATGTGGAGTGTAGAACCACACGGTTAGTCATTGACCAGTAGGAGCTAAAGGACAAGAGTAGGGTGACTAGATGGGGCATTGGTCAGAGTAGTTTTGGGGTTCAGTTAGGACAAGTGTACGAAGTTCGAGAACCAATTGGTCTAATAGGGATTCCTAATTGAGTAAACGAGTCATTTTTGGGTTTAAAAGGGATAAACCCTTATTCTCTCCTATAAAAGGCACGGGGGGGGGGGGGGGGGGGGGGGGAGAAAGAAAGAAAAATAGAGAATAGAAGAGAATACGAAGAGAGGGAGAGATAAAAGGAGATTTCTGGCTAAACTCCGTAGGATTCGACTCGAGGTCGTTGAATTTTATCCACGAGGTAAGTATTTACTTGCTTTATACTTTTGAATGCATATCTCATATCATAATTAGTGTGTAAAACCACAAATACTTTCGGGATTAATGAATAAACCCCGGATAATATTTAATTTGAGAAACTTAGAAATTTATGGAAATTAGTTGTTGATTTTTGGTTCAAGGATGATTAGAACCTATTTACCTCGAGTATATATAGTTGGTTGTGATTAAAGGAGGTTGGGGTAAGAGATAAAAAGGTTGGAGGTTTGTTAATGGCCGAAACAGGGGCCAGAGAAGAAGCAACCCTGTTTGGTCGATCGATTGATGGCCGTGGGTCGATCAATCAGATATTTTGGCAGTTTCGGCAAGTGTTGTTTAGATGGGATAAATTCCAAATTAAATTGTTTCTAGCTTATTTATTTGAAGAAATAAATATTCATTTAGGGGAAATCAATACCTAGCCATTCAATGGAATTTATTTGGATTAGGAGGGTGCAAAGTTGTGTGACACTTAAGGTGTAGTTTTGAGGAAAAATAAATAATGGAGTTAGATAATAGGGGTTCCTAAAAATATTGTGGGGACTCCTAAATTGTTATTCAAGTGAGGTCTATATTTTGGGTTAGTTTAGAGCAAAATCCACGGCTTACTAATTTAAGGGTGGTTGGGACGAACAACACTAGAGTTAGTAATTCGACGAACGATTATTTATAGATACATAACGATGCGTGTAGACAAATGAAATTATGTGCCAATTATGGTTTAGTAAATCCTACGAGGCGATTAGGATGGAATTTAGGATATCGGCTAAAAATGATTGAGTGGTTATCCGATACGTCTATTGACAACTATAATTATAGGTAATGCGATACATATGGGACTAGAGTAAGCTGAGGGTATACTTGATTATTACGAATTGATATATTCGGAGTGTATTTTTTTATATATCCTTAAAAATGATTAAGGTGCGAGATATACATTAAGTAAGAGAATACTTATTGGTATAGTATTTTAAGTGTGCGAATACTTAGATACTATTGTGAACAGGAACATTCGGGGTTATTAGCTATCGCTATGAGAGTTTTCAAGTATAGCCTTATGTATTGAGAAGTAATAAATATTATATACACGACGTTGTTACACTATATATAATATGATACGAATAAAGATATCTGTGTGTGATTGGTATATTTGTTCTTCAGAGGCTGATTCCACGGGCTTTCCTTTGGCCTAGGGTTGGAACAGCAAGACTGTATATTTTCTCTAGTGCGATCTGGGGAGGTTGCGCGATGTGGGTGAATCCCTTGGCTTGAGGAGCAGGGAGAGTATATCCATGTGACACCCCGCTTAATTAAATACCGGGTAGCTACTCCTTTATTCCAATTAATACAAAATGTTTAGTTGGTTTAGTTCATAACATCACTGTCGAAAACATTTTTTTAAACAATTACTAGTCACCTAATATTTAAAAGTGAGTTGCTAATTTTATTAAATTAAATTAACATGCGATCAAATAAATTATAAGTTAACTATATCACATCCATATCACAACAGAATAATAATAAAATGATAAACTCAGTCTGGAGTAACACTCCCCTTAATATTAAAATTACTGAATAAAACCTAAAACAAAGTCTAAATAACTAAATAAATCCAAACTGAATTTAAAACTGATAGTCTGAGAGTGCTATCTCTAAATGGAAAGGGGTGACATGCCCTAACTGATAAATAACCCTGAATAAGATCAAATGCAAAATGTGGAGGCATCTAATACCGAGATCCTGTAACTTCCACAGCAGCTACAACACATTTATGGAATATAACTTTTATGCTCGGCGTCCCTGCGACGGGGCACCTAATAAAGTTTTACAAGAAAAAAATAGATTTGAAAGAAAATGGGTCAGATCCCGATGTGAAAACAGTTTAAATTACAGCAAGTGTTTAATTACATTAAACAGTAAATATTTTATACATGCTGATTACGTGTTCTCACATGAGTCCTTAACCCCTCAACTAATGTGCATGTTTAACGTATTTCCTTAACCCATCCTAGTTACGTTGCTAACTAACTAGTCTGTAATAACTTTCTATATTCAAATTATAATATAGGGGTCTTATTTGTATTATTCTATTATATTCAACATGTAACTCACCTTTTCATTTATCATAATTATTACATCAATTTCGATATGAATTATCTCATTTTTAATCCCATTCAAGTATATTCAAATATTCGTATTCACAATTTAACAATGTACCAGTTATAAGTGAAAGTAAACCATTTAGCATAAATATATAAATATGGCACCATCAAGCTAAGGTGAGGTGAACACATACTCTGCTATCGAATCCCGGTACATCACGTACATAAGGACTACGCATTCCGAACATCTCAGGAATCGTTTCAATAAGCCAAAATCACACATATTGGAGGCGAACATAATTCCCGAACACACGGGTCACGTACATACCTATGCTCCCATGGCCCGCAGACTTATTTACTCAAAATAAGCCATTCAAGGCCCTTATGTTCTCGAGGTACCAATCAAAATCCCCCACGTAGGCACACAAAGATTAGATAGCCCTTATTAATAACCCACCTCCGGTGATAGCAAGTATGGTAGGTATGTCATACACATAAAAATCCATATATTAAGCATTCACACAACTTAATTAATAGGTTGTATTATTAAGGGTATATTTCAGACTTATACCATTTGTCAAAATTCATACAATATGATTAATTAAGATGAGATATAATATAATTTGTCGATACATCTCACGTCGTAAATTTCAAGTACTTAATCCTAACCAAAGAGGTTACTAAGTCTTCAAACTTTCACAAATATTAATTCAGTACCCTTGGCTCTTTATTTATGTCTCATATCCTACTCATCACTCTTAATAATATAAATCATGTTCCGTATCGTAAAATAGGAAATTACTTGTCGAACCCTCGTAAATTCAATCATTATATTCCCAATTGATTCTAATATGTTCCCATGTTTTAAATTTCGCCCCTACTAGTTTCTCCTAAGTCCTAACGTCTTTACATAATCCCCTCGTTCATCTTTCAAAAGGCCGGAGTCGGTTAAATCCGAAAAAGGAATTTTTTTACAGATTCTGGGGAGATCGATCGATCATGAAGGTCGATCGATCGACCTATAAATGTCGATCGATCGATCATGAATGTCGATCGATCGATCAAGCAGGGCAGGCTACGAGTTTGCTTGTTTTAAAGTCCAATTCTTGCCTCAATTCATCAATTCAAGGTTTTAAACTCTAAATTAAACATCTAGGATCATTATACAACCTATCTACATGATTCTCAAGGTTCCATAACTGTAAATTCATCATCAATTGTTCTATTCTTGGATTAATCATCAAAATTTCATAAAAGTCTTTTCTTTCATATTTTCTTCAAGAATCATCATAATCTCTTCCTAAATCATAAATTAATTGCACATGGTATATGATCTAATATGTGAGATTCATCCAGAATCAAAATTTCATAAACATCCTACCAATAATTAAGATTTCCATCTCAAATTTCATGAGTTTTTCAGAATTTCAAGGATATCATCAAATACTTACTTTAACATGGATAATTTATTTGCTGAATCTTAATGGATTAAATCACTTGCCTTAGTTTAGAATTTATGATCCTTTGATGAAGATCTACGTTGATTTTCCTCCTCTTTTTCGATCATAATTTTCGCCGATAGTGGCGGCGGTTGGTGGTTGTGGCTTGGAAACCCCTTAGACTTCTTCTCTCTCCTCTCTTTGATCAAGACTTGTTTGTGACAAGTAATGACCCCCAAAGGGATCTAATATAATCTGAATTCCGTAGACAATATTCATGGGTTGTTTTCCCCCAAAATGGAAATTACGAAAATACCCTTCCGGGTTGCCGGTGTGGCCTAAAAATGCCCCGGGACCCAAACTAAACCCCCAATTAGTGTTTTCTGACTATCTCGACCCTTCCGGACACACCGTTACACTCAAAATGATCATATGGATGATATAATTTTATTTTACTTTTAGATTCAATTAAATTGATTTCTGACGCGTATGCGCGCGTCCCAACTAAATTTCCCGAATTGTCGTATTTATGACTTGCAACAATTTTAATCATTTCAATAATCATATCTCATAATATTTACCCAATGATATTCATCCTTATCATTATAATCAAATACTAAATCATATCTCGCTAGTATTTATATCCGGATTAATTTCCAATTAATTTCCATTTAATTAAATTAATCCCATTAAATAAAATCTATAAAATTACGGGGTATTACAATCCCCAGGTCATATCGTCCCGTGTTCGAGTACGATGTGTGTGTACTCCACTTGCAGAGGGAACCTGACTGCCTCCACCGTTGTTTGTTTTTACCATGATCATGAGTGAGTCTGTATTGGTAACGTGGTTGAGTGAGTAAACCCATATTCAGATAGGCACTATGAGACTGCATCCTCGAGTTATAGCTCGATGGGATGGTTATTATGCTTGTGATTTTAATAAGTATAATTATATTCATTGAGCATAGTACATTGCTTATATATGAAGATGAAATATCATATAAAGAAAATATATATAAAAGGTGAAAAGACTGATAAGGTGTATTTTCCCCTTCCGGTAGGTTATATCCGAATTTATATGAAAATGAATTATAGGTTCTAGTAAGAACTGTCTATATGTACATATTTATGCGATCTATATATATATATATACATATAAACATGTTATGTGCTGAGGGCCTAATGAATCTAGACGATCAATATGGTCAGGTAGTAGTGTATCGGGGGCTTCTTTGTTTTGATTTCGCTTCGCGAGACACCCCGCGCACGAACGTAGTGCATTGTTGAGAATGAGGAGAAGTTCAGCCCTCAGAACTCGGGTTTATAGGGATTTTCAGAGATTAGGTGAAATAGATTATTTAGGTAGGGTAGCTTAACTAGGTTGTTTAATAGGTATGCGTTAGGAGTGCACTATTAGAAGAGGGGTGATGGGTATCTCATGGGAGCTCGATACCAATTTAAATTTCGAATAATTCATATTATAAAAATATAGCATTTATGCACTTGCAAAATATTTTCACCACTCCGTCTTTGACCCGTTTATCTATTTTCCCCTCTTTTAATATATATATATATATATATATATATATATATATATATATATATATATATATATATATATATATATATAGGTGTCCAGACACAGGGACGACTGGATGATGATTCCTTCGAGTCAGACGTTTGCTGCAGCAGCTGTGGATGAATGCAGGTTTCTCATAGATGCTTCTATCATTGAGATCTAGTTAGGAGGTATTGTAGAAACATCTGGGCCGATAGCCCAAATGTATTTATTTATTTATTCTTTTCCCGCCTTTTAGTGCGGCATTCGAGTTGGTTGTATTATGTTAAACTGAGTGTTCGATTAATTTTTTTCAGTTTCAGTGTTCGTTTATATATAAACTGTTGTGATTGATTTAATTGAATGGTTTGTTTAAAAAGATTAGTTAAATAAAATTTTGACGCCAGCCTAATAGGTTATTAGTAATTAATTAAATTATTTTTCGACAGTGATGCTGACAATGAACCATATGAGACTCCTGTTTTAATTTGGTATAGGATTGATCACCCAATATATTATTAGGTGGGGTGTCATACATGGTATGAGAGCATCCGATTCTAGTATCCTTAGGAATCTGTGCGGACGTGCTACACTTTCAGCGTTGCTCTCGATTTGAGATAGAGGCTTAGGATTAGGATTTTTGATTCCTCTTGTGATATTTTGTTCTCCTACTATTGTATAAGATTATAGAAAATCTTTTGCGTTCTCGTTCGAGATTCGTGTTCTGACCGAGGAAGGGCGACTAAGGAGGGCCGTGATAAGGGTAGTAGGAGGCGGAGCCTAGCTGAAGCTGTTAGCTGAAGTTGGAGACCAGGACTGCAGTAGAGGTCACTCTCCTTGTGGCATTGGTTGGGGATTGTTGCAACGACTACTAAGGTATAGTAGTCTAAGTACCTCTATAGTAGAAGAGTGGTGCTAAAAGTTGAATTACCCAATGAAATAAAATTGGGAAAAGATTTAAAAGGGTCATTGATAAGGACCATACATTGAAGTTAAGTCATGTGAAGTAAGTGTAGAACTACTCAGTGGAAGTAGAAGGCTTGGAAGCTTTGGCTTAGAGCAGGGTATGGAAATACCCATAAGTGAAAATTCGAGGAAAATTTTTCACTCGTGGGAGCAATATTGAAATGGTGGTAACGGTAGTCACCTTGTAGAAAGGAGCAGGATGCTTTGCTCATAGAGGAATCTCACGGACGATTTTAACTGCAAATTCCTTTGGTTGATGAAGAAGGGAAAGAATGCAATTTTTGGATTTATCACATAAGGATCGGTCGGAGGTCGGCAGTGAATAAAGACTTACACGGAGAAGTGAACCTTGTACCGAAGTAAGAAAGGTACAATGAAGAGAGAGTCCTTCAAAGGAATGATAGGCTCACTAGAAAAGTGTTGCTAACACTTATGGAGAATGTGTGTTCATGGAACCCCATTGGTGGACATCCACCTGGGAAATTCATTGAAACAGGTCCGTTGAGGCCGGCGGTGTATTCTATTTTTGGTCGAAGGAGTTGAGGGAACTTCTAAGGTGAATATTAGGTTCAAGGCTATAGAGTCTAAGATATTGATAACCTTAACATGGTCAAGGTGGCCAGAGATGGGGAATGTTGCAATGTAGAGTGTATGTGACAACCCGCTCAACAAAATAAAGGGTGGCCAGCCCGATACTCCAATATAACAGGAATCATGGATGGAATCATTCTTAGCATCGCAACAATATAATAAGTATATGAGATAACCACCCTATATTTCAGAAAAACGGGTTGCCAAATTTTTTTTTATAAGTTAAAGAAAGAATGTAAACAACCCAATTTGAAAAGAAAGTGGAAACCCAAAAGAACTTATATTACATCTGCATCAAGTATACAATAAAGGGGACCGAGATGCTATCGGTCAATAGTCACTTACAACGTATTACAACAGTTTAATTAAATTACATAATACATTACAATAAGCAAATACAAAAGCTTGGGCCACACGCCCGAGTAAAAGACCCGATCATAACTAGAGTATAAAAATGAAGGCGTCTATAACCACATATCCCGTAATATCCGCAAAGTATCACGACTCACCAAAAACACTGAAATAGGAAAGTCAGTATGGGCGTCCTTACGACGGAGCAGCTGAGCGAATATAGGGTTCATGCACCACAACAAATATGAACAGGTATATGATCACCAGATGAATAAAGAGTATGACAATTATGAACAGTTAATCATGATAGATAAATAAGAACCTACCTACACGATTTTAAAGCATGAGTTAAGACAATTTTCATTATCATGAGTTTAAATCAATTATGCAAAAAGGAGGTGAATGACTAACATTAATAAAAAGCCTTCATCTCTTTTTACACTGTTTCATTTCATCTTTCCGTTCCTTATCAGGAAACATAATGACAATTATATGCTCTTTGTGGCATTTATCATCAATCAAGTCCAACTTGAATAAGAATAGTTATATTCATATACATATAACGATTCTAAGACCGCCCATCCGGGTTTCCCCACTGTGCGCGCCCCTAAATGGCTATCATCTTTCAGGGTCTATCACCAAGACAACCTGGGATCTTATATCGCAAGACGTCGGGAAGAGGCCATATGCTTGCGAGTGAGTCATAACCACACCCAAAATTACCTCACTGGCGCAGAAAAACATATAATAACCGATCATATGGCCTAGGGATATATTCACCCTGTATTCATTAGCCAGGGGACTTCACGTCACGAGGGCAACTTCCCTTATGATAGCGATTTAGAGAGGTGTGCTTAAGTAAATTACCATTTACCATTTTCATGATTAAGTAAATTATCATTTACCATATTAATTTCCGATTCCATTTTTATAAATACATCACATTTTATCCGGAGCTATACATAATTCATGTCATCATTACAACCTCAAAGAATGAATAAACTCTCCATTTATTCCCCAAACATTTTAGGGTATTATAATAAACCATCAAGACTATCATACTCAATTGAGCTTCTAAAGTCTCCCAATATGACCTTACAACACCTACTTTTCTAATAATTTACTAAAGGAAAAGTAGGCCCTAACATCAATTTGTACACCCCCGGAATAACCCCCATATAATCCATTTCTAATGTAGGGTAGTTAACTAGCTCATCTAGGACTCTAGGACTCTAAGTTTACTTCATACAAGAAGGTTCCTAGGTCCTAAGCCTAAGGAAAAAGGGTTAAAATTGAGTTAGAAAAATAACTCAAAACAGCAGGATTTCCGAATCGATTCGCCCTGGCCGAATCGATTCGGTATGAAAGCAAATTGATTCGGACCAGCCGAATTAATTCGGACAGGAGAACCTGACTTTTTGCAACCTACCGAATCGATTCGGCCAGGCCGAATCGATTCGGTCCATTCAGACTTGTAAGCTGCCTTTCTAGAGAATCGATTCGCTAGGGGAGATTCGATTCGCTCCTCCCAGAATAGCCAATTTCGGCTATGGAGTCTTAGACTCCAAATTTACCCCAACTCATTTCTACCCAAATCAAGATCATTTATTTCTATCAACCAACCATAAATGCATCTAGCAACTAAAATTTACACCGACAAACATTTAAATCAACTTACAAGGGTTCAAAACCTATAAATCCATTAAAACCCTAAAAATGATAAACCATAACCAATCCATAACAATCAAAACAAATTATTCATCCTAAACCATACATTAGCAAGTAGAAAAATTTCCTTGAGGTAGAAATCTCAGATTTCCTTTGGTAGAAACAATCCCAATCTTCAATCTCTTCTTTCTCTTCTCTTTTCTCCACAATTTCTCTTCCTCTTTCTCTCTCTAGGTTAGCAAATACACTCTTAAGAGAATAAATGAGGAGCACGACTAAATCGTGGCTTTAGTCTAAATTCCCAACTTAAGTGGCTAATACCGCATCAAAATGACTCACAGCTACGTATTTAAGTTAAAACCAGTCAAAAGAGCCCGAAATACAAAAATACAATATGACACTTATTTTGACCATCTCACACATTTCGGGACTAACTACGCCCTCTAAATTGGCATCCGATAATTTTATAAATCATTTCAAGTTCCGATTTCATTTAAATCATAATTGTCATTTAATGCATATGACACTATAAAACGTAACATGATGATATTTACATACACATACAGTA
Organism: Sambucus nigra; assembly: GCA_949130495.1. Taxonomy (NCBI): domain Eukaryota; kingdom Viridiplantae; phylum Streptophyta; class Magnoliopsida; order Dipsacales; family Adoxaceae; genus Sambucus; species Sambucus nigra. Next base: position 178,725,665 of record OX422219.1, read on the forward strand.
AATACGCAACAATCTAGTAAATATTTACTTTCAACTCATTCAATTAATACTTACTCCATTTTCCAACATTTTACATAATTACTTAATGCAGTAAATTAATATAAAATATGTCTCTCAAAAGTGAGGGTTGTTACATACTCCCCCCCCCCTTACGAGGGAGTTTTGCCCTCAAAATTCAAGCATACCTTGCAAGAAGAGATGCAGATACTTTTCCCGCATATCATCCTCATGCTCCCACGTTGATTCCTTGGCGTCGTGATGACCCCATTGAACTCGCACCAAGGGCACCACTCGCGATCTCAATCTATGCTCCCCGTGCTCTAGGATTGCAACTGGTTGTTCTTCATACGAAATATCGGGTTATAAATCTATATCCTCCAATGGAATATGCCAAAGGGATCTTTCACACCTCTTATACTTTTTTAAAGAGGATACATGAAACACATCATGGATTTGTTGTAAAGGTTTCGATAAGGCAAGTTGATACGCCACTGGGCCTACCTTGGCAATAATAGGAAAAGGTCCAACATAACGCGGCGCAAGCTTTCCTTTCTTTCCAAATCACTTTATACCTTTCATTGGCGATACTCGTACCAAGACTTGATCTCCAACTTCCATCTCTACATGCCTTCTATTCGCATCGGCATAACTCTTTTGACCATCTTGAGATATTCGGATGCAATTCCGGATGAGTTCAATCCTGAAAGAAGTATCCTGGACCATTTTAGATCCAAGAAATTTATTATCGCCCACCTCCAATCAACAAGCGGGTGATCTACACAACATTCCATAAAGTGCCTCGTAGGGTGCCATCCTAATAGTAAATTGGTACGAATTATTATAAGCAAATTCGACCAAAGGGAGATATTGTTCCCAACTACCTTTGAAATCAAGCATACACATTCGGAGCATATCCTCAAACATTTGGTTGACTCTTTCTGTCTGCCCATCTGTTTGAGGGTGATAAGAAGTACTCAATTTTAATTCGGTTCCCATAGCCTCATGGAAACTTCACCAAAAGTGGGAAACAAAAATCTTATCTCGGTCAAAAAACTATATTTATGGTTACCCCGTGGAGTATAACAACCTCCGCGATAAATAGCCGGGCATAACGAGCAGTCTCATAATCTGTGCGCACGAGTAGGAAGTGTGCCGACTTAGTCAAGCGATAAAAAATTACCCAAATAGAATCATGACCGCTCTGCGACATTGGTAATCCTGTGATAAAGTCCATCGAGATGCTCTCCCACTTCCACACCGATATCTCGAAAGGTTGTAACAAACTTGTTGGTCTTTGATGATCTACTTTCACCAATTGACTAGTGGTACATTGGGAAACAAACTAAGAAATATCCCGCTTCATGCCCGCCCACCAATACTGATGGCGCATGTCTTGGTACATCTTGTCCCCACCAGGATGCACTGAAAATTTAGACCCATGAGATTCCATTATCACGACCCATCTCAATTCCCCTTCTTCCGGGACAATGAGTCTCCCAAGGAAACGTAACCCACCCTCAGATCTGATAGAGTAGGATTCTGCTCCCTCGATCAATAATTGGCGTATATGGTTCTGACAGCCTTTGTCCCTTCATTGAGCTTCCACCACCTTTTCCCCAATAGTAGGCGGAACGGTCATCATAGACATAAATGCCCTAGCAACCGTGTCCTCCTGACTAAGCTTCTTCCATTTAGCTTTCCATACCTCTGCTAACTGCCCTTCGGGCTTTCGACTTAACGCATCTGCCACCACATTCGCCTTGCCCGGGTGATAGTGGATGTCAAATTGATAGTCTTTCACAAACTCTAGCCACTGGCATTGGCGCATATTTAAATCTCTCTGGGAAAACAAATATTGCAATGATTTGTGGTCCGTGAAAAGACTAAATTTCTCCACTAGGAGATAATGCCTCCAAATCTTTAAGGCAAAAACAACTATGAAATGTTCCAAATCATGCACCGGATAATTCTTTTCATGGGGCTTTAGCTTGCGACCCGCTGCTCTTGTTGTAGTACACCTCCCAATCCTTGTTGAGATGCGTCGGTAAAGACTAAATATTCTAATCCTGGCCTTGGCAACGCAAGGACTGGAGCAGAAGTCAACCTATCCTTGATCTCGTCAAAATATGACTGACAAGAACATCCCAAATAAACCTCACCCCTTTCCAGGTTAAATTTATCAAAGGGCTAGCAATTTTTGAAAAACCCTTGATAAACCGGCGGTAATAACCAGCCAAACCCAGAAAATTATGAATCTCGATAGGTGTCGTGGGCTGACCCCACTCCTTCACCACAATAACTTTACTTGGGTCTACTGAGATACCCTGGGCTGTCACAATGTGACCAAGGAACTGTACTTCCTGCAAACAGAAACCACACTTCTCTAACTTGGTATACAACTGATGATCCCTCAACGTCTGCAAGACCAACCACAAATGAGTAGCATGATCGACCTCTGTTTGAGAATACACTAGGATATCATCAATGAACACGATGACAAACTGGTCCAGGAAGTCCCGGAACACCCTATTCATGAGGTCCATAAACACGGTGGGGGCATTGGTTAGCCCAAAAGGCATAACCAAAAATTCGTAGGACCCATATCTCATTAGGAAAGTAGTCTTGGACACATCTTGCTCCCGTATCCGCAACTGGTGATACCCCGTTCTCAAATCTATTTTTAAGAAGTACGACGCTCCCCTAAGTTGATCAAACAAATCATAATCCGAGGTAATGGGTATTTGTTCCGGATGGTGACTTTATTCAACTCCCCATAATCTACACACTACCAGAGAGAACTGTCTCTCTTATTCACAAATAACACCGGAGCACCCCACGTCGACGTACTATGCCTAATGAACCCTTGCTCTAACAAGTCTTGAATCTGATCTCTTAACTCCCTTATCTCAACAGGAGCCATATGGTACGGGGATCTAGCAATAGGTCTCGTTCCTGGTGCTAAATCGTTTATAAACTCAATCTCCCTACTTGGAGGCAAACCCGATATTTCCCGAAACACATCTTGGAAATCTCTAACAACCGAAATTGAATCTAAGGAAACGACTACATCCTGAGAAATCTCTTCCACAATACAATACAAGTAAGTTCTAGTACCTCCTTCTGAATGAGGCATAACCACTAGAAACATTTCTTGCCCCGGAACGGCAAAAACTATACTCTTCCCATAGCAATTAACTATCGCATGATACTTCACTAGCCAATCCATACCCTGGATTACATCATACCAGACCATATCAAGGACGAGCAAATCGGCCTCAAAACATAAGTTACCAAGATTTATTCCTATTTGTTTACAAACAAAGAAAATGAGTGAACCATCACCCATAGAAGATTCAACACTAGTGAAGGTACTTTCCGCAGATTTAATCAACTCTGTAGACTGAGCAAAACTTCTAGAATTGAACGAGTGTGTCGCACCGGTATCAAACAATACATGACCCATGTGCCCCTGAATGAGAAACTTACCCTCAATAGCTGGCGGCAATGGAGGGGCAGGAGGAAGCATAACATCCTTAATATGGTAAACATGCCCATATTGTAGCTGTCCTTGTTGTGAAGGGACAACTGGGTTAGGTACTTGTGGTGGTAACTGGAACTGTGGATGCTATGGAACCCTAGAAAACTGTCCCCCGATAAAATGTGGACACGCCTTCTTGAAATGGCCCAACTCTCCACATTGAAAGCATCGATTCGACATATTCTCCGGATTTCGGCCCTGGTTATTTCTAAACTTCCCAACTCCTTGGTCTGGATGGCCTCTACCCCCATTACCACCCCGACCGACTGGTAGTTATTGTGGGCCACCTTTACCATTCCTAATATTACTGCCACCAACATTGAATCCACCAAACGCTGCCGTTTAGACATGTCCCCTTGTTGGGGGTCCCTTTCTTTCTATTTATTTCTCGAAGATTGGGATGAGGGAAATGCTCCTCCTCCTATCCCATTTCCTCCAGGTTTCCATGCTTGCCCCATAACTGAAGCCTTCTTACTACCTTGAACATACAACCGATGTTCTTGACAATGGAGTAATGCTGCATTCATCACCTCTCCAAAAGTTTGCAAAGCTGGATTGCCCAGCAAATGTTGTCATATCCTCCAGTGCAAACCCCCAATAAATTTGGATATCCTCCTCTCCTACGGAGTCACCTCATCCGGTACAAAACTGGCTAACCGCGTGAATTCCTCTTCATACTCCGCAACTGAATGCTCTCCTTGCACCACATCTTAAAGTTTTCTTCTCATCTCCCTTTGAACTACGGGAGGAAAATACTTCCGATCAAACAGAACCCAGAAATCATTGATGGTTATAGCATCCCTCTGCTCTGGCGTAGTCATCGACTCCCACCATTGTAGTGCAGCTCCGACTAATTTAAAGGTAGCAAGGATTTATTTTCTTTCCTCACTACACTCCACTATGCGCAGATGGCATTGCATATCCTTTTTCCACTGATTAGCTACTATGACGTCAGATCCTCCTTGAAATTCTGGGGGATGGCCCTTTAAAAAATTACTCTCTAACTCTCTCCCATGGAGAAGGTCCCGCAGGAACTTGTACCTCTTGAGCTCATTACGGTTGAGATTGTGGTAATTGCTGAACTACGACAGTCATCGCTGCGCTGACCGCTTGGGACACAATATTTGCTACCTTAGTAGAATTTATAGTTCCTTGCTGCGACGGGGGAGGACCTACCTCCTCTTCTACAACTCTATTCCTTCTAATGGGATGACCTCTCTTAGGCGGCATCTGAGACAAATAAATAATAAAATTAGAATACTATTTAGAACAATCTATTTTGCAGAAGATCACAAACATAGACATCAAAACAGTCCTAACATTAAGCTCTATATCAAAGAACGCTACGGTAGAACGTGACAAGTACGCATAGATCCTAAAGACTCTAGAACCTGATGCTCTGATACCATATGTGATAACCCGCTCACCAAAATAAGGGGTGGCCAGTCCGATACTCCAATATAATAGGAATCATGGATGGAATCATTCTTACCATCGCAACAATATAATAAGTATACTGGATAACCACCCTATATTTCAAAAAAATGGGTTGCCAAAAATTTGTTTTATAAGTTAAAGAAAGAATGTAAACAACCCAATTTGAAAAGAAAGTGGAAACCCAAAAGAACTTATATTACATCCGCATCAAGTATACAATAAAGGGGACCGAGATGCTGTCGGTCAATAGTCACTTACAACGTATTACAACAGTTTAATTAAATTACATAATACATTACAATAAGCAAATACAAAAGCTTGGGCCACACGCCTGAGTAAAAGACCCAATCATAACAAGAGTAAAAAAATGATGGCGTCTATAACAACATATCCCGTAATATTCACAAAGTATCACGGCTCCCCAAAAACATCGAAATAGGAATGTTAGTACGGGCGTCCTTGCAGAGAAGCACCTGAGCGAATATAGGGTTCATGCACCACAAGAAATATGAACGGGTCAGGGCCCGATTTTATATTATCACCAGATGAATAAAGAGTATGACAGTTATGAACAATTAATCATGATGGATAAATAAGAACCTACCTACACGATTTTAAAGCATGAGTTAAGACAATTTTCATTATCATGAGTTTAAATCAATTATGCAAAAAGGAGGTGAATGACTAACATTAATAAAAAGCCTTCATCACTTTTTATACTATTTCATTTCATCTTTCCGTTCCTTATCAGGAAACATAATCACAATTATATGCTTTTGTGGCATTTATCATCAATCAAGTCTAACTTGAAAAAGAATAGTTATATTCATATACATATAACGATTCTAAGACCGCCCATTCGGGTTTCCCCACTGTGCGCGCCCCTAAATGGCTATCATCTTCCAGGGCCTATCACCAAGACAACCTGGGATCCTACAATGCAAGACGTTGAGAAGCGGCCATATGCCTGCGAGTGAGTCATAATCACACCTAGAATTACCTCACTGGCCCAGAAAAACATATAATAACTGATCATATGGCCTAGGGATATATTCACCCTCATTCATTAGCCAGGGGACTTCACCTCACGCGCGTAACTTCCCTTATGATAGCGATTTAGAGAGGTGTGTTTAAGTAAATTACCATTTACCATTTTCATGATTAAGTAAATTATCATTTACCATATTCATTTCCGATTCCATTTTTATAGACACATCACATTTTATCCGGAGCCATACGTAATTCATGTCATCATTACAACTTCAAAGAATGAATAAACTCTCCATTTATTCCCCAAACATTTTAGGGTATTATAATAAACCATCAAGACTATCATACTCAATTGAGCTTCTAAAGTCTCCCAATATGACCTTACAACTCCTAGTTTCCTAATAATTTACTAAAGGAAAAGTAGGCCCTAACATCAATTTGTACACCCCCGGAATAACCCCCATATAATCCATTTCTAATGTAGGGTAGTTAACTAGGTCATTTAGGACTCTAGGACTCTAAGTTTACTTCATACAAGAAGGTTCCTAGGTCCCAAGCCTAAGGAAAAAGGGTTAAAATTGAGTTAGAAAAATAACTCAAAACAACAGGATTTCTGAATCGATTCTCCCTGGCGGAATCGATTCGGTATGAAAGCAAATCGATTCGGACCAGCCAAATCGATTCGGATAGGAGAACTTGACTTTTTATAACCTACCGAATCGCTTAGGCCAGGCCGAATCGATTCGGTCCATTTAGACCTGTAAGTTGCCTTTCTAGTGAATCGGTTCGCTAGGGGCGAATCGATTCGCTCCTCCCAGAATTACCAATTTCGGCTATGGAGTCTTTGACTCCAAATTTCCCCCAACTTATTTCTACCCAAATCAAGGTCATTTATTTCAACCAACCAACGATAAATGCATCTAACAAATAAAATTTACACCGACAAACATTTAAATCAACTTACAAGGGTTCAAAACCTATAAATCCCTTAAAACCCTAAAAATGTTAAACCATAACCAATCCACAACAATCAATACAAATTATTCATCCTAAACCATACATTAGCAAGTAGAAAACTTGCCTTGACGTAGAAATCTCAGATTTCCTTTGGTAGAAACAATCCCAATCTTCAATCTCCAATCTCTTCTTTCTCTTCTCTTTTCTCCACAATTTCTCTTCCTCTCTCTCTCTCTAGGTTAGCAAATACACTCTTAAGAGAATAAATGAGGAGCAAGACTAAATCGTGGCTTTAGTCTCAATTCCCAACTTAAATGGTTAATACCGCATCAAAATGACTCACAACTACGCATTTAGGTTAAAACCAGTAAAAAGTTCCCGAAATAAAAAAATACAATATGGCACTTATTTTGACTATCTCACACATTTCGGGACTAACTACGCCCTCTAAATTGGCATTCGGTAATCTTATAAATCATTTCAAGTTCCGGTTTCATTTAAACCATAAATGTCATTTAAAGCATATGACACTATAAAACGTAACATGATGATATTTACATACACATACTGTAAATATGCAACAATCTAGTAAATATTTACTTTCAACTCATTCAATTAATACTTACTCCATTTTCCAACATTTTACATAATTACTTAATGCAGTAAATTAATATAAAATATGTCTCTCAAAAGCGAAGGTTGTTACAGTGTAGAACCACATGGTTATTCCTTGTCAGGTAGGAGTTAAAGGACAAGAGTAGGGTGACTAGATGGGGCATTGGTCAAAGTAGTTTTGGGGTTCAGTTAGGACAAGTGCACCATGTTCGAGAACCAATTGGAGTAGCTAGGAAGGTTGGCAAAGTGGTTGTTAGGAGTTTCATCTCAGATGGAGGAGGTATATTTTTGTGTGACTAGATAGAGTCGCGGTATTTCGTTAGCCCTAGATTCATGTGTGATTAGAATTTACTGGTTGTATAGATAAAATTACATAGTTTATATCTATATATTTTTTCGCAGTAGCGGGGCTCAATTTTCTTCATTCGTTATGAACATGGGTGTTGGCATGTCGAGCTTATACTTTTTTTGTACTGCTCATTTTGTATGTGATATACGAGTATGGTGTTAGTTTGAGTATAATATGTTCTTAGTGGATCGGAGCGATAGCAGTCTAATGATTGCAAGACTATCGTATCCGTGGTTCCGGGGTGGAACGGGTTATTGTTACGGTATCTCACCTGGATACATGTTGAGTTTGCCTTTATTATATGGGTAGATGGAACTTTGGTGAGTAAACACTTCATTATCATGATTCGAGTGCGTGGCGACCTTATAGATATGATTTAAGGTATGCAGGATTTATTGTTGAGCTGTGAGCTTAAGCTTGTTGCTGTTTGCGTAATAACTTAGTGCTAGTATAAGCGCTTGGTGGTGTGGCTCCTGGAAAGAAATATAAGTTCAGACAACCTTTTTGTTGAAAGAGGGGATAGGGTTATCCCGATTGTATATTTGAAGCTAACGGACCTCCACGACCAATAAAGTTAAGCAGTAGTGTATAGGAGGGGTTCCTTGTTTTGATTTCGCTTGCGAGACACTCCACACATGAACCTTAACGACGTCGGGAGTGGAGAGATGTTATAGGATGCAAGGATGTTGGTTTTTATGATAAGTTACCTAGTGTGGAGAAAACACTATGGAATGAGAGTCGTGTAATGATGGCATGCTTATGAAGATAAAAGTGCTATGAAAAAACACTGAAATGTTTCTCTCACCACGAGTATATGGGTGAGGCAGGAGTTAGAGGAAATGGAGTTAAGGCTTGTGGCCAGGCCTTGAATAGAAGGCAAATTCAGAAGAAGTATGTTTTATATAGAAGGTTCGTAACACCTTTGCATAGAGTAGGCGCCCAGATTAGATAGGCTTTCTATTTTTCCAAAATGGAAGGACATAGTGGTAGATGTATGTTAGTAGGTTAGCGAGGTAGGATTTAGGACGTACCGCTGGTGTGCCTTAGGCTGTTATATCTCGATGATTGATGATGTGAGGAAGTAGTGTAATGGGAGGGTTCCTTTTTTGGATTTTACTTTGCGAGACGTCCCACGCATGAACCTGAGCAAATGTCCGAAATTGAGATAGGTCTTGGACACTAGGGATAGTTAGAATAGTACTCATTTTGCGTACGTTGGAAACACATCGATCTTAGGATTATTAGGAAGTAAGGCCAGAAGGACTAGTGTCCCCGATATAAGGATATAGTTATGAGTTAATCACGAGAAGATTGGTGGGTTACCCTTGAGGAGGATTGGATTTCTAGGTAGAGGAAGCATTGAATCTTGAGAAGATTGTTGAGAATACCGAGGTGTTAGCACCAGGCCAAGAAAGAGAGGACCATCCTTAGAGAGAGTGTTACGCCTGTGACATTTGCAATACTGTGCTGATAGGCACGGATTATAGGGTATATATGCACCTCGGTAAGTTGGTTCTATATACCTCCATGAATAGAAGGGGGCATAGTATATAAAATGGAATATTATACCATGAGGCAGTCATAAATGGATTTGAAGTTTGTCAGATGAAACGTCATAGGAGGCATGTGATAATCCAATGGTGTAGGTGCAACAAGAGTTAGTACACCTAAGATAAGCAATCAGATGACGGGAGTAGTCGAGCGTTATGGTAACTTCCTTTTGGAAGGAGTTAGATGTCCTGATGTAGATGAGTGGACACTTGGAGTAGAAAATCTCCGATAGGATCAATAAGTTAGAGCGGCGGTTATGGGATCGTTTTATGCGATTATAAAAGCACTAGGTACGATGTGACATTAGAGTTAACATTACGACGAGGTAGAGTTACAACATATGGACATTTAGAGGAGCTTGTTGTTAAGTTAGTGCGTTAGAATATAAACCTTGGAATAGGCGGGTACCATGAACGAGTGCATGGTTGAGTGCTGTTGTGTTAGTACCATTCGACTCTTGTGCACTAGAATGTAATGTGATTAACGATCATAGGTTGGTAGAATCGGTCGTATTCGAATTTCGGGGATGAAATTCTGTTGTAAGGGGGAGAATATAATACCTCGCACTTTCGTGGATATTTAAATTTCATAAATAGGCGTAATTTGGAGAATTGAGCAATTTCTCTGAAAAATAATATTTGGAGTTTATGAGGGTTAGAGGATTTTTGGTGTGTGTTACATTTACTTTTGGGATTAAATAAATGAGTTGGAGCATTTTAATTCCACGTCGCAATTGGGTAAAACGACAAAGGATAATATTGTAATTGGTAAAACCGTATTGAGATGTGTTGGGTTTAATTAATTAATTTTAGTTAAGTGACTCGGATGGAGATTTCGAATGTGAGGTTGGTTCCGGAATGGCCGAGATAGTCAGAATAGAGTATCCGGGGGTAGTATTTAGGTTCAGGTGATTTTCGGACTAATAGGGGCTTGCAATTGAGTAAACGAGTCATTTTTGGGTTTAAAATGGATAAACCCTTATTATTTCCTATAAAAGGCACGGTAGAGGGAAAGAAAGAAAGAAAAAGAGAGAAGAGAAGAGAGGAAGGAAGGGAGGGAGAGAAAAAAGGAGATTTTTGGCCAAATTCCGCAGGATTCGACTCGAGGTCGTCGGATTTTATCCACGAGTTTACTTGCTTTATACTTTTGAATGCATATCTCATGTCATAATTGGTGTGTAAAACCAAAAAGATTTCCGGGATGGGTTTTCGTGAATTAAAATGGGTTTTTCGAAAAATTAACGAATAAACCCCGGATAATATTTAATTCGAGAAACTTAGATATTTATGGAAATTAGTTGTTAATTTTTGGTTCTAGGATAATTAGAACTTATTTACCTTGAGTATATATAGTTGGTTCTGATTAAAGGAGGTTGGGAGAAGAGATAAAAAGGTTGGAGGTTTGTTAATGGTCGAAATAGGGACCGGAGAAGAAGCTGCCCTGTTTGGTCGATCGATCGACGGCCAAGGGTCGATCGATCGACCCTACAGATATTTTGGCAGTATCAGCTAGTGTTGTTTAAATGGGATAAATTCCAAATTAAATTGTTTATAACTTATTTATTTGAAGAAACACTACACCAAATATGCCGAATTGTCAAGGTCATTGACCTTGACAAATCCAACTTGTCAAGGTCAATGACCGTGACATTTCCTGGCGAGACAACTTTTTTTGTCACGGTCGTGTCACGGTCATTGACCTTGACACAAAACTCGCGTTTTGTGTCACAGTCGTGTCGCGGTCAATGACCGTGGCACGTTTGTCACGATTTATAACCGTGACAAAGCCGTGATCCTTTTTAAAAAAATTGTCACAACCATTGACCGTGACACATCCGTGATAACTTTTTGTCGCGGACGTGTCACGGTCAATGACCGTGACAATTCTGGGCAGAATTTTAAAAAAATTTGCTGGGCAGTATGGCCACTGCCACTGCCCAGCAGTATATTTGTACCTGTTATAGCAACGTTGTATCTGTTCCAAACATCGTATATCCAAACAAACTAAAGATAATGCAAATATATATTCATGACGATATAATCCAAATATTCAAAATAGAAATAATATAAATGACGATATAATCCAAATATAATTAAAATGGACAAACTTAAAAATAATGTTACTACATGTCTTGGGTAAATGTGAGGAGGTGAGTAGGCCACACGACATACGAATTGACGCACCCACTAATATACATCGTACCGCATTGTTCGCGCAACCACAATAGGGAGTTCTCCTTCCCGGGTATGACATGCGTGACGAGCACCCTGGACTCCATCTGTTGAAGCGCACGTCCATGAACTATTCCACCCTCGACGATATTCGGGTCCCTCAACCCCCGCCCTATCCGGTGGCCATCAAATACGTCCAATATGAACACGCTCGGCCAACAAAGTGTCGACATTGGTCTGTTGAAGGGCGCCAAATAGGGAAGTGGATCATCGAAGTACGAACGTGTCGGTGATAAAGCAGCGAGGTCCACATCATCGTCATCCTGCGCCTCGTCCTCCCGCACCTCCTCCTCCACCGCCTTCTCCTTCCCTTTCCCTTTCCCTTTACGGTCTCCGCCCAACGTACGCTTCATGAATGCGTATATATCTTGGACCGTCGCCTCCAAACGGGACAGCTTCGCGTCGTGTGAATCCATCGTTCGAGCCAACCCGGTGTCGCTCGTCTCCAATCCGATGATCCTAGATTTGGCCACCCGCGAGCTCACCCCCTTGTCCTCCCCTTGCGATCAGAGCCAAGCACTTGGCTGAGTGCATCTGTGGACAAAGATGCCTTGTCGGCATCAGACTGCGACTCATGCACTTCCTTAAGCTTTGCCTGAAACGACAAAAAGCACATGATTAGTAAAATAAGTAAACTAAAAAATTATAACGTAATTAACAAAAATTAAACTGTCGGATTATTTACAATCGTGGCCGCGACGCTCGGGGACACCTCCTTGTCCTTCCCCTTCTTCGTTCGAAGAGCCACATAAGTATCGAGCCTATGTGGCTTACCCTCTGGCCCACTCCCCACCCCCTGAAATAAAATAAAGTAAAGTAAAATTAGTATCGGCCCCGCAAAGTAAAATAATGAAGAATAATATATTTCTGTAGTTATAAAGAAATTAAATCTTACCTGCATCCTATGCTCCACCTCGGCGTAAGAGGTCCGGCCGGAGTAGTGCACGTCCGTCGTTTTTGCCCGATTTTTCCTCCCCAATTGGCGAGATGCCAATTGTCGATCCTCGATCTCATTGTCAATGAACTTCTGCCATTGTGCCAATGAGATCGGCTCCTTGGGGGGGACAGATTCACGCCATTGGATAATCGACTCTCGTGTTTTTCTAAAGTACCGTGCCCGCATATTTTTTTTCCACGACTTGAGTTGCTCCCTAATCTGCTCCAACACGGGATCGCGTAGCTTTGGATCCAAGTTGAATTGTTCCTGTCCAACAAATACAATGTTAGTTGCGAATAAATATAAATATAAATATTCATATAAATATATTACCTGTAGTGCCGCCCAAACAGCTAACTTGAGCTCATATGGCACCTCCTTCCAACTCATAAACCCTAGGCCGATGACTGTCTTTAGCAGCTCGAGGGATCTCTCTAGTATCTCCGATTTGCTCTCGACAGTAATCCAAAATTTTCCATATTTGGGGAGCCTAGGGGCGGAGGAGCCCTCGTCGCCTCCGCTACCACCGAGCACAGACGACATCATCATAAACAGCATTATCATCTTCGCCTTAATATCTGAAGGAGACATTTGCTGTAAAAAAATGTTATTAGTACAGATAAAAAAAATGTTAATAGTACACATACACACACCCCTACCCCACCCCCACCACACACACGCACACGTCATGCCACTTTTAAAACTAACCAACCCAACTTTTCATCAATTAAACTAACAATTAAAGTATACAATTATTAATTTACTAATTTACAATGAGGGACAATCCTACTTTCATATGAAATTGGCACTAATTATTAATTTACTTTCATCTTAAACTATACAATTAAAATTACAATTAAAGCTATACAATTTCTTAATTAAAGATATACAATTGTTAAAATTGCCCCTCCACACCCCCCACACCCCACCCCCACCCCCACTACACCCCTTGCCCCCCTCCCCCCGCTACGCACACACGTACACACCTACGCACACACACACACACAACCCACCCCCACCACCCCACCCCCTCCCCCCACCACGACCGTGACAACTACATTTATTGTTTATCAATAAAATTATGACATGAGATAATTATAATTGGAGCATAAATTTCATTATCATAAAGGGATAAATCCAACCAAGTACAGAGATTCTACAAATTAAAGTGAGAATTAAATTTAAGACTTTCTAACAACATGCATGTGTATGGATTCTACATAGTTGGGCACGAAAGTAACTAATGATATTCCTAAAAACATACAATTGGCAACATTTTGTGAATTTACTAAACTTTATATAATATTATCAAATTCTGTTAAAAAATTATCTAGGGTTTTACCTAATTGAATTAATTTCATGAATAAAATTATTATCAATTTAAATATTTATATAATTAAATTTAACATATGAATTCTAGAACTTTTAGGTAAATTTAACATATTAAATTTATATAGTTAGAAAATTCCACCTCCACCCCCACCCCCTCCCCCCACCACACCCCACCTCCACTACCCCCCTCCCCCACCACACACCACCATACACACACATATACACATACCCCACCCCCTCCCCCCACCACACCTGCACCACCCCACCCCCATTACCCCCTTCCCCCCTCCCCCACCACACACCACCACACACATATATACACACACATACACATATACATATACACACATATATATACACACATACACATACACATACACATACATATAGAAATGAAAGAGAAAGAGAGGAAATATACCTTAGAGAGAGAGAGAGAGCAGAAATCGCGGATGAGAGAGAGAGGGGGGAAACCAAAAAAGGTGGGAAAAAAGAATCCTAGGGCTTTTTTTGCTACAAAAGTTGTCACGGTCGTGTCAAGGTCATTGACCGTGACATCAGCTGGATGAACTTCAATAAGGGCTGGAAAGTCTCTTTTGGATGTTGGGGTGGACATTGACTCGTTATTTGACGAGCATGATCCAGGCCCGAAGTCGGTTGTGGATGAGGCAGCTGCCCCTGCTATTGATGAAGGTGTTCCTACTACTCGGACCATTCCTGCTGGTGCTCATCCTGCCAGGGGACAGAAGTTGCTCCATCTGAGGGAGGTTCTCTTACTGCTGTGGATAAGGGAAAGCAACCAACTACCTCTGAACAAACTGAGGTTGCCAGTTAGACTGTTCTGAGGACTTCTTTTGTATTTTTTTTTTGTACTATTATTTCCTTTTGATCCTAATGTACTTGGAACATTTCTTTTTAGTGAAATGAAATCGTTTTCCTTTCTATATACTGATTCTTCTGCTTTTTAATACTTGCATGGCTTGTAGTTGATTGATGTTGAGGAGTATATACCTGCTACTTCTCAACTAGGACCGATCCTTGGCCCTAATGCTAGTAACCAAGTTCCCCAAGCCTTTGTAATGATTTGTAAGTCCCTTAGGTCGAGGAACCAGAGTTATAAAGACCAATCCAAGATTATTGCCAAATTAAAGGATAGACTTCAGGAGATGGAAGAAGTTGGCACCTCTGTTCAAGAAGAAGTGAACGCTTTGAGGGGTAAACTTCAAGATGCCTCCGAGATCAATCAAGTCAGAGAAGTTCTTCAACAGGAGAATGAAACTCTGAGGAGGGAGGTGTATCTACTTAGAGAGAACATGCCAAGCATCGCACCTCAAGTGTTAACGGGCTCCTCCTCATCAGCTGGTATGCGAGCTGGCACAGATGATGGGCGTGCAGCTAGGGAGGCTGACGAGATTTGAGGAGATGTTCGCTGGTCTTATGTGATAGCTACTGGGCTTTAAAGAGATTTCACACTGCTGAGGCATCTATTCAAGAAAGGTCCTCGGTGAGTGTGGGCTAATGGCTATGATCAGGGTTGGACATATGCTCCGACGAGATTGGGAGAGGTCGAAGAGCTATCCTTTATCAGGGGCTGGTTGAATGCTCCCAGGGAGCTGAAGGTCCCAAGGAACTCAGTGCTCTAGTATCGCCATGAGATCTCTCCTTCAACTCTGATGCCTAATCCTTTCAGGAAGGACGACCAGTGGGTCCCTATAGATGCTATCCCCAGGCAGCTATTGGATCCAGATGAAAATGGAGTCGAGGAAAAATTAGCTCCTCATTCGGATGACGGACAAAGGGCTCAAGTAGAAGATTACCTTGCTCAGAGGTCCAATCCTCATTAGGATGCATTTAATTCACTGTAACTTTGTAAATGCAATGAAGTAGTAAAATATTTATGTTTTCGGCGATTCGCCTACTGAACATGTGTTGTGTGTTTTCTACTTCATTATTTTACTGTTTGATTTCCTTGGGCTCTTCGTAGCCGACTAGGTAGAGTTGTTTTATTGCGTGAGTGCCCTCCCAGTACAGTATGTTTATGAGATACCATTTTGCCCTACTTTACCTTTTAGGTTGTGTCATCATACTCCTTTGGACCTAAGTGTGGCAATGGCGAGGACACACCTGGTGTTGGATATTCTATCCGAGCATGTTTTTTTAACCAAACCTTATTTGGTGACCAACCTGGGTTGGCCGGGCTGCCTAAGGGTCCCCTGTAGGGCTTTATGTATTGTCGGGGCAATGCTAGGCGGTTATTCATGTTTCATAACGCAAACTTGAGGAGGGTAACACCCTGCTTTTATACTTTAAGTAAGGTGCCCGTCGCTTAGAAAAGATGTGCAAGTTATAAAGTTCCTATTAAAGAATTAACACTTCATAGAATGCCATTGCCAAACAATCTTTTTATTAATCAGGAACAAATAAAAAATGAGTTGTCAATTCCAATAATGTGATCAAAGATCAATGAAGAGAAACTAGAAATAGAATTTTTTTCAGGTTGGCAGCGTTCCAAGCTCGGGGTATCTCTCTTCCCTCCAGCGTTTCTAAGTTATAGGCTCCTTATAGGTCATCTCTTGTTACCTTCAATGGTCCTTCCCAATTTGGACCTAGCTTACCATCTGATGGTTTTACTGCGCTGCCAAGGACTTTCCTTAGGACGTAGTCTCCAACCCAAAATGCCCTCGAATTGACCTTTTTGTTATAGTGCTTCGCGAGTTGTAGCTGATAGCTCGCTAGTCTTACTAGGGCTAGTTCTTTACGTTCGTCAGCTAGGTCGAGTTCAGTGAATAATGCTGCATCATTCTGGCCCTGGTCGACCAGGGTGGATCTCATGGTTGGGAGGCCAACTTCTATAGGGATGATTTCTTCCATTCCATATGTTAGTGAGAATGGGGTTTCCCCAGTTGATCACCGTGGGGTAGTGCGATAAGCCCACAGAATATGTGGCATCTCACTTACCCATGCGCCCTTGGCTCGCTCTAGTCGTTTATTCAATCCATCGATCATTATTTTATTGGAAGCTTCCGCTTGGACGTTGCTCTTGGGGTAGGCTACCAAACTGAAATGGTGCCTGGTCCCATGGTCGTTGCAGAAGCTCTGGAATGAGCCACTCTCGAACTACGTTCTGTTGTCAGTGATGATGGTTCTGGGGACCCCAAAGTGGGTAATTATGTTTTTTCATATGAATCTCATCATGTCTGCGTCTCTGATGTTCGCTAGTGGCTTAGCCTCAATCCATTTGGTGAAGTAGTCTATTGCAACTAACAGATACTTGCAGTTGCTGGCAGCGGTAGGAAGAGGGCCTACGATGTAAATTCCCCATTCGGTGAAAGGCCAGGGGCTGGTAAGTGATCTTAGGTCACTGGAAGGTTGGTGGATCATAGGTGCATGTAGTTAAAATTTCTCTCACTTACGAGCATATACTCCATAATCTTTCTGCATGTATGACCACCAGTAACCTACCTTCATTGCTCAAAAAGCTAGAGATCTACCTCCAATATGGCTCCTGCAAATTCCTTCGTGAAGCTCGTACAGAACTTGCTCGAAGTCCTTTGGGTGAACACATTGGAGGTAAGGGCCAATGAATGATCTTTTATATAGCTCACCCTCAGGAGACAAGTGAAAGAGGGCATCATTGACTCTTATCTCTTGAGTGGCCTTCTTATCATTTGGTAGTGTACCATCCTTCAAATAGTCCTTCAGGGGTTCCATCCAACTGGGTGCTGATTCAATCTGGAGAATATATCCCACGTATGGTAGCTTATTGCACTAGTTGATGCTCGGATGGGCGAGGAAGTCGATAGGGATTATTCTCTTTAATTTGGAGTCGATTGTTGAACTCAGGGCTGCTAGGGCATCGGTATGGCTATTATGTCCTCTGGAAAACTATTGGACACTGACTACCTCAAAGTTGGACATTAACTTTTTTGCCAAAGCGAGGTAGGCTTCCATTCTTTCGTCTCTTGCGTTGAAGTCCCCACTTATCTGATTGGAGACCAATTGTGAGTCGCCGAACACCTGTAGCTGCTTTGCCCCCAATGCCTGTGCCTTCTCCAGGCCTGCTATTAAAGCCTCATATTATGCCTCGTTGTTGGAGGCTTCAAATCCAAGCCTAATTCTTTACTCGAGGATTGTATCATCTGGGGTAACAAGCACAATGCCTACTCCTGCCCCCTGAAATTGGAGGCTCCATCAATAAACAGTCCTCAAACACCTTTTGCTGGGTGATCATCCCTCTGACTCACGGATTAAAGTTGGTCGTAAGGCTGTTCGCCTGTAAATTCCGCGATGAAGTCGGGGAGGACCTGCCCCTTAATTGCACTCCTGGGTTGAAATTGGATGTCAAATCGTCCGAGCTCGACCTACAACTTCGATAGTCTGCCGAATAGATTCGCTTTTCATAGGACTGCTTTAAGAGGGTGTGACATAAGGACAATGATGGAGTGAGCTTCGAAGTAGTGCTTTAATTTGCTTGAGGCTACCACTAGTGCAAAGGCGAGCTTTTCCAATGGTAGGTATCGCTGCTCGGAGTCCAAGAGGATCTTTCTCTTTCGCGTACCAGTGCAGAATTGACAGCGTGGTTGGAAACTGCAAGGTATAGGTACAGTGAATCGTTATCCTAAGGTATAACGAGCAAGGGTGGTGTGCTGAGATAAGCCTTGAGCTCTTCCAATGCTTTTGAGCAATCTTGATTCCACTCCACTGCCTTGCTTCTTTTTAAGAGTTGGAAGAATGACTGGCACTTTTTAGAGCACTTCGAGATGAACCAATTTAAGGCGACGAGCATGCCCGTGAGCTTCTGTACATCTCTTATCGTGCGGGGAGATTGCAACTTATTAATTTCATCAATCTGGTCTGGGTTGGCCTCAATGCCTCTCTCGCTGACCAAGTACCCGAGAAATTTTCCTTACTGGACACCAAAGGAACATTTACTCACGTTGAGTTTCATTTGGTATTTACTGAGGATTTCGAAGGTCCTTGATAGGTCTGAGAGGTGGTCTTCTTTGTGCCTTCTCTTAATGAGCATATCGTTGATGTAGACTTCCATGGTATATCCTATTTGGTATTTGAACATCTTGGTGACCATCCGTTGGTAGGTTGCTCCTTCATTTTTTAGCCCAAAGGGCATAACTTTGTATAAGTATAATCCGACGGTGGTAATGAACGTTGTCTTGTCTTGGTCTGGTGCATATTAAGGAATCTGGTGATACCCGAATGTGCATCTGGAAAACTCATTCTCTCGTGAGCTGCTATGGCGTCTACCAATTGGTCGATCTTCGGGAGAGGGAAACTATCCTTAGGGCACACCCTGTTAAGGTCAGTGAAGTCAATAGAGACTCTTCATTTCCCATTGCTCTTTGGAACTACTACTGGGTTGGATAGCCATTTAGGTAATTGAACTTCCCGTATGGATCCTGCATCCAACAACTTTTCTACTTCTTTCTCTACAGCATTGGCCTTCTCAGGCGCAGTTCTCCGTGCCTTCTACGCAATAGGCCTGAAAGTGGGGTCAACATGAAACCGATGACAAACTACACTGGGGTCAATTCCAGGCAGCTCGTATGGTCCCCATATGCAAACATCTAGGTTGCTCCTTAATAGCACCGTCAATTCTTTCTTCTCTTGATCTATGAGAGAGGTACCGATCAAGAAACTTCTATTTTTTTGCTATCGCTAGCTGCGACTTCTTCCATATTTTCAACGACCCACTCAGAGGGGAGAAGCTTGGTCTCCTCCACTCTGGGTCTTCCATGCTTTAACTGATATTTTGAAGGTATCAAACCCTCCTGTTCTTCAACCTTCTCTTTAGCCTTCTCGGTCTTCTTTTCAGGTTTTGGGCGGGTGGCTGCTATAAAGCACCTTCTTGCCATCGCTTGATCTTCGTGGATCTCCATTACTCCTTACTCAGTCAAGTACTTGAGTTTTTAATGGTAGGTCGAGGGGACTGCCTACATTGCATATATCCACCCTCTACCGAGGGATAGTTACTTTCCCAGCGAATCCAACTAGAGGGACAGTGGCTTCCTTCAATTCGGCAACGCTTAACTTCAATTTCCTGAACATGTCGAGATACATTACCTCGGATGAGCTTCCCTGGTCGACAAGCAAATTTTCGACGTCATAGTTAGCTATCATGAGGGTAATGATCAAGGCGTCATGGTGTGGGGTTCTTACCCCCACCAGATCTTCATCTGTGAACACGATGTGTTTGATGTAGTTGACGTCATCTGCTCGTCGACGCTTCCCTGACTGTGTCTTTGTTAGATCAATCTGAAAAGCTTGCATTACTGCTGTAAGCTTTTTCACTTCCATCCGGGCTGAATTCCCTTAAATCTTCTTTAGATGACCCATAAATCATAGCGAACTCATGGCCAGCATCATCCTCGAGCAAGTTATCGGGCCATGTGTCTCCATTGGCAGCGACCTTCTCTGCCTTCCTCTCCAAAAACTCATTTAGTTGCCCAGTCTAGGCTAACTTTTCAAGGTGAGACTTAAGAGCCTTGCAGTGCTCAGTCTTGTGTCCTCCTTCCTTATGAAAAATGCATATCAGCGCGTTGTTTCTCTTTGAGGGATCTCCTCCCATCTTTCTGGGCCATTTTACAAATGGATCGTCCATGATCTTCGCTAGGATCTTGTAGATTAGTTCTTTGAAGAGAGTGTTTACTGCCTGAAATGCATTTGAAACATCATTCTTGCCTCCATTCTTGGAGCCACCCTTGCTCCCATTCTTGCCTCCTTTCTTCTGGTTTTCGATCTTATCATTGCCTTTGGTAGCAAGCTTAGCTCGACCATTCTCCCCTGCACTGAGGCGGGTCACGTACTCAACCTTGGCATACTTATCTATGTGAGCCATCAGGTCATCAATGGTTGTGGCCTCCTTCTTAGTCAGGAATTGGTGCAAGAGGTAAGAGCTGGGTAGGCCGATCTTAAAAGAGGCCACTGCTACCTATTCTGAGCAATCCTCGACCTCGTTGAAAAATTTCCAATTCCTTTTTGTGTATTCCCGAAGGCTCTCCTGAGGCGTCTTCTTTATTGTTAGCAAAGCATCCATCCTCTTTGGATGAGAGATGATGGTAATGAAGCGAGTCGTGAAGAGCTCTGCCAGGGACTCAAAGCTCCTGATGGACCTATGAGGGAGCCTCTCGAACCACTTCTGGGACACATTATGCAGACTCCAGGGAAAAATACGGCACATTAGGGAATCGACGTGGTTCCAGAGAGTCATGGCTTGCCTGTACTACTTAACGTGATCGATAGGGTCAGTCTTCCCGTCATAGATCTTGAATCTCAGAATCATGAACTTCTTGGGGACTTCTTCTTCTTCTTCTATCTCCCTTGAAAAGGGGAATTTCATCTGGGTCCTAAGAGCTCACTGGGCTAGCTCTCTAGTCAATCTGGCACCCCGATGTGCTCCATTTCACTTCGGACCAAATTTCGTATTTCATCATCTCCTCGAGATGGGCTCCTACAACGGTGAGTTGTTCACTGTTGCTCGAGTAAGTCATCATTTTACTCGTGTTCCTCAATTATTTGGGATCTGCATCTAGGTCTCCTTCCTCGGCTATGAGACTTTCTCGTCTGAAGGCTAGGAGTGCGGTATGGACGTCGCCTGGTGCTGCGATGGAGTTCTTTCTCCATTCTTTCCAATCTTCTTTTAAGGCGAGCGTTCTTAGCCTCTTGCTTGCAAGCGGCCTCTCCTTTTTCTTGGAGCCTTGCCTCATAGACATCGATCAACCTGGAGATTTTTGTGGACTCTGTTGGTCCCTGACTTTCTTCTGAGGCTTGTCGCTCTGGGCGAGCTCTCTGATCTGAGCGATGAACTTCAGATCTGATCCTCTGAGGGGCAGGCTACTCTTGGATATCCCCTGCCTGAGGGGCATTTCTACTGTGGCCAGACATTCTAGATTCTTTATTGGTGAGGGCTTTCTTAAAGGAAGACGAATGTTTCCCACAGACGACGCCAATTTTGGTGGCAATTAAGTCCAACACAAATTAATAAGAAAATGAAATCACCAAAGTAAATAAAGAATGTAAATAACACCAATCACATGACATAATATTTACGTGGCTCAGCAAGAATGCCTACATCCACGGTGGTGCTCTCAATATTATTTCTCTATACTCCGTGGAGTGTTTTACAGGAAATACAATGCGTCCCTATTTCCCCAGGCCTAGGGTTTGTTATATACAAGTTCGTTTTCGGGGAGTGGGGGTGTTGGACTCCCCCATGCCAGTCTACAATTCCTAAAATATCTCCTTACAAGATTTTAGGAATAGACTAGGTCGTAACCGATTTGATTAGGATACGAGGCTCCCAGACTTTGGGACATTTTTACTGGGCTACTCGTCTGGGCCCATGGTGACAAATCGAGGTACCCACAAATTATATCCTGAAAATTTAGTTGTAAATTTAGGCAACAAACATTTCATCATGTAAAAATATATTATGTTTAAAAGTAAATAATGAAACTGACTACTTTTGTTGTATAAAAAAACAAAGTAGACTAGAAATGACTTTGGGGTCAAACTTTATATTTCAATGAAAGCTACCCCTAAGGATCCTTTGCATGGAAAAATGGATAAAGGAAGAAATCATATATTAATGAGAAAGAAAACAATTCTCAAAATTGGGAACCAAATGTCCAAACATACCCCTTTTAGAATACCATAGAAATCGCCTTTCTAAATAACAGTTGTATTGGTGAGCCCTAGGAGGAGCCAAACAATTAGCTTGAATTCTTATGAAACACAAGAAACTATAATACTAAATCTCAAAAATTAGAAATTTAAGAAAGATGTATACTGAATAAGAGTAACAACAAAGGGGCAAAAACATAACGACGTATGAAGCAATAAAAAATAACTTATGTTTGTTATACCCAAAAATAAAACACAATTGCATGAAATAAATGAAAGGATACTAAGGGATAAGGAAAATTTTGTCTCTATATAGTTTGTATTGTTGGGGAACAATTTTTTGGTTCTTATTAAATTTGGTTCTGTTTTGGGGCCTTTTTTTAGATTATTTATATTTAGTTTGGGTTCTTGGGATTTTTATTTTGTGTTCAACTCTGGGATCATACTATTATATATTTAGATGTAGTGGGGACGCTTACAATCCTCTCCAAACATCAAATCTATGGATCGCTCAAACTTCAGCAAGGTGGGAAAAGTTGCCCCCATCTGCACATTGGATGTATAAACCTTTTTGGATCTCTCAATCAAGGGGGTTTAAATTCTCCAGTCAACAAAAAGAGAAAGCGCAAGGATTAAAACTTATTCCATATTACTACATGTTTGAATGATTTTCTCTTTTATTTTTTAATTGTAACTTGATGGAATTCATTTTCAATCGATGGTACACTAAAATCTATAAGATTAGGTATTTAAGAAAAACAGATCCTATCAACAAAAAGAGAAAGTGCAAGGATTAAAATTTATTCCACATTAGCCGCTTGTTTTGAATGATTTTCTCTTCGACTTTTTTTAGTTAGAACTTGATGGAATACTCTATTAAATATAGTTAAGTTACATGGAAAAGATAATTTATATATTATGTTATTTTGTTTTAATTTACATGGCAATGATAACTTATATACTATGATACTTTGTTTTAGGTTTGTAAGGTCCTTATTTTGTTTGTAATGCATATGGTAGTGTTCAATATTGTCGTAACATTTTCAATTACCTACTCAATTCAACTATCTATGTATGTGATGCCATTTGTTTAAGCATGTATTCTTACAACAGATGTCTCCTAAAATCATAATAAAGAAGTCTTTTAGCAACATAGGTGGTACTAAAAATTTAATATATTTTATGCATCCATTGATTTCTCCTGAATTTTTCTTTCTTTTAATGACTGAGAAATAGTCAACAAAATTCTTACTAATACATTTACCAAATACTTGCATGATATGTTGTTTTATTAAGTGATGACATAATATCAATACTTATAATTTCTTAGGACCTTGCTTGATGATAAGTAAATGTATGATTTTTGTTACAAAATACGTAAGCAAGACATAATGTAATCCATTAACCATTAGAATTATAGGACCATCATCTCAGTCGCTAATATGAATTTTTGATCTAAGATAGACTCATCTCTCTCTCTCTTTCTCTCTCTCTCCCTCTCTCTCTCTCTCTCTCTCTCTCTCTCTCTCTCTCTCTATATATATATATATATATATATATATATATATATATATATATATATATATATATATATATATATATACCCATACATGTATTCATTAGAAAGTTCTTTACATAATTGAATAATTGTTAACTCACTTTAGTACATGCCACAACAATAGTGGTTATCACTGAATAAGAATAAGGAAGACGTACATTAGCAATAGTACTTAACATTTTAGTTGTTCCATACATAAGAAAGTACTAATATGCAAGCTTCTTTAGGTAATTATTTTCTCTATTATATAATTTTTTGTGACACCCCGCCTAATAAAATATCGGGTGATCAATCCTATACCAAATTAAAATAGGAGTCTCATATGGTTCATTCTCAGCATCACTCACAACAGTTTATTTATAAACAAAAACTGAAACTGAAAAAAAGTAACCGAACACTCGTTTTAACATAATACAACCAAATCGAATGCTGCACTAAAAGGCGGGAAAAGAATAAATAAATACGTTTGGCCTATTGGCCCATATGTTTCTACAATACCTCCTATCTAGATCTCAATGATAGAAGCATCTATAAGAAACTTGCATGAATCCACAGTTGCTTGAGCAAACATCTGACTCGAAGGAACCATCATCCAGGCGTCTATGTGCCTGGACACCTATTTATATACATATATCTAGCAACAAAGGGGTAAATAGATAAACGGGTAAGATCTCGAGTGGTGAAAATATTTTGCAAGTGCATAAATGCTATATTTTTAAAATATGAATTATCCAATATTTAAATTGTTATCGAACTTCCATGAGATACCCATCACCCCTCTTCTAATAGTGCACTCCTAACGCATACCAATTAAACAACCTAGTTAAGCTACCCCGCCTAACTAATCCATTTCACCCAATATCTGAAAATCCCTATAAACCCGAGTACTGAGGGCTAAACTTCTCCCCATTCTCAACACTGCACCATGTTCGTGGGTGGGGTGTCTCGCGAAGCGAAATCCAAACAAGGAGCCCCCCGATACACTACTACCTGGAAATGTTGATCGTCGGGATTCATTAGGCCTGTTGATACCAAAATTAATATGCTGATGTGGATGAATCATACGAAGACACTTGTCAATCTACGTGGTGCAATAACAACGAGGAAGTTCATTTCCCGACCAACTCATGATTCTCTACGAGCAACGAGGATACACTGAGGAACTCTAGCGCACCGAGGTACTCTAGCGCTCCGAGGAACTCCTGAGCAACGAGCAACTATGGCGGTCCGAGCTGCATCTCGGTCGTATCATTAATTGCCAGATAATCAACAGTTCAAATATTCATTGAATGTTCATAATCTTGACTCACACGCTGCATTAAATGTATTGCCCTTTCATGCATGTATCATTTAATGTATTGACCCTTTCATGTACAGCCTCAAGGCTATATATACCTTGTATCAACCCCATTCAAGGGGAGAGGAATTTCTTGAGAGAACTTGTATTCAAGAATTCTGCAAACACTCAGCAATAACATAACAGTGGACGTAGGCTTTATTCCTAGCCGAACCACTTTAAAAATCTCTGTCTTATTTATTTATCTGTGATTGAATAATTAGAGCGATCTAGTTTTTTACATCAACAGATTGGCGCCGTCTGTGGGAAACGACTGTTACTATTGTTTTTCGCAAAAATCATTTATTATCAATGGCAGATAATCCAGAATCCAGTAATCGAAATGCTGGAAATACTGGAAATCTTCCAAATCCATCTGCACCTCCAGATCTGGCTGGAATTATGACAAATCTGGCTCAAGGACAAACCGCCATGCAAGAATCTATGAAGCAACTCATTCAAACTCTTCAAGGCGGTGCACCTAGCTATTCAGGACAAAGGAGTGATTGTGGGCAATCACGATCCAGACGTACTGGGTCATATCGCAATGGGGAGTCTAATGATTCTACGTATCAACCTGGGCGAACCTCATCGATACGGGCTACGGATACATATCAACATATTACTCTCTCTCCGGAGAGAGTTAGCGCTTTGGAAAGATTAAGCAGGGTGTCTCCTTTCAGTCGGTTAGGACCAAGGAGGAATATGAGTCCACCTAGAGCTCCATCGAGAAGTTTTCGGCCACCATCAGGTTTGAGAGAAGGATCAGCACAATCACGACCAACTACTCGTCGAGATAAATCTCAGGAAGCTACGTCAGAGCAATCAATTGCTCGGACTAAGCGGCCTGAGGAAGGAAATGAAGCATGGAAAGGTTCCATTTAGCGGTTAGAAGATAGACTGGGAGAAATGGCTAAGGCAAGAAACCCCTTACAGAGAACTTTTGTTCAAGGGACACCTTTTGTGCAAGCCATTGTGGATTTTTCTACACCATCGAAATTCAAAGCACCTGTGGTGACCCCCAAGTACGATGGAAAGACAGATCCTGTACTTCATATAGAACAATACCAAGCTGTTGCCGACATCTATGCCGTCCCCGACGAGATGAGGTGTAGAGCATTCTCTGGAACTCTTACCGGATCTGCACAAATATGGTACAATAATCTTCCTCGGGGTAAGATTTCAACTTTTATTCAGTTAGCCGAGCTATTCATTGGCAATTTTTGTTTTGGAGCAAAGCCAGTAAAGCGAGTAGCACACTTGCTAAGTGTTAGGCAAAAATCAGGTGAAAGTACTAGAGATTACATAACTCATTTTAATAACGAGAAGTTAGAAGTCATAGATTACGAAGAAAAGACAGCGATCACTGCTTTGATGAGTGGTTTACTACCTAACAAGCTGTACTACACCTTGGACAAAGATCCACCTAAAACTATGTCCGAGTTGATGGCGAAAGCGGCCAAAATTATGAATGCCGAGGAGGCTATGGCTGCGAAGAAGAATATGGATAAAGAAATTAAAGTGGAGGTCGACAAGTCTAAGAAGAAAGATCAGAAAGGTAATGGTGGTGACAAACACTCCAAGAATAATAGGACGTCATGGGAGGTCCTAAAGAAGTACGATAATTATACTCCATTGAAGATGGGTATTAATCATGTTTTGGAAGAAATCAAGAATAGTGAGGAAATCAAGTGGCCAGAAAAACTGAGGACAAATCCTGATATGAGGAATAAGGCCAAATACTGCGAGTTTCACAAAGATCATGGTCATACGACCAAAAATTGCATAGCCCTTCAGAACGAGATTGAAACGCTCATCCGAAGAGGAAAATTATCAAAATATGTAGATCGCAGGGGTGAGAGGAAGAATGATGATAGAACGAGAGAGAGATCTAGATCTCCTCGTCGTGCAGAGGAGAAAAAGAAGAGGGACCACGAAGATGATCCAGATGATGATCCTGATCTTCCCAAGAAGCCAAGGCAGCCTGAACGTGAGGTATTTTCCATACGTTTTGGGTCATTTGATTGTAATGTTATTACAGGAGGAGATGCAGGAGGAGGAGACCTTACTGCAGAAAGAAAAGCTTACCTCAGAGAGGCTCAGGCTTGTTCATATATTCAACGAATAAATCTGGCCGAGGAGGATCATCCGAGGAAGGTAAACAAAGAGAAGCTAGTCATTGGTTTTTCAAAAAATGACCTGTCAGGTGTTCTTTACCCTCATGACGATCCTTTGGTGATCAAAATGAGGATGAAAGAGGTGGTCATTTCGAGGGTGTTGGTAGACAACGGTAGTTCGGCAGACATCATGTACTATTCATGCTTTGATAGCTTGAATTTGAAATTATCTCAACTGGAACCTTATCACAGACCCCTTCTGGGTTTTGCTGGCGAGAAAGTTTTTCCACTTGGGACGATCAAGTTGGATATACTCATTGGAACTTGGCCTGCTTGTCGAACAGAAAGAATACGCTTCTTTGTGATGGATAAAAATGTGCAATCAGCCTACAACATCATTATGGGACGAGTTGGATTGAAAAAGTTCGAAGCAGTTCCATCTACGGTACATCAGTGTTTGAAATTCCCAATAAATTTTGGAGTCGGAGTTGTGAAAGGTGATCAAAAAGTAGCTCGGGAATGCTATTATTCGTCTGTCGAGCAAGAGGAACTTGAAGAATCAAGGAAAAAGACCACTACTTACCAAGTGGAGGAAGGTACAAAAATTGAAACTCTTGACCCTAGAGATGAATCTCAACTTGTAAAAGGACAGGTGGTGGAATCTACAGAAAATGTTATTCTAGACGACGAGCATCCTGAACGAGTAACCCAGATAGGATCGTCGTTGGATGTTTCAATAAAACAGGAGTTGATAACTTTTTTGAGAAACAGGAAGAATACTTTTGCTTGGAGTCATGAAGACATGCCAGGAATAGATCCAAACTTCTTATGTCATGAGCTCAATGTGAATAAGGAGATCAAACCTGTGAAGCAGAGAAGAAGAGTGTTTAGTCCCGAGAAGAACCAAGCCATACAAGAGGAGGTCGAGAAGCTCCAGAAAACCCAATTCATTGAAGATGTGAAATATCCAGATTGGTTGGCAAATGTGGTGATGGTAAAAAAGAAGAACAATAAGTGGAGAATGTGTGTTGATTTCACTGATCTGAACAAGGCATGCCCAAAAGATCATTTTCCATTGCCCAGAATCGACCAGCTAGTGGATGCTACCTCGGGACATGAGCTGCTCGGCTTCATGGATGCATATTCTGGCTATAATCAGATCAAAATGAAACCTGAAGACAGGGAAAGTACTTCTTTTATTACCCCAAGGGGAACTTATTGTTATAATGTTATGCCTTTTGGTTTAAAAAATGCAGGTGCAACATATCAGCGACTGATGAACAAGGTTTTTGCCGGACAAATCAGTTGCAACATGGAGGTCTATGTCGACGACATGCTCACCAAAAGCAAGAGATCTACTAATCATCTAATTGACTTAGGCCAGACCTTTGATCAACTGGATAAATATCAAATGAAGCTCAACCCAACGAAGTGTACCTTTGGAGTACAAGAAGGAATGTTCCTCGGATACATCGTCAATCAACGGGGTATTGAGGCAAATCCAGAAAAGATCAAAGCTCTTTTAGGGCTACGATCCCCAACGATGAGGAAAGAAGTACAGAGTCTTACAGGACGAGTTGCAGCGCTCAACAGATTTGTATCCCGAGCAACTGATAAATGCCTCCCATTCTTCAAAACATTGCGAAAAAGTTTTGAGCGGACTGATGAATGTGAGAAGGCCTTTCAAGATTTGAAGAAGTATTTGGGAGCCCCACCATTGTTGTCTAGGCCAATAACAGGAGAAAAGTTGTACTTATATCTGGCAGTATCAGAAAATGCAGTCAGCTCGGCATTGATCAGATTGGAGAATGGAGTCCAGAAGCCAATTTATTACACAAGTAAAGCTTTCCGAGGTGCCGAAAACAGATACCCAAAGCTAGAAAAATTGGCATTAGCATTAATTGAGGCAAGTAGAAGAATGAGGCCATATTTCCAGGCCCATACCATCATCGTGTATACCGACACGCCATTAAGGCAAGCCCTTCACAAGCCAGAAAAGTCAGGAAGATTGATGTATTGGGCAATAGAACTCGGTGAATATGATATTGTGTATGAACCCAGATCATCATTAAAGGGGCAAGCTGTAGCAGATTTTATAGCAGAGTTCACGTACCCTGATACCCCCGAGGAACAAAAGGTACTTGCGGACCTACCTGTGGACGATACAGGATCAACAGACACAGGTCCAGACCAACTAAGGTTGGTAAAAGGACTTGTGGATGTAGAAAAATCATTATATTCCAACCCAGACCAACTCCAGTTGGTAAAAGGACACGAACAGATGATCGACGAGGAACGAAAGATACCAGGGGATGATGAAAGAAAATAACAGATATTTTACCGAGGAGCTCTGACAGATAAGAAATTTGAAGATGAGTTACCTACATGGAGATTATATGTAGATGGATCATCTTGCACAGCTGGTTGTGGAGCAGGGATTGTTTTAAACACCCCAGATGATATTGACATGGAATATGCCTTGCGATTCCAATTCAAAGCTTCCAATAATGAAGCTGAGTATGAGGCCATGATAGCAGGTCTTCATTTGGCGAAAGTTATGGAAGCACGGCAAGTAATTGTTTTCAGTGATTCTCAATTAATTGTGAATCAGATGATGGGAATATATGCAGTTAAGGGAGAATTAATGGTGAAATACCATGCAAAGGTGATGGAGTTATTGACAGAATTTGATGCTATTCAATTAGTGAGAATACCGAGGATGGAGAATGCTAGAGTAGACGCATTGGCCCGATTAGCGTCAGCTACGCGCACCGAGCTGCGAAGGACAATACCAATTGAGGTATTAGAAAGTCGGAGCATAGAAGAAGACCTGATGGTGAATATAATTACCCTTGATTTAGGACCCTCTTGGATGGATCCTATCAGGGCTTACATTGAAGAAGGAGAACTACCAGAGGATAAGCTAACCGCCAAGAAATTGAAGTATAAAGTTGCTCGGTATGTATTAACTAATGGTGTTTTGTATCGATGAGGAATTATGGCAGGTTTGCAGAGATGTGTACATCCATCAGAGGTCAAAGAATTAGTTGAGGAAATCCATGAAGGATCTTGTGGAGCTCATGTAGCAGGTCGGACTCTTTTGCAAAGGGTGATGACACAGGGATACTACTGGCCGACGATGAGGGCTGATTGTATAGCCTATGCCAAGAAGTGTGACAAGTGCCAACGCTTTTCCTCCATCCGAAGAACTCCACAAGCATTGTTGACACCCATAACTTCACCTTGGCCATTTGCCATATGGGGAATTGATTTAGTTGGACCATTGCCGACGACCCGAGGAAGGTTCAAGTACCTCGTCGTGGCAGTGGATTATTTTACAAAGTGGGTGGAAGCTGAGCCACTAATTGATATGACGTACGAGAAGGTATATCAGTTCGTTTGGAAGAACATCATTTGTCGATATGGTCTCCCCCATGCTTTCATCACAGACCATGGAACACAATTCGATAACGAAGAATTTGCTGTCTATTGTCATCAGTTGAACATTTTGAAGTTTCATTCAGCACCAGGCCATCCCCAAAGCAATGGACAAACTGAGGTGACGAATAGAACATTACTAAATGGTTTGAAGAAAAGGTTAAGTGAAGCTAAAGCAAATTGGATTAATGAGCTCCACTCAGTACTATGGGCTTACCGAACAACTCCCCGAGCAGCAACTGGAGAATCGCCATATATGCTAGCATTCGGAAGTGAGGCTGTGATACCTGCCGAGTTGGGTCTCCCAACGCATAGAGTGCTGAATTTCAATTCCCCAGTCAGCGATTTGATGCGAAGACTGGATTTGGATATGCTCGAGGAGGTTAGAGAAGAGGCAGCCATTAGGAATGCTGCTTACCAACAACGTACAGCTTTGTTCTACAACAAAAGGGTGAAGAAATGTGATTTAAAAGAAGGGGATTATGTGCTAAAGAAAGTCATTCAGAAGCATAATAAGCTGGAAGCAAACTGGCATGGACCTTACCGAGTTACAGAAGTTGTTCGACCAGGAACTTACAGAATATCTACTCGAGGGACGGGAATTTAAGAATGCATGGAACGCTGAACACCTGCGCAAGTATTATCAGTAATGTAAAATGTAAATGAATTTCCTTCATTATGAATAAAACGAGGATGTTTTCACCATTTTCTTTCTGTTGAAAGTTTTTCGGGGAATACTAGTGTTATACACTATGCTCAAAAAATACTCCTTTGGTTAGGAGACGACACTGTATGCTCAAAAAATACTCCTTTGGTTAGGAGGCGACACTAGCGTGATCAACTACGGTTGGTAAGATAACTAGTGGACAGTTCGAAAGAACCAAAAAATACTCCTTTGGTTAGGAGGCGACACTAGCGTGATCAACTACGGTTGGTAAGATAACTAGTGGACAGTTCGAAAGAACCAAAAAATACTCCTTTGGTTAGGAGACGACACTAGCGTGATCAACTACGGTTGGTAAGATAACTAGTGGACAGTTCGAAAGAACCAAAAAAAATACTCTTTTGTTGGACGAGAGGTAATATTATCACAAAAGTTCCTCAGAGAACAAAACATTCCAAAATGAACCAAGTATGGTTGGTCGGGGATAAAAACCCACTAACTGTAGTTGGTCAACGAGGATAAATTATTGACCTTGGTTGGTCGGACACATTTTATGAAAATATTTGAAATTGAACCAAGTATGGCTGGTCGGGGATAAAGACCCATCAACTATAGTTGGTCGACAAACATTATTTATCCACCCTGGTTGGTTGGAAACAGTTTGAACATTTTATACTCATTACTTTATTATTAAGTGATTGAACAACCTTGATACTTGTAACTTTTTATTAAGTTGCTCGATGAATAATATTATTGTTATCTTTTTAACAGATACATATGCACAAATATAAAGGTGTTTGATAAACACAAGACAACAGCAAAATTTACAAACAGAAAATGAAAGTCTTTTCATTAAAATTCAAAATAAATTACAGGTTACATGAATGTACTAACTATTACATTGATAGTCCTATTCTATTGGTTTCTTGCCCTTTGCTTTAGAAATAGGCTCTTCGCCAGCAGGAGGATCTTCCAGGCAAAGGGGAGAATTAATAAAGTTCAAGTCCTTCAACATTCTGACATTCATTATTGAAGGTGTCTCCATTAGATGCTCTGGACGAGATACATCGATTTGGGAATGAAGGCTATAATCACCGAGGTATTTTGAAATTAAACTACGTGGAATGGAACGAGCTGGGATCCAGGCCATGTCCAATCTGAAAGGTGGCACAGGCAAGTCTAATAACCCTGGAGCATGATAATCCCATAAATAATGCCCTTGCTCTAATTTTAACACACCCAGTGCGTTCAACCACCCTTGCTTATAACCTTCATTGTTGGCATGCTCAATACGAGCATCCAAGTGAACAAGAGCTTCATTATATCCTTCCATCCAGAATTCCCTGGGTTGCTTATGAAATTGAAAGGTTAATCTATCCAATTGTTCGAGAAGGTTTTTGGCAAAAAGATCCTTAGTATGTAGAGCAGACTTCGTTGCAGTAAGTTGATCTTCCAAGGATAGATTTTTCTTGGACATTTCTGATAGAGCTCGATCTTTGATGTTTAATTGGAACGCCTGAGTTTCCAAAGTAGATTAGGTACGAGCCTCTTCGACATTACGACTAAGAACTCTTGATCGACTCCGAGCAGCGATTGGAGAACTTTGCTCCTCGGCAACATTTTGAGAAGCTCTTCCTCGCCCCCGAGAACCTCTACCTCGTCCCCGAGCAGTCCCAAAAACAGCAGATCTTCTTAAGTCATCCAGTTCTTGCCTTAATTTGGCATTTTCGACCTCTAAGAACGAGAAACCTTCATCAGTAACTGGCACTAAAAGCTTGATCTTTGACGTTTAATTGGAATGCCTGAGTTTCCAAAGTAGATTGGGTACGAGCCTCTTCGACATTACGACTAAGAACTCTTGATCGACTCCGAGCAGCGATTGGAGAACTTTGCTCCTCGGCAACATTTTGAGCAGCTCTTCCTCGCCCTCGAGAACCTCTACCTCGTCCCCGAGCAGTCCCAGAAACAGCAGATCTTCTTAAGTCATCCAGTTCTTGCCTTAATTTGGCATTTTCGACCTCTAAGAACGAGAAACCTTCATCAGTAACTGGCACTAAAGCAGTGGAAGATGATGCTGCAGATTCATACTGAGCCAACTTTTTCTGCAAATTATTGTTCTCCTGTTCCAACAACTCAGCAATCTGCCTGCAGGCCTCAACCTCACCTTTTAGAGTTCTTTCCCTAATATCATATCCAGCGAGGATCTTTTTATGGCCTGTTTCAGAAGAGAGCTGCTGATATCTATTTTCATATTCCTTGTGCAGCAAAGCAGTTGATTCATTATGTTCATTCTGAAGATCTTCTAAGCTACAATGAAGTTCCTCGATCAATTAGTAGTATGCCACATTATTGGCCACGGATCTATCAAGTAAATCCTTCAGGTACCGGTAAGCCTCAACTGCTTGTTCTGAGGCATCGTGACCAAGGATGTCGACAATCTCTGATACACTTAGGTCTGTATGACCAGCTTTATAATATCCATTGCATTGTCGCATCAACTCAGTATCAGGAGCATATATCAATTCCATTCTGGCCAAAAACTAATAACGAAGAGAAAGCAGGAGTTAATAAATAAAAGCGGACAGAGGATCAACAATGA
Organism: Sambucus nigra; assembly: GCA_949130495.1. Lineage (NCBI taxonomy): Eukaryota > Viridiplantae > Streptophyta > Magnoliopsida > Dipsacales > Adoxaceae > Sambucus > Sambucus nigra. Next base: position 178,759,948 of record OX422219.1, read on the forward strand.
AGAGGAATGAAGATGTGTTTTATTAGATCATCAAAAGATTACATTGTTCGATTACAAGTAATGAAAGAAAGAAATGATACCGAACAACTTCACACCTTTTCCTTGTCCCCCAAGACTTTCTCGGGAGGCTGGGACGAGGAGCTCGGTTGCTCGGTAGTAACAGCGGTTTGATCGGCAGGAATCTTCTCAGGAGGAGGAGGCATGGAAGAAATGTCCTCGGTGGCAGAAGGTTGAGAGGCAGAGACCTGATCACCTATGGCCATAGAAGATTCATCAGAGACAGGCTCATCTTCTTCTTCTTCCACAATTGCTGGAGGAGGACTAGGGAGGTGTAGTTGGAATAGCTCAGAGTCGTCTTTGATCTTCAACTCTTGCAGAGCAGCTACCCATCCATCATGGAAGTATTTCAACTTCCCATATTGAACTTGGGATGTCATTACATCAATTCCCTTATCCCATCCTTTCTCCCAGCCAGCGCTGAAAGAGTTTTTGACTGCGATTTTTCTTCTTAGTCTCTCCGAGGAGAGTTTCACATCCAATTCTTCCTTTTGGACCTTGATATCTCGCAGGGCGGACAATTCTTCCTCTGCCTTCTTCAATTTATCCTCAAGCTCTCCAAAATTCTTGAGCTTGTCGTCGTATTTTTTATGCTCAACCTCCAAACTTTTTACTTTATTCTCCAATCCTTTGGAGATCTCGGCCAACTTCACTTTCTCGGCTTCAACTATTGACAACTTTTTCTCCCAAGCAGTCTTGTCCTCATTGTACTGTTGGCAAGATTCCTTCAAGGATTGGGTCAAACCCAACAGAGCATCCTCTACACCAGACGAGGAACTAGAGGCTTTAATTACCTCGTCCTTCTTCACAATGTTATTAAAACAGTTCACCAGCTGAAAGAGGAGAAAAACAGTAAGTCAGTGCAAAAATACAAATACTCAGAGAATTAAAGAAAACCCAGAGTATGAGAAATTTACCGAAGCAAGGTGACGAGTAGCTAGGGATGTCAGCATATCCCTGGAGATATTTTCATCAATTCCTTGGACCTCGGGTATGATCCAAGTTTTTATCGAGCTCATTGCAGAGCTCGGAGGAATGATGGTTGGAACAACAACAACACCAGATGGTGGGGAAGAGGCAGTTTCAGCCAAATTGACTGAGGATGATTTCCTCAATCTTCTCAAAGGGACTTCAGCAGCTTCAACCAAAGAAGAACTCTTGGTCGGAGAGATGGTAATCACTTCCATAGGAGCAACTTTCTTGCTCGGAGCCACTGGGGGCTTCTCGGCAGCTTTAGAGGGTGCAGCATCCACTTTCTTAGTCCCCTCTGGGACATCAGTTTTGCTCTTCTTAGCCCCAACAACAGAAGTAACATCATCAAAGAGAGCAGGAGGAGCTCTTTTCTTACCCATCCTTTGACTTAAAGGAAGATGAGAATCTGAAGAAGAATCTTCTGGAGTTGAAGCTGGTTCAACAGGGCGAGCAGTATAAGAGGTTGTGTAACTCTTATACTGTAGCAGATATGAGGCAGACCTGATGTGTTCGTCTGCAACGTTCTTATGCAAACCCCAGATAAGTTTCAGATGCTTAATATTAACCTCTGATTCTTTTGGAGTTTTTCTTTTGCTATCAACTGCAAATAAATACATAATGAGATATCAGTCATACATTTTGTCAAACATGATAAAAGCATAATTTCATAAGTAAAATAAAATGAAAAATAAACCTATCCCATTGCCATATGGGGGGCATCTGGGACCGTTGTATACTCCATCTCTAACTAAAGGGGCATATTGCCAATTTTTAATAACCAACCCATGTTCAAAATAATCTCTATTTGAATCAGGGAGGTTAACTACAAGAGCTCTATTCAGAAACCTAGTTTTTAAATAATAAATATTATCTAGAGTGGCCCACTTATAGCAGTACATAATTTCAGGGATCCCTATACGAGTCCCATGAGTTAGATTTAATTTGTACACCCCATTAATTATTCTCCATGAATTGGGGGCTATTCTTGCAGGGACAAGATCGAAATACTGACAAAACTCAAGACACAATGGGTTTGGTGGAAAAGAAAACCCACATTCAGCAACAAATAGACTGGGGAACCAATGTCCCTCAGCCAATCGAAAGTAATCCAAAGGCTCAGAAAGAACCTCTAGAGTTACCCACGAAGGGATGGAAAAATCAGAACGAAATTTCTCAACAGACTCCACAATATAAACCATACTGAATAAAAGAGGAGAAAGGAAGAAAATCTTACAGGAAGAAAGGAGGTATGTTGACAACGAACGAAAACAAGGATGAACGCACAAGAGAGAAGGAGAGAATAGAAAGCTTGAAGGCAAGAAATTGGGAAAAGAAGAAGACGGTATGGTTACCTAAGAAGTTTAAATACTTTGCCTTGGGAAGCGGCGAAAGAAATGATTACAAAAAAGAAACTATTGAACTTCCGGAGGCTAAAAGGACAAAAAGGGCACTAAGATCGAAGCGCTCTTAAAAGTTCGAAAAAAGGCGGATTCTTCGAATTTGGAAATAAATTCAAATACGATGCTCCTAAAACCCAGGAAGATCAATTCAATATGGCCAAATACCGAGAAAGAATGTTTCATACTCCTCAAAGTTCGAAATATAAAACATTGGGGGCTTCTGTTGATACCAAAATTAATATGCTGATGTGGATGAATCATACGAAGACACTTGTCAATCTACGTGGTGCAATAACAACGAGGAAGTTCATTTCCCAACCAACTCATGATTCTCTACGAGCAACGAGGATACACTGAGGAACTCTAGCGCACCGAGGTACTCTAGCGCTCCGAGGAACTCCTGAGCAACAAGCAACTATGGCGGTCCGAGCTGCATCTTGGTCATATCATTAATTGCCAGATAATCAACAGTTCAAATATTCATTGAATGTTCATAATCTTGACTCACACGCTGCATTAAATGTATTGCCCTTTTATGCATGTATCATTTAATGTATTGACCCTTTCATGTATAGCCTCAAGGCTATAAATACCTTGTATTAACCCCATTCAAGGGGAGAGGAATTTCTTGAGAGAACTTGTATTCAAGAATTCTGCAAACACTCAGCAATAACATAACAGTGGACGTAGGCTTTATTCCTAGCCGAGCCACTTTAAAAATCTCTGTCTTATTTATTTATCTGTGATTGAATAATTAGAGCGATCTAGTTTTTTACATCAACAAGGCCCTCAGCACATAACGCGTTTATATGTATATGTATATATATATATATATATATATATATATATATATATATATATATATATATATATATATGTGTGTGTGTGTGTGTGTGTGTGTACATATAGACAGTTCTTACTAGAACCTATAGTTCATTTTCCTATAAATTCGAATATAACCTACCGGAAAGGGAAAATACACCTTATCAGTCTTTTCACCTTTTATATATATTTTCTTTATATGATATTTCATCTCCATATACAACCAGTGTACTATGATCAACGAATATAATTATACTTATTACAATCACAAGAATAATAACCATTCCATTGAGCTATAACTCGAGGATGCAGTCTCATAGTGCCTATCTGAATTCGGGTTTACTTACTCAACCACGGTACCAAGCCATACTCACTCATGGTCATGGTAAAAACACACAATTGTGGAGGCGGTCATGTTCCCTATGCAAGTGGAGAACACACATCGCACTCGAACGCGGGACGATATGACCTGGGGATATACTCTCCCCGCTCCGTAAGCCAGGGGATCCACCCACATCGCGCAACCTCCCCGGATCGAACTAGAGGAAATATATAGTCTGGCTGTTCCAACCTTATGCCAAAGGAAATCCCGTGGCATCAGTCTCTAAAGCACAAATATACCAATCACACACATATATATATTTATTTGTATCATATTATATATACTGTAACAACATCGTATATATAATCTATATTACTTCTCAATACATAAGGCTATACTTGCCAACTCTCATAGCGATAGCCAATAACCCCGAATGTTCCTATTCACAATAGTATCTAAGTATTCGCACACTTAAAATACTATACCAATAAGTATTCTCTTACTTAATGTATATCTCGCACCTTAATCACTTGTAAGGATATATAAAAAATACACTCCGAATATACCAATTCGTAATAATCAAGTAAGTATACCCTCAACTTATTCTAGTCCCATAGGTATCGCATTACCTATAATAATAGTCATCAATAGACGTATCGGATAACCACTCAATCGTTATCCGCAAAAATTCTCCATCTACGAGGACCAATCAAAAAAGGACACATGTCATCCTACGTGGCAATATTCAACACCCGAGGAGAGTTAGTCGGCACCCGAGGAGAGTTGGTCGGCACCCGATGAGTGTTAGTCAGCACCCGAGGAGAGTTGGTCGGTACCCGAGGAGAGTTAATTGGCACCCGAGGAGAGTTGGTCGGCATACCAACCAGGAATATCAAAGGATAACTACGCATTTAATGATCATTAATGTACATTGTAGATGACAACACATAGCATACCAAGCAATTAGATTCGTTGAATGTAGACATAATGTATAAATGTCTACATACAATGAATCTCTTTATCTCTCATCACTATAAATACATGTATTCCCTTAGCCAAAAGGGACAACAAAAAAGAGAGATCCAAGAACCGAGAGACACCATACACAAGATCCACACCTTTTTCTCTCTCTACACCACATTGTGCTGTTGTAAACCCCTGGGAATAAAATAACAGTGGACGTAGGCTTTATTCATAGCCGAACCACTTTAAAAATTTTTGTCTCTCATGTGCTTGATTGGATTGCTTTCATCTATTTATCTGTGATCATAAAAATGGGATTCGGTCCAGTTTTTTGCATCAACAGATTGGCGCCGTCTGTGGGAACGTGTTACAACCATTGTTCTCCATCAAAAGCTAAGTTTTTTATTTTCTCTATGTATAATCAATTATATATTATACATACATCTGTTGATTCAATCATGATTTTTATATACATAAATTAATTGTCCAATTATTATCTGCAAAATGTTGCATATCATGATTTTTAAATCATAACTGTTAGATTCATTCTTATTTAGAAATCTGAAAAATAGTGGATTTCATAAATCATAATTTTTTGCTTGATTCTCAAGTTTCAATTTTATATCATGGAATAAATATTTTAAATGATTACATATACCAATATATACGACGATGATAAGATTTGATAATTTTCATTGTTGATTTTGAAATAATTTTTGAAAGATCTTTGATGACTATTCAAATTCCCATCATATTTTTAATCAGAGAATGTGAAAAGGTTAAAGACAATAAAAAGTTTTCTCATGGAAATCATGACCCAGATCTATTTTCTCTCTCTTCAAGTTTGAGTCTCTTTGCATTCATTTTTATGAACTATAAACTTAATTTGGTTCATCTTCCATCTATGTCAAAAAAGTCAAATTGATTGATTTTTGATATAAATTTGGTAATAACTTCTATCATTCAACATATTTTTATCTCTCCAAATTGGGAATAGGAAGGGATCAATATAAAAAATAATTTTCTCTCACCTGAAAAATCATTACCCACCTCTTGTAAAAGAGGATCAGTAAAATAATCATGACCATATATTCTATAATTTGAGATATCCTTAAATGTTGGTCGGCAACATCCATGTTGTTTATCGGCAGCAGTAGAATCTTGGGGTATTAAAAAATGCGAAGCACCCTAGATATTTCTTTAAACACGAGTTCAGCTTGGGGACAAACAGGGGGCTTAAGTCTTTTTTAACTTGTGATCACCCCAAAAATATTTTTAAAACCAAGTGATAAATAATTTTCAAATAGCAACTTATACCTGATTAGTTGTTGGAGATTAAATAACTTTACAAAAAACTCTACGTCTTATTTATGGCGCATATCTAATAATAATTTGTCCATCTCACACACATTTGGCATAAAACATATTATTTTATATTTTGAAATTAATATTTTTATTTCTCAAGCATATACATATCATATATTGATTGGATGAGTAAATTATTCTCATGACTAATCAATTCAGCCTACACAAATGGTAGAGCAAGATATTAATTTTTACAGGTACAAGATTCAACTCCGACGAATGCTCGGAAATAATCTTACTCTTCTGAAAAATATTATCATAGCTCGGCAGTATGAAATTTCACCTCAGCGAGGAACTATTGATTTTATTATTGCTATGATATCTGCTCCAGCACAAATGATTCTATATATCCATTGGGATTCATATTCTATATTCATCTCAACATGGAGCACGGCGAGATACTTATTATCATATTCAGCTCTGAGGAGAACTATAACATTTATTATATTTCACCCCCAACGGATAGTTGGTCGGGGTAATTCTTATTTATATGCAGGCCCAGCAAAGTTCTCGGCCATATTCTTATGTTCTGGAAAATATTATTCTTGTTCGGCATTCTGCAATTATGCCTCGACAAGATACTTATTCAGCTTTAAGGAGAATTACAACATTCGTTCGGATAATTCTTATTTATATTCAGGCCTGACAACGTTCTCGGACATATTATTATGTTCTGAAAGATCTTATTCTTGTTCGGCATTATATGATTCTACCTCGACTGATCGGCGAGGCACTTTATTATTTTTAATTATTCTTTATATCTATTTGGATGCATATTCTATTCTCATTTCAGCATGGAGCTCGACAAATATTTATAATCATATATTCAGCTCCAAGGATATCTCCAACATTTATATTATCTTATTCCCAACAATCTGTTGAGGAGGTCTCCAGCATTTATTATATCTTATTCAGCTCAAAGGATGTCTCCAGCATTTATTATATCTTATTCAGCTCCAAGGATGTCTCCAGCATTTATTATATCTTATTCCCAACAATCTGTTGGTCATCGCCGAGGAGGTATCCTGCATTTATATTATATCTTATTCCCAACAATCCGTTGGTCAGCTCCGAGGAAGTCTTCATCATTTATTATCAATTACCACCAACTCTGATTGGTAGACAAAATCCAACTCCAGTTGGTAGATAAAATCCAACTCCGGTTGGTATTGGTCGATAAATCTCATTCAAAGTTCACATTCCACAGTTGGGGGCTTCTATTACAGATATATTTGTTCATTTGGTGGCGCATTCTTATAACATCATGCAGTCGAGCATCAAATTCAACTCCACAAACTCACACGCTCGGGGCCCCGACTAATCATCATTCAGGAGTTGTTTTTCTTGCTCAGGAATTACTTTTGATATTGAAGTTCAGGAGGTATATTGAAGTTCAGGAGGAATATTGAAGTTCAGGAGGTATATTGAAATTCAAGAGGTGTATTCAGAAGTATCAAGACATGATGAAAGAAAGCGACAAGTATTCCACCGAGGAACTCTGTCAGGCCATAAATTAGAAGACAAGTTGCCTATATGGAGGCTATATGTAGACGGCTCATCTTGCACTACAGGCTGTGGGGCAGGGATCGTTTTGAACAGCCCAGACGAGGTCGACATGGAATACGCCCTACGTTTCTAATTCAAAGCTTTTAATAATGAGGTTGAGTATGAGGCCATGATTGCAGGTCTTAATTTGTCAAATACTATGGAGGCACAGCAGGTTATTGTCTTCAGTGATTCTCAATTGATCGTAAACCAAATGTTGGGAAAATAATGAGCCAAAGGAGAATTGATGATCAAGTATCAAGCAAAGGTGATGGAGTTGGTATCAGAGTTTGTTGCTGTTCAAACTGGTAAGAATATCAAGAATGGAGAATGTGAGAGCATACGCCTTGGCCCGATTAGCATCAGCTACTCGCACCGAGCTGTGAAGAACGATACCAATTGAAGTATTAGAAAGTCGGAGCATAGATGAAGACCTGACGATGAATATTATTACCCTTGATTTAGGACCATCTTGGATGGATCCCATCGGAGCATATATTGAGGAGGAACAATTACCGGAGGATAAGCTCGCTGCCAAGAAATGGAAGTTTAAAGCTGCTCGGTATGTACTAATTAATGGTATTTTGTATAGACGAGGAATTATGGAAAGTTTGCAAAGATGTGTACATCCATCCGAGGTGAAAGAATTGATTAAAGAGATACATGAAGGGTCCTGTGGAGCCCATGTAGCAGGTCGGACACTTTTGCAAAAGGTGATGACGCAGGGATACTACTGGTCGACGATGAAAGCTAACTATATAAGCCTATGCCAAGAAATGTGACAAGTGCCAACGCTTTTCCTCCATCCGAAGAACTCCATAAGCATTGTTGACACCCATAACTTCCCCTTGGCCATTTGCCATATGGGGGATTGATTTGGTTGGACCATTGCCGACGACTCGAGGAAGATTCAAATACCTCGTCATCGCAATAGATTATTTTACTAAGTGGATAGAAGCTGAGCCACTTATTGACATGACATACGAGAAGGAAGGTGTACCAGTTTGTTTGGAAGAACATCATCTGCCGATATGGTCTCCCTGATGCCTTCATCACAGACCATGGAACACAATTTGATAACGAGGAGTTTGCTTCCTATTATCATCAGTCAAACATTTTGAAGGTTCATTCAGCGCCAGGATATCCTCAGAGCTAATGGACCAGATAGTTCGAAAGAACCAAAAAATATACTCCTTTGGTTAGGAGGTGACACTAGTGTGACCAACTACGGTTGGTAAGATATCTAGTGGACAGTTCGAAAGAACCAAAAAATATACTCCTTTGGTTAGGAGGTGACACTAGTGTGACCAACTATGGTTGGTAAGATATCTAGTGGACAGTTCGAAAGAACTAAAAAATACTCCTTTGGTTAGGAGATGACACTAGTGTGACCAACTACGGTTGGTAAGATATCTAGTGGACAGTTCGAAAGAACCAAAAAATACTCCTTTGGTTAGTAGATGACACTAGTGTGACCAACTACGGTTGGTAAGATATCTAGTGGACAGTTCGAAAGAACCAAAAAAATACTCCTTTGGTTAGGAGGCGTACACTAGTGTGACCAACTACGGTTGGTAAGATATCTAGTGGACATATAGTTCGAAAGAACCACTACTACTCCTTTGGATAAGAGGTGTACACCAGCATGATCAATTACGGTTGGTAAGATAAAAATATGCTCTCACATGCCAACTTATGTTGGTCGGGAGGTAAGATTATTACAAAAGTTCCTCGAAGAACAAAATATTTCAAACTGAACCAAGTATGGTTGGTCGGGGATAAAAACCCACTAATTGTAGTTGGTCGACGAGGAGAATTTATCGACCTTGGTTGGTCGGACACATTTTATGAAAAAGACAAAAATTTACCAAGTATGGTTAGTCGAGGATAAACTCTCACTAACCATAATTGGTCGATGAGCACAATTTAACAACCTTGGTTGGTTGGAAAAAATTTAAACATTTTTATACTCATTACTTTATTATTAAGTGATCGAGCAACGTTACTAATACTTGTAACTTTTTTTATTACTAAGTTGGTCGATGAACAACACAATATTGTTATCTTTTTAACAAATACATATGCATAAATGTAAAGTGTTTGATATTTACAAGACAATAGCAATTAAGATTGCGAATAAAAATGAAAGTCTTTCATTAAATCCAAAAAACAAAATACATTGAGAATGAAAATATATACTAACTATTACATTGAGATTCCTATTCTATTGGTTTCTTTTCCTTCTACTTTTGAAACAGGTTCCTCGCCAGCAGGAGGATCATCTAAAATATAAGGGGAGTTTATGAAGTTAAGATCTTTCAACATTCTGATATTCATCACAGATGATTTGTCCGAGAAGCATTAGCTCATTCCCGAGAAGCACTTGCTCATCCCTAAGAATCACTTATTCATCCCCGAGAAACTCTTGCTCGTCCCCGAGCAGAGGTAGAAGTCAAAATCAGCATCTACAGCACTGAGATCTTTGCTAATACTGTCTCGACCAATAATGAAGAAGAATTTATGTGGAAATGTTTCGAAGTCCACCACTAGCTTGGTACTAATCAGATTGAAGAGTTCGGTTCAAAAGCTAATATGTTACTCGACAAATTATTCAGAGGAGCATAAATCAGAAAAATCAAGCACGTGAAGTTAGCACTCAGTTGCTCGACACAGGAAGCAGTTGGTCGGCTGGCAAACCAATCAACATACTTGAAGATTATGACAAGCTACAAGCTGCATACTATGGCATGGCTGCATCCAAATTCCCAGGGGTGATACATAGCACATGGAGTTCCTCAAAAGAAAGATTAGCAACCATCGATCAGCCTGCATCATATGTCATCCAGGAGATAATGGACTTTATGTTGAACAAATCAAGAAGGTAGATCAGGAATTTCACGAGCACCGAGCAACACTGCAGAATAAATACTCCATCCTTTCAAGTAAACCATCAAGCATGGAGCATTGGGGGCTTCTGTTAACGCAAAAATTCTCCATCTACGAGGACCAATCAAAAAAGGACACATGTCATCCTACGTGGTAATATTCAACACCCGAGGAGAGTTAGTCGGCACCCGAGGAGAGTTGGTCGGCACCCGAGGAGTGTTAGTCAGCACCCGAGGAGAGTTGGTCGGTACCCGAGGAGAGTTAATTGGCACCCGAGGAGAGTTGGTCGGCATACCAACCAGGAATATCAAAGGATAACTACGCATTTAATGATCATTAATGTACATTGTAGATGACAACACATAGCATACCAAGCAATTAGATTCGTTGAATGTAGACATAATGCATAAATGTCTACATACAATGAATCTCTTTATCTCCCATCACTATAAATACATGTATTCCCTTAGCCAAAAGGGACAATAAAAAAGAGAGATCCAAGAGATCCAAGAACCGAGAGACACCATACACAAGATCCACACCTTTTTCTCTCTCTACACCACATTGTGCTATTGTAAACCCCTGGGAATAAAATAACAGTGGATGTAGGCTTTATTCATAGCCGAACCATTTTAAAAATCTTTGTCTCTCATGTGCTTGATTGGATTGCTTTCATCTATTTATCTGTGATCATAAAAATGGGATTCGGTCCAGTTTTTTGCATCAACACTCGAGCAACTACCACTGGAACTCAAGAGGAACGATCTATTCCATAGATACCTAATCCAACTACCACCAATAAAGGAATTCTATGTTGTCTACAATAATTAACTATACTAACCCAGTGACAATGAAATATGCCTCAACCCCTCGTTAATAATGACCTATCAAAAGAAACTCAAAGAATGAATGCTCTTAAGGAATTTTTGAGACAACCCCTCAGCATTCTTTGGGAAGCTCGGTGAGGTCAAAGCAGAAATATGGATCCACCAAACACTTAAGGTACTTAACGGGGTAGGCATTAGCCCTGAACTTAGGGTAAGATTGGCTTCTGATCTATTCGAAGGAGAAGCAGATTTCTGGTGGCAGACTATTTTACATTCTCAAAATCTGAATGAACTAATCTGTGAACAGTTTAAAGAAATATTCTTCAACAAGTACTTTTTAGATTCCGTAAAAGGTCAAATGACCATAGATTTCCTAAGCCTACAACAACAACAAATGACTGTAGCCCAGTATGAGCCTAAGTTCATCGAATTATCATGATATGCTCAGGAATATGTTAACATCATACCCAAAAGGTGCAAGCATTTTTGTAATACCCCATGTAATTTAACACTTAGGTTGATCAAGTCTAAATATAAAATCATACAGGATACCAAAAACAAAATAATATCATTCTCAGCATGAAGAGATCAAATGAAAAATGGACAAAAGTTTTGAACCGATGAGAAGATCCTCAAGTATAACTCATAATGTCCAATGGCCAAATCTATAAACAATGTTGCCTACAGAAATACAATCCCTGAAGAATTTATAAATATTACAAGCCATCTAAGTCTCAACATACAACTAGACATCTCAATATAAGCTTGACTAAAAGAGCCAAAATACAAAAATTTATATGCATAGATGATAAAGTCGCAGTTAAAAGACTAAACCCATAAATGTAGTCTCGTAATATATTAGAATTTTCTCATTTCATATCATCATTTAATCATTCTCATTAACTAATTAATAAGTAACCGACATGCTCAATAATTCATTAGCACATAACCGACATGCACCCCTTCCTCTTGGCTATCTCAAATACATGCGGTACGCCAAGTTTAAGTAATCACATGCATTAATCTAAATTACTTTCACAAATAAAATATGCTCATAATTAATTACCACGTAGCCGAAATGCGCTCTCGTCCATCTCATAAACATGCGGTACGCCAAATTTAAATAACCACATTTCACACCCTGATACCATCTGGTATTCGCATGGTGTAACAACTCGTCCTTTTGGAGACAATTAAATTCCATAATTAAGTTTAAATTGGAACTTGGGGAATTTCCCTAAATAGTGATTTTTGGGATTTTTTAAGAATTTGATGGTTATCGATAGGTGATATATTTACTTTTGGGGTTAAGTAAATATATCGAGGTATTTTAATTATATGTCGCCGTTGAGTAAAGAGACACGAGGTGAGATTTAAATGGGAAAACCCCCATTAAGTCGTGTGGGGTAGAAATAGTGAGTTGCGGTCAAGTACCTCGGATGGAAATGTCGACTGCGGCATGAGTCTCAGAATGGCCGAGATAGTCGGAAAAGAGTGTTCGATTGTCGAAATGGAGTTTCGGGAAATTTTGGAGTTAAAAGTAACTCGTAATTGAGTAAATGAGTCGTTTTTGGGTTTTAAGGGTTAAAACTCTTTTCTCCTTATAAAAAGAGGGTGAGAGGGAGAAAAGATAAAAGAAAAGAAAGAAAATAAAAGAGAGAGAAGAGATAGAGGAGGAGAAAAGAGGAGAAAGGGGAGACTCTGGCCAAACTCCCCGGGATTCGTCTCGAGGATGTCGGATTATTCCACGAGGAAAGTGTTTACTTGCTTTATTTAATTTTTGCATAAATATCTCATACCGTAGTTTGGTATAATCAAACCCTAAATATTTTGGGTTGGGTTTTCGTGGATAAAACAGGTTTTCAGGAGATAAAATGAATAAACCCCTAAAATTGAATAATTGGATAAACTTAGGTTTTAACTGAAATTAATTGGTGATTTCGGGTTCTAAGATGTTTAAAACCCATACTATATGTGTGGTTATCGTTGGTTGAAGTTTTGGGTCGTTGGGTGAGGAGATGGAAGCTTGGGGGAAGCTTCCATAGCTGAAACAACTTCTCGGAGAAGAAGCTGCCCGCCATGATCGATCGATTGATCATGGGGGTTCGATCGATCGAAGCCATTGATCAATCGACGGCCATGGGTCGATCGATCGACCCCTACTGAAAGTAGGAAATTTTCTTAGGGTGAATCGGATGGGATGAATTCCAATTCTAATTGATTCGAGGTCATTTATGTGATGACATAAGGGACCTTTTCGGACTATATGGTCTTCTAATTAAGGGAATCTAGGAGGCTAGGGTGAGGGTTTTAAATGTATAACCCTTGAACTATATTTTCGAGGAAAATATAATAATTGATAAGTTAAGATGTTGGGGTCCCTAAAATAAGGTGGGGATCCCTAAATGACTAATTGGACGAGATGTAGTCCTTGGGTTTATGGAAATGAAATCCATAACCCATTAAATTTAAGGTTGTTCGGGAAAGATAAATCCCTAGGATATTTCGGTGGGCATTTAGGCCTATATAATTATGTGTATAAGAAGCATAATTATAATCGATTAAGGAGTTAGTGTATCCTACGAGATAATTAGGATAATTTGGGGATATAGATATGTATATTCACTTAGATTGAATTGGTATAATTGGAGACATCCAATAATATCCTTAGAGATATTAAGGTATTTATTAGTTATAAAAGTAAGGAAATACTTTGGGTTTCGGATCGTGCGTATATGGAAGCATGATTATGATTTTTCGAAAGAATCTTTGGGATTATGGGTTATCGCTTGATGAGATTGGCAATTATGGCCATTTATATATTCGGGGAGGAATATATGGTATATGTATATACTATGTGATTAAAGTATATATATATATGATATGAGGTAAATGATTTTGAAAATATAAAAATGAATGTTTTCAAAATGTAAAAGGAATGATTTTTCATAATTAATAAATTATGGTTACACACCTCCCTAAATCGCTACCATAAGGGAAGTTGCGTGCGTATGGTGATGCCCCCTGGCTAATGAATGCAGGGTAAATATAGTCGTATAGGCCATATGAGCGATTATTGTTTTTGCGCTGGTTAGGAGATTCAGGGTGTGGTCTTGACTATCCCGCAGGCATATGGCCGCTTTCCGACGTTGGTAGGTTCCTAGGTTGTCTTGTTTGATAGGCCCTGGAAGATGATAACCATTTAGGGGCGCGTCCAATGGGGAAACCCGGAGGGGGAGGTCTTAGATTTGTTAAAGCATTTTATGATAATAAAATGTCTTTAAATACATTTCCTAGATGGAAGAAGGGAAATGGGATAATTGATTTGGCTTCGGATACGTTTCCCTGATGAAAGAAGGGAAATGGAAGCATGTGTTATGATCAAAGCATTTTTATGATAATAAAAATGGCTTTGAATACATTTCCTGGATATAAGAAGGGAAATGGGATGTTTTAAAATGGAAAAGCATTTTTATGATAATAAAACCGGCTTTTAAAAAGTTATAGGATATGTTAAAGCAATTCATGATAATGAATTGGCTTAGAATACATTTCCTGGATATAAGAAAGGAAATGAGAAGTTTTGAGAGAAAATGAGAAATGAAGAAATTCTCATTCCGGGAGATAGATCCGGATGTATATTGAAATATGAATATATATATATATATAAGGATAACATGGGTGCCGAGGGTCTAATGGATCCCGATGATCGACCTTGTCGCATAGTAGTGTATCGAGGGGGTTCCTTGTTTGGATTTCGCTTTGCGAGTCACCCGGATAGAAAAAACTTTTGCATATATTCGTCGTTGTTGTACAAGCTCAGTTAGTCAAAAAATCCTCAATTACCTACAAATATAATAAACTCAAGCGTAGAGGTAAGTAAGGGTATCAATCCACTTCCTAGGGAGTAAGTTAGAGACAAATTCAATTGTAATTCGCTTTTTATTTTCTTTTTGTGCTTTTTCACTTTTTCTAATTTTTTTTAGCTTTTTCAATATTAAAACAGTAGGGTGAGGTGAGGTGAAATAACACTAAACTAAAATGAAAATAATTAACTAGAAATTTATTAAAATGAAAATTAAAGTCTAAACTAAAAATAAGAGATAAGTGAGGTAAATAATTGTGACAACAATCAAGGAATGGGATTACACCACAAATTTTAGTTATTCTAATTAATTAATTTAATTATTTGAATTCTCCCAAATTAATATAAAAATTACAAACCAACTCTCGTTGCAAGTGTAATTATAATAGTAATATTTTAGAAAATTAAGTTTAACACTCCCACAACTCTAGAAAATTAGATCTGCATTCCTTTTAATTAATCACCCGCTAGGATCGATCAATTAAAATTTATGTCAATCTTAGAAAATAAATTTAGAGTTGAAATTCAAGTTATAATACCCCACTTAAGAAACCCCTATCTCTAGTTCGAATCTAAAATGGGTATTATAACTAGAATTTCGATTTTCTCTCGAAAATCATTTACCCTATCTCGAGGTGTAAATTTAAGGGTGAGGGATCAAAATTAACATTCAAAGGGATATTTCAAGTAATCAAACTAATTAAACTAAAATAACATCAAATAAGGTTTTCACCCCACCCCTTGAAAGGGGTTTTAGCCTAACATGGTATCAAACATAATAAACAAATACTCAATAAGCATTTAATATAAAAGAGTAGAGAGAAGAATAATCAAACCAATCTCTTGAATTCAATAAACTTCACTCCTTGAATGAAAAGCATACAAACCTCCAATTGAGTATCCAATTAATTTGAAAATAAATGAACACTCAATTAAACCTCAATCAATATTTAACCTCACAAATTTCTAAAAAAAATAAAACAAAACTATTTACAAATGGTATTTTTCTCTACAATTCTCTCTCTAGAATTTTCCTATCTAAAAGCTCTTTTTGATTTGGGGTCTTCATCTTCTTTTTATATAAGGAATGGAGCATAGGGGGTTAATTTGGGAAATATTTTAAGTGTGCATGTGGTTTGGGGTGTGTCATGTGGGTAGTGAGGTGAGAGGATATTTGGAAGAGGGAATAAAAATCTGATTTGTTAAAAGGGTATAATGGGAAGTTGGGTAAAAGAGGTGGTTTGAGGGTATTTTGGGTAAATAGGTAAAAAGGGAATAAGTGGCACATGTGGACATTTGGCTTTGGTTTTGCAAATGGGTTTGGATTTATGCTACTGGAAATCGGGTATGGGGATGGGTTGGATGTCGCCGGAATGGAGGAGGTTGGACTAAGACTAGAGGTAGGAGATCGGAGGGTTGCGAGAATAGGATGGAGGGTAAAGGGTTGGGGTCAGGAAAGGTCGACGCCGCCGGAGGTAGGGAAGAAGGAGGATAGCGCCGGCAAAGAGAGAGAGGGCGGTCGATGTCGGGACGCCGTCGCTGACGGGTCTGGGTATGTGGGCGGGTTGTTGGGTATTAAAGTGTTTGGATTTGTGGGTTGCTGTTGGTTTGGAAATGGGTATAGAGTTTTGGTGGGGTTGTTTAATGGTGGTAAGATGGTGAGGAGAGAGAATGAGATGGTGAGGAAGAAGGTGAATAGTGGAGAGGTGATGTTTGTGTGTGGTGAGGGTGTTTGGTAGTATGGTGGGGTAAGATGAGTGTTTGGGGTGTAGGATAAGTGTGTGCGGGTATAGGGTAAGTTAGTGTGATGGTGTGTGTGTTTAATTGTAACCCCTAAAATAACAAAGACCCAACTAAAATAAATAAAAACAAAATCTAACTAAAAATAACACAAACTAAAAATAAAAAATAATAAAATAAAATCCTAAGCTATAAAAAACTAAAATAATAAAACAAAAGAAATAAAAAATGAAAAATCTAAATGAAAATTAAAGTCCTAAAAAATATAATAAACTAAAAACAAACTCCTAAGAACTAATCTTAAAAAAAAAATAGGACTAAACTAAAAGCTAATAAAAATCAAAATAAAATAAAATTATAATAATAAAGATAAAATAGAAAACAAAACCTAGAAAATACTAAATAAATCTAAAATAAATTCTAAAAATAAAAATGATTCAAAACTAAAAATCTAAAAAATAATAAAAGGGCACAAACAAACACACACGGGATTTGGGGTAAGTTTAGTCTAGGCTAGGGTTACGGGATAAGGGAATTAACTCCAATTATGCACAATTGTTTTGATTTAAACGCTTGAACTCTGCAACGCGCAATTAAGCCTGCATAATTAACATTTAAGCACATTTGACCCAAATTGTCGAGAATTAGCAACAAATGTACGTCTATTTGGGGTATAAATTGTACAGTTTTGGGTGCTTATCACACCACTCCCAAATAGAGCGTTGCTAGTCCTCGAGCAATAAGATAGAGAGAAAGAAAAAGATAAGAAACCAAAAGTGTACCACTTTTGCGGGCACTTGCGATTTCACTTAGCATGTGCAACAAGCCTTTAAACCTATAGGTTGCCCTACAGGACGAGTTGTGTCTCGTGAGGGTTTGTAGGGAATATACCCACAAAATTCTTATTTGCAAAAATTTATTGAATGACAGTCAATCTCTTATTAGACGTAGAATAATCGGACAATCCATCAAATGAGAAATAGTGATTTCAGAAATACAAGCTAGAATGTGTAAAAAGTTTAGCTCAGTATATACTCAAGGCACATCCTTCCTAAAACTCAACGTGTGTAGTGTGAATCAGTCAAAACGGGTCGAGTATCACAAGAGTAATTCCTAGATTGCCTTTTCGGAATCAACGCTTCAACTTCAAATCTCACGGATATATCTCTCTCAAACGAACTCTCGAGATATGGGTTAGTGTATCGCTCTTGTGTGTGAGGAGGTGAGTAAATGTAAGCAAGTTCAAATGTCTCACACACGCATAAGAAAGAATGAACAATAAGAAAGAAAACGATCTCATGAAAGAATGCTAATCACTATAGTGAGAACGTCGAGTTAATCACCACGTCGACTTTCATTTGCCCGAACACCTAGGAAAAATATGGATGATTATGGGTGAGGGGAAATGAAATGGGATGAGAAGGATATGATATGTAGGATGGATGGGATGATGTAGGTAGGATATGATAGAATGGTGATGGATGAATGATGAATATGCAATGTGAAATGGATGAAAAATAGATGCGATAGAAGAGTGTATACAATTTAGGCACAAATGTCTTTATTTCAAAACCAACTACTAAATAAAAACTCTCTTTCTTTTCGTTTCTCTCTTTTTTTTCGATTTTTCTTTTCTTTTTGCTATTTTATTCTTATATTTTTGCTATGTTTTTTTCTTTTTTTTCTTTTGCTATTTTTTTGATTTTCTCTCTCTTTTCAAACCAACAATGAAGACATTTACATTTGAAATCACACTCTTTTATTTGAAAATGATGATGGATGATATAAATGGAGGTGATAGGTGATGGTGTGGGGAAATATATGGAAATGTAATGGGTGAGTAAATGAAAATGTGATATGGAAAAGTGATAGGTGTATGGATGAAAACCTAGTGTTCGGGACAAATTTCAAGACAAGCGTTTCCTACAACTCGAAAAAGATGTCGTTCTCAGTGACCAAGCCAAAATTTTATGAAAGATAATGAGATCATACAATAATTTAAGTGCAGACCCAAAAGAAGTTGAATCAACTTGTGACTCGGAGATTGCGTAAAACACTCTGAAAGGGTGAAAGGCACAAATCTCACAAGCTAAAGTCTCTACTAGTGATCCTTAAGGTTCTCTTTAGAATTCTAGTACTCTTCAACTCTAAACCATAGTGACGTGATAAGTGCGCAAATTTTGTTGAGTCTAGAAATTCATGGTGCAACATGCCTTGTTATGTATCACATAAGCTATTTGGAAAAAATATTCTCTAGCTTGATTCCTAGACTTTTGAAAGATGGATGATTGAAAATTCACATCAATGAGTGAGATGAAAGAAACTGCACGAAATGTTAAAAATCAGGTTTAAAAATCAAAATTTTTCAAAAGAGGTACGATTTTGATAAAATCCCCCACCCCAAAACAAAAAGGAACATCGTCCTCGATGTTAAGTAAAATGATTTTTAAAATTGAGAGCATAAGGTAGGAAAGAGATTACCAGAATGAACCACTAATGAAGTGGACAGATGAAGCTAAGAAGAAACCTGAATAAGTGATAAGAGAAAAAGATAAAAAATAAAATGTAAAAGTCTATAAGCATGATAAAGAATAGGGTGATGTGAAACACCACCCCCAAACAGGATGAGACTCATACCAGAAACGCGGGCTGCCTCCCGGTAGCGCTAAGTTTAATGTCTTCAGCCAGACCGATGAAACCTCACCCTAAGGGTAAGATCTATGAAAGCACGGGGTGGCAGAAAATTTGGGTGATGAGAATCACCCCCAAACAAGACTGAAGCGCCAGTCTTGTTAGAAACAGGCTAAAGTGGTCAATGCACTTGTATAGCAAAGTTCATCACACGATGCAAAGCATTGGTGGACAATGGGTGGGTGGGTATTAGGGTAAGGGTGAAAAAGGCATGGGTGATTAAGCATCGATCACGGGCCTTATTGAGCCGGAAGGTGAGGGAAACTAGGGCCTTATAAGCATGGTGCTCAAGTTGGTGAGGAAGGCAAAAGGGTTTGGTAATAGTGATGGGGTGGGCCTCATAGAAAGGACACGACCGTTCTATAAATGGGCGATGATAATGGCCGCGCCGTGACACGCCAGGGAGATATTGAGAAAAATCAACACCACAAGAGAGTGGAGGGTATGGAGGAACAAGCTCGGTGTCACAGAAGTGGAGAGTATGACCATAAATACTCTCGTAGATGGAGGATGGTTTCAGATGAGGATCTAAAAATGTCAATGGAAACTTGAAATGTGCAAAATCAAGATCCAAACCAGGTGGTGGGGTGGAAATGATAATGGGTGGGTCGGGTGGGATAAATGGTGTATCGGGTGGGATAAACGTCGGAGGAAGATGATCCAACTCAAGCGTGGGAGACACACACTCATTGGGAGGAGTAAAGGAGTACTCACAAGGGAGTGTGGTTTCTAAAGATGGAGTTGTCAACTTCTCCATAAGAGTAGCATCGGTAAATGGGGTGGGTGGGTAAGACGAGGCACCAAGATCGAAGATAGAGGAATCACTAGAAATATCAGGCTCAAAGGGAGCCAGGCATGGAGGGATATCATCTATATCCGGATAGTTAGGAACTATCACGGATTCTATCTCGTGAAAATGGTGAACACTCGTAGCCGGAGCGAACCTAAAAGATATGGGTTCCTCAGGAACACAAGGGTGAAGCTCGATAGGTGTAGACTCGAGCATTGTTTTGGATATGACGGGAAAGTGAAGGTGAATGGGAACCGCAAGGTGGGGTTCAGATGGACATGGTGAGATTTGATCAGGCTCACTATCGAAAGGTAAGTCAACACAATTGTCGACTTGGGACCCGGACCATGGAATGGTCTCAACATCGAGATTCTCGAGGTGGTAGGTTTGGTCACACTCAAAATTCGTGTCACAAGGGGACACATCATCGTCACACTCGGTTGCAACGATGGGTGGAAGCATGGGAATGTAATCCGACTCTCGCGCACACTCCAATTCATTTAACATTTGTTCAATCCATTGGAGAGCTTGAGTTTGAATTGCTTGCTCTTGCTCAAGTATGAACTTTTGCAAGAGGGTTTCGAGAGTGGATGTGGATGAAGGTGTTGGTGGAATGATGGGTGGTGGTGGTGTTTGAGGTGGACATAACACGCTATAACCGGGAGTGTATGGAGAATACTCAAAGGAAGTGTGTGGGGTGGGGCCAAATTCATCATACACGAAAGGATTGCTTTCGTGATGGACAAATGGTTGATGCGCATGGGGTGCGTAGTGAGGGAACTAATCGTGAACAGGTGCACAAGGTTGCCATGACGACTGTTGGAACGTATGGGAATCCAAAACATCGG
The DNA here is from genome assembly GCA_949130495.1 of Sambucus nigra. Lineage (NCBI taxonomy): Eukaryota > Viridiplantae > Streptophyta > Magnoliopsida > Dipsacales > Adoxaceae > Sambucus > Sambucus nigra. The sequence continues at coordinate 178,781,041 of OX422219.1, forward strand.
GTTGGGATTCGTATTGCGTGGAAGGGTGATCAAGCCTCCAAGAATAGCTCGGGTACTCACACAACTCGGGATTGGATATATCGGGATAATAGGTCGAGTTGGGTTCCGAAACAGTGTCATATGGATACTCATGGTCCGTGGTGGTTTTGGATGGATATGAAAAGTATGGGCACTCATGGGACATGTGATCGGCATAATAACAGTGGGTACACAACAAAGGAGGAGACACGCCGACACTTGACACCGAGGGTGATGGAATAGGAGGTGCATGCATGGATGGGTCAAGAGTACCAACGGTACTCGTGAGAGAGGTGAAACGACTAAGAATATCATAAAGAGACAGCTCGGGATTACTCTCACACGTGTCACGTGTCAATGGAAAATGACCAAAGTAGTCCCGTAAAGGACGTTCTTCGGCCATGAGGAGAGAAATATTTTTTTGATTTTTTGGAATTTTTTCAGAAAGAAAATATTTTTGGGATTTTCTAAAAGTAGTGGAAGAAAATATTTTTGGATTTTTTTGTAAAAATAAAGAAAGAAAATATTTTTGGATTTTGTTGTAAAAATAAAGAAAGAAAATATTTTTGGATTTTTGGATTTTTTTTTTGGGAAGAAAACGTGGGGAAAAATATGGACTCTTTGATTTGACGAACTAACTAAAACCGACTACCGAAAAAATAGAATTGGACACACACACAAGTCAAGGATAAATCCTTACTAGCACATAGCCAATTTTTATCTTAAAATTTTGTAAAAGGGTAGTCAAATTTTAATTAAGTCCGCGGGCGATAAAAAATTCACGGAATAATATGAGTGATCGCCTTTGCAAAATGTTCTCCTAGTGGGCTACCTAGTTAATTGATTTTAAATTTAATGATGGCTAGGGTAGCACACAATGGTAAGCGAGTGAGTCGGGTGATGAAATCCCTTCTCGTGAGTGACCGGGTGTAGGTCTTAGTAATTTAATTCATCACACCATTCAAAAAATAAATGCGAGAATAAAATTACACAAGAGCACACAAATACACACAATAATGGACTCGCTAACAGGAGAGGCGCGAGGGTTTAGAAAATGTACCTCCCACGGCTTTTACACTGTGGGGTGCCAAAAATTTTGAGTCGACCGCAGGGAGATTACGCCAATCTCAATCGTCCCCGGGAGTCCTACCGACTCAAGGTAGATAGGCTTCTAAATTCTCGCCTTTCGACGCCCTCTCTTTACCTTGTCCGGTTTCCCTATCACGCTTGTCTTCGATTATTACAATTTTTAAATGAAAAATAAATGGTGTCTCTAAGCACCGCAATACAAGCCAAATAACAAAGTCTTAAGACAAACCTTCTAATAAAATGCAAAAATGGTACTAAAAATAACAAAGTGCAAAAAAATAAATGAAATACAAATTTGAATCCGCTCCGAGCTTCACAATCCCAAGAATGGCAACGGCGCCATTTGATAACTTAACTTTTTATATATTCGTTGAAAGCCAAGTTAGTCAAAAATCCTCAATTACCTACAAATATAATAAACTCAAGTGTAGAGATAATTAAGGGTATCAATCCACTTCCTAGGGAGTAAGCTAGAGACAAATTCAATTGTAATTCACTTTTTATTTTCTTTTTGTGCTTTTTCACTTTTTCTAATTTTTTTTAGCTTTTTCAATATTAAAACAATAGGGTGGGGTGAGGTGAGGTGAAATAACACTAAACTAAAATGAAAACAACTAACTAGAAATTTACTAAAATGAAAATTAAAGTCTAAACTAAAAATAAGAGATAAGTGAGGTAAATAATTGTGAGAACAATCAAGGAATGGGATTACACCACAAATTTTAGTTATTCTAATTAATTAATTTAATTATTTGAATTCTCCCAAATTAATATCAAAATTGCAAACCAACTCTCGTTGCAAGTGTAATTATAATAGTAATATTTTAGAAAATTAAGTTTAACACCCCACAACTCTAGAAAATTAGATCTACACTCCTTTTAATTAATCACCCGCTAGGATCGATCAATTAAAATTTATGTCAATCTTAGAAAATAAATTTAGGGTTGAAATTCAAGTTATAATACCCCACTTAAGAAACCCCTATCTCTAGTTCGAATCTAAAATGGGTATTATAACTAGAATTTTGATTTTCTCTCGAAAATCATTTACCCTCTCTCGATGCGTAAATTTAAGAGTGAGGGATCAAAATTAACATTCAAAGGGATATTTCAAGTAATCAAACTAATTAAACTAAAATAACATCAAATAAGGGTTTCACCCCCCTTGAAAGGGGTTTTAGCCTAACATGGTGTAAAACATAATAAACAAATATTCAATAGGCATTTAATATAAAAGAGTAGAGAGAAGAATAATCAAACCAATCTCTTGAATTCAATAAACTTCACTCCTTGAATGAGAAGCATACAACCCTCCAATTGAGAATCCAATTAATTTGAAAATAAATGAACACTCAATTAAATTTCAATCAATATTTAACCTCACAAATATCTAAAAAAATAAATAAAACAAAACTATTTACAAATGGTATTTTTCTCTACAATTCTCTCTCTAGAATTTTCCTATCTAAAAGCTCTCTTTGATTTGGGGTCTTCATCTTCTTTTTATACAAGGCATGGAGCATGGGGGGTTAATTTGGGTAATTGGTTTAAGTGTGCATGTTGTTTGGGGTGTGTCATGTGGGTAGTGAGGTGAGAGGATATTTGGAAGAGGGAATAAAAATCTGATTTGTTAAAAGGGTATAATGGGAAGTTGGGTAAAAGAGGTGGTTTGAGGGTATTTTGGGTAAATAGGTAAAAAGGGAATAAGTGGCACATGTGGGCATTTGGCTATGGTTTTGCAAATGGGTTTGGATTTCTGCTGCTGGAAACCGGGTATGGGGATGGGTTGGATGTCGCCGGAATGGAGGAGGTTGGACTGAGACTAGAGGTAGGAGATCGGAGGGTTGCGAGAATAGGATGGGGGTAAAGGGTTGGGGTCAGGCAAGCTCAACGCCGCCGGAGGTAGGGAAGAAGGAGGATAGCGCCGGCGAAGAGAGAGAGGGCGGTCGAGGTCGGGACGCCGTCGCCGGCGGGTCTGGGTATGTGGGCGGGTTGTTGGGTCTTAAAGTGTTTGGATTTGTGGGTTGCTGTTGGTTTGGAAATGGGTATAGAGTTTTGGTGGGGTTGTTTAATGGTGGTAAGATGGTGAGGAGAGAGAATGAGATGGTGAGGAAGAAGGTGAATAGTGGAGAGGTGATGTTTGTGTGTGGTGAGGGTGTTTGGTAGTATGGTGGGGTAAGATGAGTGTTTGGGGTGTAGGATAAGTTACTTGGGTTTAGGATAAATGTGTGTGGGTATAGGGTCAGTTAGTGTGATGGTGTGTGTTTAATTGTAACCCCTAAAATAACAAAGACTCAACTAAAATAAAATAAAATAAATAAAAACAAAATCTAACTAAAAATAACACAAACTAAAAAAAAATAATAATAAAATAAAATCCTAAGCTATAAAAAACTAAAATAATAAAACAAAAGAAATAAAAAATGAAAAATCTAAATGAAAATTAAAGTCCTAAAAAATATAATAAACTAAAAACAAACTCCTAAAAACTAATCTTAAAAAAAATAAGACCAAACTGAAAGCTAATAAAAATCAAAATAAAATAAAATTATAATAATAAAGATAAAGATAAAATAGAAAAATAGAAAACAAAACCTAGAAAATACTAAATAAATCTAAAATAAATTCTAAAAATAAAAATGATTCAAAACTAAAAATCTAAAATATAATAAAAGGGCACAAACAAACACACACGGGCTTTGGGGTAAGTTTAGGCTAGGCTAGGGTTACGGGATAAGGGAATTAACTCCAATTATGCGCAATTGCTTTGATTTAAACGCTTGAACTCTGCAATGCACAATTAAGCCTGCATTATTAACATTTAAGCACATAAGACCCAAATTGTCGAGAATTAGCAACAAAAGTACGTCTTTTGGGGGTATAAATTGTACAGTTTTGGGTGCTTATCACACCCCACGCACGAATATGGCATTGTGATGAAACTGGGGAGAAGTTTAATCCTTAGTGATCTAATATTAATATTTCTTATATGATGTATGTATATATATATATATATACGTTATTTACTGAGGGTTTGATGGATCTCGACGATTGACCTTGCCGCATAGTAGTGTATCGGGGGGTTCCTTGTTTGGATTTCGCTTTGCGAGACGCCCCACGCACGAACATGGCATAGCGTTGAGACTGGGGTGAAGTTTAGCCCTTAGTACTTGAACTATCTAGGGTTGATAGTGGTTGGGTGATAGACTAGTTTAGCAGGGTAGCTTGACTAGGATGTTTAGAGGGATGCACTAGGAGTGCACTGTTAGAAGAGAGGTGAGGAGTATCTCATGGGAGTGCGATACCAAATTTAAATATGAGATAAAACCTTTTTCTAAAAATAAGGCATTTATGCACTTGCTAAATATTTTCAAAACTCGACCTCTGACCCGTTTATCTACTTTTCCTCTCTTGCTATATATATATATATTATATAGGTGTCCAGACACAGGGATGCCTGGATGACACTTCTTTCGAGTCAGACGTCAGCTGCAGCAGCTGTGGATGCGTGCAGGTTTTTATAGCCGCTTCCATTCTTGTACTCTAGATAGGAGGTACTGTATAAATATTCGGGCCAATGGTCCAATTGCATTTATTTATTCTTTTAGAGAATCATTCGATATGGTTGTATAATTTTGACCGAGTGTTCGGCTATTTTATTTCATTTCAGTTTCATTTATGCATAAACTGTGTGGAAGTTTTAATTGTATTCGTTTAAAAAGAGTAGTTAAGTAAAATTTTGACACCGGCCTAATAGGTTATTAGTAATTAAATGGATTTTCGACAGTGATGCTAAGAATGATCCATATGAGACTCCTGTCATAATTTGATATAGAAGTGATCGTCCGGTATGTTATTAGGCGGGGTGTCACAGATGGTATCAGAGCATCAGGTTCTAGTGTCCTTAAGAATCTGTGCGGACGTACTACGCTTTCAGTGTTGCTCTCGATTTGATATAGAGCCTCAGGATTAGGATTATTAATTTCTCTAGTGAGACTTCATTCTCCTGCCATAGCACCATAGCATAAGATTATAGTAAATCCTTTGCGTGCTCGTTCTAGGATCGTGTGTTGATCGAGGAAGGGCGACCAAGGAGGTCCTTGAGGAGGACAGCAGGAGGCGAGGTTGAGTTGGGGCGACTGATAGAAGTTGGGGCGACTGTAATTGAGGTCACTCCCCTTATGGCGCGACTACTAAGGTATAGTAGCTATGAGCATCCAAGTCCTGCTATTATAGAAAGTGGTACTAAAGTTGAATTTCCAAGTGCCGATAAGGGTTCCAAAGGGATCTTATGGATAGTTCTAACCGTGAGTCCCCATTATTCGGCAGGAAGGAGAAGAATGCCATTTTGGAATTTTTCACATAAGGTTCGTCCAGAGGCCGACAATGGATAAAGAGTGATATGGAGAAGTGAATTTTGTATCGAGGTGAGGCAAGTACAACGAAGAGAGTGTCCTTCAGTGGAATGATGGGCTCATTAGAAAAGTGTTACTAACACTTACGGAGAATGTGTGTATTCGTGGACCCCATTGGTGGACATCCACCCAGGGAATTTGTTAAAATAAGGAATCTCCTTGTAACGAAGAAATTAAGAGGACTAGTAAGATGATTGTAAGGAGCGAGGTTATAAAGTCACGTGGTGTTGACAACTTTATCATGGTCAGGAAGGCCAGTGATGAAAATGGAAATGTGGAGTGTGGAGCCACACGGTTAGTCCTTTCCTGGTAGGAATAAAGGACAAGGTTAGGGTGCCCAGATGGGGCCTAGAGTTAAGAAATTATAGTAAGAGGTCTGGCTAGATGAAGTTGTGGTGTTCAATGGCCTTAGACTCGTGTGTGTAATTTGAGTTTTGTGGCGGTATCGATAACAGTATACATTGTATGTCTAATGTTTTCCGTGATAGCGGAGTTTTGTTTTCCTTCATTCGTTATATAAAAGCGGGTGTTGATATTATATATATATATATATATATATATATATATATGGCTTGTGATATTCATTTTATATGTTTATACGAGTATGGTAATATGGTGAGTATAAAATATTATGGTATTATCGGAGCGATAGCAGGCTGAGGATGGCAAGACTATCGTGTCCATGGTTCCTGGAGGGAACAGGTTGTTGTTGCGATATCTCACCTGGATACAGGTTGAGTTCACCTTTATGGTTATGAGTATGTGGAGACCTTATAGATATAATTTAAGGCCCACGGGATTATTGTTGATCTGTAAGATTAAGCTCATTATTGGTTTGCGTGAAGACTGAATATTAGTACGAGCGCTTGGTGGTGTGACTCTTAGTTAGAGATTGGAGTTCAGACCACCTTTTGTTGAGAGGGGATAGGATTATCCCGGTTGCATGTTCGAAATAACGGACCTCCATGACCGACAAAGTTAAGTACGAGTGTGTGGAGGGGTTCCTTGTTTGGATTTCGCTTTGCGAGACGCTCCACACATGAATCTTAATGGCGTCGGGAGTGGAGAGATGTTATAGGATACAAGGATGTGAGTTTCGTTGATAAGTCTTATAGTGTGGATGAACCACTATAGACTATGAGCCATGTGATGATGGTATGATTATGGAAATGTTGTGCTATGGAAAAGCACTAAAGTGGTCCTCTCACCACAAGTGGGTGGGTGGATTTGGACTTAGAGAAATTGGTTTGAGGCTTATGGCCAGGCCTTAATGAAAAGGCAAAATTTTGAGAAAGTATACTTTGGGTACGATGCACGTAGTGCTCTTTCAGAGAGTTGGGCACTTCAATTAGTTAGTTTTCCTTTCGTATGGGTGGAAGGATAGAATTATAGAAATGCGTTCGTAGGTTAGGGAAGTAGGATTTAGGACGTCCCGCTGATGTGCCTTGGGTCGTTACATCTCGATGACCGACGACGCGAGGGAGTGGTGTAATGGGAGGGTTCCTTGTTTGGATTTAACTTTTGCGAGACGTCCCACGCATGAAACCAAGAAAATGTTGGAAGTTGAGAGAGGCCTTGGGCACTAGGGACATACTTAGTATTATACTCGTTCCGCATAGGTAAGGTAACGCATAGACCTTAGTATTGTTAGGATGTAACTTTAGTAGTGTTAGTGGCACCGAGGATAGGAAAATTTCATTTCGTGGGTTGGGTGGACCCATATGTGAGCATTACACCGAGGAAAGGAGACCCTCATTTGGAGAGAGTGTTATGTGTCGGACGTTCTCTATGGTTGTGCAGATGTGCACAAGTTAGAAAGGTGTATGGGCACCTCAGTGAGATGGTTTTATATACTGCCTGAAATAGAAGGGGCGTAGTATATAAAGTTTAAGATTATGCCGAGAGGCCCTATAGATGATGGGTACAATGTGACGTTATTAGAGTCACTTTACGATTGTGTTAGTCGTATAGTATATGGTTGGGAACCATTGGGTTAGTGTCGTTCCCTTTGAGGTATTAGGTTTTGGAGTGATCCTAGTTTGGTGGTGTAGGTTATATCTGAATTTTGAGGATGAAATTCCGTTGTAAGGGGGGGGGGGGTATGTAACAACCCGTACTTTTGGAGACAATTAAATTCCATAATTAAGTTTAAATTGGAACTTGGGGAATTTCCCTAAATAATGATTTTTGGGATTTTTTAAGGATTTGATGGTTATCGATAGGTGATATATTTACTTTTGGGGTTAAGTAAATATGTCGAGGTATTTTAATTATATGTCGCCGTTGAGTAAAGAGACACGAGGTGAGATTTAAATGGGAAACCCCCCATTAAGTCGTGTGGGGTTGAAATAGTGAGTTGCGATCAAGTACCTCGGATGGAAATTTCGACTGCGCCGTGAGTCTCGGAATGGCTGAGATAGTTGGAAAAGAGTGTCAGATTGTCGAAATGGAGTTTCGGGAAATTTTGGAGTTAAAAGTAACTCGTAATTGAGTAAACGAGTCATTTTTGGGTTTTAAGGGTTAAAACCCTTTTCTCCTTATAAAAGGAGGGTGAGAGGGAGAAAAGAGAAGAGAGGAAAAGAGAAAGAAAAGAGAGAGAGAGGAGGAGAAAAGAGGAGAAAAGAGGAGAAAAGGGAACTCCGTGAGATTCGGCTCGAGGACGTCGAATTGTATCCACGAGGCAAGTGTTTACTTGCTTTATTTATTTTTTGCATAAATATCTCATACCGTAGTTTGGTATAATCAAACCCTAAAGATTTTGGGTTGGGTTTTCTGTAACACCCCACCTAATTAAATACCGGGTGGCCAGTCCTATACCAAATTAAAATAGAATATACAGTTGGCTCATTCTTAGCATCACTGTCGAAAACATTTACAACTCACCCAATACCCAATTAAGCTGGTGTTAAAAACTTTCCAAATTTTAATTCAACAAAATCCATTTTTAGTTTAAGAACAACACAACACATTTTATTCTACAACACTTATAACTGAACAGATAACATAAAAGAATTTAAATGCAATTGGAATAAACATTCCCAAATAATATTAATCCAGTACAGTAATCCCAACAATAACAAATGTATTAAAATGACACGAACATAATAGTATATGACTCCGATAGAAAGTGATAACTGAAATCCTTTGGGCGACACCCTAACTATAAGAATACTGTGAATCAAATGAAGATAGGCGTCTAAGTAAAACTCCATAACTCCATGGCTCGTCATAATCCGTTAAGGTTGGCGTCCCTACTACTGGATACCCAATATAGAAGATACAATAGAAAAGAAAATATGCAAGGAAACGGGTTAGAGCCTTATTGTGAAAAACCATTTTGAAAAAAGCAAGTATTTAACAAGTGCAATAAAGCATTTATTATGTACATGTTAGTATTCCAACTCTCACTTGATATTCTCATCTCTCAACTAGAGTGCACACTTAACGTTTCCTATTAACCTCCTAGTTAATGGTTCCTCATTACTGATTTCCATAATTTGATTTCATCTCAGATTATAACCCCGTATGTCCCATACCATACGTCGTATAAGCATTCATTTACATTCTATATAAATCGTTTCCCGTTAACATGAATCATTTCTCATTAATATGAATTAATCTCTTCAATATATATTCATTAACTTACTTCAATACTATTCTCAATTCACCGTTATCTACAATTATCATACAGTATATTATTTAACCACAAAATATATCCATTCATTCATTTAATTCATTATATATATACATATATAATACGGTACACCGAGTCGCAGCTGCGGTGCAATGCATTACTCTTCTATCATATCCCATCATCGCTGGTCGCCGAATAGGGGACTAAAGGTTCGGTAGGGATTCCTCGAACCGCAAACAACAACATAAAAATTGGAGGCCAACATAGTTCTCATATCCATGGGTCATGCACATACCTATGTTCCCACAGTCAGCGGACATATCAACTCCCCGATAAGTCTTTCATAGACCTATGTTCTTGAGCAACAAATCAAAGATCCCATGGATTCATCAGGATATGACTGCCCTCACGCGCAAACCTCCCGTCGATAGCAAGTAAGCTAGGTATGTCATACACATAATCATAAATCAATTAAATAGGCATTATCATACCTATAATATACTATCAACAAGGTACTCAAATTACCCTTAGATTATTCACATACGTAGCGGTATATCTCTTTACATCCCACGTATTAATATTTCATAACTTTACTTCTTAATTTAATTATCCCCGAGCCTCACTCAATATTCAAGGTTCAAATAGGCTTTTCCTCAACAAATATTCAGTAAGAAGTCACTAATACCCTACTGGTCCATATCGTCATCTCTCCCGAAGTACTATGAATTAAACTCTCCCTTTAATTAGGTTTAAAACTGATAGTTTCAAATCTCTTATAAACACATCTTATTTCACTTAGGATTAAACCCTCTTGTAAACTTAAGGATACCCAGGTGTTTAATTCAATCACCCCTACTGGTCCTATATTTAATCCTCATGCATACCAATTTGAATCCAACAAATGAATCTAGCAATCGAAATTTCTTCCAATTTAATTATCATTATTCTAATCAATTAAATCCCAATCAAATTAATTCAATCTTATATAGGGCTTATTGATCTTCTCTAAGTACCAAAATATCCAATTAATAATCACCAAATATCTACCAAAGGTTCGGGATAAAGATCAACATTTAAAAAGAAGAAACTTTAGGAATTATGGGGAGGTCGATCGATCGATCACTCAGGTAACGGCCCAGTTTTTCCTGCATTTCTGCAACTACGGGTTTAGCCATTTTTTTATCCTTCAAACCTTTATATTAACATCCCAAATGACTTATAATCCTTACTACATGATATATCAACATATATGAATGATTTCTAATTCTTTAAACATCCTAGAATCATCAAGAGATTGAATTAAAAGCATGTTTATAACCTCTTTTTCCAGAAAATTATCAACATATTATCTTCAAGAACACATCAATGGTTTTCAGAATTTCTTCAACAGATTCATGATTATTTCGTGGATTACTAACTACCTACAACATGAGTTTGATTCCTATATATTTTCAGTTTCCAAAAATCCATTTAATAACTCCATTATTTCTTCCAAACATGAAAAATCATCTCTTTTAATAACTATTCTAACATGGACAATATACAAACTTAGATTTCCCTTATCAAACACTTTCCTCTAATGAAGGTCTGATCCTTTGGTGTAGTATATCCCAGGTGGTTCTCCCTTCTCCGGTCAACCTCCGGTGGTGGTTGGTGGTGGTGACCCTTGGTTCTTAGTTCTTCTCCTTCCCAAGTAAACTCTTCTCTTCCCAAGCAACCTTTCACTCTCTCTAGGAAGATGACTTCTCTAATTTTGTGTAGATGAGATGAATAACCCACGTACACTTAATCTTCAAATACTTGTAATAGGATAAAATCCGAAATCACTATTCATCCCCTATAAAAATGACCAAAATGCCCTTTTTGGTTGTCTTTTCATTTCCAAATGACTCGAGACCCAAAACTAACATCCAAATAGACTTTTCTGACTATTTCAAACCTTTCGGACGCAATGACGCAGTCAAAATGACTATAAGGTTGATAGAAAATAAATTTCCTTTTTAATTTAACGAATTAGTCCCGACACGTCCCATATCGCGTCCGACTAAAAATCCAAATTATCGAATTTATATCTCACAGCAATTATCAATAATCATCACATTCATATATTACCTAAATATCTTTAAGTAATATTCAGAATCATACATTTTAATATCCTCAAGTTGGATAAAACCCGAATGAATTAATTAATAATAAAATTCAATTAATCCATTAATTTAAAATATAATCCATTTTAAAAATCATTAAAATCACGGGGTATTACATACTTTCCCCTTATAACAGAATTTCGTTCCGAAATTCAGGAATATAAATCATACCGGTAAGGTCAAATCCGAGTATAAATCTCACATCGCAAGAAATCTAAGACGTACCGCCCATACAGTACATTATCAAAAATCCCTATTGATGTTATACGGCCAACCTCACCATATTGTTTCAACTGAATCAAATATAAACTTTACCCAATCTTCCATATACCATCCTCGTGACAAATTTTGGGAAAAACAAATGATCCTCAATCATCAAGTAAATACATCCTGAAGTCACAATTACTCACTGTTTCACAATTATGAAAACTACTACCATTCAACCATTCAGGGCGCCCATACACCCTATCGTACCACTTTCATTATAAGTTTTATCGCAAAGGTTATAAACTCATATCCTAAAGACCTAACTTATTTCGACTCTCAACGGTTATTAGTTTCATACGTGGGGTGTCTCGCAAGCAAAATCCAAACAAGGAACCCCCCCGATACACTACTACCTAAAGTAGTCGGTTATCGAAACTCCTCAGGTCCTTAGTCAATATTATATAAAAATTAGGTTTATCAATTTTAAAAAAATTTGGTTTTATCGATTTCAAATAGAGTCTACTCATCTACTCTCTTATAGAAGACAAGATGATGGATAGTAGTAGTACATACGCTCTCATATACCACAAGTCAATGCATGCCGATATTCACATCATGCTCGGACATGCCTAAAGTAAGTAATCCCATGATAAAAAAAATCAGACCCACATGATGACATGAAAAATATAGGTGTCCCATGACCCCTAGGTGAGTCTACGTAAATAACAATGATATAGGCTAAGTTTAGCAACCCTTTCACCCACACAATAATAATAGCTACAAAAATCAATATACGCCTCATAGTTCCTTAGATAGAAAACATACCCTCATTCGCGGGTGGTGGTTGTTGATTCGCTGCCTGATGGACGTTATATACACGCCCGTACTGACCCTGCTGTGCGGTTGCTGCTGGAATGGGAGGTAGTGCTAGCACCGGAGCTGGAGCTAGAAGAGTAGCTGGTGAAAACACTGGTACATGTGGCTCCTGTCGAGCATTTTGTTGCTGAGGGAATTTTTCTTTTTCAGGACAATCTTGTCGTTTATGGCCATACTTTCCGCACAGGAAACATTTTCCCACAAACTTTCCACCACTTTGCCCCTGCTGACCCCGACCCTGTTGGCCATTACCTCTTTTCCCTTGGCCCTGATGAGCTTGTCTCTGGCCCTGATGGCCCTGTTGTCCTTGCCCATTACCTCTATCCTCAAATCAAAAATCTCCAGATCGTAAACGTTTAGCATAATCCCCTGTCTGGGAACCCTGCTCACCCTGACGCTGATGACTCTGCCCTGGTTGAGTCCCACTAGAACTACCCCCAGTAGTCTTGCCTTGCAGGTTTGATCCAAACCCCCGCTTAACACCCTGACCATGAAAGCGGTTATCCTGGCAGTGAAGCATTGTAGCATTAAGAACATCTGTATACGTACGTAGTGAAATATTCCCCAATAAATGCATGTGAATCTTATAGTTCAACCCATCAGTGAACATTAGAATTCTCCTCTCCTCAGTGGGTACCTCTGCTGGTACCAAATTAGTTAATCGCGTAAATTCTTCCTCGTATTCTGCCACCGTCTTCTCTCCCTTATTTAAATCAAGTAATTTTCGCCTCATCGATGTCTGGATGGAAGAAAGAAAATACTTCCCATCAAATCGTATCCAAAAGTCTTGGATAGTAATTGTGTCTCTCTCCTCCATAGTGGTCGTAGCTTCCCACCATTGCAAAGTTGCCCCTACTAGCTTGAATGTGTCTAGTATTTGACGTTGAACCTCAGTGCATTCGAGCATTCTCATATGTCATTGGATATCTTTTTTTCCATCGGCTAGCAGTCACAAAATCTGATCCTCCCTTAAACTCAGGTGGGTGCACCTTCTGAAAGGCATCCCTCGCTCGTTCCCATGCAGTAGTAAACACTTGCCCTTGCGCGAGTGGCACAACTGGTGCCGGTGCTGGAGCCTGCTGAACAGCAGCTAGAGCTGCATTGACTGCCTGAGCGACAATTGCAGCAACTTTGGCCGCAGTTATCGTACCCTGAGCTGGGGCGGGATGAGGTTCACGTCGAGGAGGCATCTGAAATGAGAGTACACTATCAGTATTTGATATAACAAAATAGCTGAAGAGCGTAAGCGTAAATAGAAAAGTAATAATCCTACTCATAGGGATCTACATCAAAGAACGCTAAGCTGAAAACACAATAAGCCGTACAGATCCTAAAGGACACTAGAACCTGATGCTCTGATACCACCTATAACACCCCGCCTAATTAAATACCGGGTGGGAAGTCCCATACCAAATTAAAACCGAAAATACAGTTGGCTCATTCTTAGCATCACTGTCGAAAACATTTACAACTCACCCAATACCCAATTAAGCTGGTGTTAAAAACTTTCCAAATTTTAATTCAACAAAATCCATTTTTAGTTTAAGAATAACACAACACATTTTATTCTACAACACTTATAACTGAATAGATAACACAAAAGAATTTAAATGCAATTGGAATATATATTCCCAAATAATATTAATATATTACAGTAATCCCAACAATAACAAATGTATTAAAATGACACGAACACAATAGTATATGACTCCGATAGAAAGTGATAACTAAAATCCTTTGGGCGACACCCTAACTATAAGAATACTGTGAATCAAATGAAGATAGGCATCTAAGCAAAACTCCATAGCTCGTCATAATCCGATAAGGTTGGCGTCCCAGCTGCTGGACACGTGATGTAGAAGATACAATAGAAAAGAAAATATGCAAGAAAACGGGTCAGAGACCGATTATGAAAAATTATTTTGAAAATAGCAAGTATTTAACAAGTGCAATAAAGCATTTATTATGTACATGTTAGTATTCCAGCTCTCACTTGCAATTCTCACCTCTCAACTAGAGTGCACACTTAACGTTTCCTATTAACCTCCTAGTTAATGGTTCCTCATTACTGATTTCCATAATATGATTTCATCCCAGATTACAACCTCGTATGTCCCATACCATACCTCATATAATCATTCATTTACATTCTATATAAATCGTTTACCATTAACATGAATCATTTCTCATTAATATGAATTAATCTCTTCAATATATATTCATTAACTTACTTCAATACTATTCTCAATTCACCGTTATCTACAATTATCATACAGTAGATTATTTAACCACAAAATATATCCATTCTATCATTTAATTCATTATATATATACATATATAATACGGCACCCCGAGTCATAGCTGTGGTGCAATGCATTACTCTGCTATCACATCCCATCATTGTTGTCGCCGAATAGGGGACTAAAGGTTTGGTAAGGATTCCTCGAACCACAAACAACAACATACAAATTAGAGGCGAACATAGTTCTCATATACATGGGTCACGCACGTACATAAGTTCCCACAATCAGCGGACTTATCAACTCCCCAATAAGTCTTTCAGAGACCTATGTTCTTGAGTGACAAATCAAAGATCCCATGGATTCATCAGGATATGACTGCCCTCACGCGCAAACCTCCCGTCGATAGCACGTAAGCTAGGTATTTCATACACATAATCATAAATCAGTCAACTAGGAATTATCATACCTCTAATATACTATCAACAAGGTACTCAAATTACCCTTAGATTATTCCCATACGTAGCGGTATATCTCTTTACATCCCACGTATTAATATATCATAACTTTACTTCTTAATTTAATTATCCCGAGCCTCACTCAATATTCAAGGTTAAAATAGGTTTTTCCTCAACATGTATTCAGTAATAAGTCACTAATACCCTACTGGTCCATATCGTCATCTCTCCCGAAGTACTAGGAATTAAACTCTCCCTTTAATTAGGTTTAAAACTGATAGTTTCAAATCTCTTATAAACACATCTTCTTTCACTTAGGATCAAACCCTCTTGTAAACTTAAGGATACCTAGGTGTTATATTCAATCACCCCTACTGGTCCTATATTTAATCCTCATGCATACCAATTTGAATCCAACAAATGAATCAAGCAATCGAAATTTCTTCCAATTTAATTATCATTATTCTAATCAATTAAATCCCAATCAAATTAATTCAAATCTCATCTACGGCTTACTGATCTTCTCTAAGTACCAAAATATCCAATTAGTAATCACTAAAGATATACAAAAGGTTAGGGATAAGGATCAACATTTAAAAAGAAGAAACTTTAGGAATTCTGGGGAGGTTGATCGATCGAATACAGGGGGTCGATCGATCGATCACTCAGGTAACGGCCCAGTTTTTCCTGCATTTCTCCAACTACGGGTTTAGCCATTTTTTATCATTCAAACCTTCATATTAACATCCCAAATGACTTATAATCCTTACTACATGATATATCAACATATATGAATGATTTCTAATGCTTTAAACATCCTAGAATCATCAAGAGATTGAATTAAAAGCATGTTTATAACCTCTTTTTCCAGAAAATTATCAACATATTATCTTCAAGAACACATGAATGGTTTTCAGAATTTCTTCAACAAATTCATGATTATTTCGTGGATTACTAACTACCTACAACATGAGTTTGATTCCTATATATTTTTGATTTCCAGAAATCCATTTAATAACTGCATTATTTCTTCCAAACATGAAAAATCATCTCTTTTAATAACTATTCTAACATGGACAATATACAAACTTAGATTGCCATTATCTAACACTTGCCTCTAATGAAGGTCTGATCCTTTGGTGTAGTATATCCCGGGTGGTTCTCCCTTCTCCGGTCAACCTCCGGTGGTGGTTGGTGGTGGTGACCCTTGGTTCTTAGTTCTTCTCCTTCCCAAGTAAACTCTTCTCTTCCCAAGCAACCTTTCACTCTCTCTAGGAAGATGACTTCTCTAATTTTGTGTAGATGAGATGAATAACCCATGTACACTTAATTTTCAAATACTTATAATAGGATAAAATCCAAAATCACTATTCATCCCCTATAAAAATGACTAAAATGCCCTTTTGGGTTGTCTTTTCATTTCCAAATGACTCGAGGCCCAAAACTAACATCCAAATAGACTTTTCTGACTATTTGAAACCTTACGGATGCAACGATGCAATCAAAATGACTATAAGGTTGATAGAAAATAAATTTCCTTTTTAATTTAACAAATTAGTCCCGACACGTCCCATATCGCGTCCGACTAAAAATCCAAATTACAGAATTTATATCTCACAGCAATTATCAATAATCATCACATTCATATATTACCTAAATATCTTTAAGTAATATTCAGAATCATACATTTTAATATCCTCAAGTCGGATAAAACCCCAATGAATTAATTAATAATAAAATCCAATTAATCCATGAATATAAAATATAATCCATTTTAAAAATCATTAAAATCAAGGGGTATTACATTTTCGTGGATAAAACGGGTTTTCGGGAGATAAAACGAATAAACCCCTAAAATTGAATAATTGGATAAACTTAGGTTTTAACTGAAATTAATTGGTGATTTTGGGTTCTAGGATGTTTAGAACCCGTATTATATGTGTGGTTATCATTGGTTGAAGTTGTGGGTCGTTGGGTGAGGAGATGGAAACTTGGGGGAAGCTTGCATGGCTGAAATAGCTTCTCGGAGAAGAAGATGCCCGCCATGATCGATCGATCGATCGATCATGGGGGTTCGATCGATCGACGGCCATGGGTCGATCGATCGACCCCTGCTGAAAGTAGGAAATTATCTTAGGGTGAATTGGATGGGATGAATTCCAATTCTAATTGATTCGAGGTCATTTATGTGATGACATAAGGGACCTTTTAGGACTATATGGTCCTCTAATTAAGGGAATCTAGGAGGCTAGGGTGAGGGTTTTAAATGTATAACCCTTAAACTATATTTTCGAGGAAAATAGAACAATTGATAAGTTAAGATGTTGGGGTCCCTAAAATAAGGTGGGGATCCCTAAACTAATTGGAAGAGATGTAGTCCTTGGGTTTATGGAAATGAAATCCATAACCCATTAAATTTAAGGTTGTTTGGGAAAGATAAATCCCTAAGATATTTCGGTGGGAATTTAGGCCTATATAATTATTCGTATAGGAAGCATAATTATAATCGATTGTGGAGTTAGTGTATCCTATGAGATAATTAGGATAATTTGGGGATATAGATATGTATATTAACTTAGAGTGAATTGGTATAATTGGAGACATCCAATAATATCGTTAGAGATGATTAAGGTATTTATTAGTTATAAAAGAAAGGAAATACTTTGGGTTTCGGATCGTGCGTATATGGAAGCATGATTATGATTCTTTAAAAGAATCTTTGGGATTATGGATTATCGCTTGATGAGATTGGCAATTATGGCCATTTATATATTCGGGGAGTAATATATGGTATATGTATATACTATGTGATTAAAGTATATATATATGATATGAGGTAAATGATTTTGAAAATATAAAAATGAATGTTTTCAAAATGTAAAAGGAATGATTTTTCATAATTAATAAATTATGGTTACACACCTCCCTAAATCGCTATCATAAGGGAAGTTGCGTGCGTATAGTGATGCCCCTTGGCTAATGAATGCAGGGTGGATATAGTCCTATAGGCCTATATAATTATTCGTATAGGAAGCATAATTATAATCGATTGTGGAGTTAGTGTATCCTATGAGATAATTAGGATAATTTGGGCATATAGATATGTATAACTTAGAGTGAATTGGTATAATTGGAGACATCCAATAATATCCTTAGAGATGATTAAGGTATTTATTAGTTATAAAAGTAAGGAAATACTTTGGGTTTCGGATCGTGTGTATACGGAAGCATGATTATGATTATTCAAAAGAATCTTTGGGATTATGGATTATCGCTTGATGAGATTGGCAATTATGGCCATTTATATATTCGGGGAGGAATATATGGTATATGTATATACTATGTGATTAAAGTATATATATATGATATGAGGTAAATGATTTTGAAAATATAAAAATGAATGTTTTCAAAATGTAAAAGTAATGATTTTTCATAATTAATAAATTATGGTTACACACCTCCCTAAATCGCTATCATAAGGGAAGTTGCGTGCGTATGGTGATGCCCCTTGGCTAATGAATGCAGGGTGGATATAGTCCTATAGGCCATATGAGCGATTATTATTTATGCGCTGGTTAGGAGATTCTGGGTGTGGTCTTGACTATCCCGTAGGCATATGGCCGCTTCCTGACGTTGGTAGGTTCCCAGGTTGTCTTGTTTGATAGGCCCTGGAAGATGATAGCCATTTAGGGGCGCATCCAGTGGGGAAACGCGGAGAGGCGGTCTTAGATTTGTTAAAGCATTTTATGATAATAAAATGGCTATAAATAAATTTCCTGGATGGAAGAAGGTAAATGGGATAATTGATTTGGCTTCGGATACGTTTTTCGGATGGAAGAAGGGAATTGGAAGCATGTGTTATGATCAAAGCATTTTTATGATAATAAAAATGGCTTTGAATACATTTCCTGGATATTAGAAGGGAAATGGGATGTTTTGAAATGGAAAAGCATTTTTATGATAATAAAACTGGCTTTTAAAAAGTTATAGGATATGTTAAAGCAATTCATGATAATGAATTGGCTTAGAATACATTTCCTGGATATAAGAAAGGAAATGGGAAGTTTTGAGAGAAAAAGGGACATGAAGAAATTCTCATTCCGGGAGTTAGATCCTGATGTATATTGAAATATGAATATATATGGATAACTTGGGTGCCGAGGGTCTAATGGATCCCGATGATCGACCTTGCCGCATAGTAGTGTATCGGGGGGGTTCCTTGTTTGGATTTCGCTTTGCGAGACACCCCACGCACGAATATGGCATTGTGTTGAGACTGGGGAGAAGTTTAATCCATAGTGCTCTAATATTAATATTTCTTATATGATGTATGTATATATAAATATATACGTTACATACTAAGGGTCTGATGGATCTCGACGATTGACCTTACCGCATAGTAGTGCATCAGGGGGTTCTCTGTTTCGATTTCGCTCTGCGAGACACCCCACGCACGAACATGGCATAGCGTTGAGACTGGGGTGAAGTTTATCCCTTAGTACTTGAACTATCTAGGGTTGATAGTGGTTGGGTGATAGACTAGTTTAGCAGGGTAGCTTGACTAGGATGTTTAGAGGGATGCACTAGGAGTGCACTGTTAGAAGAGAGGTGAGGGGTATCTCATGGGAGTGCGCTACCAAATTTAAATATGAGATAAAACCTTTTTCTAAAAATAAGGCATTTATGCACTTGCTAAATATTTTCAAAACTCGGGCTCTGACCCGTTTATCTACTTTTCCTCTCTTGCTATATATATATATATATATATATATATAGGTGTCCAGACACAGGGAAGCCTGGATGGCACTTCTTTCGCGTCAGACGTCAGCTGCAGCACCTGTGGATGCGTGTAGGTTTTTAATAGCCTCTTCCATTCTTGTACTCTAGATAGGAGGTACTGTATAAATATTCGGGCCAATGGTCCAATTTCATTTATTTATTCTTTTAGATCATCATTTGATATGGTTGTATAATTTTGACCGAGTGTTCGGTTATTTTATTTCATTTCAGTTTCATTTACGCATAAACTGTGTGGATGTTTTAATTGTATTCATTTAAAAAGAGTAGTTAAGTAAAATTTTGACACCGGCCTAATAGGTTATTAGTAATTACATGGATTTTCGACAGTGATGCTAAGAATGGTCCATAGAGACTCCTGTCATTATTTGATATAGGAGTGATCGCCCGGTATTTTATTAGGCGGGGTGTCACACATGGCTGGGAATTATCTTATCATAATAAACCATAAACATCACGTTTTACGCCTTGAAGCCACTTGGTATTCACAATGACAAATAACATATCATAATATCGGGGTGCCCCTCCACAGTACCCACCCATTCATTTCCATATAACATGTTAATTGATATTGACATTTTAACACATATTTGTTCACTCTGAGAAAACTACTCCCGCCTCAATTATCCTAGTTACCCTGACTCGGATCTACTATTTTGGATTTATTATCTATATTTTACACGATTTTATAGAGAGCTAAAGAAGAAACATCATGCAAGTGATTCTTCATAACATAAAGCGTGAAGTTGAAAGCTTATAATTTTTTTATTTGTGATTTAAGCCGTCACGACAACCTGTTTCTAAACTCTGTGCATGGAACGTTTCACCGAAGTGAAATCCAAATAAGGAACCCTCCCGATACACTATCGTTTAGATAGAGTAGTTGCTAAGACAAATTATTTAAGGTTATTATGCGAGAGCAAGACATTTAAGTCGTGACAACAACTCGTCTCTAAACTCCATGCGTGGGACGTCTTATCGAAGTAAAATCCAAACAAGGAACCCAAAGGTTACTAGCCAACCAGATTTGAAGGAACCTAAAAAACAAGAGAAGCAAACATAATGATGACCTAACAACGGCTCAACATTCTTTCTCTCTTAAAAGCCAGCACCGCATTTCGACTCTCCATTTCTAAAACGTAGGCTACCGAAATGATGAGGTACTCCTGAAAAAAATCAGGAACGATTACCCCACACACCCTACCAAATCCTTACATGCGTGTGCTGATTGAGACCTCCTTAAACCTACTAAAGCCCCAATAAAACTTTTCTACATAACCACGCCCATTAACCCAAATGAACACACAAACCCATTAATCTAAATAAATCAATTAGGGGTACAAAGAAAAATAAAATAATAAATAACTAGAATTTGTATTAATATTTCCACTTTACTAGTATTAATTAATTTAAGAAAATATCAGTACAAATTATAATTTTACTTCCATAAATTTCATAAACTCATCACATGAATTTAATTTATCAAAACGTAAATAAATTTTATTTCTTCCAAATACATACGGATGCCCTTTTTAATTAATAACGTTTTGATTAGTTAATTCGTATTACAATTTTGAATGAGGTTTACGCCTGAACATAAAATCCTCTATCATTACTTTACAAGTTAGCGAGCTTCACTGAATGATCAAAATAGCCTCCCTTATAGAAAAATGCCATGCCTCTACCAACACATCTCGAATCTTTACTCCTTCCGAAAATCCCCATGTTATTAGGAACCAACCTAATCAATGAGATTATCCCTATAATAAGCCCAAGGATGGCCGAGTATTCACTCAGAATCAACACAATTAAAGTGGACCTTTGATGCATTGTCATGAATGCAACCAAGTAGGGTATCTTAGACCCCAATTCCCCATTCTACACATGCCTCATCCTTCCACCTCCCCCCACTTTATCAATTATCCTTTCAAGAATCCATCCAATAACTCTAATCATTCAACACAATAAAATCCCTGTGAAATAAAGTGAGAACCACTCAATAGAAATAAAGGTCAGAATTCCTCCTTTCTCCCAACTAAAAGTCCAAATTACCACGATGTGGTCGAAGGTAATCTTCCTTTTTATAATATTTTCGTACATATATTATTTGATTATGGATCTACACACTCTTTCATCAGTCATTCATGTATGACTCATCTGTAATTATCCTCTAGTACATTAGCCCACCCTTATACTATAGAATGCCAACGGGAAAGAAGGCTATCATCGATAGGATTTGTCAACGTCGCACTTTAAATTTTGGAACCACTACATTAACCATAGACTTAATAGCCCTTAAATTTATGGAGTTCGATTTAATAATAGGAGTGGATGTTTTATCCCCGAACATTGCTCACATTGATTATTATATGAAGACGGTGACATTTAAACCACTCCATCAAACTTCATTTCAATTCCAAGGACAAAATTTACCCCCCCCCCCCCAACCTCTACTTTTTCGGATAAGGAAAAAAGAAACCTTCCCCCTTTTCTAACATCTTGACCTGTTATAAAGATTTGTTTTCCCCCACCATGAGAATTTTTTTTTATCAATATGTTGCCAAATACCTCCCTTATATCAATACCCCCTTATTGTATGGCTCCTTTAGAATTGCAAGAACTTCGAAAACAACCGGATGACCTACTCAACAAATGGTTTATACGCCCCAATACATCACCTTGGGGAGCTATAGTTTTATTCGTGTGAAAGAAATATGGATCTTTTCGGTTATGTATCGATTATCGAAAATTGAACCAAGTGACCATCAAGAATAAATATCCATTGCCCACGATAGGTGATTTATTTGACCAGTTGCGAGGGTCAAAGATATTATCAAAGATTGATTTAAGATCTAGGTACCACCAACTTCGTGTTAAGGAAGAAGACATACCCAAAACCGTTTTTCAAACACGATATGGCCATTTTGAATTCTTAGTCATGTCTTTTGAATTGACAAATGCGCCCACCGCTTCATGGACCTAATGCATAGAATATTTTTCCCTTTCCTAAATCAGTTTGTGATCGTTTGTATAGATGACTTATTGATTTCTTCCAAGACCGGGGAAAAACATGAAGAACACCTCTCTTTAGTGTTAGAAACCCTTTGTAAACATCAGCATATTGCAAAATGAAGTAAATGTGATTTCCTCGTGAAAGAGGTAAAGTTCATTGAACATATAGTCACTAAAATAGCTATACAAGTAGACCCATCCAAAACCATCACAATACTTGAATGACCTCAACCCACCACCATCACAGAACTACGTAGCTTTCTAGGACTTACTGTCAAATAAATCAATCTTTGACCCTCGCAACTGGTCAAATAAAATAGGCTTGTTGAAGGGTTTTCCCGAATTGCCATACCTTTTTATTTGACACCTATTTTAACCATTCCTTCCCATGGGTCAAATAAATCACACACCCATAGGTATGTGATTTATTTTACGAGTCCTTGTGGAAGGGTTTTCCCGAATTGCCATACCTTTAATGAAATTTACCAGAAAGGGTGTTCGATTTATATGGAACTCTGAATGCGGACAAGCCCTTTGTAACTTAAAGGAAAAGTTGACCACCACACCTATTTTAACCATTCCTTCCAGCAACAACAGTTATGATGTTTATACTGATGTCTCCCTACAAGGACTCGATCGTGTATTGATGCAACAAGGGAAAGTGATCGAGTACGGATCACAAAAATTAAAAATTCATAGGCTTAACTATCAAGTACACGAGTTGAAATTAGCAAAAATAGTCTTTTCCCTGATAATTTGGAGATGTTATCTGTATGGAGAAGAATTTTCGGTATTTTCGGATCATAAGAGTCTTAAGTACATCTTCACAAAAAATGATCTCAACCTTCGGCAAAGATAATGGATAGAATTCTTAGAGGATTAAAAGGTTAACTTACTCTACAATCCTGAAAACGGTAATGTAGTAGCTGATGCATTAAGCCATAAAGCCCATGGAAGCATCCATAGTATGTTTGCATTCTTATAAACCACAGGAGATTACAATCTACAATGAGACTCCTCCAAAACTCAAGTTGTTTTACGAAACATCGTTGCTCGCCCCATTCTGTATAAGAAAATCATTAACCTCCAAGACCAGGATGAATTTTGGCATTCCCATAAGCAAAAACTTATAAAAAACCTCCCCGAAAAAGATTGAACTTTAGACCCCGAGCGTGGGTTGAAATTCAAAAATCGAATATGCGTTCTTTTTATAGACTCATTACGAGAAGAAATCCTCAGGTATCTCAACATTATAAATTCATGATTCATCATGGAATCACCAAAATGTATCAAACTCTCAAGCAACATGATTGGTGGCCCAGTATGAAGAAATATATTATACACTTCATAACAAAGTGTCTAACTTTCCAACAAGTAAAAATTAAGAATCAACATCCTAGAGATTTACTCCAACCACTTCTCATCCCAGAATGATAATGGGATCATATAAACATGGACTTTGTCAACGTTTTCCCTTAACTTTTCAAGGATACAATACGATATGGTTTATCGTTGATTGTCATACAAAATTTGCCAATTTTCTACCAACCAGATCCACCGATTCCTTCCAATGCTTAAGTGAACTGTACATCAAGGAAATTATTAGACTTCTTAGTGTACCTATTTCCATTGTGTCTGATAGAGACTCCAAATTTATCAAAAGATTTTGGAAAGTTTTACAAATCTCCTTATGAACCAAACTCTACCTAATAACTATTTTTCATCCTTAAACCGACAGACAATCTGAACGAGTAATTCAAACCTTGAAGATATGTTACGTGCTTTCACATTAGATTCTCCATGTTCATGGAATAATCATTCTACCTTGATCGAATTCTCCTATAATAATAATTATCAAACTAGCATTCAGACCACTCCCGATGAAGCCCTCTATGGATGACCTGCCTTTCACCCTTATGCCGGAATTAATCAAGATAAAATCACACACTCAGACCCAATACTATCATTGAAATCACATAAAAGATACGCCTCGTTTGTGAAAGATTACATTTAGACCAGAGTCCACAAATAGTTACGCTGACACCCGCCGAAAACCCTTAGAATTTTAAACAAATAGCCAAGTGTTCTTACGAGTATCAATAAGAAAGAGGATAATTCGATTTGGAAAAAGAGGAAAATTAGCACCTCTCTACGTTGGTCCCTTTAAAATCATCGAACGTATTGGAATAGTAGATTATCATATGGAATTACCTCCCTAACTATTCAATCTCCATGACATGTTTTATGTTTCACAATTGAAATATATATCTCTGACCCGATTCACATCACTACTTGGAGGTCCAACCACAAATTTGAGGAGATTCCTATTCAAATTCTCGACCGACAAGAAAATATTCTCCAACGTAAAAATATCCCACCAATCAAAGTTCTTTGGCGACACTACGTAGCTGAAGAAGCAAGAGGGGAAAGAGAAGACGTTATGATACAACAATACCTAGCGCTTTTTCCAGGTAATTTCGAGGATGAATTTTTTTTAGGTGAAAATAATGTAACAGCACACTCTAAATATAACTTTAGTCCCTCTAAAAGGTAATAATTCCAAATAAACCCGAGGCTTTTACCAAATTACCAAAATACTCCTAAAGGAAGAATTAAGTTAACTTACACTTTTATATATCAATTAAAACCCAACTTTCCCTCAAAGTTTGACCAAATGACTTATATTTTATTGGAATATCATAACCAATTCCATTAGGTTTGAATAATTTCACATAAGCCCCTAAACATTTACAAAGTAACTTAACAGCCCTAAATTCTATACAAAAACTGTCAAAGGACCTAAATCAAAACCCAAACTTATTTATACTTGTTCCCATGCTGATTTGGGACTAGCTGGACTACCAATATGGCATTTTCCATATAAAATACCAAGGGTACCCATTTTCCATCCACATATACAGTGGTGGAACTTGTATAAACTTAGCTGAAACTCACCTTCCAAACTAACTAATAAACTCCTCCTCACAACCCTATAAAAGTCCCATTTTACCCCAGTAAAAACACACGGCAGTTGAGAGCTTTTCCAATGTAAAAATTTGAGGGTTTTTTCATTTTTGTTATTTTATGTATGAATGTTTGTTCCTTTAATTTGGTTATGTTTCTGCACTTATATATAATAGAATTATGTGTTTACTTGTGGAAGTTAATGTGTGTAGGCACTGAAATTGCTCGAAAACCAGGAAACTCCATTAAAGCTTGAGCTTCAATGGTGGATTTTGCTTTTTTGACTTTAAACCAATTTCAAATTGAGGTAAGTTGAGCTTAGGTTCTCATGAACCTAGATGAAAGGTTTAATTGAACCAAGAATATGTTTTGATACCTCAAATCAAAGCTTGAAGTTTTCGGGCCTGGAATTTCAAGAAAATAAAATTAAGAGTTTTACTCAACCAAATTCCATCAAACCAGACTTATTGTTCTAACATTTTTAGTATATAACAAAATCCTTATGATGCCGGTAGAAGAATCATATCTTTTAATCAATTATGTTGAGTTAAAATTTCACCATTTTTACATAAATTCAATATCTCAATTTATCTAACCAAAATCCTTGAAACCAATATGGTTGGATTCCTCTTCAAAAGTTATGAAATTTTCATCGAGGAATTAACTCAAATGGATTCCTAAAATGTCTCAAATTTAAGGTCAATGTTTCAAAACCCTAAAGTCAAATGGTTGAAGATGAGTGGATCACATGCACGCGAGTGAGGGTCAAACCGGGCTCGTGAATTGTTTGACTTAGCGCATGAGTGCACGTCTCCATTCTGAAAATTCTAATTTTTGTCCAAAAAATTTATTTTTGAATTTTGAACAAAATGGTGTATTACATCACCTTGTATGGATTCCTAAAAATTATTTTCTCGAGAAAACCTATTTTAAAGTATTAATTCTACACATAACCCCCTGACCAATTTTTCAAGTAATTCAAAACACCCCCAAACTTTTTTCACAAAATCTTTAGTCTAAATAAAGCAATTTTGTCTTTGTCACTAAATCCAAATCCAAATATAAATGAAGAAAAACATTATTTTTAAAACTATTAAAAATTATAAATGATACCCTCTATAAGGAAAAGATTAAGAAAAACTTCGTCCAGTGGATAATACTTCTTCTATAACAATGTATATATGTGAATTTGTTTAAATAGCATAACCGGGACTTAAATGCCAGTAATGTAACACAATTTATCGTAATTTGAAGAAAAATGAAATATCAACAGTACTAAATAGGGGTATACTAAAGTCTGTGATATATAAAAGAAATATATGGTGATTATAATTGGATATGGCATTTATCGAGTTATAAATAAGGGTTCAGACTATACACGATAAATCCATAATTATCGGTTATAGGGATTGCAAATGCATAGTCATGTCGTTATAATATCGCCCAAATCATATAATACATTTGGATAGTGTTGATGTCTAAAATTGATGATGATTGATATGATTCCAATTTTATAATTATAGATAAAATAATGAGAGAAAAATAAATAAGACACAAGAATTTTTAAGTGGTCCAGCTATAAGAAATGCCTAGGTCCATTGTGATTGTATTGTTGTTGATGATTACAGAAAACCAGGTATGATTGTTATAAGAATAACCTTGTACCTTTTCTCCCTTGGCTTTTGTGAAAAGAATACCTTGTATTTATATTGACCCGGATATCATGGGTTAGAATGCTTATGGATTTAAGGATTTACACCCGTACTTAATGAATGCGACTGTTGATAGTACTGAGCACATGTAGATTAACTCTTGGATGCTTTCCATGCGATGACTATTTATCTATAATGATGGTTTCTATTCTTCAAGTTGGTCGGCCTGTTGGCCGATCAACTATCTTCTGAGTCGACCAATTGATTGAGGACTATGATCGTTGCCAAGTAATGGGACATGTGTTCATTTTTACTTAGTTCATGTAGATGGAAAATTTTGGCATCAACAGAAGCCCCCAATGCCTCATTCTTGATATTTTTTTGAAAGGATGAAGTATGATTTATGCAGAGTTGCTCGGTAATCTTTCATGGGTTTAATCGACTGTCGACTCATAGGATTTGTAAACATTTCCATTATCTGATCATATGATGCCAATTTCGTGAATAATTTGAAAGTTATTGAACCTCCAAAGGGCGCATCAGTAATTTCTCATCTTTGGAGTTGTGCAACCGTCCTAATGTCAATATTATATATAGTTAATCATTACATGCACTATTCTCTAGGCAAGCTATAAGAAACGATATTTTTTCTAGTTTCTGTACCACAAATTTTCAAACTTTTGAGATATCTTTCGTCTTTAAGATTTTTTTTTTGCATCCACTGTTACTCTTGCTTTTTCCATCGCTTTCTTTGTAAGCTTTCTTCTTCCCTTTATTTTGATTTATTTCTTTGTTGTAATCATGGTGTACATCATTCATGAGGATTCTTTAGATGAATTTTGGCGGGAAAGAAAAATCCATGATTAGAATTAGAAATGCCTATTCCTCCAGTTGGAGTTTTATCATTGCCAGAGGGTCATTGGATCCCTTCGCTGTTTATAGCTAAATGTGGATTTACTTTTCCGCCCAATCGCTTCTTTCTGGAATTTATCAATATTTTGATGTTGTCCCTACTAGGGTATCCCACAATACATGGAGAATAGTAAATGGGATTCATAGGCTTAACCATATATGTAAAACCAATATTGGTATTCCTAAGTTGATGTTCTGTTATAAGTGGGTCACTAGTGATAACACCTACTATTTGAAGACTAGGTTTTCCAATAGAGCTTTAGTGGTCAACTTACCAGATTCCAATAAGAACTACTTTGGTTAAGGGGTAATAACAAAGAATTGGCAACATGCTTCTCCTCAAAGAGGAGAAGTGTATGATGGGCCCACGTGTCCCCAGTAGGGACATGGCATATAAGAAGAGAAAAGGTTGAATCCTACCATTTGATAACTTGGACTTTTGTATGGGTTTGTGTCATTGTTGAAGCCATGTTAATCAAAAATTTCAAATACCCACAAAAATATAATAGAACTGGAGTGTAGAGGTAAGTAAGGATGTCAATCCTAATATAAGGATGAAACATATGAGAAGAGAAAGATGTAATTTATTTTTATTTAATTTTCCTATTTTTTTTAGAGTTTTTTTCTTTCTATTGTTTTAGCCTTTTTTTTAATATTAAAAACAATTTTGTATTGATGAGAATTAAACTAAAATAAGAAATGTAACTAAATGAGAGAGAAAGTGATGAAGAATAAAACTAGAATAGAGTGCAAGGAAATATTAGAAAGTAAATGGTGAAAAATGGGCGAAATGTAACTAAATGGGAGAGAAAGTTCAAGGGATGTAAATCTACCCCCACTTCACACAATTAGTCTAACTTGAACAATTTTAGTTTGATTTATTCATTTAATTCACAAGATAATTCTCATTACACTAATGAATTAATTAAATATCCTTTTAGAAAAGTGCGTTTAATTCCCACAAACACTACTCAAAATGAATTAAAATTAATCAAATGAATCACCCGCTAGGATCGATTCACCCAACTGATTTTAATTAGACAAAATTAAAATAAGAGTAGAAGAAAATATATTAAGATTTTAATCAATTTGATATGCCTATCTCTAGCTTGAATCAAATGATAAAATGATAATACAATTTTCAATCCTTTCTCAAGGATGATTTTCCATTTCTCAATGTGAAAATAAAAGTAGGAATTAAATTTACTAATCAAAGGAAACCAACAAAATTAAAATTAACAAACTAAATTATTTGGATTCATGGGAGCTTCAATTCATCCCTCAATTGGGATATTATCCATCCATAATCATCATCCAATAATAATAATAAGCAATTAAAACCATGAAATGAGTAATTAGATAAGAGTTGATTAAACCCAAATTTTACTTGAATTGAATTGCAATCTTCAATTACAACCAGTGGGTCCCTTAATTAATTACCATCACCGCCTAAAAAAACTAAACTAAAACTACAAATATGGTGCTTCTCTCTCTTCTGCTTCCTAATCTCTCATTTTTTTCCTAACTCGCTAACTTTTTCTCTCAAATGGGTCTTCTGTTGATCTTATAGTAGGTGCGAATGGGGCTAGGGAATTCTTGGAAGAATTCAAGCACATGTGTACATGGGGTGTGAGCTAGTTAGGGTGAGGAAAAAATTTGATTTGCACATGAGGGTATTTTGGGGTTTTAAAAGGTGCATGTGGGAAATGGGTTGTTTGGGGGTATAATGGGAAAACAAACACATGTGGGTTTTATTTATTTATTCTTTGGTTTTTATTTTGGGGTTGGTTTTTATGCAGGTAGAATTGGGTAAGGCTTGTAAATGGGTTTGGTTGGAATCGGGTTGGAGAGGTTTACAGGTTGGTGGGAGTAGAAGGTCCGGGTCGGGGGTTGTAGCACTACGTTGGAGGGGGTTTTCAGGTGGTTCGATTCGGGTTAGGAAGAGACAGGTAGGTATAAGGGTTGGATGGATAGAGCTCAGGTTAAACCCGAGTTAGGATCCGAGTTGGGTTATGGGGGTCGGGTTTGGGTTGAAATGGGTTTGTAATGTTGGTGAGAGATAGGGCGAGAGTAGAAGAAGAGTGAGGTTTAGGAGGTGGTGGTGGTGGTGGTTTGTGACACCCCGACTAATTAAATACCGGGTAGCTACTCCTTTATTCAAATTAATACAAAATGTTAAGTTGGTTCAATTCATAGCATCACTTTCGAAAGCCTTTTAAACAATTACTAGCCATCTAATATTTAAAAAGTGAGCTGTCAAATATTATTAAATTAAATTAACATGCAACCAATTAAATTATAAGCTAACTATACCACATCCACATCATAATCATAATAGAATAATAATGGAATAAATAAAATGAGTCTGGAGTAACACTCCCCTGAATAATCCAAATACTGAATAAATCCGAATGCAAAAGTCGGAATAAATAAATAAATCCAAAACTGAAACGAAACTGAAAGTCTGAGAATGCTATCTCTAAATGGAAATGGGAGACATGACCTAATAGATGGATGACTTTGAATATAATCAAATGCAGAATGTGGAGGCGTCTAATACCGAGATCCTGTAACTTTCACAACAGCTACAAAACGTCAATGTAATGGAACTCCTAAGCTTGGTGTTCCTGTGGCTGGGCACCTAAAAAGGTTTTACAAGAAAAATAGATTTGAAAGCAAATGGGTCAGAAACCGAGGTCAAAACAGTTTAAAAACATAGCAAGTGTTTAATTGCATAAACAGTAAATATTATATACATGTTAGTTACGTTCTCTCACATGAGTTCCTCACCCCTCAACTAATGTGCACGCTTAATATATATCCTTAACCTTTCCTAGTTATGTCGTTAACTAACTAGTCTGTACCATTTCCTATCTTCACATTATAATATATGGGTCTATTCATGACATTCTAATACATCCTATGCGTAACTCACCTTTTCATTAATCAGATTAATTTATATCAAATACAATAGGAATTCTCATTTGTAATCCCATTCAAACTGTCTCAATTATTCTTATTCACACTTTAACAAAGAGTCCATTATAAGTACAAGTATATCATTCTCAGCATAAATATACAAATATGGCACCACTAGGCTAAGACGCGGTGCACACATACTCTGCTATCAAATCCCGGTACATCACATACATAAGTACTACGTGTTCCGAATTGCTCAGGAACCGTTTCAATAAACATAATCACACATAATGGAGGCGAACATAGTTCACATACCCATGGGTCACGCACATACCTACGCTCCCATGGTCAACTGACTTATCAACTCACAAATAAGCCATTCACAACCCTATGTCCTTAAGGTACCAATCTAAATCCCCCCGTAGGCACACAAAGATCAAATGGTACTATTCTGAAAGCCGACCTCCTGGGATAGCAAGTATGGTAGGTATGTCATACACATAATAGTCCATACACTAAGCATTCACACAACTTAGGTAATTATATTATTAAAGGTATAATTTCAGCCATATATCATTAGTCTAATTCATACACTATTATCATTCCAGATTATACATAATATATTTTGCCGATAAGTCTCATGTCGAATAGTTTCGAGTACTTAAAACCTATCTGAAGAGGTTACTAAGTCTCCTACGTGTCCTACCTGTAAATTGAGGACTTCGAGGTTCATATTTCTGTCTCTAACACCAACTTATCACTCATACGAATTCACGTCATGTTCTCGCATCATAAAATAGGAAATTACTCTTTGGACTCTCATAAATTTAACACTACATTCCAAACCAATTCTAATATGTTCCGAGCTTCAATTATATCCCTACTGGTCTCCCTAAAGTCCTAATGTATTCACATAATCCCCACCTACAACTTTCGATGGCCGAAATCACTTAAATTCAAAAGGGGGAAAAAGGTCACAGTTTATGGGGAGATCAATCGATCGACCTATGAATGTCGATCGATCGAGCCCAGTCGATCGATCGATCGACATTCATAGGTTGATCGATCGATCAAGCAGGTGCAAGTCTCAGGTTTCTTCATTTTTCAGCCCTAGTTTTGTCCCAATTCTCCATTACAAGATGTTAAATCATAAAATAAACATATTGGGTAATCATACAACCTAAATACATGATTCTTAATGTTCCGGAATTATTAAAACATCATCAATTAAGCTTTTCTTGGATCAAATCATCATATTTTTACAAAAACCCTATTTTTCTATTTTCTTCAAGAATCATCGTAGATCTCCTCATAAATTTGAAATTTAACTATCTATGGTTTATGATTTCGTCAAAGGGATACTTCCAGATTCAAACCACATATAAATCCTACCCCGAATCAATATTTAATCTCCAAAATTCATGAATTTCACTATTTACATTGTTATCATCACACTCTCTTGGAAATTTGATGTTCTGATCTGTTGATGACGATAAGGGTTAGTTCTCTTCCTCTCTCCGGTCACAAATCCGGCGATAGTCGTGGTGTGTGGTGGTTATGGCCTTGAAAACACTTTTGGAACTTCTCCTCTCTTCTCACGTTGCCCACTACTTGATTTTGACAAATAATGGCCTTAATATTTCCTGATAAATAAAGCCTAAATTTCGTGGGTCAAAATTCCCTAAAAATTAAAATGACTAAAATACCCTCAGGGTTGCCAGTTTGGCCTAAAAATACCTCGGGACCCAAACTAAACCCCCGACTAGTGTTTTTTGACTATCTCGTCCCTTTCGGATACGCTGGCGCACTCGAAATGACTATACGGATGATAAAAATATAATTCACATTTAAATCCATTAAAATTGATTCTTGACGCGACTGACATGCGCGTCCCAACTTAATTTTTGAATTTTCGTATTTATGACTGGTGACAATTTTAATAAATTTAATAATCATATATTACCATATTCACTCAATAGCCAACATATCATCATAATCAAATACCAACTCATGTCTCTCTAGTATTTAAATCCGGATTAATTTTTAAATAATTATCCCATTTAATTTAATTAATCCCATTTAATAAAATCAATAAAATTACGGGGTATTACATACTTCCCCCTAATAACAGAATTTCGTCTCGAAATTTGAAAATAAAAGTATACTTGGCAAAAATAACTCTGGATAATGCTCGCGCATCACATCCTCGCGCTCCCAGGTAGACTCCTCGGCATTATAATGCCGCCACTAAACACATACTAAAGGTACTATCTTCGACCTCAATTTCCTCTCGCTATGGTCTAAGATAGCAACCGACCCCTCCTCATAGGAACTATCAGGCTGTAGATCAATATCCTCTAAAGCAATGTGAGTATGGGCCAAATCATCTCGAAGATATCTCCTCAATGAGGAAATATGGAACACGTCATGGACCCTATGAAAATGTTCCGATAACCCAAGTCTATACGCAACTGGCCCAATCCGCTTGATGATAGGGAATGGCCCACATATGTAGGCGCCACTTCCCCTTCTTCCTAAAATGTATAATCCCCTTCATAGGAGACACTCTGAGAAGCACTTGGTCCCCCACATTGAACTCTCTAAAGGACCTCTTGGCATCGGCGTAACTCTTCTGTCGGTCCTAAGCAACCCAAATACAGCTCCGTATCATCTCTATCCTTGTCGAAGTATCCTGAATCACCTTCGACCCAAATAGCTTGTTGTCCCCCACCTCTAGCCAACATGTTGGGGAACGACAAGGCCTACCGTACAACGCCTCAAATGGAGCCATACCAATAGTGAACTGGTAAGAGTTATTATAGGCAAACTCCGCCAGTGGAAGATACTGCTCCCAACCACCTCCAAAATTGAGGATGCGTATACGCAACATGTCCTCTGACATCTGATTCGTTCGCTCGGTGGTGATAGGATGTACTAAATCGTAACTCCGTTACCATAGCTTTCTGGAAACTCTACCAAAACCGTGACACAAATATTTAGTCCCTGTCAGACACGATACTGAGAGGCACCCTGTGGAGTCTCACTATCTCAGCTATGAAGATCTGGGTGTACTGTCCCGTAGTGTAGTCTGTTTGGGCTGGAAGAAAGTGGGGGACTGTTAACGCAAAAATTCTCCATCTGCGAGGACCAATCAGAAAAGGACACGTGTCATCCTACGTGGCAATATTCGACACCCGAGGAGTGTTAGTCGGCACCCGAGGAGAGTTGGTCGGTACCCGAGGAGAGTTAGTCGACACCCGAGGAGAGTTGGTCGGCACCGAGGAGTATTAGTCGGCACCCGAGGAGAGTTCGTCGGCACCCGAAGAGTGTTGGTCGGCATACCAACCAGGAATATCAAAGGATAACTACGTATTTAATGATCATTAATGTACATTTATATTGTAGATGACAACAGATAGCATACCAAGCAATTAGATTCGTTGAATGTAGACATAATGTATAAATGTGTACATACAATGAATCTCTTTATCCCCCACCACTATAAATACATGTATTCCCTTAGCCAAAAGGGGGAGATCCAAGGGAGAGATCCAAGAGATCCAAGAACCGAGAGACACAATACACAAGATCCATACATTTTTCTCTCTCTACACCACATTGTGCTATTGTAAACCCCTGGGAATAAAATAACAGTGGACGTAGGCTTTTCCTTATAGCCTAACCACTTTAAAAATCTTTGTCTCTCGTGTGCTTGATTGGATTGCTTTTATCTATTTATCTGTGATCATAAAAATGGGATTCGGTCCAGTTTTTTGCATCAACAGATTGGCGCCGTCTGTGGGAACGTGTTACAACCATTGTTCTCCATCAAAAGCTAAGTTTTTATTTTCTCTACGTATAATCAATTATACATACATCTTTTGATTGAATCATGATTTTTATGTTTATATACATAAATTAATTGTCCAATTTTTATCTGCAAAATGTTGCATATCATGATTTTTAAATCATAACTATTAGATTAATTCTTATTTAGAAATCTGAAAAATAATGGATTTCATAAATCATAACTTTTTGCTTGATTCTCAAGTTTCAATTTTATATCATAGAATAAATATTTTAAATGATTACATATACCAATATATACGACGATGATAAGATTTAATCATTTTCATTGTTGATTTTGAAATAAATTTTGTAAGATCTTTGATGTCTATTCAAATTCCCATCATATTTTTAATAAAAGAATGGGAAAAGGTTAAAGACAATAAAAAGTCTTCTCATGGAAATCATGACCCAGATCTATTTTCTCTCTCTTCAAGTTTGAGTCTCTTTGCATTCACTTTTATGAATTATATACTTAATTTGGTTCATCTTCCATCTATGCCAATAAAGTCTCATTGATTGATTTTTTTTTATATAAATTTGGTAATAACTTCTATCATTCACCATATTTTTATCTCTCCAAATTGGGAATAGGAAGGGATCAATATAAAAAATAATTTTCTCTCACCTGAAAAATCATTACCCACCTCTTGTAAAAGAGGATCAATAAATAATCATGACCATATCAAGACTCTGGGCACAAATTTGATATGTTGGCCCCTCGTTCATCACATCACAAGGTTTCTTTGTCGAAATCACACGATCTAGTGGGTTATATATTTATTCATTTAATTAACATTCTTAAGGCTTAAATTTTACATTGAATGTTATTTTTTGATCTAAAGATTCGAGATATTCTGGTCATCCAACCATATATTCTATAATTTGAGATATCCTTAAATGTTGGTCGGCAACATCCATGTTGTTTGTCGGCAGCAGTAGAATCTTGGGGTATTAAAAAATGCTAAGCACTCCTGATATTTCTTTAAACACGAGTTCGGCTTGGGGACAAGCAAGGGGCTTAAGTCTTTTTTAACTTATGATCACCCCAAAAATATTTTTAAAACCAAGTGATAAATAATTTTCAAACAGCAACTTATACCTGATTAGTTGTTGGAGATTAAATAAATTTACAAAAAACTTTACGTCTTATTTATGATGCATATTTGATAATAATTTGTCCATCTCACACACATTTGGCATATTATTAATATTTTTATTTCTCAAGCATATACATATCATATATTGATTGGATGAGTAAATTATTCTCATGACTAATCAATTCAGCCTACACAAATGGTAGAGCAAGATATTAATTTTTACAGGTACAAGATTCAACTCCGACGAATGCTCGGAAATAATCTTACTCTTCTGAAAAATATTATCATAGCTCGGCAGTATGAAATTTCACCTCAGCGAGGAACTATTGATTTTATTATTGCTATGATATCTGCTCCAGCACAAATGATTCTATATATCCATTGGGATTCATATTCTATATTCATCTCAATATAGATCACGGCGAGATACTTATTATCATATTCAGCTCTGAGGAGAACTATAACATTTATTATATTTCACCCCCAACGGATAGTTGGTCGGGGTAATTCTTATTTATATACAGGCCCAGCAAAGTTCTCGGCCATATTCTTATGTTCTAGAAAATATTATTCTTATTCGGTATTCTGCAATTATGCCTCGATAAGATACTTATTCAGCTTTAAGGAGAATTACAACATTCGTTCGGATAATTCTTATTTATATTCAGGCCTGACAACGTTCTCGGCCATATTCTTATGTTCTGAAAGATCTTATTCTTGTTCGGCATTATATGATTCTACCCCGACTGATCGGCGAGGCACTTTATTATTTTTAATTATTCTTTATATCTATTTGGATGCATATTCTATTCTCATTTCAGCATGGAGCTCGACAAATATTTATAATCATATATTCAGCTCCAAGGATATCTCCAACATTTATATTATCTTATTCCCAACAATCTGTTGAGGAGGTCTCCAGCATTTATTATATCTTATTCAGCTCCAAGGATGTCTCCAGCATTTATTATATCTTATTCAGCTCCAAGGATGTCTCCAGCATTTATTATATCTTATTCCCAACAATCTGTTGGTCATCGCCGAGGAGGTATCCTGCATTTATATTATCTTATTCCCAACAAATCTGTTGGTCAGCGCCGAGGAGGTCTCTAGCATTTATATTATCTTATTCCCAACAAATTTGTTGGTCAGCGCCGAGGAGGTCTCCAGCATATATATTATCTTATTCCCAACAATCCGTTGGTCAGCTCCGAGGAAGTCTTCATCATTTATTATCAATTACCACCAACTCTGATTGGTAGATAAAATCCAACTCCGGTTGGTAGACAAAATCCAACTCCGGTTGGTATTGGTCGATAAATCTCATTCAAAGTTCACATTCCACAGTTGGGGGCTTCTATTACAGATATATTTGTTCATTTGGTGGCACATTCTTATAACATCATGCAGTCGAGCATCAAATTCAACTCCACAAACTCACATGCTCGGGGCCCCGACTAATCATCATTCAGGAGTTATTTTTCTTGCTCAGGAATTACTTTTGATATTGAAGTTCAGGAGGTATATTGAAATTCAAGAGGTGTATTCAGAAGTATCAGGACATGATGAAAGAAAGCGACAAGTATTCCACCGAGGAACTCTGTCAGACCAGAAATTAGAAGATAAGTTGCCTATATGGAGGCTATATGTAGATGGCTCATCTTGCACTACAGGCTGTGGGGCAGGGATCATTTTGAACAGCCCAGACGAGGTCGACATGGAATACGCCCTACGTTTCTAATTCAAAGCTTCTAATAATGAGGTTGAGTATGAGGCCATGATTGCAGGTCTTAATTTGTCAAATACTATAGAGGCACAGCAGGTTATTGTCTTCAGTGATTCTCAATTGATCGTAAACCAAATGTTGGGAATATATGCAGCCAAAGGAGAATTGATGATCAAGTATCAAGCAAAGGTGATGGAGTTAGTATCAGAGTTTGTTGCTGTTCAACTGGTAAGAATATCAAGAATGGAGAATGTGAGAGCATACGCCTTGGCCCGATTAGCATCAGCTACTCGTACCGAGCTGCGAAAGAACGATACCAATTGAAGTATTAGAAAGTCGGAGCATAGATGAAGACCTGATGATGAATATTATTACCCTTGATTTAGGACCATCTTGGATGGATCCCATCGGAGCATATATTGAGGAGGAACAATTACTGAAGGATAAGCTCGCTGCCAAGAAATGGAAGTTTAAAGTTGCTCGGTATGTACTAATTAATGGTATTTTGTATAGACGAGGAATTATGGCAGGTTTGCAAAGATGTGTACATCCCTCCGAGGTGAAAGAATTGATTAAAGAGATCCATGAAGGGTCCTGTGGAGCCCATATAGCAGGTCGGACACTTTTGCAAAAGGTGATGACGCAGGGATACTACTGGACGACGATGAGAGCTGATTGTATAGCTTATGCCAAGAAATTTGACAAGTGCCAACGCTTTTCCTCCATCCGAAGAACACCACAAACATTGTTGACACCCATCACTTCTCCTTGGCCATTTGCCATGTGGGAATTGATTTGGTTGGACCACTGCCGACGACCCGAGGAAGATTCAAATACCTCGTCATTGCCATCATCACAGACTACGGAACACAATTCGATAACGAGGAGTTTGCTGCTTATTGTCATCAGTCAAACATTTTGAAGATTCATTCAGCACCAGGTCATCCTCAGAATAATGGACAAGCTGAAGTGACGAGCAGAACATTACTAAATGGTTTGAAAAAGAGGCTATGTAAGGGTAATTGGATTAATAAGCTACAGTCAGTATTGTGTGCAACACTACGCTGCCCAGCAATAAAAGCAAACACCGATAGTTCAAACCCACGATCAACTTCGGTTGGTCAGATAGTTCGAAAGAACCAAAAAAAATACTCATTTGGTTAGGAGGTGACACTAGAGTGATCAACTATGGTTGGTAAGATAACTAGTGGACAGTTCGAAAGAACCAAAAAATACTCCTTTGGTTAGGAGGTGACACTAGCGTGATCAACTACGGTTGGTAAGATAACTAGTGGACAGTTCGAAAGAACCAAAAAATACTCCTTTGGTTAGGAGGCGTACACTAGTGTGATCAACTACGGTTGGTAAGATATCTAGTGGACATATAGTTCGAAAGAACCAAATAGTTCGAAAGAACCAAAAATACTCCTTTGGTTAGGAGGTGTACACTAGCGTGGTCAACTACGGTTGGTAAGATAACTAGTAAAAAGTTCTTTGAAAAACAAAATACACCAAGTATGGTTGGTCGGGAATAAAAACCCACTAACTGTAATTGGTCGACAAGAAGAATTTATTGACCTTAGTTGGTCGGATACATTTTATAAAGACAAAAATTTACCAAGTATGGTTAGTCGGGGATAAACTCTCACTAACTATAATTGGTCGATGAGCACAATTTAACAACCTTGGTTGGTTGGAAAAAATTTAAACATTTTTATACTCATTACTTTATTATTAAGTGATCGAGCAACATTTTTAATACTTGTAATTCTTTTTGTTACTAAGTTGGTCGATGAACAACACAATATTGTTATCTTTTTAACAGATACATATGCATAAATGTAAAGTGTTTGATATTTACAAAACAATAGCAATTAAGATTGCGAACAAAAATGAAAGTCTTTCATTAAACTCAAAAAACAAAATACATTGAGAATGAAAATGTATACTGACTATTACATTGAGATTCCTATTCTATTGGTTTCTTTTCCCTCTTCTTTTAAAATAGGTTCCTCACCAGTAGGAGGATCATCCAAAGTATAAGGGGAGTTTATGAAGTTAAGATCTTTCAACATTCTGATATTCATCACAGATGATCTGTCCGAGAAGCACTAGCTCATTCCTGAGAAGCTCTTTCTCATCCCTGAGAATCACTTGCTCGTCCCCGAGAACCTCTTGCTCGTCCCCGAGCATAAGTAGAAGTCAAAATCAGCATCTACAGCACTGAGATATTTGCTACTACTGTCTCGACCAATAATGAAGAAGAAATTGTGTGAAAATGTTTCGAAGTCCACCACTAGCTTGGTACTAATCAGATTGAAGAGTTGGGTTCAAAAGCTAGTATGTTACTCGACAAAGTATTCAGAGGATCATAAATCAGAAGAATCAAGCACGTGAAGTTAGCATTCAGTTGCTCGACACAGGAAGCATTTGGTCGGCTGGCGAACCAATCAACATACTTGAAGATTATGACAAGCTACAAGTTGCATACTATGGCATGGCTGCATCCAAATTCCCAGGGGTGATACATAGCACACGGAGTTCCTCAAAAGAAAGATTAGCAACCATCGATCAGCCTGCATCATATGTCGTCCAGGAGATAATGCACTTTGTGTTGAACAAATTAAGAAGGTAGATCAAGAATTTCACGAGCACCGAGCAACACTGCAGAATAAATACTCCATCCTTTCAAGTAAACCATCAAGCATGGAGCATTGGGGGCTTCTGTTAATGCAAAAATTCTCCATCTATGAGGACCAATCAGAAAAGGACACATGTCATCCTACGTGGCAATATTCGACACCCGAGGAGTGTTAGTCGGCACCCGAGGAGAGTTGGTCGGTACCCGAGGAGAGTTAGTCGACACCCGAGGAGAGTTGGTCGGCACCGAGGAGTATTAGTCGGCACCCGAGGAGAGTTCGTCGGCACCCGAAGAGTGTTGGTCGGCATACCAACCAGGAATATCAAAGGATAACTACGTATTTAATGATCATTAATGTACATTTATATTGTAGATGACAACAGATAGCATACCAAGCAATTAGATTCGTTGAATGTAGACATAATGTATAAATGTATACATACAATGAATCTCTTTATCCCCCACCACTATAAATACATGTATTCCCTTAGCCAAAAGGGGGGAGATCCAAGGGAGAGATCCAAGAGATCCAAGAACCGAGAGACACAATACACAAGATCCATACATTTTTCTCTCTCTACACCACATTGTGCTATTGTAAACCCCTGGGAATAAAATAACAGTGGACGTAGGCTTTTCCTTATAGCCGAACCACTTTAAAAATCTTTGTCTCTCGTGTGCTTGATTGGATTGCTTTTATCTATTTATCTGTGATCATAAAAATGGGATTCGGTCCAGTTTTTTGCATCAACAGGGACCTTGGTCAATCGATCCACGATTACCCATATGGAATCGTGACCTCTCTGCGATGTAGGTAACCCCGTGATGAAGTCCATAGAAATGCTCTCACATTTCCACATAGGAACCTCTAATGGTTGTAGAAGGCATGATGGTCTCTGATGGTCCACCTTTACTAGCTGATAAGTGGCATATTTTGAAATGAACTCAATAATATCCCTCTTCATCTCGCTCCACTAGTACTGTCGCCTCATATCCTGGTACATCTTATCCCCACCAGGATGTACCACGAATCGCGAACCATGTGACTCTGCCAATACCTCGTGTCAAAAGTCTTCCCCCTCAGGAATAACTAATCTCCCAATGAAGCGTAAGCCCCCGTCTGAACTAACGGAATAAGACTCGACCCCCTATGCTAGTAATATTACTATCTTCTCTTGATAGAACGGGTCTGCTGCCTGGGCTTGTATAATTCTTGTAATGATCTAGGGCGTAACAGTCATCACATACATGAATGATCGGGCCACTGCATCCTAGTGTCCCAACTCCTTCCACTTTGCTCTTCACACCTCGGCCACCTCACCTACTGGCCTACGGCTCAATGTGTCTGCTACTACGTTAGCCTTTCCTAGGTGGTATTGGATATCGAATTGACAATTCTTCACAAACTCGAGCCACCGAAGTTCACGCATATTCAGCTCCTTCTGCGTGAAGAGGTACTCTAATGACTATCTCGACCCTTCTGGACAGTGTTTTCTGATTATCTCGACCCTCCCGGACATGCTGGCGCACTCGAAATGACTATACAGATGATAAAAACATAATTCACTTTTAAATCCATTTAAACTAATTCTTAACGCGACTGACACGCGTGTCCCAACTTAATTTCCGAATTGTCGTATTTATGACTCGCGACAATTTTAATAAATTTAATAATCATATATTACCATATTCACTCAGTAATATTTAACATATCATCATAATCAAATACCAACTCACGTCTTGCTAGTATTTAAATTCGGATTAATTTCTAAATAATTATCCTATTTAATAAAATCAATAAAATTACGGGGTATTGCATGGTTTTGGTGTTAATGGAGTAGAGAGGAGAGAGTGTGTGGGAGGTTGAAGATGGTGGGTAAGAGTGGATTACGTGAGGTGAGGGTGTAGGATTAGTGAGTGTGTGTGTTTAATTTTTACCTTACTAAAAAAAAGAAAATTAAAACTATTTACATATTATAACTAAAATATAAAAGCATAAAACTCAAAAAAAATAAAAATCTATTAAAAACTAAAAATCAAATTCCTAATCTATTCAATAAAAGACTCAAATAAAATAAAAAGAAATAATTAATAATTAAAAATCTATTAAAACTAAAAACTAGAATCCTAACTAAATAAAATAAAAATAAAGAAAATGCAAAATCTAATAAAACAAGAAAAATAAATTCCAAAAACTTATCCTAATAAAATAAAATAAAATAAAAACTAAAAATTAAAATTAA
Organism: Sambucus nigra; assembly: GCA_949130495.1. Classification (NCBI taxonomy): domain Eukaryota; kingdom Viridiplantae; phylum Streptophyta; class Magnoliopsida; order Dipsacales; family Adoxaceae; genus Sambucus; species Sambucus nigra. The sequence goes on from OX422219.1 coordinate 178,823,937, forward strand.
AATAAAACTTACACCTAAATAAAAATAAATGTAAAAAAACTGATACAATTAAATCCTAAAAATATATACAAATTTCTAAATAAAATCCATAAAATTAAAAGTGACTCAAAATAAAAATCTAAAAAATAATAAAAATACAAACCAGATACTTAGGTTCGGGTAAGGGTAAGGATACGGGAGTTAGGTTTAGCACTTTTTAGATGCATCTGTACCGCATTTTGCCTTGATTTAAGGGTTTGAACTCCGTAAGCGGCGTTTAACCTACAAGATAGACATATAAGCTCATACAACCCATTTTATTGAGAATTAGTAATTAAAAATTGTCTATCTGGAATATTATTTAAACACTATTGGGTGCTTATTACACCACCCCCAAATGGAACATTGTTAGTCCTCAAGAAAAATATAAAGAGAAAGAAGAATAAGAAACCAAAAGTGTACCACTTTCGCGGCCACTTGCGATTGCACTTAGCATGTGCAACAAGCCTTTAAACCTATAAGTTGCCCCACATGACAAGTTTTGTCTCATGAGGGTTTGCATAGAATATAACCACATAATTCTTTATTTGTAAACAGCAGTAAATCTCTTATTAGACGTAGAATAATCGCACAATCCATCACAAGAGAAATATTTTGAGAATCACAAGCTAGAATTGCAAAAAAAGTTAGCTAAGTAAATACTCAAGGCACATCCTTCCTAGAACTCAATGTGTGTGTCGTGAATCAGTCAAAACGGGTCGAGTATCATAGAGTAATTATTAGATCGCCTTTGCAAAATCAATGCTTCAACTTCAAAATCTCACGGATTTATCTCTCTCAAACAAATTCACGAGATTAAGGAAAGTGTATCGCTCTTGTGTGTGAGGAGGTGAGTAAATGTGAGAAAGGTCAAACATCTCACACACATATAAGAAAGAACTAACATTTAGAAAGAAAAATGATCTCATGAAAAATGTTAATGATTATAGTGAGAACGTTGAGTTATTCACCACGTTAACTTTCATTTTTTTGAATACTTAGGGAAAATATGAATGAGTGGGAAATGAAATGGGAAGGATATGATGATATGAGGTAGGATGGTGATATGATGGATGGATGATGGATGTTTGAGAAGATTTTTCTACTCTTGAGGAATAAATGACTTTATTTCACAAGAACCTGACTGCAAACTTTCTCTCTCCCTTTTTTTTCCTTTTTTTTATTTTTTCTCATGTTTCTACTATTTTTCTCCTTTTTTAAACCAACAATGAAGAAATTTTAAATTTGGGCAAACACTCTTTTTCTAAAAAATGAAGGATGATATATGAATGGTGTGGGGAATATATGTGAATATGGAAGAATATGGGAAGGTAGTGAGTGAAGTGAATGGATAAAAATCTAGTGATCGGGACAAATATCAAGACACATATTTCTTACAAGTCGAAAGTGATATCGTTCTTAGTGATCAAGCCAAAATTTAATGAAGAATAATGAGATCATACAACGATTTAGGTGCAGACCCAAAGGAAGTTGAATCAACTTGTGACTCGGATATTGTGTAAAACTCTCTAAAAGGTGAAAGGCATGAATCTCACAAGCTAAAGTTTCCACTGGTGATCCTTAAGGTTTTCTTGAGAATTGTAGTTTCTTTAACTCTACACCGTAGTGACGTGATAAGTGCGCAAATTTTGTTGAGTCTAGAAATTCATGGTGCAAAATGCCTTGATACGTATTACATAAGTTATTTAGAAAAAATAAATCCTCTAGCTTCAGTCCTAGACTTAAAAGATGGACGATATAAAATTCACGTCAATGAGTGAGATAAAAGAAACTGCACGAAAATTTTAACAATCAGGTTTTGAATTTTTTTCAAAAGAGGTACGATTTTGATCAAATTCCTAACCCCCAAACAAAAAGGAACATCGTCCTCGATGTTAAATAAAATGATTTTTAAAATTGAGAGCAAAAGGGAGGAAAGAGATTACCAAAATCAACTGCTAATAAAGTGCATCAAATGTATCCAAGATGAAACCTGAATAAGTAGTGAGATAACAAAAAATGTACAAGTCTATAAACATCATGAAGCATTGGGTGGTGTGAAACACCACCCCCAAATAGGATGAGACTCGTACTCAGTAACAACGGGTTGCCTTCTGGTAGCGCTAAGTTTAATGTCTTCAGCCAGACCGAAGGGAACTCACCCTATAGATAAGATCTAGGAACACGTGGGCGGCAGAAAAATGGGGTGATGAAAATCACCCCCAAACAAGGCTGAATTGTCAGTCTTGTTGGATGAAAGCTAAAAGGTCAATGCACTTGTATGGCAAAGTGTTTCACGAGATGAAAAGCATCAGTGGACCATGGGTGGGTGGGGATAAGTGACAAGGGTGAGGGTGAAGAAGCACCAATCATAGCCTTTTTTTATATATTATTTTTTTTATACTATCAACACTCTTCCCTTTTTCAACATAGTGGGTGGAAAATGGGGTTGATATGGAAATAGATGGTAGGGTATATGGTGATGATATGGAAAATGGAAGGTGTATGGATGATGATAAATGTATGATAAAATGGAATTTGGAGTGTGTATGGGCGAAAGTGTGGTATGAAAATAGGGATGGTAGAAGTAGCAGGTCCGGGTTGAGGGTTGTAGGACGACGCTGGAAGGGGTTTTCAGGAGGTTGGATTCAGGTTAGGAAGAGGCAGGTATAAGGGTCGAATGGGTAAAGCTCATGTTGAACCCAGGTTAGGATCCGAGTTGGGTTATTGGGGAAATGGGGGTCAGGTTTGGGTTGAAATGGGTTTGTAATGTTGATGAGAGAGAGGGTGAGAGTAAAAGAAGGGTGAGGTTTAGAAGGTGGTGGTGGTTTTGGTGTTAATGTAGGAGAGAGGAGAGAGAGTGTGTGAGAGGTTGAAGATACTGGTTAATAGTGGATTAGGTGAGGTGAGGGTGTAGGATTAGTGAGTGTGTGTGTATATTTTGTACCTTACTAAAAAAAAGAAAATTAAACTTATTGACATATTATAACTAAAATATAAAAGCAATAAAAACAAAAAAAATAAAAATCTATTAAAAACTAAAAATTAAATTCCTAATCTATTTAATAAACGACTCAAATAGAATAAAAAGAAATACATAAAAATTAAAAATCTATTCAAACTAAAAACAGAAATCCTAACTAAATAAACTAAAACTAAAGAACATGCAAAATCTAATAAAACAAGAAAAATAAATTCCTAAAAGTTTATCCTAATAAAATAAAATAAAATAAAAACTAAAAATAAAAATAAAACTTACACCTAAATAAAAAAGAAATATAAAAAAACGATACAATTAAATCCTAAAAATAGATACAAAATTCAAAATAAAATCTAAAATAAATCCTACAAATTAAAAGTGACAGAAAATAAAAATATAAAAATAATAAAAATATAAACTAGACACACACCAGGCTCATGATAGGTCTGGACTCGATTTAGGCTTAGGTTAGGGGATAGGGTAAGGCTATGGGAGTTAGGTTTAGCACTTTTTAGCCACATATGCACCGCATTTTGCCTTGATTTAAGGGTTTGAACTCCGTAAGCGGCGTTTAACCTACAAGATAGACATATAAGCTCATAAGACCCATTTTATCGAGAATTATCAATTAAAAACCATCTATTTGGGGGTATTATTTAAGGATTTTTAAATTCTTATCACATAGGTTGCAGAGCTTTTTAGTTTTATTTTTCTGTTGACTAAATGTTTGATGATATGTCAACTAACCTTCTTGTCTTCTTTTTATGCAGTGGAGAGTAAGAAAAAGTGTCCAAAGGAAGGGGACATTAATCTTCAAGAGCTTAAATATTTATGGAGAATTCATCAGAGAATTAGTAAGGAGCACCCCAGGGCAGCCTCCCACCTGTTACATTATAGAAGCTCTGTTACCTCTTTTATTTCCCGTCCTACTGTTGCTCTACCCCGACTTGCCATTAATCATGAGGAAGATCTTGTGTCTACTTCCTCAGCTACTGAATCATCAGGTGTTGAGGTTATTCCTAGAGGAATTTATTCTTCATTTGAGTCTTTAGACGATTATGAAATTCATGTTTCTCCCACTTTTGCTATTGTAGATATGGCAAAGAGGAAAATAATCAACTTAATGAGTGGTCCCCTATCCCCAAATCCCAAGTCTAGAGATGACAGTAAAAAATCCAAGGCCAGTGACAAAAGGCCTACTGGTAGTGATGAGGCTCAGGCCGAGGAGCACCGGCTCAAGAGAATTAAGAGAGGTTTACTGTAACAACCCGAGGTTTTGGAGTCGACAATTTATTTATTTTGGGAGAAATAAATAATATTTTATTGGAGAAATAATTAAATTGGCAATTGAGGTCAAAATTTAGAGTCGTTAGAAAGAGTGTCGAATGTCGATTCTGAGGGTACCATCATTTCCGGAAGGGTCAAGAAAGTCGAAATGACTGTACTTGGGGTCTATTTAGGTTCTGAAATAAATTAGGACCGTTTGACTCGAATTAAAGTTACCGGGTCATTTAAAGTGTGTATTATCATTTAAAGATGTGTATCTTGTGGGATAAGGCTTAAAAGCCACGTGAGACGTCATTCTCACTTAAGAGAAAGAGGAAAACCCTAGAAAGAAAGAGATAAGAAGAAAGAAGGAGAGAAAGAAGGAGAAAAGGGAGAGAAAGTGGAGATTTTCGGTTTCCACGCGATCTCAAGGCGGATTCAGACCCTACGAACCCGAGGCAAGTGATTAAACTTGCTAAATAATTGTTGTGTACCAATTATTGCATGATTTGTGGATTAAATTTTGGGTTTTATGTTTAAATTGTTATAACCTAACTTTTGGGGAAAAACGTTAGATTTGTAGTATATAAATGGATTTAAGGATTGAATTTAGTTTATAAGTATTATAGAATGAATATTAATGTTATGAATATGGTTGGGTTGAAGATTTGTGGTTAAATGAAATTATTGGGGGTTTTTTGAGAAGTTGGAGTTGTGTAAAAATGGAGTTGGCCGTGGTACCTGTTAGGGCCGGTCGACCGCGTACAGAGGGCCGGTCGACCGCATCTCCAGAATTGGGCACACTATCTTCGATTATAGGCAAAATTAAGAAATGCGGTCGACCGCGGTTTGGGCACCGGTCGACCGGTCCCCTGTTTTGGGTTCAAGTTTGAGAATTTAAGTTATCCCCTTCTTCTTTGGGTTTGTATGAATGGACTTCCATAATCAGAGTATCATAAAGGATTAAGTGATTATATAAGGGGATTATAGACCTTAGAATCATAAGACGATATATGAGGCTAATTGATAAATAAAAGACTAAATGAAAATGTCGGGGAGTTTTAGTGATTGATTTTGAGAAGTGAGAATCTAAAAGAGTATATCAATTTGGTAGAAAATCCTCTAAGTATCGAGGTTAGTATTTGAGGAATACCGATTGGAGATTTTGGTATTTTACTAAGTGGGGAAGCCCACTTTTATTTGGGATTTTATTGGGTGATAATAACAATTTCACGATCTGAGAATGAGAATAACTTAGAGATACCGGATCTTAGGATCAAATCCCAAATGGGATAACTTTATAGGTTCATAAAATAAATTGAACCATATTATGGATGGAGAACCGTGTATGCGAATTGAGGTTTATTAGGATCAATAATATCCTTAACTTGAATTGAATTTTGAGACAATTCATTATTAGAAGCGTCATGTGAGCTTCAAGTGAGTATTAGTATAGCATATACTAAGTGGGGTTATTGTGCGAGAATTGACGGTTAGTGTATCAAGAGAGGGATATACTAAATAATGATATTAATCTATTTCGCCTAAGGGCGTATAATGAATATGAAATGATGTGCAGGTATACCTTATATAATGGTATATCTTTATTATGTGGGATGTATGTATACCTTATATGATGGTGTATATACATGTTAAGCATACCCACCCCCTCCTTGCTATCATTGGGAAGTTTCGTGCGTAGAGGGTGAGCATTCTGACTATAAAAGCAGGATGTGGATATTCCCCAGGTCATAGTCGTCCATGGTGGTCAGCAAATGACATATATATATACATTTATTTATTTTGGGGGTGAGAGGTCGTGGGTATGTGTCGCTCTCACTTGCCGGTTAGGAGCTATGACCGCTTCCCGGACGTTGTGTGCGTGAGTTGATCACGAGGTGGGTGTCATTGAACCCCACCAGGTGGCCCCAGTTTGCTACATATATGGGCTGCTGAAAGATGATAGCATGTGAGCCTGCGTCCTTCGAGTTATAGCTCGATTGGATGGTTATTATTGCTTGTGTTTGTATTTGGGTGTCAAGGGCATAATGGACCTCAACGACCTACATTGCCAGGATTAGTGTATTGGGGGGGTACCTTGTTTGGATTTCGCTTCGGCGAGACGTCCCACGCACGAACCGCAGGGTAATGTTGGAACTTGAGGATAAGTTTAGTCCTTAATGCTCATAATTATATATATATATATATATATCACCTATCCCGACAATCGACAGTGCCAGGAGTAGTGTAACGGGGGGGGTTCCTTATTTGGATTTCGCTTCGGCGAGACGTCCCACGCATGAAACGTCGTGTACTGTTGAGAATTGGGAATATTAATTAATTAAAATTGGATAATAATCATTTGGGTTACATGCATCTTGCATTGAGGGCATAATGAGCCCTGAGGATCGATACTGTCAGGAGTAGTGTAACGAGGGGTTCCTTGTTTGGATTTCGCCTCGGCGAGACGTCCCACGCACGAAACGCAGCGCCGTGTTGAGAATCGGGAGGAGTTTAGTCCTTAACTCTTGATGCTAATAACTCATCTATAATAATTATATATATGGTTTCATGCCTTATATGGGCATCACTAGAATATAAAACTCTAGTAAATGAGATTGTTGATGTATTGTGATGATGTGGGCATGATTGGATCATGTAACTTTATATGTTCAACAAATGAACATTATAAAGATAACTATAACTATTACATTAAAGTTAATTTATATGACTTATAAATCATGGGAACAAATGTATTGGGAAATAGGTTAGATGATTTTGCTTAAATACTTCTTTTGGGTTTAAGTTAGGATCCTCTTACCTATTTAGAATCGGTCATCCTTTTGGAGATCACGTGCATACGTTTAGTGCGCGCTTTAGATGAGAGGTGAGTTGAATTATTATGGAGAGTTCGATTCCAACTAAATCATGTAATAATGCATTTATAATTATTATGCATTTTAATACACTTGCTATAAAACGTTTTTCAAACTCGGGCTCTGACCCATTTATATTTTCCACCTCCTTGTATATATTGTATTACTTCAGGTGTTCCTCCGTAAGTACGCCTTTGATGTTATCCATCCAGGGTATTTGTGGAGCTGTGGCAGTAGCGGACTGTTGCGGCACTTTGCTTTAGTCGATTCCTATCTTTGTACATCTAGATTAGGATTCAGTTTGTATATTGAGTTAGTATTCAAGTGTTGTAGATTAACACTTCCATATTTCATTTCTCAAATTATTGTATTGTCTGTTACCCGACAGCATATTCGAGTATTTCATTGTTGAGATTTTGTTGTACAATGTATTGTACTCTTTCATATTATTGGAGCCTGCACTTTTCACTCATCATAGTTAGATGTATATTGTTGGTTATGTGAAATATTGGTTTTGTTGTTGTTGTTATTATAAAAGTTTTAAATTTTTGGCAATTCGCACTTAATGATTTCGGGTAGTTAGCCTTATATTATAGTGCTTAGTGGTTGATGTTGAGACTGTGCCATCTGAGATACCTGATTTATTATAGTATAGGGCTAGCCACCCGTTATTATTTGGAGCGAGTTGTCACATTTACCTGATCCTTTAAAACAGGTTAAGCAAACACAAGTTAAGGAGCAAAATGTAGCTATCAAGAAATCTATCGACCAATAAGAGTTGATGAGAAAAATCCCGGCTAACCTAGATATAGGGTCAGCCTCAGTTGCTGTTAACCCTGGTTTGATCTGGGGTTTAATCAAATCAGGGAATCTTTCTATTGACTGAGCTGTATCATCCCCCTTGCCGAGGTCCCATCTGACTGAGAGGACTTGCCATAATTTGGCATTGGTAAATTTCTACTACTTGTTGGTCTGTATACTTTTGAGGATAATACACTGATGATTACTGCTAACTTTTGTGGCTTTATGTGAAATTATTGGTTGATTTTAATAAAATAATGGATAAGAACTACCAACTTCGTTCTTCTGGAGAAGTTGAAGAGGCCTTTTTAGGTTTGAGTAGATCCTTGGAGGAATATCTCCGAGCTATGGAGATGAAGCAGAAATCGTGGGATAAGGGGATAAAGAAGGCTAAAGACACAGCTAACAATGCTGATGTCCTATTAAAAACTATAAAAGATAGGGCTATAGCTGCTGAAACTAAGGCCAAGGTGGCTTAGGATAAGCTTGTTGATGTCTCTGTCTAAGCAAAACTTTAGAGGCCAAGGTGTCCACCTTGTCTGATGATGTGATTGCACTGAAGGACATGGGAAAAAATGCTTTTGACAAAGGCTAAGAGAAAGTCATTTTTATTGCCTTTGCTCAGATTGAGTATGCCAAAAATTATCCTTTATAGAAGGTTGGACTCGAGCTTTAAAGGAGGTCGGCACAGAGGAAAAATCTCAACTTTTCTCTAGACATGATCCTGGCACTCCCCCTAATTTGGATGAGGAGTTTGTTTATGGATAAGGACCAGGAAAGTCTTCTGACATGCCTTCTAAACCTACAATGGTGACAACTGATCTACTAAATGATGGTCAAGCCCAGGCTAATGACAAGGAAAAGGTATAACCAGCTGCTTTTGTGTGTTTTTGTTTCTTCTTCTTGCCTTTAGTGTAACAAATTTTGTAGTCATGAAATGCTTATCAATGAAAGAATAAACTTTTATCTATATTTTATGATGCTTCTAATTCCTAGATAAAAAAACATTATGTGTTCTTGATTTTTGTATGGTGTCTTCGATTGTTCTGCAGACCCATGTCATTCTTTACGATTTTCCAATTTGATGCAAGGAAGAAAAATATAATATCTACTGAATATGATTTTCTTGAAAGAAGTAAGAATCTCCTAGAAGATGGTCACATTCCTTTTTATGGGATAGGGCTATATCCAATAATTCTACTTATTACGAAATGATATATTAACTTCAAGAGGATCACAATTAGTCCAAAGCTTTGTTGCATGCTAATTATAAAGCAAAGTATAAATCTTTAAGAGAATGATGGGATTTTGAGAATAAGTTATTATATATCACTTCTGCTTTGAATTAGAAGGAATTATCTTTAAAGTAAGCTATGGAAAATTCTCGAGGAATTATTGCTATGTTGGAGAATGATAATAATGCTTTGAGGGATGAGCTTGACGACTTGAATAAATCGTCCATCATTGGTTCTGATGAAGGTGCTTCTTTCCTGAAGACTGAGAATGTAAAATTGTTGGAAGAACTTAAAGCATTGGAGTGAGAAACCACTGTTGGGAAAACTTCCAGGGAAAGGGTGGTTGTCCGACCAACTATTAATGAAGACAAAAGTAAGAAAACACTGGACAACCAAGTTGTCGAGTTAAAAGCAAAGAGTATTGTCATTGTCAATCTATCTATCCAGCTAAAATCTCATAATAAAGCAATTGCCGACTAATTTTCCCAGTTGAAAGTCAAGAATGATGTTCTCAAGAAGCTTTAACATCAGGTAGAAATATTGACCTTCTAATTTCACAAGAAGTCCAGGGAGATTTGGATGGAAGGTTACATTGAGGCCCTAAGCCAAGTGGATGATCATATTACACAAAGTCATCATGAGGGATATAAATGGGGATGGGCTAACTTTCTTTCCTTACTGAAATATGATCAAAATAGTGAGTTATGGTATTGGAATGATCCTGGGTTGTATATACAATCCTTCATTCAAATTGAACATAACATAGATCCTACTTAATGCCATTCCCCAATGTTTAATCACCAAATATCTGGGAGATTATGACCTTCATGATGTGCATGAGATAATCCATCCTCCTCATTTAATCAACAGGGTGAGCAGTACCAATAGACAAATGCTGAGAGATTTTAATTACATAAATCCCTCCCATACCCTAGTGATCCTCCCGATGGGATGGAGAAAGTACAACAGATATCTTCTGAAATGACCAAAGCACAAGGGTGACATCCAACAAAATAATTTTGTTTTTCTATTTGCTTGATCTTGATTGTAATACCTTTAGTATTTAAATAAAAGTATATGTACTTGTTGTCAACTTAAGATTAGTTAATCAGTTGGTCGACTAAGTAATCTGCTTATTGATGATGAGTCATTGAACTGTGATTGTAGGGTCTTAGATTCTACTAATGTACTTAGATAGAACTGTAAATATTTTTGTTAATCCAAGCTATAACATTAGTTATCAGTGGCAACAAAGTGTATCAGGAATGTATGTATCTATTCATGTGTTTAAGAATGCATACATTTATTCATGTATTTAACCCAGTCGGGTAAAACTTCTTTTGTGTATACACGAAGTTTTACGGGCTTCTTATTCTTGACTTGTTAAAGACGAAGTTATACATAAAGTAGCTTCTGGTTCTTGACTTGTCAAAGATGAAGTCATACATGAAGTAGTTATCATTGGCAGCCAAGTGTGTTAGGAATATATATATATATATATATATTCATGTGTTTAACTTGGTCGGATAAAGCTTCTTGTGTTGATACATGAAGTTTTACTGACTTCTTTCTCGTGACTTGTTGAGACGAAGTCATACAAGAAGTAATAACTTGGTCGGGTATGGTGCTCGAAAAATCTCTCTGTCTCATTTCATCAGGAACATAATATATATCAGCGGCTGCTTGATATTGCTCAATGTGCAAAACTGGGTCAGTCCTACCATCAGATTTAGGGGTAACCACCGGTGTCTTGAACTTAAATGGGGTATGAAAATCGACAATCGCTTGGACGAAAGGATTCCCTTTGACAAAATTGCGCTGTAATGGATTATTTGCCATAACCGGTCTTCTAATCATTGAGTCGAACGCTTTCATGAAGGATTTTTAGCTTTAGACCTATTAGAAGCAGCTCGGCCATCTATTCTAGGCATTTGTGTTGAGCGCTCTTCTTGGGAAGTCTTCTCGACACGCACGGATCCTCGGGCACTTATTCTTAATCTAACTGATCGTTGGTGATGTTTGTTATGGTGTTCTCTTGATTGAGATGGTTCTTGCTAATGTCCTCTATTTACTCGAGGACCCAGATGATCAGAGGTTGATGCCCTGCTTAATCGTTCCAAGACACTTGGACGTTCAGGATTAGGAGAGAAACCATTGTAGTAATCCATTGATCTGATTGAAGAACTGGCCCCTAGGCGATAGGACCTATCATGTGAGGACCTGGAATAACTATTTTGATTCCTCCTAGGAGGAGGAGGAGGTGGCATTTCCTTTCTGAAAGACAAATTATTAGTATGCCGAGATGGAGAAGTTAGCCTAATTTACAAAGATTATGAGCCAATTATCTCATAGTTTCCTACATTACTTTTTGCCCTTTAGCAAGGTTGAAAAGGACTCCATTTATATCTATTATTCTAGGAGGGGCATTGCGTTCAACAACGTTACTTCTTTTAGGAATTTCATTCATCTTGTGAAAACTTTCAAAAAGATCAAATTAATGTTTTTGGTGGAGAACTATGATAGATAAAACGTTCCCATAGACATCGCCAATCTGTTGATGTCTAAAATTGGTGAAGATTGAGATGATGACAATTTTATAATTACAAATAAAATAATGAGAAAAAAAATGAGACATGAGAATTTTTAAGTGGTTCAACTATAAGGAAAGCCTACGTCCATTGTGATTGTATTGTTGTTGATGATTATAGAAAATCAGGTATTCTTGTTAGAAGAATGGCCTTGCGCCTTTTATCCCTTGCGATTTATGAAAGGAATACGTTGTATTTATAGTTACCCAGAGATGAAGGGTTGGACTGCCTTTATACATTTAAGCATTTACACCTGTACATAATAAATATGACTGTTGATTGTATTGAGCACGTGTAGAGTGACTCTTGGCCGCTTTCCATGCGTTGGCTGTTTATCTACAATGATGGTTTGTATTCTTCAGGTTAGTCGGCCTCCTGGCCGATCAATTATCTTTTGAGCCGACCAATTGAATAATGACTATGACTATTGCTACGTAAGGGGACAGGTGTCCATTTCTAATTGTTCCACGTAGATGGATATTTTTCGACATCAACAGATAGGCAATCCAAAATAATTGGGGAATAATATAATAGCTTGACAAACTTAGCTAGAGTGGAACTCATATGTATATAGAAAATAAAAACTAGGCACTCACCATCTGAGTCCTACAGGCCAATTAGAACTGTCGTGTTATATCGGGGTCTGATCCCTGATACATGGGTTTCACTGATAGTTGTTATAAATTGCAGGGGTTCACTGCAGTTAGGGTAAAATACTGAATTCAGGATTTAAGAAGATGTAGGTGTGTACTATAATTAGGGTAAATTAACTAAAATTATGGTTTTAATAGTTCGCATGTGGTGTACTACAATCCAGATGATTTGCTAAAATTTGTGGGTTTACTGAAATCACAAACTTTTAGGGTTGGTTTGGCTCGAGTTTAATTGGATAACAATTGAATAAATATTCACAGTAAAGTTAAACTACACAAAAGAGTCCATAATGAGAACATGATTTCAGGGGCTATCACATATTGATATAAACAATACAGTAATTTCAAGGACATGGGATCAAGGTATAATAATGAAATAGAATCACTTACCTCAATTCTGTGTGATGTTGTCTAGTTTGGTACCAGTTTTATTTGATGTCTCCCGTTGTGATTTTAAAACATGGTTCTTATCAATAATAAAAACAAATATTTCTCTAGTCTATGCGTATGCACACTATTGGTTGTTCATGCGGTGATAAGAATTTTACGTTATACGTAGCTCGACTCAAAGTTTAATTAAATTGATTTAGACAATGCAGATAGTGAATTAAAATTAATATGCATTTTCTGGTATGATTCGACTTCAATTTGCGTAAACTGACATAACAGATCGATATAGCTTTCGGGAGATAATAAAATAATCATTTTTAAAATCGAGTAATTTGGTAAATTATAAAACACGATAAATAATGTTGAAAAATTTATGGTACAAGCTTGTCAGAATAAAAATGGTAAATTTGTTCAAGTGTTTCGGGCCGTAATTAACACAATGGCCTAATTTTAGCATCGACAAAAATAGTGTCGTTTATAAAACTAATTATACATGAAAATATTCTTTTTGATGCTGCGAATCCAACGGTATGTTCCACGTATTTTTATGAGCAAAGGTTCGAAGGATATGAATTTTTAAAGTTTAAAAAGGTGGCATTTCAACATGTATATTTATAGTCACCGCTTGGTTTAAAAAAAAACTATTTTGCTTTTTCAACAAAATATACACATAACTAATTTTATTTTAAATAATAATACGTTATTCTAGTGTCATTTCATTTACTTCGTCATAACACGCGCATATACAATGATATATACATATACTCATATGTATACACACACGTGTGTGTGTGTGTAGAGAGAGAGAGAGAGAGAGTCAGGCTCCTGTACATACCAACGGTGCATACCGCTGGCGCGGACCCATATTATAAATGATTTTGAGTTGAGTTTTTTATATGATGTTTAAATATTTCAATAGACCCATATAAAAAAACTAAACTCAAAATCAATTAATAAATGGGTCCGTGCCAGTGGTATGCACCGTTGGTATGTACCGTTTGGTATGTACAAGAGCCTGACTCTCTCTCTCTCTCTCTCTCTCTCTCTCTCTCTATATATATATATATATATATATATATATTGTAGGTGCAAAAAATCTCACCCGTAGGAGGGTGTCCATTCATCACAATACAAGTATAAAAATAAATACGAGAGAGACAAAGATTTACGTGGTTCGACCATGAATGGCCTACGTCCACGGGGCTGCTGGTGTGTTTCATTAGAATGGTGAGAGAGTTTTTCATGAGAGTGTTTATCTAACTTATAATCCCCCTTTCACCATGGGGGGTGTCCCCTTTATATAGAGTTAGGGGTTACATTAGGGTTACAAATATGGATGAGTAACAAATATGGATTAGTCCTATCTTCATGGAGTTTCATTCCAATCAGATACTGCTCCTTGGTCTTCTAGTTTATTAAGGACTTTAGTCGTCCCTATATTGTTGGCACATCGCCATCTTGATCGGGGTACTCACCACATGTCATGCTATTACGTAGGCATATAAATTGCCCCCACAATAGCCCCACATGTCGCAGTTTAGCTGAGTTGATTCTAAGATGAGCTGGGAGCTAGTCCACAATCTCTTTAAACGTATGGAGTTGTTGGTGTGAACTGGACTAGCATTCTTTGATCTGTCGTTTAACTTTTAAACCTTCTTTGGTTGATCTTCTCGCTTTCATAGGTTTTTAGATGAATGCTTGGCTTGAGTTGAGAGACGTTCAATTGATATGGGAACCGGACTCGAGAGTGTCGAGCTGCCTACGTACCCTCTTGGGATCAGGTCAACCGTAGTTCATTGTCTATTTTATTGCATTGCCCAATTCGTGAGGCTGACCATAGGCCTGTTCAGAATTCGTTTGGAGGCTTTCTCGAGCGTGTATCAAGTTTAGGGCATCTCCCTGTATTTCAATCGTGTATGGTCCATATACTGAGGTCATCCACAAGTCTATGCGTCGAGTCTTACTCGAGCATGTACTTAGAAGGGGTAAGACCCTGCATTAGGTTTTTCATATGGTCTAATTGGAGAGGCTGACCAGAAGCCTATGCGTGGAGCCTTGCTCGAGCGTGTACCTAGTAGGGGTAAGACCCTGCCTTAGGTTTTTTCATATGGTCCAATTGGAGAGGCCGATCAGAAGCCTATGTGTCGAGTCTTGCTCGAGCGTGTACCTAGTAGGGGTAAGACCCTGCCTTAGGTTTTTCATATGGTCCAATTGGAGAGGCCAACCAGAAGCCTATGCGTCGAGCCTTACTCGAGCGTGTACCTAGTAGGGGTAAAACCCTGCCTTAGGTTTTTCATATGGTCCAATTGGAGAGGCCGACCAGAAGCCTATGCCTCGAGCCTTGCTCGAGCGTGTACCTAGTAGGGGTAAGACCCTGCCTTAGGTTTTTCACATAGTCCAATTGGAGAGACCGGCCAGAAGCCTATGCGTCGAGCCTTGCTCGAGCGTGTACCTAGTAGGGGTAAAACCTTGCCTTAGGTCTTTCATATGGTCCAATTGGAGAGGCCTACCAGAAGCCTATGCGTCGAGCCTTGCTCGAGCGTGTACCGAGTAGGGGTAAAACCTTGCCTTAGGTTTTTTATATGGTCCAATTGGAGAGGCCGACCAGAAGCCTATGCATCGAGCCTTGCTCGAGCATGTACCTAGTAGGGGTAAGACCCTGCATTAGGTTTTTCCCGCAATTTAATGTAATACCAATTACGTTTGCATTTTTCCATTTTCTAATGCCTCGCATGTAAATATCCGCCTATTTTACCTTTTAGGTTGTGCCGGCACACTTCCTTAGGCCTAAAAGGCAATGGCAAAAATGCACCTGGTTTAAGGGTCATCCACCCGTTCAAGATTTTAACCGACCAACATACTTGGTGACCAACCTGAGTTGGCTTTTTGCCTAGGGATCCCCCGTAGGGCTTTTATTATTGCCTGGGCAACGCGTGAGGCCATTTGTGTTTGGAGATAACAAAGGCCTGTAGACGTACTTAATTTAGTGGGAACAAGCAAGAAGGTAGTTGTAACTAAATCAAGCTTGGTCTTGATCGTCATTTGAAAGACTAATTCCGGTGTTAACCATGCTGGCATTTGTCCTGAGTTGACCTCTTCTATTTTGCTTTAAATGTTATAGTGAATCTATTCACGTGTCATCGCTGCCATGGAGCCCCCAATCGGGCTATGAAAAGAAGACTGTCCGACCGTCCATCGAGTCATTTGATCTGTGTAATCAGGATGATAAGTGTGCCCGATTGCCCCTCGGGGCTTCATTGCGTTGAAGAGTGTCGCGTTGATCGTTCGTCGAGCTGGATGTATTTAAGGATTATCTTGCTCGTATAGCTCCACGCACTGTATTCTCTGTAATTGCTCCCCGGTTCCAGGAGGCTGTGGAAGACTCCATATAGCTCGTGCACCTAAAGAAATCGATATAAGTTCAAAGCGTCCTTGTGCAGAAATGCGTTGATCTGATATGGCGTTCAAGAAACGTTGGTCCTCTGGAGTGGATATTTTAGTGTTGACGACGCGTTAATTCGTTGCCTGGTGATCATCAATCACCGTGGGTTGTCTGATGATGTTGCTTGATACATTCAGGGTATTCTAGTATTGTTATCAACATGTCTTTCTCGTTGACTGTGATTTCGTTGGGTATGTGACTTCTTACAGGTTGGATCTGTCCTTGTTGATAAATACAGTTGATCGGTGCTCTTCATGCTGCTTTATGTGTTACTGGATCTTTATGGTACAGATCGCCTAACTTTTCATTCGATGAGGTTGAATTAAATAAGAACTGCATTGCCCAACTATTTATTGGAGCTTGAGACGTGATCACACAATGTCAACTATCCATCGAAGCTGAGGGTCCGTCGAGGCAAAATTGCAAAGTACCTAGTAGATGTTGCGAACGATCCATGCCTCAGCATCTGTCAGAGGATTGATAAGATAAATGATGCCTGAATGCATGTCGAGGCAAAAACTATAGAGGATCTGGTAGATATTGCGGGTGGTCCATGCTCGAGCATCCGTCGAGGCAAAAAGGACCGATCAAGTAATACGAATGATCTTATATTGTTAGTGAAAACTAACCTTCCAATAAATGCAATGTTTATTATTAATCGACTTTACCAACCATCTGTCGAGACTGAATATAAGAATTATCCTGACCAACCATTTGTTGGGGATAAGATACGACATGTGTGGCAAATATATTCGGGACTAACTATATAGAAATATTTTGCCAGCATTTTCTGAGATGAACCTTGAATATCTTGATCGTCCTTCAGGTCAAGAATCATAGAGCCAAATAATCAATACAGAAATTGAAGAAATATCAACGTCCGAGCATCCGTCAGTTATCACAAATAATGTTGCCCAAGAATTTATTGTGTCCAAGGTGGTGTAACGTGCTCGACCATTCATCAGAGCATTAACTAAATAAGTGGTGCCTGGGTCGTCTACCAGGGCAAGGTTATATATGTCCGAGTAGATATAGAGAACAATTGTGCTCGATCCTCTATCGATGCATTAATAAGACTGCCAAGAGCTTAAGATTGTGGCCGAGCATTCGTCGGGACTGAATCTTATACCTATAGAAGTTAATAAGTTGCTCGACCATTTGTCGAGGCTAATTAAAATAAAATTTATCATGCAATATGATCTGCATCTGTTCGAGCATGTGCCGAGGAAAATATTCATAGTATTAAATGAATGACATGAATGATCCCATAATTTTTGTGATAAAATCTCACGAGGATGGCCTTGCCCGAGCATCCGTCGGGGCTACGCTAAGTATGAGTAAAGATCTTACACCGACCATTCATTGGTATAACCAATAATAGCTAGACGACAATATTGAAAATTAAATGACCGGATAAATGACATGAGTGCTCTTTAAGTGCGCCCCAATATTTATGTGGACAAAATAATTGTAATAAAGTCGAATGAAAGATGAAAAATTTATCAAATATATCCAGATGTATGGCACAGGAGTTAATTTGGAATTTTTGCAAATAGATTTAAGCAAATACTTAAAATTAGGTTGGCTTCAAAAAATTATTTTCACAGAAAATTTGTGTAGTGGCAATTAATTATTTTTCTCATGTGGCAATCAATTATTTTTCTCATGTGAAGTATAGAGTATAGATATCCCCCTGCTAACAAATTTACGATGACAAAAATCGTGAGCATAATTTGCGAGCAAATAAAGTCTTATGGGATGGAAACGAACAATGTACAAATAAATGTGTGTATCCATCAAGTGGGGTTGTGCTAAATACAAGAATTATCCTGACCAACTATCCACTGGGGATACATTGCGACATGCGAGGCAAATATCTTCGAGACTAAATATATAGAAATATTTTGCCGATTATCTGCCAAGATGAATCTCGAATGTGCCTGACCGTCCTTCAGGTTACCGAATCATAGAATTCGAGCTTCAGTCGGAGTCATAATAATTTTGCCCAAGCACTTCTTTGGGTTTAAGGTGCTATAGTGTGCTCGACTATCTTTCGGAGCATTAATAAAATGAATGGTGCCTGGATAGTTCGCCGGGAAAAAGTTGTAGAATACCAAGTAGATATAGCGAGCAATTCGTGCTCGAGCATCTATCGAAACATCGATGTGATTTCTAAGGACTTAAGATTGTTGCCGAGCATCCGTTGGGACTGAATCTTGTACCTGTGGAAGTTAGTAAATTCCCCGACCATCTATTGAGACTAAATCAGATAGAAGTTATCATAAAAATGATATGTTCAACAAACTATATAAGATATGCATCCGCTCGGACATTTGCCGGGGAAAAAATTCATAGTAGTGTATGAATGTAATAAATGATCCAATGATTTTTATTAATAAAAATCCCACTGAGATAATCGTGCCCGAGCATCCGTCGGGGCTGCGCTAAATAACCAATAATCTCCTTCTGGTGAGATTAAATTGTTGTAGCTAAATGACAATATTGAAAATTAAAATGACCAGATAAATGACACGAGTGTTATATAATTGCTCCCCACTTATTTATGTGAGCAAAATAATTTGTAATAAGGTCGCATAAAAAAGTGCCAACTAAAATCATTGGAGAAAACCGAGCAATGCAAAAATTAGTCAAATATATCTCAAATGTAAGACATAGGGCTGATTTAGAATTTTTGTAAAAATATTTGGACTCCAAGCAATTATCCAATTAAGTTGGTTTCAAAGATATGCTTCCTCATAAAGATAAGGCTAAGAAGGAAGAAAAATAGAAAATGTTAATTTCAGCAAATTTAAAACTTCACTGAGACTCGTGCTCCAAATCTGTTCGTCGAGCTGGAGTTCGAGCTCGTCCAGGTACTCTGTTCGCCAACCACGAAGGATGGTCTGGCGCTGTAACTGGTGCTCGTCGAGCTGTTTGACGAGTGAAAATATTCTTTTGGCGACCTGAATGTTATCCTAGGGGCCGAGACAGGTTCAGTTCGCAGGTCTGTTGACAAATGAAAACTGATTGTTGGTCGGCGGTAGGTGAAAACAGGTCGCTGATCATAGGGGGTTGCTCGACCGGGAAGTTTGTAGGTCGAAGATGAGCTCGCTGATGCTCGATTGGTGATAGATGATTTTTCTGATGTTCGTGTGTTCTACTTTCGAAATCTGCATTTGGCCCTATCTCTTAACATCGATTGTGAGCTTTGACAAAGTCAAAAGGAGGTGCAAAACCTATCAATCCAGCCTGTGCCTATACTTGTGATGCCGTCGATCAGTGTAGATGGCCTGGTGGAAGTTTACCTCTGGGTTTGGTGTTTCGTCGAGGTTCTTCGTTAGTGGCATATGAAGGTCGACCAAAAGGTGGTTGCTCCGGTTATAGGTCGGTGTGGTCAGATATGCATCTGATCGCAGACCGAAATTCCACAGTTGATCTAGGATCATCGTGGTCGAACAGTAGATCGGCGGAGAGATTAAAAGTTGGTCGGCATAAGGGTCAGAGATGATGCGAGTTGAAGGAGTGAGCCCGTCCTATCAGATCTTGGGTCTCCCAGGCTCCCCGCTGCTTCCAGATAGCGAGATAAGAGTAGTTGCCCAAAACTCATAAGTCAGTAGATCACAACGGATATCGGCGGAGATGAGATGCTGACGCTTGTACGTTGCCCAAAATTTTCACGGCATGAGGAAATCTTTCGTGTCCCAGTTTGGTAAAATTTGTATGGATGGAGATAAAAATTGGACTGTTCGTGTGGCCAGAATCTGTGTGTATCTTTGTGAAAAATATCTTATTGAAAGAGAATCATCAGATATGTTCATAAAGACGTGGTCAACATCTCTGAGAGAGAGGGTCGCTTTTAACTCTTATCTCGTGCCACAAAATATGGGATGTGGGAATCATAATATATGATGTAACCCAGAAAATAACGTGTATACGCATAAAAACATCAAAAGAATTCATATATTTGGCGAGTTTTCATAGACATCTCCTATAGTGAATTTTATCTGAATCAAACAATGAAAATTATCTGGAATCAAAGTTGTTTACGCATATTTGCATATGCATAAAAATTAAATACACAAAATGCAAGAATACAAATGTGCAGAAAATTGTGCATCAATAGAACGATGTTTATACAAAATATATAATTATTCATATGGAGAGAAAAGAAAAGTAAACTTAGCTCTTGATTATCGTGCGTGTACACCATGAGGTCGTAACGTAAATCTCCATCTCGTAAACAGGAAGGAAAGACTTTTCGTGTCGTTTCCCACAGATGGCGCCAATTGTAGGTGCAAAAAATCTCACCCGTAGGAGGGTGTCCATTCATCACAATACAAGTATAAAAATAAATACGAGAGAGACAACGATTTACGTGGTTCGACCATGAATAGCCTACGTCCACGGGGCTGCTGGTGTGTTTCATTAGAATGATCAGAGAGTTTTTCATGAGAGTGTTTCTCTAACTTCTAAGCCCCCTTTCACACTGGGGGGTGTCCCCTTTATATAGAGCTAGGGGTTACATTAGGGTTACAAATATGGATGAGTAACAAATATGGATGAGTCCTATCTTCGTGGAGTTTCATTCCAATCAGATACTGCTCCTTGGTCTTCTAGTTTATTAAAGACTTTATTCGTCCCTATATTGTTGGCGCGTCGCCATCTTGATCGGGGTACTCGCCACATGTCATGCTATTACGTAGGCATATATATTGCCCCCCATATATATATATATATATATATATATATATATATTCACGTAGAAGTCTGATGCATCACAAAGGAAGTAAAGATGTGGTTGTATGAAGTATACTCTAACTTATCTACAAAGCAATTTTGAATTCTTTGTTATGGTGGTGTGGCCTTATATTGGGTGTGTCTAACTTATCTATAGAGAAATTGATAATTGCCAGAATTCCTGTTCATGTTTATTATTTGGAATGATTCTTAATAAAGTTTGTAATGGCCCTTGATAAAGGCCAATTAAGTTTATATATATGTACATATATTTGGTGATAGATTGATATGAAATGTTTTATGATTCTAATGGCGTGGGTAAGTATATCAGGCATTTATTTATTTATCGTTGTTGTAATATTATTTTAGGCTAAAAATGGTTGATCCATTAATTTCTCCCCTTCTTATTTAGGGTGTTTATTTATTTTGTAGTCTCTTTTTAGTTCACAATTTTGTATTTTATATATAATTTTCAATTTTGTTTATTTTTGTAGTAAAATGTCTAATGACATACAGTTTTATTGTTTGCAAATATATTTAAGAATGGTCTTGAATAACTCTGTATTGATGGTGTTTTGGTTTCTATTAGGAAGGAACTCATTGGTATTCCTAACAAAAGGAACTCACTGTTATCCCCACAGAGCACCTGGATAAATTATCACTTGATAAAATAACAAGTTTCGGTAGTGTTACTCGCATGTAAATTTTGGCCAACAAGCTAACGACGTATTTTCACCATACATGTCGTAAGTATATGCTATATTTTTAAAAAAATTCAGCCATGGCTTTAGGGGGTGTGTATATATATATATATATATATATATATATTTATATATATAATTGGACATTTAGATTATGCATGTGAAACATAATTTAATTAAATCAAGAAATAATGAGAAAATAATTCAATATTGTTTTAAAGTGAAATGAATTAATATTTATCTCATAATATACTTACTAATGTGATACAATAAATAAAATTGGATGTCAAATAATATTATATCGTAAGTGAGTAAACACGACAGAATTTAATAATATCTCAACTGGGACATATGTGTTTAAATTAAAATAATGAATAGTAAGAAGTACTTTGTCTATTTTAAGAAGGAAATGTAATATAATTTCATAAGCACTAAACAACTTCTTCATAACTATATGATTAAATAGTTAGTGGTCATTTCTATTGTTCATATTGGCGATGGCAAATTGAAATAATACCTATCCACCTTGGTACTTTTACAAAAGTATTTCTTACATATTCGCATTAAGTTTTATGGATATGGCAACTGAAGATTGATGCCATTGAAGATGTAGCAATCTTTTTTAGCTAAGTAATGTCTATAACAAATTTTGTTATTGAATTAGTTGCAACATCTAATATTTCTCAATAAAAAAAAATTGTTCACTTATAATGTATTTATTCATGTGATCATCACTGGTTTTATTTGTTGTTGGTGGAGACAAGCCTCTTCTCCTACAATAGATATTCTTTACATTGGTAGGAATTTGTTTGATGTTGAAAAAACTAGATCATATCAACCAGTAAAAAATTTAGGAGTCCCCCTCACCTCTCAAAATTATGTCAAACTTATGTTCATTATTGTCTTTTATATAGGGCACACTATGTAGATTCACATTGAACTCACACATGTATATTGTTCCTGCTCGGCTTTTTTTATCCTGTTTTTCTAAATGATACCATACAAAATGTCCAGAATTGATGTTCATTCTTGCAAAGAACATTTTCCTATATCAGTTCCTAATGCGCACATGTATATTATCAAATAAGCACACAATTCACATTTTTCTTGGCCTAAAGAGTTCGTGTTACTTGATATTAAAGTAATTTATTTCTTCCCAAATGCATGTATTCACTTTGGCATTTTATGTGAAGGTAATTTTTTTGTGATTTTATCTCTCTATATTGCTTAAATTGATTGTGCACAACATAATGAAAAAAATTATGATTTTGGAGGGAGGATGGAACAATAGTATTTCATTGCTACAAGTATGGATTATTAAAAATAATAAGACATGTATTTGGATATTTCCCTTGAACTCCGCAATATTATTTATTTGACATTAATAGTTCAAGGGAATTTTTCTTGAAAGTTTCATTTATTAAATGACCAGAATTATACGGGGATATATAGCTCGGAAACGTAGAACAAAAATTCATTTATTTGCATCAAACTTTCGAGGGGCTCATTCAAGACTTACTCGTCCAAATCGAGGCAAACTCTGAATACTAGATATGACCTCAAAATAATAGGGGTGAAGGTCGGCCAGTGAGATGATGGAGGATAAGCCTCATCGTCGAGAGGGAAACAACCCGGATCACCAGCTAAGGCCCCTAAATGTCTGCTCAGTGATAAAGGAGGTAGTGGTGCAGAGATATCCAGGAGGTTATCCCAATTCGTTGGGCCTTTCAATACAATCAAATATAAATCCCCAAGGGCGCCATATTCTAGGAGCCCAAACTATGTGATTGAATACATCCTAATCTATTTGTTGGGGGTCGAGGGCTCCTTCTCCTTCCCCTTCGTCAAACTCCGATTCGTATTTTACATAGAGAAATCTCTAATCACTTTTACTATCGTCCGACCGTTACTGACGCTTTTGCTTCTGTTCAATACATAATGATTCAAGCTAATTTTGGTTAGTTAATCTGATCAGTCTATCAATGGTCGGCAAGTATGATGGTCCTAATGATGATCCTACATGTATTTCGTGTGTATCTCACCGGTGGATTTAAAAACCTAGCAAATTGATTTGTGTTACCAGTGTGGTTCTGGGTGTATTGATCGCATCTTTTGGTGTAACTGGTTATTCCTTACCTCGGGATCAAATTTGTTATAAAATAACATTTTTTGCTATTTTGAAAAAATCGGTCAAACTTTTGTAGTTTTTAAAGTGTTTTAAAAGTTGCGAAAGTTTGACCTATTTTTTTTAAATTAACAAAAAATGTTATTTTGAGTTGATTTTTTATATGGGCCTATTATAATGTTTAAACATCATACAAAAAAATTCTGTAATTTTTCTTTTTTACTATTTTAAAAAATTGGTATGCACCTTTGGTATGTGCAGGAGACTCTCACTATATATATGTGTGTGTGTGTGTGTGTGTGCATATACCTTTTTCAAATCTTGCATGGCCGCCCAAGTAGGTAAGTGTAACACCCCGTAATTTTGAGGATTTAGTATTTAATTATTTTTGGGAGAAATAAAAATATTTAAATTGGGGAAACTTAAATTTATGATTTGGAGAATTTATTTGAGTGGGAAGAATTAATTATAATTGGCTACTTTAAGTTAAATTATTCGAATTAATATGTGTCGCATTTTGGGGTCAAAATTTGGAAATGTTATAAAGTATTTCGGATAACAATTCTGAGTGCGCGGTTGAGTCCAGATGGGTCGAGATAGTCAGAAAAGAGTACTCGGGGGTAGTAATCGAGTCTCGAGGAATTTTTGGGCATTGTCGGGTCCACACGGGGTGATTTGGGCCATTTTAATTAGGCCCATATGGCCAAAAACGGGATTGGGGGTTTTAAACCTAATTGAGGGACTAGTTGAACGGTACTTAACAAATTCGAAACCTAGGGTTTGAGAGAGAAACAGAGGAAGCTAATCAAGACCCAATTGGAGACTATTTGGGGACAAATCGAGGGACAAAGTGAGGGTTCATCACTCTACACCAATGGATCAGACTCTACTGTAACAACCCGAGGTCTTGGAGAGGAGGATTTATTTATTTTGGGAGAAATAAATAATATTTTATTGGAGAAATAATTAAATTGGCAATTGAGGTCAAAATTTGAAGTTGTTAGAAAGAGTGTCGAATGTCGATTCTGAGGGTACCATAGTGTCCGGAAGGGTCGAGAAAGTCGAAATGACTGTACTTGGGGTCTATTTGGGTTCCGAAATAATTTAGGACCGTTTGACTCGAATTAAAGTCACCGAGTCATTTAAAGTGTGTATTATCATTTAAAGATGTGTATCTTGGGATTTAGGGCTTATTAAGCCTACGGGAGATATTTCTCCAAAGAGAGAAAGAGAAAAAAAGAAAGAAAGAAAGAAAGAAAGAGAGAAGAAGAAAGAAGAAGAAAAGGAAGGATAAAAGAGAGAGAAAGTGGAGATTTTCGGCCAATACGCGATCTCAAGGCGGATTCAGACCCTACGAACCCGAGGCAAGTGCTTAAACTTGCTAAATAATTGTTGTGTACCATTTATTGCATGATTTGTGGATTGAATCTTTGGGTTTTGGGTTTAGTTTATCAAAACCTAACTTTTGGGTATAATCTTAGATTTGATATGTAGATCTTTGATTTGAGGATAGAAATTAGTTTACATGTATTCTAGGATGAATATTGATGATATATTTGTGATTGGGTTGAAGAGAAATGAAGAGAAAATGATTAAAACAAATATTGAGATTTTTGGCTTACTAAAAAGTAGCCATTTTCGAGAGTTCCGAAGGGCCGAATCGATTCGGCCTCCTACCGAATCGATTCGGAGATATGTCGGTGCCCAGGTCTGAGTGACCGAATCGATTCGGACCCCAGCCGAATCGATTCGGCCTGAGACAGAATCCCAGGTCTGATGACCCGAATCGATTTGCCTTCCTGGCCGAATCGATTCGCTGGGCCGAATCGATTCGGAATTGGCCCGAATCGATTCGGAAACAAAGCTTTTGTGGGATTGTTTTTCTAAAAATAATTTCATCCCGTTTTGTTCGAGGTTATCGATTGGGGATCTTTATAGGAGATATTTGGAGTATGTTTTGGAGACTTTTAGAGAGTTTCCCTTATAAGAAATAAATGGAGTCATCTTGACTAAATTTGAGGAATACCGATTAGATATTTTAGTATGTTCTAAGTGGGGAAGCCCACCTTGTTTTGATAATTCTATTTGGAGATAATTACGATAAGAATGAGATTAATTTAGAGACATTGGATCTTAGGATCCAATCCCAAATGGGATAATTGTAAAGGTTCATAAAATGAATTGAACCCTATTATGAATGGAGATTTATAAATGCTATTTGAGGTGAATACGGATATAGAAATACCCTTATTTATGTTTGATTTGGAAAATGTCTCACACAGTGAGAAATGCTAATTGAAGATCATTGGGATAAAAGAATATCCTTAACATGAATTGAATTGAGAGACAAATTATAGTTAGAAGGGATATGTGAGCTTCAAGCGAGAAATAGTATAGTGTATACTAAGTGGGGAAGATGTGTGAGCTTTTATGGTTAGTGTATCATGAGAGTAATATACTAAACAATGATGTTAATCAAATTGCGCCAATGGGCGTATAATGAATATGGATATGATGTTGCAGGTATACCTTATATGATGGTATTTCTTTATTATGTGGGATGTATGTATACCTTATATGATGGTATATATACGTGTTAGGCATACCCTCTCCTTGCTATCATTGTTAAGTTTCGTGCGTAGAAGGTGAGCATCCTGGCTCAAAGAGCAGGATGTGGATATTCCCCAGGTCATAGTTGTCCATGGTGGTCAGCAAATGACATATGTATACATTTATTTATTTTGGGGGTGAGAGGTCGTGGGTATGTGTCGCTCTCACTTTCCGGTTAGGAGCTATGACCGCTTCCCAGACATTGTGTGCGTGAGTTGATCACAAGGTGGGTGTCGTTGAACCCCACCAGGTGGCCCCGGTTTGCTACGTATATGGGCTGCTGGAAGATGATAGCATGTGAGCCTGCATCCTTCGAGTTATAGCTCTGTTGGATGGTTATTATTGCTTGTGTTTGTACTTGGTTATCGAGGGCATAATGGACCTCAACGACCCACATTTCCAGGATAAGTGTATCGGGGGGTTCCTTGTTTGGATTTCGCCTCGGCGAGACGTCCCACGCACGAACCGCAGTGTAATGTTGGAACTTGGGGGTAAGTTAGTCCTTAATGCTCATACTTATATATATATATATATATATATATATATATCACATATCTCGACAATCGATAGTGCCAGGACTAGTGTAACAGGGGGTTCCTTGTTTGGATTTCGCTTCGACGAGACGTCCCACGCATGAAACGCCGTATACTGTTGAGAATTGGGAATATTAATTAATTAAAATTGGATAATAATTTGGGTTACATGGATCATGTATTGAGGGCATAATGAACCTCGAGGAGCGATACGGTCAGGATTAGTGTATCGGGGGGTTCCTTGTTTGGATTTCGCCTCGGCGAGACGTCCCACACACGAAACGCAGTGCCGTGTTGAGAATCAGGAGGAGTTTAGTCCTTAACTCTTGATGCTAATAACTCATATATAATAATTACATATATATATTGTTTACATGCCAAATAAGGGCATAACTAAAATATATGAAATTCTAGTAAATGAGAATGTTGATGTATTGTGATGATGTGGTTATGAGATGGATCATGCAACTTTATATGTTCAACAAATGAAAATTATAAAGATAACTATAACTAATACATTAAAGTTATTGTATATAATTTATAGATTATATAAATAAAAGGTATATTGGGAGATAGGTTAGACGGTTTCATTTAAATACTTCAATTGGGTTTGAGTTAGAATCCTCTTACCTAAATTAGAATCGTACATCCATTTGGAGATCACGTGCATACGCTTAGTGCGCGCTTTAGATGAGAGGTGAGTTGAATTATTATGGAGAGTTCGATTCCACCTTAATCATGTAATAATGCATTTATAATTATTATGCATTTTAATACGCTTGCTATAAAATGTTTTTCAAAGCGGGCTCTGACCCGTTTATATTTTCTCCTCCATGTATATATTGTATTACTTTAGGTGTTCCCCCGCAAGGACGCCATTGATGTTCATCCATCCAGTATTCGTGGAGCTGTGGCATTGCGAACTGTCTCAGCGCTTTATTTTAGTCGATTCCTATCTTTGTATATCTAGATTAGGATTCAGTTTTTATATTGAGTTAGTATCCAAGTGTTGTAGATTAACACTTTCATATTTCATTTCTCAGATTGTTGTATTGTCTGTTACCCGACAGCATATTCAGGTATTTCATTGTTCAGATTTGTTATACATTGCATTGTACTCTTTCTTATTATTGGAGTTTGCACATTTCACTCATCATAGTTAGATGTATATTGTTGGTTATGTGCATTATTGGTTTTGTTGTTGTTGTTAAATAAAAAGTTTTAAATTTTTTGACAATTCACTTTTAATAGTTTCGGGCAGTTAGCCTTATATTATTAGTATTGTCAGTTGATGTTGAGACTGTGCCATCTGGGATACCTGATTGAATGTAGTATAGGGCTGGCCACTCGTTATTATTTTGAGGGGGTTGTCACATCTACGAACAATTCTATGCAAGTGGTTAACTGTTGTGATTCTTAAATTGATGATAATCAATTCATATTATGGGAGGTGCAATCCAAAATTCATTTTGGGGTGGGTATTCATGTAAAATTAGGTTTTCGGTAATTGTTATACTTTAATGGGATTAAGGGTGAAATTTAATATGTTTATGATTCTAGAATGTAGAGGTATGAATCGTATGTTAAAACCAGTAAGAATCAATGGTAAATTTATGTTAATAGGAATGAAAATCTTATTGGAGATTCAAAACCCGGATAAAACCCAAATCGGGAAAACGTTGGAATTAATGGAAATTAGTTGTTGGATTAAGGTTTCTAGGACGATTAGAACATATTTTCATGTGAAAATATCGTTGATTATGACCAGAGGATGTTAAGAGTGGAACTAGAAGCTTGGTTGGGTTAACAATGGCTGAAACAACAAGTCGGAGAAGAAGGGTATCTGTTCGATCGATCAATCGATGGAGGGGATCGATCGATCGATGGTCCCAGATTTTTGACCGTTCGCCTAGTTTTATGTATAAGGGGGAAATTATATTTAATTTAATTTCTATACTTTATTTAGTGATAAATAAATTAGAGGCACCTATTCCTAGCAATTATGGGGAAAAGTAATTGGGATTAGGGAGGATTTATGTGGGGCACTTTATGGATAAATTTGAGGAATTGAATTCCAAAATAATGAGATACTAATCGAGTGAGTGAGTCCGGGTATATTGGTTAAGCGACGCCACGGTAGTTAATTAATTATGGAGAGAAACCAATAAATTTAGAGTCGGGATATAAACTCTGGAAATATTAAGATATGGGTCAGGTGAGCGAGTCCGGATATGTTGGTGGAGTGATACAAGGTGATAAATGAATTAATGTGTAAATTATTTATATTCGAGTCGGACCATAGACTCGGAAGAAATATTATATTAATTGATGTATGAATTAAATAAATTAGAGTCGGGACAAAGACTCGGAGAATTTCAGGCTAGTGTTACGGGTTTTTTTTAGTTCACGGTAAATTCGGGGTTTATATATATATATATATATATATATATATATATATATATATATATATATATATATATATATATATTGTGTGCGATATTCAATATCAGTGACTAGATATTTATTAAATTTGTATACTCTAGTGCTATCAAGGGAGGTTGCGCGTTGCGGGTGAATCCCCT
Source organism: Sambucus nigra (assembly GCA_949130495.1). NCBI lineage: Eukaryota > Viridiplantae > Streptophyta > Magnoliopsida > Dipsacales > Adoxaceae > Sambucus > Sambucus nigra. Next base: position 178,853,474 of record OX422219.1, read on the forward strand.
AGCTTGAGGAATAGGGTGAGTATATCCCCAAGTCGTAGCGTCCGGTATATGGGTGAGGGGCTTATCTCACTTTCAGGGAAGGAATATGACCGCCTCCACTACGTTTATATTTTTGGGCCAGGTTGGTGAGCTATTCCAACTTGGGTAACTAGGTTATGTGAGCACACCTAGTGAGATAGCACTTTAGAGGAAATCATCCAGCGAGGGTATACTCGGAGGGATGGATATACGTACGATTTATGTGTGGATGTTCGTAGTAAATGTGCATATATAATGGTAGTAAATATTATATGCGGGTAATAATACAGTGTGTGATGTATTTATTTTACATAACTTGTGTCACGGTTATATGATATTATTTAAAAGGAATTAATTAAGTTAATTGTTGAGATAACTTATAACCCATTAATAATAACACTCGGTTTAGAGTAGAATGGCAAGGGGAGATTATACCAGGACTAGTTGGATGGGATAGTACAACTAGGTGGGGTTACAGTAACCGTTAGGTGTGCACATTAGTAGAGGGGTGAGTATGTCCTCAAGGGAGTGCGATGCTAACTTAAATATGAAGCGCATTCATATATTTTTTAATTATTGCAGTTAATTCATTTGCTAAATATTTTCAAAATGTTTTGGGTTCTAACCCTTGCTATAAAATTATTTTCAAAACCTTTTAGGTGTTCAGCCACAGGGACGCCAGGATTGATATTCAATTCCAGGGATACGGAGCTGCGACATATGTGGATGCTAGCAGGAGCTTGGATTAGACGCCTCATTCATTCTTTCCTAGAGTAGGAATCATCTATCAGTTCAGTTTACTTAGGGCATGTGGCCCATACTTTTCAGTTGCAATTTTCAGATTTATTTATTTTATTGTTGGTCTATTATATTGGACTATTTACTTTGGTGGCCAATGGTTTACTCGGGAAATTGTTTAATTAATTATTCAGTTGATTTAATTCAGTTGTGTGAATGGTTTATGTGTATTTTCGCATGTACTATTTTGTTTAATTAAATAGATAAAATTGGCACCAGCTTTTTGGAATACTAGGTGGTTAGTAAGTTTTAAAAAGGTTTTCGACTGTGATGCTAAGGATGAACCAACTGGGATTCCTGCTTTAATTTGGTATAGGATTGATCACCCGATATTTTACTAGGCGGGGTGTCACAGCAAGTTTTAACAAAACCCATTTATATCTATAACCACATATACCCACTTACAAATATCTATATGTATACAAAATTTAAATCACCCATCGATACATCTATGCACACATACACTACTATTTTTACACACACACACACTGATAAAACACGTACACATGAATTCATATATATATATATATATATATATATATATATATATATATATATATATATAATAGAGCCTTTAGGAGACATACCTGTTTTCTTTCTTTCTTTTTTGTTTTCGTTTCATGGAAGCTTTGGTTAGATTTTGTAGAATTTCAATTGGTTTTTTCTGGTTCGAGTGTTTAAAGATGAAGAAGATTGAGTTTTGTTTTTACACAAATGTATAAAAGGTATATAAAGAAGGGGAAAAGGCGTTTTAACATGTTTATTTTCTTTGTTTATTTTCTTTTAATCTTTTTACAGTTAGAAGACAAGAAAAAAAGGCGGCTCAACTATATATTTTTTCCTTTTGTTCCCTTTATCCTAATAGGCGGTTTAAACCAAAATATCTAAGATATTTTTTATTTTTTTTCTATTTTTACCCTCAAATGTTTATTTTTTCAAATCACAACTTTACACTAGTAAGTTTTTTTTAACAAGTATTGAAAATTAGCATATTAAAATTTACTTTAAATATGAGTGATATTTGACATGTGTATAATTTATATATAAAAAATGTCTATTCGGTAATTAATTTGGTTTAAAAATGTCATTTTGACACATAAATAATTTAATTATACATTTTTAAAATTTAAAAATGTTGGTTGTTACAATCTACCACCCTAAAACAATTTCGAAATTTTCTATATTCTTAAAGTCTTAAATTCTCGTGGTACTTATATAGTCTATGATATGTCTTGAAAATGATAACTCATCAGTTGGAGGTTGTAAGCTTATCATGTAACTATGACGCCTTTATTCATGTCGTTTCTTTTGTAATTTGCAGGTTATGCGACACAACCGTACAAGTAATGACGTAACCAGAATCGAAAACAAAAATGGGGTTTAAGATAATTAACCGACATTTTTACAAACTTTGCACGTGTCCTATATCATTGCAAATGTTTTTGAAATGAGGATTCAAGTACAGTTTGACTGTATGAAGTTCGTTTCACATACCAATAATCTCATACTATAAAGACGGGGTATCGATAAAAGGTCACTATAGGTTTTAAACACTGATCTCGTAATAATGGCGTAATACATTTGTGTGCATAATAGGTAAGTGGAAGTATAAGTTTGTTTGAGCAAAGTAGTTCGACAGTTTATACTTGAACCGTCCAAGGTTGGCTTTCAAAATTTGACTAACATAAAGTTAATGGTAACCGAATCGTGATTCATGATTTCCAAAAATACTTAAGATTTTTGTACAAGGAAATCCTTTCCATCTACCTAAAATTATCAGGTTACTACTGGAATTTTAATTGCTACTCTGTTTGTTTTTCCTATTGGCTTATTTATATATAGCGATAATCTGGGGGACTACCACATAGGTTTACTATGGTTGTGCAGTCATGTCTTAGTTCAATAATTAAAATATATCGACAGCAGTTGGTAGATTTGTAAAGAGGTTTATTTGGAAATTTCAGATACTAAATGTATCTGGTATCTTGATATGATGTTTACTTTAGGGATAGCAAAGGGACGGGTTTGGGTCGGGTTTTCAAAAATCCTAACCCGCCCCATTTAATAAACGGGGTGGGGTGGTTTTTATTTAATTAACTCCTAACCCACCCCCTTTAATAAACAGGGCGGAGCGGGGCTCATATGGGTCGAGTTAATTTTAAAAATATTAAAATTAAAAACATTACATTATAGTCTTAAAGATTTATAATGGTTCGTATTCCAATGTGTGAGACAGTCTCCCAATTGTCATTCCATGTTTCCATGTAGATCTTTTACAAAATTAACATACATATAAAGGGTTTTTTAGTGTGTGTGTGTGTGTGTGTGTGTGTCTATATTTGGTTTGATTATTATTGACATACATATAAAGGGTATTTATGTAGGTATACGTTAAACGGGGCAGGGCGATTTTATTTTAATGAACTCCTAACCTACCCCATTTAATAAATGATTTTTTTTAAACCCATACCCACTATTAATTCATTAATCGAGTTTTAAAACTCAGCCCATTAGGGGCGGGGCGGGGCGGGGTTCCTACCGTTCAAGTTAAATTTCCATCCCTAGTTTTCTTAGTTTTCGACATAACAGAATGATACATATGTAGGATCTGACTTTTATTAAGCCAATATTGTGGAACAGAGGTAATGTCTGATAGCTTTGGGTATTTTAAATTGGCTTTTTTGTTTGATTAGTTCCTTGGTTTACATGGTTTTACGAAGGATCAAAATAGGTACGGTGTCTAATATTATAGAATTCATCTCATGGAATCTACCATAAACATACAAAGGTGAAATTGGTCTTTAAAGTACATTCGTGATACTCTAGATATGTTCGAATAAATGGAGGGGATTTATTATATATAGTTATAAAAAGGAGATTATTATTATCGATGTCGTTTAACGGGATGATACTACTATTGGGAGTATATTAAATACACATACTAATGTTGATGAAGGTGTAGGTATCGTCACATAAGGATATTGGATTCTATGTTTTTGAGGTTTTATTTCTGAGGTTCAAATAAGCAATGGTATAGGTGAATTTTGAAAAGGCGGGGTTGGCTAACAATCATATTTCTCTTATGGTGGCAGCGACATCTTAAGAAATCAGGTTGCTATGTTTTTCAATGGGGTTACGACTTAGGCATTGGCTGCAACGTTTATTTTTTCTATATTTGAGTCTAACTTGAATCAGTAATCCTCAAAATTTCCATTTAACATTTTTGTATCAAACTCAAGTCCTATCGGGTGAAGATGTATTTCAAACTTGGGTGACCTAAAGTTTCTTGGAATTCCTTACCATCTAATTGAAGGATATGGTTTCCTAGACTTGCACAGGAGATAGCACAAATATGATAAGTAGGAATTACTCTTAGATGGATACTAATTAGATATTTGAGGAACTGGTAATAGGGTGGATGTAAGTAATTGGGATGGGGTTTGAACCGAGGGTTACCTTAATTTGGATTGTGGTATACAATTGATAATAAACTTGTAACTAATTCAACTTTAAGAATGTAAGGGTTTAGTTGATGGTTATTCCTATTCCGTTGGTGCTTTAGAACTCTAAAAGGGTCACAAGTATACTATGTTTAAAGAATTATACTGGAGTCCCGTATAGATATACTTACAATGGAGTTCTGAAATTAATAGGCCGTTTATTCAAATATTTATCAAAGGATCTTACATGTGTTGAAAGCAATTGAACTACACAGAGTAAGGAGCAGGATAATGTAATGTTCATTATAACGTAATAGAAATTCAGGTCTCTAAAAGTAAGTTGTTAAATGTTGCCACGTGGCCTTTATAATTAAAGCATAAGGTCAGGGGTAAATATCTATAAATTAGATTATTATTAAGTGGTAATTTTTTGAGGATTCATAATAGCTTAATAAGGAAATTAATAAGTAATCTGGGGCTAAGGGTTTAAGATATTGCAAGTTGTGTGGTAATTAATGCAAAAAATTAACACTGGTTACTTGTATTTACATGGGTTATTCATAATTTGTTTCAAACTTTGAAAATAAAGGAAGCAACTTTATCATTCGCCTGTCTGGGGTGAAAAGCTGTACTATTTAATACCAATATTATTTACGTTCCAGGTTAAGGTTTCTTTGGAAAAAGGGTTTGTGAGGGAAATACATATGGGCTATTAAGGTCATGTAAATGGATTAGGTAAGGTTTCATCTGATTACAAGTATTTTAGATGTTTAGGGTAAGAATTATGTTTCACTACGGAGCCAATAATGTTTATAGTGATACTAATATTCAGTAACATTCTGAATCACGGTAAACTGGGGAAATAATTAACAGTGGTTATAAGGCATAGGTATCGGTTAAATAGTTAGAATTCGTAACTAGGCTTATGTAGGATTTTGGAATAAAATAAATTAGTTATGGGATAGGATCTAGTAACTAATACCATTAGGTTCTAAAGAGTAGAACGGTTAATCGTAACATTTCTAATGTCTTCAACTTTGTTATTGAGAAACTCCCAATGTTCACTAAGTAACTCCATTCATAGTTTCTTATCTAATCCTGAATAAGTACCACTCTAATATAAGTAATTTCTTCTCGTAATGTAATGAGAATAGTATACAGTATAACAAGAGTACAATGCGAAAGACGATACTAAAATGTCAATAGAGAAATGTGATAACTTTTAAAGATGAAAGTTTTGGAATTCCAAATAAAGTAATTCATTTTCAAGGGGATCATCCATTGAATAATTTTAACAAAAGAGTTATGTTGTACGTACAAACTTGTGGAGTATATTGTATACAATATCGTCCTAAGATAACTTTCTTAATATGCCTCTAATTCTCAATTACATTGTTAATAATCCTAAATTCATAATGATTCTTTCAGCCATATATAATTTGAATAAAGAAATCAATCACATATCTCTAAATTGTAGTCCAATGATGTATTCTTATAATCCATCTATAAATATCTTTACCTTACATATGACCACTTATACCCTTTCCAAAATAAAATCCTGGTATCTCGTATGTAATTTCGAGATTGATTTCCTTACTCAAGTCTAAACATATTATCCTCGTGATCCTTATGATTTGAATCACTCACTTGATACTAATGATCAACTTACGTCCCCACATAGGCTAATTAACCTAATTGAGCTCTGATACCATGTTGTCACATCTCGATTTTCCGAGTGTGAGGTTTATCTTGATAAATACTAAACCATAACTGAAACAATATTTCTTTCAAAAGCTAAAACTGTGTTGTTAATCACGGTGTTACAACCCATAGTTTCAACTAAATAATGCTATATACACACCTCATTTCCTGCCTACCAAATGTTCACGTATAACTATTCTCTAATCAATACTATTCCCGAGATTCAGACAATTCTAGTTGAAACAATTCATCATCGCCTATAGGTATGTGTTTAAAATAACCGTAAGGAAAAGAGTAAACAAAACTTTGCTTAGTAATCTGATGAATCTGTTTAAATAGCATAATTGGGAATCAAATACTAGTAATGTAACACAATTTATAGTAATCTGGTGTAAAATGAAATATCAACAGTATTAAACAGGGATATACTCAAGTGTGCGATATGTAAAAAAATTGTATGGTGATTATAAGTGGATATGGAATTTATCAAGTTATAAATAGGGGTTCAGAATATAACACGATAACCCATAAATTATCAGTTATAGGGGCTATAAATGCGTAGTCATACTGTTATAATATCTCCCATACCAGTGTCCCATTGAATTTCTCCAAAATCTGTCGATCCCGAAATGGAAATGGGATCATATCTTAACAGATTTTGTTAGTGGACTGTCTTGTATGTCCCAAGAATACAATTCAATGTGAATGATAGTAAACTGACTCACTAGACCTATGCATTCCTTCAAATAAAACCCATTTGATTATTCTAAAAGTTTAGTACTAGGAATTATAGTAAGACAGTTAACATGGACAATTTACTAACTCAGTAAGTAGAAAAATAGACATACCTAGAATCTCAAATTACTTTGAATTTAGGGGTAAGAACATGATCTTTTAGATTATACCAACACCCCAAGTAAATGAGTTTAGACAAAACATCATCATGACTTAACGATTTTCAAACTTCAGTAAACATGTCATTCATAGTAAGATTTCCAAACATTAGTGACTACGACTTTATGCGCCTCAGTATATGCATCAGTTGTGATTAGAATACTCTTATAAACATATTACCAACAATAGTATCTTTATGTTGAATTATATAAAGGATAGTGACTTCATTTACATTGTTATATGAACTGTCATTATGGAAACCTCAGCAATATACACTAGACTGCAAAAACTCCATCCTTTTATCAGGTCCAACACGTATCCAAATAGGTAGGGTTTATTTAGAATAGCCTGATGTACCTTAAAGAATCCTTTTGCCTTTATATACCTATGGTTGATTCCTTGAGATTATTTCTACGATTTAAGACATCATAAACGTAGTCGCCCTTAGTAAAACCTTACAAACCTGACAACCAATCAAATCAATAGACTTCTTGGAAATACCCAAAAACTATCAAACGTTACCTTTTGTCCAAATTATTGGCTTCATAGAAATAAAATCCTATAGAGGAATTATTCTGGTATTTAGGAAGTTAAGTAAAACCCCACATCAAGATTCCAAATACATTGTCCCTCAGTATGGGAAATTGTAAACCCCTTTATGGACTTATCAACTGCAATAAACCATCGATGTAGGTTCTCGATTAACTGACACAAGACTCCACAACCACAGTAAGACCATTTAGTAGTTCCTTAAATAGTACATTATCATAGAAATGCGAACAGAGAAACAAGCCTAAGGTAATGTACCAACACGATAGGGACTGGAATTTTTATAGTAGACTTTCTAGTTTTGTATAAAGAAGAAATTTTTATGGTGAAAAGATCTCATGATCAAAACACGGCTGTTGGAAAACGGAGACATCGACTCTTATCCGGACCAAGTAATCTTTCTTGTTATCTTTTCGTGCTTAGCTCTCCACGCGGTAATTAATTTTCATTATTCGGACTCAGTTAGGACTTTCTTGGGTTGCAAGGTATATTGGGTGAAATGGGAACGGTTGGAAAATTTGAAGTGGGAAAATTTTCTTACGATGTCCATTGGCACTTTTTCGGGCACTTGCTCATTTTCTTTTCATTTTTTCATTTTTTTCTTATTTTTTTATTTATTTTTTGCGATTTTTGTTGAGCATTTTTCCATTTTTTCTTGCACCTTTTTATTGCACCATTTGGACTTGATTGATGGATTTTTATTTTCATAACTCCAGGCTAGATGGGTTTTTCGGGTTATCAAACGAAATTTAAAAATTTATTAGGCTCAATTGCAAAGGGATAATTTTTATGACTTTTTTCACTAATATTTTTGGGTAACAATCGATGGCCAAACTTCATTTGTTCGAATTATTAATTACTTTACCATATGCGTCTCGAAATTTAATTTAATTTAGAGATATTTTTAGTGCGTTTTCAAGATGACATCTCACTCGTTTCACGTAACCGATCAAAACAAAAATTAGAGATCTTCAACGACTTTTTTAATGCTAAATTGAACTTTGAGTTAACCACTAACTCAGATTAATTTAATTACTCGCACATATGATAGGCTCGAAATCTCACCGGGTTAATAATCTCCACACTTATTCGTTAAGTCGTCAATTTTCGCTCACTTTCCATTTTTCGATTAATTTCGGCTTTGTGCATTTAGTTTTTACAAATTGCGACTTCAAAACAAAAATAGTGATATTTTTGAAAATTTTAAATTGTATTTTTATTCATTTTGAAGAAAAATATTTTTGGCATTCTTGGAAATTTTCCATTTTTGGGAAATTTTATAATTTTTTTGAACTTTTTGACATTTTTCAATTTTTCGGGAATTTTAAAATTTATAAAGTTTTTAAAAGACGCACTTGTCACCCCCTAACTTAGACTTTTGCATTGTCCTCAATCAAAAGGACTAAAATCTAAAGAAGAAAAAGAACAAGTGTGAAAATAAAACGAGCAAATATTTAAAATGCAAAATTTTCATCAAAAGCACCACACAATTACAATTAAAAGGAGATAGAAAATACACAGTTATTACAACATTATCAATGAAAAATAACAAGAACTATATAAGAAAGCGCATAAAAACTAGTGTGAAGTCTCGTGTGCATTTGTATGGAGAGATGAAAGAACAAAGGGGGATGAATTTGGTGGGAAAACAAAAGGGGGAGGAATGTGCCATCAGGTCGTCCCAACCGGTTTAGAGGTGCAAGTGAACCGATTCACCTACGAACCGGTCCGGCTTGCGGTTCGGCCTAAGTGCATTGCCTCAACTTGCATTTCTTTCATGATTTTTAAAATCTAAGTGTTTCCATCCCATATCTCTACTCTCCAAGGTGTCTCAAATCTCCCTAAACACCTCGGGACCCTAGGACACCTCAATTTCGCTCTCATACACACGTTTTCTCTCCCATATGTGAAAAGCTAATACGGAGCTCCTAAGTTTGCTAAATTATGACCTCTACAGACCTCTAAACAACCCTAAAACTAACTTTACTCACCAGTATACAACAAAAATCACCACATACGCATCGGGGGTGCGATGACCTCTCTATCTCCTCTTAAAACTCACCCGAACCCATGAATGGGGTCCGATGATATCTTCTTCTCGATCTTTCTCACAACGTAAACCAATAATTGGAACAAGTGGGGATCATCCCTATAGGTATAGGGGATATCTCGAGGCTCACGATGAATGATGTGAATGATATCTTTGTGGTGCCTAATCGAATCACAACATACTTGTTCTAAATTGGAGCGAGTGTCTCTCTGAAAATTGGAAGGACACGCTAAACCTAGATTCCCCTTACACTCGGGACTGCTTGGATCAGGCTCTATCTAAAATGAAACACTAGTCTTCTCATCAATCGCATCTGAAAACTTAAGTGGCATGGGTGGATTGTCACAAAGAAGTAATTCATCCATCCGATCTTTCCATTCGTTCTCCTCTAGGTGAGAAAAATAGTCCGATAATGATTGGACTTCTGCATTGATATTCTCTTCCACTGACCCGAATTCTTTCTCAAACCCCTCTAGGATCATACCTCCTAACTAATATTCGAATACTCTCTTACTCTCATCAAACCCCTCTCTCCCTGCTCACATATACGTGCTCGCTTCGATCTCAATGGGCGTGATTAAACCTGCCTCCTCTACCACTTGCTTAACATCAGAATTATCGCTCTCACTTGATGTAATAAGGCCTACCCCTAACAGATCTCTCATGTCATTCCTCTCAACATACTCGTGTATTATCTCTTCCATAAGATCCGTCTCTCGCAATTCGCCCTCATCACCCTCTTACTTTGTGATGTTAAAGATATTTGTTTCACGAGTTATGTTACCGAATATGAGTTGCATTCGCCCACTGCATATATTAATCAATGCATTAGCCGTAGATATGAATGGGAAACCAAGGATCACGTGAACATGATTACTCGGGAAAGCGAAAGACTCTTTGTCCTAAATGATAAAATATACCGGGAAGTAGAAAGTGACAACTTAGACGATTATGTATTCAATGACCCCCCGAGATATCTTCTATACGAACAATTTTTCTAGGATTGTTCATAGCATAGCTTTAGGCTAGGTTGGTTTATCCCATTACAAATCGTCATGTACCGTCAAGACGAACCAAACTCAAGCATCTCCAAAATTGAAGTTCCTGACATCCTGATGACGTATTAAACAATTTAGAGTTTGAATTAATTTAAGGAATTATATTTTTAGACGTTTAGTCTCTATAAAAAAATGAACAAAGCTTTTTATTTCGAAAAGGAAAAATGTTTTTTGTTTTCAAAATTAGTTTGGAACTTAATTTTTCGAAAATATGTTTTCAGAGTATACTGTTGCGGATTTTTATTTTACATTTCAGTCGCTCGAATGACATCCCCATGTCGTTCCAAAGACATGCTTAGGTCGTTCGATGATTGCTTTCAAGCAAGCTTCAAATGAAGCTTTACTGTTTTGATTTTATGTAGGTCGTTAGAAGCGAGATCATATCTCATTCAAAATGAGATTAACATCTCGTTTGAACGACGTTGTTTTATCGTTCGAACGATGCATAGCCTTATGTTTTGTATAGATATCTGATTCATGATTTAGATGTTTAGGAATTTTGACAGAACGTTTACTGCATATCCTTTGAAAAAGTTCTTTACTTATTATGTTGAAAAACACTTGTTTTAATTCACAACAAAAAACATCCTTGAATATTGTTCTTGTGAATTAGTTTAGAACCCTAGAAAGTTTGTATCTTTACATACACCTTTTGTGGAGAGGATCTACATTTCTGACTTATGATACCTGTGGGGATTCGCTGCTGAAGACGAAGGTTGAGGCTAACGAAGGACTGTGGTCATGTGATTTTTACTAGGATCATAGTTGATCCATAGATATTTTTGAAGAATAGTGCATTATAGTTATGGCGATTATAAATTAGTTTGTAAGTTAACTATCTTGTAAATTTCCAAGTGAATAAAGGTTTTTCTCACTTGGATTTTTTTCCTAAAACTTGGCCTTGTCGTATTTGCTTGTTTGATTTATCTATTTTATCACCATAGATGCATGCGTAGGATAAAAAGATAAAGTCTATCTAAAATTGGCTTCCTCATTTAAAATTGGTGTTGTAATCTTTGTTTGGAATCACCCCTTGCAATTATTGGCTTTCACAAATTGGTATCAGAGCTTTTTAGCTCTTATTTTCCCCTTTTACAAATTGGTATCAGACCTTTTGGCTCAGGATTTTCCCCATTAAAAATTGGTATTAGAGCAGGTTGCTCCAAGTAATCGAGCGATCCGAATTTTTCAAAAAGTTTTTTCGTGTGATACCTTTATTTTTCAACAAATTGGTCTCGAAGCAGGTTGCACGTAATTATTGTGTTTGATCTTGTTTACTTATTGTTTGGGTGGTTGTTTATTCATCTCTCCTGTGTCTATTTTTTTCTCTCTAGATGGATTCTCATTTGAATTTGAAGTTTTTTGAAACGATTGAAATTCCAAAAAATAGATATCGTCGTGAGAATTTTGTTGCCTTGCACCATGACTTGTTGATTCTAAAAGTGTCCAAAAAGGAGAGTGATGATAGAGTCCTTGTTTTGGAGAAATAATTAGAGGACTTGAAAAATTCTATGGTTTCTGTTTTTGCCAATGAGGATACAAATATTTTACTTAATGATTTTAAGGAACGTGAGAAGACTCTTAGGGAAAAGTTTACTTTCATTGTGGGGGAGCGAGATAACCTTCTAGGTATGATTGAAAATTTAAAGAAGGAGTCCCTAAAATTGGAAGAGTCTAATTCTTTGCTCGAGTCTAAAATTTTGAAGTTGAAAAATGATTTAAAAGACTCGAGCATTGATGGTAATGGCCCGTCTTATTCTTATGCTTCGAGTGTTAAATCCAAAATCATAGTTTATTTTAGAGGGTCAACCAAAACCAAGGACGTTAGAAAAGGTCAACCTAGAGGTAACATTCCTTGCGTTTACAAATGTTCACACTGCGGTGGGAAAGGACACCTTAAGATTTTTTGTTTTGATCTTGGAAGAGGTCGTAGGAAGTTTAAGGGTAGTGTCCCATCGGTTCCCATAACCCCTCGAGTTAGGTACATACCTGTTTGGATTAGAAAATATGTTTTGGAGATGCTAAATGTTAGGGTGGTTGATTCTCACATGCGCACATGATGCTTCTCATGCTATTTATTATGGATGATTTCTTGCATGATATTTTTTACCATATGCTAGTTGTGCTTCATGATATATGTTTGCCACTTTTATGACTTGTGTACTTTTTGTATTATATTTTTCTTTTATTGAGTCATATTTGAAAAATACATAAAGATTTTGGTTTGATTTTTTTTTAAAAAAATTCAAAAAGATTTTAGTTTTTGAAAAATATTTCGAAACATTCAAAAAAAAATCGGTTCTTTGTGTATTTTAGTTTTACACATTTAGTGTGGCATATTGATGTGTTTGAATCCATTTCATTCCATAATTTTGATATGGAAAGGTCATTTGGTTATGACTTTTGATGCTTATATTCATCGTAACCATGTTTATGGAGTTGTTTCGAACATGACTTGCTTTATGGATTCAACTTTATATATTCCTCCACACACACATAAACGAGCTTACTGGATTTTGTCTTCATGATGTATATTTGAGATTGGTGAGATTTTCTCATATCAATTTTGTCATCTATATATTTATTTGATTATGGATAATTTGTGCATGTAAGAACCGTTGCCCGTGAGAGTTTGTTTAATATTGAAAAAATATGAGTGCACACGGGAAAAGGGATATGAGAGTAAAGTAAACTCATCGTAAAATTCGCCTTTTGAAAAAGAGCCCAAGAAAAAACCAAGGCAATAAAAGGAAACATATGCCCAAAAGGGGCCAAGTAGTTTAGTTTGATTGATCATTCAAAATAAATAAGTTCAAAAGAAAACAAAAGAATAGAATATACGATCATGTTTGTCTTTTGAGGGTGTTTAGTTCATGATCAACGAGTTTTCACAATGATATTTAGTTATGCTTATTTTGTCACGATGCTATTGATTTGTAGAATTATCAATATTCTAAGCTTGTGTGTATTGTGCTTGTTTTGTTCATTAAGTTCATATTTATTTATCACTTGAGGTTAAAGCTTAGTTTGATGAAGTTTTGCAGTCAATTAGAACTTCTTTAACATATTTGAGTGTTTAGATTATAATTCTTTTGTTACTAGTTCACACCCATTCATTCCATTCCACATGTTTGGACACATCGATACTATGCTAGTGTGTAACTTATGTGTTTTGTGATCGTTTAAACCAATATAAGTGTGCCAGATTTTCTTTGATATATTTTGCATATATTATATACATTATTGTATGATATTTTTGTAGATTTTACATTTTTTGAGAAAAAATTGAAAATTTTCAAAAATAGTTGGTTGTGTTTGCCTTAAAGATTATCATTGCATGCGCTTGATTTATATCTTTTGTGATGATATCTTATCTTCTATGTGATGCTTCGGGTTTCATGTTTGTTTATTTCTACTTCTTTGTATATTTCAGATAAAAACAAAGGGGGAGAGCAAATTAAAATGAGTTTGATTTATAGGGGATAATTTATTTATGAGCTTTATTTTGTTTCAAACTCATTGCGTCACAAGGCATATGTTTTTTTACTCATGTGTGTAAGTACTTAAACTGGAATTCAAAGACATGCGGATGAAGACAAAGTTTTCAAAAGGGAAGAAGAAGAAGAAGAAGTTTTAAGACAAAGAGACTTATGCCATTCCGTTTGAGGGTTAGGAAAGGCGTTAGTAGTTTTGTCATAAGAGATTTTTTATTTAAATTTGGTATTCGATCATGTTTGTTTATTTTGTAACAGAATGGACAAAGGGGGAGATTTGTAAGAACATTTTTTTTAGGATTGTTCATAGCATAACTTTAGGCTAGTTTGGTGTATTCTGTTACAAATCACCGCGCACCGCCAAGACGAATCAAACTCAAGCATCTCCAAAATTGAAGACTTCGCGACATCTCGATGAGGTATTGAATAATTTAAAGTTTGAATTAATTTATGAAATTATATTTTGGGATGTTTATTTTTTTATTAAAAACAAACATGGATTTTTATTTCGAAAAGGAAAAATGTTTTCTGTTTTTAAAATCAATTTGGAACTTAATTTTTCAAAAATATGTTCACTGAGTTTCATGTAGGCAGACTTTTATTTTTTATTTCAGTCGTTCAAATGATATCCCCGTGTCGTTCAAATGACATGCTTAGATCGTTTGATGCCTGCTTTCAAACAATCTTCAAACGAAGCTTTACTGTTTTGATTTTCTTTAGGTTATTAGAAACGAGATCAGATCTCGATCGAACGAGATCAACATCTCATTTTAACTACTCTTCTTTATCGTTCAAACGACATGCCACCTTAAGTTTTGTATAAATACTTGTTTCATGATTGAGAAGTTTAAGACTTTTAACAGAACATTTTCTGCATATCCTTTGCAAACGTTATTCACTTTTTATGTTGAAAAACACTTATTTTAGTTCACAACAAAGCATCCTTGAATATTTTTCTTATGAATTAGTTTAGAACCCTAGAAAGTTTGTATCTTTGCATACACCTTTTATGGAGAGGATCTCCATTACTGACTTGAAATACCTGTGGGGATTCGCTGCTGAAGACGAAGGCTGAGGCTGATGGAGGACTGCAGTTATGTGATTTTTGTGAGGGTCATAGTTATTCCTTAGAGATTTGTGAAGAATAGCGCATTATACTTATGGCGGTTATAAAGTAGTTTGTAAGTCAACAATCTTATAAATTTCTAAGTGAATGAAGGTTTTTACCTTTGTTTTTTTATCTTGAAACTTGGCCTTCTCGTATTTGCTTGTTTGATTTATCTGTTTATCACCATAGATGCATACGTAGGATAAAAATATAAAACCTATTTAAAATTGGCTTCCGCAATTAAAATTGGTTTTGCAATCTTTGTTTGGAATCAACCCTTGCAATTATTTGCTTTCACGAATTGGTATCAGGGATTTTTAGTCGTGTTTTACCCTATTAAAAATTGGTAGTAGAGCTTTTAGCTCTGGATTTTCCCCTTAACAAATTGGTATCAGATCAAGTTGCTCCAAGTTATTGAGCGATCCTGATTTTCAAAATGTTTTTCCGTCTGATACCTTTATTTTTCAATAAATTGGTGTCAGAGCAGGTTACACTTAAAAAAATTTGTTTGATCTTGTTTACCTGTTATTTGGGTGGTTGTTTATTCATATCTCTTGTGTCCATTTTTTTCTCTCTCGATGGATTATCATTTGAATTTGAAGTTTGCTGAAAGAATTGAAATTCTAGAAAATCATGTGAAAATTTTTGGAACTTTTGCAAATTGTTCAAAATCAAAGAGATATCGTTCGTGAGAAGTTTGTTACCTTGCACCATGACTTTATGATTCTAAAAGTTTCCAAAAAAGAGAGTGATGTTAGAGTCCCCCATTTTGGAGAAATAATTAGTTGACTTGAAAAATTTTAGGGTTCGTGTTTGTGCCAAGAGGATAAAGATATTTTAATTAATGATTTTAAGGCATGTAAGAAGACTCTTAGGGAAAATTTTGCTTTCATTGAGGGGGAGTGAGATAACCTTTAGAGTTTAATTGAAAATATGAAGAAGGAGGCCCTGAAATTGGAAGAGTCTAATTCTTTGCTTCAGTCTAAAATTTTAAAGTTGAAAAATGACTTAAAAGACTCGAGTAGTTTGAGTAGTGATGGAAATGGCTTGTCTTGTTCTCATGCTCCGAGTGTTAAATCCAAAACCATAGTTTGCTTTAGGGGATCAACCAAAACCAAGGATGTTAAAAAAGGTCAAACCATAGGTAAAATTCCTCCCGTTTACACATATTTGTATTGTGGTAAGAAAGGTCACCTTAGGCATTTTTGTTTTGATCTTTGAAGAGGTCCTAGAAATTTTAAGGATAATGTCCCATCAGTTCCCATGACCCCTAGAATTAGGTACACACCCGTTTGGGTTAGAAAATTTGTTTTGGAGACGCTAAATATTTGGTTGGTTGATTTTCAAATGCTTGCACATGATGCTTCACATGCTATTTATCATGGATGATTGCTAGCATGATATTGTTTGTCATACACTACTTGTTCTTCATGATATATGTTTTATAGTGTTATGGTGTGTGTACTTTTTGTATTATTTTTTATTTTATTGAGTCGTATTTGAAAAATACCAAAAGATTTTCGTTTGAATTTTTTTTTTGAAAAATACAAAAATAAAATGGTTTTTGAAAAATTCAAAAAGAATTTCGATTTTGTGTATTTTAGTTTTACACATTTGGTGTGGCATATTAGTGTGTTTAAATCCAATTCATTCTGCAATTTTCATGTGGCTAGGACATCTGGTTATGACTTTAGAGGCCTAGATTGATGTTAACCATGTTTATGGAGTTGTTTCGAAATTGACTTGCTTTATGAATTCAACTTTGTATATGCCTCCATACACGCATGCACGAGCTTATTGGATTTTGTCTTCGTGATGTATATTTAAGCTTGTTGAGATCTACTCCTATTAATTTTTTCATCTAGATGTTTATTTGACTTGGAGGATTTGTGCATGTAAGAACCGTTGCCCGTGAGAGTTTGTTTATTATTAAAAAAACATGAGTTTACACGGGAGAGGGCTGTGAGAGTAAAGTGAACTCGTCGTGAAAGCCACCGTTTAAAATAGAGCCCAAGGAAAAATTAAGGCAGTAAAAAGAAAAATATGCCAAAAAGGGGCCAAGTAGTTTAGTTGATTGATCATTCAAAAGAAATCACTTCAATAGAAAAGAAAAGAATTGAATATATGATAATATTTATCTTTTAAGGGTGTTTAGTTAAAGATCACAGGTTTGCACAATGATACCTAGTTATGCTTATTTTGTCTTGACACTATTGATTTTTATATTCTAGGCTTATGTCTATTGTGATTGTTTGGTTCATTAAGTTCATATTTATTTATCACTTCAGGCTAAAGCTTAGTTTGATAAAGTTTTGTGATCAATTATAACTTCTTGAACATATTTAAGTGTTTGGGTTATTATTCTTTTGTTACTAAACTACACCCATTCATTATATTCCACATGTTTAAACACTTCGATATTATACTAGTACGTAAATCTTATGTGTTTTGTGTCATGTTTTGTGGTCATTTATACCTATATAAGTGTGCCAGATTTGCTTTGATATATTTCGATTATATATTGTAGTGTATGATATTTTGTAAGTTTTACATTTTTTGAGAAAAAATTGAAAATTTTCAAAAATAGTTGGTTGTGTTTGCCTTTAAGATTATCATTGCATGCGCTTGATTTATATCTTTTGTGATGATATCTTATCTTCTATGTGATGCTTCGGGTTTTATGTTTGTTTATTTCTACTTCTTTGTATATTTCGGATAAAAACATAGGGGAGAGCAAATTAAAATGAGTTTGATTTATAGGGGATAATTTATTTATGAGCTTTATTTTGTTTCAAACTCGTTGCATCACAAGGTATATGTTTTTTACTCATGTGTGTAGGTACTTAAAGTGGAATTCAAAGACATGCGGATGAAGACAAAGTTTTCAAAAGGGAAGAAGAAGAAGTTCTAAGACAAAGAGACTTATGCCATTCCGTTCAAGGGTTAGGAAAGGTGTTAGTGGTTTCGTCATAAGATATTTTTTATTTAAATTTGGTGTTCGGCTATGTTTGTCTATTTTGTAACAGAATGGACAAAGGGCGAGATTTGTAAGAACAATTTTTCTAGGATTGTTCATAGCCTAACTTTAGGCTAGTTTGTCATATCCCGTTACAAATCATCACGCATCGTCAAGACGAACCGAACTCAAGTATCTCCAAAATTTAATACATCCCGACATCCCGATGAGTTATTAAAAAATTTAGAGTTTGAATTAATTGACGGAATTATATTTTAGGATGTTTATTTTTACAAAAAAATGAAAAATGCTTTTTATTTCGAAAAAGAAAAATGTTTTATGTTTTAAAAAATAGTTTGGAACTTAATTTTTCAAAAATATATTTTGTGAGTTTACTATAGTTGGACTTTTATTTTTAGTTTTAGTCATTCTGATGACATTCCCATGTCGTTTAAACGACAAGATTGGGTCGTACGATTCTTGCTTTCAAACGAGCATGAAATGAAGCTTTATTGTGTTGATTTTGTTTAGGTCGTTAGAAACGAGATCGAATCTCATTCGAACGAGATCAACATCTCGTTTGAATGATTTTTCTTTATCTTTCGAACGACACATCGCCTTAAGTTTTGTATAAGTACCTTTTTTGTGATTCAGACGTTTAAGACTTTTGACGGAACGTGCATATCCTTAGCAAAAGTTCTTCACTTTTTGTGTTGAAAAACACTTATTTTAATTCATAACAAAACATCCCAGAATATTGTTCTTGTGAATTAGTTTAGAACCCTAAAAAAGTTTGTATCGCTTCATACACCTTTTATGAAAAGGATCTCCATTGCTGACTTTTGATACCTACGGGGATTCACTGCTGAAGACGAAGGCTGAGGCTGACGGATGACTGTGATCATGTGATTCTTATGAGGATCATAGTTGTTCCTTGTAGATTTTCGAAGAATGGCGCATTATACTTGTGGCATTTATCAAGTATTTTGTAAGTCGACTATTTTATAAATTTTTAATTTAATAAAGGGTTTTCCCTTTGGGATTTTTTTCCTGAAACTTGGCCTTGTCGTATTTGCGTATTTGATTTATCTATTTTATCCCCATAGATGCATGCGTAGGATAAAAAGATTAAATCTATTTAAAATTGGCTTCCGCATTTAAAATTGGTGTTGTAATCTTTGTTTGGAATCACCCCTTGCAATTATTTGCTTTCACAAATTGGTATTAGAGCTTTTAGATTGATATAAGAGCTTTTGGCTTGGGATTTTCCCCTTTACATCTTCATGGAATGCTTCGCGAGTTGGAGAGTCATCTTTGTGGGGTTAAGTTCCCCCAAATCTAATTATTTATAGATGGAGTAGGGAAGAATGTTAACACTCACCCCTAAATCTATTATAACTCTCTAGATTTAATTCTTCCCCATGATGCATGACATGGTTGGTTCACCGGGATCTTTATATTTTGGTGGAAGGTCCCTTAATAGTATTGAACTGACGTTATGTACTAAAAATACATTTTTCTTTACCTTTAGCCTTCGTTTCACCGTGATCAAGTCCTTAAGAAACTTAGCATGTGCAGAAATCTGCTTTATGGTTTCAAGGAAAGGTAAATTAATCTTTACTTGTTGAAGAACGTCTAAAACATTGGCATGGGTAGTCTATTTGGAGTGGGATACTAATCGTTGAGGGTATGGAGCAGCAATTGGAGGTTTCACAAACACCTCAGGCATGACTGTGTCATCATTACCACTCTTTCTCAAGGGTACATCTTCGACCTTTTTCATGTCGGGAGAAATCTCCTTGTCATTTTGATCATCGTGTGGAGGAGATGACGAGTAAACAGCTCTTCCACTACGTAAAGTGGTTATCGCGCTACATTTCTCTTGATTTTATCAGGATTAAAGCTAACTAAATTTTAACCTTGGGTAGGTCTTTATCCTTGGGCAGGAAACTTGCTCTTCTCTTGGACACTTAGGGAATATTATAACTTAGACAACGATGCCTTCTAGTAGGCATAATTTTGGGCATTTTGAGCATTTATCATTGATTGAGTTTGCATGAATTGATTAGAGTGTCCTCGAGACTTCTTCTCTATGGGGTAATATAAGGCACATAAGGTGGTGCTTGTATGGGTGGAGCTTGTTGGAAAAGCAGGAGTGGTGGTGGGTGGTGGGCAACAATTGAATTCGAATTCATCGTATCATTTGGTTACCCGTAACTAAAACCGGGATGGTTTCGCCATGATGGGTCATAGGAGTTCCCATGAGGGGAATTAACAGTATCCGTAAAAACTCCAGTCGCGGATCATCGAGCATTCCTCTGTTGAATGTCTCACTTCACAATTAGCACACACCTTCTCTTTCAATGCTCGAGTGGAACGGATATATATCTCCCCTAGTCTCGACCACATCCTCTAGCCTCTTTGCTAGTTATTTAATTTGGAGTTTTAGTTCGACTTCCTTATCCAATTGATATAGTTCGAATACGGAAGGAGTATTGAACGTTTCTCTAGGCTTGGGTTTGGTACTTGGGTCTAATGTGTCCCACTATTGAGTAGTCTCGGCGGCGTACTTAAAGTGGTCCTCTGCATCATTCGCATCTAACCCTTAGAACCCTCTCACACACATGGTCTCAACGAGTTATTTGGAAGTTAATCTTAGCACATGATGGAAGTAGGATATGAGCCTCCACTTCTCAAAACTGTGGTGTGGGCACATGTTGACTAATACATTGAAATGCTCCCAACATTGATCAAGGGGTTCATTCTCATTTTATCTAAATGTTTGAATTTGATCCCTAATCTCATTGGTCTGATGTGCGGGAAATAAATTTTGGAGAAACTTGCCATGCATATCCCTCCAAGTGGCTATCGAGTTCGGTGTTAGTGACCAAAGCCATGTCTTATCCCTATCCTTCAGAGAGAAGGGGAAAAGCTTAAGACACACTATATATTAAGTACATGCTTGGTCTGTGAAAGTCTCGCACGCCTCCTCGAACACTCAAATGAAGAGGTAGGGCTTTTTCGACTCCATAGCTTGGAATGTTGGGAGAATCTGGATCATTCCATTTCTAAAATGAAACTTCCCTATATTATACGGGAGTATAATTCATCCTAGAGTGATTGTTAACCCGAGATATAAGAGGTCTCTTATAGGGTGATACGGTAACTCACCCTCACCCGTACCATAACTAGTGTTGTCAGACATTGCGCTCTCTTTTAATGACTCAATATCCTCACTGTACGCCCCAGACGTGTGACTCGCAGGGTGACTCGTGATGGAGTAGTGCGGCGTAGGAGGTGGAACCCAGAAATTTGGAGCATTTGGGGTACCTGGGCTATCGAAGTTAAGCTTCATCATAGGATTCTTGTGTACTCTAGGAATGATGGGATTAGGAGGAGTGTTTTGCATTTAAGGATGGATAGATTATTTTTGGGATTTTTTTTAAAATTTATGAATGTTTTTTTAGGGGGCGGGGGGGGATTTTTTTTTTAAGAATTTGAGTCAAATTATAGGATTAATTAGACCTAACCTTTTATATCTACCTAGTCCCCGATAACGACGCCAAAAACTTGACGCGACTAAAAATGTGTCTCTAACACGTGTAAATACGGTTCAAGTGTAAACCAGTCGCTTAAGTAATAATCCGTTAAACTGGGTATCGAACTTAGGGACTAAGACGTGAAACGTAAGGACTACTAAGGACGGTGACTAACCTTAACGAATGACTCATGAAAAAGAAAAACAAATGATGATTATGATGGGGAGCTATGTACTACTACTCACGAAAGGAATACAATCCTGTCTAAACTAACTAAGCATGCAATACTAACAATTGACTCATTAATTAATATGAAAGAAAGATAAGGTCGGAATATAATCCCCCATAATCTAGTAATTTCACCAGATGCAAAACTTGTCGATAACTAAACACTTGATTGAAACGAAGACTTTATTTATTTCAATCATTACATATATGAAGGAATTCAGCCGCATAATAGGTAATCAAGAATAAAAATAAAGTACGTGATGTGACACCCCGACTAATTAAATACCGGGTAGCTACTCCTTTATAAAATTAATTCAAAATGCCAAGTTGGCTCAGTTAATAGCATCACTGTCGAAAACATTTTAATATTACTAACCACCTAGTATTTAAAAAGCAAGTTGCCAAATTTTAATTTAAGTCTGATTAACATGCAACAAATGTAATGAAGAAATAAATAACACCATTCGCCATACTGAAGTAAAATGAATAACCATCACAATAGAGTAAATAAAGTCTAGAGGAAAACTCCTCACTACAATCCCATAACTGAAATAAATAAACTGAAACAATACATGCTAAAGTCTGAAAAATGAAATGTAAAAGATGTCTCTAAGGAAATGGGCAACATGCCCTACAACTGATAGATGGTGACTCTGGAATCCAAAAGATAGAAGTGTCTACATGCAAATCCCTGTAGCTTCCACAAGCAGCTACAGCTCGTCACCTGAATGAGTATCCTATGCTTGGTGTCCTTGTGGCTGGGCACCTAAAAATGGTTTTACAAGAAAAAGATTTGAAAAGCAAACGGGTCAGAGCCCGAATGTGGAGTTATATTTTAAAAACCTGCAAGTGCTTTAAAAACATTTAAAACATTAAATGCAAAGTACATGTTAGGACGTGCACTCACATTATATTCTCACCTCTCGCCTAACTGTGCACTCCTAACGCAAGTACCCATCTATATCTACCCATACCACTAGCTAAGTGACAACGTATCTAGCTAGACTGCCAAAGGTTCTACCCATAATACTTGGTTCCATTAACATAATAACGCTCTTAATTAAATAGGGTTTAATGTAACTTAGATACTCAATATGCAATATATATATCACTATTAGTTAACTCACTATATATCTCGAAACAACACCTTAATATATATTTACAACATTAACATGAGGATTCCCATTAATTAAATGTATATTATTCACGTCATAATTATACAATACAAGCACCCCGCAATCTAAGCTGTAGTGCACACATACTCTGCTATCCATCCCGGTACATCACGTACATAAGGATTACATATTCCGAATCCCTCAGGAATAGTTTACCGATAACATCACAAATAATGGAGGCGAACACAGTCACCATCACATGGGTCACGCACATACCTACGCTCCCATGATCAGCGGACTTATTAATATCACAATAAGTCTTTCTATGACCTATGTTCATCGAGGTACCAGTCTATATCCCCCTCGTAGGCACACAAGGATTAGAGGGTCCTAAGCGAACGCAACCTCCCGTGATAGCAAGTATGGTAGGTATGTCATACACACAATCCATATACCAATACTAAGTAAACACACATCTTAGTAATACCGTATTTTAATCGTAGTACATATTGCACTCTCGTACTAACTATCATTATCACAATTCGTACTATTTCGGTTTGTAATTATACGCGCCATAATTCATCCTCACATCGTAGTAGATACTCACGTCTCAACCCAAACGGTTCATTGAATATAACTCTAGTATATAATTTACTCATCTCAATAACCCAAAAGTCCCAATCTATCCTCACATCAATAAAGGAAGGTCATCTATATCCTCGAACAAGTTTACGGGACTCCAAAAAAAATCCAAAACAGTCCAAAAAGGACCAAACTATCAACTCGTTAGAAGTCTCGTTCGAACGAGTGTTCGAACGAGTTTGGACTGTCAGCTCGTTAGAAGTCTCGTTCGAACGAAACTGTTCGAACGAGATCCCAGTTCGTTCGAACGAACTGTTCCTTCTAACGATATCTCGTTCGAACGAGATATCGAACGAGATCCCTTCTCGTTAGTAACGACTGGTCAACTTCGTTAGAAGCTCGTTCGAACGAGTTCGTTCGAACGACCTGGGGGCTACTTCTAACGAGCTACCAGTTTCGGCCCAGATTTTTCCCATCTCGTTTCTCACCATTTTTATCACTTTAATCCTTCTTCAAAGTTCGTTCTAACAATGATTTAAGTCCTCTAATCATACTAAAACCTTCTTAGGTCATAACTAACGTCTTTTAAGGTAATAAGACATCCTAAACATCATTAAATCCCAAGATTTTATACTTTTCCCCAATATCATCAAGAACATGAACCCTAGATATATATCAACATCAAATTCCAGAATTAAATTCGTTTTTCTTTCACCCAATCATGTATTAAAATCAGATTAATCGTCTCCAAACTATTCTACATGCAATTCTTTACACAATTTCTCAAGTTCTATGATCTACTACATGGGTTTTCATATTTATCAAGAACAAACCAAAAATCTGAATTTTCTAACATGGAAAGAACATTTGCTGAAATTAAACATAATTAAACCACTTGCCTTGGTTTGATTTCTGACTTTGGTGTAGGTTTGGTGAAGATTCTGCAGAGTTTCCTCTCTCTCTAAGTTCCTTCTCCAATGGTGGCTTAAGGTGGCTAGGGTTTGATTTGGGGAAGATTGTAACCTAATATTAGCCTCCGTAGCTTAAAGGGTTAATATGGGTTGGTTATGGGCTTAGTGGGTCAATATCCACATCAGATTTAATTAACCAATTTTCGTCACTTTTAATTTCTCAAAATGTAAAATTACCAAAATACCCTTTAAGTTACCGGTATGGCCTAAAAATACCCCGGGACCCAAACTATACCCCCGGCTAGTGTTTTCTGACTATCTCGACCCTTCCGGACGCGTTGGCGCACTCAAAACAACCATACGGATTATAGATTTTAAATTCACTTTTTATCATCAAAATATAATACCGTGACGCGGCGGTCCCACGCGTCTCAACAAAATTTCTAAAATGCCGTATATAAATCCCACGACAAATTTTATAATACCAAGTTCATATATAATCATATATGCACATAATCAAATACCAATTCGCATCTCATTAATATTTATAACCCGGATTAATTTCCAATTAATACGCATTTAATTAATTAATCCTCAAAAATAAATATAGCCGAAAATACGGGGTATTACACGTGACAAGATTGTTAACATGCGCATCGCATTCTTGAACACACTGGTTACCTAGGGCAAACGGAGTTAAAATTCCTACGATTGTTGTATTAACACAATACCACATTTTCAATTAATTATTTATCTCAAGAACGTATTTTTATATCCATGTGAAACACTTAAGGTTTGGCTCAAGCATTTTAACCCATGAAAACCTAG
The DNA here is from genome assembly GCA_949130495.1 of Sambucus nigra. Lineage (NCBI taxonomy): Eukaryota > Viridiplantae > Streptophyta > Magnoliopsida > Dipsacales > Adoxaceae > Sambucus > Sambucus nigra. Next base: position 178,878,743 of record OX422219.1, read on the forward strand.
CCGAAATGACGTTACTATTTAAAGACATGATTTTGACGTTGCATGTGAAATTAGTCATCATTAATGGGTATTCGAGCATGCAAGAATAAATAAACGATGTAAGAAAATCAGAAAAATAACGAAAATCAAAGATAAAGGGAGAGAAATACAAACTATATTGATTATTGCATGAAAAGGATCCACATAGCATAAACTTGGTGCAAAAATTAATCTTTTGTGTTCTTGCCTTTTTTTCTCCTCTCAAAACTAGGTCAAAACTATCTAAGATATGACTAATGTTGGTTTATAACTAAATGAATTCGTTTTTACAAGAGTCCTAAATCCATAGAACTCTTGGGAAAAAATCAAAAAAATTAAAATTCGTACTCTGGTGGATTGAACCAGTTCGCTTGCACCTCTAAACCGATTCGCAACTACATATTTCTAACATTCCTCTTTTGCCCATGGATTTTCATCCCAACTTTGAACATGCGTAACTTCTTCACCATAGCTCGGATTAAGGCACCATTTCTTCCAAAGTTCTTGTGATTTCATATTCTTCAACTTTCCAGTTGACTCCGCCTCCCGACTACGACTAAAAATTATAAAAGTACCCTTTAACTTCCTTTTCTTAGTTTATTTCACTGTTTCGGTTTCTCTCCCGCAATTACTTGCATGAAATACCTGTAAAACACCCAAGAAAGACACAAAATAAGAAATACTCACAAAAAAGAGTTATTAGCATAAATATGAGATAAATTCGGGTTAATTATAATGCACGGGACCATAAAAGAACCAAAATTAAGAGGATAAATAAGAAATATTTATGCCGAATCAGTAAGTGTTAAAATTTTCAAAGTATAAAAGTGTAAATTCCTAAGTTTAACTTAGGAGGACAAAAATAAAAACAGTAAAAACAACCTAAATATATAAGGATTTAAAAACTACCCAATAAAAGAAATATATATATATTTTGAAAAAAAAAAAGAAAAACTAAAACCAAACTCCCTTACCTTTCTTCCCATTGTGTATAAAAGAATAAACAATGCTCTTCTTCTTTACAACCCCAAAGGAACGAAACATGAAAAAAAAGAGGACATACAAACCAAAATTTTTGCTCCAAAACATATGAACTAGGTAACTCTTTTTTTTCTCTTCTTCTTTCTTTTTCTTTCTTCTCTTCTTCTTTCTCGAAGTATATATACATAGGTTATACTTTTATAGTTATGAGAGAGATTGATAGCCATGAAAGTGAAACTATGTGCTGGTGTTTATATGTGTGTGTGTTAATAAGAAAACAAGTGTGTGTGTGTGTGTGTGTGTGTGTGTGTGTGTGTGTGTGTGTGTGTAAAACAGTCTCTTGTTAATAAGTTTGTATTTATTTGTGTAAAACAGGTCTCTCACACTTTATGGTCGTATGGATTTACGGATCAAAAATCCAAAGGTCTTTGTAATGTTTTACGGATCAGTTTGTTCTTATGTTTGCATTTTTGTATTTGTTTGGCTTGGGTAAGTATGTTGATTCCCATATCCAATTCAGTTCATTCTTATTCCAACTGAATGTAAAGCCACTGAAGATGATCTCTTTTTGTGGAGATTGTATATTGAACGTCCATATTACAATTGTAACTTGGATAATTTTTTATGCAATTGAAATTGAAATTTCAAAGATCATGTTTCAAATTGCAATTTCGAGTTGAAATTACCACAGTCTTTAAGAAAATTTAGTTTATTGTGGTTGATTATTACATTCGCAATTGAACTTCAATTACTCTCTTACTTAAATTTTTATGACTTCTTAATTTGATTTTACTGTATTAGCCCGTGAAGTGTATAGAGAAGATGAATGTATAGACCATGAAGTGTTCACCCTCGGTGAATGTTTCTTCCGTCTAAATTTTTTGTAAGGTTTTTATTTAATACTTTGAAGATTTGGTGATTATTTAGGGTTTTTCACTGATTACGACTTATTTTTTTTACTTTATGTAATTACTACTCAAGTTTCTCTAAATTTAGGGAATATTTTGGATGAGTACATATGTTTGAGAACAAAATTATGGTATGTTGTCTTTTGTATTATGTTAAATTTGATCGAATTTTTGACTTATTTGTGGAAGTTTACTTCGTGTAAGTTTTCTTGTAAATGGACATATTTATAGGTATTGGATTTATATTCTGGAGGGCATGAACTCAATTCAAAGGTTTCTTTTAATGGAAGCTTTTAGTGGCTTATATTCTGCTAGGCATGAATTCAGTTATGGTACATTAGTGTTTTTTTAGAGTTTGAAAATGAGCAACACATGTATCCTCATTGTTAGATTTAACTTTGTTTTATAATTTGGTGCCTACATTTTTTTATATAGATACTGCCCTTTGATTGGCACAATTAATGAAAACATGTATAATTTTTTGAGTTATGTTGTTATGGTTTTAAACCCATATTTTTAATTAATGTTTTACTTTTATATTTTAATCGAATTTTTTATTTGCATTTGTATTTCTGTAAGATGTCCAATTCTTTGTGTTTTGTTGAGAAAGCTCAATAATGGTGAATGTTTGGTTTATGTTTTGTGGTTCAGTTCTTTTTTTTATACAAAAAAGGGGAAGATATGGGTGAAGGGGTAATGCAGTGGTTGGGGCCTCATATTTACTCATATTTTTATCTTTCAAAGTTTGGATTGTCTCTCAAGGTAACCAAGCTCGAGTTACAACCGTCTCAACTCATTGGTGTTGGCATGTTTTTGTACTTACCACATAAGAGAAAATTACGGAGTCCTTCACTCCCTCAATCTATTCTCGATAAAGTTTAAATTTTGTTGACTGTCTTTGAGTGAAAGTTAACATGATCCTCAGTTTTGATTGGTCTAAACACTTAAAATTAATCAGTGGGTCCCTTAATCATGTTAAATTAATCATATTCAATCCTCTCTAAAGAGGATAAAACAAAATTTTTAAGTCTTTCAAAGTTTCTATAGGTTGTAACACTACTATTTTGCTTCTTCTTAAATGCAATTTTTGGACAGAAAACAAAAGGTTTTGGTCTTCTGTTGTTTTCCCGAAGGTGTACATTTCATATTTTAATTAACACATACATAATGTTATCTCATTCATTTTCGTTACATGAATCGTAATGTTAATGTCATATGATAGTGTTTCAATACATAATGTTATCTCATTCATTATCGTTGCATTTTTTAGTTCTCAAGTAATTGTTAGCATTTTTATTTTTTAGTTCTCATGTAATTTACTTTTTTATTACTCATCCCGTCTAAATTATTTTGTTGCTTATTGTGCTTATTTTGTTGCTTAAATGATGAAGTAAAAAATCATGTATTTTGTGGTTTGTTTTTAGTTAGAATGGCATTTCAAACCTATATGGCATTTCACTAAATGAGCAATATGTTTTTTTCTCTTAACACGAATCAAGTATTATGCTTGATGTTGACAAAAATGATGATGTTGAGCTTTGTTAGCAGTTATACAACAATTTCCCATCTCCCATCTACATTGCATTCATAATTTAAACTGTTATTCAATAAATAATGACAATGGATGTGGCATACGAATTATGTGTAGTCATGCCACATGGTAGTGTCATAGGCATGAGATACCATAGGTACAATGTACAAAGTGCGACGTGGCATGTGGCACGATCGTATTAAAAATAATTTTACATTTGGTTCCTGTTTACTGTTCCAAATCGGTGGATGTGCTTCCTACAAAATTAGGCCCATGTAGCAATAAATTATTGTGCTTCGAGGTGCTGAGTTTAGTCATTGGACATGTTTTCACTGCTTTTTCCATCCTATACTACAACTAGCGGAATGCCCGTGCCTGAAGGCAGGGCGGAAATTTTCCAAACACCACAAATAATCCTTTCGCGACCTCATATAAACAACACAAATTTTACTAAAGGCACAATATATCGACTATATTATGCCACACTTAAACTAATAAACATAATTATAATCCATGACAACAATACTCGTTTACATTAAAATTGCAACAAAATTATGGTCAAAATAAATATACAATATTTAAGTCGAATTTTTGTTTTCCTGCACAAATAGTGTCAACAATTTAGTAAATTTCGACAAAATTTCCTTTGTTTATAGGACTATCCCCCCTGTATAAAAAATAAAAAAGTATTCTAACAATAGTAACAATAGTAATAATCCATCCTGAACCTCGTATAAACCATTATTCGTAAAAGAATCTCAAAAGTATTAAAAAGAAGATCTGATAATCCCGTTAAATTCCTAATAAATATCACCATTATGTCCATATCTTCAATGGTGAGATAGCTTGATCTATTGAAGAAATCCAGTAGCATCTCCCTCTTGCATGTATAATTGAAGATCACTTACAAATATCATGAATATTGTCATTAGTGAACTATATGAGTGCACAAACTACTTGACAATTTGTATTATTCTTATTAAACATCGCAAATAGATCGTCTTAAACAATATATTGTGTACCTCACTTGTTTTGACATCGAAAGTGGTGTGAAGAAACTCTCGTGTGCCACCCCTCACTCCTATTGTAAGCTAGATCATCTTAGGTACATGTCGCATCATAGGTGAGAAAGGGTTATTAATTAAGGTGGGCAAACTATAATACAACTATGGTGCTAAAATGTAAAAAGTTCTCAAAGTTTGCTCTTTCTTACTGCTATGGCTTCTTATTCCTTGCTTTCCCTCCATTCCCTCCTTTTACCTGAACAAAAGAAGCAGAATTAGTGAATTATATGGTTTGTGCTAGAATTCGTATTTAATCAAATAGTGGCTATGAATATTTTAGTGACATAGAATTTGAATATGACATGGATGACCTCTTTAAAGAACATACTGAGATCTGTACAGAGAAAATACAGGGCAACCCTGATTTGAACCATGACGCAGCTATTAAATGAGTATAACCAATATAATAAACGCAGATAAACACTAATTTGAACCATGATGCAGAGAAAATATGAGATCTCCGTGTGTTCAAATCAGATATAAACATGACAATTCCTTTTACCTATTCAAACTAGATAAATAAGTATAACCAACATAATAAACACATATTTGAACCATGACGCAGTTATCAAATCAGGTTTGAAATCTTATTCTCTAATGAAAACTTATTTATAATCTCATATGAGTAAGTAAATGAGTATAACCAACATAATAAACGCAAATAAACAATTGTATCCTAGCATACCATTCATAAAATTGGATAAACACCCACTTCCACTAAATAAAGTTCTTGAGAGTGCTTGGTGTTTACTTTGCCACCTTAACAAATATTGATAGAATATGCTAGATTCTCCGGAGGTGGTATTTTGTCAAGCACGTGGTATGCGCTAGAGCCCTTAGAAGAATAAAGGTAGAATAAGTAAATAAAGAAAATGCAGAATTAAGCCACATAAGAGTTGGGCTTCAAAAATAACATACCAAATGATTTTACAATTAATTATGACGCCTAATATTCTTGAAGGAGATACTGGATGTTCCATTTGTCCCTCAAGTCTTTTCTTGTCAGAGTTCATTCTTTCTTCCCCAGAATTACTCTCAAGTAATTGTTGTTTTGAGGTGGGTTCAGGTGTTGGTTTAGTTGGCATTTATCTAGCCCGTGTAAAATCTTCCAAGGTGATACTAAGTGATGGAGACTTGCCAAGTTTAGCAAATATGAAGATTAATTTATCTAAACCATTAGCGCACCAAAACTGAGTTGTTTGGAAGAACTACTGAAGATTCAAATTTAGTACAATGCAGATATTTTTGTTGGGAACTCTCACGAGAAAGTGAGCTCCAAGACATAAGGCCAGTCATAGTTTTAGGTGCAGACATAATATATGATTTATCATGACTTCCTCATCTTATTAGAGTGCTTGCTACTCTTCTGAACCAGGAAAAAACATAGACCCATCGTACATCTGATTCCAGTGGCTAGGATAAACAGGGGAAAAAATAATCTGCACTGCTATTTCTTATCCCAAATGTCAGTTTGGTGCATCGAAGGAAGGGCATGTGGCTTATATAGATCCTGTCATTCGAAACATACCATTTTCTTGCGTTAACAGACCAGGCAAATCTCATAGTTACAGACATCACTGATAAAATTAAGTTGTTTATTTTGCTTCCTTACATGCAATCTTATCAGCGATCCAATATACAACTGCTTTTCGTTTCTTATTTATAACACTAACACTGCTCCCATTTCTTGCAATCTTATACACTGATAATCATGTTTAAAAAACTAAAGGAATTGTCCAAAGTAGATTATGTTCATAAACTAACTGTGAAGACCAAGGGTGATAAATTATCATATACTTACTCCGTTTGGAACAAATTTCTCTATTTCTCCTCTTTCTTCTTTAATTCTCACTTATTTTCTGAAACAAATATTAACAAAAATGTGGAGAAACACACAAAACAAAGGGTTAAAAATGGGTTATTACGAACAAGAAATAGTTGGTATAAACATACATTAATCATTTGTCAAATGTATTACATATAAAAGTCTAGATGATAGTACCTCAGACGTACAAAAAAAAAGACAAACACTATGTAAAGAACAAAAACATTTCAAAGTTGCTATAATTTATTCACGACGTACATAAAACATTTAGGGAAAATACAGAACATAATATGTAATATTAACAAAAAAAGTCTCCTGAAAACTTAAAAATAAAATAACTCGCTCTATTTTTACATCAAATTTTATCCACCCAATTGTTTTCCATCAAAAGGTATCTGATGTAAGTACTTGTTTCCAAGTTTGAAGCAACAAATGTTAAGGCCATAAAGATAAATAAATGCATCAAGAGAAGAGACCGAGTGAGAATTTTATAGTTAACAAACAATCATGGAAGAAGTAGATATATATACTAAAGATGGAACAACTGAATGTAATAACAATCTTATACTCAAGACTAAAACGGTAACCTGGAAAGCATGTGCTTATTTCTTAGTACCCCTCTTTCAATTGTAGTAGATGCGTATCATCTGAAAATGCACATGCAGGGACAATGTTGGGTAAAATGGGTTCAACATCAGGCTAAACATTCTGAAAGTAAAAAATATTGGCAATAATCACATTACGGGAGTAATTCACTACACCAAAAATAGGAATCTGGCACAGTTTAAAACTGTGCCAGATCAAATCTGGCACGGTTTTGAACTGTGCCAGAATCAGGTGTTCCAAAATGGCCATTTTTTCTGGCATGGTTTAAAAGTGTGCCAGATTTGACCAAACAGGAACACTTCTGTCACACTTTTAAACCGTGCCAGAATTTGATATTTTTGGCACACTTTTGGCACACTTTTGAACTGTGTCAGATTGAGCACATTTTCATAAAAATTTGACACAGTTCAAAACCGTGCCAAAATTTAATACACTTTTGGCACGGTTTTGAACTGTGCCAAATTTTTTGGATAAAAGAAAATAATATTAATTATTGCAAACATGAAAATTCACAAATTGCAAATCTTGCACGTTGTTGATAAACTAATGTAAATACAAGCTTCAAAATATTACAAGTCTTTAGTAGTTCACAGACCAAAAAAAATTGGACAGAGTTTCCTCTATTTTCTGGACATTCTAAAACCTGTTAATATAAACCTGCGTAACATAATGCCCGCACGGCCACAAAGTATAACAATAAACTTACAAAAGCCCGCATGGCCATAAAAGTTAACAATAAAACTACAAAAGTCCGCACGGCCATAACACAAAAAAAAAAGAATCGTGAATAAACCCCTTGTTGTAAACCATTGAGTTCTCTATGTGTTCCACGTGAAAAAATTGCTAACGATAAAATGTTATCCTGCAAAAAAATAGGATACAAAAAAAAATATTAATAACCAAGTAATTTATAAAAAAAAAAAAAGCTTACTCGTGTTAAAAAATTACATATAGGAGTTGAAACTATTATTATATTCGAAAATTGAAAATCTTACGGGGTGACCCGCGACTACGCTGTCAGTTCGTACAAGTTACATTGGTCCCGTGCGAGGTGTTTGTGCCTCTTACGGGATCGTTTGGGGGCTGGTTTGGGTTTTCACCCTCAAACGGCTTGTTTTTAAGCCTAATCGATATATTTTGAAATTATTGTCATATTCTCAAACGGGAGACCCGCGACTGCACGATCTGTTCGTACAAGTTACATTTGTCCCGTGCGAGGTGTTCGTGCCTCTTACGGGACTGTTTGGGGGTTGGTTTGGGTTTTCACCCTCAAACGGCTTGTTTTTAAGCCTAATATATGTATTTTGAAATTATCGTCATATTCTCAAACCGAGATACCCCCGACTGCGCGGTCAGTTCGTACAAGTTACATTTGTCCCGTGCGACATGTCCGTGCCTCTTATGGGACCGTTTGGGGGCTGGTTTGGGTTTTCACCCTCAAATGGCTTGTTTTTAATCCTAATCGATATATTTTGAAATTATCATCATATTCTCAAACCGGGAGACCCGCGACTGTGCGGTCAGTTCATATAAGTTACATTTGTCCCGTACAAGGTGTTCGTGCCTCTTACGGGACCGTTTGGGGGCTAGTTTGGGTTTTCACCCTCAACAGCTTGTTTTTAAGCCTACTCTACATATTTTGAAATTATCGTCATATTCTCAAATCGGGAGACCCGCGACTGTGCGGTCAGTTCGTACAAGTTACATTGGTCCCGTGCGAAGTGTTTGTGCCTTTTACGGGACCGTTTGGGGGATTTGTTTTTTCACCCTCAAACGGTTTATTTTCAAGCCTAATCGATATATTTTGAAATTATCATCATATTCTCAAATCGAGAGGCCCGTGACTACGCTGTCAGTTTATACAAGTTACATTGGTCCCGTGCGAGGTGTCCGTGCCTCTTACGGGACCGTTTGGTGGTTGGTTTGGGTTTTCACCCTCAAACGGCTTATTTTCAAGCCTAATTTACATATTTTGAAATTATCATCATATTCTCAAACCGAGAGGCCCATGATTACGCGATCAATTCGTACAAGTTACATTGGTCCCGTACAAGGTGTTCGTGCCTCTTACGAGGTCGTTTGGGGGCTGGTTTGGGTTTTAACCCTCAAACGACTTGTTTTTAAGGCTAATCTACGTATTTTGAAATTATCATCATATTCTCAAACGGGGGGACCCGCGACTACGCGATCAGTTCGTATAAGTTACATTGGTCCCATGCGAGGTGTTCGTGCCTCTTACGGGACCGTTTGGGGGCTGGTTTGGGTTTTCACCCTTTAGGGGCTTATTTTTAAGCTTAATCGATATATTTTGAAATTATCGTCATATTCTCAAACCTAGAGGCCCGTGACTACGTGGTCAGTTCGTACAAGTTATATTGGTCCCGTGCGAGCTGTTCGTGCCTCTTACGGGACCGTTTGGGGGCTCGTTTGGGTTTAGAAACCATCACATGTGTATGACCGAGTTTCAAATGAGAGCTGAGAAAATCAGAGATACTGCTAACCATAAATCATCACTTGGTATTTCTCTATATTCTATTTCTCCTTTTACAATTCAGACAATAAAGTATGTAGGTAGATAATAACATCAACAAAAAAATATGCCTACAAAACCCATTTAATTTCTATAGAAAACAAGTAGAATTAGAGAAAGAGATATGAGAGATCAAAAAAATAAAGTAAAACACTAAAAGCAAACCCTCACCTCATTAGTATCAAAACTTGTTAATTGGAATTAACTTATAGTGTGAGTCATTTGAACTTGTATGCAGAACAACTTGACAGGAACGCCTTAAGCCTCGAGCCATTTGAACTTGAACTTGTATAGACGTATCCATTGAAGTGTATGGAGGATAAAGTCTTATCAATGCAGACCTTAGAACGATAGATATACAGACAGCAGATCTAAATGGATTTGTAGTGCTCACCAAAAAGTGAATTATATCTTTGGGCACATAATCCTCAATATTATTTCGTACAATACATTTGTTCTACACTCTCTGTTAGAAGAGACGGAGACCTTTACTTTGGGATTGTTTTCAGCTTTACTTTGGGACTTTTTTCAGTATTAATTTGGGACTATTTTAGGAGTAAAAATTAAAGGGAGTTGATGAGTAACTCACCCCTTTTCCATCGGGAAAGCAGCACCAAAAGAAGTCTGGACGTGGTCGACGAACTGGAAATACGTGAAAATACACTTCAAACTATGTTTTTGAAAAATAAATCTAACTAAGATATTGAAGTTGTTAATCTCTGGAAAAATCTTGAGTGATGATCATAGTTACATATTCTTGCTAGCTAAGGGTCCCATTTTCGTTGATCCAAAGTTCGATATCGTGGCATTATAGGCCTGGAAAAAAAATGGGGAAAATGTTATGCCAATTTCAAGAGTTTATTCAATCTTTGATAGAATCTTGAGGTTGCTAAATACTATACTATAACCATAATACTATGGTTGGTCAAATATGGTCCACATTTAGAAATAAAAATAGAGGAAGGTCTAAGACACTAAGTTCTTGTTTGGTGTAGAATTTCCATGCGCTGCTGAAATCCAAATAGGTAAATTCACATTTAAAGTTCAAATTCTTGTTATCCAAACTTAAATTTGGATTGTGATATTTATTGGTGGATTTACCATTTTTGGAATCCTGGAAAGCACCGGAACTCAAACCAAATGAGTATTAAGAGTGCTAGTAAATTTAAACCTGCCACATTGATGGGGATTAAAGAAAAAAGGAAAAAAAAAAGATCATTCCACCATGAAAGTGATTTGAATTCTATTTAATTGAAAGACCAATAAAATAGAATCACATTCTCTATATATCACTTGGCACTGATTATAGCTATATTACTGTATATATATATATATATATATATATATATATATATATAAAGCAGCTATATAGCTGTTATAGTTATTAGATATATATATATAACAACTATAACAGCTATATAGTTGTTATAAATATATAGGCAGTATGTATAACATCTATATAGTTGTTTGAAAGATAGGTACGGGCCAAGGGAGCAAGGAAAAGTCATATGAGGAAGTTGATCAGCTTGTGGATTTGTTGAAAAGTAAATTTGATGTATTTACTCATCAGCCTCTAATCTTCTAAGTATTGACCTAGAAATAGCTTGTCACTGGCTATATATGGATACCGCTAGCCGACATGTCAAGCAAAATTCAAGAAAACCAAATCTTAAGAAAGTAAACTGTTGGATAATGAATTTAATTAGATAATTTGTGCCAACTCCATAAATAATGTCTAATTCCTAATCTATATATCAAATACAATGGTTGTGCAAAAGAAAATTAGTAAGTGGAAAGTAGGTGTGGATTTTTCCAACCTTAATTAATCTTGCCCTAAGGAAATTAACTTTGCTACATATTGATCAGTTAGTTGACATAATAGTAGGGCATTAGTATATGATATTAATGGATGTCTAGGTACCATAAAATACCTTTAATTGTCCCTAAATAGGTGAAAACTTCATTCACTACCACATTAGGACTATACTATTGCAAGGTGATTCCATCCACATTAAAGAAGATCGGGAAACCTATCAAAGGTTTGTGATAAAGAAGTTTTCAAAACAGATCTCCTTAACCATGGAAGTTTATATCAACGACACGCTTATGAAGAAGAGTAATCTTGCCTCCGTACACATCATTGATCTTTTTAGGACCTTCAAGAACCTTAAAAGCTACAGGATGAAAACTGATGCATTAAAGTGTGTCTTTAATGTTATCTCAAGCAAATTCTTATATACCTTGTCATGCAAGGGGTCATAGGAATAATCCTCATAAGTTCAAGGACTTGGAAGAGATTAAATGATCGATCGCAATTTGAGAGGTGAAAGTGCTTAATAGGATCTTGCAACACTTAATCAGTTCATATCTACATCATCAGATAAGCAACTCCCCTTTTTTAAACATTCAAGAAAGCCATGACAATTTGGATAACATAATTTGATGAATTCTGGAGAAGATCAAGAAAAAAAATGGGTTCCCCACCTTTATTGTCAAAGTCAGCTAGTGGTAAGAAGTTCCATTATTATTAGTAGTTTCACAACGCACCACTAGCAGGGTATCATTTCAATCGAAAGAATGAGAGAACAAGCCAGTGTATTACTTCAATCACACTCTCCATGAACATGATATATGTTATATGCCTATAGAGAAGTTTTACTTGGCCCTAGTCACATCATTCATGAATTCGAGGAACTATTTTAATAAACACGCAATAGTCGTCCTCACTTCACCCACTAAAGTAAGTCTTAAAAAAGGTTAACTTCACTAGCAAAATGATAAAATGGTCACTAAATTTAGTTCAATTTGACATCAGTTATGATCCAAAAACTTCCATTGAGGGTTAAAAAAGAAAAACATTATCTGTTGAAGAAGCTCATCTTCACTTGCGTAGGGTGACCATTGCACTATGGTTTCCACATTTCTTTTCCAGTCATCAGGCGAAGACCTCACCGTCATCTTCCAATCTTCTTCTCTTTTCTCATAATCGATCTTATCATTACAAATGGGAAAAAAACATAAGTCATAAGAGAAACCTATAAAAACTCCCAGTTTAGAGTGTCAAATGCCTTAGTAACATCAGGCTTTTTGACAACATTACCTCCATAATAATTGTAGTCAAACATATTATATGTTTTAGAAACTAGAGCAATTAATTTATGGATTATTATTCCTCTAATGAAAGTTGTTTGGTTGGGAGAGATAGTATTATCAATTATTAATGCCATTCTATAAGCTATTATCTTTGGAATCTGCTTTTTTTTAAATGCGAAAAGTGTATGATAGTTCCCATATTATCACGGAGCTGACCACCACCTTTCGTTGTAAGACCACCACTAGCGATCTGGAATACTAGCTGTTTTCTGAAATGATATAAAATAGTAAGGTTACGATAGGGTTTCAAAGGCTGAAGACAATGAACTCTGCCCACATGGCATGCTGGTATTTAATAGTTCATTTTAGCCTTTTTTGTAAACAAAAAGAATCGCAACATCAGAAAAATAAATGTCAGTTTGGCCGAAAACTAAGCAGTGGACTGTAATGATACGTTAAAAGAAACTTAATGTTGTTTCCAAATAAAACCAAAACTCAAAGTCTAAACTGAAAGACGGGTAAAAGTTTGTTTTGTTTGTTTTATGATTTAAGTCTAGTGGAATCGAGTAAATATAAATCAGATTCACACGCTCATTAATAGTCCATTCTCAAATAAAATTCTATAACATCTCAATAAATCCAACATAATCATGTCCCAGTAATGCTTAAACAGGGTCACAATAAAACTATCTAGACCTGGATGTTATTAATAAACCGAGCTCACAGGTTTCAACCCGAACTCATAGGTTTTAACAGACTAATAATTAATCGAACTCACAAGTTTTAATGGACTAATCATATCACCAGGAGTTTTCAATTGTTGGTTCCAACAACAAGATGTGTACCATGCTGAGCCCAGCTAACTGAACACACACTATCATTAATATCCAAATAGCACAACTTTGGAATCCGCTTGAAAACAAAATCAACCATAATAATAGGTCTAAAATTTATTATTGAATCAATATTTTTGGGGGGGGGATAAGATAAATGAAGTTAGAAAGAAAACCAAGAACAATCCATTTAAAATTAAAAAATTTATTAATAGCATTGAAAACACCAACACCTACTATATCCCAGCAAGACCTATAGAAGGTACCAGTAAATCCATCAAGTCCAGGGGTGATTGATGATTCACATTAAGCATAGCAGATTTGACACTACAAGAAAAATGTCTTTTTATGACGTTTTATAAGTGTCGTAAAACCCATTTTATGACGCTTTATTTTTAATAAAAAGCGTCATAAGTTTGGGTGTCATAATTGATACCCATAAAAAATGTCATATTAGGTAACGGTTATATATGACTTTTTTTTCAAAAGTGTCATGTCTGCTATAAAAAAAAGGTCATAATATACTCTATAAGATGTCATATTTGATTTAAAAAGCGTCATGATAAACAGTTTTCAAAATTTTAAAAAGGTCGAAAAATTTCATCACATGAGGGTTTAATATGAACAATCATAAATTAAACATATAATAAAAAAAATAATCAATATTAATGCCATAGTTGATAAATAAATCTAAACATAAACCAAAATTCATATAATCGTTTATTCCACATTCAATGTTACAATTGATACATTACAAATTATGTCATTTAGATAAGAAATACAGCAACACTCCCACCAACATATTTTTTTGCTTCACATTAAATTGAGCTAACACACAAACCAAATTAAATTTATCTATCAAAATTAAGTGTTCCTCCGTAGTAATAATCGCTTCATAATTTTAGGCAACAATGCGTCGAAGTCCTCTTTCAGCTTGCGTCCATTGTCATGTTGTCTGATAGCAATACACCTTTCATATTCCTTTAAGTAGATGCTCCTGCATAAGTTCAAAACATCATATATAAATCTCTAGTTCAATGTAAAACACAACATATGAATTCCAGTTTTTCCAAAGTATTAAGTCATCTATAATTTAAGTCGAAAAGATATTTTAAATAACACAAACAATTGTAAAAAAAATTAAAAATTGGGCAGAAAATGCGTGTCTATTCGCTTTCTGGTATGTTTATTAGTTGTTTTACTTTTTCGTCCATCAATACCCAATTTTCAAATGCGTCTCTATTCGACTTAATCAATTTAGAACACTTCTTAATTTTAGAAAATTTCGGCAGAGTTTCCTTTGTTTATTCATGAAATCCAACCTGTTTTAACATTAAATAAGCCACAACTAAACCACCAATAAATACCTTCCACCGATTCAACATATATAAGATAAAAAAAAAATTTAAGTCCACCAACATAAAGGTTCAACAGACTCATGTTCGAGTTTAAAAAAAAATAATAATAATCTCACACGGCCCGCACAGCTTAACAATAATCTTACATTAATCTCTTGTGTGGTGTGCGTCCCTCTTTTCGGATCGTTATGTTCTTATCTTGCGTTTCCACCCTCTAACCCCAACTCTAAAGTTTTATACTTAGAAATTTGAATTTTAGAAAGACATTCGAATCCATGAGTCTCATGACTACACAGGTTGTTTGTACAAGTTACTCTAATCGTGTATGAGGTGTGTTTGCCTCTTTCTGTAATGTTTGATTGTTGTTTTTCATTTTCTTCCACAAAGATCAATTTTCAAGTTTTAACACTTAAAATTTCCAAATTTTGGTCAAATCTCAAACTTGTGAGTCACATGACTACTCGAATTGTTTCCACAACTTTCTTTGACCACGTGTGAGGTGTTTAAGACTTTTCTAATATCATTTTGCTCTTATCTTACATTTTCATGCTCCAATGTTGTTTTTACTTTAACCATGAGCATAGATCTAAGTGTCATTGATTTGGTATTTTATTGTGACTGGTGAGTTTAGAATATCTACTTTGTCTTATTATGAAGTTGAGAGTCAATGCAAAGTCAAGATATAAACGTTATTTGTGTTGTAGTTCAAGCGATCAGGTTGTGTACACTTCACTCAACATTCCTTCACAACTAACTGGTGGGAAATTGATTCGTGGCGATCCTTGTGTCGAGTCTTGGAAAGGAATTACATGTCTGGGTTCTGTTGTTATTTCCATGTAAGTGTATTTAATAAGACTTTTATTTTAACTTCCCAGTACCAATTATTATCTTTTTGTTTCATGCAGAAATCTTGCAAACAACAACTTAAGTGGGGAATCTTCCTTATTTAATTTCTAACATGGCTTCTCTTAGTTATCTGTAAGTGGCATATTTATATATAATTACAATTTAGTTATCTCTCGTATTCTACTGATAATGTTAGTTTCATACCTGTTAGCCTCATTTCTTAGAATCAGTTTTATGATATTTCCACAAACTTTGGATTTTGACATTCTAAATTAGTGAAAAGCAAATGGTGTTCGATATCCAACATTGCAACTCATTGCCCAAGATATATTGTCTATTCTAATATCAACCGTCACATCTGAATTGGCATTTAGCACAAGTGGTAGAATGGTTAGTGCTCATCTTAGTCGACTTAGTGTGGGTGGTTTAAAGGCTTTGATGTGTACCTAAGATTGGTTGTGGAATAATATTCAAGGTATTTGTTTAATTTTTTTTAATAACAATGTCCATACGTGTTGTTTATCTTTCTTTGTTTTTTACCAACAAGGTACTTGTTTGTTTATATTTTTATTGTATATTTGTAGATGAAGATTCCACCGCCGACTCGAGGCCTATGATTTGTGATGAAGAGTTCCAGCCAATGGAGGCTTAAGGTAATTTTTAATAGCTAAAATGTTGTAAATATTGATATTGTATTGATAATTTATTGATATCATTTTTTTAACATGTTTTAATTATTTTTTATTTTTTCAGGTTTTCATGAGTTGATGATACGAGGATGATGCTGAAGTTCATGGAGAGTCACTTGAGGTTTAAATGGGGCGGTCCAGATTGTGACCCGCGAGGTGTAAATGGGGCGGGACGGGTACGGTTTCATGTAATATAGACTTAAATGGATTCATGACTCCTTGAAGTAATCCCATCACGGGTCGCGGGGCGTGGCGAGCTAAGAATGTTTTAAACGGAGCGGGTTAGAGTTTTTAAGACCTTCCTTCCCTGTATAATTTTCTTTCCAGGTTTTAGTAAAAATAGTGGGTAAAATACAAGAGTGTTTAAGCACTTATTACATAATATTCACACAGTTACTTGAATGGTTAACAACTAATTAAGAAGATAAAAACCTGCCTAATTGTATTGCAACAGAGCTACATCGATGAATGATGGTTTGGAACAGAGCTACATATTTTTCCAATCTAAGTAGTGAAGCATTGAGTCATAAGTCTCCTTTGATTTGAGTTGAATAAACAAGAAATTCAGTTTTCATTTTATTATCAAGAGTCTCTATAGATATAAATAGTCATATTAAAACAAGAGAGGCGTATTGCCTATATTAGCAAGGGCTTGAACAACCGATGACCTTAATGCTGCAACATGAGTCTCAAAACAGGGAAGATGTACCAAACAGAAAAATACAGAGGTATTAAGCATGAGAATCATTCTAGAACTATTCTATAACAAGCCCCATAGAGTAGCACAACCACAATAATATTGCAAAGTCTCATATTTCATAGTCCACTCCATATTAGCACTTAAATAGGCAGCAAGTATATTTGCATATAATGTAACCCAACCCAAACAGGGGGAAATTTAAAATAAGGCATCAATTCAAATCAAGATTAAAATAAAGATGTTCCTTGATCAACTATACATAGCAAAAGATACCTGTAATAGATTCTGAGAAAGACTACAAAAAGACTCAATATCCATTCAAATCATGCTAGACTCTTCAAAATTCTCTTTAAAATACCTAACCTCTTTGTATTAGATTGTAGTGCATAATAAACACAATATATTTTTAATATTTTCTCATAAAAATTGATATGAGGTTAGATATATGTAAATACATCTCTAATCGTTAATTTTAAAGTATTGGAACGGAGGTGTATCATATTTCGGAACGTGCGTGCCAATATGTAATTCACGACAATATCAATATATCGCATAAACTATATATTTATCAATAATGATAAGGATGAGGACTTTCTAAAATAGGTATACATATTCACCAAAGCTATCAATTTGTGATTCAAACTCCCCAACCTAATCAAGGACATGGATTACGTACGCAACTACTTTATATAATGTATCTTAAAATATGACGAAGTAAATACAGATGACCAACCTTAGCCAAATAACGTAACTAACAGGACTTTAGCTTCATACCGTGTTATTTAACCAGTCTCTTGTCTATCCTTTAGCTTTCTCCTTTAGATCCTACGCAATATGATAAACAAAATAAAATTAGATATATGCAGAGAATAATAGATTGTTGAACTGCGTATTAACTTTATAACTTCATATGTAGATGTTAAACTGTTACAGAACGTGCAAAACAATGTTTAAACCCAATAATAAGTTCGTACGATATCAATAAGCAACAATTATGACTTCTCTAGTCCTCTCGTACAAGTAGAAATGTGTTCTTCAGATCGCCCTTCATATTTCGCTAGTGAAAAAAGACCCTTTCATATATAAACCTCTTCCCATTACTCGGAATTTCTTGAAATCTCAAGGTAACTGTGAATTATTAAATCTATTCTAACATCATATATATCTACTCCTCCCTCTTGCAATTATACCGATTCATGAACGGATTTTAATTCATGGAAAATTTTAGAATTCTCTGAAGAAAATATTTAAAGCATTAAGAGATCACAGTTATTCTCAGTGATGGAAACAAGAGCTGGCCCAGACCTTCTTTGGAGAATGATTTTGTCTTCATTGACTTCTCACATATCTTAAATGGTTCTATTTCGCGCTCTATGAGATTACTATACTGTTTAAAAAAATTCATATCATATGTACTTGAAAAGTCTGATTACCCAAGGCCCTAAATTTCACTAACAGTACTATTAGTATAACATGTACTAGTAATAACAGCAGAGATTCATGACGCGGTACTTACCGCTTTGTGTCTACCAGTAGCCATGAAACTCCTACCACCACCTGAAAAAATAATGCCATTATTGAATTGTACAAAATCTAGATTTGAACATATTTTCTATAAGCGATTAATAGGTCTTATATTGTACCTCCATTATCAAACCACAATCACCTGTTTTTGCTGATAGCTGCTGCATCGAAATAATAAACATATAGAAATTTCAGAAATTTAAAATAGAAGGCCACATGAACTAAAAATAAAACAAATTTAAATCAGTGGAGAAAGTATTGGAACTGTAACATGTACTTCTCAAAAGGAACTGTAACATTATTAATAGTAAATATATGGTCATAGAATTATAGGAGGAGAAGAGCAAAGCAAGTTTATAGGACAATACCTTTATCGTGATAATGACTTTGAGGCAAATTAAAGGGATGGTTTTCCCCTTCAAAATCAGCAACAACAATAAAATCTTCAGGTCCACTTCAAAAATCAACATGATGATTGAGTAGCAAGATTTCATATGGGACATTATGGCATTTTCCTCCTCTTCACTGTAGCTTTCTTCTTTCCTTTGGTCTCTGTTGGCCTTTCCTTTGGTCTGTCCTGCTATTTTTCCAGCCACAGCTTTTGAAAGATGGAATCTTCTACGCAAAAAACCTGCAGCAAATATGTGATTGAGTAGCAAGATTTCATATGGATAATAAGAGAATGTGTGATATTTATCTAGCAGATTTGAATGATTTGGCTAGAAACACCGTCTATAGAGAGACAATAAAATGCAACATGGAAGTTTTGGATATATGTAAAGATGTTAATGGATTGTCATGCAGGGCTCGTTTGACATCAAAATTGGCTCAACTCATATCTGACCATTTATTATCACGTCCAGTATGAGCGCCACTAGTGACCCTAAACCCATGAGAGTTGACACTTTTATTTTGCGTCTAAATCAGATTGATGGGTCATGTTAAAAATTTACATTCCTGAATGAATGGAAAGTTTGAACTGAAATTAGTTCAGATCTTGCAATAGAGGTTAAGGATTATAATCCAAGCTTGTTTTACTCTATTCATCTATGTGTATACCCAGCTGAACAGATGCATATATATATATATAACTAAACTTCACTTCACAATCATATGTTTGAACACAAATATGCAATTCCATATGGATTCATATAATGGGTGGTAAGTCTCTTGATCATACATTATAAAAATAGCCTAATCTTACTGGTTTTTCTTACATAACCTCATATTCTGGAATAATATTTGAATAAACCTGTGGAGATTTACTATTAGATATGACTTCAAATTACTTCCCCATGTTGTCTAAATTTATTGTATGCCGACTTTATGAGGCTCTTCAACATTTATAGTACGTGGACACTACTAAATCATTACTCCTTTAGACTAAAAGGAAAACGCATATACCAAACATAGTTATAATAATCCATTGTATTGTATAGGTTTAAATAATTATAGGTTATAGAAGTTCCTGATTTCAACTCAAATAAATTCATAGAGCGATAATATATATTTTTGGGCAAATAATATGCTATCAAATTCAGTCATCATTTTGTACCTCTCAAAAAGCAACTCTGAATTTCTTATGTTGATAGTCCGGGTTAATAAAAAAGCATTTCATAAGCCAGCATAAAACTTCATAAAATAGTGCAAAATATATTAGAGTGCATAATGTAGTGATTTGTCACCTCTTCATAAGGCTGCTACAGAGGTTCCACAATACAGAGTTCACCTTGGAAGATGCCATATAAACTCTCTTGGAACATCAATTGGGAGCTCACTTGATTCATCAGCAGCGAATACCTGGAAAAAATTCATATTTTTGTTACAGTACAATGGCCTGAATTACTAGGTAACATTACCGGATCAAAGGGGGTTCGTTCAAGAAGATACTAATGGTAGTAAATTTACCTCATTAACTTCAAAGTATGCTCCACTTAGCGAAAAGCTCCCTCTCACATCTGTTTCAAAAGTTATCTATAAAATGTGCCTTATTTTTGTCAATAATTGGGTCTACATGCTTATATATATACACATATTATGATTTTTACTCACTAATATTGTTCCAAAATCTGTTATGAGATTTTTCTCTTGAGTATTACCACGTGAGAAGCACGAGTCCTCATTACACACTTCTGATATGTTGGAGTTGCATCCCTTTTCTGTATATTAACATAAATATAGAAAAGTAACATCTATAAGTTAGATTGAAGTTTATCTCAACACTATTTCATAGTGTTTATGAATTGCAACATAACAATACAATCATGACAATAAAATTAGACATAAAATAAAAAGGATTATGATATGAAATTATTCAGTGAAGGTGTTATCTGAAAATAATTGAATAATGGGTCTACTTTTGAGTTGATGGTGTACCTTCCATCCAGATTGCAAGAAGGTATGGGCATCGATCTTCAGGTTGCCATGGATCTAGCTATAAATATAAAATTTGTATAAAAGGGATATACGAATGCATAAAAATGAATAAGAAAGATACATATAGTATCTGGTTCAGGAAACCTGCCCCTGACAAAAGAGGGTGTGAATTTGGAAGTTCTTAGCTGCATTAGGTTAGGTAGAAAACTGATCAGAGCATGCATCCCATAAATATATGTCATGTTGTAACATGACCAATTTGTGCAGCCTATGAGTGTACATAATCTTTTAATAAATCCTCCACACTAAGAAGATGAAAAATTGCATACTTACACATGATGCTTTGTCATTGAATGACTTACGACCTTGAACTTGTGATTAGTCATCGAAGTATCTTCAGTAGTTGAAATAACCAATGCTTTTGACATGTCTCCATCCTCTTCCTGTTCAGGTAAATGATTCTTCAATTTTATTGTTGGAATTTCATCGTCAGACTCTAAAAGAAAATCTTCCATGTCGATTGAAGGTTCTAAAATGACGGTGTAATTTACCCGATTTCATAGACTTCTTCAAATTCAAGAAGTTGTTTAACAATTCAATCATACCCATCAAAACCCAGATTTCTTCATCAAGATTCAATATAATTTTGTGGGTTTCATACTATATACATGGAGGATCCTATTCTATATCAATTTCACCCAAGATAATGATATATGTCTTTCAAAGTTCATTTAAATCACATGAATTTAATAATTAATTCAACCTACTCTAACATGGATATTATATATGCTATAAATTTAAAAGATTAAAAACTTGCCTCTTTTGGTAGTTCTGGTATGTTGAAGATGATGGGTATATTGGTGTTCTCCTCTCCTTGATCTACAATCCGGAAGTGGTGGTGGTGTAAGAAGATGCAGGATTGGTGGTTCTAGCCTTTGGAAACCTTTCCTCTTCCTCCCATGGTCTGTTTGTGACTTCTCTTTGTTTCTCACGTAACTCACCCTAACGCCCTTCTCAAATCATCTATATTAGACTTAGAAAATTCGTAGGTATTATTTCCCCAAAAATACAAATGACCAAAATGCTTTCTTGGGATGCCGGTTTGGTCCAAAATTGATCCCCGGAACCCTAATTAAACTCCTAGGTAGACTTTTCTGACTATCTCGACCCTTCTGAAAATTTTGGCGCACTCGAAATGATCATTTGGATGACTTAAAAATAAATGACTTTTTATTCCATTAAACTGAGTCCCGACACGATTGACACACGCGTCCCGACTTAATTACCGTAACTGTCGTATTTTTCACTCCCGATAATTTTAATAAATTCATAATCACATATTACTTTATTCACTCAGTAATATTCAATATAATTCACATCAATAAATACTAACCCTCATCTCGCTAGTTAATATTCGTTTAAATCCGGATTAATTATAAATAAATTTCCCATATTTAATTTAATTAATCCTAAATTTAAAAATCTTTAAAAGTACGGGGTGTTACATAGGTGTGTGTGGTTGCTATGTGTTTATATTGAACATACCTACTCAGTATTGCTATCGTTAGGAGGTTCCACGTAGTGGGCAATCCACCTTAGCAATGACCAGTAGGTGTTGGATTGATTCCCCAGGTCATAATACTATTGCATGACCACTATCCACGTGTGAGGATAAGTGTTGGCTGGGAGACCGGTTGGGTGAGACGTGGTATGGTCTCGATCTCCAGACGAATATTAATGACTGCCTCCGTTGTATGTGTTTACGTTTGGGTTCGGTTGTGAGATTCTCACCCGTTGGATCAGTTTGATGCTTGATGCCTGGAGCCTGATAGCACATGATGGATGTATCCGCGAGGTCCATACTCTGGGGATACTGTTACACGTATATAGCGAGCGATATGTACATATGTTATACGATATAGAGTGTATATCCATTTATGTCACGAGTGTAACTATGGTATTATATTATGTGAAAACTTAATTATAGCACGTGTGTCTCTATGATGTTATTCATAAACATATACCTAGTGAGGGTAATGTATACTTAGCTAATGGTAACTATTAACGGGATTGGGCTTGGATATTGGTTATTCTCCTAGTTACACTGGGTAGTGTAATTAGGTAATAAAGTGAAAGTATTAGGCGCACACTATAGATGGGAGGTGATGTTTTATCTCATGTGAGTGCGATCAGTTAATTAGTTGGGAAAGTAATACACTATGTGTTTTATTGACTTAAAGCATTTAATTGCTTGAAAAATATTTTCAAACTTTTCGAGCTTTGACCCGCGAGAAATTTTTTTTTCTTGTTTTCTTTTAAAAATCTAAGGTGTGCAGCAGAGACAACAGGGATAGATATTTCTTGCCATTGCAGTAACGATGGATGCTATATGATTGATTTAGCAGCCTCAACACTTTCTAGCTAGGATATTTTTTTCATTTCAGTTTTCCTTTTGGGCATGTTGCCTGTAGTTAGATGGGATTTTACTTTATGTCGATGATATTTTATTACTCAGTTTTATTTCAGTTAGATGATTACTCTTAGTGACTGATGGTTTATCTTGATCACGTCTATTTAGTTATTTATGCACGTAATTTATCTTATTCATTTAGTTGTGCGGTTTTTATTCATTTATATTTATATTACTTGTTGCGACAGTGATGCTGAGAATGAAACCATAGTGGATTATTGTATTATTTTAGTAGAGGATTGGCCAACCGGTATTAAAATAGGCGGGTTAACATAGTTAGAAAACCACTTATGAATCAAAACAATGATTGGAAAATGGGTTCGTACTACGCGTACCATTTACGCAAAAAGCCTAACGATGTGAAAATGAGTGGCAAAGATCAGTTTCGATCCAATGCTTAAAACGACAGTAGAAGCTGGATTCCATAAACTTTTAACTGTCAAACGCTAGTCCAAGATATCTTATAAAGATTTAAACAATTATACCAACCTTCACTTATAGGTAAAATGAAATTACTTTAAAATTTATATCCGCTCAAAACACGTAACCAACTAAAACCGTTGGTTTTAGAAACTAGTGACTAGGTGTTGCAAGGTTGTTCGACAGTCAAAGGTCACGCGGATCAAGACTCAAAGCCTTCAAATCAAAACTTTAATCTAACGGGCCATATACTATATGATCTAACGATCATTATTCAAGACTCAAAGAGAATCCCATGGATACAAATGCTAGACTCCTATGGGCTAGTCAACCTGCAACATGGATAAAGAGATATAAACCATTAGATGAAACCTTTAATCAGTGGTTTTAAAAGCACATGACTTATGCGAGTAAGAGAAAACACAAGTTGTATTTCTTTAAAAAATTATACACCCAATAACTTTTATTAAACAAAAATAACTATTTAAAAATACATTTAAATTCAAAATAAATTTTGAAAATTGTTTAAAAATTATGAAATTAATTTTAAGCAAAAATTATTCCAATTTCACTTTCAATTTTTTTTTAAGATACATAATACAATTAATCATAAATGAAATGCAAGAGTACCTAAAACGTGTCAAAGATGTAATGTGCATCCACAATGTTCTTTACCTCTTAACTGTTACGTGGGTATGAACATTGATCGAGTCCGAAGTCTTAAATAGTTTCGACAACTTGAGATGATGTACCAAAAAAGTGTATTCTTATGCTAAAAATATGTTGTGGCAAAATATTCAATTAGTCAAAACACTTAAATAGTATAGACTCAAGCAACTCAATTATTGAGGGTGTTTAATATCTATATTACTTAATAGTATTAAATGCGACCCATTTATGCCACATGCCTTCACCCGTTGACATTCATGCAATATATACCTCATATCCATTATATCTCAACACCGTTCTAACAAACCTCATTGTTTGTCAGATTATAATATTATCGTAAGTGCACGAGCTATTGTAGTATAAACAATGCAAATACGGGTCGAACCCATAGAGATTTGGTCAATTCCTTTAAATTGTCGACTTTTCAACCAGACAATATTGGTGTAAAAATATTATGTAGAGAGGTAAAAAAAATAAAAAATATATAATAAATAAGTGACATAAAGTATGCAACAAATATGGGAGAGATTACTAGGATTTTGGATTCGTTTACCATTTTTACTAGTTTATGATTAATTAATCTAATTCCCAATTCCCTTTTATAACTCAAAATTTTACCGACTCATCGTGTAAATTTCGGAATATCAAAACTTGAATGTTCAAATAAAATATTTTATATATATTTTTAGATGACAAAAATTCGTATTCCGTTAAAAATTTTATTCCTAAACACTTCATGTCTAGCATAAGAGTGAACTGTCAAACAATTTAATATGAGCATAATCCATCAAATGTAAGTACGACTAATTATAGGATATGAATTAAATTTATCACTTCAAACTATTTTATGTCAAATATAGGCATGGACTATCAAACAATTTAACATATGTATAATCGTTCAAATGTAAGTACATAAAATCAAAGAATGTAAATTAAACAATTAGTTCCAAAGGTTTAAAATATCACTCTCGTAAATATTTTAATTGATAATGAGTTATTTAAAACGTTTTTACAACATGTAGGTAATTTAAGCAAATTAAACTAATTAAAACATAAACTAAGTAATCATGATAAAATTCCCATAATCCCAACAATTAAATTAAGCTAGCATCATAATTAAAACATAGAAAATGCAAGATGAAATAATAATTCTCATTAATAATTGACTTGAAAAATTGAAGTCCCAATATTTGGATGTCAATACAAATGTTCCTCTCAAATATTGAACAAAAAACACT
This sequence comes from Sambucus nigra, assembly GCA_949130495.1. Classification (NCBI taxonomy): domain Eukaryota; kingdom Viridiplantae; phylum Streptophyta; class Magnoliopsida; order Dipsacales; family Adoxaceae; genus Sambucus; species Sambucus nigra. The sequence continues at coordinate 178,904,422 of OX422219.1, forward strand.
CAAAAATAAAAATACAAGTATTTACAATTTTTGGTGATCCTAAAATAAACTCACATATTTTATATCTCTAAAATTATGTATATACCCTTCTTCTTCAAATTGCGTATAATGAGCTCTTTTTATAGGTGAAAATATGGCGAATGATAATTTTAAATTTGTGAGATTTTTTAATAATTAAGTTAAAAGTTTCCATAAGTTAAGGATAAAATGGTTGAACTTTGGAGTACATATGGGAGGAAAATAAGGGAAGATGAAGACTTGTTGCTGGATTTTTATATTATTTATTCATTTTTTTAACTTTGCATTTTTGTTACTATTCACAATAGATTTTTCAAATTTCTTTTGCCCCTTTAAAACTTCTTGTCTTCAAATTCGCCTGAACTACAAAGTTACGAGTATCTGAAAAGTCAAGACACGATATCAGCGGAAACTCAAGCAAATTCATAAGCGTTTTTAAGTACAGTTGTGTCGACTGTGTCGTGTCGTGTCATATCCTAAAAACATGATTATCATCTCCTTTATTGCTCGAACTCCGGAGGGGCCTCTAAAAATTTAAAAGAAAATAATTCATTTAAATTTATGGTATAAAATTTTAAGAAATTACAAAATTATGCTTATTTGCATTCTAGCTCTTCAAAATTCATATATCACTCGTTTTAACTCCATATTTAATCAAATTTTAGGAAAACCTTCATATTATCCAGATAATGATTTAAAAAATTCTTTTACGCCATTAAAGTTTATGAAATTATGGTGTGACCCCTTGCTAAAATTGTAGTAATAACTTGAATTTATTTCTAACTTCTGTTTTTCTTCTAAATAACAGAAATAACTTTAAAACTCTTTATTTATAATACAATGGGCCTAACAAGGCCTAAATTTGGGTATAAAATTATACATTCATCACGCACCCAATCCATACAAAACATTGACAAGAGAAATACTTTCTCCAGTAACCCCACGATTATATCGTGAATGTGAAACATATATAGTCTAATGATATGTTTTAAAATGCACAACATGAAAAAACTCACTTTAACACAAATAGTTACAAAATAAAATATATTTACAAGACAATATTGAAAATATCAACAAACTATGTTTTCTTAAAAAACTTTCAAAACAGATTTTCAAAAATTAATTCATAATGTGAGTTTACATTGATTTCAAGATATAAACATTAAAATACAAATCCAAAAAAATGATATAATCATTTTTCTTTTCATAAAAACATATTCGACAAATTCAAGAAAAGAAAAATAAAACATGCAAATGTCTAAACAAAATATTTATCTTAATTATATTATAGAAATTGTCATTATAAACATAAATCGATAATACACAATAACAAAGAAAGAATAAAAATAATATCGTCATTTGAATTACAAAAAATTGTTTTTATATTAAGGTATAACACTAATCACGACGACACGCCAAATATATTTTCTCACTAAAAAGTATTCTCTCTTAAAAAAATTATAATTCGAAATACTAGAGTAGTGTTAAAAATAAGTCTAAAAACTTATGTTTATCTCATTTAAAAAATATCACCCCAAAACTAACTGTTCAGATAATGTCAATGTTAGTTTTCAAAGGTTGAGATTAATCAAACATTTAAAAGAAAATAGATCTACATAAGATATTCAATAAATACTTGAGATCCAAAGATAAATATGATTCTAAAAAACATATACAACAAAGCACAAAATCAAATTATTAAATCATAAAGAATATGCAATAAAATTTCGGATCTAACTGAAACACAAAACCCTTTACTTCAACACAATATATTAATATCTAATTCTGAGATGACGTGCTTGAGATCCTCGAGAGTTTCAAATCAAAAACTAAATATCAAGAGTAAAAACAAAATCAAATATATTGTTGAATTTGAAAAAAACAACTCCATCTTTCAGTGTATTTCTCTATACTCCCTATATTTTTCTTTCCGTAATTTGACTATATTTTTCTCACTCTAGAATTATGGCAGACCTAAGCAATTTGATAAATGAAGATAAGTGTTCTTTATATAGAGACATGTGTAAGGACCTGGAACCCCTATGGAAATAAACGGTTGAGATCGTACATTAATAATTTAAGGGACAATATAGATGCATTATATTTAAGAAACACCCAAAGATACTTTGATACGAGAAAGGACTGGTAAAAGGTTTTGTTACTATAATACCCCATATTTTTATGTTTATTTTAATTTTTGTGTGCATTTAATTACTAATTTCATTGGAAAAATTAAATTGAGTTTCGATAAATATTAATTGGCGAGATAAGGATTAATATTTATTATTATTATTATTATTTATTTACGCGTGATAAGTAAATATATATGCTTTATTATATGTCGCATATGAGTGAAAAGCAATGGTTTATTATATTTTATCGATAAAGAGTTACATCGGCGAATTCATATATTTTATGGGCGATGCGTATTGTACGCAGGTGTCGGGCACGAATAACGAGGTAAGGGCGTATTTGTAGTTAGATTACTCGGATGATCTTTTTTAGTGCACCTCTGATATGCAATGGGTCGAAATAGTCCAAAACAGGTATCGGGGTGTTATGATTGGGTTCCGATATTTTTTAGACATAATAGGACCCGTATAAGGGTACGATGGTCTTTTTACACCTAAGGTTTAATGAAATGGGATTAGGGTATAATCATAAGATATATAAGGTTTAGACGGGTGGATGAAAACCCCATTTTTCGATCTCTGCATAATTGTGAGTTAGAGAGAGTTTAAGAGACATGAAAGAGGACGAAAGGGAGAGAAGGACTTGGAGAAGTGAAGGGGGGAAGCCATCTCCGAATTCGACCCATCCCAACAGTCGAGACTTCGAATTCAGATGTTAAAAGGCAAGTAGGTAATTGCGTTAAATTACGTAAGTATGTAGTTAATTACCTTCATAATTAAGGGTATTAAAGTTTGATTTAGAGGTTTAGAGGTTAAAACTTTTAATTAAGTAAGAGATGTAGATTGTAGTTAATTCTTGATTAAAATTCATAAGTAATTGATAATGATTCTATCGATGCTTCGTAATTAAATCTAGTTTTAAAAGGATAACCATGTAGAACATCGATAAGGTGTTTGAAATAATGAAAATTTAAATTGGGTTAATTCTGGGTTTGATAGAATTGAAGTTTGATTTGAAACCCTAGGATTTCGTTGATGAATTCAAGACTAATTCTCTATTTTAATACTTATGGGTTGATGTTATTTTGATGTGGGGGGAGGGGGGGACTCAATTGGAAGATTTTGTATAAGAAAACCCAAGGAAGAAGATGACAGGCAACCCAGTGAACCGAACTGGTTCGCTTGAACGAACCGGTTCGATCTTCCAAGCATACCGGTTCGGTTTGCTAGCTTGTCCAGATTTTGTTTATGGGTTATTTTGACCCGTTAGAGTTTGGGGAATGATTGTAAGGGCTTTCGGGGTAGAGTGGGACTACTGGGAAATAATTTTGGGGCTTCGTATGTGTGTTAGGCCAGTGGATTGATAGGTTCAGTTGAGATGAATCGGGAATTCAAGTGAGTGAACACTTAGATGTACAATCGAGAAGTCAGTTCAGACTTCGAGATTTGGGAGACAAGTACATTATAATTTACTCAATTAGATGTACGAGGTCAGTATTATATATATACGCATTGGGGGGCTTGTATATATATATACACACACATGTGTGTGTGTGTGTGTTTGTGTGTTGTGACACCCTAACCAATTAAATACCGGGTTATCAGTCCTTTATAAAATTAAAATAGAATATCTGGTTGGTTCATTCTTAGCATCACTGTCAAAAAATAATTACATTATTAATCACCTAATAATTAATTAAGGTAGTGTCAAACACTTTTAATCCATTAATTAATATTCAACAATTTAAATCATTCACCATTCTCATGAATAAAAATAATAATAAATAAGAAAACATGTGACTAAATAAATAAGATTGGAATAAACGTCCTAGTTTAAAAATATCAAATACAATATTCCATAATAAAACTGAATCCCATCAAACTGAAATAAAGGAGTGCAATATCTCTCTGAAATAAATGATAACTAAGAATGGGAAACATGCCCTAACCGAAATAACTAGATCAGGAACTGAATGGATAATAGTGGAGGCGTCTAATAATGAGGACCTGTAACTCCCACAATAGCTGCAGCACGTCAAATCATCCGATAGTCTATGCCTGGCGTCCCTGTGGTTGGACACCTAAAATAGTTTGCACACGGGAAAATAGATTTGCAAGAAACGGGTTAGAGCCCGAGTGAAAAAAATTAGCAAGTGATTTAAAATGCAAAATCAGCAGATATTATATACATGTTAGGTTTACGTGCCCTCTCTTGAGATCCTCACCTTTCAACTAATGTGCACACCTAGCGTATGTTTCTACCACCCGAACTAATTATGCCACTCCGCCTAACTAGTCCGAACAAATGTTTATATTTCTTTATACGCTAACACGTTGTGCCCACTCGTTTCGCCCATACTGTACGTTAGTAAATTCTTTACATCAATTAGCCAATTATGAAATTCTTAATATATGTTTATCTCTCCATATACTAAATTATTTAAGGTGCCACTATCTTTCTCATCTACTAAGAACACAGTAGAATATTTCACAAGTATTTATATTTATCACTCTATATAATATATATACAAATACGACACCCTGAAGCTAAACAGCAGTGCGGCATCCCTAGGCTAAGCTACAGTGCATATATCACAAGTATATATATTTATCACTCTATATCATATATATTAATATGCCACCCCGAGGCTAAGCTGTAGTGCGACATACTCTACTATCAAGTCCCGGTACATCACGTACAAAATAAAGGACTACTGGTTCAGAATCACTCTTGAACCATAAAAAAAATCACACATATTGGAAGCGAATATAGTCCTAAGCCTTTGGGATACGCATATACCTACGGACCCAAATGACTGAGCACACCCTAAATTACCGTAGTGTGCATTACCCAAAGTTCTATGTCCTGAGGTACAAGTCAATATCCCCTCAAATGGTCTCGTCAGAATAAGACTGGCCACAACGCGAAACCTCCCGTGATAGCAAGTAGCATAGGTATGTCAATACACTTAAGAATCATACAATATCTATTCTTACCACCTATAAAAATCAGCAAGTACACACATTACCTAGATATTATCATTCGTATGTAGTATGTTTCTCTCGAATAATCACCGTACTTATTACATATGATTTTTACTCATTATCGTATTTATATGAATTTCACACAACTCAAAAGGGCCTAGTTACCACATCATTATTTTTCAGTAGTTATTCCCATCATCACTACTGGTCATAAACATAGGTTCACTCATCACTACGTCACCCTTCTCGAATTTCATTCATTTATCAATTACGGATATTTTCTCAATTATCCTAAAAATTACTCGTCTCACTTTATGTAAACCTAATCTCCACTTGAGGCCTAATGTCCTTATTATAACACAATAATCACAATCAGTCAATCTCGGCAACCTCCAACGAAATAAATACTAAAAATAACATTTCTTAAAATTTGGCCCACGAATCTGCCCAGATTTTTAAAATGCAGTTTTAAGGCATTTCAGAGCCATTTTTGAAGAAAATGTATCAAATATCAAAATGCAGAAATAGGGATTTTCTACGAGGCAACACTAACATAATATCCATTTTTGGAACCAATACAGTGCAAAACAGTTTCTAAAATGGCGGTGTAATTTACCCAATTTCATAGACTTCTTCAAATTCAAGAAGTTGTTTAACAATTCAATCATACCCATCAAAACCCAGATTTCTTCATCAAGATTCAATATAATTTTGTGGGTTTCATACTATATACATGGAGGATCCTATTCTATATCAATTTCACCCAAGATAATAATATATGTCTTTCAAAGTTCATTTAAATCATATGAATTTCATAATTAATTCAACCTACTCTAACATGGATATTATATATGCTATAAATTTAGAAGATTAAACACTTGCCTCTTTTGGTAGTTCTGATTCGTTGAAGATGATGGGTATATTGGTGTTTTCCTCTCCTTGATCTACAATCCGGTGGTGGTGGTGTAAGAAGATGCAGGATTGGTGGTTCTAGCCATTGGAAAGTCGTCTCCTCTTCCTCCTATGGCCTCTTTGTGACTTCTCTTTGTTTCTCACGTAACTCACCCTAAAGCCCTTCTCAAATCATCTATATTACACTTAGAAAATTCATAAATATTATTTCCCCAAAAATACAAATGACCAAAATGCATTCCTGAGATGCCGGTTTGGTCCAAAATTGACCCCCGGAACCCTAATTAAACTCTCGGGCAGACTTTTCTGACTATCTCGATCCTTTCGAAAATTTTGGCACACTCGAATGATCGTTTGGATGACTTAAAAATAAATTACTTTTTATTCCATTAAATTGAGTCCCGACACGATTGACACACGCGTCCCGACTTAATTACCGTAACTGTCATATTTTTCACTCGCGATAATTTTAATAAATTCATAATCACATAATACTTTATTCACTCAGTAATATTCAATATAATTCACATCAATAAATACTAACTCTCATCTCGCTAGTTAATATTCGTTTAAATCCAGATTAATTATAAATAAATTTCCCATATTTAATTTAATTAATCTTATATTTAAAAATCTTTAAAAATACGGGATGTTACATAGGTGTGTGTGGTTTCTATGTGTTTATATTGAACATACCTACTCAGTATTTCTATCGTTAGGAGGTTGCGCGTAGTGGGTAATCCACCTTAGCAATGACCAGTGGGTGTTGGATTGATTCCCCAGGTCATAATACTATTCCATGACCACTATCCACGTGTGAGGATAAGTGTTGGCTTGGAGACCGGTTGGGTGGGACGTGGTATGGTCTCGATCTTCGGATGAATATTAATGACTGCCTCCGTTGTATGTGTTTACGTTTGGGTTCGGTTGTGAGATTCTCACCCGTTGGATCAGTTTGATGCATGATGCCTGGAGCCTGATAGCACATGATGGATGTATCCGTGCGGTCCATACTCTGGGGATACTGTTACACGTATATAGCGAGAGATATGTACATATGTTATACAATATAGAGTGTATATCCATTTATGTCACAAGTGTAACTATGGTATTATATTATGTGAATACTTAATTATAGCACGTGTGTCGCTATGATGTTATTCATAAACATATACCTAGTGAGGGTAATGTATACTTAGCTAATGATAACTATTAACGGGATTGGGCTTGGATATTGGTTATTGTCCTAGTTACACTGGGTAGTGTAATTAGGTAATAAAATGAATGCGTTAAGCGCACACTATAGATGGGAGGTGATGTTTTATCTCATGTGAGTGCGATCGGTTAATTAGTTGGGAAAGTAATACACTATGTGTTTTATTGACTTAAAGCATTTAATTGCTTGCAAAATATTTTCAAACTTTTCGAGCTTTGACCCGCGAGAAAATTTGTTTTCTTTTTTTCTTTTAAAAATCTAAGGTGTGCAGCAGAGACAACGGGGATAGATATTCCTTGCCATTACAGTAACGATGGATGCTATATGATTGATTTAACAGCCTCAACACTTTCTAGCTAGGATATTTTTTCATTTCAGTTTTCCTTTTGGGCGTGTTGCCTGTAGTTAGATGGGATTTTGCTTTATGTCGTTGATATTTTATTACTCAGTTTTATTTTAATTAGATGATTACTATTAGTGACTGATGTTTTATCCGGATCACGTTTATTTAGTTATTTATGCATGTAATTTATCTTATTCATTTAGTTGTATGGCTTTTATTCGTTTATATTTATATTACTTATTGCGGCAGTGATGCTGAGAATGAAACCAGAGTGGATTATTGTATTATTTTAGTAGAGGATTGGCCACCCGGAATTAAAATAGGCGGGTTAGCTGTAACAACCCTCGATTCTGGGAGGCTCATTTTATACTAATTTTACCGCATAAGGTAATTATATAAAATGTGGGGACTGGAGTAAATATTAATTTAATGAATTGAAAGTTAATATTTACTAGATTGATGCATATTTACTGTATGTGAAAGTAAATAACATCAGGTTACATGTCTGTAGTGTCATGTATTTTAAATGGACTTTTAGTTTAAATGATTTTGGAACTCGAAATAATTTATAAAATTTCCGGATGCCAGTTTAGAGGGTGTAGTTAGTCTCAGAAGGTGCGAGACAGTCAAAATAAGTGCCATATTGTATTTTTGTGTTCCGGGCACTTTTACTTGGTTTTAGCTTATATGCGTATCTGCGAGTCATTTTAATGTGGTATTAACCACTTAAGTTGGGAGAATTATGTTAAGCCACGATTTTTGGTCTTGCCCCTTATTTTATTCCCTCATTTTATGTCTTAAAACATAGAGAGTAAAGGAGAGAAAGAAAGAGGAAGAGAAAGAATGGAGAAAGAAGAGAAAATGAAGATTGAAGATGGATTGATGCTCCTACTCAAAGAAATCTGATATTCCCTACATTAAGGCAAGTTTTCTACTTGCTAATATGTGATTTAAGATGCATAAATTGTATGATAGTTGTGTATTTACATTTATGGCTTAAATGTAGAATTTGTGGGATTTAAAACCTAGTCTTGATTCATGTTGAAGAAATTGTAGGTTTTGATGGTTAATAATCATGTAGATTAGTTTGGGGTAGATTTTTGTTGTTGGATGTGTATGAAAAGGAAGATATTTGAAGTTTGGAGGATTTAGGGTTCTTAACCCTTCGTAGCCACTTTTGGCAAATTTGCAAGTCCGAATCGATTCGGCCCTTTGGGCGAATCGATTCGCTAAGGGAAATTTTCAGGTCTGCATAACCCGAATCGATTCGGGTTAAGGCCAAATCGATTCGGCCAATTGCAGAATGTTGGTTTCGTGGTCCGAACCGATTCGCTTTTTGGGCGAATCGATTCGTTTTCCTGCTGTTTTTGAGTTAATTTTATAACTCAATTTTGATTCTTTTCTTTAAATATAGGGATTAGGAACCTTCTTGAATGAAGTAAACTTAGAGTCCTAGAGTGTGAGATGAGTTAGTTGTGTGCCCTACATTAGGAATGGGTTATGTGGGGACTTTTTCGGGGTTATTCCTATTGAAGTTAGGGCACCTTTCCTTCTAGTTGATTTGTATATAAAACTAGGAGAGGTAGTGTTATGTTTGGGAGACCTTAGAAGCTTAATTAAGCTATACTAGTTTTGATGGTTTATATTACCTCCCCAAAAGAATGTTGGAAGATTTTAAAAGTTTGATGGAGCTATGTTAACCTTGGTGGTTCATAATAGTACCTTAAAGGTGAGTTTGGAGAATAAATTGAAAGTCATTTCATTCCTTCGAAGGATGATAACCTTGGGGTTCTAAAATAACCTCCTAGAATGCTTGGAGATAATGAAGAGTTTATTTACTCCTTTGAGGTTGTAGTGTTGATATAAGCTATCGTATGACTATGGATGGTAAGTTAGACTATTTACAAAATAAATAGAAATGGTTTCGAATAATATGAAACATATACATGAAATTGAAATGAAATAGAATGACATTGATTTTAGTAATTGAATTTACTTAATCTGGAACCGGTAAATAATGATTTACTTGATTTTGTTATGATAAATAAAATGGCTTAAACACACCTCTCTAAATGACATCATAAGGGAAGTCCGCACGTGAGGTGAAGCCCCCTGGCTAATGAATGCAGGGCGGATATAGTCCTAGGCCATGGGAGCGCTTATTGTTGTATATGTTTCTGCGATGGGTAGGAGATTCCGGGTGTGGTCTTGACTACCCAGCAGGCTCATGGCCGCTTCCCGACGTCTTGCGATATAGGTGCCCAGGTTGTCTAATGATAGGCCCTGGAAGATGATGGTCATTTAGGGGCGCGCACAGTGGGGAAACCCGGACGGGCGGTCTTAGAATTCGTTATATGTATATAATTATAATAGTTCATAATCAAGTGGGACTTGATGTATTTGATATGCCATAAGAGCATGATGGAGTGCCACAAAGAGCACATGTAAATGTCACAAAGAGCATTTGAAAATGATTATTTTCCTGATAAGGAAAGGATTTTTTTTACAAAAGGTAAAATTGAGATAAAATTCCCTTAAAGACCAAAAGATTGTGATTATATATATATATACTTCCTGCTAAGGAAAAGATATATGAAATGATTGGCACATCTGATGAAGTTTTTAGTTTAATGCTTCTTATTTTTGTTCCTGCTTAGCTTATGTTTTAAATTGTATAGGTTGCTTCTTATTTCTCTTTCTTCACGATTTATCATACATAACTGTCATACTCTTTATTCATCTGGTAATCATATAGAACCGGGCCCTGACCTGGTTACATTTCTTGTTGCATATTCATCTTGTCTCTGCTCAGGTACTCCGCCGCAAGGATGCCTGATTTGAATTCCTATTCCGATGTTTTCGACGAGCCGTGATGCATTGCGGGTATTACGGGATACACTTGGTATAGACGTTTTCATTTTTATTCTAGTTAAGATCAAGTATTTTATTCGGGCGAGAGGCCCAAGCTTTGGTAAATGTCTAATGAAATGTAATAAGTAACTTATTGTACTTGTATATTGTTGGTGTATCAGTTTAGTGACCGGTTACCTATTCGGTCTTTTTATCATATTCTTGTTGTATTATTTATATATGTCTTGGGGTTTCCCTTATCTTTCAGGAATTGGGTTGTTTGTTTTCATTTATTTACTTTCAAATCAAATTTTTTTGGCAACCCGTTTTCTGAAATATTGGGTGGTTATCCTGGATACTCTATATTTTTGTTATGATGCTGAGAATGATTCCATCCATGATTCCGTTATATTGGAGTATTGGGCTGTCCACCCCGTATTCTTAAATAGTATAGACTCAAGCAACTCAATTATTGAGGGTGTTTAATATCTATATTACTTAATAGTATTAAATGCGACCCATTTACGCCACATGCCTTCACCCGCTGAAATTCATGCAATATATACCTCATATCCCTTATATCCCAACACCGTTCTAACTAACCTCACTGTTTGTCAGATTATAATATTATCATAAGTGCACGAGCTATTGTTGTATAAATAATGCAAATACGGGTCGAACCCATAGAGATTTGTTCAATTCCTTTAAATTGTCGGCTTTTCAACAAGACAATATTGGTGTAAAAATATTATGTAGAGATATAACAATATAAAAAATATATAATAAATAAGTGACATAAAGTATGTAACAAATATGGGAGAGATTACTAGGATTTTGGATTCGTTTACCATTTTTACTAGTTTATGATTAATTAATCTAACTCCCAATTCCCTTTTATAACTCAAAATTATACCGACTCTCGTCATGTAAATTTCGGAATATCAAAACTTGAATGTTCAAATAAAATATTTGTATATCTATTTTTAGATGTCAAAAATTCGTATTCCGTTAAAAATATTATTCCTAAACACTTCATGTCTAGCATAAGAGTGAAGTGTCAAACAATTTAACATGAGCATAATCCATCAAATGTAAGTACGACTAATTATAGGATATGAATTAAATTTATCACTTCTAACTATTTTATGTCAAATATAGGCATGGACTATCAAACAATTTAATATATGTATAATCGTTCAAATGTAAGTACATAAAATCAAAGAATGTAAATAAAACAATTAGTTCCAAAGGTTTAAAGTATCACTCTCGTGAATATTTTAATGGATAATGAGTTCTTTAAATCGTTTTTACAACATGTTGGTAATTTAAGCGAATTGAACTAATTAAAACATACACTAAGTAATCATGATAAATTTCACATAATCCCAACAATTAAATTAAGCTAGCATCATAATTAAAACATAGAAAATGCAAGATGAAATAATAATTCTCCTTAATAATTGACTTGCAAAATTGAAGTTCCAATATTTGGATGTCAATACAAATGTTCCGCTTAAATATTGAACAAAAAACCCTCAAAAATAAAAATACAAGTATTTACAATTTTTGGTGCTCCTAAAATAAACTCACATATTTTATATCTCTAAAATTATGTATATACCCTTCTTCTTCAAATTGTGTATAATGAGCTCTTTTTATAGGTGAAAGTATGGCGAATGTTAATTTTAAATTTGTGAGATTTTTGAATAATTAAGATAAAAGTTTCCATAAGTTAAGGATAAAATGGTTGAACTTTGGGGTACATATGGGAGGAAAATAAGGGAAGATGAAGACTTGTTGCTGGATTTTTATATTATTTATTCATTTTTTTAACTTTGCATTTTTTTTTAAAACTTCTTATTTTCAAATTCGCCCGAATTACAAAGTTGCGAGTATCTGAAAAGTGAAGACAGGATATCAGCGGGCACTCAAGCAAATTTATAGGCATTTTTAAGTACAGCTCTGTCGACTGTGTCATGTCACGCCATATTCTAAAAACATTATTATCATCTCCTTTATTGTTCGAACTCCGGAGGGGCCTGTAAAAATTTAAAATAAAAATAATTAATTTAAAATTATGGTATAAAATTTTAAGAAATTTCAAAATTACGCTTATTTGCATTCTAGCTCTTCAAAATTCATATATCACTCGTTTTAACTCCGTATTTAATCAAATTTTAGGAAAAACTTCATATTATCCAGATAATGATTTAAAAAATTCTTTTACGCCCATAAAGTTTATGAAATTATGGTGTTACCCCTTGCTAAAATTGTAGTATTAACTTGAATTTATTTCAAACTTTTGTTTTTCTTTTAAATAACAGAAATAACTTTAAAAACTCTTTATTTATAATACAATGGGCCTAACAAGGCCTAAATTTGGGTATAAAATTATACATTCATCACGCACCCAATCCATACCTCACCATACTAAGGGTAATTATCCGCAACCAATAGTCTAGTGCTCCACTCTCTCTCAACTCCCAAACTTGCTAAGCTCCATGTGTGGGAAATCTCGTAATTGAAATCCAAACAGGGAACCACCCGATTCACTTCTGCTTAACTTGGTTGGTCATTAAGATCCATTGCTCAATAATCAACACATATAACAATAATATTCACATAAATAAAATATCTATAGCCAATAAGTTCGAAGGATATCATATCTAACTAGATCCTAACTCCCGACTGAACTAGACTCCATGTATTGGATGTACCGAGAACGAAATCCAAATAAGGAACCCCCTACATACTTATGTCTATCTGAATCTTTCATACGAGATAATGGTAAGAGACTCGCTACGAAAATTCCCAAATCTAGTATACATGTATGTGACAACCCGCAGTCCGAAATAAGGGGTGGCCAGCCCGATACTCCAACATAACGAAAATCATGGATGAAAATCATTCTCAGCATCACAACAATAAAATGAGTATACGGGAAAACCACTCAATAATTCAGAAAACGAGTTGTAGAAAATATTTAATTTGATTAAAAGATTAAGTTAAGAAAATAAGTTAAACAACCCATTCTAAAAGATAGTGGAATTCCAAGATATCATAAATAATACCTCCATAACAAATATACAAGGAGAGGACCGAATATGCTGTCGGTCCACAGCTACATACAATGTATCACAACAGTTGAATATATTACATGATATAGTCATTAAACAATTAAAAAGTTTGGGCAACACGCCCGAGTGAAAGACCCGATCATATCTAGAATACAAAAATGAAGGCGTCTAACAAAACATCCTGTAATATCCACAAATTCTTATAGCTCCGCAAAAGCAAAGGAGTGGGAAAATCAACACGGGCGTCCTTGCGGAGGAGCACCTGAGCGGATACAATAACATATACAACATGGAAAATGAACGGGTCAGGACCCGATTTTTATATGATTCCCAGATGAATAAGAAGCATGATAGATATGAACAGTTAATCATGAATGATGAAGATGAAAATCTAACAACCTAATCATGAAGCATAAATGAAGCAGTTTAAATGACGCGTCTTTTATTAAATTATGCAGGTGAATGTAATTAGGCATCATAAATTTAAAAGCCTCCATCATCATTTACCATTTTATTCCAATTTCCATTCCTTAACAGGAATATAATACCATCATTATTTCTCATTTCTTTTCAATTCTTATTCCTTAGCAGGAATATAATTACCATCATACTTTTTGGTAGCAATATACATATCTCAAGTCCCACTTGAATTTAGAAAGGTTATATTCTTATACATATAACGATTCTAAGACCGCCCCTCCGAGTTTCCCCACTGGGCGCGCCCCTAAATGACTATCATCTTCCAGGGGCCTATCAAACAAGGCAACCTGGTCACCTAACGCACGTCGGGAAATGTCCATATGCCTGCGAGTGAGTCATAACCACACCTGGAATTACCTCACTAGCGCAGAACAAAATATATAATAAACCCGCATATGGCCGAGGACTATAGTCTCCCTGCATTCACTAGTTAGGGGACATCACCTCATGCGCGAGCTTCCCTTATGATAGCATTTAGAGAGGTGTGTTTAAGTAAATTAACATTTACCGTTTAAATTACATTTTCATTTCCATTAACCATATGTGTGTTTCATTATATCTGAAACCATAATCATTGAATATTTTCATTAATATTGATCCTGTTTTAATTCGCAAATTAATCTCCAAGTAATCATACTGATGTTGCAAATCCCAAGGTCTTATATACCTCAATTGAGCCCCTAAAGTCTCCAAATATGAGCTTTTAACCCCTAAACTCCTAAGAAGTTGTAAAAAGAAAAGTAATGCCTAAACATTACTTTAAACACCCCTGGAATGAACCCGAAGTGACCTCATTCAACTCTAGGGTAACGACCAAACTCAACTACAACTCTAGGACTCTAAGTTGACTTCACACAAGAAGGTTCCTAAGTCCTAAGCCTAAAGAAAAAGAATAAAAATTGAGTTGGAAAAATCAACTCAAAACTGCAGGGACCGAATCAAAGCGAATCGATTCGGGTGACAAACCCAACTTTCTGTAAATGTCGAATCGATTCGGCCATCAACCCGAATCGATTCGGGTCCTAGACCTGGGAAACTGCCCCTAAGCGAATCGATTCGTCCCAGTGGCCGAATCGATTCGCCCCTGTGAATTTGCCAAGTTTGGCTATGGAGTCTTGGACTCCAAAAAATTACCCCAAACTCAAATCCAACCAAACCAATCTCATTTATTGCTACCAAATGATCATAAATGCTTCCAACAACATTAATCTACACCAATCAATATGCAAATCTCTTCCAAAGATTTCAGAGCCCATAAATCCAACAAAAACCCTAACTTTGTTTAACCATAACTAATCCACAACTATCAATACTAATTATCCAACTTAAATCACATAATAGCAAGTAGAAAACTTGCCTTGGGGTTTCAATCTTAGATTTTTCCTTGCTAGCAACAATCTCCAAGCTTGAATCTTCAATTCTCTCACTTTCTCTACAAGTTATCTTCCTCTCTCTAACTCTCTATGTTAACAATTTCACTTAGGGGAAATAAAAGTCTAAGCAAGACTAAAACGTGGCATTAGTCTAAAGTCTCCAAATTTAAGTGGTTAATACCACATTAAAATGATTTCCAATACGCAATATACCAAAACCAGTGAAAAGTGCCCAAAACATCAAA
Organism: Sambucus nigra; assembly: GCA_949130495.1. NCBI lineage: Eukaryota > Viridiplantae > Streptophyta > Magnoliopsida > Dipsacales > Adoxaceae > Sambucus > Sambucus nigra. The sequence goes on from OX422219.1 coordinate 178,920,053, forward strand.
ATACAATATGGCACACATTTTGACTATCTCGCACCTCCCGGAACTAACTGCACCCTCCATAACTCATTTTAAGTTTCGGTCTCATTTTAAACCATAATGTCATTTTAATTCTTATGACACAATAAAACACCACATGGTGGTATTCACCCACACATGAGGTAAATATGCAACATTTTAGTAAATATTAACTTTTCTTCATTAACTTAATACTTACTCCACATTCCAACATTTTATATATAATTACTTCGCATAGTAAATAAATATAAAATAGGCTCTCAAAAGTGAGGGTTGTTACAATGTATCACTATGCAAATGCCTGAATTATCACCACCACCACCACCACACACACCTCAATTCTGAATTCCAAAACAATAGCATCTAGCTCATAATATGTACAAGAGTGAAACATTCCCACCACCACCCCTACCCCTACTTCCCCCACACACGCACACTACACAAGAGTGATACAAAGTAATTTAAAAAAAAAGTTGAAAAATCCCACCCCCATATGGACATTAATCCAGTGGTCATACCACTTCAAAAATTAACCAACCCAACATCGATCCACTATAATCCAATCGCAACAACAAATGTGTATCCCGTACTCCTTCTAATTCATCTACTCAATTAAATCATTTCATCAATTAAACTAACAATTAAAGTATACAATTATTAATTTACTAATTTACAATGAGGGGCAATCCTACTTTCATATGAAATGGGCATTAATTATTAATTTACTTTCATATAAAACTATACAATTAAAGTTATAATTAAAGCTATACAGTTTATTTTATTAAAGCTATACAATTAAAGTTATTTCGAATCTCAACAATTATCTGTTAATGAGGGGCAATCCTACTTGCATATGAAAGGGGAAATACATATTTTATTAATCAATTTGTCCCTTTCAATTGTTGAGCTTGTCCCACCACACACCACCCCACCCCACCCCCACCACACACACCACCACCACCACACACACACCACACCGCCCCCTCCTCCACCACACACATGCACACGTACACGTACACACACACCCTGCCCCCTCCCCCCACCACACACACCTGCACACACACACACACCACCACCACCTCCCCCCACCCAGCCCCCTGTCCCTCCCCTCCCTAGACCCCCTGTCCCTCCCCCTCCCCCACCACACACACACACACACACACACACACACACACACGTACACACACACCCCACCCCACCCCCACCACCCCTCCCCCACCACACACCACCACACACATATATATACACACATATAGAAATTAAAGAGAGAGGAAAAAACATACCTTAAAGAGAGAGAGAGAGAGAGAGAGAGAGAGCTCAAAATCGCTTAGAGAGAGAAAGAGAGGGAAACCAAAAACGGTGGGAAAAAAAGAAAGCGTAGGGTTTTTTTACTGAACAAATTGTCATGAACGTATCACGGTCATTGACCGTGACAATATTATAAGGTTTGTCACGGTCATTGACCGTGACAAGTCCATGACAAGTGTAGTTATCACGGACGTGTCATGGTCAATGACCGTGATAATAAGTTGTCACGGTCTTGTCATGATCAATGACCGTGACAAAAAACGTGTGTTTTTTTGTCACGGTCAATGACCGTGATAAGGCTTGCCGCTGGAAGGGTGCTAATTTATCCATTTTGGTGTAGTGTATGGAAACCAATACACGTATATTATATCGGTTCAGATAAATCAATTATCATGAAAGGACCTAATAAGGAATATTTATCCAACTCATGTCATATATCAATCTCACGAATAAAACAAAATAATGAGTATTCACCTAACTCTTATCATCAATCATCCAATAGATAGGCCACAACCTAATCGTTTAACGATCAAGCAATAATCCAACTCAGGCCCATAAATAATCCATATAAATAGTGTCACTACTTTAATAAATCCATCAGTAAGGATATACCACAGTCATATATTGTTAACCGTTCTTTACTCATTATGATTAACCCATTCACAGTGTATTTTAACACTATCTATAGTTATTCACACCTTCATTAATTACATTTTACATACACTAATGTATTTTTAAAATATCCTCATAAAACCGAGTCCCATGTATACTTATACGAGTATATAAATAAATATACCAACTTAACCATAATCACCGTACCACGTACATCCAAATGTTAAACTACCCTAGAACCCAACATATATGTACTTAACATTAACACATTTATGTCATCCTCATAACCTGACTAAATCTTTACACACACATCCAAATAACCATCTCAAAAGAATCCAAATCGCAGATCCCAACCAAAAACCAAACTGCACTAATGCTCGAGGGGCGGAACAATCGAGGCCAGAGTTAATAGTTGTGATAACCTACATATTTTGACAGTGGAGGTAGCTAGTCTTGACTACCAAACTTCCTCAGGCGTCATAATTTAAATACCATTCTTAGCATGTGACAGAAATCTGAGACATTAACAACTTTTTTCCTCAAGATACAATTCAAAATTTAATCAAATGAATATAAACATCCACACAATAAATTCCATCACGATGCTAACTCCAGAACAAAACTCAACTCTAAAAGATCAATTAATGTTTAATGAAATCATCCAACTGTAACTTTAACTGAAGAGAAATCGTAACAACTGTGGAACTGAATGGACCACCAAATCCATATGCAACTGTCTCATAAATAAAATGACGGAATGAAAAGTCTAAACTACTAAAGCAATAAAATAGAACTTCGGTTGCACTCCACGAATCTCCAATCCATTCAATGCAACTACACCAACAACTATACCTGAAATGTTAGTTAACGCAATGGGTCAGAGTTCTCCGTATGAATACCAACTATTCCTCCCAATTAGGATCCATGAATACAGACATAAGCAGCATCCGAGATACATATTACTATAGAGTAGTATTTTAAATTACACGATATAAGAACATGAGAATAAAATAAAATAAAGACTTGTTCTTGGTTGGTCTTGAGAAAAATTGATTTGAATCTTCAAAACTTGAGATGAATCTTGTATTCAATAGGGTTTAGGTTTTATAGAAGAGATGAGAGAATATATTAGGAGGCTACCACTACACCAAATTCGCTATTTTATAAGTGTTTTAAACACTTACAAATCAAACAATAACGGTTTTAAACTGTTATAAAACATCGGGTTATAATTTATTTGTAACTTTTTAAAACACTTACAAATTGAAATTAGTAATGGTTCAATCGGTGAATATTTTCGAAGGTATGTGTGCTCTAATTAACCCATTATAAGTGTTTCAAATCATTACTGATTTTCATTTTATAAGTGTTCAAAATCGTTGTTGTTTTCCATTTTATAAGTGTTCAAAACCGTTACTGTTTGTCATTTTACAAGTGTTCAAAACCGTTACTATTTTCCATTTTATAAGTGTTCAAAACCGTTATTGTTTTCCATTTTATAAGTGTTCAAAAGCGTTATTGTTTGTAACTAATACAAATAAAAAAAATAGTTCGACCTCAAGGGCCTTATTCAAAGTAGTTCATCATGTGAATACCACAAAAACTGACATTTGTATTAACCTAAGGGATGAGTCTTTTTAAAAGAAAACTTATTTACAAGAATCAATGTCTCAATCATCTCCTTGTTCAATCAACAAAAAATTAAATTCGTTAAACATAACCATTATACAATTACTATAACAAAACACAAATAACTATATAGTAAGATATGGGAATTGTCTTCGATACTTGACCAAACTAGATTTGAGTTGATCCATCACTAACTCGCAATATGAAGTTGCTCTTACTCTATCCCAATCCAGTGCCTTCAACTTTAAGTTAGGAGTGTCCTCGTTGGACTAAATAGAAATCTAGTACCCTGAGTACATTATATGGAAATGTAGAAAGGTTAAAATAGTACATTTGATGGGGAAAAAAGATCCCCACAAATGAAATAACTGTATTATATGACTTACTAGTGACATCGCATGGGAGATTGTAGTCTTATTTTCATTTCTATTTATGAGTAGTAATTTAAAAAATGATCTTAATCATATACGTAGATTTGAAAATGTAAGTAATATTATAGCGAAAGCACATGATATAACAGCACGCAATTTGAATGAAAAAATGAATGACACTACATTCAACAATAAAGAAAATATTTGACACCTTTTAATGACACTATATTAAAAAAACGTAATGAGATATAAGAATATTGATAAAAAAGTCTATTGTTCTATCTCATTTCATTTCAAGTACTTCATTTTCAAATTTCTTATCTTTTTTATTGACATTTTCTCAGATATTCTTAGTAGTTGAAACAAGAAAGCGTGTCATGTTAAAAACAGAATTCATATTTGTAAAAGAGAACTAGTATCGAGTGGCCTAACCTTCTCAATGTGTTCAAGTTCTTTTTGATAATCGTCTTTCGCATACTCCAACTGCTCAAATTGCGCACGTCAGTCAGCTGCAGAGCATTATTGCATTAGTTCCAGAATAGTTATTAGAGAATTAATAGAAAAAAACATATGAATGGTGAACTAAGTACCAAAGTTTCCTGGGTTGACACAAATTTTTTCGAAGCACTCAGCAACCCGCATTGCGATAGAAGGGGCAAAACGAATGTCAGCCACCAGAGGTATGTAATAACTGCATACATACAAAATTAGTAAGATGAATGTTCACAAATAATATTGATTTAAAATCTCCCTAGTATCAACAACATTTCAATAGGACATACTTCTTTTTAACAAGTGTGCTTTTAATATCAAAACATGCAACTGCTTCTTTTCTCCCTTGCACTGTTATCCGAACAAGATCATCTCCCCTGTAAGCAATTCTCATTACCTACCAATGTGACAATTAACTTGATAAGTGGTCATTTAGTAACAAAAAACAATATCATGATGGATATTCACTGAGCTGGAAGAGACGGTGTAAAAGTAACATGATGGACATTCACTAAGCTGGAAAAGATGGTGTAAATAACTCTTTACAAGCTAAAAGGTGACAACAACCCACTCAAAGTGACTCACCATCAGCTTTAAAAGATGAGTTCAATGTGATGAGAGCCTGAGACTCCCTCAATGAAGTTGCCTTTTGAAAAATCATTAAGAACTCGCTTTAATGTGTTGCTAATTTGAATAAACTAGTTGATGATACTCATAATCCAAAAATAGCTTCACATAGAGATAAAGGTAAAACCTTTTAATTATTATGAAAAGATAAATTAAAGAAAACTTACTAAACGTCCCTAGATAAAGGTCTTTGTTTCTCGCTACCTGGCCGATTCTAGCTTGCCATCGTCCATATTGATGATGTTTGCTAAAGATTACAACAAGAATATAGAGATTTCTCAGCGGGAAAATTTTCTCTCCCCTAATTATAAATTTATTAATAAGTACAACATTAAGACCTTGTGACTCCTCTATAAATTGAAGCACCCCTAAAGAAGCCATTACTTTTCCTGCAATTTTGCAAAGCAAAAATGAGACAGATAAATATAATTTTTAAAAAAATGGAGCCATTATGGTGTTATATAGTTTTAACCACATGAATGTATTTACCTTCTCAAATGAGAAACATATTCATGTCTGGTCATGTTCTTCATTTCCTCAAGGTCTTGTTGATAATTTTCCAACTGCTACATTTTACACTGGAATCTCAGTAAGAACAGATAGAATGTCCGAAAGTATAGAGGGAAAGATGATGACAATATTTAATCTTATTTTTCAATTGTTGGTTTTTTTTTTATAATAATACTTTTCGAGATCCAAGCATTGCCTACTAGCTGGAGTATCAAAAGGGTACCCCAAAATTGATACGAGTTCAAGGTCCCCAATACTTAAGTGCGGATAAATCATAAGCTCTTGCAGATTTGTCTTCCATATCATAACCTCCTGAATAAATAATCAGTATAAGATTGTGAGACTTCATAAACATTAAATAACATAATGTCAGAATATATACTCATTGTTGAATTATTTCTCATAATAATATATGATGTTACAAAAGAGGTTTACCCAGGTATACTGAAAATCCATGGATAATAGGAACAGCAACACCAGCAATCAAGAGCATGAAAAATTGGAGAGATGTAGTGCTAGTGAGGCCAGTAATAATAAAGATGACAATTTTTTTTATTCTTGGTGATTTCAATACTAACATTGTCTTCCTTTCCTGCTCTGGCCTTCTTTTTTGCAACTGTTGTCCCATAAATGAGCTTCATATATACCAGTCCACCTATGTCTGATGGACTCAGATTAGCACATAAAATCACTATATGTTGTATAAAATTAAGGGTAAACTGAACTGAAATAAAAAAGGAAGCATGCAGGTTTTGCGAGAATCCTCCCAGATTAGCTATCTAATCACAAAAAGACCTAGACTATACATTTTGTAGCAAATTATCCCCTATGTACCTCTTGAAATCATCAATAAAAATCCCAAAGAGGATATAATGTATAAGAACATACAAATCTTAAGGGAAATCACAAGCACAATAAATAAAGGTAATATTTTGGAAAATATAGCCCAAATGAGATTTAAAATAAACACCTTAGTCAATCAAAAGGAACATAATAACTTAATAAGGGATTAAGAAACAGGTAAAAGAAAAATAATAACTCCGTGGCACCTCTATATTATGAGGTTCTCTGCCCAAATGTATCTATGGACTTCCTATGAACAACTTGCTTCTGATCCACCCTTTCAGAGCCTCTCTTCTTTGTATCAATGGCCACATAATCAGTCACATTAGGTGAGATTTGATGTATACAAGGTTTATATATATTGTGGGATATAAGGTTTAAACAAAGTATCTATATTGTGGGATGCATCCATGATTATAGATCCACACAACTCATCAATTAGAGAGTTGAATTATGAGTTGTGCTACTTCTGAATATAAGGTTTAAACACATTGTAATTGTCGGTTGATTCAGTGTGTTTTAATTCTGCTGGCCAGCAATTTCAGACTCACAGTCAAAACGAACTGACTTATATTTGCCTTGCACACTCGCAACCATAGACTTCTTATCCTGACTAGCATCAACCTGAGTAATGGTACTACTCCCACTAGAACTATCATCAGTAGATCTGGTAGAGAATATTTAAAAGTTTTGAGTAACTAAAACTCAAGTAGTCAATAGTGACTGCTAGGCATGCTAAAAATAACAAAACTCATAAAATCCAAGAGATTTGGAAGCATTCAGAGTTATTGGAGGTTCTACCTGCTAGGTGTTTGATCGGAATAACCTGACCCATTTACCCAGTCTTCAGAAAGTTTGATGGAAGTAGGAGGCTGATCAGCATCAGATAGCTTGTTCAAATTGAGCTTCTGAATTGATGTGTTTGGAAACCATGAATGAAATTCAGAATCTCCATCATGAGATGTTGAATCTTTAAATTTCGAGGACGTTTTTCTAATTTCAACAGGAGTCTTGGGTAAAGTACCACAAGTTTTGAGGAATTTAGCCTACGGAATAACATTTATCCAATTAATGAGTAATGAAATTCAAATAAACATAAACTAATCCAAATAACTTAATAGTTCTGCATAGAGAATAAGAACTAAGAACATGTACGCTTAAAATTTACGGCGTATCAAGTTGAACAAGTGTAACAAAATCCAAAGACATCCAAATGACTCAATTTAACGAATCTTCAATATATGCAACAAATGACTCAAGTTCTTAAATCTTCAATATATGCAACAAATGACTCAAGTTCACGAATCTTCAATATATGAGAAGATTAATGAATCCCGATGCAGAAGTTAAGAAATAGGCTTATGAGCAGTAATAGAAGTTGGAACACTACATAACGATTAGGAGCATAAAAATATAAGTTATTCTGTGGAGTTCACTATTCTCCATTTTAAATGAAAAAGGAAAAGAAAGAAAAAATAGAATATATGGAAGTAACAAGAGCATCCAAATTCATTACTCACTTGTCCTCAAAGGCGTACTCTCCTTTTTTGGATGTCTCAGCTTAAAGCCGCATTTCATAAATTAGTGTGCCAAAACTTCTTGATATTTATATACAATAGGGGCTGGTAAAGGCACCCCATCGTATCTACATAAAAAAGAAGTAATTGGGACTCTTAATTTTGGAGGGAGGGAGTATTAGGATAATTAATTACTAATTACTAACTACTCAAATCTCTGATTAATGAAATAGATCCTTAATTATATAATACTAAAATGTAATCCTACTACGATTTGAATTCATAATTCCTAATGAAGTGCGACTCCTAATAACTCATTCATTACAAAAAGACATTATTATTTAGATGTAGAAACTAACTATCCCACTAATTACCAAATATCCTAACCTATTTGATTAACTATCCACTTTTATCTTCAATTATAACATTAAATACAACAAAATCTCTCTCTTGTTGTCCTTAAAAACTAAAATAACCTTATGTGTATTCCCTATGTTATATTAGGTCACTGTATATTAGAATTGTTTGTCACATATGTTAATATTCAAACCTAAATCTCTAACATATAGTAATTCCTATCTTAATTTAACGATATACAAATAAAACTTCCAATCAACAACTCCCAACAAACAAAAAATTCCAAAACCCTAACTTCAGTAACTTTCAACGATCACACAGACCACAAATCAAAATTCAACATTAAAAACAACATAATCAAAAGAACACGCAACAAATAAGCACTAACAACAATCAAAAACCTTGATTAAGATCGTATCCCCACGAAAAAGATGAAGTTAATCGCCTCGTCAACAACACAATCCATAGTTTTCCCTCTCTCATGTTCGTTATTACGTAACCATAGAAATATTAAACAATTCACACCTAAAGCTCTAACTTGTAGTAATTCCAATCTTAATTTGAGAATATACATATAAAACTTCCAATCAACAACTCCTAAGAAGCAAACACTTCCAAAACCCTAACTTGAGCAACTTTAAATAATCACACTAACCACAAATCAAAATTCAATTTAACAAACAACAGAATCATGTGAATAACATGATAAATGTGATAACCCGCGCAAAATAATAATGGGTGGCCAGCCCTATACTACATTAAATCAGGTATCTCAGATGGCACAGTCTCAACATCAACTGACAATACTAATAATATAAGGCTAACTACCCAAAATCATTGAAAGTGGATTGTCAAAAATTTAAAACTTTTATTTAACAACAACAACAAAACCAATAATGCAACATAACTAACAATGTACATCTAACTATGATGAGTGATAAGTGCAAACTCTAAATATATACAAGAGTGCAATACAATGTACAACAAAATCTCAACAATGAAATACCCGAATATGCTGTCGGGTAACAGACAATACAATAATCTGAGAGATAAAAATATGAAAGTGTTAATCTACAACACTTGAATACTAACTCAATATACAAATTTAATCCTAATCTAGGTGTACAATAGATAGGAGTCGACTAAGACAAGGTGCCGCAACAGTCCGCTACTGCCACAGCTCCACGAATACTGGATGGATGAACATCAATGGCGTCCTTGCGGGGGAACACCTAAAGTAATATAATATATACATGGAGGGAGAAAATATAAACGGGTCAGAGCCCGAGTTGAAAAACATTTTATAGCAAGTGTATTAAAATGCATAATAATTATAAATGCATTATTACATGATTAAGGTGGAATCGAACTCTCCTTTAAAATCCAACTCACCTCTCAACTAAAGCGCGCAACTAAACGTATGCACGTGATCTCCAAATGTATGCCCAAATCTAATTAGGCAATTAAATCTAACTAGATCCCAAAATAAATATTAGATTTATGCTATCTAACTTATCTCGAAATCTACACTTATCTACATTCCCATTTAAAACATTTTTTTTTACATTTAATGTGTCATAATTCTCATTATAATTGTTCATTTATTGAACATGTAAGGTTGCATAATCAACCACATCATCACAATACATCAACATTCTCATTTACTAGAATTTCATATATTCTAGTTATGCCCTCATTTGGCATGTAAATAGTATATATATTTTCATATGAGTTATTAGCATCAAGACTTAAGGACTAAACTCCTCCCGATTCTGAACACGGCACTCGTTTCGTGCGTGGGATGTCTCGCCGAGGCAAAATCCAAATAAGGAACCCCCCCCCCCCGTTACACTACTCCTGACCGTATCGATCCTCGAGGTTCATTATGCCCTCAATGCATGATGCATGTAACCCAAGTTATTATCCAATTTTTAATTAATTAATATTCCCAATTCTCAACAGACACGGCGTTTCATGCGTGGGATGTCTCGCCGAAGCGAAATCCAAATAAGGAACCCCCCCCCCCCCCCCCCCCCGTTACACTACTCCTGGCACTGTCAATCGTCGGGATAGGTGATATATATATAAGTATGAGCATTAAGGACTAACTTATCCCCAATTTCCAACATTACACTGCGGTTCGTGCGTGGGACGTCTCGCCGAGGTGAAATCCAAACAAGAAACCCCCCCGATACACTAGTCCTGGAAATGTTAGTCCTTGAGGTCCATTATGACCTTGATACCCAAGTACAAGCACAGTCAAGAATAACCATCCAACCGAGCTATAGCTCGAGGACGCAGGCTCACATGCTATCATCTTCCAGCAGCCCATAAACGTAGCAAACGGGGGCCACCTGGTGGGGTTCAACGACACCCACCTCGTGATCAACTCACGCACACATCGTCTCAGGAAGCGGTCATAGATCCTAACCGGTAAGTGAGAATGTCACATACCCCCCACTTCTCACCCCCAAAAAGAATGCATATATATATCGCATAATAATCACAAATGGACGACTATGACCTGGGGAATATCCACACCCTGCTCATTAAGCCAGGATGCTCACCCTCATCGCACACAACTTCCCAATGATAGCAAGGAGGGGGGATGCTTCACTATATGTAGATATACCAACATATAAGGTATACATACATCATCACATCATATAAAGATATACCATAATATAAGGTATACTTGTCACATCATTTTCATATTTATTATACGCCCATTAGCCCAATTTGATTAACATCATTGTTTAGTATATCACTCTATTTAGATACACTAACCATCAAATCTCACACATTAACCCCACTTAGTATACATTATACTATTTCTCACTTGAAGCTCACATGTCGCTTCTAATTATGAATTGTTTCTCAATTCAATTCATTTTAAGGATATTCTTTTATCCTAATGCTCTTCAATTAGCATTTCTCATTGAGTGAGACATCTCCCAAATCAAACATCAATAAGGATATTTCTATATCCATATGCACATCAATAAGCATTTATAATTCTCCATCCATAATAGGGTTCAATTCATTTTATGAACCATTAAAAGTTATCCCATTTGGGATTGGATTCAAAAATCCAATATCACCAAACTTATTATCATACTCCTATATGGATTTAATAATTATCTCCCAATAGAGTCTCCAATCAAGGTGGGCTTCCCCACTTAGAAAGATACCAAAATCTCTAATCGGTAATCCTCAAATTTAGTTAATATGACTCCGAAATTTCTTATAAGGGAAACTCTCTAAAAGTCTCCAAAACATACTCCAAATATCTCCTATAGAGGTTCTCAATCGTTAACCTTGAACAAAACGGGATAAAATTCTCCTTAGAAAAACAATCCCACAAAAGCCCTATTTTCGAATCTGTGGCCATCCCCGATCCTGATCCTTGCGGGCGGGCGCATGGAGGAAAGGATCCTTCGGGTCCCGCGCATCCCTCTCGGGAGCGCTTCGGCCGGCGTCGTTTGTGGTGTGAAAAATGTAGAGAGATTCAGAGTCGCCAGTCTATTTTACTCAAAACAGACAAAAGAAAAAGGGGAAGCCACCCCGAAGAGTGGCATCACAAGACATACTGGTGCATACGAAACCAAGATGATTCGAGAAGGGTTCAGAGGCTTAGATAGGAAATGGGAAGGTGTTAGGCACCCATTCCGCCCTTTCAGTCTCTCATGAATATTTGCTATTTTCCTATATGTTTCCCTCCGTGATATGTGTGCATGTGTATACATATAGAATGGAGGTAGGAATCCTCGACTTGTATCATGGAAAAGATAAAGCGAGTCATCCGTAGGAAGATATAAGAGTAATATTAGAAAAATAAGATTTACGCGATTACCCCTACGTTGATCGTTATAAGGGAACGATAACGCATAAGGGGTAATGCGTTACTAAGAACAAGTATATGTATACTAAAAGAAAAATGGATTTAGAGAAGATAGAAAAATGAGAGAAAAAGTGAGAAAAAGGACTCGAGTCTCGGGTTTTACCCCGAGACGCCTACGTAGCCTATAAAGGCATCAAAGTCCACGTAGTTCGCATGTAAAACGAGGGGTGGGGTTTATCCCATAAATCCAAAATGGGGAATCTCTTATTTGTGTGTGTGTGTGTGTGTGTGTGTAGAAATAGTGTTTTAGTTGTGAGAAAAGTGTGAGGAAAATATGAGAATCCCTTATTTGAATTTATGAGCAAAACCCTCTTTTTCTTATTTTTCGGGTTTTATGAAAATAAAAGATGTGCAATAATACTAAGTAAAAAGTATATTAGGATGTGTGAAATGAGATAATAAAAGTGCTAAGGAAGAAAACAAGTCATTGAGAATTTAAAGAGAGAGTTTGAGAAAGTTGGACCTTCTTGAAGATCTTGAGCTTGATCTTAAATGTTGGGGAGCAGCCCTTGCACTTTGGATGATAATGGAGAGTGGATAATTCACCAAGTTTGATGAAAGGGATGATGAAAAGTGGAAGTAAAAAGGGGATTTGGAAGTTGAAATCCCGCTGCCTTCGAGAGAGGTTTTTGGGATTCGTTGAGAGGGATTTTTATCAGATCTGGGCTCCTCTTGAAAATTAGGTGAAGGCCTCCTTTTATAGACTCAGGTCAGTGCCAATTGGCATAGAGCCCTTCCTGCATATCGGAAGGCAGGTGCCGATAGGCAGGTTCTGGAACCTACCGTTTGGTAGTGTGTTTCAGGCTTTTTCGAAAAATCGACCGCCGAGGGAAAATCATTGGTTAGAATCGTGCATGGGGTATACCATTGGAAAGGTAATTTAGATACCTTCGAAAGTCCTTTAGGCCGCTCTCGGGTTCGGGAGTTGACTTTGGGTCAAATATGGCTCGAAAGCGTTTGTCGGTCCATTAGACGGGGAATCATTCGGACGCAAACGGATCGTTCATTCGCATGGTAAATCCTAATCATGCACGGGGCATACTGTTGGAAAGTCTAGTAGATTTACTTCGACATTTCAAAGAGTTTGACCCGGTTTGGAGAGTTGACTTTGGTCAATCGGGCCCGGGAAGCGCTCGGTGGCCTCCCGGAGTCAAACGGAGCGTTCGTCCGCATGGAAAGTCGAAATAGCGCACGGGGTGGACCATTGGAAAGGGTATTTAGGGCCCTTTGAAGATTCATTCAGCCTCAGTTGAGCTGAAGATTTGCATAGGTCAAACAGAGCTCGGGAGCGCCCGATGGCCTCTAAGTCAGGTTTCGAACGCAAACGGACCGTTCGTCCTCATGGTAAGTCTGAATTGCGCACGGGGCAGACCGTTGGAAAGGTTATTTAGTTCCCTTCAAAGATTTATTCAGTCTCAGTTGAGATGAAGAGTTTCACTTTTGGGTCAAACTGAGTCGGGGAGTGCCCGATGGCTTTCAGGTTAGTACTTGGGACGTGACCTGACCTGGGTTTACAGTTATGAAGGGAGGTACTAGGGACCTAAGGAGAGTCAGGGGGTAATAGAATGGGGTGTCTACATAGCCCCTCGATGGGTGAGTTTGGAACAAATGATGACCATCGAATAGACACCACATGATGCTTTTGAGGGAGTATGATCGATTCAGAGGGTTGAGGTCGATTCTGAGGACCTAAGGAGTGTGATGGGAATGATCAATTCTGCGGATCAAAGCCAAATCTGCGGGCTTAGGGCAAAGGTCTAGCGAGGTCAATTCTGACCTAAAGAGTGGTGACGATCGAGGACCGAGGTCAATTCTGACCTAACTTAGGTGACGATCCAAGACCGGGGCCAATTCTGACCCAAGAGTGGTGACGACCGAGGACCAAGGTCAATTCTAACCTAACTCAGGTGACGATCCAAGACCGGGGCCAATTCGGACCCAAGAGTGGCAACGATCGAGGACCGAGGTCAATTCTGACCTAACTTAGGTGACGATCCAAGACCGGGGCTAATTCTGACCCAAGAGTGGTGACGACCGAGGATCGAGGTCAATTCTGACCTAACTTAGGTGACGATCCAAGACCGGGGCCAATTCTGACCCAAGAGTGGTTGAGGATTAGATTTCGGTTATGCTGGGGAAAGAGATTTGTGATTCTGATCTGAGCTGGGGAGCTAATAGTTGGGGAAGCTTTATAGGAGACCTCGTAGGGGGGGAACAACCTATTTTGGGTGCTGTAAGAGAATTCCGCTGGGGAAGTGATCAGGTGAGCCTTAGGGATTTTTCGGAGCTTTGTCGGGAGGGGTTTTTCGGAGCTTTTGAGGATTCTGCTGGGGAAGAGGGGTTTCACTTGAGGAAATGCAAAATTTTCTTTGTAGAATGGCTCTAAATCCCTCCCGGGATTTTTGGGAATTTTTGTACGAAATTTTAGGAGGGGTGTCGGTCGGCATAGTATGAAGGGTGCCATTCGGCAATGGCACAGACGTTTTGGGCTACCTCGAGAAGGCAAGGGGTCAGTGTCGATCGGTATGGTGGGGGGTGATGCTGATCGGCATGGCGTTTGGCCTCCTATATAAAGGGGGCGAATCCCCTCATTTTTTCACAACTTCTTTTGCTTTCTCTCCTTCTGTGATTCTTCTGCAAATTGTTTTAGCGTTCCGATCTTTAAGAAATGGCCGCCTTTGTGAGCACTGCAATCCACCGGGAGTGATTGACCGTTGATGATTGGGCGAATGTGGAGTGGAGGGCTAGGATGCCTATTGCTTTCCTTTGATGCGTTTGAGCCTATCGCGGATGAGCGGACTTTGCTGCGGGAGCCATCGCGTCATCGCTCTACGAGAGTGATCCCCGACGGTTATGTAAGTAACCCTACCTTTGGCATTCTTCTCTTTTTGGTGGTTTTTCTTGTTTGACTTTTGATGAGGCTTTTCTTTTTGCCAGTCTGATATCTCTTTGAAGAACATGCGTGCCCGTGGGACAACGGGGCTTAAGGATGTCTGGGAGCATCTCCCACCTGTGGTGCGTTGGATGGTATCATCAGCAGGTTTTGGGCGATTGGCATCGATGCTGGATGAGACGCCTCGTTTGACAGCGATCTTGTGTGCCTTGGGAGAGAGGTGGTGGGACACTACCCACACCTTTCATTTTGGATTCGAGGAGATTACGGTGACTCCCATAGACATGCAGCAGTTGCTGGGCCTGGATTGTGATGAAGAGCAGATAGAGGTGGATCGCTCTTTACGGGTGAGATCGGAGGCAGTGCGTACGGCACTTGGTGATGTGGGGAGGATAGTCTCCGGGGATTCCAACCGGTTGTCCTTGTTGAAGGATGTTTTGCTGAGCAGGGTGATTGATGTGGAGGACGGGCTGCAAGTGAGGCAGATGGCCCGATTATTCATTTTGCTAGTGTTGGGAGGTTTCATGATGGCGTCGAGTGGCGACGTCATTCATTTGTGGTTTCTGTCGTACTTGAGGATGTTTTCGAATATCCTTTTCTATGATTGGGGAAGTCTGACCTTGGCGACCCTTTACTTTTCTCTGGATGCATTTAGCCGGTGCTGCCAGCAGACCTTTACTGGGGCCACGTACCTTCTTGAGGTATTCTTCAGTTTGTGCATTTTTTTTCATGCATTCGCATTTTCCTTTCATGCATTCGCATTTTCCTTATGTGTCTCTTTTTTGATTGTGAATTAAGACGTGGTTCTATGAGGTGATTGGGTGCAATACCCCGCTGATTGCTTTGAATGACGACACTGTTGGGGACTTCTGTCACTTGTATCGATGGCGTAAGGCCAATCGGCAGTCGAAGGGATCTCTCCCCCTGGAGGCGGTACGTCAGGTCTTGAATGACCTGACCAGTGGTAGGGTAAGACTCTTTCCATTTCAGTCTTAGTTTTTACACCTTTTGATCTTATATTGATTTGTGCTTGCTTGGAGATTTTCAGGTGACCTTTTATCCCTGGGGGATAGCCATTCAGGATGCGGGGGTGACCGGGGTGAACGCGCGGATGAGGCGTTTGCTGGCTCATGAGTTCGGCCATTCCTGGTATCTCGGGGAGAGGGTAGTTCGTCAGATTGACGAGGAGGAGGTGATGGTGCCACCTGCATAGCCTCCTACGTCTATGAGGCAGGAGCGACTGATGTTGGAGGATGAGAGGATCGCGGGGATGATTGGAGAGTCCCACTTGCTGTACACCGATACGGCCGCGTCGTATGACTATATGGATTTTGTGACGAGCTGGTTGATGGCGCCCAGCATATATGATGCGCTGCCCTTCCCTCCGGCAGGTTCGAGTCGGGCGTTGGGGTCTTCCCACAGTGGTGGTGGTCCGTCGGTATCTGCGGCGGTGGAGACCTCGGAGGTCCCTTTTGTGCGGTTGCATACCCCTTCGTACAACATTCGGAAGGCTGATGGAGGGATGGTGCCTATACTGCACCGTCCTCATGCGATGGATCCGAAGGAGTTGGGTTTGACAGAGGAGGTCCTTCGACCTGCGGTATACCTTTTTGTTCCTCTCTTTCTTTTCTGTTTTGGTCATTCCTGTTTTGATACTGATTTTGCCTTTCCTTGCAGCAAGTCCGGGTGTCGACCACTTGGCACAGGGACATTAGAGATTGAATATCTTCGATGACTGCCCATTTTCGGGATGCGGTTCCCATTCCTTCTTGCCTGGTTCCGTCTGCTTCGTCCGGAGAGGACTCGGGCTCGAGTAGTGGTGGTGCGTCGTCTCGCCGCAGGGGGAAGAGAGCCCGTCGAGGGGGTGGAAGCTCTTGAGAGAGAGGGGGGGGGGGGGGGAATGAAATGTGGGTTCAGGATGAGTCCCATTATTTTTGGCTTTTCTTTTCTTGTTTCCTGCAAAACTGATGTAACACAGAACACAAATATATGCAATGCAATGGGAGTTTTTTTATTATTATCTTTTATTAATGATGAATGAATGCATGCGCATGCACTTTTTACTTTGCTACTGAGACCGTAAAAAAGGATTTTTTTTTTTTTGGGGGGGGGGGGAATTTTCGAAGGAAAGATTTTATTTAAAAGGGGAATCCTATAAGGAGAAAACAGGATTCTTGAAATTCTTTTGAGAATATCAATTTATTTTTATTGAGTTTTCTGATTTGACAAAAGAGGAAAGGAGGAAATTTCCAAAAATGGGGGGTTGCCGATCGGCAAGCACCCTGACCTGCCTATCGACAGTTTAGTCCAGTCCCATCATTTGAAGGATTTGATTGGTACCGTGTGGGTTAGGATTCCCTCCGATTTCTGCAGGGATTATGTCCCTTGTGAGGATTTTTAAGTATAAAAAGGGAGAAGGGTGGAGTGTTCTCATCACACCTTTGCATCCTCATCTGCCTACCCATTATCTATAGTGTTGCAAGATGGCTCTCCCTGGTAGCATTGAGGTTGTCAATTACCTCAAAGCCTTGGAAGTTATGTGCTCTTATAATGTCGACTATGATGCCTTCAACATGCGTCGAGTCTCCTTGTGGCGCAATCGGCCTTTTGAGTGGAATATGCTGATAACGGTGGTACAATTCTGGTACCCCAAAGACCATGTATTCCGCTTTGGGTTGGAAGAAGTTTGTCCTACCTACGAGGAATTTTCTACCATACTGGCTGTGAATCCCAGTGTTGTTACTGCTTTGCCCAAATTTTCCCGTTCTCCTAGGGATTTCTTGGATGGGCTTCTTCACATCTCACCTTTGGCGGCCAGGTCATTGGTTGCTGGAGGAATGATCTCCCTCCCGGCGGTGCTGCAGTCCGTGAATTTGCGGGAAGTAGGTGATGCCGGCTATGCTGGAGCCGTGGTTCTGGGCCTAGTTTCAAAACTGTTGTTGGTGACTGGGGAGGTGCAAGTGGACCCATAACTTGAAGCCATTACTTCATGGATGTCATACCGTCGCAATCCTGCGGAGGTGATATTGGCGGAGACTCTGAATAGCCTGGATGCCTGGAGAGAAGGTCGTTCTGACTTTTAAAGGGGTAGCCCTGTGATGCTGTTCATGTGGTTGTCTGAAAGATTTCGCTTGTCGACTCCTCCAGAATATCCTTTGTCGGCTGTACCCAACTTTTTTTCGCGCTACTTCATCTGCGTTGGCCTGTATGTTGAGAACTGGGAGAATTGGTTTGTGGAGCACGGGGCTTGTGGGCTGTATTGGTCTATGCCTTGGTGGGGACAGTTGCAGCCTGTTCTGGAGCTAGGAGAGTATTCATATGTGCGGCTGGTTGGTCTGAGATAGACCTCTTTTTATTTCCCTTGGCGGCTTCTGCGCCAATTTGGCTGGGTGCAGTTCGTGCTCCCTCGGACCTCAAATTTCTTTCCAGTTGAAGATTTGACTGAGCGCCTGCGTCTGTTGCTTGGGTCTCTGTGGGAAAATCGGCATCCGTCGACCCGTCCTTCTCAGTCTGTCAGGAAGGTTTGCCATGTCCCCAAAGATTATATGAGGTGGTTGTGGAGGAAAGTAGTCAGCAAGATGTTGGCAGTAGAGACTGGTCAAAGATGGTTTGTTTTATCTGACTCTATGGAAGGGGGTGTTGTGGTCTTTTCGATGATGGTTAAGGCTCATCGATCCATGAAATGTTTGCGGCACTCTATTCAGGCAGGGGAAACTTGGTGTCCTCAGGATGTAGATGATGAGGGTGCAGGCTCTTCGGGTAGCTGTGGGTAGGACTCATGGGGAGTTTATTTATGTAATAGGGAATGTATGCGGGGATTTTATTTGGCTTTTTATGGTGGCGGGGAAGGGAGTTATCCGTTCCTTTTTCTTATGTAATCCGTACTGTAATTTCTTATTAATGAAATAAACAAGTTTCTGATCATCCAGCTGTGCCTTTTGATGAGTTTTGTATTTTGAATTATCTATACTGATCGCTAAGGCATACATAATCCTTTTGTTCAAATAATTTTAGAATGAACCGTCGTTCTCGGAGGTAAGAAAAGAATAGTATTTTGTGAAAAATAATGGGATGCACTCATGTGAGGAGTATGAGCTGCCTACGTACCTCTGGGGTTTTTGAAAAGTTTTAAAATAGTTTTTGTAGATGATCAGGCCCACGTAGTCCTGGGTAGAGGGAAATGAAGAGTTTTTTTTTTAGAATAGAAAGTGGATGAGAAGAGTCGTAGTGCGTCGAGATTTCGGACTAGGGGTAGAATTTTTTGAGACGGTCCAGATTGACTGGACGAGCCATCTCTTCCCCATCCAGGTCAGTGAGCATGGCTGCACCACCGGATAAGATTTTCTTCATAATATAGGGGCCGCTCCAATTGGGCTTGAATTTCCCTATGGGGTCCCATATGGGTTCTATTATCTCTTTGAGGGCTAAATCCCCCTCCCGGACACCGCGGTCCTTGACTCTCTTGTTGAATGATCGCGCTATTCGGCGATGGTACCCCTGTATGTGATAAAGATCTTTTAATATTCTTTCATCTAGGAGGGCTATCTCATCAAGACGGTTTTGGCACCGGTCTTCTTCACTAACCTTGCTTTCGAGCATGATGCATAGAGAGGGTATTTCCAGCTCCACAGGGAGGACTGCTTCCATGCCGTAGACCATGGAGTAAGGGGTAGGCCCTGTAGAGGTTCGATAGCCCCAGAGGGCATATGGGATCTGGTCGGCCCAATCCCTATAGCTTTCGGTCATCTTATTGATGATGGCTTTGAGGTTCTTGTTGGCGGCTTCAACTGCACCATTGGTCTGAGGTCGGTAGGGAGAAGATTTGTGTCTCTGAATCCCGTACTCGTTGATAACTTCTGTGACTTCTGCTTCGAAGTGTAACCCGTTATCTGACACTAGCTCATGCGAGACCCCATATCGACAGATGATATTCTTCTTGGTGAATTTGGCCACTTTCTTGGCGTTCAACACTGCGTATGACTCAGCTTCGACCCATTTGGTGAAGTAATCGATGGCGACCAGGATGAACTCATGTCCGTTTGAAGCCTTTGGTGTAACCTTCCCTATGATGTCGATACCCCAGATGGAGAACGGCCAGGGAGAGGTCATGTTGTATAACTCTCGCGGAGGCAAGTGTTGAAGATTGGACAATTATTGGCATTTGAGGCATCTCCAAACATAGGCGGTGCAATCCTGGGTCATGGTGGTCCAGTAGTAGCCCTGTCGGATGATCTTCTTGGCGATCATGTGACCATTCATGTGGGGTCCGCACTCCCCGCTGTGGATTTTTTGCATTATTTTCTCAATCTCAGCCCCTGCGATGCAGTGTAAATGAGTTCCATCGAAATTCGTCTTGAGTGGAGCTTTATGGCAGATGATGTACTAGGCGGCCAGTCTTCGAAAGGTTGTTCGGTCCTTCTTGTTGGAACCCTCGGGATACCTACCATGTTTGAGGAGGCACCGGATATCATAGTACTAATAATTGGCTGGTTCGGGATCTTCGGTAGAGATAAGATCCACATGGCAGCAATGGGTTGGTTTGTCTTGCTTTTGAACTAGGAAGGGGGTTATTGTTATTCCCTCGGGCATGTCGACCATGGAGGCTAAAGTGGCGAGAGCATCGGCTAGGTTATTCTTTGCTCGGGGTAGGTATTGGAAGGTGATATCTCATAATTGGGAGGCTAACTCTTCTAATTGGGCATGAAAGGGTTGGAGCTTTTCGTCCTTGACTTTCCACTTTCTGAGCACTTGACCGATGATGAGGGAAGAATCCCCGTAGACATCAAGGTGTTGAATACCCTTTTCAAGAGCAACTTTGAGGCCCACTGTGCATGCCTCCTATTCCGTCATGTTGTTGGTGCAAGGGAAATCCAATTTCATGGTGATGGGAGTGTGGGAGTCATCTGGGGCGACCTGAAGTATCCCAATGCCATATCCCTTTTTATTGGCAGTGCCATCAAAGAACATTTTCCATCGAAGGCGATCTTGAGTGGTGCAGAGGATATTTTCATCTGGGAATTCGGAGATCCAAACATCTGCTTCTTCTACAGGGTAGTCAGCAAGGTAGTCAGAGATGGATCTTCCTTTAACAGCTTTATGTGTGATGTACACGATATCGAACTCGGTTAGGAGCATCAACCATCGGGCCATTCGGCTGGATAAGGCGGGTTTATCAAGCAGGTATTTAATGGGATCCATTTGGGATCAAATTTTGATAGGGAAGGCGAGCATGTAGTGTTGCAACTTTGGGTGACCCAGACAAGTGCGACACATGCCTTTTCTAAAGTAGTGTAGTTGACCTCGTACCCGACCAATTTGCGACTGGCATAATAGATGGCTCTTTCTTTACGGGAGTCTTCAAGGTATTGGGATAGCAAAGCCCCGGTTACAGTGTCGGTTATGGTTAGGTATAGGAGTAAAGGGAGACCAGACTGTGGTGCCATAAGTACTGGAGGTTGGGTCAGGCATTGTTTGATTCTATCAAAATATTCTTGGCAGGCCTCGTTCCAAACCTTGGTTGAATCCTTTCGGAGGAGCTTGAAGATTGGTTCACAGATGGAGGTTAGTTGGCTGATGAACCGACTGATATATTATAATTTCCCAAGAAAACCTCGGACTTCGTTCTCTGTTCGGGGTGGTGGCATCTCAAGTATGGCCTTCAGCTTTGCAGGATCTGCTTCTATCCCTTTTTTACTGACCATGAATCCCAAGAGTTTTCACTTTGTAACGCCGAAGACCCACTTCTGTGGATTAAGTCGCATCTGATATTGTCGCAGTCGTTCGAAGAACTTTCGGAGAGCGGGAACATGACCTTCTCTAGTTTTGGACTTGATAATCATATCATCCACATAAACCTCGACCTCTTTATGAATCAAATCGTGCAGGATGGTTGTGGCAGCCCTTTGGTAGGTAGCCCCAGCATTCTTGAGACCGAATGGCATAACGGTGTAGCAAAAGGTTCCCCGTGGGGTGATGAATGCGGTTTTTTCTTAGTGGTCTGGGTGCATCTTGATTTGGTTGTATCCGGCAAACCCGTCGACGAATGACTTGAGAGCATGATTGGCTGTGTTGTCCACGATCATGTCGATGTTGGGTAGCGATAATCATCCTTCGGAGAAGCTTTGTTTAAATCTCGGTAGTCTACACACATTCGAACCTTTCCTCCTGATTTTGGTACAGGTACAATGTTGGCTAGCCATGTGGGATATTCGATCACTCGAATGAAACCCACGTTTAACTGTTTGACCACCTCTTCTTTGACCTTGAGCGACCATTCGGTGCAGAGTTTTCTCAGTTTTTGTTTAACTGACTTGTAATCTGGGAGAGTGGGGATCTCGTGCTGTGCTATTTCAGGATCGATGCCGGGCATATCATCATGGGACCATGCGAAAACATCTACGAACTCCTTCAGCAATTCTTCGAGTTGTGCACGCTCATGCTCGTCAAGGGTGGCCCTTATCCTAATCTCGCGCAGTTGGATACTAGAACCGAGATTAATAACAACAGTCTCTTTTTCATTAACTTGAATGCGGTTATGTTGTTTATTATTAACCTTATTTAGATCAGTTAAGAATTGTTCATTTGCAAAAATCATCACCATCAAAAGTTCGATTAGAATCTAAACAATTAATGTAAGGCACAACAAGATACTCAAAATCTTCGTTTATTTCATTGATAGGAAAAACAGCATTGAGAACCTCATCAAAAGAGGTCTCTATTACATTTGAGCAAGGATAGACAACATAAGAAGAAATAGGGTAAATATTGGGGTTAGGGGAGATTTCAAGAGGTAGAACTGGCACAGCATGCCAGTTGAGGAGAGGTGTATCAGCAGCTTTAATCAGACGGGATGGGTCCGTTGATGTAGTGCCTGAATGAACCATACAGAGTGCCAGCCCCAGCATCTGTAAGTTGAAGGAATCTTCAAAATCACTTTCCTCGGTCTCTTCGATATCTTTGATGAGCGGTTGTACGCGGTGTGGGAAACTTTCTGCCCATGGGTAGCTATCTTGGAAAAAGATCTCCATTCCAGGCTTCATCTTCTTGTCTATGTGGTCGTACCATGGTTCTGGAAAACTGCAAAAGGGTAAATCCTCACCTTCTTTGATGAATCGTCCATTTAAGGAGTCTCCTGAGATAGTTCGGATACAGTTTAATCCTCTCTTTGGTCGAGACTGGAGGATCATTCTGATCTCTTGTATTGATGGTTAATACCCCAAGCCGCAAGGAGGGAAAGCTTTCTTCAGTTTGATGGGCTCAAGTATCCCTTGCTGCCTTTGCCCTAGCCCCAGTCCGGACATAAAGTGCATGTTTCTGAACATCTGAATCACATTGACATTGCCATGAGGGTCATATTCTGGACAAACCCTTTCTTTGAAACCGTCCCCTGTCGGGAGTAGGAATGGCTTGACTCGAAATCCTGATAGGAGCATATCATTTGACCCGTGCTGTATCTCAAAAATTGGACTGCTGGTGCTTGCACTCTCGACATTTTTGTCGTCGCCCAAAATGGTGATGACTCGCCCGTCGGCGAAGAACTTCAATTTCTGATGGAGTGAGGAAGACACACCCTTGATATTATGGAGCCAAGGGCGTCCGAGCATCAGGTTGAAACAAGATGGGATGTCTATGACTTGGAATTCAATGTTAGGGTTTATAGGTCCAACCCCTATTGCAAGTTTTATGGATCCCATCACCTCGCGATGGGTATTATCGTAGGCACGAACAGCGGCGGAGGTTGGAGCGAGGTCACTTTCTTTCAGGCCTAAACACTTGAAGGTTCTCAATGTGCAAACATTCAAGGAGGATTCGTTATCGACAAGAGAGAGTGGCACGGCCTTTCCCACAACTTTGACGAAGATGTTGAGTGCGTGATTGTGATTCGGCCCAATTCTAGGGATTTCATCTTCAGAAAATGATAGCATTCGGGTAGAGGTTAAGGATCCGACCAGATTTACCGCCTCCTCTGGTGTGGTAGAGGGAGGTACTATAGGTCCAGTAAGTAATTTGATTAAAGCATTTCTGTGTAGCTGGGAAGACATGAAAAGCCCCCATAGAGTGATGTTAGCTTGAGTTTTCTTCAGTTGATCAAGGATCTTGCTCTCCTCAATGGTCACCTCTGGCATAGGAAGGTTTTCAACGCCCTTCCCCTTATCATTTGCTGGTAGTGATCTTGGAACTTGGTAATGTCTCCCTGATCTGGTCATGTAATTTACTGAAGAAGGAAAAAACATAAATCCCGTTTCCTCGTCAATCTCAGGTTGCTCTGCCACCCTGTCTATTTCTCCGAGGAGTTCTTCAAATGAGATCATCCCACATATGTCGACTACTGGGCCAGCTCTTCCTGAAGCTCGTTCTTCGCTCAAATATTCGAATCCTTCCCCCCATCCGGTGGTAACAATTTTATCTTTCCCTGTAAAGTCGATGCATTCCACAACTTTAACGGCTTCTTCATACAAGTTCTCCCATTCTGTGGGGATATGTGTGATTGAAGGGACTAAGCGCCCTTGTAGCTTCAAAGTGTCAAGTAACCCGGCGATACTGCAAATACTATTGGTTTGCCTGAATAATTCTGCCATAGTCTGGACAACATCATCTAAGCTGACTTTGTCGGTTGGTACCACCCATCTGTCTGAACCTCGGGCCCATTTCCGTGCTTCCAAAAATAGTGTACTGAATCTCTGGCAATCGATGACCATCTGTGAGGGAAATTTCAGCCCGAATTCTAGGAGTTGGTTTAACACCTCTGACAATTCCATACCTCCATTTTCAGAACGGGTACGGACAGCGATGCATGCTCTGGTAAGGAGTGATAGTGCCTTATCAGCGGGGCTAGTACCGTGTAGGAGGAAATATGGGCAAATTTGAAGAGGTTTAGGAGGGTATAGGGGTGTGATTTGGGTTGATGGATCGAAACTCGGGTTTTCTTTTAAGAAGATGGCATTGGTGTGATTTGGGAGTGGGTCGTGAGTAGTGTTTGGCTTAGGATTGGCTGGTGGGGTGATGGTACCCCGGTCAATGAGATCTTGGATTACGTTTCGGAGGTGAAATCACTGGTCGGTGGTATGGCCAGCAGTTTGGTGGAAGGCACAATGAGCATCGATCTTGAAGTTTCTTGGGAGTGAATTTGGCAATGGACATGGATCCAAGGGTTTGATGAGGTTTCGGCTTAACAGGGCTTGGTAAACTTTGGAGAGGGGAGCATGAAGCTCAGTGTATTCCCTTCGGACGGAAGCAGGGCGGCTTTTTTGTGCCCATGATGTGGTTGGTTGAGAGATGGTTGAGACTGTAGCATTGTCAGGCTTGTCATATTTTCTAGGGGTGAACTGTCCGGACACCTTCTTTGGTTCAATTTTTGCTTTAACGAGGCTTTCCTCGATTTCCACTCCAGCCTCTCCGAGAGCTATGAAGTGGGGATAGTATTGTCCTCCCATCGTCGCTCGGACATGGGGCAAGAAGTTCTTCACTATGTTGACATGTTCTTCCTCGGATGGCCGATTAGTCATGGTAGTTGCTCGCTCCCTCCACCGAGTTATGAAGTTACTGACTGATTCCCCAGGATTTTGTTTGAGCAGCTCTAAATCACGTCGGGTGACCTCAATCTCTTCCTTGTATTTGTACTGCGATATGAATTCTCGGGCTACATCCTCCCAGCTACGGATTCTGGATTCCTCGAGGGATAAAAACCTTTGGAGGGCACTATCCTTCAAAGTTTGCGAAAATAATTGGGCCATCACCTCTTCAAAAGCCCCTAGTAGAGTCATGGAACGATGATAACTGCGAAGATGAACAATTGGGGGACCACTCCCCCCGAACTTCTCGATATTTGGCATCTTGAACTTCTTCGATAACCTCGCTTTAGGATAAGGAGACATGTGGGTGTAGTCCATGTAATTCCCAGAGATCCTGACTTGGTAAAACTTCTTGGTGAGCATCTTGAGATCCACTTTGACTTTATTCAACTCCTCCTCCTTTGGATCAGCGACCACAGGCAGGTTAGCCATAGGCTGGGTAATGTTTGGCATTGGAAGCTGGGCAGGCGGAGGCCCATTGGCAGGAGGGGCACGTGGAGCGTGCTGATATTCTTCCGGGACCCAGATAGGCTTGGGTGGACCCATAGCACGAGGGAACAGGGCCTCGGGCTCTTGAGGAATAGGAACTTGGTTTCGTTACATTTCTCGGACCTCAGCTTGGAGGTTGTCAATCTTGGCCACGAGCTGAGCTAGGAATGTCGGCAGATCCGATTGTATGACTGGTGCTTGATCTACATTCTCCATGGAAGATGGATGGATTTCGGACTCGGAAGAAGTAGTAGAGGAGCGGATGAAACTTCGGGGTGATTTGACTGAAGACCGAAGCCAATAGGGAGCCAGGCCAAGGGCTTGTAATCGACCTGAGAAGGCGTAGGATAAGATTTATTTTTGAGAAAAAGGGAAGAAACTTTTTTTAGATTTTTGATAAAGAAGGGAGAAATGTTTTTGGATTTTTAATAAAGAAGGGAGAAATATTTTTGGAGACGGAACTCAGCATGATTATTATGATTATTATGTTCTCACTTGTATTTAATTCTCCTAAATGCAATACCGGACGGAACCCGAGCCTGGAAAAGTGGGGTTTTTAATATATGCAAAGCTACGGTTTGGACTTGTAACCAGGCTCAAGGACAGGGTCCCGTTTTGAAAAATGCGCGAAAATTGGGTGGCAGGTCGACTCAGAATTTCGACAGAGTTTCGGGTTGAAAGCGGCAATTTAAAGTGCGTGTCCTAAGTCTGGCACCTATATGCGGGTATGCAGTTGGTTGGGTGAATCGGCATGGGTTCCCCCCTTTGGCGTGACTTCCACGATATACGTCTTGCTCTTGCGGGCAATCGGTACGTGTGAACAAGCCATTTGATACACCTGAGTGTACGTGAATTGCCTCACCATATACCTTGTGGGGGTGGTACGTGTGAGAGAGAATTCGATATACTCGACGTACGTGAACGAATTCCCTGTGATATACCTCCCGTCATGACTTCGGTCAAGCGGTACGATGCGGGGGAACCGTTCGATATACGTCAAAGGTACTTGTCCAATGGAAGGTGAGAGTCATATCGCTTAGGCTAACTGCGACCTGCCGGACTAGAGCCCATCACGAAGTGACCCTCCAGTTACTGGGTAAAATTTAGTCAATAGCAATGCTCTTTGGTGATATCGTGTGAATCATTCATGATTCTCTTATTAGTATCTTATGCTGAGAATGCCTTTCTTGATTATGCCAAATAAGGAACAAAGTACAAGTACCCCAAAAGGTACACCAAGTATAGATGGGTGATGTGTGTAACATGGGGATATACATGTGATCCTAGGTGCACGTGGTGCGAAGTGTACATGGAGAATTTTCTACAAGTGTGTGAACATAAGCGTAAGCATGGGATACATGTGAGAAAGGGGAATAGGCAGATATGGGGGGAAACATAAACAAATATAGCATCCATGTAAATAGAGTCAAGCCCACAAGCAAAAACACATATCCCCAGCAGAGTCGCCACTGTGGCCATCCCCGATCCTGATCCTTACGGGTGAGCGCGTGGAGGAAAGGATCCTTCGGGTCCCGCGCATCCTTCTCGGGAGCGCTTCGACCGGCGTCGTTTGTGGTGTGAAAAATGTAGAGAGATTCAGAGTCGCGAGTCTATTTTACTCAAAACAGACAAAAGAGAAAGGGGAAGCCACCCCGAAGAGCGACATACAAAGGCATACTGGTGCATACGAAACCAAGATGATTCGAGAAGGGTTCGGAGGGTTAGTTACGAAATGGGAAGGTGTTAGGCACCCATTCCGCCCTTTCGGTCTCTCATAAATATTTGCTATTTTCCTTTATGTTTCCCCCGTGATATGTGTGCATGTGTATATATATATAGAATGGAGGTAGGAATCCTCGACTTGTATCATGGAAAAGATAAAGCAAGTCATCCGTAGGAAGATATAAGAGTAATATTAGAAAAATGAGATTTACGCGATTACCCCTACGTTGATCGTTATAATGGAACGATAACGCATATGGGGTAATACGTCACTAAGAACAAGTATATGTATAATATAAGAAAAATGGATTTAGATAAGATATAAAAATGAGAGAAAAAATGAGAAAAAGGACTCGAGTCTCGGGTTTTACCCCGAGACGCCTACGTAGCCTATAAAGGCATCAAATCCACGTAGTTCGCATGTAAAACGAGGGGTGGGGTTTATCCCATAAATCCAAAATGGGTAATCTCTTATTTTTGTGTGTGTGTGTGTGCGTGTGTGTGTGTGTGTGTAGAAAAAAGTGTTTTAGTTGTGAGAAAAGTGTGAGGAAAATATGAGAATCCCTTATTTGAATTTATGAGCAAAACCCTCTTTTTCTTATTTTTTGGGTTTTATGAAAATAAAAGATGTGCAATAATACTAAGTAAAAAGTATATTAGGATGTGTGAAATGAGATAATAAAAGTGCTAAGTAAGAAAACAAGTCATTGAGAATTCAAGAGAATTTAAAGAGAGAGTTTGAGAAAGTTGGACCTTCTTGAAGATCTTGAGCTTGATCTTGAATGTTGGGGAGCAGCCCTTGCACTTTGGATGATAATGGAGAGTGGCTAATTCACCAAGTTTGATGAAAGGGATGATGAAAAGTGGAAGTAAAAAGGGGATTTGGAAGTTGAATGTAACAACCCGCGTAATTTTGGGCTATTTTAATTAATTTCTGAAAATGGAGGAAAATAAAGTTTTTGATAAAATTATTTTTATTGCTCAAATATGTTGGCTATTATTTTTAAAGGCGAGAATTTCAAACGGTTTCGAAATCGGAGTTAAAACGGATTTTAAAATGTTTTTAACTCTTGGAGTTGTTTTGACTTCCAACTCTTCATTTATTTGCCTTATTTAAAGGAGTCTTTTGGATTCCAACTTTTCATTTCTTTGCACTATAACAGGAAGTCATGGGCAAGCCTTTTAACCTACTTTTGGCACGAATTTTGGCAGCAAATATATTTTATATTCCTCTTGTTTTTATATACACATTGGCCCTTGAGATTTGTGAGTTCCAACCTTAGATTAGAGGTGTTCTTGGGGCTATTTTGTTGGAGGTTCTTGGAGGAGCTTTTGTAGATCTTTTGTGTTGATCTTGAGGATGTGATCGTTGGTTTCTCATCATGGTTTGAGGTATGGGGTTTTACACAATATGCTCCTTAAATCTCGCGAGTGTCATTCTCTTTGAATTCTTGTTTAATTGAACTCATATTTGAATTGATAAATTCATTGAAATCTGGAAAATAGTTGTTGAAATTATTTTGATTCATGTGGTATCATATATTGTTGATGAGCACGTTGTCATGAGATTTTAATATGGCACGGATGTTGGGCACCCGCCAAAATTCCTGTTTCCCGGGCTATGTCTTGATAAAGCATATACGGATGTGGTGAGGCTTGGTGACCCGGTTAAAGTGTTGTTGAGAAATTATATTGATAAATGCTTTGAGATTCGTATTTTGATTTGAATATTCGTACTCGTGTTGTTACGCTTTATTCATCGCTAATATTTGTTGAGCATCTTTCCTGTCGTATTGTGTACTTCCCCATATTTTCTTTTAGTGGCAGGTTAGCGCGGATTTTGGGGCGCTATGGAGATTGATTTTAGCAAGGATTGTATGGGAAAGATCTGCATTATTTTGATGTATAGAGCTTTAGAGATTTGCATTTTTATTCGAGTTAGATAGTTGTAATTTTAATTCGAGAGAATTGTTGTAATTGAAGAGATTAAGATTAGTGGATTTATATTATTGTGGGTTTATTTAGATGCTCTATACCTTGTCACTTGTGGATTTGGATTTATTTTATCGCATTAGCGCTCCGTTCGCTCTCCCCGGGCGGGCGGGGTGTTACATTGAAATCACGCTGCCTTCGAGAGAGGTTTCTGGGATTCGTTGAGAGGGATTTTTATCAGATCTGGGCTCCTCTTGAAAATGAGGTGAAGGCCTCCATTTATAGGCTCAGGTCAGTGCCGATCGGCAAAGATACCTTCCATCCTATCGGTAGGTAGGTACCGATAGGCAGGTTCTGGAACCTGCCGTTTGGCAGTGTGTTTCAGGCTTTTTCGGAAAATCGGCCACCGAGGCCAAACCGTTAGTCAGAATCGCGCACGGGGTATACCGTTGGAAAGGTAATTCAGAGACCTTCGAAAGTCCTTTGGACCGCTCCCGGGTTCGGGAGTTGACTTTGGGTCAAATATGGCTCGGAAGCGTTTATCGGTCCATTGGACGGGGAATCATTCGGACGCAAACGGATCGTTCGTCCGCATGGTAAATCCGAATCGCGACGGCGCATACCGTTGGAAAGTTTAGGAGATGTACTTCGATATTCCAAAGAGTTTGACCCGGTTTGGAGAGTTGACTTTGGTCAATCGGGCCCGGGAAGCGCTCGGTGGCCTCCCGGAGTCAAACGGATCATTCGCCCGCATGGAAAGTCGGAATCGCGCACGGGGCGGACCATTGGAAAGGGTATTCAGGGCCTTTTGAAGATTCATTCATCCTCGGTTGAGTTAAAGAGTTGACATAGGTCAAACAGAGCCCGGGAGCGCCCGGTGGCCTCTAGGTCAGGTTTCGGACGCAAACAAACCATTCGTCCTCATGGTAACTCGGAATCACGCGCAGGTCAGACCGTTAGAAAGGTTATTCAGTGACCTTCTAAGATTCATTCAGTATCAATCGAGACGAAGAGTTTGACTTTTGGGTCAAACTGAGCCGGGGAGTGCCCGATGGCTTTCAGGTCAGTACTCGGGACGTGACCTGGGTTTACAGTTATGAAGGGAGGTACTAGGGACCTAAAGAGATTCAGGGGGTAATAGAATGGGGTGTCTACAGAATCGATTCAGACCAATTCTGAATCGATTCGGCCCAGTGAATCGATTCGACCATGAAGGCGAATCGATTCGGGTCATCAGACCTGGGACTCTGTCTCAGGCCGAATCGATTCGGTCACTCAGACCTGGGCACCTGCATATTTCCGAATCGATTCGGCTAGGGGACCGAATCGATTCGGCCTACCTGAAGGCTCGAAAATGGCTACTTTTTGTAAGCCTAAAATACCCAAAATTCATTTTAATCATTTTCTCTCCATTTCTCTTCAACCCAATCACATATATATCATCAATATTCATTCTAGAATACATTTAGACTAATTTCTATCATCAAATCCAAGATCTACATAACAAATCTAAGATTTACCCAAAAGTTAGGTTTTTATTAAACTAAAACTAAAACCCAAACATTCAATCCACAAATCATGCAATAAATGATACACAACAATTATTTAGCAAGTTTAATCACTTGCCTTGGGTTCGTAGGGTCTGAATCCGCCTTGACATCGCGTGGATGCCGGAAAATCCTCTTTCTCTCTCTTTTCTTATTCCTTTTCTTCTTCTTTCTTCTTCTTTCTTTCTTTCTTTCTTTCTTTCTTTCTTTCTTTCTTTCTTTCTTTCTTTCTATTTCTCTTTCTTTCTTTGGAGATATATCTCCCGTAGGCTTAATAAGCCTATTCTCCCAAGATACACATCTTTAAATGATAATACACACTTTAAATGACCTGGTAACTTTAATTCAAGTCAAACGGTCCTAAAAATATTTCGAAACCCAAATAGACCCCAAGTACAGTCATTTCGACTTTCTTGACTCTTCCGAAAACCATGGTACCCTCAGAATTGTCATTTGACATACTTTCTAACGACTCCAAATTTTGACCTCAAAATGCCAATTTAATTAATCTCCAATTAAAATAATATTTATTTCTCCCAAAATAAATAAATCATCGTCTCCAAGACCTCGGGTTGTTGCAAACTTCCCCACTTACAAAAATATCGTCCGTGAAATTTTAGCTAAGCCTAATTCTCCAAAGCTCAACTAGATTTACTACACTCACCCTTACTAATCCTATCTCCAAACTTCTAACTTCCCACAACGAATTAATTTAATGTATTTTATTTTAAGTTGATTTTTGAGTCTTATAAAACCAATTTTCCACAACTAGGGCGCCCATACACCCTTTATATTCGAGCTATCGCTCGTACCAATCATGATGAGGCCTCATTTGCTTCCAAAATTCCACAATTCCATAAATATAATACTAACATTTTAATAGTATAAAAATTTTGAATGGTCCAAGAAGTAACTCCTCTCAATTCCTGACATTCGCCAATTTCATGCGGGGAACGTCTCGCAAAAGAGAAATCCGAACAAGGAACCCTCCCAATACACTACTATGAGGCAACGTCGGGGATTGAGAGTTTGTTAAATCCGGACTAAGGTTTGGAAATATTTTGGGGAAAAATCATTTTGATATGGCCCAAGGCCTAGAAAAAGTTTTATTTTGAAAAATAGTTATGAAAAATATTTTGGTTTATATCTTACAATATTTACATAAAGTGCCTTATGTCCCACATAAAGTCTTTTTAAATCATCATACATATAACAACATATAGCTCACAACAATTAGCATAATCATGAGCTAAAATTTTCCTGCGTCCCATCACTCCACAATCTTTAAACTCTTTTCGTTAATGATATCTCATATCATATTAACATATTGCCATTTATAAGGCTCATCCATAACTGGAATACAACAATTATATAAGTCTAACATGACTATATAAAAAGAAGTAGCTTTATCATTACTACTTATCACACCATAACCAATTCTTACATTTACCACAGGGTTTATAGCTCTTTTTGAGCATATTACAAAATTATCCATTCTATCGAAAGATAATTAACATAAGAGCCAAACTTGCTCAAAATTCCTCTTAGGGTCAAAACATACAAGTAGGGCTATAGCACTACCCATTCATAAATACCTCCGTACGATATTACCGAAACTTCATATAGTAATAATCCTATTCATAAAGGAAAATTAACCTACATTACCCATCTTTAGTCCGATTACCCATCCTCATTAATGGGCTCCCAAACAAAGTCCCCCAGTCTAAAATGACCTCGTATCTGCTGTAGGGGTTGCACTTCTAAAATTTCATCAAACTGTAGTCCCTTACCTCTTTTAGGACAATTTATCTTTCTATGACCTATTTCTTTATAAAAAAAACACTTACCCATAAATCCTTTCTGCCCACTTCGCATTGCTGGCACTCTCCTTGCCAAACTTACTCGATGAACTTAAATCTCCAAAGTTCTTTCCTTCTTGTGAACGAAGACGATATTCATGACACTTTAGTAGTGCCGTATTTACTACCTAGATGAAAGTCACTAACTTAGGACTCGCTAACAAATGTTTCTGGATTCTCCAATCTAATCCTAGAACAAAATTTGATATACGCTTCTCTTCCGTATTTACCTCATCAGGTACTAATTTTGACCATCTAGAAAAATCTTCCTCATACTCTGCCACCGTTCTATTTCCTTGAAAAATCCCCATATTCCTAGTAGAGGAAAGAAAATACCTTCGATCGAAAAGCTCCCAAAACTATATTCTAGTTAAAGTATCTCTCTGTTCAGATATGGTGACAGACTCCCACCATTGAAGAGCTGTACCCGATAACTTAAAGGTGACTAAAAATTATTTTTGCACCTCACTACACTCAACCATACGAAGGTGCCTCTGTATACTATTCTTCCATTGACTTGCAACCATTGCATCAACTCCCCCCGCAAACTCGGGAGGATTCCCCTTACTAAAATCTTCCTTCACTCGCTCCCATAAAGACAATCCTAAATGGGGTCGGGCTACTTGAACGGCAGATTGTTGCGCCATTGTAGAAATGGCAGCAGTTACTGCTTGTGCCACAATACTGGCAACTTCATCCGTAGTCACGTTCCTTTGAGGCGTTTGGGGTTGCACATTCCCTTTATTTTCCTTGGTTGAACGACCTCCCTTCGGTGGCATATGAAACAAGAACATTTGTATCAAAACGCCTTTCAAAATTTTTCAAATCACAGAAGAAATATGGACGTATGAATGTAACCGTCCTAACAATAAGGCTATATATCAAGAATGCTTACGGAAGATCGTAGTAACACACACAGGTCCTAAAGACACTAGAACTTGATCCTCTGATACCATCTGTGACAACCCGCTCAAAATAATACCGGGTGGCCAGCCCTATACTACATAAAATCAGGTATCTCAGATGGCACAGTCTCAGCATCAACTGACAATACTAATAATATAAGGCTAACTACCCAAAATCATTGAAAGTGGATTGTCAAAATTTTAAAACTTTTATTTAACAACAACAACAAAACCAATAATGCAACATAACTAAAAATATACATCTAACTATGATGAGTGATAAGTGTAAACTCTAAATATATACAAGAGTGCAATGCAATGTACAACAAAATCTCAACAATGAAATACCCGAATATGCTGTCGGGTAACAGGCAATACAATAATTTGAGAGATAAAAATATGAAAGTGTTAATCTACAACACTTGAATACTAACTCACTATACAAACTGAATCCTAATCTAGGTGTACAATAGATATGAGTCGACTAAGACAAGGTGCCGCAACAGTCCGCTACTGCCACAGCTCCATGAATACTGGATGGATGAACATCAATGGCGTCCTTGCGGGGGAACACCTAAAGTAATATAATATATACATGGAGGGAGAAAATATAAACTGGTCAGAGCCCGAGTTGAAAAACATTTTATAGCAAGTGTATTAAAATGCATAATAATTATAAATGCATTATTACATGATTAAGGTAGAATCGAACTCTCCTTTAAAATCCAACTCACCTCTCAACTAAAGCGCACAACTAAACGTATGCACGTGATCTCCAAATGTATGCCCAAATCTAATTAGGCAATTAAATCTAACTAGATCCCAAAATAAATATTATATTTATGCTATCTAACTTATCTCGAAATCTACACTTATCTACATTCCCATTTAAAACATTTTTTTTTTACATTTAATGTGTCATAGTTCTCATTATAATTGTTCATTTATTGAACATGTAAGGTTGCATAATCAACCACATCATCACAATACATCAACATTCTCATTTACTAGAATTTCATATATTCTAGTTATGCCCTCATTTGGCATGTAAATAGTATATATATTTTTATATGAGTTATTAGCATCAAGACTTAAGGACTAAACTCCTCCCGATTCTGAACACGGCACTGCGTTTTGTGCGTGGAATGTCTCGCCGAGGCGAAATCCAAACAAGGAACCCCCCCGTTATACTACTCCTGACCGTATCGATCCTCGAGGTTCATTATGCCCTCAATGCATGATGCATGTAACCCAAGTTATTATCCAATTTTTAATTAATTAATATTCCCAATTCTCAACATTACACGACGTTTCATGCGTGGGACGTCTCGCCGAAGCGAAATCCAAACAAGGAACCCCCCATTACACTACTCCTGGCACTGTCGATCGTCGGGATAGGTGACATATATATAAGTATGAGCATTAAGGACTAACTTATCTCCAATTTCCAACATTACACTGCGGTTCGTGGGTGGGACGTCTCGCCGAGGCGAAATCCAAACAAGGAACCCCCCCAAACACTAGTCCTAACAATGTTAGTCCTTGAGGTCCATTATGCCCTTGATACCCAAGTACAAGCACAATCAATAATAACCATCCAACCGAGCTATAGCACGAGGACGCAGGCTCACATGCTATCATCTTCCAGCAGCCCATAAACGTAGCAAACTAGGGCCACCTGGTGGGTTCAACGACACCCACCTCGTGATCAACTCACGCACACATCGTCCCGGGAAGCGGTCATAGCTCCTAACCGGCAAGTGAGAATGTCACATACCCCCGACTTCTCACCCCCAAAAATAATGCATATATATATCGCATAATAATCACAATGGACGACTATGACCTGGGGAATATCCACATCCTGCTCATTAAGCCAGGATGCTCACCCTCATTGCACGCAACTTCTGAATGATAGCAAGGAGGGGGTATGCTTCACTATATGTAGATATACCAACATATAAGGTATACATACATCATCACATCATATAAAGATATACCATAATATAAGGTATACTTGTCACATCATTTTCATATTTATTATACGCCCATTGGCGCAATTTGATTAATATTATTGTTTAGTATATCACTCTCTTTAGATGCACTAACCGTCAAATCTCACACATTAACCCCACTTAGTATTCATTATACTATTTCTCACTTGAAGCTCACATGTCGCTTCTAATTATGAATTGTTTCTCAATTCAATTCATTTTAAGGATATTCTTTTATCCTAATGCTCTTCAATTAGTATTTCTAATTGAGTGAGACATCTCCCAAATCAAACATCAATAAGGATATTTCTATATCCATATGCGCATCAATAAGCATTTATAATTCTCCATCCATAATAGGGTTCAATTCATTTTATGAACCTTTAAAAGTTATCCCATTTGGGATTGGATTCTAAAATCCAATATCACTAAACTTATTACCATACTCCTATATGAATTTAATAATTATCTCCCAATAGAGTCTCCAATGAAGGTGGGCTTCCCCACTTAGAAAGATACCAAAATCTCTAATCGGTAATCCTCAAATTTAGTCAATATGACTCCGAAATTTCTTATAAGGGAAACTCTCTAAAAGTCTTCAAAACATACTCCAAATATCTCCTATAGAGGTTCCCAATCGTTAACCTCGAACAAAACGGGATGGAATTCTCCTTAGAAAAATAATCCCACAAAAGCCCTGTTTTCGAATCGATTCGGGCCAATTTCGAATCGATTCGGCCCAGCGAATCGATTCGGCCAGGAAGGCGAATTGATTCGAGTCATCAGACCTGGGACTCTATCTCAGTCCGAATCGATTCGGCTGGAGTCCGAATCGATTCGGTCACTCAGACCTGGGCACCTGCATATTTCCGAATCGATTCGGCTAGGGGACCGAATCGATTCGGCCTACCTGGAGGCTCGAAAATGGCTACTTTTTGTAAGCCTAAAATACCCAAAATTCATTTTAATCATTTTCTCTCCATTTCTCTTCAACCCAATCACATATATATCATCAATATTCATTCTAGAATACATTTAGACTAATTTCTATCATCAAATCCAAGATCTACATAACAAATCTAAGATTTACCCAAAAGTTAGGTTTTTATTAAACTAAACCTAAAACCCAAAGATTCAATCCACAAATCATGCAATAAATGGTACACAACAATTATTTATCAAGTTTAATCACTTGCCTCGGGTTCGTAGGGTCTGAATCCGCCTTGAGATCACGTGGATGCCGAAAAATCCTCTTTTTCTCTCTCTTTCTCCTTCCTTTTCTTCTTCTTTCTTCTTCTCTCTTTCTTTCTTTATATTTCTCTTTCTTTCTTTGGAGAAATATCTCCTGTAGGCTTAATAAGCCTATTCTCCCAAGATACACATCTTTAAATGATAATACACGCTTTAAATGACCCGGTAACTTTAATTTGAGTCACACGGTCCTAAAAATATTTCGGAACCCAAGTAGAACTCAAGTACAGTCATTTTGACTTTCTCGACCCTTCCGGAAACCATGGTACCCTCAGAATTTTCATTTGACACATTTTCTAACGACTCCAAATTTCGACCTCAAATGCCAATTTAATTAATCTCCAATTAAAATAATATTTATTTTTCCCAAAATAAATAAATCATCATCTCCAAGACCTCTGGTTGTTACAATAAAATACCTTGATCAAGATCTTATCGCCGCGAAAAAGATGATGTTTCTCCGTAGTATCAGGATGAAGCGAAACGATGGAGTTATCATTGTAACATATACCCAAATCTTCAAACCCTGGATTTCTCCCAAAATGCATATGATCGATATGAGTTCGAGAGAGAGGATAGATAGTTACCTGAGATCGAGAGAGAGGATAGAGAGTTACCTGCGATCGAGAGAGAGAACCCAGATGAATCCCGCGCGAGTGGAAAGAACAGCTGAGCAGCGAGGGTGTCTATCTCAAGTAGGAAGGTTGAAAATAGATTAGAGGGAAGGGAATTTTTTTTAACAGTTTTAAGTTTTAGGAGGGGATACACGTGACTCTCATGTGTTCTATATTATCTTTTGTGTGTTATATTAACAAGTTTGTATCAGGCATGAACACTTACAAATTTCGTAAGTGATTAAAACTGTTATGAATTTTGTAAGTGTCACAAACACTTATAAATCATTTTTTCAATTAGTTATAAAATAGCCATTTTGGTGTAGTGTACTACTTTTTAAGATGAGATCAAAGTGTTTGAAAAAGTCTAAACTTGAGCCTTCTTAATATAGAAAAGTAAAAAAGTTTAAACCAACACAAACAATCACAAACAACTCAACCCGCCACTATGCCCCCGTGTAAATTGATTCGCTCCTAGGGCTGAATTGATTCGACAACTAAGTAGAGCCCAGGTTTGCCAATTTAATTAAAAACTTAAAAAATTTCAATTTTTCCCTGATTTCAAATTTGATTAAAACCTTATTTCTTATATATCAAAACCAACGTTTTTAAATATTAAAAAAATGTTTTTAAATATTAAAAATAAAAAATTCACTTAAAAATATTTTTTTGATTTTTGATTTATAAAAAGATATTTACGGTCCAAAAATTATGGCGGTTACTTTCTCCCCCACTAATACAGGAACTTCATCCTAAAAATTCGATGAAGCATGAACAAAAATGTAAAGTCGAGCAAATAAAATAAGGCTCACATAGGCCAACCCATAGAATGCCATGATTGGGCATCCATATACCCAATCCTACATGGACCTACCCCACAAACAAAAGTACAAAATATATCTTAACTATATATATAAGCATAACTATGAAAATAAAACGTACCATTCTATCCCACTAGCCACGATTTGGGTTCTGCTGAGCTTACTCAAGATAGGAAGTGTAAACACTTTCGGCATAACCGGTCCTTGCATACCTACTACTGGCGTTGCCGATGCTCCCTGTTCACCTAGTGCTCCCGAAGCTGGAGGCCCTTGACCCTGCTAGCTTTGAGTCTTCATACACCTAGAAGCTCGATAACCTATCTCTCCACACTTAAAACACGCGCCTCTAAAAGGCCCAAACTACCTAGCTGACGCTCACCCTCCTTGTTGTCCCTGCCCCTGTCCCGGAGGGCCATATGGGACGCCATTGTCTTGTTGAAAGGCTTGCTAATCCTGCACTTCTCTCTGCTTCTTCCACAGATAGTCATTACGACCCTTCTTCTCCCCACCTGCCTTAGTCCCATAACAACAGTGCGACGTCCACTACCTTGGTGTAAGTGGTGTACGTCGGTTTTCCCAAAGCCAATTGTTTAATTGAATAGGTCAGACACTCAATGAAATATTCCATAATCTTTTCCTCAGTATTCACCTCCTCTGGCACAAATAAAGACATATTTTTGAACTCCTGTTCATTCTCAGTAACCCACTTCGAACCTTATTCTAAATCTAGAAACCATTTCTTCTTTGTACTCCTAATTGAATAAGGAAAATACTTGTCACAAAATTTCACCAAAATGTCTACATAATCCAGACAATCTTTATCCTCAGATGTGGTAACACTCTCCCACCACTGCAACACACCCCCTTGCAACGTAAAAGTAACTAATGTGACACCGCGTAATTTTCAATAATTTTTATATAAGGATTAATTAAATTCAAATGGAAAATTAATTCAGATTAAAATAAATATTAATTAGCGTGAAAAGGGTTGATATTTATTTGTACAAATTATAATGAGTATTACTTAGTGAACGAGTAATAAATTAATGAGAAAGCATTATGGTTGTCGCGAGTAAGAAATACGACAGTTATGATAAATTAGTCGGGATGCGCATCTCAGTCGTGTTGGGACTTAAATTTACGAGATAAAAGGTAATTTATTTATGGATCATCCAAATGGTCATTTTGATTACGCCAGTGTGTTCGGAAGGGTCCAGATAGTCAGAAAAGTATACTCTGAGGGTTGGATTGGGTCCTGGAGCATTTTTAGGCCAAACCCACACCTCGAAAGAGTATTTTGGTCTTTTGGATTTTTAGAGTAAAGGGACCTACGAAATTGTGAGGGTTATATCAGATTATAAGTTGAGAGTAATAGGGTTATAGTTAGAAAATTAGAGAAAGTCCACTAGAGGTGGAATGAGAGGAGTTCCATGACTTTCCCACACCACTTTTGCACCACCACCACCACCGAAATATATATAAGAAGGAGATGAAGACAACTCCACCATCTTTCTGCACAAATTAGACCTACAATCTCTAGGTAAGCATTTATCTTGCACATTTCTAAAAGGTTGTAATACCCATGTAGTGTATGGTTTATATTTTGATGAGAAATTAATGTTGTTGGAGTTTTTGAGAATTAAATACATAAATCTTGGGTAAAATTTGCATTTATATTTAACCCCTTTGTGATATGAAAATGAAATTAGTACACATGTGATGATTAGAATGGGAAAATTCTGGGTTATGCATTAAGAACTATAAAACTAGGGTTTTAAATGAATATAGAATTGGAATCTTGTTTTGGGAATCGATTTATGAAGATTATTGATGTATTTACATTATAAATCATCCTTACATCTATATTTATTATTTGAATAAGTTTGTTGGGACTTTGGGAAGAATACATGAAGTTTATGGTGATTAAAAATGGTGACAACGCAAAAAAAAATTGGATGAAGAAGACAAACAGTGGCAAAACGAATCGATTCAGTCTAAGGGCGAATCGATTCGGTAGGCGAATCGATTCGGCCCCATGGGCGAATTGATTCGATTTCACCAAAATTGTGCTATTTCTCTATTTAAGCCTAGAAATTATGAATAACTATCAGGGAAACTTTTGGGACATCTCTAAATTACAATGATGGATATTATGAGTTACAGTAAGCTTTAGTATGATTGGGGCTTAGTCATAAATGATAAGAATTAGGGCTGAGATTAATCGAAGATATTTTGTAGTGCAAGTGAATTTGGGAGAATGAGAACGAATCATGGAGAGACGAGTGAACCTATGACTGTAACCACTAGTATAAGAGTTCACTAGTTACTGATATTTAATCAAAGGGTAACTAAATACTTCAGGTGTAGAGTGATACTCGGGAAAATGTGATAAAGAGGGATATTCGTATATTGATTCGTACGTTAAGTATTTGTGAGATATATTTATATACGGATAATATTTATAGGTTAAGTGTATACCTATACAGATTATATTATAGGGTGGGTGTATACCTATACGAATTGCATTATAGGTTGAGCGTACACACATACGGATTCTATTTATAGGTTGAGTGTATTCCTATACGAATGATATTTATAGGTCGTATATATAGCTAAACGGATTTTAATATAGGTTGAGTGTATACCTACAGACTTTATTTATAGGTTGGGTGTATACTTATATACGATATATGGATATGTTGTGTGTATGCCTATTACGTGATTTCTTATGTATGTGAACATACCTACGCGGCTTGCTATCACAGGAGGTTTCGCGTCGAGTACAGTCTTATCCTGATGAGCCCATTGGGGGGATTTTAGACTTGTGCCTCGGAACATAAAACTTAGGGATTGAGCATTACTTGTGTATATGATAGTGTGACTGGTCATTTGGGTGCGTTAGGTGTGTGCGTAGCCCAAAGGCTTAGAACTATGTTCGCCTCCAATATGTGTTGATTTGATTTATGGTTTGAGGGTGATATCCGAACTGATAGTCCTTGATTTAGTACGTGATATATCAGGACTCGATAGCAGAGTATGCATACTCGCACCGCGATTCTTAGCTGGGGGATGCTGGAGATGTATATATAAATAGTGTGATACATATATACATGTATGTGTATTTATTCTAATTGTGTGTAATGTAGGAAGGTTGGATAGTGTATATCTAAAAGTGATGTAAGTATGAAATAATCTATTTAGTGGGTGATAGTAGTAAAGTTAGATAGTGTGTATCTAAAGATGATTTAAGTATAGAAATTTAATGAATTGGCTTATTGATAACATACATAAAATGTTAATTATGATTTCTGAATAACATATGAGGTAACATTAATTATTAGTGCTACGATAGCATACTGTATGGGTGGTACGTGGGAAGTTTAAGAGATATTTAACTGAGGGCTAATGAGTAAAGATTGGGACCTTGTAGCGCACTGTATGGGTGGTGTGAATGAGATAAACCTGTTAGTAGTTAGTTAGTTATTGATGAAACCTAGTTGGGCTAGGTAGCATAGCTAAGTAGGAGATGTTAGGCGTGCACATTAGTTGAGAGGTGAGAAACTCAAGGGAGTGTACGTTGAACTAACATGTGTAATCATTAACTAATTTTAAACTGTGATAAATACTTCCTAAATATTTTCAAAAGGTTTTCTTGGGCTCTGAACCGTCTTGCAAAATATTTTCAAAACCCTTTTAAGTGTCCAACCATAAGGACGCCAAGCTTGATGACCTATTAAAGGGATGTATAGCTGCGAAACTTGTGGATGCTTGTAGGATTTGTATTAGACGCTTCAGTCACTTCATTCCCAGAGTAGAATGCAGTTTAATTATTTCATTTGGGCATGTTGCCCCTTCAACTATTTATTTTATTCAGTTTATCAGACTTTGTATTTGTGGACTCAGTTTGATTTCATTAGATGTTTAGTTGGACTTTTGTATTGGAAACTAATGGTTTATTCAATATTATTGTTATTTATCTCGTGATTAATTCATATTTTTATTACTGTGTGAATGGCTTGGTTATTGTATTTGTTTTCACATATTGTTATTGTTTAATAAAAAGATTAAATTTGTCATCGGCTTTTTGTATACTAGGTGGTTAGTAAACTTTTAAAAATATTTTTGACAGTGATGCTAAGAATGAATTAGATAATATTCCTATTTTATTTTTATAAAGGATTGATCACCCGGTATATAAATAGGCGGGGTGTCACAACTAACATCTGTTTCTGCACATCCGTGCAATCCACCATCATCAAATGTCTCTCTATATCACACCTCCATTGGTGATCAATTGTTGGGTCAGATCCCCCGATAAAAGTGGGAGGATTGTCCTTGTGAAAATTTACCATCACCTTATCTCAAACTGAAGTGGGTGTACCCTGTTACTTCCCTCCTTGGTTTCCCCACCTCCATCTCCTAATCTCAATACCAGTCGTTGTGGCTTCACAAATGATAGTTGCTAACTCTTCTGTATCCAAAAGAAACTGACCATGCCTCTCTTGAACCGCGGGACCAGGAATCGAACGCTCTATTCTATCTTCAATTCTCCTAGTGTTTGCCATCTGAAAAGACACGAACAAACAACATCAGACTTGAAAAAACCTAAAGAGTATAAATCATCAAGAGGAGTCAAATATTGGTAATGCGAAAGTTATAACGGACTCAAAACCTACAAGACCTAAGGCCATGCTTTGATACCAACTATGACACCCAGCATATTTTGGCATTAGTGGTAGCTAGTCCCCGTTGCTAAAATACGTCAGGCATTATAATTCAAATACCGTTCTGAGCATGTGATAGAAATAAGATTCATTAAAAACTTTATTCCACAAGATATAATACGAAACTTAATCTAATAAATATAAACATCCACATAATAAATTCCATCACTATGCTAGCTCCAGAATAAAGCTCAACTCCAAAAGATAAATCAATATTTAAATGAAATCATCCTACTGTAACTTCAATTGAAGAGAAATTGTAAAAACTATGGAACTGAATGGCCCACCAAATCCATAAGCAATTGTCTCATAAATAAAATGACGGAATGAAAATTCTAAACTACTAAAACAATAAAATAGAACTCCAGTTGCATTCCACGAATCTCCAATCTATCCTATGCAGCTACACCATCAATTGTACCTAAAATGCTAGTCAACGCAATGGGTCAAAGCCCACCGCATGAACACCAGTTACTCGTCCCAATTAGGAACCGTGAATCTAGACATAAACAACATACAAGATAAATATTATAATAAAGTATTTTAAATTACGCGATATAAGAA
This sequence comes from Sambucus nigra, assembly GCA_949130495.1. Classification (NCBI taxonomy): domain Eukaryota; kingdom Viridiplantae; phylum Streptophyta; class Magnoliopsida; order Dipsacales; family Adoxaceae; genus Sambucus; species Sambucus nigra. The sequence goes on from OX422219.1 coordinate 178,964,121, forward strand.
TATGCGAGTAAAATAAAATAATACTAACTACCCACATAGCTAAGTCCCCCCCACACATTATTCAAGTCTAACTATGTTTTTTCAACACTGAATTAGAATTAAACCTTTTATATTACTCAATTTTATTATTCTTATCTGTGCGACACCACTATAGCCAGTCAACCTTTCTATTGAACCTGTACTTATTCCTGACGCACTTAAGTTCAACACATCACACCCGTTCCCCCACTATAGCCAGTCATCCCAATTTCGTTAGCTCTGCACGTACTCGTAAGGTTCCACACGCGACACATCACTGTAGCCAATCAACCCAATTATCATTAGCCTTGCACGTATTCGGGACACCAACACCCACCCACATCGCTATAACTAGTCAGCCTAATTATCGTTAGCCCTGCACATACTCGTGATGCAAATTCATTTTAATACCCGTTTATTATCTTATGCATTAATTATTAATTATTAACCAAGTTCTCTTTATTCTCAATTAGCCTCACCCATAATTCGGGTATCACAACTTAAAACCATCCCTAGTCCCATACATAGAGATCACCAAGCCATAATAATTACCTAGTCTATCACATAGGAAGAATACCTATAAAAAATCATCACTTAATCTTGCATTTAGGCTAACAGAATAACATAACGGCGTACTATCGAGCCCCACCCAGAGAATGCCCAACAATATAAGTATACACTCACTAGTCCCATACATAGAAAGTAGAAACAAAAACAAGTCTAAACACTAGTCCCATGCCTAAAAAGTAACCTATAAAACAAGGGTGAAAGCATAACTATTCCCAAAATCCCAATGTTCCCGTTGTGTCCAAATATTATGATGAACAATCTCCACCTAAATCATATTTTAATTTGTCACTACAATTCTCTAATTAGTCATATGATTTCAATTCCATTTAATTTCATCCATCTAATCATGTAATAGCCAAGTTCTACTAAATAGTTACACGAGTTGTCAAGTTCTATAATTTCAATACAGGTGATATTTTATCAACTAACACATAATTCCATATTCACATGCGCATTAACAACGTTACACAACAATAATTCCATTCTACAACCGACACATGAATATCATAATTTTACGAGTCGAAATATTATTCCAAGTTCATATGTTAATTCTAGCATCCAAATCGTCCCACAATTCTACCGTAACCCAAAGCACTAATCTAAACATGTGATTGTTTCAAGTATTAAATCATATTTTTAGATTTAGTAAAAACAACCCCGTATTTACTTTCATTTTTCCTAATCAATCTTCCTAATTAATTTTAAGAAAACGTGATTAATTAAGGTTTAGGCAATATTTAAAACATACAACACTTGAGGGGAACAATAAAAGTATTCATGCATGATGAGAAGTCACTTCGAAATTCTGATTATACAGTTGCGATCCTCTCGTGAAAATAGCAAAGACTCGTTATTGGTTGATCTTTAAAAAACTTTTAAATCTTCAAAACTTAAGTTGAATCTTATTTTTAATGGGGTTTAGGTTTTATAGAAGAGAGGATAAAATAATTTGGGAGGCTACTGCATTTTGAAATGAGTTAAAAGTGTTTGAAAAAGTCAAAATCGAGGCTTTTTTAATATAGAAAAATAAAAGAGTTTAAAACAAACACAAACAATTAAACAACTCAACCTGCCACTATGCCCCGGTGTGAATCGATTCTCCCCAAGGGCCGAATCGATTCAGCCCTTGAGTAAAGCCCATATATGTCAATTTAACCTTATTTATTGTATAACAAAACTAACATCTTTAAATACCAAAAATAAATTATTCAAATAAGAATATTTTTTCGATTTTTAATACATAAAAAAATATTTATGGACCAAAAATGACGGGATGTTACAATACTTTAGGGCCTATTTGGTTATCAATTATAATTTTGTTTTCCGTGTTTAAATACAATTCTGGTAAGAATTTGCGTTTGACATACCTATTTTTAAATACTGAATTATAATATTTTTGTGTTATAATAAAGTTTTTCACAAAAGAGTAAAATGGCGATTTCTAAATTATGTTTTTTATTTTTCAACTCAGAATTATTCATTCTTAATGTTTTTATGCATTTATACCTTAATATATAATATCCATACATAATAAATTAATATGTGTGTAATTCAAATAAAGAATATATATATGGGTCCTCATAATATGTGCCCTAAGCGCACACGCTAACAACCCCAAAATAGTAGGGACAGGGTTCCGACATACATTTAATAGGGTGAAGATACTCATGTAGAGCGCTCATTCTTACTATTTTGAGGCTCAAAACATGTGCCATAAGGGAAAATGTTATCATTTTCCTACACACACATTTGTATTAATGTGTGTGTGTATTTATACATTTATGTATGTATGTACATATACATTTATATTATGTATGTATGTTTATGTATATATAGTCAAACTCGTCAAAATACCTCACTAAATATACATAAAGAACACATTATATATATATATATATATATATATAGAGAGAGAGAGAGAGAGAGGTTCCAAAGCGAACCAAAAGAATGAATTTTTTAATGAGCCTATTAAGACATTAAAAAATAATTCATTTAATTTTAATTCCTTGTTGTAATTGGTCCGCGCGAGGGGCAACGGACACGCATATGACACAAAAACCCCTCCCCACCCCCACCCCCACCCCCACCACACACATCTAGCCTGTAAACGGATCGGATTCGGACTGGATTAGGCAAATCAAAATCTGTTTATGTTCAACGGATTCAGATCCGATCCGTTTAATAATCGGATCGGATCAGGCAAATCCAAATTCATATCCGTTTATGTTAAACGGATCCGATCCGATTATCCGTTTATGTTAAACTTGATTTGCAACAATTTTATTTTCAAATTTTATTTCATAAATTTATTTTGCAAATATTTCAAAAAAACTGATAATGAAATAAAGAACTACTATAAGAAATATTTAAAAAATATATTTATAATGTTATTAAATACAATATATATTAATTAAAAATATATTATATATAATTTATATATATATTAAAAATATTAATCAGATCGGATTATTAACGAATCGGAGTATATGAATCCAAATCCGCTCAATTTAATAAACGGGTAATCGGATAATCGAGTAATCGGATAATCGGATTTTAGGCATTATCCATAACCGCTTAAATAGACCGGATTCGGATAAAATTCGATCCATTGACAGGCCTACACACATCTGCCATCCCCCATACCCAGTTCATTAAACTTCTTAAACCCATTTGTATCGTCCTTTAACTCTAACAAACGAAAAACCTGTGCCATCCCAAGAGTATAGTTTATGAAGATAGATATCTAGAGGCCGTGGTTGGGCTAGGCCTCCACCACTTGTTTGCGGATGCAAGAATTGCAACACGTTTGGTCCTTTTGTGCACTATCTGTGGCATTCAATTGAGGTAGTTTTATCAACTACAAGACACCACCCAATTAGGACGACCAATAAGCTCGACATGGATGATCCAACGATAATTAATAATTTCTTTATCTGATGCTGCTCTTGAAATTGTATCTTAGAAGAAGAAGAAGAAGAAGAAGAAGAAGAAGGAAGCTTACATACATCTTGACATGAACTATTCTGGCAAAGATTACAAGCAGTTGTTGTTGTTGTTGTGGTGGTGGTGGTGGTGGTGGTAGTGGTGTAGGGGGTAAGGGGGTCTCGTATCACACGCATGTCCGTTATCGCTGACTCGGACCAATTACAACAAAGAATTAAAATTAATTGGGTTATTTTTTGGATCAAATACCAAAAAGTCCCTCAAGCATTTTTAATACATACTTAGTCCAAGCCTTTTATTTTGTACCAAAAAGTCCTTTATTCTCTTATCTTTAAAGGTTCGCGCCAGCAGCATGATAAAGCCTTTTTTGGCATGGTGAAGGATTTTTTGTTGCAAAATAAAAAGGCTTGATCTAAACGTGTATTAAAAAAAGTTTGAGGGATTATTTGGTATATGCCCCTTATTTTTTAATGTCTTAATAGGTTCGTTAACATGTTAATTATTTTGGTTCACTTTTGAACCTCCCTCTCTCTCTCTCTCTCTCTCGAGAGAATTTGAAAATTTGACAGAATTGGTAAACATGAAAATTTGACTTCATGTTTACCAATTCTGTCAAATTTTCAAAAAACTGTATTTAAAAACAAGTTTACCAAATACACACCAATATTTATAACGATCAATTACGAAAAAGTTTCTCAAACATTTTTTAAAATACATTTAGTCCAAGCGTTTTTATTTTGTTCAAAAAAGTACTTCAAACACCCATTTAACTAATATTCCCTTATTTTTAAAGCTCCGAACTAGCGGCACTCCCCCCCTACCTTACCCACCCCAGCCTCCACTGCTGGATCTCCGACGACTCTCACCGAATCTCTTTTTTAAGTGTTTTTATGTAGTGAAAAACTTTTTAAAATTAAATAGAAAAGATTAAACTAAATAAAATATTTGAGTAACTATTTAATATATGTTCTTATTTATAAATACAAAATATATATTTAAAAATATCGTCTAAGAGTGGTGCTATGGGTACCAAATAACTCCCCCAAATCTCCCCCAAATAGCATTGATGAGTTGTGCCCTGACGGGACCCATACCATAAGGTATAACATTTAAAGCTATTTTGGGGATGATTTGAGGGAGTTGTTTGGGAGACATAGCATTTTCCTATCGTCTAAATCAAGTATTCTCGGCACATAACCAAACCACCCTTAATTTCATTTTGACCATAAAAAAATCTAACGGTATATTAGGTGAAATGGTGCGGTGAGCTCCAAATTGTTTAGTTTGAAATAAATTAGTTGGAACCCTAATACTAAAACCCGAAGAGATGCGGGGAAGAGCAGAAGATGGCAGTGACTCGGATGCCCCGGAAGAATTCACATCAGAACAGGTTTCTTCTCAACCCTCTCCTGTTTATTACTTACACTATCAATCTCAATCACCCATTCATTGTTTTTCATTCCAGGCAATTCTAAAAGATGAAGAGCTTACAAAACTTCAAACACAAAATAAGGCTAGGTATGTAAACACACACACACACAAAAGCTTTTGTATATATCCCTTTTGATTGATTGGTATACTATCAGAGACAGAAAAAGGTTAAAAATTTAAACTCTTGCAGTGCACAACTGAAGGCTGTACAAAATAATTGTTGTTTTCAGTGACTAGGGAACCCTAATCCTATCAATGCATCGTTACAACTAGACCCGGCAAATGGGCGGGTCAAAAATGGATTTGGATAAATCTACGTGGGTCATCAACTAGAATAATCCGATCGGGTCTGGTCGGCCTTTTTCCTAAACTAAAAAAATGTTTTTGTAAATGTATGCAAAACCAACATAAAAGATTTTAACTAACCAAAACTAAAACTAATAAGGTTGTGTTTGTTTTTTCATCTGAATCCGAAGTTTGAATCTGAAGTCTAAGGTTGCGTTTGTTTTTTGTGTTTAAATCTGAATAAATATTTTTTAATGGTCATTACACGATCATTTTAGTCTAAAAAATTAAACACAAACTTAAAAGAAAATTCACAGTAGAACCCATTAATTTTTCATAATAAATAAATCATGAAATTTTCAATAAAATGAACAGAACCATTTAACTTTCATATTATATATCCTGAAAATTTCAATAAATACTATATGTCCTGAAAATTTGGAAAAAACATGAACGAATAACACATGGACAGGAACAATGTTTAAAAAATCAATTGAGGCTTACCCCTTGAGGCAAGGCGGGTCAAAATCGCCTCGAGGCTTTTAGGCCTCAATGCGCCTCACCTCATTGAGGCGCATAAAAAAAATATTTAGTTCCTCTATCACGAACTCTATTTTTTGGTTATTTTAATATATATATATATATATATATATATATATATATATATATATATATATATATACTAATTTGATTATGAAATTGATATAGTATTTTTAAATAGTTTTTTCGTGCAAAATTATTTATCGATATAAATAATTAATCACTTGATGATGATACAAAAAGAAATTTATTGATTTAAATAATTGTACTGATTAATATTATATTTAATTATGCTAATAGGATAATTCCAGTCTGGCACACAAAATTAGACACAATTTTTGGACACAATGACGTGTCGTATTTGCACTGGCTCGTGTTTGGGCTCCACACCAGTGGGACCCATGTGCAGCCCAGACACGAGCCAGTGCAAATATGACACGTCAGTGTATCCAAAAAATGTGACTAATTTTGTGTGTCAGTGTAGAAGGACCCATGCTAATATCATATATAAATATATATATATATATATATTTGTATTATGATTATATGTACATACGAATTAATAATAATCAACAGCATGTACTAAATAATTAATTATTTGATGATGATATTTCTCTTGGTGATATTAGACCCATTTTAGTGTTAGTGATATTAATATGCATCTTTTCCGTGATCATTGTTATGTTGCATTATTTTTGTGATTTATTGGAACTGTTTTTATAATATTTATTGATTTTTTTTTTTTTTAAAATTTGAGACATATCCTCAATGCGCTTAGAGGCTTACGCCTCGCCCGGCCAAAACGCCTCGCCCTCCGCCTCTCTCCTTTTTGAACATTGGACATGAAAAAAAAATGGACATATAAGTAGAATCGGTTTTGAAAGGTTTTGAACAGGTATTCAACAAAATAACACTTAGCATGTACAAGCTTCCACCGGTTTTGAACGGGTTCCAGTCCTCACTCCACTTCCTCACTCCACTTTTGATCGATTCTGACAGGTTCCGTTGAGAGGAGAGGCAGACAGTGTTGAGAAGGATTTGCCGGTAGTCCACCGCCTGTAGATAACAGACGGTGTTGAGAAGGATTTTAGAGAAGAGGCTGAACATAAGGTCCCAATATGAGAGAGGGTTTCGAGAGATGATGAGGCGCCACTTTTTTTTGGTTTTTGAGAGTGAGTTAGGAGGGTTTTTACGTTTTAATGACCGTGACCCGCATAGACCCGCGAGTTAACCGAAATCTTGGTTTGCCTAGACCGTCTAAACCCACTAGCAAATGTAATGGGCCCCAAACAAATATTTTGGGCGGGTCATGGACGGTTTCGTCCTTTAAAGTCCAATTTGCCGGGCCTAATTACAACTAATTATTATTTTGTGCAATGAAATACCAAAGTTTGGTTTCAAATTTGCTTCTGAAAACCATCGCTTTTACTAGGGTTGTTACTAGTGTTATGATCGGTTTACGTTTGTGTAATTACAATAATTTAGATAATGTAATGATTGTTGGAAATTTTAAATTAGGATAGAACAACAAAGGCTGTTTCTATATTGGTAAAGGAATAAATTTGACATAATTGGATTTTGGTAGTTTCATGCAAGGATTTAGTGCAAAAATGTGTGTTATTAACATGGAAAAAGTGAGTGTTTAAACTTTTGCTTTGGTATTGATCATAAGACAACTCACATTAGTTTATGGTCCAATGCGCAATACTCTGTGTCTCGCACACTCAATGGCACTTAATAATTTATAAACTAAAAGGATTTCAGACAACATTTTTAGGTTGATATAAATAGCGACACCTTCCCTTGTTTCTTCAATTACAATTTCTCCTTCGGCTTGCAACTCCTATTGTTGAGGACTGTTCTGGTTTTCTTCTTTGCAACTTTGGATATATTTCCAAGTTGGCGGATTCCATTATAACGTGTTGATAGTTTTTAAGCATCTTAAAAATTCTTGAGTTATGACTGGGTGGAAACCAGTAAGATTTGCCACTCGGCCACTACACAAGGGTACTCTCAGCCTTCCCTAACTAATGACTTCAACCCTAATTCAGAGCCGGCCCTGGGCAAGTGCCAAATAGGGGACTGTCGAAGGCCCAATTTGAGTGAAGTTTGTATGTGTGTGAACAGTGGGGCCTTTTTTTGGGGGGGAAGAAAATCAGTCCTTTAAAAAGAGAATTTTTGGGCCTTTTTTCAACTTAAAAAAAAAACTAATCAAATGCACTAGCCACCGAAACTACCTGTACACTCCTTTTCAGCCTTTGTAGTGTTCCAAGACAACCTTTTCGTTCCTCCCCCCTCTCTCTCTCTCTCTCTCTCTCTCTCTCTCTCTCTCAAATTACCTCGTTTATTAATCTTCTGACATCTATATCTAATCTTTACTCTCTTGCCAAATAAAAACCTCTCTACTCATTTTCTCTAATAATTCTTTCCTCTCTTTCTTAATATCTTTGTCTTTTCTCTCACTCTTCTTCACGTCTTCTTTCTCTCTCTCTCTCTCTCTCTCTCTCTCTCTCTCTCAACCCCCAGTGAATGTACTCTATACTCTTCAATTGTAACTAAAAATAATTGTAAACATCTGAGTAGACACAAAAGCTATTTAAGGTAAAATTTTTGAATATTTTTAATTATTCTATGTTATATTATGTATATTTGATATAAATTTGACTATTTTTTGTATTTTTGTTTTGTTTTGTTAGATTACACATTTATACTAGTTCGTAATTCGGGATCAAATGAGGTGCTATTTTCTATTTTTTTATTGAATGATTGAGATTCAAATTTAACTTATTATATTAGGTTGGTTGTAGAGTATGTGTTTGTTTTGAATTTATATTCTATAAATGTGTATGCTATTAAATAATCCAGTTATGAAAAGCGAAAAATACCAAAACAGTTCGCACAAATACACTAGTATTTTGAGTATTTGTAATACGAATCGTAAGATGTAAATTCCTTTCTATTTTTTGCAATTTTTGAGACTGAACACGTCAAATAAAATAAAATAAAATTGTTAGTCTTTTCTAAATGAGTAAATTTAAAAGGGCCCTAATTATAAATTTGCACAGGACCTGTAAATCTCAAGACCGGACCTGCCCCAGTCCGGTCTGTCGATTGCAACCCTCCCAAAGGCCCACTTTTCTGTTTATGCTCCAGGAACTGTTGCCTTAGCTATGGCATTATATGTGGAAACTCATTACTTCTAAAGTTACTACTTTTGTTGGTGGTATAGGGAATGTTGGTGAAGGCTAGAATAAACCTTTTTTTCCCTGTTTGATGGAAGTGAATCTGCATTTTGTACTTAGTGGTTTCCTCCACGTGTCCAAACGGCTTATTTAAGCTTTGTTATTTCACTGTACAGGAGACTGGTGATGCCATCTCTTTGCCTAATGCAATAACAACCACTTCAATAGACACCACACACACACACACACATTTTGGGATACGTAATTTGCAGATGTTGATTAGGCAAGAGAAGGCGTGATTTATCATCTCTTATGAGAGTAGGTTCTCAAGTAGGATTTATGTGCCATGGTCAGATGAGAAATAATGAGTATTTTCTTGGTAGATCCTTGATCGCCTGTCATGCGTTGTTAATGCTTTTGCTTGTTCATAACACTTGACTCTATCCAATTAACTCTCTCTATCTCTCCTCTTCTCCATTTCTTCATCCTCTACTTAGTTGATCATTTTCCATTACCATTTGGATTATTTAAACATAATTAGCTTTCTTTATGTGTTGGTTCTTCTTTCTTGAAAGGGTGGTTTCCTAAAATGAGTTACGTATACAGCCTGTGTGCTCGAATACTCCAAAAAGAAAGACGGTTGTTGACTGTGTTGGTTATTTGATGGTGCATGAAATGCTCGTAATTTATTTTCCTGTTGAATGTAAGAGACACATAGATTAACATAAGACCTGCAGATACAGACATTCACAAATGTTTATCAATCTATCTATTATTATTTTTTTTGTATTACATCAAGAGATAACTTACTCCTTTCAGGGTTGTCCGTGAAGGAAAGGAACGTCGCAGACAATGGGCTCAAAAGTTAACCCCACGACAATCACGCGAGGATAAAAGCACCAGAGATATAATAGAAACTGAAACGCAGGAGTCTCAGGGTAATAAGGGAATGCTCTCAGATGACATTGTCCAACTGCTTGCAGCTCGGGAGAAGTATGTTATGCTACTCTCTCTATTTCTCTGTATATATATATATTTCTCCTTTCTCTATGTTTGTGTCTTCAACTGAAATATTATGGTGTGTTTGATGCCCATGATTTTAAATTTCCAACTTTTGATAGTGCTTAGTACTTTATAGCGCATATTTATTATTTTTTCACTGCCTTAGGTACAACTTGGTGATTCTCCCCCCCCCCCCCCCTCCTCATTTCCAATGGAAATTGTTTCCCACGGGCATTTTTTGGGGCGGTTAAGGGAACTTGCTATCCACTACTATAATCACAAAAGATGAAAAGTAGTGTAAAGGAGCATTTTCCATTATTTTTTTTCCAAGTATTTTTTTTCTTATATGGATGCAATCAAACATACCCTTGGATATATCTTCTGACACGAGTTTATAACAAAGAGGAAAAGTCTTGTCTGCAGCTAAGTTTACTTATCAGATTAATGGAGTGTGTGTGTGTTGGCGGGGGGTGGGGTGGGCTGGTTCATAGTGCCCTAATGCGGATGTGGGGCCGAGTGCGGGGGCGAATTCGAGTGCGCCAATGCGTCGATTTTCGCAGAACTGAAATTTGAGAGCGCCACCAGTTCGTTTAATTATTTAACATATAAATATATATTTATACATATTTACATTAATATAATAACTTAGTAAATGATACACAGCTAAAGAAATATACTTGCATCTTATATTGAAGTTCACAAAAGGATTTACATAAATAACATACCCAATATATACAAAACAACCCACATACTGAGCTTAAAGTTTTTGAACCAAAAAGACAACCTTTGCAGCAACTACCCAAACCTTGGCTACATGACATGCTATACAGATTGCTATTAAGCATACATGACATGCTATACATATTTCTATTAAGTAACCAACCCAAAAGATAAGACCCAAAAAAGTTTAACAGCCCCCAAACCAACTAGCCAAACCTTGGCCTTTTCCCATGTGTTGTGTGGGCATTGTCTTCATTAACAGCTCGAGTGTATCATTTACTAAGTTTAACAGCTCGAAATCATAAAATTTAGGAGCTAAGAAAATAAATGGTTGATTTTTTTAAATTAATTTGGTGAAAAAAATCATCTTATTTTATTTTAGGATCTTTATTATTGCAAAAAAAAAAAAAAAAAAGCAAAGCATAAGATTTAAAAGCTAACAAAATACAAAAAATGATTTTCTCATTCTCACATACCTGGTTCCTAATTGAAGCTTGGTTTCATCCGGAGCAAGAAGGGAATGGAGTTGAAGACCACTCTTTCTTCCAATTGCAAATATAAAAATGATAGAATAAAGGAAGGCCGCTCATGATGAATAAAAATGATGGAAAGAAAAGGAAGAGTCTGACATACGTTTGGTTAAAAAGACTAAAAGCCAACATATACCTTATATATAAGTAAAGCAAGAAAAGGATTAAAAAGTCTTTTTAACAAAGAACAGTCAAAAGATGATACAAAACGGGAATTTTTATGTATGGATTCGTGTGTTATTGCCTTTGAGTCCCACCGTTTTTTGCAACAAAAAACGAGATTTTTTATATTGAAAACACGCGAATTGTGTTTATTAAAAACCGCGAACTATCATTTGTTAATTCGCGAATTCCCACAAAACTCCAACCGACTTTACAAATTCGCGCATCCCAGGCGGGGGCGGCACTGTCTTTGAGCGAATTAGGGCACTAAGGGCTCGTTAAAGGAACTTGCTTTCCACCAGTAGAATCATAAGAAGAAAAGTAGTGTACAAGAACATTTTCCATGATTATTTTTTTCTAAATATATTATTTTGGGTAATTTTTTTCTTTCTCATCCATGGATGCAATCAAACACAGCACTAGCTCTATCTTTTGACGTACGATTGTAACAAATAGGCAATCGCTTATCTGCAGGAAAGTGTACTTATCAGACTCGGAGGAAGAGAAGAATGATAAAAAGCATATCCCAAAAAGGAAAAAGCGCAAAAGTTCTGGGTGAGTGTCCTCTTTTTTCTTTTTATCAAAATGAAGAATCCATATAAATACGCTATTGAATTAAATCAAACTTTATTATTGTTTTACAGACTTGAACCTGTTATCTTAAAGGAGATACCACCTGCCCCATGCTTACAGAACTCATTGGAGTTTTTGAAGGAAAAAAAAATGCAGATTTCACGATCATCGGCAGTTTTGAACAACTCCAACAAAGCACTACGCCTCCTTTCTACATCTGGTTTGTTAAAGTAAAAAGCGATGATAGCTGATTGTGCTAGAAGCTAGCTTTTTGTTTATTTGTTGTGTTGGTGCTGTTTCTGCACCCTTTGCTCCATCACAAGCATGGTATGCTGAATGCTCAGAAAGTTATATGGATTAACTGTTAAAGAACATACATATTATCTATATTGGCTCACTCATTGCATTTTTACCACCACTGTGGACTTCTTGTATTCTTTAGTTACATTATATATAGCTATATTCATTAAGAGATGGACCTAAATATCTCCAGTCTATGCTAAATGAAGATTTGACATCTAACGGAAATGTAATGTGATATAGTTGCATGTTATGACACATCTATGGTGTTGTGACGGAACGCCTCCAAAATCAATGACACTCGGAAATAATCAGACAGGTCGCAATAGTGGAAATAAAACTGAAAGAAAAGCCCACAAGAATTGCATGGTTTAGTAATGATAATATAATCCTGCCTACACCACGGAGAGTTATTGTGAATAATTTTTTACTGATGTTATGCCACCCTGCGTACGCATAAATCTCACTTGTAGAACTGAAGCTCTTAATAGAGAAATCTCTTTTACTAAACCTCGAGTCTATTCTAGAGAATGAAAGGTCAACAAAATCATTCAACAAACTTTGGTCAACATTAAATTATGTAGAATTATCTGAGATCCAACTCATTTTCTTGTCGTCAAACCGCCGACTGTGGCTTTATATCGGAAGCAAGTTAATCATACTCCTAAACAAACTGAGAAGCCAGTCCAAAGAAACTAGGAAACTGTGTTCGGCTTTGACTCCCCCCACCTCCACCCAAATGATCGGTAAAGGAGAAACTATAAAAATATGCAACAACATGGGTAGATACCCAACCCGTATACAAGTGCCCAGGGCCAGGATATTGCAAAAGACAGGACTACGAACAAAAAAACCAGATGTTGCAACGAAAACATCCAAAGACCACAAAACAAAGAGTTACCTACGTATTGCCCAAAATTATCCCCCAAAATGTACAAACAATTAGATGGAGACCAGCCAAGAACCATTGAAACTAAAGGACAACCTCAGTGTCACAAATTAGTCTAGACAAGGAATGCTCCGTTCCTGCTGCCTATTTCTCTTCCATCAAGATGGACCAAAAGACGCATAAAGGAGCTGCAGCCTACACATTCTTCACCTTTTCCTCACCCGAAACACACCACGCAGAAATTAATCACTGTTGATGGCATCACCTGATAATCTCCAAACAAGGAGAGAACAGAGTCCCTAACCTTCATAACCACAACACTGGAACTAGAGATGATCCACACATGTTCATGTTTACACATCCAACAACTATTGGCAAAAGGATTTCCCCTTCTCTTCATATTATCCAACGTAAAAATAGATTGCAAAGCTGCTATCGATAAGAAAATGCCATTTTTGGAGGCGCTCGTCTAAATCCCTTTCCATGGAAAAGCCGGGGTACTTTCACTCTTGGATTGAGAGTAGAAAGACTTGACAGAGAAAAATCCACTCCTTTCCCTCCGCGTATCCAAACCATTTTATCCCTTCCACTTAATGAGTGAAATCGCGTCTGTGTGCTGCGCCTTGTTTTTGGTTTCAATATAGCGTTGGCCTTGAGTAAGCAATTTAAGTATTTGATTTTATATTTAAAAATATCAGAAAAATAATTTAATAGAAAGAAAAAATAGTAAATTCTAGCACATCATTTTACAAATTAATTCAATATATGTAAATTCTAGCATTACATTCCACGAGAACTGAAATTGAAACTTAAACCTAATTTTTAATAGTATGAAACAGATTAAAAAAGATTAATATAAATACAGCCTAGAATAATGATAATCAACTAAGGTTCAGGTAGAATGACTATAGGTAAATGTCAACATTCATCATAACAATGAAACTAGGGCTGAGATAAGATGCGGAATGAGAGAGAAATAAGTTGTGTGTGATTTTATACTTGCTTGTACTTGGCTGGAAATGTCTACGTCCATCATCTTTCTTTTTCAATTTGAAACCCTAGGGCTGGAATAATACTAATGTCTTTTTTTTAAAGTACGCTCCTGCCAAACTACGCATTACGCCGTTTTGCAGGGGCGCTGAGACTTTAAAAAATAATACATGCATTGCGTGTGCAATGATTTGTTTCGCGCATTTCGCGCCCGTTTTGCGTCTTTCGCGTGCCACATCATCATTTCGCGCACGCAAAGTAGGCCTCTCGCACTCCCAGGTGCGCCACACTGCATTTTAGGGCTGAAATGAAAATTGACATTGTGCATCTTGGGGCGCAATTTAAAACACAGCTTCCACCCCACGCCACTCTTATTTGATGCAACACTTCCATTAACTTCCCACAGCAGTCCCCCAATCCTGCAAATTGCGCTTGAATCTTGGGCTTGCCGCCACACCCAACTGCTTGTAGATACAACCAGCTACACTGCAGTCCCTATCCACAAGAATATTTTGCAATTCAGGAAATCTAGCCCCCACTGGTTGATCTTGACAACACAAGTTCGCTTTGGTATGTGGTACGGGTATGCGGTACAATTAGGGGTGTACGTTTTTATCCGAAATAATATGGTTTAGGTTTTTTACTTTCCGATACTGGAGACAGAAGTACAGGAACTGAAATTACTGAAAAATGTGGTTCACTTTGGGTCAGACATTTAAAAAACCATATGGCGAAGCTAGTGTACCAATACTAAAATATTGAAACTTTTATATTCGTTAATGTGATCCCAATCATTAAATTTCTTTCCCATATAAAATCTCTCTGGGACAAGTGGATTTTATTTTCCAACTTTAACAAAGTATATGCAGTAGTTTTTCCAAATTAAGAATGCACACTTGTATCTTTTGTCTCTAGAATAAGTTCTTTTTCAGTCGTTATGTGAGGAATCTGGGTCTATTCTAGGTTATTTTAAATTGTATGCGTATGTCTTATAAGTAAAATATGTAGGTTTTTTGATAGTTAGTGTTAGTTTAGTTATTGCATTTGGAAATGGAAATTACTAAAAAGCTGAACAATAATAAAAAAATTAACTGAAAATCATCGGTAAAATAAGAAACCAAACTAAAAATACCGAAAATATCGAATAACCGAGAACGGAAATAAAACCGAGAGAAGCATACTAAAAATTACGTGTTTTGTAAATATAACCTTGCCTACATCACCATGAAGAACGCCTGATTCACTATGCTGTGAATAAACTTGTGAAAGATGTGCTGTCCATACCAAGTACACTCAATTCTTACTTGAAGAAAGTGAAGTTTTTATACACACAACACAACTCACTAAATCTTTACTTTAGTCTCAAGTTGCCCCCCCCAAAATGGATGGGACTAATTTTTTCTACGAGTCTTTTTCTCTGGTCATCTAATTTCCTCAAATACAAAACGTAGTATTCATTGGTTGACCCCAGAGACTATTATTTTACATTATCTGGGTAATAATCATCCGTTAACGGATTCACACCTGTAAAACTGCAATACAATAATGTAATGATGAGAAACTAAAACTGAACACCCTTACCAGAATTCCTAATGTGTCGATATAGTGATGGTAACTAGAACAAAAGGTCCTGCATGTTCAGTATCAACACAACAATTTTCAGAACGTTTTCTGTGGATTTATTCTAGTTTTAGTTGAAATCAGAGCTTAGAAGCAACATAATAAGATCTGTTCAGAAATAATTTAAGTTCCAGAATCTAAAAGGGGGTGAGAGAGAGACAGTTGATTAGAATTATACAACTAATCTGAATTATGAAATATACATGCATGTATTTATATCAGGGTTTGTATATGAAGAAGTATAAAAAGGGAGGGAAGTGAGAGTATTTTAGTCAAGAGAGCATTTTTTTAATGGAGAAATTAAAGCCATTCAAGTTTAAGAGGTTTAATTATTGTTGAAACTGGTTATTAGAATACGGTGTTATGAATCATGGTTTAGTCAAAAAGACCCAATTTTAAATCGCATAAAATCAAGGGCGTCCAAGGTCCAAACCAAACCGATGAAACCTACCGATCCCATTCAATATGGTCCAATTTAATTAAGAAACCAACTTAAAAAACCGATCTGTTGTGGTTCTACATATGCAAAAACGACAAAACCTATTGAAACGAACTATATATATAATATGTTTAAAATTAACACGTGTCATAATTATATTGGTTACAATATACTATTAGTTTGTGGTCTAACACAATATCATTTATACTAAGTTTAAATGTCCGATAATGAATTTCATTGGATTGATCTGTTAAATTGGATTTACATTAGATTGAATTTATTGTAATAAAAAGGCTCAAATTAGAGGAATCAAAACGGATAACAATGGGTTTTAACTTTAGTTTGGTTTGGATTGGATTCTAGAATTGAAAAACTAACTTTTGTTTGTTTGGACGTGGTTGTTTCGAGCTGACAAGCCACCCTCCATAAAATTATCAAAGAGCCAACTCAATTTCTTGTCTTCAAGCAGCTGGTTGTGACTGTGTGCAAACTGAGAAGCCACATTGAGACTATACAAACTGAGAAGCCACATTCTAAAAGAACTAAGAAACGGAGTACAACTTTTGACTTGAGTTGTCAATGTCATCCAAGTTGTAATTCAAATTGAAGACCAAATTGAACCAGCGACAGACCAATATAATCTGACTACCCATGCAATGTTGCTTGACAACGTGTCCAACTTGGGTGATAATTTGTAGATGCAATTTATTTTATCCTTGCATTATTGATTTGTGGTAATTAGTGGTTAGTTATCGCAAAATTCTTCAGCTTGATTGTTTCACCTATCTAAAGAACACCCGTGTGAAAACATTAATCTAAGTGCGTGTAATTATATTAAAAAAAAGTAAATTTAGATCTTAGCCTCCTTAAACTGACGTTATGATAAAATGGTAAACAATATAATAAAATTGTGACTTTACTCCCACTTTCTTATTTATTTACTTGTTGAATCTCCCCCCACCTATCTACTATCTCATACTCATTCCTGCCTTTTGCTCTCTAATAGCTGCACTACCAAACAAAATGTAAATATCCAGTTCTATTTATATAAAATTATTAGCGGAGATTCGGCTTGATGCATCTCTAAGATCTGTTTTGTTCTTTTGGCAAGTGGATTGATTCTTTTGTGTTGTATGAACACTTAGTGTATTTCGTGGGTCCAGAGAGAGAGAGTATTGCGGTGAGGGCCCAAATGAAGTGGGATTCTTGACAATCTCAGCAGCACCAGCCAGTGCAGACATTTTATTTTATTTTGGGTTTGGGCACAATTGGCTTTGCCGGTTGATGAACTAAAATAATAAAAAGAGGAAAAAGGGGGCGGCAACACAAATGCTCTCGAGGTCAAAATTTGCTCAAGCCCGTGTGGACAAACTTTCTAGCGAAGTGACTGATTTTGGGTTAAGATACGGTTCAAACTTATTTTGGCGAGTTGGAGGTGCATTAAGGGGTGTTAACGCTTGGGGATGGCTTAAGCGCTACGGTGGCAAAACAAATGACGCAGGCTTGGAGCATTTAGTCAGTTTTGTGAATATACCCCCACTTTTTTTTTGTCATGGGAAAGGCTTTAATCTATATTCTTAATTTGGAAGTCACATTTTTATGGCCACCTCTTTGGATCGTATTTTAAAAAGAGCTGTAAGAGCAACGTTTTTGCTTGATTTTCAATACTAGCAGTAGAGCCTTAAAGGACGGTACATACTAGTTTTCAAATCTGTTTTTATTGGGACCATTTAAAAAGAATGTACCAAATTATACAATAGTTAAATAGCTTTTGGTCGCGATGATTGATTTTATTTCGATGAGAATGAGTGTTGTTTTAATTTTTTTGACTTAAATATTAGCTTTTAATTTGAAATGGAGTGACTTCTTTCGGAGGGATAGTTTCTTAATTGGGTTATTTACTATTTGGGGTACGTTTGTTTATAATATTAGTTATTTGGGACAGGAACGAAGCCAACCTTTTTTGGAGGGGCCCATGGCCCCCCTTTACTTTTTAAAACTTTTAAAAATTACCCTTAAAATATTTTATGATATATAATCTAGCGACTTTTTTTACAAATTTTCCTAATATAATGTTTATTGGCCCCCCTTAAGTTGAATTCCTGACTTCGCCACTGGTTTGGGATATGTTTGTTTACGTATTAGTTCGTTGGGTCCAAAACTAACGGAAACCGTTAGTTGACACAGTTGACCGTTAACTGACATCATCAACAGTTTTCTCTCACATGATAAAAAACATCTTTACCCTTTAAATTAAAGCATAAAAATTGTTGTTTAATATTAATAAAAATGCTTTTAATAGATTATATATATATATATATATATATATATATATATATATATATATATATATATATATATATATATATATATATATATATATTATGGTTAAATAATTAGAAAAAAACAGTTTAAAAAGTTGTTAAAAATTGTTTAAAAATAATTTTCAAAAATTGTGAAAAATTGTTAAAAATAATTTTCGAAAAAAATATATTTTCCACCAATTAAAAAATATATATATAAAAAAGGATTTTCACCAATTAAAAACTGTTTTCTACCAAAAAAAAGGATGTTCAGTTAAAAAAATATTATCCCGTCTACAAATACATCTTCAAAATCCTTTTTGATAGTTTATATATTACAAATACATCCTGTTTATAATTTTAGCCTACAAATACATCCTGTTTATATATAAATATATTAAAAACTTTTTGACAGTTTTTTTAAGAATAAAATACTAAACAATTTTAAAATAATTGATTAAAAAAAACTGTTTAAAAATGTGTCAATTATTGAATAGTTCCTACAATAAATATATATTTTTTAAAAAGGACACATTTTTAGTTTAACCCATTTAGTCCCTCAAACACTCAATATTCTCTTATTTTTTTAGAGATCCGCGCCAGCGGCACTCCCTCTCCAAAATATGTGGCAAAGAATTTTTTGAAGCAATATAAAAAAGCTTGGCTAAATGAGTATTAAAAAATGTTCGAGGGACTATTTGGTATATGTCCCTTTAAAAATTGAGTTTCAACAAAAAAAATATGTTTTCAGGAAAAAAAATAAAAAAAGCCTCCAGAAAATCCATTATACAAATTTATAAAGCAGTAAAAAAAATTTAAATAAAATTATTCAAAACGTTTAAAAATATTAAAAAACTGTTAAAAAATAAAAATAATTTAAAAAATATTTTCAAGTTCAAATCCCAAATCAGGTTTATTTTTTAAAACCGATTTTTTTTTTTTATTTTTTCGCTGGAAGTTTTTTTTATTTTGTAGTTGGATATCATTTTTGGGTTGGAAAACATATTTCTTTTGTTGAAAAACATTTTCATTATTGAAAAACGTTTTTTTCCCCAAAATATATTTTTTAAAATCGAAATCAAGTTAATTTTTTTTTTTTTTTTGTAGTTGGTTATCATTTTTGGGTTGGAAAACATATTTCTTCTGTTGAAAAATATTTTAATTGTTGAAAAACGTGTTTTTTCCAAAAATAAATTTTTTAAAACCGAAATCAGGTTTATTTTTTTGCTGAAAATATTTTTTTTTGTAGTTGGATATCGTTTTTGGGTTGGAAAATTATATATGCTCATATAATAGCACCGAACTCCAAACCTCCGGTTTAATTACCCAAAACTCCAGTCTAATTACAAAATTTTGGGTATATTATTTTCATTTGTTTTTGCTCAAAATTATTTATTTTGTAATTAGAAATCATTTTTTGGGTAGATTTTCATTTTTTGTTTTGTTGAAAATCACGGTTTAATATTTTAAAATCATTTTTGAAATATATTTTCATTTGTTGAAAATCTTTTTTTGAAATCAGTTTTTTCTTAAGGGTTTTGGAAATCAGTTTTTTTTAAAAATCATTTTATAAACAGTTTTTTAACTAAAAATCATTTTTAAACATTATAAATAGTTTTTTAACATTTTTTAAACATGATTTCAAAAAACTGTTGGGAATGTATAGTGACGCATAGCATTTTAATTGGTGAAAAATATTTTTTTTGGGAAATATATATTTGGGTGGAAATAAGTTTTTTAACTGTTTGGAAATCATTTTTTGGGTGGAAAACAATTTTTTTGTGTTGAAAATCATTTTAATTGGTGGAAAAATTCTCTTTTTTGGGAAATATATTTTTTTTAACTAAAATCATTTTTTTTACTCTTTTGATGGAAAACATTTTTATTTTCTGGAAATAATTTTGGGTGGAAAACATTTTTTATTTGGTGAAAATAATTTTTAACCTCTTTTTTTCTTAATATTCAAACATTATTATACATTTTTTTCTAAATATTCAAACCTTATAATTTATAAACAGTTTTTAACATTTTTTAAACGTTATTAAAAACATATATTATAAATGAATATATTTATAACATATTTTGTTGAAAATCATTTTATCTGGTTGAATATACTTTTTTAAACATTATTATAAAACTCATTTTTAAACATTATTATACAACATATTTTGATATGGGGTACAATGGTTTTAATTGAAATGGAATTTAGGTTTTAAGTAAGGGTATAAGAGTATTTAGATATAAGGGTATAATGGTAAATAATAATAGAATTTTAAATAATTAACGGCAATTGGTAGAAATCATCAAAATAACATTCATGTAATTAATATATAAACAAACATATTCCAAACAATTAATATTATAAACAAACATACTCCAAATAATAAATGATCCTTCACCAAAGAAATCCTGAACTTGAGGTTGATAACACTCTATGCTCAATGTGGGTAGTTCCCTTGGAAATTCAATTTGTTCATACATTCTCTTGTGTCACATCATTTTCTATTTACTATTTTGAAAGGAAATCATATTTTCACTTCCATACAAGCCCTTAGAGCATCAGTACTGAGGGAAAGTGATGATGGGTAAATTTACAAATCAAAAAGAAGTTTTTCCCTTTCATCATGAGTGAGTCTCACAATGGTGGGAGTTCCTACGAAAACTCTTATTCGTAGGAATAAAAATGACATTTCTTACGAACAACATTTGTTCGTAAGAAAATATTACGGACAAATGTTGTTCGTAGGAACCCAAAAATGAGTATTTATATTTGGTACGAACAAAAAAACTTCGTAGAAAGTTTCAACGAACTATACAAGTTCGTAGAAAAGTTTTACTGATTCAGTAACCATCCGGTACCTTTGCAAATCGCCTATCTTTTCCTCTATCAAATTTGACAACTAGCACCCACCAGTGTATCCCTCACAATTTGTAACTTTGCAAATTTCTTTGTTGAAACTTCCCATCACTGTGGATGCTCATAGTTCCACGTAGAATGCTAGAAACAGATGTCTTTAATTTTTTGTTGGGATACCCAAGCATTGGATAATAAAAACATTATTATTATTATTATTATTATTATTATTATTATTATTATTATTAGGGTGGGTAGGGATTCAATTTTCATGTCCCATGTACATGAATAAAAAGAAATATCTAAGATTTTTTGTAGTTCAAGAACTTTATATTATGAAAAAGGAAATTAAAAATTAAAAGGAATGGGTACATTCAAAGCCAGGATTAATGTTTGGGGGGGGGGGGGGGGGGGGACCAAAATCATATTATTAAGAATTTTTTTCCAACAAAATATATATTCACCATCACAAGGTAATACTTGTACCTTATACAACACATTTTATTAAAGCGTAATGATCTCTCTAGTTTTTTGACCCAATATTGAAATTCAATGATGTGTCATCATCACATTTAGTGATATTTTTAATGGAGCTCATATTATCCACACATTACCTAATGTGATAATGACACATGACTGAGTTTGGAAATTGAGTCTAAAAATTGAATTTCTTTGTCATTACTCTTTACTAAAACAAACATGTTGCAGTTGCAAACAAAGAAATTTTAAAGAAATAATAATTAAAAAACATAGCAAAAAAACACATGGGAATGTTTTCGCTAGAAAAATGAATCAATATTCTTTGATTTTTCATATTTTTATAACATAAAGAGAAAAAAGTAAATTGTCATGTTCTCAAAAAGAATCATCATCATTTATTAAGCATTTCGTACACCAATGATATATTGCGATTTCAAAAATCAAACAATGACCAGTGAGGTATGTGAGCTTGTTAAACGAAGTTAAATGGGAAAGCCTTTGGGCTGCGTGTGAATAGAAACACTAAGAGCATTCACAATGGTGTATTGTATGGACAAAGAAATAGGTAAAGATGTAAACTGTGTGACTTGCACTGGTGGAGGAAAAATAACAAATTTGGTAAAGGAAATGGCAGTGAATTTGCAAAGTTACTAAACGCATACAAATTCAGTAAGATTTTCTACGAACTTCTGTTGTTCGTATGAAGTTCCTACGAACTTCAGAAGTTCGTAGAAAATATAAATACTCATTTTTATTATATATTTAGATTCCTACGAACAAATGTTATTCGTAAGAGATATCATTTTATTTCCTTCGAACAAGAGTTGTTCGTAGGAACTTCAGAAGTTCGTAGAAAATATAAATACTCATTTTTATTATATATTTAGATTCCTACGAATAAATGTTATTCGTAAGAGATATCATTTTATTTTCTTCGAACAAGAGTTGTTCGTAGGAAGTATATTTACAAATTCGATCATCTATCACCATTGTTAGTCTGACAACAAATGAAAGGCAAAATCACTTTTTTAATTTGTAAACTTCCTCCATCACCCTAGTACAATTGCTCTAAGCACATGATCATTTAGGGGGGGGGGGGGGGGGGGGGGCATCATCTTAGAGAATGTGTAGATTTGTATAGAGCAATCAATTATTCTCAAAATTTTTATAATGTTGGGGGAGGCCATAGGCCATGGGCCCCCCTGCCATGCCATAGCTTAGCCGTACATTAATCACATAAATCTACTCTAATAGGGTCTCTTAAAAGTGTATAAAGTGGCACCAGATCACTAAAAAAGTATTGCAAAAGCCTATCTTCACATAAATGTACTCTAATAGGGTCTCTTAAAAGTGTGTAAAGTGGCACCAGATCACTAAAAAAGTATTGCAAAAGCCTATCTTCAAGTGCTAAAATATAATTGTAGAGTAACCATATGCTAAAAAGGAAAATTTGTGAAGTTGGTCTTCTCATATCGCCACAATCTAGCTTAGTTATTTTTTTGGTGTGTGTGAGAGAGAGAGAGGATGTGGAAAGTAGATATATTCATCCATATATTATCATTCTTTCACAGATGTGAGATTTTTCTTGTGCATATTGCAGCATATAAGGACTTGCATTAGTATTGTATATGTGTAAAGTGTACTACTCAAATACGATAGTTATGTTTCAGTACACGACACGATTCCAAGAGTACCAAACATAAATATTTGCAGCTATTAACTCAAATATATAGTACTGAAATGAACCAAATGCAGCCCTATCTGGTTTATTTCCTCAACTCCGGCTTAGGCCCGATATTTAATTATAATAATGAATCATCTTCCCACTTTTTAGTTAATGTACTCATTTTATATCACCCAGGAAACAAAAGAGATTATACAAGAAAACATTAAGTATACTCAACAACTCGTAAATTAAGAGAGTAAGATTTTTTTTGGCCTGTTCCAAATTAAGGGTTAAAATTTTCGGTTTGAATTGTTATTAACCATTGATTTAGTTTATACAAATGGAGTATTATATTTGGGTGTTCAGTATTCAATCCCCAAGAATTTAAAATTATAAATTGCATAGAAACATGATTTGATTATGGGAAAAAAAATTCTCCTTTGTAAATATAACTATAACCATCATTTTGTAAACTATAATTATGTATGGAAAACATTATGTTTATTAACTTAATTTGTCAATATGTACAATTATATTACCGTATTGGAGAAACATCAACAGCAAAAAACATGGACTTGTAACCAAAATAAAAATACAAATAAAACTTAAAAGGAAGCACTTAATACATTAAAATATATACAAAAGTAACAAACGGATGGTTTACAACTTATAGGTGTACACCAAAGTGTCGTGAAATTTGGTCAACATTGTTTCGTCCGTTCGAAAGGATGTGAAGTGAAGAGTAGTAACCCAGTGGATAAAATCCAAAAACTCTCGGAGATAACTATCTTCCGAATAGGTTAGGGGGCAGAGAAAACATCATCCGGGTCCAACCACCTTTGCTCATAAGATGAATTAGGGGATCCGCTCAGAAGAGCTTGAAAAGTGGTCTGAACCTTCTTTAAGGTCTTATGGTGACGAATACGTCTCCTAACAACATCTTTGTCTAGAGTATGAGCTGATGATGACTTCAAGGAGAGATGGCTGCTCACTGTGCTTGTATTTTCTGTCTCCTCACTGCTTGCCTTGTCTGCTTTGGAGAAAGACTCCTGTTTTTCAGATATCCAAAAAGCCATTTCTTTACAAGGACGACGGGGGTTTGAATATTGAACGCCAGCCTAGACGGTGTCGATTTATAGAGGAATATAGATATGTTTGTGAGTGTGTTTTCTGTGGGTGGTGACTGGTTTTGTTTAGTTATTTATCTTGGGTCCCCTCAGGTTCAGCCACTATATCTGTACCAAGTAGCTCGTGGTTTTTTCTATATTGTGGGCTCATGTGCTTACGTATCTATGTCTATAGCTTTGTCACGCCGCGTCCATGTATATGGCTGATGGATACCACGGGCTTAGGCACCCTTTTTTATGGGGCCAATGTCTATCTTCTCTACATGCTTAGCACATTCTCAAGATGCATTATCCATTATCCAAAAAATTGTGACAATTCATCTAATTAAATTTTGAGTGATTAGTTTTTTTTATTAAATTAGATCAGAATTTTCAAATTGATTCATTTTTAGCATTATTATCGAAAACTAAATTAATTTACTTATCACCTGTTAGTTAATTAAATCGGTGCCAAATTTTTATCTTTCATTAAACATAAAACAACATGCGAAAAATCAAAGATAAACCATAAACCAATATAAAGTCTAATCCAATCACAAGATATAGATAAATAAATCTTGCCGAATAAACCATCGGCTAAAACCAAGCTAAGTAAATCCAACATAATACTAACTGAATCCAACATAAGACTGAACTGAATAAAATCTGAAAGGAGCAACACGCCCAAATGAAAACTGTAATACTGTCATAAGATCCTACACTATGAAATGTGGAAATGAGGCGTCTAAACAAAACTCCTGCAAGCATTCGCTTGTGGTGCAGCTGCGTGTCCCTAGAACAGAATGTCAAGTATGGCGTCCCTTTGACTGGACACCTAAAATGTTTTGAAAATATATTTATAGCAAGAGTTAATACTCAAAATATTTTGAAAATATTTAGCGAGAGTTTATAACAGTACAAAATCGGTTATTGATTACACATGTTAGGTTCACGTACACTCTCTTGAGTTTTTTCATCCCTCAACTATTGTGCACGCCTAACGTTCTCTACTTAACGCCACCTAGCTGTGCTACCCAAGCTAACAAGACATAAGTAACTATCTGGACTATTCACATCTCTAAGTCCCCGTACCGCCCATACAGTACGCTATCCGAATTAACATTACTCGTACGTTAAGAGTTGAAATTATCATTTCATTTATCTTATCATTTATTCAATTAATTAAGTTTCACTACTTAATTCATTCTTTAGATATACACTATCTATCAGTCTACTGTCACACATAAGTAGAATAATCACAATCGTATATATATATATATATATATATATATATATATATATACACTCTTACTCTTGTACGGAACATGCCGCATTTTAAGAGTGCGGACCGAACATGTGTCACCTGACGGTGAGCCCAGAAAAGAGAGAGAGTGTGCCTATAATTTAGGCAATAATTTATGTGCCTATATATATATATATATATATATATATATATATATATATATATATATATCAATTCGGTGTCTCTCAATAGGACTACCGTGAAACAATAAACATACTCTGCTATTAGTCCAAGTACCTCCCGTATTAAGTGGGAACTATTGGTTCGGCATGTCTCCTCGAACCCAAAATCAAATAACAACGGTGGAGGTGAATATAGTTCTAAGCCTTTGGGTTAGGCACATACCTAACGTACTCAAATGACATGCCGATCTCGCTAATACACGTCACATAGCGACCGCCCTAAGTTTTATGTTCCGGGGCACCAATCTAGACCTCATTGGAATCCTCAAGGTGTGATCGCCCACAACGCGAGAACCTCTGGTGATAGCAAACAACTCAATATCAATCATATAGGTACACACACAACCTATACACACACACACACACATATTCAGTAGGTATTCATACGACCTAATTATCATCGTTCGTAAGTAGAATAATTCACTCACATATTTCCCGTATTTGTTACATTACGATTTAACTCACTATCGTATTATCCGAGTATTAATCTCTAATCTAAGGGCCCTAGTTACCCCTTTCTTTATTTCAGTAGCTAAGTCCTCCTTACCCTACTGTTCTATGCAATTAAGCTCTCTCACACTTTCACGTAACTGTATTCTCATCTTTTCGAATTAAATCACGTCACAATTAAGCTATTTAAACATCACTTTAATCCCCTCAATAAGTCAAAGCCCATGACCCTATAATAGGTTTACTGTAATATAAATAATCCCACATTATATTTCATCAAAATCCCAAACGTTTCCCCGATAACAATTTAGGCATTCTGGGCTTAAAAGGAAAAATCTCATCTTTTTTGGGCAGCCTAATCGATTCGCCAGGAGACCGAATCGATTCAGTTTATAGCAAGTCTTCTTATTCGTTGGTTATCATGCGTTTTTCGCCATTTTTACACATATGTCTTATATGATACTTCACCAAAATCGAAACCAATTACACCAAACCTTTTCTACATGTCTTATGATGATTTCTAACTTAAATTCCACATCAAAACATTACGATTCATGATCAAGAATAGATTGAATCATCAAATCATCAAAAGCCCTTGGTTTTCATGTTCTTCCTCTATATTTCAACATAAAACCAGACTTATTTCGTAGAGATAATCATATATCTACTGATTTCAAATTCTCTACAAAATCAAATTAAACTACATGGAAACCCTACCCTTAACATGAGTTTAATCCATTATTTCCTTTCAAGATCATCAATTT
Organism: Sambucus nigra; assembly: GCA_949130495.1. Taxonomy (NCBI): domain Eukaryota; kingdom Viridiplantae; phylum Streptophyta; class Magnoliopsida; order Dipsacales; family Adoxaceae; genus Sambucus; species Sambucus nigra. The sequence goes on from OX422219.1 coordinate 178,991,423, forward strand.
ATTCACAAATAAATCAAACCCTAGGCACATGGGTATTATAACTTCAAGAAATCTGTATATAAACTCTTGCCTTGATTTAGATGTCCTAATTTCGTGGATGAGATGTTGAATGGCGTGTATTCTTTTCCAATCTTCACTCCCAACTTGTTAATGGTGTAAGATCACACTCCAAATTCCTCAAAATCTCTCTCTTAGGCTTCACAATTGTTCTCTCTCTTTCTATAATGGCTTCTATGAGTTTTCTAACCTCTAATCCCTAGCCTGAAACCCTTATAGGCTGATATAGAGTTTGTAAATTCGTAGGTCTCTTAACCCCTAATATAAAATGACCAAAATACCCTCATATGGTCCCGATTTAGTCTAAAATTGCCCCGTGACTTAATCAACATCCACGAGTATATTATTTTGACTAATTCGACCCTTCCGAACTCCCCCATGACCTCAAAATCATCATCTGAGTAACTCTAACTAAATATCTCATCTCGACCCCAAGTTACTCCACACGCGACTCCCGATTGAGATATATTCCTATTACTCCCATATCACTCGCTATGACGTAATTTATAATCATCAATTATTTACTATTCACTCAGTAAATATAATTGATAATATTAATCATTATTTCACTCTCGATTAATATCTAGTAATCATATTATTATTCAATTTAATTAAATTACTTCTCTTGCGTAATTTAAAATAGATAATTTAATTACCGAATCAATTAAATCTCAAATATACAGAAATACGGGCTATTACATACTTTCCCCCTTACAAAGAAATTTTATCCTCGAAATTAGGTCATACTTGCGGTAAAAAACTCTGGATACTACTTTTGCAAGTCATCCTCCCTCTCCCAAGTAAACTCATCAACACTGTGGTGCCCCCACTGAATTCTGACTAGAGGTACCACCTTAAATCGTAACTTTAGATCACTGCAATCCAAAGTAGCCATGAGTCTTTCCTCATATGAGACGTCTGGCTGTAAATCAATCTCCTCGAGTGGAACGTGTCGGAAAGCTGTCTCACTCCTCCTGTACTTTTTCAGCGATGCCACATGGAACACGTCGTGTATCCACTGAAGATGCTTCATTAAACCCAACCTATATGCTACCGGTCCCACTCTCTCAATAATAGAAAAAAGGCCCCATATACCTTGGCATTAACTTTCCCTTCTTGCCGAATCTCATGACCCTTTTCATGGGAGACACCCGTACCAACACCTGGTCGACAACCTCCAAGTCAACGTGTCTCCTATCGGCATCAACATAACTCTTCTGCCTATCTTAATCTATCCGTATATGTCCCCGAATAAACTCAATATTGGCAGTCGTCTCCTGTATCATCTCTGGCCCTAATAGCTTGTTGTCCCCCACTTCTAACAAGCTTGCAGACGAACGACAGAGCCTCCCATAACATGCCTCGAATGGTGCCATACCGATAGTAAATTGATAAGAGTTGTTATACACAAACTCTACCAATGGAAGGTATCGTTCCCAACCTCCCCCAAAATCTAGGATGAACATCCTCAACATGTCCTCCAACATCTAATTAACCCTCTCGGTCTGCCCGTCTATCTATGTATGATAAGTGGTACTCAATCGCCAGTTTGTGCCCATGGCCTCCTGAAAACTTTGCTAGAAGTGAGACACAAAGATCTCGTCTCTATCGGACACAATGTTAATCGTCACCCCATGCAGCTTCACTTTCTCTGCAATGAACTGCTATACTGCATTATCTTATAATCGGTGCGAACTGGCAAGAAATGGGCCAATTATGACCCCTATGCGATGTCGGTAATCCAGTAATAAAGTCCTTCGAAATGCTTTTCCACTTCCACACGAGAATCTCAAGTGGCTGTAGCATCCCCGAAGGTCGCTGATGGTCAACTTTCACAAGCTGATAAGTAACACACTTCGAGACAAACTCTGTTATGTCTCGCTTCATACCTGACCACTAGTACTATCTCCTTATATCCTAGTACATTTTATCCCCATCGATATGTACAACAAACCTCGAACCATGGGACTGTGTCATAACTGCATGTCTCAAATCCTCATCCTCTTTCACTACAAGTCTCCCATTAAACAGTAGGCCTCCCTCTGAGCTGATTGAGTAAGACTCTGTGCCCTCAGCTAACAACTGTCGTACCCTGTCCTGACAGAACTGATCCTCTGCCTGTGCTTTCACTACCCGCATCACAATCTCGGGAGTGATAGATATAACTATCATACATGCTATGGTGATCTCATCATCGTGCCGAAGTTATCTCCACTTTGACTTCCAGACCTCTGCTATCTCCCCTATAGATCGCCAGCTCAACGCGTCTGCCACTACGTTAACCTCACCAGGATGATACTGTATATCAAACTGGTAATCCTTCAAGAATTCTAACTTTTGCCTCTACCTCATGTTCAGATCCTTCTGCGTGAAGAGGCACTAAAGTGACTTGTGATTCACCAACAAAGTAAACTGCTCCCCCAGAAGATAGTGTCTCTATATCCTCAAAGCAAAAACGATTGCTGCCAACTCAAGGTCGTGGGTGGGGTAATTCTTCTCATGGGGTGTAAGCTTTTGGGACACATAAGCTATAGCCCTCTCCTCTTGCTGTAATACACCCCCAAGTCCCTGCAAGTATGCATTGGTATAAACCCGGTACTCCAATCCTCCCCTAGGCAAAGCAAGTACGAGTGCTAATATCACCTTGTCCTTTAACTCATCAAAGGCTAACTGACAATGATCGCTCCACACAAATGGCATCCCTTTAAGGGTCAGGTTCATCAACGGACCCGCAATCTTCAAGAATCCTTTGATGAAGCGACGATAATACCCGGCTAACCCCCAAAAGCTGCGAATCTCGATCGGTGCAGTGGACTGTCCCCACTCCCTCACCACCGATACCTTAATCGGATCAACAACAATGCCCTTATCAGACATGATGTGGACTAAAAATTGCACCTCTCGGAGCCAAAATCCATACCTTTTGAATTTGGCATACAATCGATGGTTTCGTAGCGTCTGCAGAACCATACATAGATGCTCTGCATGCTCATCCTCGGTGTTAGAATATACCAAAATATCATCTATAAACACAATCACGAACTGGTCTAAGAATTACCTGAATACCCTGTTCATGAGATTCATGAACACTACTGGCACATTGGTGTGCCCAAACGGCATCACCCTAAACTCGTACGATCCATACCGCGATAGAAAAGTTGTTTTAGGATCGTCCTCTTTTCGAATGCGCAACTGATGATACCCAGATCTTAAATCAATTTTGGAGAAGTATGTCGCTCCCCTCAACTTGTTAAATAGGTCATCGATCCTCGACAATGGATACTTATTCCATATCGTTACCTTATTCAACTCCCTGTAGTCAACACACAAACGAAGCGAACCATCCCTCTTTTTTATAAATAATACCGGTGTAGCCCACAATGATGTGCTCTGTCGAATAAAACCCTGACCCAAGAGCTGCTAAATCTGCTCTTTCAACTCACGCATCTCTGAAGGAGTCATACATTAAGGTGCTCGGGAAATCGATCTTGAACCCAATGCTAGATCTATAACAAGCTCAATCTCGCGACTGGGTGGTAACCCAGGTATCTCCTGAAATACATCCTCGAATTCCCTCACAACTGGAATCGAGTCTGACGATATAACTATCTCTTTTGAGGTCTCCTCCTCAATATAATATAAGTGTGTGCGCGACCCTCCTTCAGGAAGAGGCATCACCACGAGGAACATCTCCTGTACCAAAATGGAATACACAATGGTCCTCTTATAGTAATTTACCATCGCTCTATATCTCGCCAACCAATCCATTCCTAAAATCACATCGTAACCGTCCATATCTAACACTAGAAGGTCTGCCGCTAAGCTCAGTCTCCCTATAATGATATCAACTCCTATACAAATTGAGTGTATCAGTGCACCACTACCCATAGGTGACTCTACACACTTAAGGAGACTACCAGTTGTCTCTAATAAACCATCAGCTCTAGCAAATATGGTCTTAATAAAAGGGTACGATGCCTCAGTATCAAATAAAATCCTACCCTCAAGACCATGAATAGGAAACGTACCTTCTACTATCGACGGAGCTTAAGGTGCTGGTGGCATGGCTACATCTCGAATGTTATAGACACGGCCATAGTTCATTTGCCCCAGCTGCTGTTGTGGGCTGGTGGTGCTGGTGTTGTAGGAGGTACTGGAGCCTGCTGTCCCTATTGAGCACCCTGTTGTTGTGCTCCACCCTGTTGTGGGAAATCATTCCTCTTATGACCTCGTTGGACACATATGAAGCACTGCCTCGAGAACACCCTCTGTCTCTGTCCCTGCTGGCCCCCTCTTCGTTCCCTTAGCCCTACGAAAACTTCTGCTACTGGGGACCCTGTTGGCCCTGCCTATATCCCCCAGTCCTGAACCTCTTAGCCTAATCCCCCTGCTAGGAATCCTTCCCCTGCTGACGGTCTGCCTGCTGTTACGGTGCTCCACTAGCACCATTCCCATTTGCCTTGCCCTGCTGGCTCGGATTTACACCTTTCTTGCTTCCTTTCGCATTGAAGCGATGATCCTGACAGTGTATAAGTGCGGCATCGACGACATTAGTGTATGTCACCATCGCAGGAATACCAATCAAGTGCTGCCTGATCTTCCAGGATAAACCGTCCATGAATTTATCTTTTTTCCTTTCCTTGTTGCTTACCTCATCTGGCATAAAGTTAGATAGGCGGGTGAACTCCTCCTTATAATCATCTACTGAGCGATCACTGTGTGTTACTTCCCTAAATTTCTTTCGCATCTTTGACTCAAATGTAGGTAAAAAGTACTTGCTGTCAAACCGCACCCAAAGCTCAGTAATGGTCATAAAATCTCTCTCCTCAGCAGTGGTCACCAACTCCCACCATTGTATTGCCACTCTGGTAACATCTATTTCCGCGTCTCAGTACACTCCACCATGTGCAAATGGTGCTGTATATTTTTCTTTCATTGGCATGCCACAATCACATCAGTACTGCCCTGAAACTCGGGCGGGTGGCCCTTTTGGAAGGTCTCCCTAACTCTCAGCCAAGTAGATGGCCCTAGTTGGGCCTGGATCACGGGTGGCACTGGCGGCGGTGTGTCCATCCCCGATACTCGCCTGCGGGCGGGCGCGCGAGGGAAAGGATCCTCGGGTCCCGCGTATCCCTCCCGGGAGCGCTTCAGCCGGCGTCATTTGAGATGAGGTGTAAAAATATAGAGAGATTCAGAGTCGCCAATATATTTTACTCAAAACAGACAAAAGAAAAAGGGGAAGCCATCCCGAAGGATGACATCCAAAGACATACTGGTGCATACGAAACCAAAATGATTCGAGAAGGGTTCGGAGGCTAAGTTACGAAATGGGAAGGTGTTAGGCACCCATTCCGCCCTTTCGGTCTCTCATGGATATTTGCTATTTTCCTTTATTTTTCCCCGTGATATGTGTGCATGTGTATATATATAGTGGAGATAGGAATCCTCGACTTGTATCATGGAAGAGATAAAGCGAGTCATTCTTAGGAAGGTAGAAAAATAATATTAAAAAAATAAGATTTACGCGATTATCCCTACGTTGATCGTTATAATGGAATGATAATGCATATGGAGTAATACGTCACTAAGACCAAGTATATAGAATATAAGAAGATTGGATTTAGAGAAGATAGAAAATGAGAGAAAAGTGAGAAAAAGGACTCGAGTCTCGGGTTTTACCCCAAGACGCCTACGTAGCCTATAAAGGCATCAAAGTCCACGTAGTTCGCATACAAAATGAGGGGTGGGGTTTATCCCATAAATTCAAATGGGGGATCTCTTATTTGTGAGTGTGTGTGTGTGTGTGCAGAAAAAGTATTTTAGTTATGAGAAAAGTGTGAGAAAAGTATGAGAATTCCTATTTGGAATTTATGAGCAAACCCTCTTTTTCTTGTTTTTTGGGTTTTATTTATATGAAAGTAGGAGATGTGCAATAATACTAAATAAAAATTATATTAGGATGTGTGAGATGAGATAATAAAAGTGCTAAGTAATAAAATAAGTTATTGCGAATTTAAGAGAATTTGGAAAGAAAGTTGAGAAAATTGGACCTTCTTGAAGATCTTGAGCTTGATCTTGAATGTAGGAGAGAAGCCCTTGCACTTGGATGATGATGGAGAGTGTCTAATTCACCAAGTTTGATGAAAAGGGTGATGAAAAGTGGAAGTTAAGAAGGGATTTAGATGTTAAAATCGCGCTGCCTTCGAGAGAGTTTTTTGGGATTCACGTAGAGCGATTTGTATTAGAATTGGGATCTTCTTGAAAATGAGGTGAAGGCCTCCTTTTATAGGCCCAGGTCACTACCAATAGGCACAGACCTGGTCCTACCTATCGGAACCTACCGATAGGCAGGGTCTGGAACCTACCGTTTGGCAGTGTGTTTCAAGCCTTTTCAGAAAATTGGCTGTCGAGGGCAACCGTTGGTCAGAATTGAGCACGGGGTAGATCGTTGTAAAGGTAATTCAAAGAAATTTGAAAGTCCATTGGACAACTCCCAGGTTCGGGAGTTAACTTTGGGTCAAATATGGCTCAGAAGCGTTTGTCGATCCATTGGACGGGGAATCGTTCGGACACAAACGAATCGTTCGTCCGCATGGTAAGTCAGAATCGCACACGGGATGGATCGTTGGAAAGATTAGGAGATGTAATTTGACATTCCAAAGAGTTTGACCTAGTTTGGGGAGTTGACTTTGGTCAACCGGGTCCTGGAAGCATTTAGTGACCTCTTGGAGTCAAACGAATCGTTCGTCCGCATGGTAAGTCGGAATCGTGCACGAAGAGGACCATTGGAAAGGGGTTTCAGTGCCCTTCGAAGATTCATTCAGTCTCGGTCGAGCTAAAGATTTGACTTAGGTCAAACAGAGCTCGGTAGCGCCCGGTGGCCTCTGAATCAAGTTTCGGACGCAAACGGATCGTTCGTCCGCATGGCAAGTCAGAATTGCACACGGGATGGACCGTTGAAAAGGGAATTTAGTGCCCTTCGAAGATTCATTCAGCTTTGGTCGAGCTGAAGAGTTTGACTTTTTGGTCAAACGGAGCCCGGGAGCGCCCGGTGGCCTCTAGGTCAGTACTCAGGGTATGACTTGGGTTGGTAGTGATGAAGGGAGGTGCTAGGGACCTTAGGAGAGTTAGTGGGTAATAGAATGGGGTGTCTACAGAGCCCCTCGATGGGTGAGTTTGGAATAAATGAGAGCCGTCGAATAGACACCACATGATGCTTTTGAGGGAGTATGACCGATTCAGAGGGTCGAGGCCGATTCTGAGGACCTGAGGGGTGTGCTGGGGATGACCAATTCTGTGGGTCAAAGCCAAATCTGCGGTCTTAAGTGATGAGGGTGATCGATTCTGCGGGCTTAGGGTAAAGATCTAATAACCGAGGTCAATTATGACCTAAGAGTGGTGACGGCTGAGGACCGAGGTCAATTCTGACCTAACTCAGGTGACGATCTAAGACCGAGGTCAATTCTGACCTAATAGTGGCGACGATCGAGGACCGAGGTCATTTCTGACCTAACTCAGGTGACAATCTAAGAACGAGGTCAATTTTGACCGAAGAGTGGTGACGACCGAGGACCGAGGTCAATTCTATCCTAACTTAGGTGACGATCCAAGACCGAGGTCAATTCTGACGTAAGAGTGGTGACGATCGAGGATCGAGGTCATTTATGACCTACCTCAGGTGACGACCGAAGATCGAGGTCAATTCTGACCTAACTCAGGTGACGATCCAAGATCGAGGTCAATTCTGACCTAAGAGTGGTGACAACCGAGGACCGAGGTCAATTCTGACCTAACTCAGGTGACGATCCAAGTCCAAGGTCAATTCTGACCTAAGAGTGGCGACGATTAAGGATCGAGGTCAATTCTGACCTAACTCAGGAGATGATTCAAGATCGAGGTTAATTCTGACCTAAGAGTGGTGATGACCGAGGACCGAGGTCATTTCTGACCTAACTCAGGTGACGATCCAAGATCGAGGTCAATTCTGACCTAAGAGTGGTGACGACTGAGGACCGAGGTCATTTCTAACCTAACTCTGGTGACGATCCAAGACCGAGGTCAATTCTGACCTAAGAGTGGTGACGACCGAGGATCGAGGTCAATTCTGACCTAACTCAGGTGATGATCTAAGACCGAGGTCAATTCTGACTTAAGAGTGGATAAAGATTGGATTTTGATTCTGCTGGAGAAAGTGCTTTGTAATTTTGTCCTGAGCCGGGGAAGCTTTTGTTTCTTTAGGAGGCCTCGCGGGGGGGAACAACCAATTTTGGTGCTGTAAAAAACTCCGTTGGGGAAGTAATCAGGCAATCCTTAGAGATCATCCGGGGCTTTACCGGGAGGAGATTCACTTATTTTTTGAGGATTTTGCTGGGAAAGAGGGGTTCTGCTGGAGGGAATGCAAAATTTTCCTGGTGAAAATGTTCTAAATCCTTCCTAGGTTTTTTAGGAATTTTTTGAGGATTTTTCGGGGCTTTCTGGTATTTTCTGGGAATTTTTGTACGAAATTTAAGGAGGGTGCCGGTCGGCATGGTATGAAGGGTGCCATTTGGCAGTGGCACAGACTTTTGGATTGCCTCGGGAAGGTAAGGAGTCAGTGCCGATCAGTATGACGCTTGGCATCCTATAAAAAGGGGGCGAATCCCTTCATTTTTTCACAGCTTCTTTGCTTTCTCTCTTTCTACGATTCCTCTGTAAATTGTTCTAGCATTCCGATCTTCAAGAAATGGCCGATTTTGTGAGCACTGCAGTCAATAGGGAGTGGTTGACCATTGATGACTGGGCGAATGTGGAGTGGAGGGCCAGTGCGCCTCTTGCTTTGGGGAGTGAGAACTCCTTTGATGCTTTTAAGCCTGTTACGGATGAGCGGACCTTGCTGTGGGAGCCGTCGCATCATCGCTCTTCGAAAATGAATCCTGGAGGTTATGTAAGGGACCTGACCTTTGGCATTCCTTCCTTTTTGGTGATTTTTCTTTCTTTCTTGACTTTTGATGAGATTTTTTTCCTTTTTTCCAGTCCTATATTTCTTTGAAGAATATGTGCGCTCGTGGGACGACGGGGCTCAGGGATGTCTGGGAGCATCTCCCACCTGTGGTGCGTTGGGTGGTGTCATCAGCGGGTTTTGGGAGGTTAGCATCTGCGCTGGATGAGACGCCTCATTCTACAACGGTCCTATGCGCTTTGGGGGAGAGGTGGTGGGATACTACCCACACCTTCCATTTCAGCTTCGGGGAGATGACTATGACTCCCATAGACGTGCAGCAGCTGTTGGGGATGGATTGTGATGGAGAGTAGATAAAGGTGGATCTCTCTTTGCGTGTGAGACCGGAGGCAGTGTGTGCGGCACTTGGTGATGTAGGGAGGATAGTTTCTGGGGATTCTATCCGGCTGTCCCTGCTGTAGGATGTTTTGTTGGGCTGGGTGATTGATGTGGAGGATGGGCTGTAAGTGAGGCAGATGGACCGATTATTTATTCTGCTGGTGTTGGGAGGTTTCATGGTGGTGTCGAGCGGCGACGTCGTCCATTTGTGGTTCTTACCGTACCTGAGGATGTTTTCGAACATCCCTTTCTATGATTGGGGGAGTCTGACTTTGGCGACCCTTAACTCTTCTCTGGATGCATTCAACCGGTGCTGTCGATAGACCTTTACGGGAGCCACGTACCTTCTTGAGTTATTTTTCATTTTGCGCATTTCTTTTCATGCATTCGCATTTTCCTTTCATACATTCACATTTTCCTTTCATGCATTTGCATTTTCCTTATGCTTCTCTTTTTGTTTGTGAATTCAGACGTGTTCTATGAGGTGATTGGGTGCAATACCCCGCTAATCGCTCTGAAGGATGACACCGTTTGGGACTTCTGTCGATTGTATCGATGGCGCAAGGCCAATCGGCATTCGAAGGGATCTCTCTCTCTGGAGGCGGTGCGTCAGGTCTTGAATGACCTGACAAGTGGTAGGGTAAGACTCTTTCCATTTTCATTCTTGGTTTTTGCATCTTCTGATCTTTTATTGATATATGCCTGCTTGGAGATTTTCAGGTGACTTTTTATCCCTGAGGGACAACTATTCAGGATGTGGGGACGACCGGGGTGAACGCGCAGATGAAGCATTGGCTGGCGCATGAGTTTGGCCATTCCTAGTATCTCGATGAGAGGGTGGTTCGCCAGATTGCTGAGGAGGAGGTGGTGGTGCCACCTGCGTAGCCTCTTACGTCTATAAGGCAGGAGAGATTGTTGTCGAAGGATGCGAGGATCGCGACGATGATCGGAGAGTCCTACTTGTTGTACACCGATATGGCTGCACCGTATGACTATATGGATTTTGTGACGAGTTAGTTGATGGCGCCCAGCATATATGATGCCCTGCCTTTCCCTCCTGTAGTTTCGAGTCGGGCGGTGGGATCTTCCCATAGTGGTGGCGGTCCGTCGGCATCTGCAGCGGCGACTTCAGAGGTTCCTTTTGTGCAATTTCACACTCCTTCATATAAAATTCGACGGGCTGATGGAGGGATGGTGCCTATGCTGCATCGTCCTCATGCGATGGATCCGAAGGAGTTGGGTTTGACAGAGGAGTTCCTTCGACCTGCGGTATACCTTTCTGTTCTTCTCTTTCTTTCTATTTTGGTCATCTCTGCTTTGATACTGATTTTGCCTTTTCCTTGCAGCAAGTTCGAGTGTCGACCACTTGGCTAAGAGACATCAGAGACTGGATATCCTCTGCGACTGCCCATATTCGGGATGTGGTTCCTGTTCCTTCTTGCTTGGTGCCATCTGCTTCGTTCGGAGAGGACTCTGACTCGGGTAGTGGTAGTGCATCGTCTCGCTGTAGGGGAAAGAGAGCACATCGCAGGGGTGGAAGCTCTTAGTGAGAGATAGAGAGAATGTGGGTTCGGGCTGAGTCCCGTTGTTTTTGCTTTTTCTTTTTATTTCCTACAAAAATGATGTAACACAGAAAACAGATAGATGCAAATGCAATGGAGTTTTTTGATTATCTTTTATTAATGAATGAATGCATGCACATGTGCTTTTTACTTTGCTGCTGAGACAGTAAAAATGAATATTTTTGGAATTTTTTTTAAGGAAAGTTTTTTTTAATTAAAAGGGGAAATTATATAAGGAGGAAAAAGGATTTTGAAATTCTGTTGAGAATATAAATTTATTTTTATTGAGTTTTCTGTTTTGACAAAAGAGGAAAAAAGGGAAATTTCTAAAAATGGGGGATTGCCGATCGGCAAGCACCCTGTCCTGCCTATCGGCAGTTCAGTCCAGTCCCATCATCTCAAAGCTTTGATTGGTACCCTCTTCAGCCTTTGGTACTTTGTGGGGTAGGATTCCCTTCGATTTCTGTAGGGATTATGTCTCTTGTGAGGGTTCTCAAGTATAAAAAGGGGTAAGGGTGGACTGTTTTCATCACACCTTTGCATTCTTACTTACTTGCCCACTATCTCTTAGTCTTGCAAGATGGCTCTCCCTGGTAGCATTGAGTTTTCTAACTACCTCGAAGCCTTGGAAGCAATGTGCTCTTATAATGTCGATTATGATGCTTTCAACATGCGTCGAGTCTCCTTGTGGCGCAATCGGCCTATTGAATGGAACATGCTGATGGCGGCCGTACAATTCTGGTACCCCGAAGATCATGTATTATGCTTTGGGTTGGATGAAGTTTGTCCTACCTACGAGGAATTTTCTGCCATGCTGTGTGTAAATCCCAGTGTTGCTGCGGCTTTGCCCGAATTTTCCCGTTCTCCCGGGATTTGTTGGCCGGGCTTCTTCATATTTTGCCTTCGGAAGCCAGATCATTGGTTGCTGGAGGAATGATCTCCCTCCCAGCGGTGCTATAGTCCGTGCATTTGCGGGAAGTAGGTGATGCTGGCTATGTTGGAGCCATTTCTCTGGACCTGGTTTTAAAATTGCTGCTGGTGACTAGGGAACTGCTGGTGGACCCGCAACTTGCAGCTATTACTTCGTGGATATCATACCATCGCAATCCTGCGGCGGTGATAGTGGCGGAGACCCTGAATGGCCTGGATGACTGGCGAGAAGGTCGTTCTGACTTTTTGAGGGGTAGCCCCGTAATGCTGTTCATGTGGTTGTCTGAAAGACTCCGCTTGGTGACTCCTCCAGAATATCCTTTATCGGTTGTGCCCAACTTCTTTTCCCGTCACTTCTTCTATGTTGGCCTGGATATTGCGAGTTGGGAGAATTAGTTTGTAGAGCATGGGGCTCGGAGTCTGCGCTGGTCAGTGCCTTGGTGGGGATAGTTGCTGCCTGTTCTGGAGCTAGGGGGATTACTCGTATGTGTGGCTGGTTGGTCTCAGGCAAAACTCTTTTTATATTCCATGGCGGCTTCTGCGCCAATTTGGCTGGGCACAGGTCGTGCCACCTCGGACCTCAAATTTCTTTCCGATAGAAGATTTCATTGAGCGCCTGCGTCCGTTGCTTGGCTCCTTGTGGGAAAATCGGCGTCCGTTGACCCATCCCTCTCATTCTGTCGGGAGAGTTTGGCATGTCCCTAAAGATTATATGAAGTGGTTATGGAGGAAAGTAGTCAACAAGATGTTGGCAGTGGAGACTGGACAAAGGTGGTTTATTTTATTTAACACCATGGAAGGGGGCGTCATGGTCTTTTCGAAGATGGTTTCAGGCTCATCGATCCATGGAGTGTTTACGACATTCTATTCAAGCAGGGGAAGTTTGGGGACCCCAGGATGTAGATGATGAGGGCGCAGGCTCCTCTGGTAGCTGTGGGTAGGACTCTTGGAGAGTTTATTTATGTAATAGGGAATAGGTGTGGGGATTTTATTTGGATTTTTATGGCAGTAGGGGGAAGGGAGTTATCCGTTCCTTTTCTTATGTAATCTATGCTGTAATTTCTTATTAATGAAATAAGCAAGTTTCTGATCATCTAGCTATGCCTTTCGATGAATTTTGTAATTTTGAATTATCTATACTGATCGCTAAGGCATACATAATCCTTTTGTTCAAGTATTGGTTAGAATGAACTGCCGTTCTCGGAGATAAGAAAAAAATAGTATTTTGTGAAAAAGAAAGGGCCGTGCTCCTGTAAGATGTATGAGCTTCCTACGTACCTCTAGGGTTTTTGAATTTTTTTTTTATTTTTCTTGAAAAATGGTTTTTTGCAGAGGATCAAGTCCACGTAGTTCTGGGTAGAGGGAAATGAAGAGAGTTTTTTTTAGAATGGAAGGGAGATGAGAAAAGTCGTAGCGCGTCGAGATTTTAAACTAGGGGTAGAATTTCTTGAGACGGTCCAGGTTTACTGGACGATCCATCTCTTCCCCATCTAGGTCAGTGAGCATGGCGGCACCGCCGAATAAGATTTTCTTGATAATGTAAGGGCCGCTCCAATTGGGCTTGAATTTCCCTCTGGGGTCCCAGATGGGTTCTATTATCTCCTTGAGTGCTAAATCGCGGTCCTTGACTCTCTTGTTGAATGATCGCGCTATTCGGCGATGGTACCCCTGTATGTGGTAAAGAGCTTTCAATCTCCTTTCATCTAGGAGGGTCAGCTCGTCGAGACGGCTTTGGCACCAGTCTTCTTCATCAACTTTGCTTTCGAGCATGATGCGTAGAGAGGGTACTTCCAGCTCCACAGGTAGGACCGCTTCCATGTCGTAGACCAGAGAGTAAGGGGTAGTCCGAGTATAGGTTCGGATTGAGGTTCGATAGCCCCAGAGGGCGTACGAGATCCGATCAGCCCAATCCCTATAGCTTCTGGTCATCTTACTAATGATGGCTTTGAGGTTCTTATTGGCAGCTTCAACTGCACCATTGGTCTGAGGTCGGTAGGGAGAAGATTTGTGTCTCTGAATCCCGTACTCTTTGACTACTTTTGTGACTTCTGCTTCGAAGTGCAACCCGTTATCTGACACTAACTCGTGCGGGACCCCATATCGGCAGATAATATTTTTCTTGAGGAATTTGGCCACTTTCTTGGCGTTCAATACTGCGTATGACCCAGCTTCGACCCATTTAGTGAAGTAATCAATGGCAACCAGGATGAACTCATGTCCGTTTGAAGCCTTTGGTGTAACATTTCCTATGATGTCGACACCCCAGGTGGATAACGGCCAGGGAGAGGTCATGTTGTATAATTCTCGCGGAGGCAGGTGTTGGAGGTTGGAGAACTGTTGGCATTTGAGGCATCTTCGGACATAGGCGGTGTAATCTTAGGCCATAGTGGTCCAGTAGTAGCCTTGTCGGATGATCTTTTTGGTAAGCATGTGACTGTTCATATGGGTCCCGCATTCCTCGCTGTGAATCGTCTGCATTATATTCTCAATCTCAGCCCCTGCGATACAGTGTAGATGAGTTCCATCAAAGTTCCTCTTGAGTAGAGCTTTATGACAGATGATGCACTGGGCGGCCAGTCTTAGGAGGGTTGCTCGGTCTTTCTTGTTAGAACCATCGGGATACCTATCATATTTGAGGAGGCACCAAATATCATAGTACCAATAATCGGCTAGTTCGAGATCTTCGGTGGAGACAAGCTCAATATGGTAGCAGTGGGTTGGTTTGTCTTGCTTTTGAACTAGGAAGGGGGTCATTGTTATTCCTTCGGGAATGTCGACCATGGAGGCCAATGTAGAAAGAGCATCGGCTAGGTTATTCTTTGCTCGGGGTAGGTAATGGAAGGTGATATCTTGGAATCGGGAGGCTAACTCTTCTAAGTGGGCATGGAAGGGTTGGAGCTTTTCATCCTTGACTTTCCACTTTCTGAGCACTTGACCGATGATGAGGGCAGAATCCCCGTAGACATCAAGGTATTGAATACCTTTCTTGAGAGAAAATTTGAGGCCCACTATGCATGCCTCGTATTCCGCCATGTTATTGGTGCAAGGGAAATCCAATTTGATAGCGATGGGAGTGTGGGAGTCATCTGGGGCGATCAGAAGTATCCCAACGCCATATCCCTTTTTATTGGCAGCGCCGTCAAAGAAGATTTTCCATCTAAGGTGGTCTTGAGTGGTGCAGAGGATATTCTCATCTGGGAATTCGGATATCCAGGCATCTGCTTCTTCTATGGGGTAATCAGCGAGGTAGTCAGAGATGGCTCTTCCTTTAATGGATTTCTGCATGATGTACATGATATCGAACTCGATTAGGAGCATCAACCATCGGTCCATTCGACTGTATAAGGCGGGTTTCTCAAGCAGGTATTTGATGAGCTCCATTCGAGATACACGTTTGATGGGGAAGGCGAGCATATAATGTCGTAACTTTTGGGTGACCCAGACAAGTGCGGCACACGCCTTTTCCAAAGCAGTGTAGTTGACCTCGTACCCGACCAGTTTGCGATTGGCGTAATAGATGGCTCTTTCCTTGCGGGAGTCTTCAAGGCATTGGGCTAGCAAAGCCCCAGCTGCAGTGTCGGTCATAGTTAGGTATAGGAGCAAAGGGAGACCAGGCTGTGGTGGCATGAGCACTGAAGGTTGGGTCAGATATTGTTTGATTCGGTCAAAAGCTTCTTGGTAGGCCTCGTTCCAAACCCTGGTTGAATCCTTTTGGAGGATCTTGAACATCGGCTCACACACGAAGGTTAACTGGCTGATGAACCGACTGATATATTGTAATTTCCCAAGAAAACCTCGGACTTCTTTCTCTATTCGGGGCGGTGGCATCTCAAGTATGGCCTTCATCTTTTCAGGATCTGCTTCTATCCTCTTCTCACTAACCATGAATCCCAAGAGTTTTCCCTTTGTAATGCCGAATACACATTTTTGTGGATTGAGTCTCATCTGATACCGTCGCAGTCGTTCGAAGAACTTTCGAAGAGAGGGAATATGACCTTCTTTAGTTTTGGACTTGATAATCATATCATCCACATAAACCTCGACTTCTTTGTGAATCAGATCATGCAGGATGGTTGTGGCAGCCCTTTGGTAGGTAGCCTCAGCATTCTTGAGACCAAATGGCATGACGGTGTAGCAAAAGGTTCCCCATGGGGTGATGAATGCGGTTTTTTCTTGGTGGTCTGGGTGCATCTTGATTTGGTTGTATCCGACAAACCCGTCGATGAATGACTTGAGAGCATTACTGGCTGTGTTGTCCATGATCATGTCGATATTGGGTAGAGAATAATCATCCTTTGGAGAAGCTTTGTTCAAATCTCGATAGTCCACACAGATTCAAACCTTCCCTCCTGATTTCGACACAGGTACTATGTTAACTAGCCATGTGGGATATTCGACCCCACGAATGAAGCCCACGTTCACCTATTTGACCACCTCTTCTTTGACCTTGAGCGACCATTCGGTGCAAAGTTTTCTCAATTTTTGTTCGACCAACTTGTAATCTGGGAGAGTGGGGATCTCGTGCTGAGTTATTTCAGGATCAATTCCGGGCATATCATCATAGGACCATGCGAAGACATCCACGAATTCCTTTATCAATTCTTTGAGTTGTGCGCTCTCACGCTCGTCAAGGGTGGCCCCTATCCTAATCTCGCGCAGTTGGCTACTAGAACCGAGATTAATGACAACAGTCTCTTCTTCATTAACTTGAAAGCGGTTATGTCGTTTATTATTAACTTTATTTATATCAGTTAAGAATTGTTCATTTTCAAAATCATCATCATCAAAAGTTTGATTAGAATCCAAGTAGTTAATGTAAGGCACAACAAGATACTCAAAATCTTCGTTTATTTCATTGATAGGAAAAACAGCATTGAGAAGCTCGTCAAAAGAGGTCTTGATTACATTTGAACAAGAATAGATAACAGAAGAGGAAATAGGGTAAACATTGGGGTTAGGGGGGATTTCAAGAGGTAGAACTGGCGCAGCATGCCAGTTGAGGAGGGGTGTATCAACAACTTTAATCAGATGGGATGGATCCATGCAGAGTGCCAGCCCCAGTGTCTGTAAGTTAAAGAAATCTTGAGAATCACTTTCCTCAGTCTCTTCGATATCTTTGATGAGTGGTTGTACTCGATGTTGGAAACTTTTGGCCCATGGGTAGCTATCTTGGAAAAAGATCTCCATTCCAAGCTTCATCTTCTTATCTATGTGGTCATACCATGGTTCTGGAAAACCGCAAAAGGGGAAGTCTTCGCCTTCTTTGATGAATCGTCCATTCAAGGAGTCTCCTGGGATAGTTGGGATGCAGTCTAATCTTCTCTTTGGTCGAGACTAGTGGATCATTCTAAGCTCTTGTTCTGATGGTTGATACCCCAAGCCACAAGGAGGAAAAGCTTTCTTCAGTTCGTTGGGCTCAAGTATCCCTTGCTGCCTTTGTCCTAGCCCCATTCCGGGCATGAAGTGCATGTTTCTGAACGTCTGAATCACATTGACATTTCCATGAGGGTCATATTCTAGACAAACCCTCTTTTTAAAACCGTCCCCTGCCGAGAGTAGGAGTGGCTCAACTCGGAATCCTGATATGAGCATATCATTTGACCCGTACTGTATCTCAAGGATTGGACTGTTGGTGCTTACACCCTCGACATTTCTGTCATTGGCCACAATGGTGATGACTCGCCCGTCGGCAAAGAACTTCAATTTCTGATGGAGTGAGGAAGACACACCCTTGATATTGTGGAGCCAGGGTCGTCCGAGCAATATGTTGAAATAAGTTGGGATGTCTATGACTTGGAATTCAACGACAGGGTTTATAGGGCCAACCCCTATTACAAGCTTTATGGATCCCATCACCTCCCGTTGGGTATTATCGTAGGCACGTACAACGGTGGAGGTTGGAGCGAGGTCACTTTCTTTTAGGCCTAAACACTTGAAGGTTCTCATTGGGCAGACATTCAAGGCGGATCCGTTATCGACAAGAGAGAGTGGCACGACCTTCCCCATAACTTCGACGGAGATGTTGAGTGCATGATTGTGATTCGACCCAATTCTGTGGATTTCTTCTTTAGAAAATGATAGAATTCGGGTAGAGGTAAAGGATCCGACCTGATTTACCGCTTCTTCTGCTGTAGTAGAAGGAGGAACTGTGGGTCCAGTGAACAGCTTGATTAAAGCATTTATGTGCAGCTGGGAAGACATGAAAAGCCCCCATAGAGTGATGTTAGCTTGAGTTTTCTTCAGTTGATCGAGGATCTTGCTCTCCTCGATGGTCATCTCTGGCATAGGAAGGTTTTTAATGCCCTTCCCTTTGTCATTTGCTGGTAGTGAGCTTGGAACCTGGTAATGTCTCCCTGATCTGGTCATGTGATTTACTGAAGAAGGGAAGAACACGAATCCCGTTTCCTCATCAATTTCAGGTTATTTTGTCACCCTGTTTATTTCTTCGAGGAGTTCTTCAAATGGTATCATCCCACATATGTCGGCTACTGGGCCAGTTCTTCTTGAAGCTTGTTCTTCACTCGAATCTCCGAATTCTTCCCCCCATTCGGTGGTAACAATTCTATCTTTCCATGTAAAGTCAATGCATTCCACAACTTCAGCGGCTTCTTCATACAGTTCTTCCCATTCTGTGGGGATATGTATGGTTGAAGGGACCAAGCGCCCTTATAGCTTCAAAATTTCAAGTAACCCGGTGATACTACAAATGCTGTGGGTTTGCCCGAATAATTCTGCCATAATCTGGACAACATCATCTAGGCTGACTCCATCAGTTGGTACCACCCACTTGTCTAAATCTCGGGCCCATTTCCTTGCTTCCAAGAACAGATTACTGAACCTTTGGCAATCGATGACCATCTGTGAGGGCAATTTTAGCTTGAACTCTAGGAGTTGGTTTAACACCTCTGATAATTCCATATTTCCATTTTCAGAATGGGTACGGACAACGATGCATGCTCTGGTGAGGAGTGATAGTGCCTGATCAGCGAGGCTAGTAGGGTGTAGGAGGAAATATGGGCAAATTTAAAGAGGTTTAGGAGAGTATATGGGTGTGATTTGAGTTGAGGGAACGAAATCTGAGTTTTATTCTAAGAAGATGGCATTGATATGATTTGGGAGTGGATTATGAGTAGTGTTTGGCTTAGGATTGGCTAGTGGGGCAATGGTACCCCGGTCAATGAGATCTTGGATTATGTTTTGGAGGTGAAAGCATTGATCGGTGGTATGGCCAGCAGTTTGGTTAAAGGCGCAATGATCATCGGCCTTGAAGTTTCTTGGTGGTGGATTTGGCAATGGACGGGGATCCAAAGGTTTGATGAGGTTTTGGCTTAATATGGATTGATAAACTTTGGAGAGGGGAGCATGGAGCTCAGTGTATTCCCTTCGAATGGGGGAAGGGCGGCTTTCTGGTGCCCATGATGTGGTTGGTTGAGAGATGTTGTTGATGGTTGAGACTGTAGCACCGGCAGGCATGTCATACTTTCTAGGGGTGAACTGTCTGGACACCTTCTTCGGTTCAACCTATGTTTTAACAAGGCTTTACTCAATTTCTACTCCTGCCTCTCTGAGAGCTCGGAAGTGGGGATATTATTGTCCTCCCATCGTCGCTTGGACATGGGGCAAGAAGTTCTTCTTCACTATATTGACCTGTTCTTACTCAGATGGACGATTGGTCATGGTAGCTGCTTGTCCCCTCCAACGGGTTATGAAGTTACTGACTGATTCCCCAGGGTTCTGTTTGAGCAACTCTAAATCACGACAGGTGACCTCAAGCTCATCGTTGTATTTGTACTGCGACATGAATTCTCGGGCTACATCCTCCCAGCTACGGATTCTGGATTCCTCGAGAGACAAAAGCCATCGGAGGGCACTATCCATCAAAGTTTGCTGAAATAATTGGGCCATCACTTTTTTAGAGGCCCCTAGTAGAGTTATGGAACGATGATAACTGCGAAGATGAACAATCGGGGGTCCACTCCCTCCAAACTTCTCTATATTTGGCATCTTGAACTTCTCGGGCAACCTCACTTTAGGATAAGGGGACATGTGGGTGTAGTCCATGTAATTCCTAGAGATTATGACTTGGTTGAACTTCTTGGTGAGCATCTTGAGATCCTCTTTGACTTTATTCAACTCCTCCTCTTTTGGATCAATGACCATAGGCAGGTTAGCCACAGACTGGGCAATGTTTGGCATCGGAAGATTGGCAGGGCGGTGGCCCATTGACAGGAGGGGCACGTGGAGCGTGTTGATATTCTTCGGGAACCCAGATAGGCTCGGGTGGACCCATAGCATGAGGGAATAGGGCCTCAGGGTCTTGAGGAATAGGAACCTAGTTTCGTTTCATCTCTCGGACTTCAGTTTGGAGGTTGTCAATCTTGGACACGAGCTAAGCTAGGACTGTTGTCAGATCCAACTGTATGACTGGTACTTGATCTGTATTCTCCATGGAAAGTGGATGGATTCTGGACTCGAAAGAAGTAGTAGAGGAACGGACGAAACTCCAGGATGATTTGACTGAAGATCGAAGCCAATAGGGAGCCAGGCCAAGGGCTTGCGATTGACCTGAGAAGGCGTAGAATGGATTTATTTTTAAGAAAAAAGGGAAGAAACTATTTTTGGATTTTTGATAAATAAGGGAGAAATATTTTTGGATTTTTGATAAAGAAGGGATAAATGTTTTTGGATTTTTGATAAATAAGGGAGAAATGTTTTTGGAGACGGAACTCAGCATAATTATTATGATTATTATGTTCTCACTTGTATTTGATTCTCCTAAATGCAATGCCGGACGGAACCCGAGCCTGGAAAAGTGGGGTTTTTAATATATGCAAAGCTATGGTTGGACTTGTAACCAGGCTCACGGACAGGGTCCCATTTTGAAAATGCACGAAAATTGGGCGGCAGGTCGACCCGGAATTTCGGTAGAGTTTTAGGTCGAAATCGACAATCTAAAGTGCGTGTCCTAGGTTTGACACCTATATGCGGGTATGCAGTTGGTTGGGTGAATCGACATGGGTTCCCCTCTTTGGCGTGACTTCCACGATATACGTCTTGCTCTTGCAGACAATCGGTACGTGTGGACAAGCCATTTGATATACCTGAGTATACGTGAATTTCCTCACTATATACCTCGTGGGGACGGTACGTGTGAGAGAGAATTCGATATACTCGGTGTATGTGAACAAATTCCCTGCGATATACCTCCCGTCATGACTTCGTTCAAGCGGTACGATGCGGGGGAACCGTTCGATATATGTCGAAGGTACTTGGCCAATGGAAGGTGAGAGTCATATAGCTTAGGCTAACTGCGACCTGACGGACCAGCGCCCATCACGAAGTGACCCTCCAGTTACTGGGTAAAATTTGGTCAATAATAATGCTCTTTGGTGATGTCGTGTGAATCATGCGTGATTCTCTTATTAGTATTGTATGATGAGAATGCATTTCTTGATTATGCCAAACAGGGAGCAAAGTACAAGTACCAAAGGTACACCAAGTATGGATGGGTGATGCGTGAAACATGTGGATATATGTGATCCTAGGTGCACGTGGTGAGAAGTGTACATGGAGAATTTTCTACAAGTATGTGAACAAAAGCATAAGCATGGGATACACATGGAAAAGGGGGAATATGCAGATATAGGGGAAATATAAACAAATATAACATTCATGTAAATAGAGTGAAGCCCTAAAAAAATATACATATGTTCCCCAGCAGGGTCGCCACTGTGGCCATCCTCGATCCTCGCCTGCGGGCGGGCGCGCGAGGGAAAGGATTCTCGGTTCCCGCGCATCCCTCTCGGGAGTGCTTCGGCCGACGTCATTTGAGATGAGGTGTAAAAATGTAGAGAGATTCAGAGTCGCCAGCCTATTTTACTCAAAACAGACAAAAGAAAAAGGGGAAGCCATCTCGAAGGATGGCATCCAAAGACATAGTGGTGCATACGAAACCAAAATGATTCGACAAGGGTTCGGAGGCTAAGTTTCGAAATGGGACGGTTTTAGGCACCCATTCCGCCCTTTCGGTCTCTCATGGATATTTGCTATTTTCCTTTATTTTTCCCTGTGATATGTGTGCATGTGTATATATATAGTGGATATAGGAATCCTCGACTTGTATCATGGAAGAGATAAAGCGAGTCATCCGTAAGAAGGTATAAAAATAATATTAGAAAAATAAGATTTACGCGATTACCCCTACGTTGATCGTTATAATGGAATGATAACGCATATGGACTAATACGTCACTAAGACCAAGTATATAGAATATAAGAAGATTGGATTTAGAGAAGATAGAAAATGAGAGAAGAGTGAGAAAAAGAACTCGAGTATCGGGTTTTACCCCAAGACGCCTATGTAGCCTATAAAGGCATCAAAGTCCACGTAGTTCACATACAAAACGAGGGGTGGGATTTATCCCATAAATCCAAATGGGGTATCTCTTATTTGTGAGTGTGTGTGTGTGAGTAGAAAAAGTATTTTAGTTATGAGAAACGTGTGAGAAAAATATGAGAATCCCTATTTGGAATTTATGAGCAAACCCTCTTTTTCTTGTTTTTTGGGTTTTATTTATATGAAAGTAGGAGATGCGAAATAATACTAAATAAAAATTATATTAGGATGTGTGAGATGAGATAATAAAAGTGCTAAGTAATAAAACAAGTTATTGCGAATTTAAGATAATTTGGAAAGAAAGTTGAGAAAATTGGACCTTCTTGAAGGTCTTGAGCTTGATCTTGAATATAGGAGAGCAGCCCTTGTACTTGGATGATGATGGAGAGTGGCTAATTCACCAAGTTTGATGAAAAGGGTGATGAAAAGTGGAAGTTAAGAAGGGATTTGGATGTTGAAATCGCGCTGCCTTCGAGAGAGGTTTTTGGGATTCGCTGAGAGCGATTTTTATTAGATCTGGGATCTTCTTGAAAATGAGGTGAAGGCCTCCTTTTATAGGCCCAGGTCATTGCCGATCGGCACCTGCCGATAGGCAGGGTCTGGAACCTGCTATTTGGCAGTGTATTTCAGGCCTTTTTGGAAAATTAGTTGCCGAGGGCAAACCGTTGGTCAGAATTGTGCATGGGGCAGACCGTTGGAACGGTAATTCAGAGACCTTTGAAATTCCTTTGGATCGCTCCCGGGTTCGGGAGTTGAATTTGGGTCAAATATGGCTCAGAAGCGTTTATCGATCCATTGGACGGGGAATCGTTCAGACGCAAATGGATCGTTCGTCCGCATGGTAAGTCAGAATCGCACACGGGATGGACCATTGGAAAGTTTAGGAGATGTACTTCGACATTCCAAAGAGTTTGACCTGGTTTGGGGAGCTGACTTTGGTCAACCGGGTCCTGGAAGCATTTGGTGACCTCTTGGAGTCAAACGGATCGTTCATCCGCATGGTAAGTCGGAATTGCGCACGGAGCGGACCATTGGAAAGGGATTTCAGTGCCTTTAGAAGATTCATTCAGTCTCGGTTGATCTGAAGATTTGACTTTGGTCAAACAGAACCCGAGATCGCTCGGTGGCCTCCGGATTAAGTTTCGAACGCAAATGGATCGTTCGTCCGCATGGTAAGTCAGAATCATGCACGGGATGGACCGTTGGAATGGGAATTTTGTGCCCTTAGAAGATTCATTCAGCTTTGGTCGAGCTTAAGAGTTTGAGTTTTTGGTCAAACAGAGCCCGAGAGCGCCCGGTGGCCTCTAGGTCAGTACTCAGGGTATGACCTGGGTTGGTAGTGATGAAGGGAGGTGCTAGGGACCTTAGGAGAGTTTGGGGTAACAGAATATGGTGTCTACAGGTGGTGTCTGGGGCTAAGGGAGATGAGTTTCCATAGGTCTCATGGTTGTGTCGCCTGCCTGGGCCACTATCACCGCCACCTGTGCAGTCGAAATTATCTCCGGTGGTGGCTGTGGCTGAGGCTGAGGCACCTCCTGTGTCTCCAGATGAGCCTCCCTTGCCTCATCCCTTGCCTCATCCCTAGTCGCTGCCCTCTCAGCTCGATGTCTCCTCGGTGGCATATGAAAATAGATTAAATTGTACGAGTTCACATTCTATACAAATAAAATGGGAGAAGTACGTAGATCTTATATGCGTCATGATCAAAGAAACAATCCTAATAATAGGGCTCTAAATCAAAAGAATGCTACGTTGAAATCGTAGTAGGCCGTACAGATCCTAGGGACTCTAGAACCTGATGCTCTGATACTATCTGTGACACCCCACCTAATTAAATACCGGGTGATCAGTCCGCTATTAAATTAAATCAAGATTTTCAAATTGGTTCATTTTTAGCATCACTGTCGAAAACCAAATTAATTACTTATCACCTATTAGTTAATTAAACCGGTGCCAAAATTTTTATATTTCATTAAACATATAACAACATGCGAAAAATCAAAGATAAACCATACACCAATATAAAGTCTAATCCAATCACAAGATATAGATAAATAAATCTTGCCGAATAAACCATCGGCTAAAACCAAGATAAGTAAATTCAACATAATACTAACTGAATCCATCATAAGTCTGAACCGAATAAAATCTGAATGGGGAAACATGCCCAAATGAAAACTGTAATACTGCCATAAGATCCTACACTATGAAATGAGGAAATGAGGCGTCTAAACAAAACTCCGGCAAGCATACACTTATGTTGCAGCTGCGTGTCACTGGAACAGAATGTCAAGTCTGGTGTCTCTGTGGCTAGACACCTAAAGGGTTTTGAAAATATTTTTATAGCAAGAGTTAGTACTCAAAATATTTTGAAAATATTTAGCAAGAGTTTATAACATTACAAAATCGGTTATAGATTACACATGTTAGGTTCACATACACTCTCTTGAGTTTCCTCACCCCTCAACTATTGTGCACACCTAACGATATCTACTTAGCCCACCTAGCTGTGCTACCCAAGCTAACTAGACATAAGTAACTATCTGGACTATTCACATGTCTAAGTCCCCATACCACCCATACAATATGCTATCCGAATTAACATTACTTGTATGATAAGAGATGATATTAACATTTCATTTATCTTCTCATTTATTCAATTAATTAAGTTTCACTACTTAATTCGTTCTTTAGATATACACTATCTATCAGTCTACCGTCACACATAAGTATTATAATCACAATCCTATATATATATATATATATATATATATATATATATATATATATATATATATATTTGCTTCTCTCTCTAATATATATCAATTCGGTGTCTCTTAATAGGACCACCGTGAAATAATAGGCATACTTTGCTATCAGTCCAAGTATATCCCGTACTAAATGGGGACTATTGGTTCGACATGTCTCCTCGAACCCCAAATCAAATAACAACGGTGGATGCGAACATAGTTTTAAGCCTTTGGGCTAAGCACATACCTAACGTCCCAAATGACATGCTGATTTCAGTAATACACGTCACATAGCGAGCCGCCCTAAGTTCTATGTTCTGGGGTGCCAATTCAAAACTCACTGGAATCATCAAGGTGGGATCGCCCACTACGCGAGAACCTCCCGTAATAGAAAGCAGCGTAGATATGCTAACTTATAATATCAATCATATAGGTACACACACAACCTATATATATATATACATATTCAGTAGGTATTCACACAACCTAATTATCAACATTCGTACGGAATATTATTCACTCACATGCTCCCCGTACTTGTTACATTACGATTTAACTCACTATCGTATTATCGGAGTTTAAATCTCTACTCTAAGGCCCTAGTTACCCCTTTATTTATTTCAGTAGCTAAGTCCTCCTTACCCTACGGGTCTGTGCAATTAAGATCTCTTACGCTTTATCGTAATTGTATTCTCATCCTTTCAGATTAAATTACGTCACAATTAAGCCTATTTAAACATCACTTTAATCCCCTCAATAAGTCTTACCCTATCATAGGCCTATTGTAATATAAATAATCGCACATTATATTTCATAAAAGTCCCAAACGTTTCCCCTATAAAAATTTTGGCATTCTAGGCTTAAAAGGAAAAATCTCATCTTTTTTTGGCAGCCGAATCGATTCGCCTGGAGATCGAATCAATTCGCCTTACCAAATCAATTCGGCTCTGGGCAAATCGATTCGATTTATAATAGGTCGTCTTCTTCGTCGATTTTCATGCGTTTTTCACCATTTTTGCACATGTGTCTTACATGATACTTCACCAATATCGAAATCAACTATACCAAACCTTTTCTACATGTCTTAGGATGATTTCTAACTTAAATTCCGCATCAAAACATTACGATTCATGATCAAGAATAGATTGAATCATCAAATCATCAAAATCCATTGGTTTTCATGTTCTTCCTCTATATTTCAACATAAACCAAAATTTATTTCGTAGAGATAATCATATTTCTATTGATTTCAAATTCTCTACAACATCAAATTAAACTACATGGAAATCCTTCCCTTAACATGAGTTTAATCCATTATTTCCTTTCAAGATCATCAATTTATTCACAAATAAATCAAACCATAGGCACATAGGTATTATAACTTCAAGGAATTTGTGTGTAAACACTTTCCTTTATTTAGATGTTCTGATTTCATGGATGAGATGTTGAATGGTGTGTCTTCTCTTCCAATCTTCACTCCCAATTTGTTAATCGTGCAAGATCACACTCCAAATTCCTCAAAATCTATCTCTTAGGCTTCACAATTGTCCTCTCTTTCTCCAATGGATTCTATGAGTTTTCTAACCTCTAAGCCCTAGACTCCAACCCTTATAGACTGATATAGAGTTTGTAAATTCTTAGGTCTCTTAACCCCTTAATATAAAATGACCAAAATACCCTCATATGGTCCCGATTTAGTCTAAAATTGCACCGTAACTCAATCGACATCCCCGGGTATACTAGTTTGACTAATTCGATCCTTCCGGACTCATCCGTGACCTCAAAATCATCATTCGAGTCACTCTTACTAAATATCAAATCTCAACCCCAAGTTAGTCTACACGCGACTCCCGGTTGAGATAAATTCCTATTACGCCCATATCACTCGCTAGGACGCAATTTCTAATCATTAATTATTTATTATTCACTCAGTAAATATAATTCATAATATTAATCATTAACACACTCGATTAATATCTAATAACCACTTTATTATTTAATTTAATCAAATTACTTCTCTCGCGTAATTCAAAATAAATAATTTAATTACCGAATTAATTAAATCTTAAATATGCAGAAAATACGGGGTATCACAAAAGCAAAGGACCACTTATGCTTATTAATTTTGGGAACCAAAATTTGATGAAAGTTTCAGAAGGCCTCCTTCGTTTGTTTTAACTTCAATGCTATCAATGTCTCATTATACTTAAAAATCAATTGAACATTAGATTCATAATGTCCTTTCACAAAAAGAAAAAGAAAAATTGAATCTTAAAATATAAAAATTCCTCTTCTGCTCATTTAGGTTATATATTTTTTGAGATTTTTTAATTTTTTGAAAGCAATAATTCAAAAATTATTGACACAATATCATATATTCTTATTGACGATAATTAATTCAATACGCCTAATTTTAAATATTTTTTTATACTTTAAAATTTCTACACTATAATATTTATTTTGACATGAAGTCGTTGTTTAAACAATTTGGTGGGTTGTAATTTAACTGGACTTTATATTTGTAAATAAAATATATATTAAAAAATTATGTAATACTGATTTGTAATGAGAATGTTGAGATTACTAACTTGGTGCAACCATTATCTCATTTTAAATATTTTATATGGTCTATGATAACTTTTGGAATTTGTCTTCTTGGATTAAAGATTTGATTTAGGTTTAATTTTATTTTTCTCTTATCTGTAATGAGAGACTTGAACTAATTTAATAATTACTGAATTTTAAAAAAAATAAGGATTGTTTAATGCAACAATAAACCATATTTGTAGGCTTTGCCTAATGGGATTTTTATAAGCATCACTTTAAAAAAATTTAGGTCATTATTGTTTATACAGTTGATCAAAAGTAGGGTTGTAAATTAGGCCAAGTAGGTCGAGGCTGAGCCAAAATTTCAAGTCTGAGCTACAATTTGAGTCGTACTTTACCTATATGTAGTGCTATGAATTTAGACAATATAGTTAAAAGAGGTCCAGACATTGATTTTTGTGTTTTATTCTTTTAACTAAAAAATTTAAAATTTACAATGTTTACGTAGAGGTTGTAGATATTTAAATTTTAATTTTTATTCAGACATTTGCGAAACAATACTTAAAAAATTCTACCCATAAAGTCGATTTTGGGTCAGCATTCTTAGATTAATCATGCATTGAAAAGAAAACAAGAATTAAGTTTAAAGTTAAATCTAGGGTTCACGAATACAATACCATATCGAATCATGCTGTGATTCGTATGAGGAGACCAATGTTGAAGATAATGAAATCCTTGTTTCCCTCTAAGGTCTCCGAAAACCTTGTTAAACCTTATGTAAACTTAGATTTTCTAGTGTACGATCCTCCCCAAAGCTAGGTAGATATGTGGTCACCTTTTGAATTGAAAATCCTTGCTTTTGATTGAGAAATGGTGGTCTCCCTCTAGGCTTCTTTACAAAAATGTGAATAGTATTTTCTCTCACCTCTCTCAAACCCCAATGACGAATCATTGCTAATAAAACCAATTCCGACACCTTTATATACCAGTATAAAAGGCGGGCGTGGACCAAACCGAATTTCTAGAGAGTCTGAGCCTAATTACTTGGGTATTTGGACTGCACTAAGGACCTAAGACAAATAATTAAATTAGCTTCAAATAAATACTTGAAAATCTCAGTTACCATTGCCGTAAATATTTATTTTATTTATCAATCATAATTAATTTTACTAAATAATTATGACTGCACTCCAATTTAATTATCTCAGAAATCACTTGGACATAATAAGGTCATATTTTCAAAGTTGATTATGGTACATAATATGACTCCACACGTTAAGTGTGTGATAATCATTTTCAAAGTTGATTATGGACCATCTCAAAAGATTTTTTTTTTACATGAACATATCCGTCTCAAAAGGTCATCATTTTATATGACCCTTTTGAGACAGCATGAGAGTTGTCCTAAAAGATTTTTTTGAGTCGTGAATTAATCTGTCTCAAAAGGTTACTATTTTAGAAGAACTTTTTGAGATAACAACATAGTTGTCTTTAATATATTTTTGGGATAGTTTTAACCATCCTAAAAGGGTGAAGAGGTCTTAAAATTTTTTCACCAATATATTATGGACGATAAAATCTTTCACTAAAGTTGATGTAAGATGTGGGTTCTTTAAATACAATTAGTATTTATCGAGGCATAACCTCTTATAAGAATAATGACAAGTGCACAAAGAATAACACAATAAATGATGTTTGCAACAAGTAGACTTTAAAACTAAAAGTCTATATTAACTGAGCATTTGAACCATAAACGTTCTTTGACTATAATAAATGAAACGGGTCCCCACAATTAACTCTCGTGATTAGAGAAAAATAGGAATCAACTTTGTAGGGGGAAAAGATCATCCTGACAAAGGAAATAAGTGAAAGTATTTATATGATGGCAAGGCCATTCGAGCAACCTTCCCCGTATTAAATGATCTTACCTCATTTAATGCTAAGAGTAATGTGCAATTAATGCTAAAGATAGCACATTAAATGCATGAGATGTTATGTTTCGGCGAGAACGCCATTTATGGGTTCAAGGGTTTCTTTGCCTTAATTGAGATATGGTAGGTTGACGGAAAGGGATCTTTTATGACGGATGATGGGACGTTCTCTTAAATATTCTAATGGTCCAAGGAATAAACTCACTAAAGTGCCACCTTTCTCGAGTCCAAAAAATGTTAGGAAACATGATGTCATAAAAGGCAGTGAACAATGATATATGAGATGAGCTGTCTAATTTGCCAGCTGTGGTCTTTCGGATGATGGTTATTTGAGCAACCTAGAATTGTATATGAGAGGCCAAAATGACATCATGAACAACTGCCATAATTAAGGTCCCTCAAGAGAGGTTCTCTTGGCTGAAGGTACTATGAGAAGGTATTTATTGGCTTCATTGATCGGGAGTTTTTCCCAAGTATGCCAAAGAGAACTACACCAAATCCTGTGAATGGTCACCCCCAGGGGGTCACGACCCAAATTCGTGACTACATTAACTTTGGCGTGACCATATCCTTGACCTATTGTGGCCATTGATGCTTTTAAAAGTGGTCACAGACCAAATCCCCGACCACTACGGGTCACAGACTTTGGTCGTAACCATGTCGTGACTATCATAACGCCAAATTTGTGCCAAAGTTCCCTTCAAGTTTGCTCACAGTAGGGTCACGGACAAGGTTCGTGACCAGGGACACTTATTTGGTCACGACTTTGGGACGTGACCATCTCAATTTTCTCAGGCATGCGGGTCACGACTAAGGGCCGTGACCACATGGTTGCCTACATGCTGATGTGGAAAAAAATTAGGGGTCATGGTATTGGGTAACGACTCTAGGCCGTGACTAGGGTCCTTGTAATAAAACCCTATGGCTCCATTTCATTTCTTCCCGCCTCATTCTCTCTCCATCTTTCTCTCTATTGCATTTTGACGATTTGGATTCCCACCGTTAAACCCTAATCTCTCTCTCAATCTTAAAGGTAAATCCTAATTTTTGTATTTGTGTGTTAAACCCTAATGTATATGTGTGTGAATATGTGTGTATTTCTGTGTATTGTGTGTTTGTGGGTGTACGTGTGTATATGTATGTGTATATGTGTGTACATGTGTGTGAATGTGTGTGTATATTTGTGTACATATGTATATGTGTCTATGTATGTATATGTATACGTGTGAATATGTTTGTATATTTGTGTGTATGTGTGTATACTTTTTTTTTCAAGAAAAGGATGTTTTATAATTTCATATTTTGATTGGGTATGTTATATTTAGGGATTGAAATTTATTGGGTATTGTTAACATTGATTGGGAATTTTTATTTAGAGTTTGAAATTAATTGAGTATTATTGGTATTGACTAAATGTGGTTACTTAGGGATTAAAATAAATTGCATTATTTAAGGGTATTGTCATTTAGGGCTTGAAATTATTTAGAGTTTGAAATTAATTGAGTATTATTAGTATTAACTGAATGTCGTTACTTAGGGATTAAAATAAATTGCATTATTTAAGAGTATTATCATTTAGGTCTTGAAATTTACTTAGAGTTTGAAATTAATTGAGTATTATTAGTATTGACTAAATGTGGTTACTTATGGATTAAAGTAAATTACATTATTTAAGGGTATTATCATTTAGGTCTTGGTATTTATTTAGAGTTTGAAATTAATTGAGTATTTTAGGTTCCGCACCCACTGACTCAAAATCCTTTCCATTCTCAAAACCTTAATTAAACTAATATACCCTTATATGTTTGAATGTATCAAAACCTTAATCAAACTAATCAAATTAATATACCCTAATACCTCAGATGTTTGAATCAATAGTTATTAATTAATTAGATCCCTTATATACCCTTATACCTTAATTGTAGGACTCATATTTACGCCCTCGTATATTTTTCTCAGAAAAATTAGGCACGGTGATAATCACTGGCAACGAGTGCGAGAGGTTGCAATTGGATTGCACAAGTAATTCTTTTATTAGTGAGCGCCATATAAAGGGTACTCCTATTTATGGGTATGGAAATAACAAGATCGAACAATTTAACTACCTTATAAATCGTGGAGTTAATCTCCAGCAAGATGACTTGTTCGATCGTATTCTATTTTTCCTACCAGAAAACTGGGATGAAGTTATATAAAATATATTTCACACACATAATCTCGACGTAGCCTGACCTTGGTTACGTTGTTGGAGAAGGCGAAAAAAAATCCATTAGTTACGGATACAACTGCGTACATAGAGCATTGACATAGACTGTGATGTCTCACGCCATATGCACGTTTAATTGAATCTTGCCAACAAGTTAAAAAAGATGGGATTCCGAGTTCATGTCATGGTACACATCAATCATAGATACCCTTCCTCCTAGTTGGCCATGTTAAAAAACTTATAGGTTCTTAAAAACTAATACTAAATGGATGGAGATCAAACACATTGAACATATTCTAAAGTCTTACTCTGAAAAGGTGTATATATATATATATATATATATAGTCATAATCTTGATTAATTAGTTATAATTTCATATTATTATAATTATTTAGTCACTTATGGTTTTTCATTTTTGTAGATAATGTCATGAGGAAAGAACCCAAGGGTACCAAGTGCCGAGGTGACACCGTAATGAGGTTCACCATTTCGTGCACAACCTGAATTATCAACACCAATGGATGGGCAATACACAACTCCACCAATAATTCCCTCCTCACCAAGTCCAAATTCAAGTGCTTCGACGCCCTCATCCAGCACTCCCGTTCCTCCACCGCCCCCATCCAACGCTCTCGATGCCTTTTGATCAATCCAAAAGATGCCCACTAGGTTCCCCCTTCTCGGGAATAACTCGACGGGTGATATGAATGACGTGATGAACTTTAAAGCTCGGTGTTTGTCGCTGGGAAAGATGAATGTGGGAGTTGATGGACCAGACAACTGGAACTTGGTTGATCAAGCCGTCAAAGATAACATATATGATCAACTCTAGAAGTATTTCTCATTTTCTGATTGTTCCAAGAATAATTTTCTATCTCGAGTTGTTGAATCATTGAGGACATACAGGAGAAACCTTCGAAAGAAACATTTCCCGAAGGAGGCAGCAAGCTCCGATATTTTGTCTTTAAAAGAGAGAGTGCCTCCCAATGTTGAAATGCCAGTGGAGCAGTGGAAGAAGTTTTTGGAGAATGAGGCGAAGGAGAAAAAGTAGGTCCAAAGGGAGCCAAAAAAAATAGGGCATAAAAAGTTGATCTCCACAGGCTGGGATCCAAATCATATGAGGATTTGAAGAATGAATGGGTGACAAAGGATGGTCCAGATGCGGGTAAAAAACCAAATCGGTCTAGCTTATTCATTCATGCTCGATGGGACAAAGATAATAAAGTCCATTCGCACTTGGCTGAGACACTAGTTACAATAGAGGCCATCAATAGTCAGTTAGGTTCGAACCCTAATGATGATTTTGACCTTGAACATAATGCCCTGAGCCTAACCTTTGGAAAGGAAAAAATGGTCAGGACGAGAGGTTTTGGCTCACATATGCCAAAAATAAAATTTTAACACACTCCACTTCTCGTGGATGAGTTTTCTTCAGTCAAGTATTGTGTCTCGTCCAATGAGGAGTGACAGTTCAAGACCGATGGGGATGTCCGGGATATCAAAACTAACCTGGTAATGTGGACGAATCAAATTAGGCAACCTTTGTTCCATTTTCAAAATTATGGGGTCCCAATGCCTCCTCCTCAAGGTTTCCCCTATCCCCCCCTTCAAGCTTCCCTTCCTAAATACCGTCTCATCCAACATTCCCCTCCCAAATGCCGTCTCCTTAAACATTTCCATTCCCCGTGCCTCCTTCTGTCACAGGACTTGGATCATCATCAACAATTGAGGAATAATAAGGTTATTGGGGTGTACACACGTATCTCTATGGTTGCCAAAACTCCAGTACACAACCGACCTTTGGAGAGGGGTGAGGCTCAAATACCAATTGATGAAATATACAACTACTGTGGAGATGTACCTGTGCACGCTAATAGCAGGGAAGGGATGGAATTAAAAAATTATGCAAACTCTTTTATTGCTTGGCCAGTACATCTGTTGGCCAAATCTAATAATATTTTCTTTCATTTCAGTTGTAATTATTTTTTTTTTGTTTTACTTATAAGAATATTGGTTTTGTTTCAGTTTAAGAATATTGTTTTTGTTTTATTTTTAATAATAGTTTTTTATTTCTTAAGTTGTAAGAATATTGTTTTTGTTTTAGTTATAAGAATATTCTTTTATTTCTTGGCGAGTTTAAGAATATTGGTTTTGTTTCAGTTATAAGAATATTGGTTTTGTTTCAGTTGTAATAATATTTTTTAACCTATTACCATAGGACTGAAATTTGAAGATTATCACATGGATTTCCCACAATACAAAGAGTGGATGGGAGAGACTAACCGAATTTCAAATAATCATGTAAATGGCGTTCAAGAATTTGTTAAATATGCTTCCAAAAATCTTAAAAGTGACAAGATTCTGCATCCATGCACCCATTGTATGAACAAAAAATTTAATTCATTGGAAGACGTTGAGTTTCATTTAATATGTGGGCAATCTGTCAAGACTATAAAATATTGACACGCCATGGTGAAAAAAATACCTTATGTTTCGAAAGAATTGTCGGTACCTGACCACATAATGGAACTCCAACGAGTGGAAGCGTTACGTGATTCAACATCACATCTTCCATTGACCAACTTAATTGATGATGCTTACGAACTTCATAACAGTCAAAACTAAAAACCTATGGATACGGATGATGCGCATTATGGCCAACGAAATGAAAAATTTGATACTGAACTTCCAGGAGATCGGGAATACATACGTTTGAAAGCCGATGCGAATAGACTGTTGTATAAAGATTGAGATGAAGATCACTCAGTATTATATGCAATGATTGATTTGCATAATTTGAAGAGTCAATTTGGTTTTTCTGGGAACAACGTAATCGAAATTTTTAAGTGGGTTAAAGATATTCTCCCTAAAGAGAATACGTTACTGGATAATTATCCTACCATGAAGAAGAGCTTTAAGGGTTTGCATTTGAAATATAAATTTATTTATGCATGCAAGTACGATTCGATATTGTACCGCAATATGCATGAAGAGAAGGATGAATGCCCTATATGCAGTGAGCCTAGATATGTGGTTTTCGAGAATAGAAAGGACAAAGTTGAAAAAAATTGCCAGTGCTCACAAGTCCCACAAAAGGTTTTAAAGTATTTTCCACATGGTCTACGGTTTTACTGTATCGTGGATAGCGGAGGCCATGACATGGCACGCTCGATGCGAGGTGGATGGGAATCTAATGCGTCATCCAGTTGATTCACTCATTTGGCAAATTTCAAATGCATAACACCATGAATTAGCAAAGGAACCGCGCAATGTTCATATTGCAATATCAACTGATGGGTTTAACACTTTAGATAATTTAAGTACTAGTCAGAGTTATTGTCCAGTTCTCCTGGCTCCTTTAAGTCTCCCTCCGACACTATGCATGAGAAAGGAGTTCACATTGTTATCTATATTGATACTCGGGCTAAAGGCTCCCAGCGATGATATTGATATATTCTTAGCACCATTTATTTTATAACTTAAAGAGTTGTGGTATAAATTCTTGATGTCATTTGATGCTTATAAGGGTGAAGAGTTCACACTTAAAACAATGGTGATGTGGGTGATCCACGACCTTCCAGCTTATGGGACCTTGTCTAGCTCTAATGCTCATGGTTATTATGGATGTCCCATATATAGGGAGGAAACTGATGCATGTTGGCTAAAACATAGTAGTAAGATGAGTTATAGAGGTCATCATAGATTTTTGTCGACCAGACACCCTTTTAAGAACAATAAGTCTAACTTTTTTCCTGTCGATCACAAGCGCAGAACGCCACCTGCTCGGCTTTCTGGTCAGTAGATCGAGGAGAAGGTGATTGATTCAATTGCAGGTAATAGGTGCGTAGGTAAACAACCTCAGTTTATAAACCTGAAGCGTAAAGCTAGGGGGGATCCTAACGACCCTAGTAAAGCGAAGCCGTGGTCCAGGTGATCAATATTATTTAATTTGCCGTATTAGAAAGATCATCGTGTAAGGCATGTAGTTGATGTGATGCACACAGAGAAGAATGTTGCAGAACATCTGATAGAAACATGTCTAGGTGAATCTCATTCCAAATATGGAGAGCGGGCTTGCCTAGATCTACAAAATATAAAAATAAAGAAAAAACTGTGTTAAAAAAATGACATGCTATGGAACATATGCCAAAAAAAAGGTGAGGAGGTTCAATCTAAAGATGGAATCATCGCTATATGCTATGGAACATTTGCCAGAACAATAGGTGAGGAGGTTCAATCCTCATGGAGAATGAGTGATCGAGGAACCTGACGAGTTTGAGGAAGAATTATGGTTTGATATTCCACTATTTTTCACTATTTTGATATTCCACTATTTTGTCGTTGAAATTGATATTCCACTATTTTGCGTCAAAAGATTTTCCTCATATGGATATGAAATGAAATCAAAATCGTTGGTGCAAATTTTTTTAAACTATTTGGTACGAAACTAGGACCTTTTGCTAGGCATGTATGTCTGGAATAGACATCACCTTTTTTTAGAAGCTACATTTATTAATGAATTTGTATTAGGGCATGTTTTTACCACACATAAATAAATAACCGCACACATAAGATGTGAAAGTTACCTCTTTTGACACCCATGCCCTAAAATCAGTTGTTGTGCACTTTCTCCTTTTATTTTGGGCAATTTCGTTCTCGTGTTTCCTACCGGTAAATTATAGAGTTTAGATCATAAAATATAAAAAATATATAATCAAAGAAGAAGAATTCTGTAGATACTCACTCTCTCCAGTCGTCGACTTCATCTTATGATTCGAAGCCATAACGAGCTGCTTGCTCATATTGTAGATTTATGAGTTTCACATCTTTAGGGTTCCCAAATGACAATTCGTCCTTAAACTCGTCAGGTTCCTCGATCACTCATCCTCCACGAGGATTGAAACTCCTCACCTCTTGTTCTGGCATATGTTCCATATCATATAGTGATGATTCCACTGTTATATGTTCTTCATCAATTTCCCCTCCAATATACCGCATATTCTTTACATAATCTTTGAAGGTTTTCATCAAATGCTCAAAATAATGTATCCAACGAAACCTAACAGGACCACATAATAATGCTTCATTACATAAATGCACAAGCGGGTGGATGCTAATATCGAAAAACAACGGAGGAAAATATTTCTCTAATATTCAAACTACCTCAGCTAAAGTTGATTTCACAGTTTTAATGTGCCTTCTGTTTACACTTTTGCACAAAGTAGGGTAAAACATAAACTGATTTGCATAATTTCCCGACGAAGACCTTTGTGTTCAGAAAAGCAATGTTGAAATAACAGAGGGCTTAATTGGATGATTACGTGCCAGTCGTGAGACTAGCATTGTTTTAATTCATTTGCTTGGTAGCTTACTACCCTACGTAAATTACAAGAATAACCGGTTGGAGTCTTCAAGTTGAACAACGTGTCTAAGAGGATATTCTTCTCACTAGTAGTCAAAATGAAAGCAACCTGGGGAGTAGATTTTTTTTTCTATTGTAGGATCAGTTTTTAATCGCAATTTTTTCTTTATTTTTATATTCTGTAGATCTAGGCGGGCCCGCCCTCCATCTTTGGAATGAGATTCACCCAGACATGTTCATATAAGATGTTTTGTAACATTCTTCTCTGTGTGCATCAATTCAACTACATGTCTTACACAATGATCTTTCCAATACAACAAATTAAAAAGTATTGATCGCCTGTACCACGACTTCGCTTTACTAGGGTCATTCGGATCTCCACTAGCTTTACACTTCAGGTTTACAAACTGCGGGTGTTTGCCTATGCACCTATTCCCCGCAGTTGAATCAGTCACCTTCTCCTCGATCTGCTGACCAGAAAGCTGAACAGGCGGCATTCTGCGCTCGTGACCAACAGGCAAAAAGTTTGACTTATCGTTCTTAAAAGGGTATCTAGTCGATGAAATTTTACGATGACCTATATAAATCATCTTACTACTATGTTTTAGCCAACAGGATTCAGTTTCCTCCCCACATATGGGACATCCATAATAACCATGAACATTACAACCGAACAAGGTCCTATAAGCTGGAAGGTCGTGGATCGCCCACGCCACCATTGCTTTAAGTGTGAAATCTTCACCCTTATGAGAGTCGAATATCGTCATACCTTTATCCCACAACTCTTTAAGTTCTTCGATTAATGGCACTAAGAATATATCAATATCATCGCTGGGAGCCTTTGGCCCGAGTATCAACAAATATAGCATTGTGAACTGTTTTCTGAGGCATAGTGTTGGAGGAAGACTTAAAGGAACCAAGAGAAATGGTCAATAAATTTGACTATTACTTAAATTACAAAAAG
Source organism: Sambucus nigra (assembly GCA_949130495.1). Lineage (NCBI taxonomy): Eukaryota > Viridiplantae > Streptophyta > Magnoliopsida > Dipsacales > Adoxaceae > Sambucus > Sambucus nigra. The sequence goes on from OX422219.1 coordinate 179,029,443, forward strand.
GGTTAAACCCATCGGTTGAGACTTCAAGACGAACGTTGCTCGTTTCCTTTGCAAATTCATGTGTTGTGCATTTGAAATTATCCAGATGGGTGAATCAATTGTATAACACATCAGATTTCCACCCACCTCACATAGAGCATTCCATGTCATGGCCTTTGCTATCCATAGTACAATAAAAAATTGTTTTAATCGTGGCTCAAGTGAAAATTAATTCAAAACCTTTTTTGGGACTTACGAGAACTTGCGATTTTTTACAGCTTTGTCCTTTCCATTCTGACAAACCACATATCTAGGCTCATTGCATACAGGACATTCATCCTTCTCTCCGTGCTCATTACGGTTCAATATGCAATCATACTTGCATGCATGAATATACTTGTATTTCAAACCCAAACTCGTTAAGCTCTTCTTCATGGTAGGATAATTGTTTGGTAATGTGTTCTCATTTGGTAGAATATCTTTAACCCACTTAAGAATTCCGGTTACCCTGTTCCCAGACAAACCAAATTGACTTTTTAAATTATGCAAACCAATCATTGCATATAATACCGAGTGATCTTTATTGCAATCTTTATACAACGGTCTAGCCGCATCGACTTTCAAACGTATGTATTCCCGATCTCCTGGAAGTTTAACATTAAATTTTCATTGGACATAATGGACATTATTCATATCCATAGGTTAGTGGTTTTAGCGGTTGTGGAGTCCGTAAGAATCATCAATTAAGTCGGTCAATGGATGATGGGATGGTGAATTATGTACCACTTCCACTCGTTGGGGATCCGTTACGTGATCGGGTACCGATAATTCTTTCGAAACATAAGGAATATTTTTTTTCACTCCATATTTAAAAGTCTTGACCAAAGAAAACTCATCCACGATAGGTGCGGTGTGTTGAAATTTTATTTTTGACATATGTGAGCCAACACCTATTGTCCTCTCCCTTTTGTCCTTTTAAAAGGTCAGGGTCAGGACATCATTTAGAAGGTCAAAGTAATCATCAGGGTTCGAACTTGACTGACTGCTAATGACCTCTATTGATTCCTGCATCTTAGCCAAGTGTGGCATGAATTTATTATCTTTGTCCCGTCGAGTATAAATAAATAAGTTGGACCGATTTGGTTTTTTACTCGCATCTGAGCCATCCTTTGTCCCACTCTCCCATTCATTCTTCAAATCGTCATATGATTTGGATTCCATCCTCTGTATATCAGTTTTTTGTGCCTCATTTTTTTGCTTCCTTTGGGCCAACTTTTTCTCATTTGCCCTAGTCTCCAAAAATAATTCCACTGCTCCACCGGAATTTCAACATTGGGAGGCACTCTCCCTTTCAAAGGCAAAACATTAGTGCTCGCTGCCTCCTTCGTGAAATGTTTCTTCTGAAGGTTTCGCATGTATGCCCTGAATGATTCAGCAACCCGAGATAGAACCTTATTTTTGGAACGATCGGGAAATGAGAAATACTTGCAGAGTTGATGGTATATGTCATCTTTGATGGCTTGATCAATCAGGTTCTAGTTGTCTGGTCCACCAACTCCCACGTTCATTTTTCCCCGTGAAAAACACCGGGATTTAAATTTTAGCACGTCAATCCTATCACCCGTCGGGTTATTCTTGAGAATAGAGAACCCAATGGGCTTCTTTTGGATTGAGAGGGAGGCGTCGAGAGCGTTGGATGGGGGCGGTGGAGCGACGGGAGTGCTGGATAAGGGCAATGGAGCACTTGAAGTTGGACTTGGTGAGGAGGGAACCATTGGTGGAGTTGTGGATTGGCTATCCATTTGTGTTGAGAATTCGGGTTGTGAACGAGATGATGAACCTTGTTGCGATTTAATCTCAGCACTTAGTACCCTTGGGTTGTTTCCTCCTGACATAATCTAAAAAAATGAAAAACCATAAGTAACTAAAAAACTATAATAATATGAAATTATAACCAATTAATGAAGCTTATGACTATATATATATAGCTATTCAGAGTTAGAATTTAGAATATGTTCAATGTGTCTAATATCCATAAATTTAGTATTAGTTTTTAAGAACATATGAATTTTTGCACGTGGCCAACTAGTAGCTAGGGTATCTATGATTGATGTGTAGATATCCGTGACATTAGCTCAGAATCCCATCCTTTTCAACTCATTGACAAAATTTATTTTAGCGTGCACAATCTATGTCAATGCTCTCTATACGCAGTTGTATCCATAACGGGTAAATTTTTTTCTGCCTTCTCCAATAACGTAACCAAGGTCAGGGCTACGTCGGGATTATGTCTTTGAAATATATTTTTTATAACGTCATCCCAGTTTTCTGGTAGGGAAAATAAAATACGATCGAATATGTAATCTTACTGGAGATTAACTCCACGATTTACAAGGTAGTTAAATTGTTCGATCTTTTTATTTCTGTACCTATAAATAGGAGTACTCTCCAGGTGACGCTAACTAATAAAAGAGTTACGTGCGCGGTTCAATTGCAACCTCTCTCACTCTTGTTGCCAGTGATTATCAAGGCGCCTCATTTTTCCTGAGAAAAATGTATGAGGTCGTGGATATGAGTCCTACAATTAAGGTATAAGGGTATATGAGGGCTCTAATTAATTAATAACTATTAATTCAAATGTCTTAGGTATTCTGGTATATTAGTTTGATTAAGCTTTTAATACATTTAAACATATAAGGGTATATTAGTTTGATTAAGTTTTTGAGTGTGGAACCTAAAATACTCAATTAATTTTAAACTCTAAATAAACACCAAGCCCTAAATGATTATACCCTTAAATAATGCCATTTATTTTAACCCTTTAGTAACCACATTCACTAAATACTAATGATACTCAATTAATTTCAAACTCTAAATAAATTTCAAGCCTTAAATGACAATACCCTTAAATAATGCAATTTATTTTAATCCTTAAGTAACCACATCCAGTCAATACTAATAATACTCAATTAATTTCAAAATCTAAATAAATTTCAAGCCCTAAATGACAGTACCCTTAAATAATGGAATTTATTTTAATCCTAAGTAATCGCATTTAGCCAATACCAATAATACTCAATTAATTTCAAACTGTAAATAAAAATTCCCAATAAATATTAACAATTCCCAATAAATTTCAATCCTTAAATATAACATACGCAAACAAAATATGAAATTATAAAATATCCGTTTTCTTGAAAAAATGTATACACACACACACACACACACATACACACACATATACATACGTATTCATACATATACACACATTTACACACGTACACACACATACACGGATATACACACACATTCACATTCACACACACATATACATACACATACACATGCATATACATACATACATACACACACATACATAGAAATACACACACATTCAATCACATATACACACATATACATTAGGGTTTAACACATAAATACAAAAATTAGGGTTTATATTTGAGATTGAGAGAGAGAGAGAGATTAGGGTTTAATCGTGGGAATGCGAATTGCCGAAATGCAATCGATAGAAAGAGAGAGAGAGAGATTGACGCGAGAAGAAATGAAATGGAGACAAAGGGTTTTATTATAAGGACCCTGGTCACATCTTAGAGTTGTGACCTAATACTATGACCTTTAATTTTTTTCCACATCAGCGTGTAGGCAACCATGTGGTTACAACCCTCAATCGCGACCCACACGAGTGAGTAAATTGAGATGGTCACGACCCAAAGCCGTGACCCAATGGGTGTGCATTGTATCCCTAGTTTGTTCGTGACTTTACCATGACCAAACTTGGAGGGAACTTTGGCATGAATTTGGCGTCACGATGTTAACGACCTAGTCATGGACTATGTCCGTGACCTATACTGGTCATGGATTTGGTCAGTTACCACTTCCAAGAGAATCCATGACCACATTGGGTCATGGATATGGTCACGCCAAAGTTGATGTGGTCACGGTTTTGGGTCATGACCAACTGGTCATGACTTTGGTCCGTGACCCCCCTGGGGTGACCATTCACAGTATTTGGTGTAGTGTTATTTGTATAGGATTAGTCTTTCAATCAACCTTGGGTTTCGACCTCCCCCGGTAGTTTAATATGGAATTGAATTACGTTTGAGACAAAACAAACAATGAATATTCATAAAATGTAATGCATAAGATGATTTTCAACCAACACAACGAATCATTTTCATTCAACAATAGTTAGAGTTCTTACAAACATATCTAAATATTTATCAAAACAAAAATTATAACACTAACTTCAAATATTTGACTTGATAAAAAAATAAATTAACGTCTTATACTCCAAAACACGAAATACTTTTACGAAAGTAATTCCACAATATTAAAGCGTAGGACCTCCAAAATCACTGATTAGCATGGCATGTCCTAAAAATATTATAACCCGCAAAAAAAATATAGGGTCAATTATGTCAAAATCAATATCCCACTCATGAACAATACAATGTGCAAAATGAATCAATATAGTATATTCTCATCACAAACAATATAAATATAAACTACTATTATTTTTTAAAAAAATCGATAGAGTCTCCTTTGTTTATTCATGAAAATCACAGGAAATCAACTTGTTTAAAACATTAAAATTGATTCTAAGAATACTATACACCAACCAACTGAAAATTTGGACCACCACCATAACAAATTTTCACCACCAGGATCGGAAATTTAACTTTAAATGAGAGAATTTTCCATCCGAATATCTCTTTAATGTTGCAAATCTCAGACCCTTCGAGCTCCTGTCGATGTCGAGTTTCTCGGTCTTTAGTTTCTTTCTTTAACTGGTTAATTTCTTCCAAGAATAAATGAGATGAACAAGCTTTTATAGATATTGGCCTAATACCCGTTCCCTTTAGTAAAGCATACCAATGCCCTCCATATCCTACTATTTCTGTAAAAATCTTGTTCCCATTTTTTTTGTCATTTTATTGCTTTTCTGGTAGCTCATTTAGTCGTCTTTTAAACATTTTCTACCAATTGAATTAATATTATAATTAATGAACATAATATAAATTTTCAAAAACACAATTTAAAATAAATATTAAAGTAAATAAACCTTTCAAGCATCACTTATGGATTAATATTTATACATATAGCTCTATAAAATGATCCATCTTCAATAGTGAAAGGTTTATTATTTGGAGCTCGAGTGGCTTTTCACATGCTAATATTGTCGGCGGGCTCTCCTTTTTCCACCCTACGAGAAAAAAAATGTATATATATATATATATATATATATATATATTAATACTATTAGATTAAAATAAAAAAAATTTATAATAATAAAAATTCCAACCTTCTTGGCTATTTTAGCACGTGGCTTTTGTCTTGTCCTTGAGTAAGCACATTCAACTTCACGGTTCTCATAGTTTTGATCCGCCATATCCTAAATATTTAAAGAAATAAAAAAATTATAATATTAGTGAAGAAGAATGTAAGTATAATATTCTTAATAAGATGTGATATTTATACCTTTATCTTTTTTAGCCCCTAATATTTCACCAAGTCAAGCCACTGATCTTTTTCGACTCGTTCAGGCATATAATTCAACTACGTTTCATCTGTTTGAAACTTTTTATTGTGATTCACCTTCACTCGATGCTTCCATTGCTTCCACACAAGTCCCATCCTTGCAAAATATGTTTGTTCTAAACCTTCTGGTGCATTTGTGTTATTTTAAGAACAAAAAGAACAAATTAGTTAAAACTGGACAAACTAATGTACAACAGAACAAATAAATAAATCAAACTAATAAGTTACCTTAACTTCCTTCCAAATATTATTAAGTGCTTCCTCGCTCGCCTCGCTCCAATACAACATTATCAATGGAAATAAATTTCCACACCTTGCATAATAACCTAAATATGACATCAATTTACTTTCAAGCTTACAAACTGACTGATAAAGTTCATTCCATTCCAATATCTTCTTTTTGTTATCATTCAATTCGAGCCAAGGCCTTACCCCTTTTCTATCCCTTTTTTTTACTAGTAAGGGTAGTCATTGTACCTATATAAATATTTGATAAATAATGTTTATACATTTTGTTCAATATGAATATAAACATATAATGTAATACAAATGGAGATATACAAATAGTGCATTGTGTAACACAGTGGAAACCTCACCATCTGAAGCTATGACATTGGATGGAGGATTGTCATTTATAACTGAATTATTAATCTGCTCAATATTTGGACAAAGTTGACTTGTAGGTGTTTGAAATAAAGAAACCTGAGCTCTTGAGTTGCAGTGTATCTCGTTTCGCCTTATGAATGCTTCTATCATTTTATTACTCCTGTTCTACACCTTAGACCATGTAATGTTATGTGACAAATTTATTATTACATTAGAGAGTGATGAAAGTTTTGCTAAATTTTTAAAAGTTCTTATCCAACTTTTGCTAAATTTTAAAATCCAAACTGAAATACAGACTCCATATTATACGCAAAGGAAAACAATTAGTCATTTAAGTTATCTTAAGGGGACATAACTATCATATATATAGCTGTCCAACAACCCAACAAAGAGAAATTATATATAAACCTAAAGGTAATGCTACACATTTTTGTGACACCATTGTAGGGAACGGGACATGCGTTCCCGTGTCATTGGTTGGCAGCTTAAGTGAGATATACTTCACGTAATTGTTCAACAAATACGCGTGATATGTGTCCTTTATTCTCGATTGTGTCTTTAAAATGTGTACCCTATCATTATCCAAAGTTAACATGTTAAATGGTTGGATACAATTTCTCTTACACCGAATGAATCAAGAATGTAAATAATAAATACCAACTATTAATAAAGTTGTAGTGAAAAGAAAACATAGGGAGTCTAATTACTATCTGTGAATGATAAGGCACATGACGGGTGCGCAAAGTAGCACCATCACCAAGGTTATGCTCTGCATTTTGAAGAGATATATAGAGAGAGGAGGTAGAAGTTCTATGTTTTGTAGTTGGGTATTCATTTTGTCCAATTCATATGGATCTGTAGTGGCTTTTATATGTGTAATTTTAGAGGAAAGATCTTAGTTTTGTCGAAAATAACATAATTGACATTCATGCCAACTTTGGTTAGAGGACTAAAAGTTCCCGGCAAGGACGTGATATGTATAAGTATTTATTGTAAGTAACTAACCACATGGGGGGCTATGAAAATCCTGCAAGCTATTACAGTTTGGATGAGCATACAACACATGGAATCTTCATATAGAATAGACCATGCCAAAAAGAGTGATCTCAACTAAAGCGGCATCATCTCATGTTCCAAACATTATATAATACAATGAAATCGTATCTACTTGAAATGTTTATTTTCTCTCTTTGTATTAAATTTTTACCTTTCTTCCTTTTTAATGTTTTGACAAATCATCTTAATATGTAATGCCACCATATCCTTATAACTGCTTTATTTAATTTTAGCCTTATTTTTTGAGATGCTAAGTGCTGAGCCTAATCAAATAACGAAGCTCACTGAATGGAGTTTAAAATTTTACTATAATCCTTAGCTGTGAACCTCACGTATAAAAAATAAAAGCAAGACTTCTTGCATCTTTAATTTTTTTCACACAATTTTATAATGGTCTCCAATGATTCTATTATCCCGAACCCCATTTAATGTTTTGATAACTTCATCCAACTATCACTCCTCCTTCATGACAATCAAATTTTCAGAGAATGTGGGGGAAATTTGACTATATAAAGTCTTAAAACAAATGAGGTTTGCCTTTATAAAAAAACAATAATGAAAATTTTGTTATACATACAGTGCAATAGTAAATTACTTACTTATTTCCCTAATTTAGGTAATGTATATTAACAATGACCAAATATGCTATATATAGTAAATATATAACATATATTAGTCTATAATTAATACTCATATTCAGTTGAACATGCTTAACTTTACCTACGATCAAGTGTCAACCTTATCCCATATTCAATTTACTGTCAGTTAGGTTTAGGTGATCTTAAGCCAACAAGAGTCACTCTGTATCCGACAGACCGTTCTGTCAAGATCTAGTGGAGGATGTCTTGGTTAAGGTAGGTAATTTTGTATACCCTATGGATTTTTCTGTTGGAAAATTGGACTTAGGTTGGAATTAAAAAGCTGTCCAGAATTTTCTGAATTGTTATATATACTATTTATTAATTACAAATGTACAAAATTATGAATAATTAATATAATTACAGAAATAAAACGAAATTACAGAAAATTAACACTTACTTGAATTTGCAGAAATAAATTTTAGAATAGAGAAGAAATAATCCGAGCCCTGTTTAGAACAGTCTCCTTAAGATAAATTTATTCCCTCCCCAAGATAGAACGGATTTCCAAATTAATCAAGTAGCACAACTATTATTAATTTCTTCGAACAAAATTATGTGTTTTGTACTCAACTAGACCAAAGAGATAATATATATGAGATGTATGCAGTAGCAACAATAGAGGGATTATTTTCTAGGAAAAGATGTTGCATAATTTCAGAATTATGGGAGGGCAATTTTTCAGTAGTCTAAAACTGTAGGGGAAAGGTTTAATTTATAGCAAACGTCCCTTGGCAATTAACTGTCAGACAGTTAACTAATTATTAATTAATTTCATAATTAATTAACAATTAAAGCCCATAAAGTTAAACTAAAATGGACCAAAATATTTAAGAGATTATAAGCCCAAGCCCAAGCCCGAACCGAAACGAGCCGATCGGCCGGACGGACGGTGAGCACGCGCGTGTGGGCTTTTGGGCCAATCCCAACACATGCATAGTGTAGGCCATCTCCCCTTCAAAGAGTTAGGATACCCAAGGCATCCAAGCCTTAGTCCATACTTGGGGTGTTATTAACTCATCAACTTTCCACTACTCTTCCAATGTGGGACAAGAGTTAAAACATACCCAATTCATTAACTTTCATTGCTTTATGAGTCACTTTGAAGACATATTTATCATTCATAACTTATTGAAATTAGACATATGAACATACTACGTTTATCTCCTTGCGAAGGAGAACGCATTCGTATATGGTCCCATAATTATCGTAGTGTGGGTCCCACCTAAATTTGAGCTCAAAGTTGCTCAAAATTCTATGCAGAAAATTCTGGACAACTTGTTAATTCCAACTTAAGTCCAATTTTCCAACAATCCCCCACATGAATGATGTATCGCTATAAATAAAACAGAACAGATGCTAATGCAGATGCAGACACATGTTGAGTAAAACTGAAGACTTATTGCATCGGGAGAAGTAGCCTAGTGGCCTTGAACTTTCCTTAGTGATATACTATCGGATTTACTTGGTTAATCAGTATTCACACAATAATTCTTCAACACATTTGGTTTTCACGTTTGTGTTAATTTTGGCCATGAATACCACTTGGTTCCGTGAGTATTTGAGAGAATATGCCTTTCATTATTCTCGTAGAAGTGGCCCCCTTCTTACTCACGTAGGTGACTTCCATAAAGAGTATCATGCAATACCCCACTTAGACATACTAAGATGTAGATGTCATTAAAAGCATAACTTATCCTAATTTCACGGCAGATGTGCACTGTATGATATTTGGAATGGATAGGATTAAATATCCTCCAGTGCTTACTGAATACAACGTAGTTCGGTTTGCCCATTGAACCTAGATCTTGGGATCTCCAGTCAGCTAGGTTGGGTTGCCACTATATTGATTCTTATTTATTTATAGGCTTTAGACCCATTCCTCTCTATGATCTTTCAACTTGCTCTCGGTTTAAACCTTTCGTTAGTGGATCCGATATATTATCTTTTGACTTTACATAGTCAATTGAGATAATTCCATTTGAGAGAAGTTGTCTAACGGTATTGTGTCGACGAAGAATATGTCATGACTTTTCGTTATACATGTGATTATGTGCCCTTCCAATCGCTGATTGGCTATCGCAATGTATACATATTGCGGGCACATGTTTAGACCAATTTGGAACATCCTCTAAGAAATTTCGAACCCATTCAGATTCTTCTCCAGCTTTGTCTAGTGCAATGAATTCAGATTCCATTGTCGATCTAGCAATGCACATTTGTTTTGAGGATTTCCAAGATACGGCTGCACCTCCAAGGGTAAACAGATACCCACTCGTAGACTTAGAGTCTTTTGTATCGGATATCCAATTTGCATTGCAATGTCCTTCAAGAACAGCTGGATATTTTGAGTAGTGCAGTCCATAATTTTGAGTATATTTCAAATAACCCAAAACTTTCAATATTGCTTTCCAGTGATCTTTCCTTGGATTACTCATAAATCGACTTAGAGTATGCTATGCCCGGTCGTGTACAATTCATGCTATACATTAAACTGTCGATAATACGAGAATATTCTAGTTGAGATATGCTTTCACCATTATTTTTTGCTAGATGTAAATTTACATCTACAGGTGTCTTGGTAGGACTAATATCATACTTCTTGAATTTTTCAAGTACTTTCTCTATGTAATGAGATTGAGATAATATAAGTCCATCCGATGTTTTAGAAATTTTAATTCCTAATATAACATCGGCGATTCCCAAATCTTTCATGTCAAATCTACTACTTAACATTTATTTTGTAGTTTTGACAATTTCCAAGTTACTACCCATGATAAGCATATCATCAACATAGAGGCATACAATGACATATCCATTTTGAATGTATTTAAAGTAAACACATTTATCGCATTCATTTATTTTGAAACCATTTTATAACATTGCATTATCAAATTTTTCATGCCATTGTTTAGGTGATTGTTTTAATCCGTAAAGTGATTTGACAAGCTTACATACTTTTCCTTCTTGTCCGGGAGCCTTGAACCCTTCAGGTTGCTCCATATAAATTTCCTCGTCTAGTTCACCGTTTAAGAATGCGGTTTTTACATCCATTTGATATATTTTAAGTCCATTAATAGTAGCTATTGCTATTAACATCCGAATGGACGTTATTCTTATTACGGGTGAATATGTGCCAAAGTAATCCAACCCTTCCTTTTGTCTATAGCCTTTAGCTACAAGTTTAGCTTTATATTTATTAATTGATCCATCGGCCTTCAACTTCTTTTTGAATATCCATTTATAACCTAACGGTTTTGAACCTGATGGAAGATCCACTAGTTCCCATGTATGATTTTGTAATATGGATTCAATTTCACTATTAATTGCTTCTTTCCAATTAGAAGCATCGGGTAAGGATATGGCTTCTTTGTACGATTGAGGTTCATTTTCTAGCAAATATGTTAGAAAATCCGGACCGAAAGAAGTCGAAGTTTTTGCTCTTTTATTACGTCTTGGTTCATCCTCTATTAGTTCAATAGGTTGATGAGTACTACTTGTAGTAGCTTGATTTATCCTTTTAGAAGGACCAAATTCCCGGTTCATGTTATACGGGAATTCATTTTCAAAAAATGAAGTGTCCCTCTATTCAATAACCGTATTTACATGAATATTCGAAATCTCAGATTTACAAACTAGAAATAGATATGCATTGCTATTAGTAGCATACCCGATGAATACACAATCCACGATTTTTGTCCCTATTCTTACCTTTTTAGGTTTAGGAACCATCACTTTGGCTAAACACCCCCACACTCATAAATATTTATAGGAAGGTTTTTGACCTTTTCATAATTCATAAGGTGTCTTGTGAGTCTTCTTGTGAGGTACTTTATTGAGTATGTAATTAGCAGAAAGTAAGGCTTCCCCTCACAAGTTTTGTGGAGCTTCTGAACTTAATAACATTGAGTTCATCATTTCTTTCAAAGTACGGTTTTTGCGTTCAACAACACCATTCAATTGAGGAGAATAAGGAGCGGTTGTTTGATGAATAATTCCATTTTCTGAACAAAATTCCTCAAATGGATATTCATATTCACCTCCTCTATCACTCCTAATAGCCTTTATCGTTTTGCTTAATTGATTCTCAACTTCATTTTTATATTGTTTAAATGCATTAATAGCCTCATCTTTACTATATAATAAATAAACATAGCAATATTTTGTGCAATCGTCAATAAAAGTACTAAAATACTTTTTTCCACCTCTAGTTTGAACAAATTTTAAATCACAAATATCAGTGTGAATTAAATCTAAAGGTTCAGTTATCCTTTCAACATAATGGAAAGGTAATCTAGCTAATTTAGATTCCATACAAATTTCACATTTATGATTTTTATCAATATTAAATTTTGGCAAAAAATCAAAGTTAATTAATTTACGCAATGTATCAAAATTAACATGTCCTAATCTAGCATGCCAAATATTAGATGACTCAATCAAGTAAGAAGAACTAGCAATTTCATTCATTGAAACATATATTTTTGGGGTTACAGTAAGAACATTTATTTTAAAGAGCCCCTCATTTAGGTAGCCCTTTCCTACATACATGTCATCCTTTGACAACACAAAGCGATCAGACACAAACAAAAGCTTGAAACCATTTTTAGTCAGGAGAGATCCAAAAATCAGATTCTTTCGGATATCAGGCACGTGAAGAACATTGTTGAGAGTAAGTTCCTTTCCAGAAGTCAATTTAAGAGCAATTTTTCCTTGTCCCACCACCTTAGAAGTGGAAGAATTCCCCATAAAGAGGGTCTCCTCATTTTCCAAATGCTTATAGGTGGAGAACATCCATTTGTTTGCACAAATGTGTCGTGTGGCTCCAGTGTCCACCCACCATTCCTTGGTATTTCCAACCAAGTTACATTCAAAGACCATGACAGAAAGATTCATATCCGCCAAGTCATTGGCGATATTTTCACCCTCAGTTATATTTGCTTGAGGATTATTCCGATTTTGCTTCTTAGGCTTACGACACTCGCTTGAGCGGTGTCCAGGTTTACCACAGTTGTAGGATTTGCCTTTGAACTTCTTCTTGTTCTGTTTGGAAGTGCCTTCCCCATCATGCTTTCGTTTGTTCTTCTTAGGACCTTCAACAACATGGACTTTCGTTTCCATTGGATTCTTCTCACTTTTCTTTTGAGACTCACGATTATCTTCTTCGCTTTTCAGCCTGACCACCAACTCCTCCACATTCATCTCCTTTAGCTTGTGCTTGAGATAATTTTTTTAATAAAGTTCAAAATGGTGGCAATTTTTCAACAATTGCAGCAACTTGAAAAGTTTCACTAAGGGACATTCCTTCAATATGAATGTTGTGGATGATCACTTGGAGTTCTTCCACCTGGGAGATCACTGGTTTAGAGTCAACCATTTTGAAGTCCAGAAAACGCCCAACGATAAATTTCTTCATCCGAGCATCTTCAGTTTTGTACTTCTTTTCCAAAGAATTCCATAATTCCTTTGATGTCTTGATCGTGCAGTAGACATGATACAATGTCTTGTCCAAGTAGGCCAGAATATAATTCCGGCATAGGTAGTCCGAGTGCTTTAAAGCATCAATAACATCAACCTTTTTAGAGTCATCTCTCTCTTGAATAGAGGGACAATCTTTATATACAAACCTACCCAGTTGGCAGGTAGTGAGATAGAAATACATTTGTCCCTGTCAACATTTGAAGCCAGCCCCATTGAACTTTTTCGGTTTCTCTCCGTGTGGCATAGATACGGGTGCAGTCACAGTTGTGTTGGTGATAGTCATATTAGCAAGAATAGTGTTCATACTTTGCGATTCCATTTCTGTTACAAAAACAGAATTTTTATCAATGATAAAATTCATATATAAACGAATTAATCAAAGCAGAATACAAAATTCTGTGCACCAATTTCTTTCAAATATAATTCACAATAAAAGAATTCCAAAAGAATTCTAAATAATATTCAGAATTAAACTATAATATAAACAAAAGTTTATACAAAATAAAATCAGTGTCACACTAATTTTTAATAATAAAAAGAATTCCGTACAAAACAGAATTATAATTTTAAGATCAATTTTTTTTATATAAACAGATTTAACAACAAAATTTACAAATAAAATTTTTATTTTGTAAAACAGAATATTTAAATAGTGTAGAATTTAATTTCTGTAACAAGAACTGTTTTATTAAATTTCTGTAATAAAACAATAAACGGATTTATTTTCAACAAATAAATATCTGTAATAAAAAATTTCTGTACACTATACAAAACAGTAGAACAAAAAATTAAATTTGTCTTAGGATTGTTATGTCTACTATTTATTAATTACAAATGTACAGAATTGTGAATAATTAATATAATTACAGAAATAAAACGAAATTACAAAAAATTAACACTTACTTGAATTTACAGAAATAAATTTTAGAATAGAGAATATTTTCCATGTTAGACACATAACTTGTGGATAAACCAAAATCCTAAATTCCAGTAATCATAGGTCGTCTTATTAGGCTTAAGAAATAATATTATGGAGATATCATTTGGAGGTATAAAATTTAATATGATTATTTTTTCTAACCCTAAACGAAAACCATCAAAGAAAAAATTGAAGAAGACGATCAAGGGGTTGATGAAATTGAATTAAAAGAAGTGGAGAGAATTCAGGAAGTAACCGAAAACCAAGGAGTATAGAAGGATAGGCAGCTTGAAAAAGTATGTGAGGATGAAGAGTTGATCAATACTCCAGTGCAAAAGAAATTTGAGAGAAAACATTGTGAAGATTCCATATAAACACGCTTAACTAACTCGATCTTTGACCCTACTGAGCATGCATACTCTGAATATGAAATGCTTCAAGCCTGCTATATGACAACCATTGAATACGCACCTTTTAAACAAGCAATGCGGACAACACATTACCAACAACCCTCAAGCTTTAAATTTCCTGAATTAGATCTCAAACTGTTACCATCAGAACTCAAATACGTATTCCTAGGAGAAAACTAAACTTATCCTGTCACTATTTCCTCCCAATTGAATGGGGAAACTGAGAAGAAATTATCAAGGATTCTAACCAGTCATAGAGGGGATATAGGCTAGAATTAACCAACTTATAAGGTTATAAGCCCAAATGTGTGCACTAACAAGATTTGTAATCCGTATTGTGCAGATTTTATCATCTTTAAGTTGTTAATTCTCTTGATTTATCTACGTCTGACTAACAAGGACAAATATTGACTCTTGCTGTTGTTAAAAACAAGTTTTTACACTAGAAACACATTTCTTTAGTCATTCAGAATATGATGGAGTTGATGAACCTGTGATGGACGAGGTGGATCCAAAAGTCAACCCTCAAACCAAGCATTGCCTTATCCCAGAGGAGGTTAAATTTAGTCAAACCAAGCCATAAACATGAAGACCAATTCCAAGAAGCACGGGAGTTATCACACGGTGGTGTTCAAGTGTTGAAGCAACAAAGAATAATGCTCGATGCAAAAGTTTCAAAAAATTTACCAAGTCAAGAAACTAATGTACAACATCCATTTAAAAGGCAAAACGGTAATTGAATATTAAAAAATCTGAAGAAGGCATCAACACGAAAGTTGAAGGTCTCTCAACCATATCCATGCTGAAAATAACCTCACCCCAATGAGACATCAGATGAAGAAGTTATGACCACTAAAAGTTGCCCAATTTTGTTGACTTTTGTACCATGAAACGATTAGAGGTAAAAAGTTGTATTACCAATTGATTGGTGGTACCTGTGCGAGGCACATTTCTACTGCCCCGCTTTTTATTTTAGGAAAAACTTTGTATTATGGTATAAATTCATCTTTAAGACATCAAAGATGAGGGCCACAAATTTTACAATATAGACTTGTTTAGGTTCCCCAAACCCTAGTTTAATTCCCATTTCACTTTCTTAAAGAATTGTGAAAACTTTGGATTTATTGATGGAATAAAGCTTGTGTTGGGTTTTTATTCATCTCTTTAAGTGTATTATTCATCGGCTGTCTTATGTTATTTACCTCTATTCAATTCATTTTTATCAATCCATGCATAGTTAATCCCCTAGTTGGAAGGTTGTAATTTATGTTTAACATATAAATAGAAGGGATATTGACATACTTTCAATATGGGACATTTTGTATTTTTTCATATCATATATATCATGCTTAGGTACTGTCACTCCGGCCCAAACCTAGGCATGTGTTATGTAGTTTCATTATTTATTACAGCGGACGGGTCATTAACGATTCCAAGCTGTTGATGACAAACATATGGGTCATTTAATTGCTTGATGGTGTATAAGACTGGATAAATCTCTGTTTGGCTAAATCTCTATTTTGTGCTAGTCAAGGGGGAATATTGGACTAACCAAATTATATCAATGTAAGGTTGTCCTGTTTTCGGTGGGACACCATCCCATCTAGGCCTGTAAATGGATCGAATACGGATCGCATCAGGCAAATCCAAATCAATATCCGTTTTAACGGATTCGAATCCGATCCGTTTATTAATCGGATCGGACCAGACAAATCCAAATCCATATCCGTTTATGTTAAACGGATTCAGATCTGATCTGATTATCCGATTATATTAAACTTAATTTGCAACATTTTTATTTTCAACTCTTATTTCATAAATTTATTTTGCAAATGTTCCAAAAAAACAGATAATGAAATAAAGAACTATTATAATATATATTGAAAATATTATTAAATACAATATATATATATATATATATATATATATATATATATATAATTGTTCTCAAAAAAAGTTATCTTGTTTTCGATGGGATAAAACCATCCCAAGTAGTTGGGGTTAAGGTATCTAGTTGATAAAATAGTCATAAGATAGATTTTGTTCCATAAAAAACATTATTAGAGGACACTTTGTAGGAGGGTACTTTAGATTATAGATGGAGGCGTGACCCCCTAGTGAGTATGGTAATGATAAGTTAGTTGGTCAAAGCTTAGGATTAATGACAGAATATATAAACATGAACCCAATGAAGGTAAACTCATCTTAAACTCACAAAATCTCTCGTGTATAACTCAGGGAATAATAATGAACTTTAGAAGTGGCTTAGCTAGAGGGAGAGAGAAGTAAGCATCCTAGATACACCTTGATAGGCAGGTAGAAACACACCAAACCCCCTCAAGAATCTCTGTCAAGCATTAAAAGCTTTATAATAAATGACAATGGTGAGTGAGTAAACTCTCTGGTTTTGCAATAACTTTTGAACTCTCCAAAAGTCTCTCCCTTTCCTCAAAGGTGGTTGGGGTCCTTAAATAGCCCTCCACACCACCCCCGAGGCAACTCAGTCATTAAAACTATGAAAAGACATCCCTCATACTTTATGTCACAACATTAAATGCCTGATGCACTAGTTGTCTCCACGTCATAAACATTAAATGCCAAGACATGGCTTTTGCCTAACCACTGTGTGTCAGGGGGCTGTTGTCGCAGAGGTGGCTCACCAACTGCCTGACAGCCCCAAATACCACGGTGGTTTACTCAAGTGCGGGTCTGACATTGTTTAACTGGCTAGTGACATCACCTACAGTAGATGTGACATTAAGTAGAGGGCTACTTGGTTCATAACTCAACGCCCGATGGAACTCCAAGCTGCTCCGCTTGAGGTTCCATGGCCAGGGTCCTTCGGTGTTTTACCAGGTGTATCTAAGATGGTCAAGACAAGCCCCAACGGTGCCTTACTTTTCAATCCTCCAAACCAGGTCCCTCTAAAGTTCCCACGGTGAGGTCATTCGATAGAGCATGAAAGCTCTCCCAGGCCCTGCCAAGCCTGGTCTCTCGCAAGTACCGTTTGACCTCATACAAACTCTTTTGTTATTATCGTTACGTCATTACAACCGTTAAAGCTTACAGTCATCAATAATGGAAATACAATATGACTAATACAACAAGCTAAAATATGAGCTGCCGCGCCAAGCTGTCTCACTGAGTTGCCACGCTTGACCTGCCTCGGTTGCTTAATCTCAAACACTGTTGCTAATTGGGGATTTGTCCCTAATCTCGAGATTACCTTCAAGCCCCCTCTACATTTGCCCCCTCGTGGAGAGATTTGTTGGAATAAGAAATGTCTGCACGAAATGTCTCAAACCGATGGACTTTACTTTGTGTGAAAAGATTCAGGCCTTTTCCCTTTATGCAGAACCGTTGGGACATCTTCCTCGTTGGGGCTTTAAGGGATAGGTCTGATAAGATATTTTGTTGGCGCCAAAACTCAAGCTTGTTTAAGAAGACAACGATTAGTGTTCCCCAGACGTCACTTCATTAATGAGGTGGCGCAGTCCTCTCAACTGTCAAAGCACTTCCCAAGGTGCCACGTGTTCATGTGAAATGATTATAGGCGGTCGTGCACGTGCGAGGGTTGGGAAATCAAAACGCCAAAACTCGAGATTTTCAAACAGTCATTTTCAAAATACTTTGAACCTTCTCCTTTGTTTTTTTCTTACTCCGTTATTATCTTCTTCATTAGACTGGCGTTTCTTTTTTAGAAAGAGAGAGAGAGACTCCATTGTTGTAAGAGCTTTATTCTTCATTTGCTATACCACCACTTGTGATCGTGCGTCTCCATTCTTGCTCTCAATCCCTTTTTTCTCGAAGCTTTCTCTGTTACAGCTTCATTGTTTGCCATGGCGTCTTTAAGCAACCCCACCGTGTCCGCCACCAGTGTTTCGTCTGCCACCACCACTACTGCTTCCGCCCTGGGTGCTGCTCGCCAGGAACAACTGAGATTTTACCGTCGCTCTCCCATTTTTAGGGAGGGTGATGGCTTTGCTGTTGCTTGTAAGGCTGTCTATTTTTCCTCCAAGTTTGACGCCCTCTTGTTGGGTGATGAGGAGGAAGAATTGTCTAAGTGGGGATTTCTGCCCCCAGAAGGAACTCTCAGGTTTCGCTTGGAGCGAGGGGACTTCCCATGGTCCCATATTGATTTCGAAGCACCCGGGGGATCCCCCGCGCACTTTGATGTCTGGAACTCTCACATGCAGAGTTCTTATGCTGATGTCCTTAGTAAGATCGGGCTTCAACGGGCCAGATGGTTTGGTGAGTTTGCTCTATCAAAGAACAACGCTGCCCAACCTGCCCTGGTCTCTCGCTGGAATGTGGATACTCATACGTTCATTGCTGCGTGGGGTGAATTTACTATAACTTTGGAGGACGTGTGCGAGCTTCTGGGCCTCGATGCAACAGGCCATGAGCTTTACACCGATGAGGCTCTTGATGCTCGAGAGACTGCAGATCGTTTGGAGTTGGATCGCATATGCCGAAGCTGCATCGGTTCTTCCAACAAAGCTACTTTTTCTCCTTTGATCAATTATTTCTTCAAGGGTGCTGGTGAAGGCAGTTCCTCATCAACTGCCCCTGGTCAAGGTACGCCGTTGGAGCTTCCCGCTTACATTCTTGTGATTCTTTCCCATTTCCTTTTGACGGGCAATCCCAACGACCAGCCCCGGAGGGACCTTATCAACCTGTCCCTTCGCTTAGCTCGAGGCATAAAGCTTCCCCTGGCTGCAATTGCCTTGGGGTCCCTGTACACCTGGTTGGATAGGGATTTATTTGACATGGAACGCTCTATTGGCCGTTATAACTTAGCCAATTTTGCCAACAGCGTTCTTCTGACCAACTTTCTCTACTTCCGCTTTCCTGCCGTAGCGACCAAGCCCAACAGTCCTCCTTCGGGTGAAACAATTTTGCCTCCTCGGTCTTTCATTTATCATAAGAGACAAAGCCGAAAGGAGTTGATTTCTGTGATTGATCGTTTTGAGAGTTTCGTCATGAGGCCTTATCAGGAGGAGGACTTCTTTCACACTTGTGGATTTTTCCACCAGGATGCCAGAGTGATACAGGACCCTTCTCCCGATATTGAGGATCCCTCGCTTGCCGTGGTTCTTCTGCTTTCTCCTGGATATCTGCCCTCCTACACCGAGTGGGGATACACGAGCGAGCATTATAATCCCAACCGATGCAGCCGTCAGTTTGGGTTTGACCAGGGGGTGCCACATCCAGTTTTTCAATCGTCAAACCCCAAAGTTTCCTTTGGCGAGGCATGCTCCTTGTTTTCTTCGACTGCTGCGTGGGGGATATGTTCAACCATGGCTGGGCGTGTCACCATTCCCAGTATTACTAGACATGGGGATGTGACCCCTTTGTTTGCCACCAAGTATTGGCCAAAATAACTAGCTGAAATTGCTAAGTTCATTGAGGGAGAGCCGGTGTATCCTCCCGTTTCTTCATTCTCTGCCCTAGAGTTGGGGCTGAAAGGAAACTCTGTGCTTGGGATAGAATTCCCCCCAAGTTCAACCCACAAAGAACCTCCTACCGAGCTTCCCCCACTTTGCCCCATGGTCCCAGTTGCAACGCCAAGACCGAGGACTCCTGCTGTTCCAAAGAAGGCTGCCCCCTCTTCTGCAGCTACTACCCACGAGGGGGCTTCTCCACCACCTGCCAAGAGGGCAAAAACGGCCAAGAGTGGGTCATCCAAGTCGAAGTCCCAAACGCCCCAAACTCCTGTGGCGGCTCTTCCCATAGCCTCCGTTCCACCTCCCATGCTTGCTGAGATGGCTGAGCGTGTAAGGAGGGAGGCCCAAGCAGAACTAGACCGAATAAATGCCGAGTATCAACGGCATGCAGTCGTTGTCCCCTCCTTCGTTTCTTTCCCCACGGTGGTGGTGGATCCTTCAGAGCCAACGGCCAGAAGGAGGAAGAGCTCCAGGGTTCCTCAAGGGGGAAGTACTGGCGCAGCAGGATCAAGGAAGAAGACTCTGGGCACCAAGTCCCAGAAGAAACGGACTCCTGAGGTGCATTCCACTCCTGCCCCTTCTGTTGCTGTTACTCCTCCTTCCTCGCCCGTGGTCGTGTCTTCTCGTTCTCCTTCTGAATCGGAGGTATGTATGCCTGATTTAGTTATTATTTCCCTTTTGCTTAAGGAGGACTGTCTTTACTTATACATATATTTTCCTTCTTCTCTTGTTTTTTTTGACAACTGTGGTGCAGGGAGCTGAAATAGAAAGACCAGACCCCTCTAGCCCTCCCGTAAGCCCTTTTGTGGGGGGACGCTTCGGTGCACCTCATACCGATGTGACTCCTCCCCGTTCCCCCATGACGGGGCTTACCTATTCTCGACATGCTGGCAGTCACCGTGTAAGGGAGGTCATTGGGGGAGGTGATTCTTCTCCTGAAGTGGTAACACCACCCGAAATAACACAATCCGAGATAACACCCTCGGCCCCTTCTGATCTACAGGCCTCACCTGAGGTTTCTCTACCCCTTGTATTTGTTGGGGAGAGTGAGCCCGAGGTATGATTTCCTCTGTAGTATATTTGTTGTAGTCATTTCGGTCCCACTCCTTTCTTATTTGACTTGCTGAATTCTGATATGTTTCAGGTACCCCAGGTTGAAATATCTTCGTTGTTGGCAAGCGTTCTTCTTTCGACGACGCTGATGAGACCCCTGACTGCCATTCCTCTTTTTAGTATCATAACTGAGGTAAGTAACACGTAGGAGTATTTCTTCATATTTTCTGTGCCCATTCTTCTTGTCTAACACTTGGCTTTGTGCACAGTTTTCTCCTGATCTTGCACCAACTCCTGCAGTGAGGCCCCAGGTTGGTGTGTTTACACCCCCTCCTGATGTGGCTTTGTTTAAGGGCCCAGTGTCTTCGTATGATGAACCCCGTGTGTTGGCCCTTATGCCCTATACGGGTGATAGAGTTTCACCCAAAGTTTTGCCAAGCGTGGAGGCTTCTGCGTCCAGGGACCCCGTTATGGCTTCTGGGGTAGTAATCTCTCCCCCAACGGTTCCTGTCCCTGTGGCTGCCTCATATGCTCCCGTTGTGACTGAGGTATATTTTTCTTGCTAACTTTTGTTAAGATTTTCCATAATCTCCATCTTACGATTTTTCATAAGATTTTTCTTAATCTTCACCTTATAACGATGACTTAACAATGAAAACACTTGTTAAGTTTTTTTTCCCATAAACTCCACCTTCTAACGGTGACTTAACAACGAAAACACTTGTTAAGTTTTTCATTAACTCCACCTTATAACGGTGACTTAACAACGAAAGCGCTTGTTAAGATTTTTTCATAAGCTCCACCTTATAATGGTGACTTAACAACGAAAGCGCTTGTTAAGATTTTTCCCATAAACTTCACCTTATAACGGTGACTTAACAACGAAAACACTTGTTAAGTTTTTATTCATAAACTCCACCTTATAACGGTGACTTAACAATGAAAACACTTGTTAAGTTTTTTTCATAAACTCCACCTTATAACGGTGACTTAACAACGAAGGCGCTTGTTAAGTTTTTTTCATAAACTTCACCTTATAACGGTGACTTAACAACGAAAACACTTGTTAAGTTTTTTATTCATAAACTCCACCTTATAACGGTGACTCAACAATGAAAACACTTGTTAAGTTTTTTATTCATAAACTCCACCTTATAACGGTGACTCAACAATGAAAACACTTGTTAAGTTTTTTTTCATAATTTCATCATGTGGGCTACTTCTTTTCAGGTTGCTCGGGAAAATTCGCCCCCAGTTCTCTCACCAGTAGGCTCTCCCTTCCGAGAACCTGATGTTTCGGAAAATTCTATTCATGATGATCAAGGTTCTACGACTGGTGCTGCAGCCGAGAGCGAGTCTGGGTGCGAACTGCCTCTTCCCCACCTGGCTCCTCATGCGTTCTGCCTAATGGTGCTTCGGCAGTCTCCTCAAATACCTGTCAACCATCGCTTGGTGATCGAGCAACTGGTGAATCGCCATCCTGAGACCTTCACACCAGATTGCCTGCGCTCCAATATTCATGTGATGAGTCACAGACTGCAAGGCATGGCGATCGTTGTTGCTAAAATTGCCAGTACCCCCACTGCAAGTGTTACCAGATCCCTTCTTAACCAATTTCTGGGTTTTCTGAAGGAGTTGGGACGTGATGGTTTCTGTTTTGACTGGCTTATAACGTATCTGAAGACTTTGAAGAACCAGCAACTGATCGGCCAGAGGGAAGTGTTACGAAAGCACCAGGAGGACCAGGAAGTTGAGGAAGCTAGGTTGGTCGCATTGGCACCCCTTTTGGAAGCAGTGTATCAAGAGGTAAAGGATGCCGAAGAAGATTTGTGCCTGGTCAAACTGAAGCGTGAGAGACTCCTGATCGAACGTACCCAAGTGCAAACGAGGCTGGAGGTTTCTATTAACTCCCAGCGATCTTTCAAAGCAGCTTCTTCGGGCCTTCCTGGAGATTTTTTCTCTTCCTCAGATTTATCTTTTCTTTTAAACTAGTTACTTCTTGTATACAGATCCTTTACTGCTTTTATCTATGTAGTTCTTGGGCAATAGCTCCCAAAAGAAATTTTTGTAATGCTCTATTATTTATGAATGAAGAACATATACTTTTCAATCCCTTCGTGTGTTGTGACTGTTGTTGTGTGCTATAGAGTTTTGTATTTTTGCAATTCTTCCATTATGCTAAAAATTTTCACCCAAAACTTGTATATTTATAACGATAGCTAGTCATAACATTAGTTCAAACTTGGTTGTTTACACATGATAAACCTTCAGCCACTTATTGTTAATCTTAAATGGCTTGTCTTCTTTTAACTTCGAGATTAAGCAATAACCTGAGTCATGAGCTTCCTTCACAACGAAAGGTCCCTCCCAGTTAGCTGCGAACTTTGGTAGAGGAAGTCCCCTGATGTGCTTCACTACCGCTTTCAATACGAGGTCTCCTTCCACGAACTTCCTTGGTCTCATCAAGTTGTCATATGCCCTGGAGAGTTGTTTCGTATATATTTGAAAGTGTTGTATCGAGTTATCTCTGTGCTCATCCAACGCTTCCAGCTGTACATGTCTACTGTGGGGGAGCATGCTACTTCTCAAGGCATAACGAGCAGAGGGAACTTCCAATTCTACTGGGAGGATTGCCTCAGCCCCATAAATAAGAGAGAACGGCGTGTATCCTGTGGGTTTTCGCTTGGTTGTTCGATAGGCCCACAAGACAGCTGGTATTTTGTCATCCCACGCCCCTGGAAAGTCTTCCATCATTTTAGCCAAAATATTAATCAGGGTTTTGTTAGTTGCTTCGGCCTGACCATTTCCCTTTGGGTATGCCACCGTCGAAGTGTGATGAACAATGGAGTACTTGTCCGTGAGCATTGTTACTTCAGAATTGACGAAGGGGGTCCCATTATCCGAGAGAATTACTTTTGGGATCCCAAAATGGCAAATGATGTATTCTTTGATGAAGTTGCTCACCACCCCATCCGTTGCCCGTTTGAGTGGTATTGCCTCGGCCCATTTTGTGAAACATTCTGTTGCTACTAGTATCCATATCTTGCCTCTCGAAGAGGGGTGGATTTCCCCCACTAGGTCGAACGCCCAAGTATGAAATGGATAGGGCGTTGATAGAGAGTGCAAGTCTGCCGATGGGGCATGGATCATATTCCCATGAAGTTGGCAAGCCTTGCATTTTCGAACAAACTCAGCAGAGTCTTTCTCCATTGTTGGCCAATAATACCCCAATGTCATCAACTGATCATACAGCTTGGCACCTCCTATATGTGCTGGATCGTGCGCTTGTTTGAGGACCTCCACTGCTTCTTCCCTCGTGACACATCGCAAGGGCCTGTTAAAGTACCCCTTTCGATAAAGCTGCCCCTCCTGGACGTAGAACCTTGGAGCCCTTTGCCTCAGACCCATTGCATCTATTTTCTCCGTTGGGACAACCCCCTCCTGAATGAAGTCGATGTAGGGCTGCCTCTAGTCCGTTTGATCTTCAATAAAATGGCACTCAGCTGCTTCGAAGAATAGCTGACACTTATTGCATTTCCATTGCAGCTCTGCCGCATCTGGTTTCATTCTAGGCCAGAAATAACCCTCCCTTTGAATTCTCCTGTATAGAGGTATCTCGGTCGTTTCGCAGTGTTCGTTATGCATTTTCTTCAATATTTGCTCGGCCTCCTCTGGGCTAACGCATCTTGACAGCCATCCTCCTGTATTTCTAAAATAGAGATTCCCCTGGCATGTAAAATATTGGGCCAACTCTCTTAGCCCCATCGCCCCCTCACCAGACTCCAGTTGTTTCTTAATATCCCTTCTCCAGCCCACTTCTTCCTCCATTGGTAGTATTGACTGTACTACCGAAGGGGATGTTCTTCTTTGGATCACAACTGTAGTCTCATTGGTTTTCATTATCATCTTCTGGGCAATAGTGGCATAGGCGTCTGGATGGCGGTTCATCGTTCTGGGATGTCTCCTGATCTTGGTCTGATGGAACTGATTGAGGAGCCTTTGAATGATTGCTCTATAGGGCGCCAGGCTCATGTGTTTCAACGCATATTCTCCGTTTACCTGCTGAATTACCAAGTTCGAGTCTTCCTTAATGCAGAGTGAACGAATTCCCCTCCGAAGAGCCTCTAGAAGCCCTAGTACCAACACCTCGTATTTTGCTTCGTTATTAGAGCAAGGGAAATCTAGTTTGTAGGAAAGGCAAATCTCTTCCATCCCTTTTGAAAGAACAACCCCTGCTCCTCCCTTCTTTTCTGTCGAAGATCCGTCAAACTGCATTGTCCATTCCTCCTCAGTTGCATCCAGGTAATTGTCCTGCAGATCATCTCCTGGAATGTCTTCCCTAGGTGGCTCAAAGGTTCCTGAAGGGAAGATAGCCAATAAGTCAGCATACGCCTGGCTTTTGATTGTGCGAGGGACCACACATTTTAAGTCATATTCAGAGAAAATGAGGAACCATCTAGCTGCGCTGCCAATCAATATAGTCTTTACGAGCAAATACCTAATTGGGTCACATCTAGTTACAATATGGATGGTAAAAGACAGCATATAATGCCTAAGTTTTTGTTCTACAAAGACCAGGACTAAACAATGCCTTTCTAAGCTAGTATATCTAATTTCTGGCCCATGTATAATTCTGCTGAGGTAGTAAACCGGCCGTTCTTGCCCGTCTACTTCTTGTGCTAGCAGAGCTCCAACGGACCTCGTGGTGGATGTGAGGTATAGCTGCAACGGGGTTCCCGCCTGGGGAGGAACCATGATTTATGGTGATACGAGCAGCTTTTTAAGCCCAACGAGGGACTTCTGGTGAACCTCTTCCCATCTGAATTTCGTGTTCCCTCGTAGCAGCTGCATCAGTGGGTGTGTTATTTCGGCCAATCCCGGCACAAATCTCCTAAGGTAGGAGACTTTATCGAAAAAACTTTTCAGCTCCTTCGCCGTTCTTGGACATGGCATTTCCAAGATTGCCCGCTATTTGTCCTTGTCCATCTGTACTCCTTGTCGATTAACCACGAAGCCTAAAAACTTACCACTTGTTACCCCGAAGACACACTTTAACGGGTTCATCCTTAACTTGTACCTCCTGCACCGAGCAAACACCTTCCTTAAATCGTTCAGATGGGACTCTTCCTTCTTCAATTTGATGACCAAGTCGTCTACGTAGAATTCCATAAATTTTTGGAAGAAGTCATGAAAAATGGCCATCATTGTTCTTTGGTACGTAGCTCCGGCGTTCTTGAGTCCAAACGGCATTACCTTGTACATGAAGTTGCCCAACGGCGTTCTGAATGCCGTTTTCTCTGCGTCAGAGGGGTCCATCTTGATCTGGTTGTATCCCACATATCCATCCATGAAGCTATACATCTCATGACCAGTCGTGGCGTCTATTAAACTGTCGATGGAGAGTAGGGGAAACTCATCCTTAGGGCAAGCCCTATTCAAGTCTCTGAAATCCACGCAGATCCTTATTTGGTTTTTGTCTTTCTTCCCTACTGGTACAATGCTAGATAGCCAGAGGGGATGTTGTATAGGCTTGATAAATCCTGCTGCTAATAAGCGTTGGACCTCTTCTTTAATCTTTTAATCTATTTCAGGCTTGTAGGTTCTTGTTGCCTGCTTTACTGTAATAGCCGAAGGGATCACGTTCAACTTGTGGCAGCTCACTTCCTCATCCAGCCCTTCCATTTCGGTGTACTTCCATGCGAAGACATCTATGAACTCCCAAATCAGGTCAACCAAGGCTTTTTATTTCTCCTTAATAAGATCCTTCGAGATGAAGATAGGCCTTGGGTCTTCCCCTTCTTCTGCTAGGTTTAGTTGCTCCAACTCTTGTGCCTGGGGCCTTGGTTGGTCTGTCATGTAGTCTGGTTCTTCGGCGACATCTTCTATGAATTCTTGTATGCTGGAGTTGTCTATCACCATACACTTCCCCCGTTGATCCACTAAAAAACACTCATATATCGGGTCAACCTCATTGTCAGTCTTTTCGGCCGCCCGTTCACACCATTACAAGCGGTACACCACTTTTCCCTCTTCAGTGACAATCTTCTTGCATTGCCTGCTGGTGGCTGTTGCTACGACTTTTCTTTTCCTTTCTCTGGAAGCCTCAGCGATCCTTTCCCCTAAAAAACGACTTAACACGCTTTGTCGTTGGGCCTCATGCTCGCCTGGGTCTGTCCTAGGTCTCATCTTTTCTTTGAGCTGCTTCGAGATGTTCTGGGGTCGAGGGACCGCCCGATATGCTTCCTCGATCCTCTTCCCTTCGCCACTCTCATTTAAAGGTCCCATTATTTCTCTAATTGAGGGGACCCATGCTCCCTCTATTCTCCTTGTTAGGACCCGCACGTCCTCTTCGAGTTCTGTATAGAAGGCTGCATCCACCAAGTGTGCTTCTTCGATAGCGAAAGGCCTTTTAGTTGCCCTAATAGTTACTTTTGTCCCCTTGATATTCGCCTTAGCAAATTGATGGTACGTTGAGGGAACTAACCCTTGGTTATGCATCCATACTCTCCCTATTAACAAATGATAGGAAGTTGCGCTTTCTATTACATGGAACTTGATATGGGAACTCAGATTTCCCATCACTATCCCCACGTTTACATACCCGATGGATTTGGAAGATTGATTATCGTAGCCCGAGATTACCAAGGGCATGGCAACCAACCTTTCTTCCGGAATATTAGCCGCGTGGAAGGAGTTGATTGGCATAATGTTAATGGAAGCACCCCCGTCCATAAGAGTCCTGGCAAAGGTAACCCCGTTAATACTGGCGGTTACATACAGAGGCCTATTGTGGGGGAACCTTACAGCTCTATCCGCATCGCTGAACGTTACCTCTGATAGGAACTTCTTTACCAGCCTAGCCATGGGTCCCCTCCACCTTAGCGAGGGGACTTCATTTCTTCTTACAATATCCAAGATCGCCTGAGTTATCTCCATTCTGCTCTCTTTTGGGATTCCCACTTGGTCGAAGAACCAAGTGAACTTTGGAGATTTTGAAACTGCGCTATATTCTACGACTGGGTCCGTTTCCTCACCCTCAACGCTGTAGGTGTCTTCTACGTCCCTAGCATTTGCTTCATCATAAGCCAGAACTACGTTAGCCATTCCCCTAGTGCAATGCTCCAGTGCCTTATCGAACTCCATTGTTGCCCCTCCCCCCTCCCGTTCTGCCTCCTT
Source organism: Sambucus nigra (assembly GCA_949130495.1). Taxonomy (NCBI): domain Eukaryota; kingdom Viridiplantae; phylum Streptophyta; class Magnoliopsida; order Dipsacales; family Adoxaceae; genus Sambucus; species Sambucus nigra. Next base: position 179,057,767 of record OX422219.1, read on the forward strand.
ATCGTAGGCCGTTACAACATTGGCCCCATGTGCCGGGAGTGGGTTATTGTTAACGTTCTGCGGGGGGATTTGTAATGTTCCCGCCTTCATGTACTTGTCGATGATTCTTCGCAGCGTGAAGCATCTTTCTGTTGGATGCTGGACCTTTCGATGAACCTGATAATATTTAGGATTGGCACTGGTTGCCGCGTCGGGCTCTTCCGCCGGGACACCCTTTGGTTCGTAAACTGTTCCGCCTTGGACCATTGCGTTATAGCAACTCACAGCCTCCTCCACCGTACAAGGTATCGGTGGCGGGTCTTCTCTATCTCTTCCGAACTTTCTTTTGTTGTCCTTCCACTGGGCCTTGCCCACATCTTCCCTCTCGATATATCCCACCCGTGGGGCTTGAGACCTTCCCCCGATGGGTTGTATCGGCTGTCTGAACACCATGGGAGCTACTATCGGGCTAGGTCGCACCACCAAAGATATATTTCTTGCGTATTTTAAGAACGCTGAAAATGTTCCCTCGCGTGTCTCATTGATTAAGTGACAGATATACTCAGGAAGTAATCCCTCAACACAAATCTGTAGTAACCTGGCCTCCTTAGCTTCTTCCCTTACATCGAGGGACCTTTTCCTAAACCTTCGAATATAGGCCACTACCTCTTCTCCTGGCCTTTGCCTCTCCCTGCCAAGCTGGGTTAGGGTGAACTCATCTTCTGCCAAGAAGAACTTTCGGACAAACAATACATGCATCTCCTCCCACGTGGAGACACTATTGGGAGGCAGATGAGAGTACCAAGTGTATGCTTTATCAGTCAGGGATTTGGAGAACTCCCTCAGCCTAAGCTTTTTGTCATTGCAGTACGCTCCCAAGTGTTCAACGAAACGCTTAATGTGTTCCTTCGGGTTCCCACCCTTCCCTGAGTATTTTTCAAAGGTAGGGGGAATATAGTCCTTCGGGTAGGGTTCGTCATTGTACTCCTGGGAGTAAGGTGTTCGGAAGTCGTCGTAGACCACTGCCACCTCGCCCACAGCCTGCGAGGAAGCCTGCATGAACTTCAGCATCTCCTTCTGCATTTCTTTTCTCATCTCTTCCAAGGGCGAGGCTACTGGGGCCACCTGCAACGAAACCGACGGTTGAGCGCTCGTTGCAACCGGAGCGAATGTTACCGGTAGTGCCGTTGAAACTCCTGAGCCACCCATAGTTGGGCTCACAACAGAGGGTACACTTGCTGGGACCGCTCCTGTAATACCCGCCCCTGGTGGGGCCCCTGGGGCCACTCCTGGTGTTACGAAGGCATTAGCCTCCAATCCCCCCAGCATAGTTGAAGCTACTGGGGTTTGCAAAAACTCATAAAATTTGCTCATGAGGAGCGCCATCTGGGCAGGTCCCAACCCCGCGCTCGTGGAAGGTTGTGTAGCCCCTGGGATGCCTATCGTTGTTGGAGCCAGCGGTACCTCCACTCGAGGAGCCCCATCTCTTAGGGCCTCCTGCTCCCGCGCAGCCTGTTCTTCATTATGCTGAATGTCATCGAAATTGAGTCTTCTAGTAGCATTATCCTGTGCCATACTCCTTCTCTAGAAGGATGCCTCCCCAGCAGAGTCGCCAAATGTAGGAGGGTACTTTAGATTATAGATGGAGGCATGACCCCCTAGTGAGTATGGTAATGATAAGTTAGTTGGTCAAAGCTTAGGATTAATGACAGAACATATAAACATGAACCCAATGAAGGTAAACTCAGCTTAAACTCACAAAATCTCTCGTGTATAACTCAGGGAATAATAATGAACTTTAGAAGTGGCTTAGCTAGAGGGAGAGAGAAGTAAGCATCCTAGATACACCTTGATAGGCAGGTAGAAACACACCAAACCCCCTCAAGAATCTCTATCAAGCATTAAAAGCTTTATAATAAATGACAATGGTGAGTGAGTAAACTCTCTGGTTTTGCAATAACTTCTGAACTCTCCAAAAGTCTCTCCCTTTCCTCAAAGGTGGTTGGGGTCCTTAAATAGCCCTCCACACCACCCCCGAGGCAACTCAGTCATTAAAACTATGAAAAGACATCCCTCATACTTTATGTCACAACATTAAATGCCTGATGCACTAGTTGTCTCCACATCATAAACATTAAATGCCAAGACATGCCTTTTGCCTAACCACTGTGTGTCAGGGGGCTGTTGTCGCAGAGGTGGCTCACCAACTGCCTAACAGCCCCAAATACCACGGTGGTTTACTCAAGTGCGGGTCTGACATTGTTTAACTGGCTAGTGACATCACCTACAGTAGATGTGACATTAAGTAGAGGGCTACTTGGTTCATAACTCAACGCCCGATGGAACTCCAAGCTGCTCCGCTTGAGGTTCCACGGCCAGGGTCCTTCGGTGTTTTACCAGGTGTATCTAAGATGTTCAGGACAAGCCCCAACGGTGCCTTACTTCTCAATCCTCCAAACCAGGTCCCTCTAAAGTTCCCACGGTGAGGTCATTCGATAGAGCATGAAAGCTCTCCCAGGCCCTGCCAAGCCTGGTCTCTCGCAAGTACCGTTTGACCTCATACAAACTCTTTTGTTATTATCGTTACGTCATTACAACCGTTAAAGCTTACAGTCATCAATAATGGAAATATAATATGACTAATACAACAAACTAAAATATGAGCTGCCGTGCCAAGCTGCCTCACTGAGTTGCCACGCTTGAGCTGCCTCGGTTGCTTAATCTCAAACACTGTTGCTAATTGGGGATTTGTCCCTAATCTCGAGATTACCTTCAAGCCCCCTCTACACACTTAATATAAAATTTTAGAAATTGAACCGTACAAAACAAAATTGGAACACTCTTTAACATAAAATTCAGAAATTGTTCCATATAACAGAATTTAACATCACATTAGAACATCTTTAATATATTAATACATAGTGAAGTAGTATTCCACTTAAATTTTTATTAAAATGAAGAAGAAACCCAAAATTATTAAATAAAAATATGCAATGATCAAATGATAAAAGATGATATTGGTGACTAGTTTTGGATAAAATTCCCATAACTATCAATATAAAACCAAACTACAAATGCTTCAAGTTCAAAAATAAAAATAACTAGTTTAGGACTATATCTCCTTCAAGCATTGTCCCTCTAAATTTTATTTCCATCTTCATCTTCATCTCTATCTTTATCTTCATTTGCATATTCATGATCATTAGCTTGAACCACACTAGTGTCAACTATTAATCCTTCTCCATGCCTCACCCTCCCTAAATTTTGATCTTCATTCAAATTTTGCATGACAAATGGCTTATCCCCTAAGCAACAATTCTTCTTTAGCTTCTTGAACTATCGTGTACCTATTAGATTGGTCTCTTGGTGTCATGGGAACAACAACATGACAATCGGTATCGATAGGGTCCTGCAGGTAAAATACTTGTTCTACTTGGGATGCTAGTATGAAAGGTTCGTACACTCTCAATCATTCTTATATTTCAAATGCTTGAAATTGACTATCGTAAAGTTAAACTCGTAAACTTTTGTACCCATACAATTTTCAACCCAATCACACTTGAATAACACAAACTTCATGCCATTAAGACACTAAACTTCAATAATGTCTGTTAGTTCCCTGTAGTATGTAATATCACCCATAATGGGATTTTTATCCTTCCGGATAGAATAACTCATTTATTCAGCTTTTATAACAACTCCCCTATTTTGAGTTTTCTTTCCCCAATTAAGTTTCTTTATTCTAAATTCTAAATCTAAAACCTTTAACAATATAAGTGTTGAATCTGACCGCTTCAATAAGAGGATCAAAAGACAAGCATTTGATTTCGTCGGATACTTCCACACCATCATGTGCCATTTTATTAACCTATAGTATATTAATGTAAATATCAATATAAAAGTATAGTACTTATTCATAATTCAACTATTAGTTATGATATTTTTGCTTACATAATCCTTAAACCATTTCTGGAGCTCGTCATTGTGAAGACGATTAACACGATGCTTTTCTGAATCTTGAGTATAATTTGATAAAAAGTTTTGCGAGATGCTTTCTACAAGTAAATAAATATCCATATGTCAATTCCATAAAAAATATAAAAATGGTTTACAAAAACACCAAATACTTATAATAAATCTTACTCAACAGATGGTGTCACTAACTCGGTGTTGGTAAGAACGTACCGATGAGCTTGCATATACATTACAGAATTAAGTTCAAATTGAACCTTTTCCCCAATTTTACGACCATTTATATATCCCCAATGATCATTTCTAGTCGGTCGGTTAGCCTTAGTTTCCACATCCATATACTGGGAACAAAAATACATGCATTCCTGAAGAATAACTTAGTTAGTAATCGAGGCCTCAGGATGATCCCGATTACCAATGTAGCCTTTTAAAGTGTGGAGAGACCTTTCAATCGAATACATCCAATAGTAATTAGCACAACCAACAATTAAGAGTTCATTCAGAAAATGTATAGGTAAGTGTTCCATCACATCAAAGAAAATCGGAGGGAACATCTTCTCAAGGCTACAAAGTGTAAGGGTCATCCGATCTTCAAACTTTTCCAAATCAGTTGCGGTAACTGCTTTTGAGCACAATATTACAAAGTAATTGCTTAATTCAATCAAGTCCTTGACAATATGATTGGGCAATACCTTTTGCACTGTTGTTGGAAGAAATTGTTGTATTGAAATATGATTATCAAGGCTCCTTAATCCTGAAATATTTCTTTCTTGCATGTTCACGCACCATAAAATGTTCGAAGAGTAGCCATCAGGAGCTTTAACATTGTGCAACACTTTAAAAAATGATCCTTCTCTTTGTTACTCATAGTGTACTCTACCGGGGGAAGGTACTGTAGATTTGATCCTCGTGGTTGAGGATGTTGAAAAACTTGATAGGACCCCTAATTTTAAAATCTTTCACTTTAATTTCTTATATGGACGGCATAAAGATGGTTACTAACAACAATTTAATTTTCCAAAATTTATTTGATTTTCTTTTCTTTAAAAAAGATGAAAAATTAAATTAAACACAAACTTCTAAAAACAAAATTAAAATTAAACCTAAATAAGTGAATTATGGCGAATACATACACATGCAACATTCACTCAAACCAAATTTTACTTTTTCTCAAAAACAAAAATTAACACTTAAAGTAAAATATGAGAAAGTTACTTTTATCCCAAAACAAATTTAACACAAGTCCTTAAATTTGCCTACCCAATATTTTCAATTTGAGAGTGCAGCTACAACGGAAATATTGCGACTTCTCAAATAAAAAACCAATTTTAATTAAACCCAAATTTTAGGTAAACCCTAAGACATGCATCTAGATGATTTATCAAATAAAATATAGCATGCAGGATAAAAATAAACAATTTCAGGAAAAATTCCCCAAAGGGGCAAAACCTTTTATTTTCACTATAATTTGTAAGAAGATGGCTTACAATCGGATTACAATGAAAATACAGTGACTAAGAATTACCCTCAGGTATCGGATTCTGTAGTCGGCGGCTGGAAATATCCCTTTTCAGGAGGGCAGCAATGAATCCACACGCAGCGAACCCACACGAACCTCAGTCCAATCAACAAAGGAAGAACCGCATCACTCCTCAATGACACGCAACCATGAAACTTTGTAGAGACTCCCTCAGCAATGACACGCAGCCCTCGGTTGCAAAGATCTCTCCACAAAGATGAACAACAACAAAGTTTGTGTTCTAGGGTTCCAAAAGATTCACAAAAGTAATTGGGATTTTTGGTGTGAATCAAAAAGAGTCTTGGGACTCAAAAAGGTGAAGACTTAGAGTATTTAGGACTCTGAAAATCGTCTTGAAAAGTCTTTAAAAATAACTCCCCGAAGTTGGCTTTAAATAGGAAAACTTTGAGCCTAAAAAATCTGCAACGAATCTGGCCGAATTTATCCCAGTCGGACCGGTCCGGCTTGGGGGCGGATCGGTCCGACCTCGGATCGATTCTTTTAAATTTTCGCTTCTTCGGTTCGCAATCGGTCCGGGGTATACTGGATCTGCAGCAAGCGGATCGGTCCGGTTGAGAGGCAGACCGGTCCGATTGCGGATCGGTCCGGTAGGGGGCGGACCGGTCCGGTTTTCCCAGAAAAATAAAATCCTTTAAAAAGCCTCATTTTGCTTGAAAAAACTTACTTCTTATTTTTATAAAAAACATTTTATAAAAATTTCCCAATACTAAATATGAACTTTAAGGAACGTAAAAACAAAATTTTACCAAGTTCATTCTTGCAGAGGCTATGATGTTGAAGATGCTTTGATATTCGGATCCGTTGATGTAGATGCGATCTTGAGTTTCTTCAACGGTGTAACGGCGTACGACATACAAATTGATAATGGACAAAAATGTCCTTACAAATCTCCCCCTATGTCTATGCCGGTACATACATAAAAAATATCCGAATTATCAACTAATGACCTATACAAATCTACCCTCCCATGAACCCTAAAGATGGAAAGATACAAATGTTTAAATCTTCATCGTTTGTTCTTCAATCTTCAACAATCATCAAATCTCAAAGCTTTTCTCATCAGGGTGTGCAACATATTGATCTTCAATCTTTATACCTACACACATGAGACAAAGCAAATACCACGTGACATATCGAGTTTGAAATGAGATAAACATGGAAACCAATATATGATAAAAACATAAGCTATATCTCAAAAACTCCCCCAAAATTCAAACTCAAAAACTCCCCCATAATATGATAATTCTTTCTCCCCCTTTTTATGATGTCCCCAAATAGACAAATGAGAAGAATGAATCAAATAGGCAAAATCGGGGTGCCACGGTATACAAAACAGGGCATCAAACAATATGGCAAACGTGCTCTTGCAAGGAGATGCTCAAACGAATCTTCACAAACTTATTTTTGAATTTTTCAAATTTTTCGTACAAAACTAAGATACCAATATGAACAAATATGATACAAAAATCACACCATGGATTTTAGACTCAAACAACCAAGTCATGGAAATGGAATGAATGGGTGTGAACACATTCGATAGGTAAATCAACTCAATCAATCATATGTGCACGATGCATATGTGTACCCCTAACGAATGAACATCAAAAGTATCCTTAGGTGTAAAAAAACATTTGTTGAATTTAAATGACATCGTCCTATGCAAATCAACAAATCAAAGTCAAAATGATTTCCACACCAATAACGTCCAAAATTATGTAGCGCAACAAGTGTAAAATAGTTTTAAACTAGTTCAACAAGTATTTAAAATGCTTACCGGCTAATGTAACAACCATGTTAGTATGCGACACTCTCTTGAGAATTCTCACCATGGATCAGAGACCGAGTGTAAAATAGTTTTAAACTAGTTCAACAAGTATTTAAAATGCTTACCAGCTAATGTAACAACCATGTTAGTATGCGACACTCTCTTGAGAATTCTCACCTCTCATCTAGTGTGTACGCCTACCGTACTACTAATCTCATAAGTTTATCTAACTTATTTTTCCATAAAGTTTTATCCCGAGAAGTAGAAAGGTTATGATGTTTATTTTACACAAAAATCAATCTTTTCAAGATTTATTAGGTTTCTTAGAGCAACACCGTACCGTTACACAGTTCTCGAACACTTATTAATAAGTTGGAGCAATTTATTCATTACTTAACTACTTATACGCACAGTAGAAAGTTCCCATATATATATATATATATATATACTATCGGCACCCCACATTAATTCTATGGTGCTAACATACTTTGCTATCAAGTCCCCGTATCACTTGTACTAAGGGAAATACTAGTTAGGAATCACTCTCGAACTGTATTAACACAATACACACAAAATGGAGGCGAATCATAGTTCCAAGTCACTAAGAGGTCAGCACATACCCCTCACGTCTCTTAGGACCGTCTGACTATCATTCTCAGATAGCCTGTACCAAGGAATCCTATGTTCTAGGGTACAAGTCAATATCCCCCATAAAGGGTCCATCGAGATAAGACTGTCCTGACGCGGCAACCCCCGTGATAGCAAGTAGCGCGGGCATGATTATTCACAATTAAAGTATTTAATATACGTACACAGTCACACGTCCATATATAGATACACAATTTACAATAACATTTGCCCACCACCCATAATTATTATTAACAGTATTTAGTACAGTTTTTACCCAATTATCTCGCATAAGGGATCCATTTCTTTTATTCCCACTTAAAATTTATTTCATACTTACTTCTCATCTCTCGAAGTATTCTCTTTTATTAAATACAATTTCAGTAGGTATACCTTCTCTAACCTTCTGGTCTAAGTCTCTCACGAGTCCCTCAATTCATTAACGATCTTACGCACAATATCTAATGTGTAACGAAATTCCCCGTTAACCCATAATTTCATCCCATATTAAATTTCATTCAACAGAGTCAATTTAGACCCTACTGGTCTTCCTCACGACCCATTATAATCTTTAAATAATAATCAAGGGTTCCTATGTATTTAAATCGGATTAAACAAAAAAGGGAAAAATATACAGTTTTCCAGGAGGGGTCGATCGATTGAGGAAAGAGGTCGATGGATCGATCATCGATCGATCGATCAAGCAGTTCTTGCCCCAAAACTGCATTTTCATCCTACGGGTTTCACCTACCAAATTACTCCAAAACGCCATTAACGATTTCCAAACACCCAAACAACAATACTATTAGTTATATATACATATATACATGATTTCCTACGTGAAACATATCCAAATTCATCAAAGGTATACAATTTATGGGATAAATCATCATATTTAACAAGAACCCTAATTTTCGTAAACTTTCATTCTTTTAATCCCTTTTCCAGATTTACTGCTTCTAAACTCATACAAATTCATGGTTATTCTCTATCTATGATTGGGATGTCCAGAATATTTTTATTTCCATCAAGACATGTGATTAAATCCTCAATTCCTCAAATTCTCTTATGAAACACGTGTATAAAAATCCTAATCTAACATGGATGAAACAATAACTAAAAGAAAAGCAAGTTAGATACTTGCCTGGAAATTTAAGGGTTCTGATTTGTGGATGAAAAAGGTATGGTTGCGTTCCTCTTCGTGCAATCTACGCTTTGGTGGTAGTTGCAGTGCAAACGGATGAGTTCTTAGCCTTGGAATTTTTGGAAAGTTTCCTACCTTCTTCTCTAATGACCATTCTTAACTTTTGTGATCGTTAACCCTAAAAGCCTAACTCAAATGGTTGATATACCTTAGGGAAATTCGTGGGTTTAATTACTCAAAAATACAAAATGTCTAAAATACCCTCCCGGGATGCCAATTCGGCCTAAAAATGCCCCGAGGCCCAAACTATACCCCCGGGTATACTTTTCTGACTATTTCGACCCTTCCGGACTCATTGGCGCACTCGAAATGACCATACGAGCGACTTATAATTTATTAACTTTTAATAATAATAATTTAGTCCCGACACGACACTGGCGCGTCCTGACTTAAATTTCCATAATTGCCATTTTATTCACTCGTGACAATTTTAATACCATCAATCTTATATATTACTTTACTCATCCAGTAATATTCAACAATTTTCAATAATTACTAACTCCCGTCACGCTAATAAATATTTAAAATAATTTTTGGATTAATATTAAATTAATATCGCAATTTAAATTTAATAAATCCCCAAATTAGAAGCCATTAAAATACGGGGTATTACAAATACTAATTTTCATAATAGCCCTCCACAAATCCTTATGCTTGGAGAAACAATGCTTAAACAATAGAGGAACCAATTGCATGATCACATGCCAATCGTGGGACTTCCACTTATGTAAATCATGAGTAGAATAGTTCACAAATCTTTGCAAGTTGGGCGAAAAATTAGATGGACCCTTCGAATTATATATTGTTTCTAAAAGCACCTTCTTTTCCCTACTCGGAAAAGTAAACTCACCAAGGAGAATTATTATCCTTCCCCTACTATCTTCTTTCGACCAAAGTTGTGGCTTACGTTTCAGTGATTTAAGGTCTTTTTGTGCATTTTCTCCATCCTTTGAATGACTCCCCCCAAGGCAAGTGCCCACAATATGTTCAACGAGTTTCTTCTCTGCATGCATCACATTCAATACATAGTTCACCGGGTTATTCTTACAATATGGAAAGTGAAATAAAATTGTCCTCCTAGACCATGCCTTTCTTGTCTCCGTTTCATTCCCAGTTGGGGTTTTCTTATGCTTGAAATTATTAAATTTGGGATTCTTACCTGGAATATTAGGGCCACAATGAGAAGATTTACTTTTAATTTATGAACCTGAAAGTTTTCTCGGTGGTCGCCTATGTTCAACCCCGCCCGATAAAAAAGTGGAACATTTCTCAAATCTGAAACTATGAGCCAGGGGTAAAAACCTCTTATGGAAATGGTATACATTTTTTGAGCTAGCGGATAGACGAAGAGATTCAGTCTCCTCTCGACAAGTAGGACACCCCAAATAACCATGTAATATACAACAAGATAATGTTAAATAAGCTGGAAAATTATTAATTGCCCACATCAACATAGCTTCCAATATAAACTCTTCTTTTCTAAAAGAGTCAAATTCTCACACACTTTCTTCCCATAACTCATTTAATTCTTTTCTAAAAGAGTCAAATTCCACAGGTAGACGTCGATGTCATCACTTGGTGCCTTTGGCCCATGAATCAACAAAGACAACATCAAAAATTCAGGTCTCTTACACTATGAAGGAGGGAGGTTGAGTGGGGCTAGGATCACTGGCCATACACTCTGATTGGTGCTTAGATTTCCAAATGGATTGAAATCATTGATGCGAGGGAAATCGAGTGTTTGTGTAGGGGCACTGTCGTTGATTTCGACTCCCGCTCTAGATGCAAAAACCTAAACTACAACTACACTTGACAAGCAAGCACAGCGGTAAGTCGGGTATTGTAAGAAATTCACAGGGAGTGATTGAATTTTAGATGTTAATTGTTTAATTACTTCAGGAATAAAAGTGTAAAAGGTGATAGGTTGGAAATAAAGAAAAGGGAAAAATTAAGAAGTTAAGTCTAAACTAGAATTAATAAAACGAGAGTCGGGATCGCGTCCCCACCATGGGCTAAACAACTAATAATTAGAATTTCGTGTGACACCCCGCCTAATTAAATACCGGGCGATCACTCCTTTATTAAATTAAATCAAGGTAAACAGTTGGTTCATTCTCAGCATCACTGTCGATAAAAAATAAAATTTCCAATTTAACACCCTAAATAATTAAGCTAAGTGTCAAAACCATTTTCATACATAATTTTCCAAATTTTATTTTTTTAAGAAAAATATTTATTTATTTAAAAGAAACATTTCTACAATTAAGAATCACACCACATTAAACCTGGAACACAAACCAATTAATTTAAAACATACGTAAATCGAATGTCAACATGCGAAATATAAAGTCATACATCCAATCCGAATAACTCCCATAGTAACAAATCTGGAAATAACTGAAATACAAATGTCCTAATAACAAAGAAATAAAGGAAAGGGCTACACATGCCCAACTAAATGAAAGTACTAAGAGTGGATCCGAATGAACTAAGTCGTCTAATCAAGAGACCTGCAACTCCCACCTAAGCTGCAGCGCGTTCCTTCCAAGAGATCCTAATCAAGACGTCCCTGTGGCTGGGCACCTGTAATACATACATATATATACAAGAGAGAGAGAGAGAGAGAGAGAGAAAGAAACGGGTCAGAGCCCGAAAGTGTGTTTGATTTTAAAATACGTTTAGCAAGTATTTAAATTGATACAGGCCAATGCAACAACATATTAGTGCGTCACTCTCTTGATAAATACTCACCTCTCTCCTAATGTGCACACCTATCGCACTAACCTTCCCAACGGTTTATCTTATCATAGAATACGCTATCCTTTCCCCAATGATTTAACTTATCTTAGGTATATCGCAGGATTTAAAATTTAATGATACAATTGTTTGAAAAGAATATTTCAATTAATAACCAAAGTTCTCATTTTTAACTTTATTAGTCCATAAAGTTTTCCAGTGTCATATTATACTTTCTCAAAACAAGTATTTACAATTTGAGTCATCATCCATATCCTACATATCAATTCACAGTAGGTAGTTCCAAATTTCAGAAATCCATATATATATATTAACTACTCGAATAATATATATATATTATAACAGCACCCCAAATAAACTATGGTGCGGGCATACTCTACTATCCAAAACTCCATATCACTCATATTAAGGGGAATACAATCGGAATCACTATCGAATTGTATTAACACATACACAAACAAAATTGAGGTGAAGAATAGATTCCAAGTCTCTAAGAGGATGGCACATGCCTGCGTCTCTTAGGACCGTCTGAACTATCACGTCAATAGCCTGTACCAAGGACATCTATCTTCTAGGGTACAAGTCAATATCCCCCATAAAGGTCCCATCGAGATAAGACTTGTCCCAGCGCGGTAACCTCAGGGATAGCAAGTAGCGTGGGCGTGATTTTCACACATAGATAGTTTATGCACACAAAATCATATAACTATACTAATATTACCATATCAATTTAGATAAATTCTCAATTCCCATAATTTTGACATTTCCATATTATCATATTATTAGTATCGCGTATAAGGATTCGTCTCTAACCTTAATTCGAAGTATTCTTCCATCTATTACGTAGCTCACGTGGACTCTCTCTTCCCAAGTATAAAATTCAGTAGGTATACCTCTATTCACTATCGTAGCTATTCGCCGTAATCTCTCGCTTGAAATACGTAGTTTCATCGTTCATTATATAATTATCCCAAAAGTAAAATTCTCGTCTTATAATAAAGTCCCCAACACTTATTCATGTGCCCTACTAGTCTTTCCTAACTCCCCAAAATATTTTATTAAGAATCCCTAAGAATTATTTCACGATAAATTTAGTTTAACTAGTCAAACAAGGGAAATAGGAGTCTGCCAGGAGGGGTCGATCGAAGCTCTAGGCTCGATCGATCGATCAAGCAGGTCTGCGAAAATTCTGCAGAAATGCAGTTACGGGTTCTACCAAATTTCTTCATCCAAAACCATGTTTTTCCATTCCAATCGTCCCAAAAATCCTACTACTATCATTATAACAATATACCAGATGTTTTCAACGTAAAGCATGTGTATATCTAACATTAAACATGGATAATTAACCCAAAATTCATCTAATCATCAAGAACCCTAGAGTTTTTCCTTAATCAAGGTTCTAATATGTTTTTACCAGAATTTCCTTCTAATATAACATCAAAATTTCGTGGGTTATATTCCTCTACATGGCAAGGATTCCAGAATTTCATTATAATCAATACTACATGCATTTTCCTAACACAATTTGGGTTTTCTTCCATAGTTTTCATCTCTAATCAATCCTAAACTAATATGAAGATTGCACTAACGAAAATACGCAAGTTAAATACTTGCCTGGGATTTTCAGAAGTCCAGTTTGCAGATGAATCCGGTGTGGTTGCGTTCCCCTTCTCGCGATCTACGCGTTGGTGGTGGCGGCGGTGCAAACCGGTGACTTTTTGGCCTTGAATTGCCTTGGAGCTCTCTCCTCTCTTCTCCAATGGCCGTCACCTGTTTTCTGAATATTCTAACCCTAAAAGACTAAACTAGTTGGCTGATATAGGTTGCTGAATTTTGTGGGTTTAATTACTCCAAAAGGTGAAATGACTAAATTGCCCTCCCGGGGTACCAATTAGGCCTAAAAATGCCCCGAGACCCAAACTAAACCCCCGGGTACACTTTTCTGACTATCTCGACCGTTCCGGACGCATTGGCGCACTCAAAACGACCATACAAACAACTTATAAAATATTCACTTTTTATTTAATAAAATTAGTCCTGACGTGACACGGGCACGTCCCGACTTAAATTTTCGAAATAGTCATTTAATTCACTCATGACATACAATATAACCAATATAATATATTACTTTGCTCATTAGTAATATTCAACAAGTTTCCCATAATTACTAACTCTCGTCACATTAATAATTATAACATAATTAATTTCCGGATTTTTATTAAATAAATCATTCACGTTAAATTTAATAAATCCCCAAATTTATATAGCATAAAAATACGGGGTATTACATTTCGTTTCAAAAACATTTAATCGAGCATTTTCAATTAAGTATAAACATCACACAATAAGGAATTTAACCCAAAGTTGCGAGATTAAACATTTAATAAAAAATGGTCACATGCGGATTAAATTCGGATTATCGCTATAAACACCAAAGTTACGTGACAAAGAAAGTTAAACGCATAATAATCCAACTTTATACTCGAGGTTTCAATTAAATGCAATTTTCCCCAAAACCTAATTTTCGAGGTCCAATCCCGTAAATGGCGGAACACAACCCCGACCCTATTTATCTAAGGGCACAACATGAATAAACTAATTTATACTAATTAAACTAGGAAAGAAAGAATTAAAGCAAGTAAACTAATTAATAAAGCATGTAAATTAACTACAAAGCAAGAATAAAGGAAATACAACTTATATTAATGGAGAGGGAAGATGAAAGTACCAATTACAAATTCTAAAGGGTGTCTAACCAAAAGAGGAAGAAGAAGAGCTCTCAAATCTCCAAACACGAAGCTAAACTAACCTAAAATGAATTGTATCCCTCTCAAATGAGAGAAAATGAGTTATATACAAAATATCCCATGTCAAACTTGTAATTAAAGGTAAGAAAAACAAAAAAATGCAGGGCCGAATCGTTCCGGAATTGGGCCGAATCGATTCGAAAACAGGGGAAATTTTCTGGTGCATTCCGAATCGATTCAGATTTTGGCCGAATCGATTCGCACCTTACAGGTCTGCAATCTGCAGCTTTGTCCTGTTTTACGAAAAATGCCACCATTTCTTCCTTATAGCTCGGAATTAGGCACGGTCGGAGGCTACACGAAGATACTCAGAGGGCTACAACCTCCAAGAAGACATAGGGAAAAAACTCAAATTATAAAATGACTAAAATTCCCTTGAATGTTCCCTTGAGTGTTAATTTTTAGTAAAAATAATCCTAAAAATGCCATAACTCCATCGATACAACTCGGATCCATGCACCGTCGGTGGCCACGTGAAGAGAAATCAAAGGGCTTAAACTTCCATAAAGATCTCGGGATTCAAACCCGAATGTTGAAATTACTAAAATGCTCCCGAAGCTGCAATAGTCGACGAAACTTTTTCGGAAAGCGTCCGAACTTCATACTAGGCATCCAAATACCTACAAAAGCTCAATTAACCCCTGCAAACCATGTTAACATAGAAATCCGAGGTTGTCTGGTTAATGAGCATAAGTATAGGGATTAATATACCCAAGGGGACTAATAAGGCGTAGGTTAACGCGTGAAATACGCAATATTTGCGTCGTATCACAACCCCTAACTTACACATTGCTAGTCCCTAGCAATGAAATAAGAAACAACAAGAACTACAAGTAAACCAAAAGCAGGATGTAAGTACAAAATGGGATGAAAAAGAAATTAAAAGAAAAGGCCACTTTCGCGGGCGAACGATTGCATTTAACATATGCAATAAGCCGTTAAACCCCTAGGTTACCCTAGTGAACGAGTGTTGTCTCGTGAGGATTTGCAAGGATGAAACCCACAAACATCATACAGTTTCCTCAAAATATGCCCAACCCAACATGCGACAAACTCAACAACAACGAAAAATATTTCAAACGTGTTATTAGCATATTGAAAGAATTCAAGCTAAAGTCCGTTGTTATTAACAGGTTGAATGCACCTCATAGAATTGAAACTTTAAAATTGGGAGGGGGGAGATCACATGCATGATATGATTTGGCAAAAACTTAGATAAACCGGATAACTAACATTAAAGAATGCACATATTCAATCCTCACGGGCATTACACTCATCAAGTGAATTCATTCAAAACAGGGAGCTAACACAAGGGACATGCGGGCATAATGAGAAAATGGAAATAGAAACTTGGCCGTGCACATGTCACAAATGAAGAACGCTATATAGGAAATGAAAAACTTGTAATCTCAATGAAAGATACCGCTCATTAAAAGAGGCGAAATGCATTTTCATAGATTATCAAACTATTATGACTTTTAAATTAAATTCGCCCTAAGATCACATATGACTTTATAGGGTTATAATGTAGGCTAGGCTAGGGTACGAAATGAAAGGAATGTACACTGTTCTAAAAAACCCGCGGAGGCTCCGCCTAGGCTCGCCTAGGCTTAAGGCTTGGGAGAAACGCCTCACCTTACGCTTTTCACGCCTTATTCTTGGTAAAACCCTTAAGCCGCACTTTTTTCTAAAAACAACAATGCTTTAGTGAAACGATGTCGCCTTTTAAAGAATTTATTTACAAATCGGACCATTATCTCATCCAAAATAATCAAATAGTATTTTAATTTGCATATATTCAGACATATTTTTATGATATGTGCAATTTTTGTATTTTAATAGCCTTGTTATGGTTAAAAAATATTAAAATGTATTAAGAAGGCCTAAACGCCTTTTCACGCCTTTTTACGCTTAAGCCCGCCTAGGCTTCTAAGGCTTAAGGCTTGGCCTCCACGCCTCAATCACGCCCCACGTTTTTTAGAACCTTGGAATGTATGTACGGATTCAAAGTGTTCGGAATGAAAACTTGGAATAACGGAAAAAATGTGGGCAATTACAAAATTGGAAAACAAGTTCCAAAACAAGCATTAGATATAACAATTGGAGAGTAATCAAAGCCTATTGAACTATATACACAACATATAAAACTTTCTCTTTCTTTTCTTTTCTTCTTTTTCTCATGTTTTCTTTTGTTTTCTTTTGCTTTTTGCTTTCTCTTTTTCACTACACTTTCTTTTCTTCGTTTTCTCATGTTTTCTTTTGTTTTCTTTTGCTTTTTGCTTTCTTTTTTTCTTCACTTTTTTCACATCACTTTTCTTTACTTTTCAAACTCTCATATGCCTAAATTGGAACCACACTACACAACATCATTCAATCCCAAGCAACATTCCAAACAAAGGTATGTAAGGTAATATGTATGGTGTATAACTACAATTTGGAGTTTGTTATGGAATTTTGGGTAATGAAATGAAAGGCTAATATTTAGGATCAAGGGGGTTGACTAGAGAAAATATAAAAGGTGAGGTCAAGGTCAATATGGACGATGTAACAAAGATGGCCTATGATAATTTCATAAAGTTTACGCAATTCTCGAGTCAAAACAATATATGAAAATCATGCTCAAGTAACACATTTCATGAATGAACTCAATTAATGAACGATCAATGAAACAATAGTGAGATTACCAACGAATTCAACATTTTCAAAGAGGAAACAATAGTGTATAACACTCACAAACGATGAAAGGTACAAAGCTTACTCGGTGTAAGTTTATACAATGAAACAAAAGATTCCCGAGTTATAAAAATCTTAAACCAAATCAATATGACAAGGAAAGTGCATATGCTCGTAGGATAAAGTTTAATTCATGAAGTTATTCATAATATCAATGATTTGAGAACTAAAGTCTAATAAATTCTAAAATTGAGAACATGCATCGTTGAGTTGTCTATTGGATTGGGCAATTATTGAAATTTATCATTGGAAACAAGGCAAAATGCCTAACAAAGGAGAAAAAAGAAATAAAATATTTTTGATTTTTTTTTAATTTAAAAAAAAAACATGCTTAGTAACTAAATGTGAGCAAATACATGGACAAAACAAAGAAATGGATAGAATATCCTTACCCCCTAACTTAAATGTTGCAGTGTACTCAATGCGCATTAAGAACGTAACACAAAGATAGGAAAAGAGCGATATTACCCAAAATTTGAGAGATCTCCATAAGCACGAGTCCAATGAAATCTATAAAACAAGTTAGCACCGAGCATATAAAAAACAAATAGCAAAAAGTTAACTAATTACACTAGACTAAATTAAAAAGGAAAGAAAGAAAACTAAAAAGCTAACTATTTGCAACCTACTATTTAGGCTTCACACTAACTATACACTAGAAGTCTAAATAGTTGAGGGTCCACCCACAAAGGGATTTGACTTTGAAAGATCAACGGTGGACCCTCCAAAGTGAACATGCCTCCCGAAAAATAAAAATTCTGTTTGAAAAACGGAAGGCATGTGTAAGGCGTAAGAAATGAACCATCGTCAATTAAAAATATGAGAGGGACGATGGGAGAATTCTATAAAACGGGGGACAAGACCCCATTAATCTTGAGAAAATTAAAATCACATCCTCAAGGTTCTTCAATTGGAAGTGGAGGTGGGGCTAGTACAAGTGAATAGCCCATGAGATCAAGCATCTCAAAATAACAAACTCGTTCAAGAATCGGATCAAAGTCCTCAAGACTTTCAACCGATTCTTGTGATAAATTTAATTGTTCGGGAATAGTAGGGAGTAAAAGAAAGGAAGGACCAACAACCTCAATACAATCGGAAGAATTAATAAGAGGTTGAAAATCGAAAGTGCTAAAGCTTGGATCACTCTCAATTATTTCTTCGACAAAAAGGGGTGGATGTGAAACGCAAGTTTCAACCTCAACCCTATTTTGTGAAGAAATAATCTCATCGAGCATGGCATCATTTTCTAGAAACCAAGCTTGAGAACTTTCGGATTGGTCATTCATTTCCTTTATCATTAACTCATAATCAAACGAACAAGAAGACATTACATCTTCTTGTGCGGATTTCTCATAGCTAATGGATTCCCCGCATTCCAAATTACCCTCACAAGGCGATGAGGGATGACTTACATACTCTTGAATTTCACTCTCAATGCGCTCATCTTCACGAATTTGTAGGCATTGTCTCATTATTTTGGGAGTATAAATTGGAATACTATTCTCATAACAATTAAGGTTATCTAAAGCGTAATGGCAAGACATTTCAAAATAAGCTAATCAACAAAAGCAACAAGATCCAAAATTTCAATTTCTCGAAACAATCTAGCACAAGTCAAAAGGAAAGGAGAAAATAAAGAATACAAATATAAATGAAAGAAATACTACGAAATAATAAAACAATTACAATCTAAAACACACTCTCCGGCAATGGCGCCTATTGATGTAAAAAATTAGATTGCTTCTAATTATTTAATCACAGATAAATTTAAATAAGACAAAGAATTTTAAAGTGGTTCAGCCTTATAAGAATGGCCTACGTCCACTGTTTCTGTTATTGCCAAATGTTTAGGAATTCTCGATATGTGGATCTATCAAGAAATTCCGGTCCCCTTAAATGGGGATGATACAATGTATTTATAGCCCTTAGGTTGTACATGTGAAAGGGTAAACAATTAATGCCCTTTAAGTGTATACGTCTGTATGATGAGCATTCAATGAATAGTTAAACTGTTGATTATCTGGCAATTAATGCTATGGTCGAGATGCAGCTCGGACCGCCTTAGTTGCTCGGCATTCTAGAGTTTCTCGGAGCTATGGAGTTCCTCGGAGCAATGAAGTTCCTCGGAGTACACCTGTTACTCGGAGTGTCTGACTTGATCGAGGAAGTAAAGTTCCTCGTTGCTAAAGTGATTGTAGAAATGTTTGTATGTGCCATATAGACTGACACGTGTCTTCCTGTGATTTGTCCACATCAGCATATTAATAATGGTATCAACAGAAGCCCCCAATGTTTCATAGTTCGAAATTTGAGGAGTATGGAACATTCTTTCTCGGAATATGGCAATTTTAAATGATCCTCCTAATTTTTAGGAGCATTTCCTTCGTATTTATTTTTCCTTCCAAATTCGCAGAATCAACCTTTTTGAATTTTTATAAACGCTTCGAACTTCACGCATTTTTTGTCCTTTTAGCCGCCGGTAGCGTAATATTTTCTTTTTGTAATCATTTCCTTCACCGTTTCCCGAGGCAAAGTATTTAAGCGTCACAGACAATCCCATCGTCTTCTACCTTTTCCAATTTCAATTTTCGAGTTTTCCCTTGTCTCTCTCTCTTGTGCGTTCATCTTTTCCTCCGTTCGTTGTCAACAGATTCTCCTTTTTTTTGTAAGATCTTCTTCCTTCTTCTTAATTTCTTTTGTTAATCGTGGTTTATCTTATTGAATCTCTTGAGAAATTCCGTTATGACTTTTCTATCCCTTCTTGGGTAACTCTGGAGGAGCTTTCTGAGCCTTCAGATTATTTTCGCTTGGCTGAGGGACATTGGTTCCCCAGCCTCTTTATTGCTGAGTGTGGATTTTCTTTTCCACCAAACCCTTTATGCTTAAAATTCTGTCAATATTTTGATGTTGTTCCTGCAAAAATAGCCCCCAACACATGGAGAATAGTTAATGGGGTGTATAGGTTAAATCAAACTCATGGAATTCGCATAGGAATTCCTGAGATTATGTTTTGTTATAGATGGGCAGTTCTGGATAATACTTTTTACTTAAGAACCAGATTTTTGAATAGAGCTTTAGTAGTCAACCTCCTTGATGCCAATAGGAATTATTTTGAACATGGGGTTGTTATTAAAAATTGGCAACATGCCCCTTTAGTTGGAGACGAAGTATACCAGGGTCCTAGATGCCCTCCCTATGGCAATGGGATAGGTTGTTTTCATTTTATTTTATTTATGAAATTATGCTTTCATTATGTTTGATAAAATGTGTGACTGATATTTCAATGTGTATTTATTTGCAGTTGATAGAAAAAGAAAAGCTCCAAAGGAAGCAGAAGTTAATATAAAGCACTTGAAACTTATTTTGGGCTTGCATCAGAAAGTTGCAGACGAGCACATTAGGTCTGCTTCATATTTGTTGCAGTATAAGAGTTATACATCCTCTTTTACTGCTCGCCCTATGATCAGCAGTACTGAACCAACACCAGCTCTTGAAGACTCTTCTCCTGAATCTCATATTCCCTTGAGTAAGAAGATGGGTAAAAGAAGAGTTCCTGCTATCTTCGAGGAGGCTGCCTCTGCTGGAGAGGTAAAAAGAAATAAGCCTAATGTCCCAAAGGGGACAAAGAAAATAGATGTTGCTCCTTCTGTTGCATCCAAGAAGGTTACCGAGAAGCCCCCAGTGGCTTCAGGCAAGAGTGATGCTCCCAAGGAAGTAATCACCATATCCCCAACCAAGAGTTCTTCCTTGGTTGAAGCTGTTGCTATGCCCCCGAGGAGGCTGAAGAAAAGCTCCTCGATCAATTTGACTGAAACCGTCTCCCAGCTCTCAGTTAGTGGTGCTGGTGTTCCTACTATTATTCCCCCGAGCTCTGCTATGAGCTCGGTGAAGACTTGGATCATCCCCGAGATCCAAGGAATTGAAGAGAATCTTCCTCGAGATATGCTTACATCTTTGGCTACTCGCCATATTGCTTCAGTAAGTTTCTCTTGTTCTGAACTTTCCTTCTTTCCCTTATTACATATATCTCTGTACTGACTTGTCGTTATTTCCTTTTTCTAGTTGGTGAGTTGTTTTAACTCAATTGTGAAGAAGGATGAAGCAATCAAAGCTTCCAGCTCCTCGTCTGGCGTAGAGGATGCTTTAATGGGTTTGACCCAATCTTTGAAAGATTCCCGTCAGAAATATGACGAGGATAAAGCTGATTGGGAGAAGAAACTGGCCTTAGTTGAAGCAGAGAAGGATCAGATGGCTGAAGTCTCCAAGGGGTTGGAGATTAAAATGAAAAATTTAGAAGGGAAGAACAAAGAGCTTGACAAGAAGGAGGAGGTGGAAGAACAAAGAGCTTGACAAGATTAAACTTGCTGAGGAAGAACTATCCCTTCTTCGAGATGTAAATCGTCAGAAGGAGGAGGTGGAAGGCAAATTGAAGGCCACCGAGGAACTTCTGTCCGAGAAGCTCTCCTCGGAAAAAATGAAAAGAAAAGTTGCTGTGAAGAAGTCCTTCAGCACTGGCTGGGACGAGGGATGGAACAAGTGGGTGGCGGAAATGATGTCCCAGATAGAGTATGGCAGCCTCAAATACTTCAGAGATGGCTGGGTTGCTGCTCTTCAGGAGTTGAAGGTTGATGAGGGCTCTGAACTGTTCCAACAACATCTTCCTGGTCCCCCCCAACTATTGAGGAGGAAGAAGAGGATGAAGCTGCCTCAGAGGAGTCCTCCATGGTTGTGGGTGATCAAATCTTTCCTCCCACAACCTATCCAGCTAGTCATCGAGGAGGTTCCACCTTTGCCTGCTCCATCTGAACAACCTCCTGCTCCTACCGACCAACTTCTTGTTTCCACCGAGCAACCTAGATCCTCATCCCAGCCTCCCGAGAAAGTCTTGGGAGACAAGGAAAAGGTGTGAAGTTGTTTGGTATTTGTTTTATTTTCTTTTATCATATGTACTCTGAACTTTATACTCTTCTTCTTATGATGTAATAAAATTTGGCTTTTTTGCTCATCTATGTTGTTGATACTTTGTCTGCACTCTTATTAACTCTTGCTTTCTCCTCTTTATTAGTTTATGGCTAAAATGGAATTGTTGTCTGATCATGACACAACACTGCTCAGACAATGCAATGAATATTTTAAAGCGGGTCATACTGATTTGGACAAGTTACAAATTGTAGACATCCTTGGCCGAGATGTTTCAGAACAGGCAGTTGAGTCCTATCAATACTTGAAATGTCTTCTTGATTGTGCTGTAGCCAATAATGTGGCTTATTACGAGATGATTGAAGACTTACAAGGTACTCTTGATGAACTTCAGCAGCAGTATAAAGAATCTTCAGCTCTTTTGCACGAAGGGTATGAAAAGAAAATCAAACAACTCAGTGCTGAGAAAGGCTATGACAAGATGCTTGCTGGCTATGAAGTGAGAGAGAGAATTTTAAAGACTGAAGCAGAAGAGCACAGGCAAATCGCTGAGCTGCTGGAGCAAGAGAATAATAATCTGCAAAAATAACTAGCTCAGTTGAGATCTGTTGCTTCTTCTTCAAATGCCTTGGTACCTGTTACCGATGAGGGATTTTCCTTTTTAGAAGTTGAGAATGCCAAATTGCGAGAAGAATTAAAAACTTTGAGAAGAGCTGGCCCTGCTACTGCTGTTCGGGGACGAGGAAGAGGTTCTCGAGGTTGAGCAAGAGTTGCTCTGAGTGCTGTCGAGGAACAAGGTACTCCACCTGCTCGGGGACAACCAAGAGTTCTTCATCCTACCATTGAAGAAGCTCATACTCAAGCAGCGTTGGAAAGCCAAGCATTCCAATTGATGGCAAAAAATCAAGCCTTATCTGAAATGTCCAAGAAAGTCCAGAGCCTGGAGGAGCAACTTGCTACACAGAAGTCTGCTTTGGAAAATAAAGATATTTTTGCCAGAAGCCTTCACGAGCAATTAGAGAGACTAACTTTCTAATTCCATAAACAACCTCGTGAATTCTGGATGGCAGGCTACAACGAAGCCCTCTGTCACTTGGATGCTCGTATTGAGAATGCTAACAATGAAGGCTACAAACAGGGATGGTTGAATGCTCTGGGTGTATTGAAATTGGAGCAAGGTCACTATTTATGGAATTACCATGACCCAGGGCTGCTCGATCTACCAGTTCCTCCATTCAAGCTTGACATGAGCTGGATCCCTGCTCGGGCTATTCCTCGGTGTCTTATTTCAAAGTATCTTGGTGATTATAACCTTCATTCAAATGCTGAGTTATCTCGTCCTGAGCATCTACTAGACAGACCTTCTGTAATGAACATCAGAATGCTTCAAGACCCTAACTTCATTAATTCTCCCCTTTGCTTGGAAGATCCTCCTGCTGGCGAGGAGCCTGTTTCAAAAGCACAAGGAAAGAGACCAATAGAATAGGGCTTTTGATGTAATGGTCATTTATACATTTCATAATCAATGTATTCATTTTTGTACTTGGATTTAATGAAAGACTTTCATTTTTGTTCGCAATCTTATGGTTGTAAAATGCTTTATATATGTATGTGCATATCTGTTAAAAAGATAACAACATTTTGTATTTTGTCGACCAATTGTAGTTGATTCAAACTTGTTGTCGACTAGATTAAATTTGTAATAATCATTTGGCTGACCCAAAAATAATGATGTTTTGTTTCTCGACTAATTAAAAGTCACAAGTAATAAAACTTTAACTTGGTAATATTCGTAAAATGTTTCCGACCAACAAGGGTTGGCATCTTTTGATTTTCTACCAATATAACTTGGTGAATTTTCTTTCCCGGCCAACTTTGGAATTTTTTGGAAAATATATTTTTCTTCCTAACCAACCGGAGTTGGTATTTTTAGGAATATTTTTGCCTCCTAACCAAAGGTGTATGAGTTCCTAACCAACCGGAGCTGGCATTTTTAGAAATATTTTTGTCTCCTAACCAAAGGAGTATGGTTTCCTAACCAACCGGAGCTGGCATTTTTAGGAATATTTTTGCCTCCTAACCAAAGGAGTATGGTTTCCTAACCAACCGGAGCTGGCATTTTTAGGAATGTCGTTCCCTAACCAAAACGAGTTGGCATTTTTAGGGATATTTTTGCCTCCTAACCAAAACGAGTTGGTATTTTTAGGAGTATGGTTTCCTAACCAACCGAGGTTGGCATTTTTAGGAATGTCGTTTTTACTGCTGAGCAGTGTAGTGTGTAGCACTAGTATTCCCTGAAAAAATTTCAATAAAAGGAGAGAGGCTGGCAAAATATCATCATTTTATTCATACTGATGGCACTGCTTTACATTTTACATCACTGATAGTACTTGCGTAGGTGTTCAGCATTCCACGCATTCTTAAACTCTTCTCCTTCTAAAGTTGCTATTCGGTAAGTTCCTGGTCGAATAACTTTTGTAACTCGGTATGGTCCATGCCAGTTTTCCTCCAACTTATTGTGCTTCTGAATGACCTTCTTTAGTACGTAATCTCCTTCTTTTAGATCGTATTTTTTCACCCTCTTATTGTAGAACAGAGCTGTTCGTTGTTGGTAAGCAGCATTCCTAATGGCTTCTTCTTCTCTAACTTCCTCGAGCATGTCCAAATCCAATCTTCTCATTAAGTCACTGACTGGGGAATTGAAATTCAGCACTCTGTGTGTTGGGAGACCCAACTCGCCAGGTATTACAGCCTCACTTCCAAATGCCAGCATATATGTTGATTCTCCAGTTGCTGCTCGGGGAGTAGTACGATAAGCCCACAGTACTGATTGTAGCTCGTTAATCCAATTTTCTTTTGCCTCACTGAGTCTTTTTTTAAAACCATTTAACAGTGTCTTGTTCGTCACTTCAGTCTATCCATTACTTTGGGGATGACCTGGTGCTGAATGGAGCTTCAAAATGTTGGACAGATGGCAATAGGCAGCGAATTCCTCATTATCAAATTGAGTTCCATGGTCGGTGATGAATGCATGAGAAAGACCATACCTGCAAATGATGTTTTTCCAAACAAATTGGTATACCTTCTCGTAAGTCATGTCGACAAGAGGCTCAGCTTCAAACCACTTAGTAAAATAATCCATTGCGAGAACGAGGTATTTAAACCTTCCCCTGGTTGTTGGCAGTGGTCCTACCAAATCTATCCCCCACATGGAAAATGGCCAAGGGGAAGTAATAGGTGTCAACAATGCTTGTGGAGTTCGTCGGATAGAAGAAAAACGCTGGCACTTGTCACATTTCTTGGCATAGGCTATACAATCAGCCCTCATCGTTGGCCAGTAGTATCCCTGTGTCATTACCCTTTGTAAAAGAGTACGACCTGCTACATGAGCTCCACAGGACCCTTCATGAATCTCTTCAATCAATTCTTTCACCTCGGAGGTATGTACACATCTTTGCAATCCTACCATGATTCCTCGTCTGTACAAAACACCATTAGTTAGTACATACCGAGCAGCTTTGAACTTTAATTTCTTGGCAGCGAGCTTATCCACCGGTAATTCTCCCTCCTCAATATATGCCCTGATGGGATCCATCCAAGATGGTCCTAAGTCAAGGGTGATAAAATTCATTGTCAGGTCTTCATCTATGCTCCGACTTTCTAACACTTCAATTGGTATCGTTCTTCGCAGCTCGGTACGAGTAGCTGATGCTAGTCGGGCCAAAGCGTCTGCTCTTGTATTCTCTATTCTCGATATTCTGATCAACTGAATGGCAACAAATTCTGATACCAACTCCATCACCTTTGCATGATACTTGATCATTAATTCTCCTTTGGCTGCATATATTCCCAACATCTGATTCACAATTAATTGAGAATCACTGAAGACCATCACTTGTTGCACTTCCATAGTTTTTGCCAAATTAAGACCTGCTATCATGGCCTCATACTCAGCCTCATTATTGGAGGCTTTAAATTGAAATCGCAGTGCATATTCCATGTCGACTTCGTTTGGGATGTTCAAAATGATTCCTGCCCCACATCCTGTGGTATAAAATGAGCCATCTACATACAACTTCCAAATAGGCAACTCGTCATCTAATTTCTGATCTGACAGAGTTCCTCAGTGAAATATTTGTTGTTTCTTTTCACTAGCCCCTGAGTTTTCTTGTTCTTTGTCGACCATCTTTTCTTCCCCTTTTACCAACCCGAGTTGGTCTGAGCTCGAATTTGATGATCCTGTCACATCCACTTGCCCTTTTACCAACTTAAGTTGATCTGAGCTAGTGTCTGTTGATCCTGTAACATCCACTTGCCCTTTTACCAAGCTAAGTTGGTCTGAGCCAGTGTTTGTTGATCCTGTAGCATCCACAGGTTGATCGTCGAGCTGCTTTTGCTCCTCGAGGGTATCAGGATATGTGAATTCTGCTATGAAATCTGCTATTGCTTGCCCTTTAAGCGATGACCTAGGTTCATAAATTATATCATACTCACCAAGCTCTATTGCCCAGTACATCAATCTCCCTGACTTCTCTGGTTTATGAAGGGCTTGTCTCAATGGCATGTCGGTATATACGACTATGGTATGGGCCTGGAAATATGACCTCATTCGCCTACTTGCCTCAATTAATGCCAGAGCCAATTTTTCCAGCTTTGGATATCTGATCTCTGCACCTCGGAAGGCCTTACTTGTGTAATAAATTGGCCTCTGAACTCCATTCTCCATTCTGATCAATGCCGAACTGACTGCATTCTCTGATACCACCAGGTACAAGTACAATTTTTCTCCCATTACTGGCCTGGACAACAGAGGAGGTGCTCCCAAATACTTCTTCAAGTCTTGAAAGGCCTTCTCACATTCATCATTCCACTCGAAAGTTTTTCAGAGTATTTTGAAGAATGGGAGGCATCTATCAGTTGCTCGGGATACAAATCTGTTGAGCGCTGCAACTCGTCCTGTAAGGCTTTGCACTTCTTTCTTCGTCGTTGGAGATCGCAGCCCTAAAAGAGCTTTGATCTTTTCTGGATTTTCTTCA
The DNA here is from genome assembly GCA_949130495.1 of Sambucus nigra. Classification (NCBI taxonomy): domain Eukaryota; kingdom Viridiplantae; phylum Streptophyta; class Magnoliopsida; order Dipsacales; family Adoxaceae; genus Sambucus; species Sambucus nigra. Next base: position 179,085,110 of record OX422219.1, read on the forward strand.
ATGCCTCTCTGATTGACGATGTACCCGAGGAACATTCCTTCTCGTACTCCAAATATGCACTTCGTCGGGTTCAGCTTCATTTGGTATTTATCTAGTTGATCAAAGGCCTGACCTAAGTCAACTAGATGATCGGCAACTTTCTTACTCTTTGTCAGCATGTCATCGACATAGACTTCCATGTTGCAACTGATTTGTTCGATAAAGACCTTGTTCATCAGCCGCTGGTATGTCGCACCTGCATTTTTTAAACCAAAAGGCATAACATTATAACAATAAGTTCCCCTAGGGGTAATAAAAGAAGTACTTTCCCTGTCTTCAGGTTTCATCTTGATCTGGTTGTAACTAGAGTAAGCATCCATGAAGCTGAGTAGCTCGTGTCCCGAGGTGGCATCCACCAGTTGATCAATTCGGGGCAATGGAAAGTGATCCTTTGGGCAGGCCTTATTGAGATCGGTGAAATCAACACACATTCTCCATTTATTATTTTTCTTCTTTACCATCACCACATTTGCTAACCAGTCTGGGTATTTAACATATTCAATGAATCGAGCTTTCTGGAGTTTCTCGACCTCCTCCTGTATAGCTTGATTCTTCTCGGGACTAAATACTCTTCTTCTCTGCTTTACAGGCTTGATCTCTTTATTCACATTGAGTTCATGACATAAGAAGTTTTGATCTATCCCTGGCATGTCTTCATGACTCCATGCAAAAGTTTTCTTTCTACTTCTCAGGAAAGTTATCAATTCCTATTTTATTGAGGCATCCAACGACGAACCTATTTGAGTTATTCGTTCAGGGTGCTCGTCGTCCAGAATGACATTTTCTGTAGCTTCCACCACCTGACCTTTTACAAGTTGAGATTCATCTCTAGGATCCAATGTTTCAATTTCTGTACCTTCATCCACCTGATAGGTAACAGTCTTTTTCCTCGACTCCTCCAATTCCTCTTGTTCGGCAGATGAATAATAGCATTCCCGAGCTACTTTTTGATCACCTTTCACAATTCCTACTCCAAAGTTTGTTGGGAACTTTAAGCACTGATGTACTGTAGATGGGACTGCTTCGAACTTCTTTAAACCAACTCTTCCCATGATGATATTGTAAGCTGGCTGAACATTCTTGTCCATCACAAAGAAACGTATTCTTTCTGTCCGACATGCGGGCCATGTACCAATGAATATATCCAACTTGATCGTCCTAAGTGGAAAAACTTTTTCGCCAGCAAAACCGAGGAGAGGTCTGTGATAAGGCTCCAGTTGAGATAATTTTAAGTTTAAACTGTCAAAACATGAGTAGAACATGATGTCTGCCGAGCTACCATTATCTACCAGAACTCTTGAAATCATTACTTCTTTCATCCTCATTTTGATCACCAAAGGGTCATCGTGAGGGTATAGGACACCTGCGAGGTCGTTTTTTGAAAAACCAATGACCAGCTTCTCTTTATTTACCTTTCTCGGGTGATCCTCCTCAGCCAAATTTATCCGCTGAATATATGAGCAAGCTTGAGCCTCACAAAGGTAAGCTTTTCTTTCTGCAGTAAGGTCTCCTCCACCTGCATCTCCACCTGTAATAACATTATAATCAAATGTTCCAAAACGTATTAAAAATACCTCACGTTCTGGTTGCCTTGGCCTTTTGGGAAGATCGAGGTCATCCTCTGTATCATCTTCATGATCTCTTTTCCTGTTTTCCTCTGCCCGACGAGGAGATCTAGACCTCTCTCTTGTTCGGTCTTCATTTCCTCTTTCGTTTCTACGATCAACATACTTTGACAATTTTCCTCGTCTAATGAGTGTTTCAATCTCATTCTGGAGGGCTATGCAATTTTTAGTCATATAGCCATGATCTTTGTGAAACTCGCAATATTTTTCCCTATTCCTTCTGTCAGGGTTTGCCTTCATTCTCTTTGGCCATTTTAACTCCTCGTTATTCTTGATTTCTTCCAAGACGTGGTTGATACCCATCTTCAAAGGAGTATAGTTATCAAACTTCTTCAAGACTTCCCATGACGACTTATTTTTGGATTGTTTGTCACCACCATTGCCCTTATGCTCTTTCTTCTTAGCTTTGTCGACTTCCACCTTGGTCTCTTTATTTATATTCTTCTTCGCAGCCATAGCTTCCTCGGCATTCATGATTTTGGCCGCTTTTGCCATCAACTCTGACATAGTTGTAGGTGGATCTTTAGCCAAAGTGTAATACAACTTATTGGGCAACATCCCACTCATCAAGGCGGTGATTGTTGTCTTCTCTTCATAATCTATGACTTCTAGCTTCTCGTTATTGAAACGAGTTATGTAGTCTCTAGTACTTTCACCAGCTTTTTGTCTAACGCTTAACAAATGCGCTACTCGTTTTACTAGTTTTGCTCTAAAATAGAAATTCCCAATGAATAACTCGGCCAGTTGAAAGAAAGTTGAAATCTTACCCCGAGGAAGATTGTTGTACCATATCTCGGCAGATCCAGTAAGAGTTCCCGAGAATGCTCTGCATCTCATCTCGTCGGGGACATCATAGATGTCGGTGGCAGTTTGATATTGCTCTATGTGAAGAACAGGATATGTCTTTCCATCATATTTAGGGGTCACAACAGGTGCTTTGAACTTTGATGGTGTGGGAAAATCCACAATGGCCTGGACAAAAGGTGTCCCTTGAATAAAAGTTCATTGTAGGGGATTCTTCGCCTTAGCCATTTCTCCCAATCTGTCTTCCAATCTCTGAATGGAGCCCTTCCACGCGTCATTTCCTTCCTCGGGCCTATTGGTTCGAGCAATTGACCGAGCTGATGTGGCTTCTTGCGATCGATCTTGACGAGCAGCTGGTCGTGATTGTGCTGATCCTTCTCTTAGATCTGAAGGTTGTCGAAAACTCCTCGACATTGCCTTAGGTGGACTCCTATTCTTTCTAGGTCCTAATCGACTGAAAGGAGACACCCTACTCAATCTTTCCAGGGCACTGGCCCTCTCTGGAGAGAGAGTAATACGTTGCTCAGCATCTGTGCCCCGTATTGACGAAGTTCGCCCAGGTTGATAAGAGACATCATCAGATTCCTCATTATAATATGAATCAGTACGCCTGGATCATGAAGAACGTAAATGGGTTTGCCTCTGATCGCTTCTTTATGCTGAATGAGCAAGTGCACCGCCATGAAGGGTTTGTATGAGTTGCCGCATTGTTTCTTGCATAGCGGTCTGACCTTGGGCCAGATTTGTCATTATTCCAGCCAGATCTGGAACAATTGATGGTGCAGAGGGATTTGGAGGGTTTCCAGCATTTCGATTGCTGAATTCAGGATTATCAGCCATTGATGATGAATTGTTTTGGTGAAAAACGATAACAACAGTCATTTCCCACAGACGGCGCCAATCTGTTGATGTAAAAAATTAAATTGCTTCTAATTATTTAATCACAGATAAATTTAAATAAGACAAAGAATTTTAAAGTGGTTCAGCCTTATAAGAATGGCCTACGTCCATTGTTTCTGTTATTGCCAAATTTTTAGGAATTCTCGATATGTGGATCTATCAAGAAATTCTGGTCCCCTTGAATGGGGATGATACAATGTATTTATAGCCCTTAGGCTGTACATGTGAAAGGGTAAACAATTAATGCTCTTTAAGTGTATACGTCTGTATGATGAGCATTCAATGAATAGTTGAACTGTTGATTATCTGGCAATTAATGCTATGGTCGAGATGCAGCTCGGACCGCCTTAGTTGCTCGGCATTCTGGAGTTTCTCGGAGCAATGAAGTTCCTCGGAGTACACCTGTTACTCGGAGTGTCTGACTTGATCGGGGAAGTAAAGTTCCTCGTTGCTAAAGTGATTGTAGAAATGTTTGTATGTGCCATGTAGACTGACACGTGTCTTCCTGTGATTTGTCCACATCAACATATTAATTTTGGTATCAACAACGCCATTTTTATGCGAGGGAAACCGAGTGTTCGTGTAGGGACACTATCATTGATTTCGACTCCCGCTCTACATGCAAAAACCTAAACTATAACTATACTTGACAAGCAATCACAGCGGTAAGTCGGGTATCGTAAGAAATCCACAGGGAGTGATTGAATTTTAGATGTTAATTGTTTAATTACTTCAGGAATAAAAGTGTAAAAGGTGATAGGTTGAAAATAAAGAAAAGGAAAAAATTAAGAAGTTAAGTCTAAATTAGAATTAATAAAACGAGAGTTAGGATCGCGTCCCCACCATGGGCTAAATAATTAATAATTAGAATTTCGTTTCGAAAATATTTAATCGAGCATTTTCAATTAAGCATAAACATCACACAATAAGGAATTTAACCCAAAGTTGCGAGATTAAATATTTAATAAAAAATGATCACACGCGGATTAAATTCGGATTATCGCTATAAACACTGTGACAAAGAAAGTTAAACGCATAATAATCCAACTTTAATACCCGAGGTTTTAATTAAATGCAATTTTCCCCCAAACCTAACTTTCGTAGCTCGGCGCCCATTAATGGTGGACACTCGATCCCAACCCGTTATCTACGGACAATACATGAATTAAACTACTTTAAACAATAAATAAACTAATTAAAGCAATAAATAATAAGCTAAAACATTTATCTAGGCATGGAATGTAACACCCCGCTCGCTCGGGGAGAGCGAACGGAGCGCTACTATCGATAAAACTAAACTAATTCACAATATAACAAGGTATAGAGCATCTAAAACCAACAACAACAAAAGAGAAACCACTAATCTCAAATCTCTTCAAATACAAATACAACCAAGTCTCTCGAATAAATACAGCAACTAAAATAAATCTCCAATGCTCTATACATCAAAATAAATAAATACAAGTCTTCTCTCTTGTATAAAAATCTTCCCAAATAATTCTCGCTATAAATCATCCCAATCAAATCCAAAGCGCCCAAAATCTGCTCTAATCTTCCACTAAAAGAAAATATGGGGAAGTACACAATACGACAGGAAAGATGCTCAACAAATATTAGCGGTGAATAAAACGTAACAATATGAATACGAATATTCAAATCAAAGTACGAATCTCAATAGCATTTATATCACTATAATTTCTCAACAACACTTTAACCGGGTCACCAGGCCTCACTACCGTACCGCGCCTATGCATTTTTTTTAGCATATCCGGAAAAAGGAATATTGGCGGGTGCCCAACCTCAGTGCCATATTAAAATCTCATGACAACATGCTCAACACCAAATATAATACCACATGAATCGAAATCAGATTCCAACAAATATTTTTAGATTTCCAAAAGAATTTAACAATTCAAATATGAGTCAATAATCACATGAAACCAAAGGGAGAAACACTCGCGAGATTAAGGAGCATATGGTGTAAAACCCCATACCTTAAACCACCGAAAAGAACCAACATGAATCATCACATAATTTTAGCCTCAAAATCTATTCACACCATCACGCTCCTCTCGCAAAAATAATCCAATCTCGTTCTAGCCCAAACTCAAGAAAACACCAAATAAGCCTTCTAATCTAATGTTGAAATCTTGAATAAGTTTGGGGCTATGGTTTGTATATGAAAGGGAGTAATTTTGGAGAGGTCTTCTGGTTGAAAACTTAGAGAAAAAGTGATTTGAAAAGTCCATCCACGAATTTGTTGATATATAAAGGATTAAGAGTTTGATTTAGAAAAGAGTTCTAATCAGATACAAACACTAAAAATTTTATTCCAGACGATCGGACCGTTGGAATTGGATGAAATTTTATAAAGAATTAACTGAAGACGAGAGGAAGCTACAAAAAATATTTTAGCTCGATCGGACCGTTCAATATTTTTAAATATTTTTTTTGTTAGAGAGTTTTATGTTTTGAGGACTCTTAGAGAGTTTTATATTTTGAGGACTCTTCTATATAATAAAAATCCCATTAAAACTCCATTTTAATTCCGATTTCGAAACCATTTGAAATTCTCATCTTTAAAAATAATAGCCAACATATTTGAGCAATAAAAATAATTTTATCTCAAAATTTATTTTTTTCTCTTAATTTTGAAAATACCCCAAAAATTACGCGGGTTGTTACATGGAAATGGAAGAAAGCAAGAAATACAACTATATTAATGGTAGGGGTAATGAATAGTGCACTTACAACCCATTAATGGGGAACACCCAAAGAGGAGGAAGAAATGAGCTCTCCATACCCAAAACCCTAAAAACTAACCTAAAATGAATCTTATCTTCAAAAAAATGAAGAGGAAAGTATTTATATTAAACCCTAGTGGCAAAATTGTAAAAAGAAAATAGGGGAAACAAGTCCGAATCAATTCGAGGCCATTCCGAATCTATTCAGTATGAAAATCTGGAGTTCTGGTGCATTCCGAATCGATTCGTATTTTGGCAGAATCGATTCGCACCCTACAGGTCTACAATCTGCAGCTTTGTCTCACTTTACAAAAAATACCGTAACTTCTTCGTTATAGCTCGGAATTAGGCACGATTAGAGGCTACACGATGATAACTCAGAGGGATACAACATCCAAGAAGACATTAGGCCAAAAAACCAAAATATAAAATGATTAAAATTCCTTTGAATGTGACCTTGAGTGTGCATTTTAAGTCAAAATCATCCTAAAAATGCCATAAATCCATCGATACAACTCAGATTCATGCACCGTTAGCGGCCACACGAAAAGAAATCAAAGGGATTCAACTTTCGTGAAGAGCTCAAGATTCAAACCCGAATGTTGAAATTATTAAAATGCCCCCAAAGCTGTAAAAGTCGACAAAACCTTTTCGGAAAGCGTCCGAACTTCATACTAAGCATCCAAATACTTACAAAAGATTAATTAACCCCTGCAAAGCATGTATATATAGAAATCCGAGGTTGTCTGGTTAACGAGCATAAGTATAGGGATTAAGATACCTAAGGGGGCTAATAATGCATAGGCTAACGGGTGAAATATACAATATTTGCGTCATATCAACCATCTATTGATATAGCCAAACGAATGTTGCGCTGATTTTGAGCAAAAATGGGATACTCATAATTTATCCTCCTCCAAGCTGTAGAATCAATAGGATGACGCATGAGATTACACCCTACTTCTGCCCTAGCATGCCAAGCCATTTCCTCCGATATCCATGGTACTTTGAAAAATCGCTTTAATTTAGGCCCAGCGGGAAAATATTTCAACACTTTTTGAGGCACTTTATAGCTTGTGCCTTCCTTGCCAATAGATTGGACATATCTAGGTTCATCGCATACCGGACAATGATCGAGATTTTCATACTCCTTTCGGTATAGTATGCAGTCATACACACAAGCATGAATCGATTTATACTTAATTCCTAAACCTTTCAAAATGTTATTCATAACATGATAGCTATTTGGTAGCGTATTCTCCTTGGGTAGTAATACCTTCACCCAATTCGGAATTCCTATCACACTATTGCGAAACAAACCGTACTACGTCGTCAAACTGTGAAAACCAACCATGGGATGTAAAGTTGTTTGATATTTTTCACAGCCAGAGTATAACGGTTGGGTCACCTTAAATTTTAAACTTTGGTAGTCATCGTCAAGGTTTATTGTGATATTTTCACGAGCACTTGAACCTTGTACATCATCAGTAACCTCATTCTCCTCTGCTTCATAAACTCCGTACGCATCATCAACTAAATCCTCTAACATATTATGATCTACATCGTCCCCTTCTACGCCTATCCTACTTGTTGAAGGTTGTTGTGAAGGTTGTTAGGGGACAAAAGGAAATTTTCAATTCATCATGAAAACTCCAAAATCGATAATTATATTGCATACCCGATCATAACAAATGTAGTTCAAATGTTTTCCACTCAAACACCTTACCATTCTTACACCTAGCACACGTACACGAAAACTCTTCATCATTATGACATCTCTTTGTGTATTTCAAAAATTCATTAGCACCTCTGCGAAACAAATCCCCCATTCTATTTATCTCACCCATCCACTCTTTGTATTTAGGATATCCCGTCACAACTACTACAACTAATCACCTATTAAAGGTAAGAAGCATATATTCCTGGATTAGTATAAGCAAAACTTAGATTTATAGTATGTTTCATTTAGTTATGTCTTATTTATATTCAATTTTTAAATTTAAATTTCAAATTCAATTTATAATATAAATTCCTATTTCCTCCATATCCTCTAATAGGTGAGTGGTCCTATCCCATTCAAGACTGCATATTTCTTTAATATACTTAACATCTCATGCACATTGTTACGATTTGAGAAAAATTTGACAGCATATCCCCTTAGTTCTCCAAGTACACGACGTAGATTGGCAAGTGTAAGTGTTATTTCAATTGATCAATTGAAATAACACTCACATTTGTCAATCTCTTATGTACCTAGAGAACATTAGGATACGATTGCAGAACTTCCTCCAAAAGTAACAACTTTAAGCGACTAAGAATATTATTATACATAAATTATGCAGTCCCAAACTGTCCAAACGGGACAATTCGAGAGATCTTATTACAGGGGTAATGACTCTCAAACGGGTCTAAGGGCTATCGAATGCGTACGCATAAGAACTAGAAGGCTTGTATCTATGCGCACTATATGTAATTTCAAGTATGCTTCATTTAATTATCATACTCTATATATATTGTTCGTGATACAAAGTAATTTAAAAAAAAGTTAAAAAATCCCACCCCCATATAGACAATAATCCAGTGGTCATGCCACTTCTAAAATTAACCAACCGAACATCGATCCACTATAATTTAACCGCAATAGCAACAATAAAAAATTAATCCCGTACTCCTTCTAATTCATCTACTCAATTAATTCATTTCATCAATTAAACTAACAATCAAAGTATACAATTATTAATTTACTAATTTACAATAAGGGGCAATCCTACTTGAATATGAAAGGGTCACTAATTATTAATTTACTAAAAAAATTAAAAATCAATCAATTCTTTTACAAGGGGAACTACTTGCATATGAGGGGGAATATCTAATAAACCAATCAAAATTTAATTAAAAAATTAACAAGCCCCACCGCTTGCCCGACCCCCTAACCCCCCCCCCCCCCCACACGCACATACACACACACATTTACACACACACACACATAGCCACACCCCCTGCCCACCCCCACCCCTCCCCCGACCACTGCCCACCACACACATGAACACTCACACACACATATATACACACACACATATACACACACACATATACACACACATGCACATATACAAACACACGCACACAGACACATATACACCACCTCCCCACCCCACCCCCAGCCTTGCCCCCTCCCTCCCCCACACATACACACACACACACATTTACACACATATATACAAATGGAAGAGAAATAGAGAGAAAACGTACCAAAATTGTAGAGAGAGAGAGAAATGGAGGGAATAGAAAACGGTGGAAAAAAAGAAGAGGGAGGTTTTTTTTACTGACAAAGTTATCACGGACATGTCACGGTCATTGAACGTGACAAAAAATGCATGTTTTTTTATCACGGTCAATGACTGTGACAAGGCTGGCCTGTTGAAGGGTGCAATTTGGCCTTTTTGGTGTAGTGAGGGTTTTTCTACATGCAACCTACACCCATAAAACCCAAAATCCACTCATGAATCCTACTTACCCATGGGTTATGAATATTATTCATATTAAAAGATTTCATAAAAATAGCCCCAAGTTTTATGTGTCCACTTTCTCTAATTAGATTGCTAATTGATTTTAAGAAAAATATAAGATTAAGGTTTAGGAAACACTCAAAACGCATAATACTAAAGGAAAGTAATATAGTATTCATGCCTGAGATTAAGATGAAGGAATTCTGACTACACGGTTGGATTCCTCTAAAAAAATTAGTAAAGAGATGTTCTTGAATAATGTTGAGAAAACCCTATTTAAAGCTTCAAAACTTGTATTGAAAACAGCTCTCCAATGGAGTTAAGGTTTTGAGGGAGGAAGAAGATGTAAAAGAGGAGATTGCTTCTCTTAGGGTTTAAAAGAAAGTGTTTTTAAAAGTACTAAACCCATCACTTTATTTATATACCAAAAAGAATTTGAGTCCTAATCAAATACAAAAAATCAAAAAATTATTACAGGCGATTGGACCGTCAAAATTGCTTAAAATTTGAATATGTTGTAGCGAACGAAGAGACGGAGCTGCTGTAAAAAAATTAACTCGATCGGATGGTCGAATTTCTCAAAATATTATTTTTATCCTCCTTAACTCGGATCCTTCCCCTGTTTTTTATACAAAAAGTTATAATTTTCAAATTTTAATCCCGATTTAAATTCACCTTAAAACCTTATTTTTATATATAAAAACCAACATATTTAATTACTAAGAATAGTTAAATCCAAAATTTTATTTTTTCCTGAATTTTCCAATCATTTAATTTAATTAACTATTAAAAACACGGGGGGTTACACGTGACCACACGATCGGTTTCTGCATTACATTGGTCCCGTCCACAGTGATCACTTCCCTAAAAGGGCCCCTAGGGGGCGTTAAGGGGTTTCTCCCTATAACGGAACGTTTTCAAGCATAAGTGTGGATTTTCTCAAATTAGCCTCATTTTCTCAAACCAGGGGTCCCGTGACCAAGAGGTCGGTTCCTGCGAGTTAAATTGATCCCGTAAGAGGTGTTTGCACCTCTAACGGGGCCGTTTGAGAGGTGCTTTTGGTTTTTGACCTCAAAAGGCATGTTTGGTAAGAAAATATGAACAGTGATGGCATGGGAACACTAGAACCGTGCTTTGAACGGTCTTTGGAGTTTTTTCTGGACAATATTTGGGCTAGCGAAGCCACGTAGTCTCCCACAAGTTAATCCCTGGCTTTTTACAACTATAGCAAGTGTTCTCATTATAGATTTTAGATGGTGGAGTTCAATTTTGTTAAGTAGAGTGAGCAGTAATGTTTGTAAGGGATTAATTTCAAGGTGCAAGGAACTCAACATTACAATGTGGCCTCACAGGAAGATTAAGAGCTTGACAACCTTCATTGAGCTTATGACCTTATCAAGCTCAAATGACAAGGTTGTAACCCTTATCAAAAGTTAACTTACATAAATCATATTAAACATTCCTAAAATTAACTAAACATTCATACATCAAAGTGAAGAGCTAATACAATGTCAATATCAAAATAGGATACAAATAAGATTGACAAGGTTAACATAATATTTTGATACTTAATCTTCCTCTAAATCAACTAAAAGATCTTTAAAATTAGGTTTGTCTTAAGAGTTGACTGGAAATCTTTTGGAGACTTCAATTCATCCACTTCAGTAGTCGTACCCTTTGGTGAATGCACAATAATATACCAATTGCCATATTTTATGCACTTAGAGTAAAATACCTTCTTTACGTTCTGAAAGGAATAAATGAAAGACTCGTTGACTATGCGATCTTTACTCTTCAGCTTTGATAAATCTACCATAATAAGTTTGGAGTCAGGATCAACTTTTCAAGCATTCGTAGTATCCTCTACCTTTACCAACTCACAATAGAATATGGTTTCTGTGAAATCTAAGTAATCAAGTTCTTGGATTTATTGGACTATCCCATAATAGGTTAGCACTGTATTCTTTGAATTTTTATCGCTTTTGCTAGCGATACAAGTGGTCAAGGCAGAAATTGATATTCCACTGTTTTGCGTCAAAAGTTTTTCCTCATATGGATATGAAATGAAATCAAAACCATTGGTGCAGAATTTCTTAAGCTCTTTCGCACGAAAATTAAGGCCTTTTGCTAGGCGTGCAAGCCTGGAAGAGACATCACCTCTTTTTAGAAGCTGCATTTATTAATGAATTTGTATTAAGACATATTTTTATCACACACGAATAAATAACCACACACATAGGATGTGAATTTTGCCTCTTTTGATACCCATGCCCTAAAATCAGTTGTCGTGCAATTTTTCCTTTAATTTTGGGCAATTTCATTCTCGTACTTCTTATAGGTAAATTATAGAGTTTAGATCGTAAAATATAAAATACATATAATCAAAGAAGAAGAATTCAATAGATACTCTCTCTCTCTCCATTCTTCGACTTCATCTTGCGATTCGAAGACATAACGAGTTGCTTGCTCGTATTGTATATTTGTGAGTTTCACCTCTTTAGGGTCCCCAAACGGTACTTCGTCCTTAAACTCGTCAGGGTCCTCGATCACTCCTCCTCTACGAGGATTAAGCCTCCTCACCTCTTGTTCTTGCATATATTCCCTAGAGTATAACGATGATTCCATAATTATGTATTCTTACACAATTGACCGTCCAATATACCGTGTATTCTTTACGTTATCTTTGAAGGTTTTCATCAAGCGCTCAAAAGGATACATCCAACGATACTAACGAGACCACATAATAAAGCTTCATCACAGAAATGCAAAAGCAAGTGGATGTTGATATCGAAGAACGTCGGAGGAAAATGTTTCTCTAATGCATAAACTACCTCGGCTAAAGTTGATTTTGCAGCTCTAATGTGCCTTCTGTTTACCACTTTTGCACAAACTAGGGTAAAACACAAACTAATTTGCATATTTTCCCGATGGAGATCTTTGTGTTCAGAGAAGCAATGCCGAAATAATAGAGGGGTTAATTGGATGATTACATGCTAGTCATGACACTTGCACTGTTTTAAGTCATTTGCTTGGTACTTAACGACCCTACGTAAATTACCAGAATAATCGGTTGGAGTCTTCAAGTAGAACAACGTGTCTAAGTGGATCCTCTTCTCATTAGTAGTCAAAGTGAAAGCAACCGGAGGGGTAGAATTTCTTCCTCCTGTGGTACCGTTTTTTAACCAGAGTTTCTTTGTTAGTTTCATATCTTGTAGATCTTAATGGGCACACTCTTCATCTTTGGAATGAGATCCACCCAGACATGTGTGACACCCCGCCCAATTTAATATCGGGTGATCAGTCCTTCATAAAATTTTAAAACAGAATGTTAGGTTGGTTCATTCTTAGCATCACTGTCGAAAATATTAACTTTCTTAATCACCTAATATTAATTAAGCTAGTGCCAAAATACTTTCCTTTTAAAATTATAACTAAAAATCATATTTATAAAGTCCATGAATTTAAATATAATCCATTCAATATTCGATTGAATAAAATAAATAATGAATCTGAATCATGTACTGAAATAATACGACTGGATAAAACATTCCAGTTCAAAACTCTAAACTACAGATCCATAGTCAAACTAAATCCAACTAAAATGAATAGAAAGTAAACTGAATACAATCTCTGATAAAATGTCTAAGGAATGGGTGACACATGCCCTAAATAAAAATTCTAGATAACTGAGAGAAATGCTAGGAGTGTCTAATGCAAAGACCTACATCTTCCACATCAGCCGTAGCACGCCAAGCATTCCAAGTCGTAAAACCTGGTGTCCCTGTAGCTGAGCACCTGATATAATACATATATGTATAGCAAGAGAGAAAAGAGATGCAAGAGACGGTCAGAGCCCGATATGTAAAAATATGTTTTATCAAGTATTTAAAACTTCCTTAAAGCAAGAATTATGTGCATGTTAGATTCGTTCTCTCACATGAAGTTCTCACCTCTCTTCTATTGTGCACTCCTATCGCATCTTCTATATAGAAAACCAGCAATTCTACCCAAGTTAACTAGTTCAAAGTCAACGTAACACTATCTACATTCAACAGTAGTATTCCCGTATCACCCATACAATACCTAATAAGTAGTCCATCACATTTTACTACCGTTCATGTTCACTATTAGAGCATTTAAATATTTATCTCATTAAGATTATTTCATTTGTCCTCATTGCCATAACTACTAGTTTCTCTTAGTAGAACTTCTCACAAATACACACACACACACACACACACACACACACACACACACACACACACACACACACACATATATATATATATATATATATATATATATATAGTCATATCATCCGTATACATATATATTTCAGTCCTGCATCTCCGGTTTAAGCCCCACTAGTGCTATAAATAAAATGATCCTGCACCCCTGGGTTATCACCTATTAGTGCACTTACAAAAATATCCCTGCACCCCCGGGTTATCACCCATTAGCGCACTCAAAAAAATATCCTTGCACCCCCGGGTTATCACCCATTAGTGCACTTAATAAATAACTTTACAACCCCGGGTTATCACCCTTTAGTGTACTTAACAATACAACCTTGCACCCTCGGGTTATCATCCATTAGTTCACTTAACAAAAATATCATATAATAGGCATACACACATCCTATTAAAAATTCATAGGTATTCACCCAACCCAAACATATATTTATATACGTATTATTTTCTCATAACTACGTATAGTACATTTATTTTATCCTAAATAATCTACGTAGTAGTAATTCATAGCTATATTCATTACTGAGTGCTCACGAGTATTTCTCCTCACTAAAAGGGTACCACTGCATTTGCATATCAAGACAGTATATAAGGTCCCTACACTCTACTGGTCCAGTTTATCATTCTACCCTAATCTCACAATTTAAGATTCGAAAGGTTCTCCAAGGTTCTGCAGCAGAACTGAACATCTACAGGAAACCGAACCGAACCGATTCTCAAGAAAACAAATCGATCCTATTAAATGAAAAATGAACCGATCCTATTCAGAAAACGAACCGATCCTATTTAAGAAAAATGAACCGATCCTATCAGAAAATGAACCGATCATATTCAGTCAGGCCTGTTCTTTAACAATTATGTTTTTCTCACTATAATCGAACCCAAACTCCATTATTTCATACCCAATCTTCAATTTAACTATTTTGATTGATAACCCAACATGTTTACACAATTTCTAACATCCTAGGATCATCCAAATCATTATGAATCATAAGATAAAAATGAAATTCCCAATTTATATCATAGGAACCCTAGTTTCACAATTTCCTATTAAAGAAACTAATTAACCCAGAATTGTTCATCAATCTGTACTCCAATTTTGTATTAAATCCTCTTGCATACATAAAGGAATTAACTACTGAACCATCTGTCCATAATCATAAATTACTTCTCCAAATTTTCACCCAATTTCAATGTAATTCATTATCAAATTTACCTATACTAACATGAAAATGATTATTGCTATAGAAAAGAAAGTAATAAACACTTGCCTCAAATTAAATGTCTGATCTCTTGATGTTGTTGGTATGGGTGTGTTCCTCTTGTTCCGATCTACATGATGGTGGTGGTGGTTGTGCAAGGTGGTGCTAATTGGGCCTTCCTTCTTGGAATTAGTTCTCCCTCACACACTTTGTGGTCGTTCCTTACTTTTGTATATATTAACCCTAATGAACCTCTCGTGACTGATATAATAAACTCCCAATTTTCGTCCATTTAATTTCTCCAAAAATTAAAGTTATAAAATTACCCCTATGGGATGTCGGTTTGGCCTAAAATCTCCCGGAGTCTAAATAAAATACCCGGGTAGTGTTTTCTGACTATCTCGACCCTCCTGGACTCAACGACGCACTCAAAATTACCATACGAGTTACTTAAAATAATTTACCTTTATATTCCATTCAATTTGTTCCCACACGACTCAGACGCGTGTCCCGACTTAATATACCAAATAGCCTTATATTTCACTCTCGAAATTTTCTCAAATTCATTAATTACATATTACTTATTCACTCAGTAATATTCAATCAATAACTATTAACACTGGCACTCTAGTTAATATCTATCTATTTTAATCTGGATCAATTAGCAATTAAATCTCACATTTTAATTCAATTAATCCAACAATAATTATAAATCACATAATTATTTAAATGCTAAAAAATATGGGGTGTTACAACATATTCCTATAAGATGTTCTGCAATATTCTTCTCTGTGTGCATCACATCAATTACATGGCTTACATGATGATCTTTCCAATACGAAAAATAAAAAAATATTGATCGCTTGGACCATAGTTTTTCTTTAATAGGGTAGTTAGGATCTCCCCTTGCTTTACGCTCTAAGTTTACAAACTTGGGGTGTTTTCCTAAATACCTATTCTCCGCAGTCGCAACCACTGCCTTCTCGATCTACTGACCAGAAAGCCGAGCAAGTTGCATCCGGTGCCCGTGACCAATATGATAAAAGTTAGACTTGTCATTACTGAAAGGGTGAATGGTTGGCAGAAATCTACGATTACCCGTGTAACTCATCTTACTACTATGTTGTAGCCAAATGGCATCAGTTTCCTCCCCACATATGGGACATCCATAATAACCATGAACATTACAACCGGACAAGGTCCCATAAGAAGTAAGGTTGTGGATCGTCCATATCACCATTGCTTTATGTGTGAACTCTTCACCCTTGTGAGAGTCGAATGCCATCACGCCTTTATCCCACAACTCTTTAAGTGCTTCGATTAATGGGGCTAAGAATATATCAATATCATCACTCGGAGCCTTTGGCCCGGGTATCAATAAAGATAATAATGTGAACTCCTTTCTCATGCACAATGTCGGAGGGAGACTTAAAGGCGCCGTTAGAACTAGCCAATAACTTTGACTAGTACTTAAATTACCGAAAGGGTTAAACCCATCAGTCGAGATTGCAAGACAGACGTTTCGTGGTTCTTTTGCAAATTCATGGTTTCGTGCATTTCAAATTTTCCAGACTAGTGAATCAACCGGCTGACGCATCATATTCCCACCCACCTCGCATTGAGCGTGCCATGTCATGGCCTCCGCTATCCACGGTACACTAAAAAATCATTTTAACCATGACCCAAGTGCAAAATACTTCAAAACCTTTTGTGGGACTTGCTAGCTCTTTTAATATTTTGCATGTCATTTACCTTCTCACAAACGACATATCTAGGCTCACCGCATACTGGACATTCATCCTTCTCTCCGTGTTCGTTGCGATACGATATATAATCATACTTTCACGCATGAATAGATTTGTATCTCAATTCCAAACACTTCAATCTCTTCTTCATGGTAGGATAATTGTCTGGTAACGTGTTCTCTTTTGGGAGAATTTCTTTAACCCACTTAAGAATTTTGGTTACCCTATTCCCAGACAAGCCAAATTTACTCTTCAAGTTATGAAAACCAATCATTGCATATAATACCGAATGATCTTCATCGCAATCTTTATACAATAGTCTAGCCGCATCGGCCTTCAACCGTATATATTCTCTGTTTCCTGGTTGTTCAATATCAAATTGTTCATTATGCGCATTATCTGTCTCCATAGGTTGGTGGTCTTGGTCGTGATGGACTCATTAAGCATCGTCAATTAGGTTGGTCAATGGAAGAGGTGTTGGCAAATCATTTACCACTGCCACTCGTTGGTGTTCTGTTACATGGTTGGTTACCAGTAATTCTTCGGGAACATAAGGTACATGTTTTTCACCATAATATGTCCACTTGTTATAATCTTGACAAATTCTCCATATTATTACATGTAACTCAACATCTTTTAAAGATTTATGTTTTTCGTTTATACAATGGGTGCACGGACATGGAATATTGTCACTTTTAAGGTTCTTAACGACGTATCTAATAAATTCTTGAATGCCTTTAACATAACTATTAACTATTCGGTCAATCCCCCCATCCACTCTTTGTATTGTGGAAAATCCATTTAATAATCTTTAAATTGCAGTCATGTGTTAACATGATAAACTAAATATCATGTTGCATAGTAAAGCACTAATATAGTATTAAAGCAAAGAACTAATATAATCAACAATGCACCAATCAATTAAACTATGCAATAACTTAAATACAAGAGCACGCCAATCAATGATACTACAAAACCACTTAAACTCAAATTAAATAAATTTGTCTACTGATATTATTACAACATACAAAAAATACTACTACATCTTCATCAATCGCTAAACTAGCTAAGTGGTAACAGAGTCTACATAATTTTTCAAAAAATTCCCTTCTCCACTGTTAACGTGCATTAGAATAGTTTCATAACCCTCATATACTGTATAAACCACGATCTGACACTCACCCTCCTGCAAAGGTCGAATATGCACTAAAGTTCCAACGATAAATTTTTCGCTCAGGTCCTGTATATAGTATTCCTCGCCATAGTCATTGTGGGTTATTAACGATGATCCAAGACCTGTGCCATGATGAGGCGCTGAGAAAGGTAATATTGAAGGAGGAATCGGAATGTGTGGGGGGAATGGGGAACGAGAAAAATTTTGAGGAATCCCTAGCATCTATGGAGGGAAATCGGGATGCATTGGGGGCTGCAGGAGCATACGATCGGTTAAAAGGGACACAATCTATGCAAGTTTATCATTCACACCTCTCAATTCATTTCGAAGCCCCATTACATCCCCTTAAGTCCTAGATTGACATTCATCGTTGGGCATGAAACGCTTATTAATAGAAGAAACCTCCTTCATGAGAGGTGCAGTGTGTTTGAATCTTTTTTTAACATATGCGACCCCAAACCTCTCGTCCTCCCTTTATAGTCCCACCTAAAGGTTTGTGCGATGGCATCATTGTCAATATTATCGATTGGGATCGAATCTGACTGACTACTGATAGACTCTATTGATTCTAGAGTCTTGGAAAACTGAGGAGGGAATTTATTATCTTTGTCTCGTCTAGAAAGCATGTATAAGTTGGCCCTATTTGGTATCTTTCCTTCATCCAGGCTACCTTTCGTAACGATTGTCCACTCATTCTTCAAATCTTCATAACATTTCGAGCTGAGCCGATGGACATCAGTTTTTTTGGCTCTATTCTGCTTGTTTGTCTCCCTTTGCATCATTTCAGAGTCTTTCGCCTCATTCTCCAGAAAATCATTCCATTGAGAGACAGGCATCTCAATGTTCGAAGCGATTTTTAATTGGCTGTCTTTCGTCGCGATGCGAGAGTCACCTACGCGCCGATCGTTTTATTTTCGGCTCACCAACTCTATACAAAAATCTAAACTTATGACTACACTAAAAAAGGGAGTATAGCGGCCAAGTCCGGGTATCAAATCCATAGAGAATATTTGACATGTTTTAATCGGTTTATTATTTCAAGAATAAAATTGTAAAAGGTGATAGGGTGTTATGGTTACAAAGGAAAAGAGAGAAGTTAAGTCTACATAAAAGTAAAGCGAGGATCGGGATAGTATCCCTCCATACGGGTCGAAACAACTACTAATCAAAATTCCGATTTGAAAGCTATTTAACCGAGCATTTTAATTAAGCATAAACTTCACGCAAGAAGGAATTTAACCCAAAGTTTCTTGAATAAACATTTATTAAAAATTGGTCACCTGTGGATTAAATTCGAATTGTCGCTATAAACACTAAAGTTATGTGACAAATAAAGTTAAACGCATAACAATCCAAGTTTAATACACGCGGTTTTAATTAAACGCAATTTTACACGAAATCTAGCTTTCGGAGCTCGATGCCCGTTAATAGCGAAACATAACCCCGAACCTATTTATCTAGGGGCATGACATGTAAATAAACTAAATTACACTAATTAAACTAATTAAATCAATAAACAAATAACTACAACTAATTAACAACACATGAAATTAAACTACAAAGTAAGGAATGAAGGAAAAATAACTATATTAATGGAGAGGATGATGAATAGTATAACTTACAAACCCAAATGGATGTCACCCCAAAGAGAAAAGAAGATGAGCTCTCAAAACCCAAAACCTAACCTAACATATCTCTTAAAACTAAGTATATCATTCATTACAACGAATATCTCTTATATAGTAAGTTGGGGGGGAAAAGAAAAGAAGAAAGAAATGAAAAGGAAGAAAGTGCTGTAAAAAACAGGGGATCTATCGATCGAACCCAAGGGTCGATCGGTTGATGGTTAAGAAAAATGCACACTGTCTTCTAATTAAGGTAAAATTTGAGGATTCGATCGATCGACCTATTTTGTTGATTGATCGATCCATCAGGTTTCAGCTAAGATGCATTCTCCCCTATTTTGATTCCTTTGTAATTCTCTCCCGCTCAAAGTCTCGTAACTTCTTTGTTAGGGATCGAATTTGTGCAACATTTACGGTCACGCGAAATCCACTTAGAGGGATACAACTTCCGTGAAGACATTGGGCCAGGTACCCAATTTGTGAAATGACTAAATTGCCCTTGAACGTGCAGAATTGTACGAAACTTCACCGGAATGTGTCTGAACTTCATATTAAGCATCCAAATAACTATAAAAGTTCAATTAACCCCTGCAAAACTTATATATATACAAATCCAAGGTTTTCTAGTTAATGAGCATAAAAATAGGGATTAAGATACCCGAGGGGGATAATAACGCGTAGGTTAATGGGTGAATTACGCAATATTTGCGTTGTATCACACCCCCTAACTTACATATTGCTAGTCCCTAGAAATGAAATAGGAAATAATAAGAACTACAAGTACACCAAAAGTAGGATACAAGAACAAAAAAGGGATAGAAAAGGATAAGGCCACTTTCGTGGGTGAACGATTGCATTTGGCATATGCAATAAGCCGTTAAACCCCTAGGTTACCCTAGTGGATGAGTGTAGTCTCGTGAGGGTTTTCAGGGATGAAACGCACAAACATCACAATTTCCTCAAAATATTCCCAATCAAGCATGCGACAAAGTCAACAATATCGAAAAGGATTTCAAATATGTTACTAGCATATCGAACGAATTCAAACAGAAGTCCGTTGTTATTAACATTATAAAAAGAAATTCTTTGAATTGAAACCTTAAAAGTGGGAGGGGAGCGAGCACATGCATAGTATGATTTGGAAAAAACTTAAATAAATCGAATAAGCATTAAAGCAAGCATATATTCAATCCTCACGGTCATTACACTCATCAAATGAATTCACTTGAAACAGGGAGGTAATACACGGAACATGCGGGCATAAAGAGTAAATGTAAATGGAAACAAGGCCACACACATATCACCAATGAAGAATGCAATATTTGAAATGAAAAATTGTAATCTCAATGAAAGATACCACTCATATAAAAGAGGCGAAATGCATTTTCACAGATTATCAAACTATTTTGACTTTTAAATTAAATGCACCCTAAGATCACATAGGACTTTATAGGGTTATAATGTAGGTTAGGCTAGGGTACGAAATGAAAGGAATGCATGTACGTATTCAAAGTGTTCGGAATGAAAACTTGGAATAATGGGAAGAATGTGGGCAATATCAAAAAATGGACATAAAGTTCCATAACAAGCCTTAGATATGAAATTGGAGAGTAACAAGGATTATTAAACATTATATACAACATATACAACTTTCTCTTTTCATTTCTTTTGTTTTCTTTTTGCTTTTTCTTTTGTTTTATTTACTACTTTCTTTTCTTTCATCACTCTTTTCATGATCAAATTGCAACCACACTACACAAACATCATTCAATCCCAAGCAACATTCCAAACAAAGTCATGTAAGGTAATATGTGTTGTGTATAACTCCAATGTGGAGTTGGTTATGGAAATTTGGGATTATGAAATGAAAGGATAAATATTTAGGCTCAAGGGGTTGCCTAAGGAAAACATACAAAGTGAGGTCTAGGCTAATATGGCTGATGTAACAAAGATGGCCTATAATCATTTCCTAAAATTTACGCAATTCGTGAGTCAAAATAATATATGAAAATCATGCTCAAGTAACACATTTCAAGATATAAACTCAATTAATGAACGATCAATGAAAGAATAGAGAGATTACCGACGAATTCAACATTTTTAAAGAGGAAAGAATAGTGTATACACTCACAAATGAAGGTAAGTCTCTAATCTCACTCAGTGTAAGTATATACAATGCAACAAAAGATTACCGAGTTATAAAATTTTTAAACCAAATCAATATAACAAGGAAAGTGCATGTGCTCATGGGATAAAGTTTAATTCATGAAGTTATTCATAATATCAATGATTTGAGGACTAAAGGCTAATAAATTCTAAAATCGAGAACATACATCGTTGAGTTGTTAATCGAATCGGGCAATTATTGAAATTATCATCGAAAACAAAGGCAAAATGCCCAACCAAGGAGTAAAAATAAAGAAAACAAAGGCAAAATGCCCAACAAAGGTCTAAAATGTGATCAAATCCAAGGACTAAACATGAAATGGATAAATATCTCATACCCCCTAACTAAAATGTTGCATTGTCCCCAATGCTGTAGACACCCTATTCTGTTACCCCTCAACTCTCCTTAGGTCCCTAGCACCCCCCTTCATCACTATAAACCCAGGTCACGTCCCGAGTACTGACTTGGAAGCCATCAGGCACCCCTCGACTCAGTTTGACCCAAAAGTCAAACTCCTCGTCTCGGCCGAGACTCAATGAATCTTTGAAGGGCACTGAATACCCTTTCCAACGGTTCACCCCGTACACGTTTTCGACTTACCATGAGGACGAACGTGCCATTTGCGTCCAAAACCTGACCCAGAGGCCATCGGGCACCCCCCGGCTCAGTTTGACCCAAAAGTCAAACTCCTCGTCTCGACTGAGACTCAATGAATCTTCAAAGAGAACTGAATACCCTTTCCAACGGTCTGCCCCGTGCACGTTTCTGACCTACCATGAGGACGAACGCGCCATTTGCGTCCGAAACCTGACCCAGAGGCCACCAGGCGCTCCCGGGCTCTATTTGACCTATGTCAACTCTTCATCTTGACCGAGGCTGAATGAATATTCGAAGGGCACTGAATACCCTTTCCAACGATTCGTCCCGTGCGCAATTCTGACTTTCCATGCGGACGAACGATCCGTTTGACTCCGGGAAGCCACCGAGCGCTTCTCGGTCCTGGTTGACCAAAGTCAACTCTCCAAACTAGGTCAAACTCTTTGGAATGTAGAAGTACATCTCCTAACCTTTCCAATGGTAATCCCCGTGCACAATTCGGACTTACCATGCGGACGAACGATCCGTTTGCGTTCGCACGATTCCCCGTCCAATGGACCGACAAACGCTTCCGAGCCATATTTGACCCAAATTCAACTCCCGAACTCGGGAGTGGTCCAAAGTAATTTTGAAGGTCTCTGAATTACCTTTCTAACGGTACGTCTCGTGCACAATTCTGACCAACGATTCGCCCTTGGCGGCCAATTTTCAGGAAAAGCCTGAGGCACACTGCCAAATGGCAGGTCCTAGATCCTGCCTATCGGCACCTGCTGATAGGCAGTGCCATGACAGGGCCGATCGGCAGTCCCCTGGGGCTATAAAAGGAGGCTTTGGCCTCATTTGCAAAGGGAGCCCAAATCTGATAGAAATCTCTCTGAAAGAATCCCAGAAACCTCTCTCGAAGGCAGTGTGATTTCAACTCTCAAATCCCTTTTTCACCTCCACTTTCCATCATCTTTTTCATCAAACTTGGTGAATTAACCACTCTCCATCATCATCCAAGTGCAAGGGCTGCTCTCCAACATCCAAAATCAAGCTCAAGATCTTCGAGAAGGTCCAACTTCCTCAACTTTCTCTTGAATTCTCTTAAATTCTCAATAACTTGTTTTTTTATTATTTATCACTTTTTATCATCTCATATCACACATCCTAATATACGTTTTTACCTAGTATTATTGCACATCTCTTATTTTCATATAAATAAAAACCCAAAAAATAAGAAAAAGAGGGTTTGCTCATAAATTCCAAATAGGGATTCTCACACTTCTTTCCACACTTTTCTCATTACTAAAACACCTTTTCTACACACACACACACACTTACAAATAAGAGATCCCACATTTGAATTTATGGGATAAACCCCACCCCTTTGCTTTGTATGCGAACTACGTGAACTTTGATGCCTTTATAGGCTACGTAGGCGTCTCGGGGTAAAACCGAGACTCGAGTCCTTTCTCTCACTTTTTCTCTCATTGCCTAATTTCTCTAAATCCATTTTTCTTATATATATCCTTAGTCTTAGTGACCCATTACTCCATGTGCGTTATCATTCCCTTATAGCGATCAACGTAGGGGTAACCGCATAAATCTTATTTTTCTAATATTACTTTTATATCTTCCTATGGATGACTCGCTTTATCTTGTCCATGATACAAGCCGAGGATTCCTACCTCCATTCTATATATACACATGCACACATCTCACGGGGGGAAACATAAAGGAAAATAGCAAATATCCATGAGAGACTGAAAGGGCGGAATGGGTGCCTAACACCTTCCCATTTCGTAACTAAGCCTCCGAACCCTTTTCGAATCATTTTGGTTTCACACGCACCAGTATGTCTTTGGATGCCATCCTTCGGGGTGGATTCCTCTTTTTCTTTTGTCTGTTGTGAGTAAAATGGACTGGCGAATCTGAATCTCTCTACATTTTCACACCTCCCAAAATCGACGCCGGCCGAAGCGCTCTCCCGAAAGGGGACGCGCGGGACCCGAAGGATTCCTCCTCCCTCCGCGACGGGGATCGGCGGGGATGGCCACAAATACGTCCATCAATAACACAGCATAAAGATAGGAAAAGAATGATATTACCCAAAATTGGAGAGATCTCCATAAGCACAAGTCCAAATGAATCTACAAAATAAGTTAGTACTAAGCAATGAAAAAATATTTACGAAAATATTAAGTTAAAAGAAATTATGTCGTAAGTTATAATAATATAGAGGGGCTGGAGTGCAAATACTTCATAAATTGATGGTGAACATTTGATTTTATAAACTAGAAGGTCACACACATCAAAATCCAATAAACGACCACAAACTACATCACTATTTCTCATTTCATAAGTTTAATACAAAACAACTTAATACATTACAACTAATAAAAATAAAGAAATATAAATAAAAAGGAAAATACAAAATAATAACCGAACAAAAAAAAATACAAAAAATGACCCCATAATAGCAGCCTAGTGGACGGAACCACTAGGATTATAGGGACTTTGAAAATGTGGAGGGAGAGGCGCATCCGGACCATGCTGCTGCATATATAAGTCTATCATCTGCAACATGCGAAACTCCTACTAGCGCTCTGCTCTATCCTATCTCTGCTCGGCCCTCTGCTGCTCTAGGTGCGACTCAAAAGTAGCCCACTTAACCTGTGTCTCCTCCCACCTCTGTTCATATAGTGCCGCATACGCCTCAAAGCAGGAGTCAAAATATGTGGGTGGCACCTGAGAACGCTTCCTCTGCTCCATACCTAGGATCTTAGCCTCCTCCTCAGCCTTGTCAGTAGCCTCTATCCTCTGTCTCTTAGAACCCGGCTGCCCCCAAGGGTGGCCCAACATCTTCGAGATGTTATCCTTGTTTAGAAGATTTAGTGGGACACACTTGCGGTCATATTCAAATTCAGGGTAGCCGTGTGATAAACATATCTGTGTGATGAGGGAGGGAAATGGGAGGGAAAAAGTACGAGCCCTCTCCTTTGAAGTGGCATACATCATGTCTAAAAAAATGTTGGGCAAACTAATTTTGCCCAAATTATTGACGAGTGCGTAGACAAATGCAGTGTGCTTATGGCGCACCTCTGATCGGTTGCTTGTAACCATAAAAGAGTGCACATTGAGGTAATGAAGTAATCTCTGAAAATCATCCATTATGGCCGAGCGAAAAGCCTTTTTATTAGTCCATACCTGACTAGGTGAAAGTGCTTGGATTAATGTGGTGAGACCGAATAGCTCCCCATCTAAAAAATTAACTGACTATTTAGGGTCTGGAACACCCATAAATCTTGCTAAATCCGAATGGCTGAGCTGAATCCAAACCCCCCGAACCATGGCCTCATAAGTATTCGACCTCCCTTTCACAACTATAAATTTTGCATAAAATATACAAACCAACTCCTCATTAATGCGCCCATTTGTAGCAAGAAAGGGCACCCAATTGTGCGCGCAGGATAACACGCGCAACCTCAGGCAAATCCTCAAAGTTCCAAGCATAGTGGTAGGCCAATGGCCTATTTGGCGTCTGAAAGTTGGCTTAGAACCAGTCACGTTCCTGTTCGTAATGGAAACCATCAAAGCCCCGGATGGCCACGCACCTAGTAGAATCATATTTCCTTACCTCGACAATTTCAACCTACAAAACAATAATTAGGCAAGACAAATAGAATTATAAGCGCAATTAAAGGCTAGTTAGTGAGCTAGTTGAAATGATGTGTGCAAGTGCGTGAATCCGTGTGAAAATATCCCACATTGTGACCAAAAGTGTCGAAGTACGACAACGAGTGAAAATTACCCAAGTGTACGCTAAAAAATGGATTGAAAAATTAGTTTAGGCATTTTAGCGAACACTTGGCATGCACAATGTGGAATAAGGGTTCGTGAGGACCATTGAACCAACAAACAAGCCCCATTCATGAACAAACACATTTAGCAAGCAACAATAAGTGTTCATGAATGGATAAAATTTAACATTCAAGCACAAACAATTGTTGGAACAATACAATTGGAGAAAACTCAACAAAAACCCAAAATCTGTCAAAACATGCTTAAATGGTGGAAACATGACAAATAATCAACACAACATCAAAAATACATGTTAAATGGAATAATTTATGCCTGATTTGTGGAGAAAAGGGTTGATTTGAGTTGAGGAAGGGTGAGGGCATGGAAATAGGGGAAGGGAGAGTGTAGGGTGAAAGGAGAGAAAAGAGAAGAGAAATAAGAAAAGATGGGGGCGCCAGATATAACTGCTCGATCGATCGATCGACGCCAGGTTTCGATTGATCGATCCCCCTTAAAAAATTTCTCTGCATTACTGTTCTTCAAAATGGGGAAAAATGGGATTAAGGATTAAGGGGAGGGGTATATATATATATATATATATATATATATATATATATATATATATATATATATATATATATATATATATATATATATATATATAATTAGATATAAAAATATATATGTATACACATACTAAAAATAATATATAACCAATAAAAATAATAATTATACATATATGTGCATACAAAACAAAAATAATTAATATATACACTACAATAAAAATATATGTGCGAAATTTACAATGAGCGACACACACACACATAGACAAATAAAAATAAAATATAACAAAATAACAAAAACAAACAAATGAAACTAAGTGAGTATGAGTGTGTGCAAAATGAAGAAAATCTTTTTGTGAGTAAACTCATTTTTCAGTTATTGTTACAACCGCATGTCCGGAACGCACAATCTCTGCAAATTCAAGTTCATTGAACCGACAAAAAATGTTAGAACCAAGCATTCCGAAAAGAAATAACAACAACTTAACTAATAACACTAGACAAAGTTGAAAAGAAATAATAACTTAAAGAAAGGAAAAAGCAAATTATGTACAACCTACGTTTTGGACTTCTAATTAACTATATACTAAAAGTCTAAATATTTGAGGGTCTATCCAAAATATAATTTGAATTTGAAGGATCAATAATAGTACCTACCTAACATGTATGCCTCCCGAAAAATGATAATTCTGTTTGAACAATGGAAGGCATGTGCAAGGCGTAAAAATTGAATCATCGCCAATTTGAAATTTAGGAAGGACGATGGGGGATTCGGATAATAAGGGGGAAAGGTACACTTGGGTTCCAAAAATAACTGAATTTCCTCCCAAATATTTTTCAATTGGAATGAGAGGTGGTGCACAAGGAGGCAAAGATGCCATTAAGGAAGGCGAATCGAGCAAGTACTCCTCATCGGTGAAAAGGTTTGAAACTATAAAGTTTGGAACCGATTCATAGGGTACTGGTGACGATTAGACAATATAGAATAAAGATGGGGTTGAAAGAAATACAATCTTAAGAGATGAGTTATCAGCGCTTGAAGATTGAATTTCGAAAGAAATAGGGTAATTTTTAATGAAACTTTCTACTTTGAGAATCAAGGAAGAAGCCATTTCACTGCAAATGGATACTACGTTCATTTCTTCCTCATTTTCATTCACAATTTTACCATGGGCCAAGTGAGGGATGGTTTGTTCCAAAGTAGGCAAAAATTCCTCATTTCGTTCAAAATATTCCTTGACTTCAAAAGTCTCAGAAGAAAAATCGTCGTCGAATTCAAATAATAAATCCAACTCATGCTCCCAACAACGTTTTTGTTCTCGATAACAGTTTACAAGTTTCTCGTTCTCAACCATGCGCAAGCCCTTACCGAAAGTCATGGGGCGAGGAGCAGATTCTTGCAAATGAGAACTTTGAAAGTTATCATCGGAACGACTATCAAAATCATTAACATAAGAATTTTGACAGCTATTGCAATCTGTTTCAAAATTCTTATCAGAAGGATCTTGCGACCCCAAATCGAAATGATCGTTCCTAAAATATCCGTAATCCATATCTTGACTTTCGTAATACTCACCCAAAGTCATTTTAGATATTTCAATTTTTTGGGTTTGTAAGTATTGACCAAAAGTCATAGGTTTACGGGGATTTTCAGAATTATCATTAGGATTTCGAGAAAAATTGGAGTAAGACATGCTTATCCCAACAAAGGCTCGAGATGGCTATTTCCACAAAGATGATGTGCGGCCGAAAAAATTCAAGCGTTTCTTAGCTCAAATGTGCAAATCCTGCAAAAAAGGTTAAAATAAAAAATATAAATACAAAAGACAAATACGACAAAATAATAAGATAATTACAATCTATAACAAAACAGTCCCCGGTAATAGCGCTATTTGATTGGCTGGCTTTCGCCGTGGCGCGAGAGTCACCTACGCGCCGATCATTTTATTTTCAACTCACCAATTCTATACAAAAAACTAAACTTATGACTACACTAAAAAGGGAGTATAACGGCCAAGTCCGGGTATCGAATCCATAGGGAATGTTCGACAAATTTTAATCAGTTTATTATTTCAGGAATAGAATTGTAAAAGGTGATAGGGTGTTATGGTTACAATGGAAAAGAGAGAAGTTAAGTCTACACAAAAGTAAAGTGAGGATCGGGATCGCATCTGCCACACGGATCGAAATAACTACTAATCAGAAGTCCGGCTCGAAATCTATTCAACCGAGCATTTTAATTAAGCATAAACTTCACGCAAAAAGGAATTTAACACAAAGTTGTTTGAATAAACATTTAATAAAAAATGGTCACCTACGGATTAAATTCGGATTGTCGCTATAAACACTAAAGTTGCATGAAAAATAAAGTTGAATGCATAACAATCCAATTTTAATACACGCGGTTTCAATTAAATGCAATCTATACGAAATCTAGTTTTCGGAGCTCGAGGCCCGTTAATGGCGGAACACAACCCCGAACTTATTTATCTAGGGTCACGACATGGAAATAAACTAAATTACACAAATTAAAGTAATAAATGAATAACTACAATTGATTAACAAGGCATGAAATTAAACTACAAAGCAAGGAATGGAGGAAAAATAACTATATTAATGGAGAGGATGATGAATGGTATAACTTACAAACCCAAATGGATGTCACCCCAAAGAGAAATGAAGATGAGCTCTCAATACCCAAACCCTAAGCTAAAATATCTCTTAAAACTAAGTATATCATTTATTACAACAAATATCTCTTATATAGTAAGTTGGGGAAAAGAAAAGAAGAAAGAAATGAAAAGGAAGAAAGTGCTGTAAAAAACAGGGGATCGATTGATCGAACCCAAAGGTCGATCGATCGATGGTTTAGAAAAATGAACACTGTCTTCGAAGTACGGAAAAATTTGAGGAGTCGATCGATCAACTTATTTTGTCGATCGATCGATCCATCAGTTTCAGCTAAGCTGCATTCTCCCCTGTTTTGATTCCTTTGTAATTATCTTCCGCTCAAAGTCTCGTAACTTCTTCGTTAGGGATCGGATTCGCACATCGGTTGGGGCCACGCGAAGCTCGCTCAGAGGGATACAAATTTCGTGGAGACATTGGGCTAGGTTCCTATTTTTTAAATGACTAAATTGACCTTCAACGTGAAAAATTGTACAAAATTACACTAGAATGCGTCCGAACTTCATACTAAGCATCCAAATACCTATAAAAGCTCAATTAATCCCTGGAAAACATATATCTATAAAAATCCAAGGTTGTCTGGTTAATGAGCATAAATATAGGGATTAAGATACCCGAGGGGGCTAATAACGCGTAGGTTAGCGGGTGAATTACGCAATGTTTGCGTCATATTAATTTTGTCTTTGAGTGCCAAAATGTCAGAGCTTGATGCTCCCTTAGGGAAATTCTTATGCCTAAGGTTTCTTCGATATGTTCAGAGTTGTTCAGTAACTTAATAAAGCACCTTATTTTTTGAGTTAGGCAAAAATAAAAACTGTTTGCTGAGTTGCTCGTAGATGTCATCTTTAATAGATTTATCTACGAGGTTCCAATTGCTAGATCCTTCCACTCCCACATTCATTTTTGCCAAGGATAAACACTGGGCTTTAAACTGTTGAACATGATTC
This sequence comes from Sambucus nigra, assembly GCA_949130495.1. Lineage (NCBI taxonomy): Eukaryota > Viridiplantae > Streptophyta > Magnoliopsida > Dipsacales > Adoxaceae > Sambucus > Sambucus nigra. The sequence continues at coordinate 179,115,472 of OX422219.1, forward strand.
TTATCCCCCGTGGGGGTGTTTCCAAAAAAAGAGAACCTAATAGGCGTCTTCTCAACTGACCCGACAGTTTTAGGAGCGTTGGGTGTGTCTGTTGAATTAGTGGGAATACCTTTCCTACTGCAACTCGGAGTAGGGGAGTGAACAATTTGTGGAGTATGGGAGTGAACATTTGGTGGACTTGAGTATATCTCACCAATTGGTGATGAGAATTCTCCTTGTGGTTGTTGGTTGGAGCGTTGCTTCCATTATCGCCCGATATTATCTACAAAAATAATAAAAGTTAAATGTGTGTCTATAATACTAGATGCATAATTTCCAAGTTCAATATGAAAATATTAATTACAAAATAAATTTTTTGACCATATATTATAATCTACCTATTCATGGTAAGACTTTAACAAAAGTTCAATGTGTCTGATCTCCATCTATTATGGATTTGTTTTTAAAAATCTATGAATTTTTGCACGTGGCCAATTAGGAGGAAGCGTATCTATAATAAATGCATAGATGTCAGCGACATGAACTCAAAATGTCATCCTCTTCAGCCTATTGGCAAGATCGAGTTTGACGTGCATATGTCGTGAGACATGACACTCTTCGTCAATGCTCTTTGTACGTAATTCTACCCATAATGGGTGAATTTTTTTCGACCTTCTCTAACAGTGTAAGCAAGGTCAGTGATCCATCGGGATTATGTACACGATATATATATTGTACAGCTTCATCCCAACAATTTGGCAGGAAAAACAGAATACGATCGAACAAGTACTCTTGCTAGAAATGAACTCCACGATTTACAAGGTAGTTAAATTTTTCGATCTTCCTATTCCCATACCAATAAACCGGAGTTCCCACTTTATGAGGATCATTAATGAAAGAGGTACCAGTGCGTACCAATTACAATCTTTTATACTCTTCTTGCCATCGATTATTATCGTGACTCATTTTTCCTGAGAAAAATTAACGAGGGCGTGAATATGATTCCTATAAATAATGGATCTAATGAATCATTAGCTAGTTATTTTGTACGAGGGTGTAGATATGATTCCTATAAATAATGGATCTAATGAATCATCAATCGTTCATTTATTATGTTTTGAATACCTACTTTTGTCATTTAAGCCAATAATTCGTAAATTAACCCTTATGTTTGGTATTTTTTTAATGGAGAGGTATTTTTTTTAATGGTCTGGTATTTTTTTTAATGGAGAGGTATTTTTTTATATTTCAGTCCCAAACTTAAACCAGCAATATCCATTTAATTAAAATTTTCCCTAGTTTGGAAATTAAACCAACAATATCCATAAAATTAAAATTTGTCCTAGTTTGAAACTTAAACCAACAATATCCATTAAATTAAAATTTGCCCTAGTTTGTAACTTAAACCGAAATTAGTCATATATATGTTTTTTTCTAGATTACACGCACAATACACACAATGATAATGTATACACACCTACGTACACAATACACACACGTATACACACACACGGAGAGAAATACACACACATATACACAAAAATACACACACGTATACACACACACACATACATAAATACACAAACAAAATGAAATAAATAACAAGCGTTTCGAAATACACACACGTATATACACACACACATAATGATACACACACGTATACACATAGAAATACACACATGTATACGCACACATAGAAATACACACACATAAATAAATAAATAAATAACAAGGGTTTGGAAATAACTAACAAGAGAAGATTGAGATTACCTTTGAGATTAAGAGAATGAGAGAGCCGAAATCGTCGGAGAGAGGGAGGTAAACCAAGGGTTCGGAAAATTTTGAGGGAAATAAAAAACTGTTATGTGATTTTTAAGTATAAAGACACTGGTCCAGACCCTAAGCAGTGACCAAATGATGTGACTCCTTTATTTTTAACACGTCAGCGTGGAAATAAGACCATAGTCACGGTCGAAAGTCGTGAATCACTTCTAAGAATGGTCACGGTCCTAAGCCCTGACTATATTGGTGTGTGTTTATGTTTGTGGTCACAGCTATGAGCCATGACCCCATCCATGACCACATTGGAGGGAAACTTGACACCATAATGGTCACGATTGGGTCATAGTTGTCACCCGTGACCCATGCGAGTCCCAGCCAAAGGCCGTGACCACCTACAAGACTATCCATGACCACACTGAGTCTTGGAATTAGGCATGCTCATTTTGGATATGGTCACGGGTTTGGGCCATGACCCCTTTTCCGTAACCATTTCCGGTATTTGGTGTAGTGGATGTTTTTATTTGCATATGCATAGTTAATAAACCGTCAATCCCATTAATTTATTCTTTCGAACACCGGTTGTGTAAATAAATTCGACTCTTATCGATGGTTTCCATCTTTGAATCTAAAAAAATGGTAGTAAATTTATATTTCATAATATAAATAAGAGAAAATCTTCATAATGTCTTTGCAAAATGATGAAAAGATAAAGAGATTAATAATGACAAACATAAATTCCTAAAGAGATTGGCATATAAAGGGGGAACAATCCATAAAAATAACAATATAATTCAACACATCAATTTAAGTATTAATATGGCTAACTAAATTGAACAATTCAAATTTGAAATATTGAAGTACTAATGCATGCATGATAATAAAGGTATCAAATAAGAAGTCACATAATCAACTAATTAACATCAACATCACTAAACATTTACACATTAAAAAACTCACAAGGCATATACCCATTTTCACCCTCGTTTGAATAAGTATGCCTATTTTCTTCTTCATGTGGCACAAACTCGTCATCGTCACTGATAATTTTTTTTTTACTCTTTGAATCACTTTATTATTTTATTTTCATCTTTGTTTTGAATTTCCAAATACAATTTATGATTCTCAATTCTTTCAATTTTGCCATATTCTCTTCTATTCTCTTCCTCTTTTGTTTCTCTCACTCCTTCAATGTCGCATACATTTTCTGAAAGATATGTAATTAGAACGATTGAGACTCATACAATTTATTTAACATGTTAATTTCATTTCCATACTTGCGGCCAAAGTAGTTGTATGAATTTAAAGAATTTTTATCCTTTCATTTAGCTTTGTAGTAATAGGACTCCATATCATTTGAGTTCCACAAATAGGACACTCAATATTTAACTTACAAAAATAATCCCTATTTTAATAACATAAGCCTAATCGGGAAAAAAAATGAAGCACGAGATCACCTTTACAAACTAAACACACAGTTGTTTAACTTAAAAAAAAGAGGGACTATTTTTATAAGTCAAAAGTTAGGTGTCTTATTTGTGTTAGTCTCAATCATATTGCAGACAATTATAAAAATCTTGCATTTTATGTAATAGATTGAATTAAAATTTGGTTTTCAAATAATAAATTGATCTTAATTAAAATTTTCTCAGAATGATATCAACAATCGTATTTTTCAAAGTGAAACTAAATACACCAAACTAAATATTCATTCATTGTTAAGATTATTCTATTCGAACCAACCACAACTTTAAATAAAAAACCTAATCGAGATCGCGTCATATTCGAACTAATTAATAAGGTCATTTAAACTTTAATACAATAATAATTGTATTTTAGACTCGAATTCATTCTATTTTAAAGTTGGACTTTCCTAATATCATTAGAAAAACTATTAAGTTTAATGGCCACATTGCATTTTGAATTAAAAGAATTAAAAAAGTTATTAAATTGAAAGAAATTCAAATCTAAATAGAAAAGGAATTTTAAGTTAAAAATTATTCAAAGATCTCTAAAAACTAAAAATAGAAACTAAGAAAGGAACTTCATTCTTAGAAACACATAAAAAAGGAAAATAAGATCTACCAATCAAAACTTTACATCAAAACCTTAATCAATAGTTCTGCAAATCTCAAATACATAAAAAAAAACACATTAATGGTTTTAGAGAAGAACAATTTTAGAATATTTGAATAATTGGTTCATACATTTAAGAATTTCTTTAAAAATAAAATGAAAGCCTATTATAGAATCATTAATCCAACATGAACCATAATTCTATATCATATCAAACACCAGAGATCTGCATATTAGGCCACATTGAAAACTACCAAAAAATTGAAATCAACAAATAATCATAAATAAATAACAATAATTTATTTATTGTTTTCCTCAACAAAAAAACTAAAGATGAAAAATTATCTACAATTTGAAAGACATAATAACAAATTAAGCTTTAGAGATATAGGGGTTACTGCTGCAGATTATTGAAGAGTTTCACAAATCGAAAACATATTAAATGTATATATTGAAGATATACATAAACATATTGAAGATTACCTTAACAACTGGAATTGTAAAAGAGAGAGAAAAAGGTCGGAGGTGGGGGGTGGGGAATGACGGAGGAGAAGAAGGCCCGGGGGGGTTGGGGTTCGGGGGGAGAATGACGGAGTAGAAAAAGTCGGGGGCGGAGGAAAAGAAGGGCGGAGGTGGGGGGGGGGGGGGAGGCGTCTAGATTGTAGGATTGGCCAATAGGGTTGGGTTTCGGCGATGGAGGGTAAAGTGCTAAAGTGACTCTTTTTATTTTGGGTGGAAGGTAAAGTGTTTAGAGTGGGAGATGAAAAGTTTTAATAGTGGGACCTAGTTTTATAGCCATCTTATTCGGTATATCTTTTGAGACAGTAAATGTTTTATCGTCTCATTTGGTTTACTTTATAAGACGAAGACAATAAACCATGTCAAAAAGTTACCTTTTTGTAGAGGGATATAATTACCAATCTAAATAAAATAGTTTTTGAGACGACTATTTATCCCCTTCTAAAAAGGTATGTTTTAAAGACTGTATTTTGTTTGTCATAAAAAATAGGGTCTTAAAAATAACCTTTTTTTTGTAGTGTCACACAACAGTCACCCAATATATGGGGATCATTTGATACAATATAAAATCAGATCGAACCTATAACAATCAAAGTGACATTTGCGCAAGTATTCCAATCATCATAATTTTTTAGATTAAGAATCTCTGCAAACTTTGCAAATGGTGTCAAGTTGTCTGAGTCTAATTAAGACAACCCTTTGGATTAAATCTCACGAGTGGCCATGTTTAATATATTCCTGGAATGTACCGATAGAAATCCTCTATTGAACTATCGAACGAGTTCTCAAACTATCATATATGTTCTTCGATTTTGAGATAAACTACTAGGATTGCATCTCAACCATTCCGACAGTGTAATGTCTCGTGGCCTGCCCTAGTCGGATGCGGACATTAAGTCACTTGATCTCATGGGGATTTAAAATTTACACATAATTAGTGCCTCAAATGAAAGGGAATAATCTGATTGTTTTTTCTCTAGTTCCATTGACCCTCCTCATTTATGAAATCGTTTAGAAACCAATATGATTTGTCGTCATATGATCTCCCAAAGGTCCTTTACCTAACCAATTATCCCAAGAAAAATAAATGTCCCTTCTTATCGGAATCCACAGAATGTTAGTCTCTACAATATCTTTTACCTCATGCATCTTCCTCTAAGTTTTGGAGCAAATCAAAATGCTAACCTTGAAAGTCTGATTATGCCTACAATATTTTGCCTTCAGAAACTTAACCCACAGAGATTGTTGTCCTCTAAATTTCCACTAAAGATTCAAACTAAAAGCTTGCACCCACCCTTTCATGATTCTCATAACCACACCCCCGTCCTCACAAGGGTTGTAGAGCTTATCCCATTTGGTCTAATGGAGTTTATGGAGCTTATCCCATTTGGTAGAAGACGGTGGTATTTATCCAGTTGATCAAAGGTCTGACCTAAGTCAACTAGATGATCAACAGCTTTCTTGCTCTTTGTCAGCATATCATCGACATAAACTTCCATATTGCAACTGATTTGTTCGGCAAAAACCTTGTTCATCAGCCGCTGGTATGTCGCTCCTGCATTTTTCAAACCAAAAGGCATAACATTGTAACAATAAGTTCCCCTAGGGGTAATAAAAGAAGTACTTTCCCTGTCTTCAGGTTTCATTTTGATCTGGTTGTAACCAGAGTAAGCATCCATGAAGCTGAGCAGCTCGTGCCCCGAGGTAGCATCCACTAGCTGGTCAATTCTGGGCAATGGAAAGTGATCCTTTGAGCATGCCTTGTTGATATCAGTGAAATCAACACACATTCTCCATTTATTATTTTTCTTCTTTACCATCACCACATTGGCTAACCAGTCTGGATATTTCACATCTTCAATGAATTGAGCTTTCTGGAGCTTCTCGACCTGCTCTTGTATAGCTTGATTCTTCTCGGGACTAAATACTCTTCTTCTCTACTTTACAGGCTTGATCTCCTTATTCACATTGAGCTCATGACATAAGAAGTTTGGATCTATTCCTGGCATGTCTTCATGACTCCATGCAAAAGTTTTCTTCCTGTTTCGCAAGAAAGTTATCAACTCCTGTTTTATTGAGGCATCCAATGCTGAACCTATCTGGGTTATTCGTTCAGGATGATCGTCATCCAGAATAACATTTTCTGTAGATTCCACCACCTGTCCTTTTACAAGTTGGGATTCATCTCTAGGATCCAGTGTTTCAATTTTTGTACCTTCATCCACCTGGTAGGTAGTAGTCTTTTTCCTTGATTCTTCAAGCTCCTCTTGCTCGGCTGATGAATAATAGCATTCCCGAGCTACTTTTTGATCACCTTTCACAACTCCTACTCCAAAATTTGTTGGGAATTTTAAGCACTGATGTACTGTAGATGGAACTGCTTCAAACTTCTTCAAACCAACTCTTCCCATGATGATGTTGTAAGCTGATTGCACATTTTTATCCATCACAAAGAAGCGTATTCTTTCTGTTCGACAAGCAGGCCAAGTTCCAATGAATATATCCAACTTGATCGTCCCAAGTGGAAAAACTTTCTTGCCAGCAAAACCCAGGAGGGGTCTGTGATAAGGCTCCAATTGAGATAATTTTAAATTTAAACTGTCAAAGCATGAGTAGAACATGATATCTGCCGAACTACCATTATCTACCAGAACCCTTGAAATCATTACTTATTTCATCCTCATTTTGATCACCAAAGGGTCGTCGTGAGGGTAAAGAACACCTGCAAGGTCGTTTTTTGAAAAACCAATGACCAGCTTTTCTTTGTTTATCTTCCTCGGGCGATCCTCCTCAGCCAAATTTATTCGCTGAATGTACGAGCAAGCTTGAGCCTCTCCAAGGTAAGATTTTCTTTCTGCAGTAAGGTCTCCTCCTCCCGTGTCTCCTCCTGTAATGACATTACAATCAAATGACCCAAAGCGTATTAAAAATACCTCTCGTTCTGGTTGCCTTGGTTTCTTGGGAAGATCGGGGTCATCATCTGGATCATCTTCATGGTCTCTCTTCTTTTTCTCCTCTACTCGACGAGGAGATCTGGACCTCTCTCTAGTTTGGTAATTATTTCTTCTTTTACCTCCCCGATCAACATACTTTTCTAGTTTCCCTCTTCGGATGAGTGTTTCAATCTCGTTCTGAAGAGCTATGCAATTTTTGGTCATATGGCCATGATCCTTATAGAACTCGTAATATTTCTCCCTATTCCTCGTGTCAGGGTCTGACCTCAGTTTCTTTGGCCACTTTACTGCCTCATTATTCTTAATTTCTTCCAAGACATGATTAATACCCATTTTCAAAGGAGTATAATTATCGAATTTCTTCATGACTTCCCATGACGACTTATTATTCTTGGAATGTTTGTCACCACCATTGCCCTTATGCTCTTTCTTTTTAGATTTGTCGCCTTCCTCCTTGGTCTCTTTATCCATATTCTTCTTCGCAGCCATAGCCTCCTCGGCATTCATGATTTTAGCCGCTTTTGCCATCAACTCTGACATAGTTGTAGGTGGATCTTTGGCCAAGGTGTAATACAACTTGTTAGGCAACAACCCACTCATCAAGGCGGTGATTACTGTCTTCTATTCATAATCTACGACTTCCAGCTTCTCGTTATTGAAACGAGTTATGTAATCTCTAGTACTCTCACCAGATTTTTGTCTAACACTTAACAAGTGTGCTACTCGTTTTACTGGTTTTACTCCAAAATAGAAATTGCCAATGAACAACTCGGCCAACTGAAAGAAAGTTGAAATCTTACCCCGAGGAAGATTGTTGTACCATATCTGGGCATATCCAGTAAGAGTTCCTGAGAATGCTCTGCATCTCATCTCGTCAGGGACAGCATAGATGTCGGCAGCAGCTTAATACTGCTCTATGTGCAGAACATGATCTGTCTTTCCATCGTATTTGGGGGTCACCACAGGTGCTTTAAACTTTGACGGTGTAGGAAAATCCACAATAGCCTTGACAAAAGGTGTCCCTTGAACAAAAGTTCATTGTAGGGGATTCTTCGCCTTAGCCATTTCTCCCAATCTATCTTCCAACCGCTGAATGGACCCTTTTCATGCATCATTTCCTTCCTCGGGCTTATTAGTTCGAGCAATTGATTGTTCTGAAGTGGCCTCTTGAGATCTATCTTGACGAGCAACTGGTCGTGATTGCGCTGATCCTTCTCTTAGATCTGATGGTTGTCGAAAACTCCTCGACATGGTCTTAGGCGGACTCCTATTCCTCCTAGGACCTAATCGGCTGAAAGAAGATACCCTGCTCAATCTCTCCAAGGCACTGGGTCTCTCTGGAGAGAGAGTGATACGTTTCTCAGTATCTGTAGCCCGCATTAACGAAGTTCGCCCAGGTTGATAAGAGAAATCATCAGATTCCTCATTACGATACGCATCTGTACGCCTGGATCGTGAAGAAAGTACATAAGTTTGCCTCTGACCACTTCGCTGTCCCGAATGTGCAGGTGCACTGCCATGAAGGGTTTGTATGAGTTGTCGCATTGTCTCTTGCATGGCGGTTTGTCCTTGAGCCAGATTCGTCATAATTCCAGCCAAATCTGGAGGTGCAAAAGGATTTGGAAGATTTCCATCGTTTCGATTGCTAGATTCCGGATTATCTGCCATTAATGATGAATGATTTTTGGTGAAAAATGATAATAACAATCGTTCCCACAGACGGCGCCAATCTGTTGATGTAAAAAAATTAGATTACTCTAATAATTCAATCACAGATAAATAAATGAGACAAAGAATTTTAAAGTGATGTAAAAGATTAGATTACTCTAATAATTCAATCACAGATAAATAAATGAGACAAAATATTTTAAAGTGGTTCAGCCTTATATGAATGGCCTACGTCCACTGTTATGTTATTGCTGAGTGTTTGGGAATTCTCGATTACAAGTTCTACCAAGAAGTTCCTCCCCTTACAATGAGGATTGTACCACGTATTTATAACCATGAGGCTGTCATTTGAAAGGATAATACATTTAATGATATACGTATGAAAGGGTAATACATTTAATGCCCTCTTTGCGTGTGCGTATGAATGATTAGCATTCAATGAATAGTTGAACTGCTGATTATCTGGCAATCAATGCTGTGGCCGAGATGCAGCTCGGACCGCCTTAGTTGCTCGTCATTCAGGAGTTCCTCAGAGCGTTGGTGTTCCTCGGTGTGTGTAGGACTTGGTTGGGGAAATAGACTTCCTCGTTGCTATTGTGCCACGTAGATCAACACGTGTCTTCTTATTATTCGTCTATATCAGCATATTAATTTTGGTATCAACAGAATCCCCCAATGTTTCATATTTCGAACTTTGAGAAGTATGAAACCTTCTTTCTCGGTATATGGCAATATTAAATGACCTTCCTGATTTTTAGGAGCATTTCCAAATTCGCAGAATCCGCCTTTTTGAATTTTTATAAACGCTTCGAACTTCGCACACTTTTTGTCCTTTTAGCCGCCGGTAGCGTAATAGTTTCTTTTTTGTAATCATTTCTTTCGCTGTTTCCCAAGGCAAAGTATTTAAGCTTCATAGGCAATCCCACCGTCTTCTACCTTTTCCAATTTCTGCTTTCGAATTTTCCATAGTCTTTCTCTCTCTTGTGCGTTCATCCTTTTCTTCGTTCGTAGTCAACAGATCTCCCTTCTTCCTGTAAGATCTTCTTCCTTCTTCTTCATTTCTTTTATTCACCATGGTTTATGTTATTGAATCTCTTGAGAAATTACGTTTTGATTTTTCTATTCCATCTTGGGTAACTCTGGAGGATCTTTCTGAGCCTTCAAATTATTTTCGTTTGGCTGAGGGACATTGGTTCCCCAGCCTCTTTATTGCTGAATGTGGATTTTCTTTTCCACCAAACCCTTTGTGCTTAAAGTACTGTCATTATTTCGATGTTGTTCCTGCAAAAATAGCCCCTAACACGTGGAGAATAGTTAATGGGGTGTATAGGTTAAATCAAACTCATGGAACCCGTATAGGAATTCCTGAGATTATGTACTGTTATAGATGGGCTGTTCTAGATAATGTTTATTATTTAAAAACTAGATTTTTGAATAGGGCTTTAGTAGTCAACCTCCCTGATGCTGATAGGGATTATTTTGAACATGGGATAGTTATAAAAAATTGGCAACATGCCCCTTTGGTTGGAGATGAAGTATATGAAGGTCTCAGATGCCCTCCATATGGCAATGGGATAGGTTATTTTCATTTTATTTTATTTCTGAAATTATGATTTCATTATGTTTGAATAAATGTGTGGTTGACAATTTCAATATGTATTTGTTTGCAGTTGACAGCAAAAGAAAGACTCCAAAAGAAACAGAAGTTAATATTAAGCATTTGAAACATATCTGGAGTTTGCATCAGAAAGTTGCAGACGACCACATCAGGTCTGCTTCATACTTGTTGCAGTACAGGAGCTATACATCATCTTTTACTGCTCGTCCTGTGGTCAGCACTAGTGATCCAGTGCTAGTTCCTGAGGATTCTTCTCCAGAATCTCACATTCCTCTGAGTCAGAAAATGGGCAAAAGAAGAGTTCCTGTTATCTTTGAGGAGACTACCTCTGCTGGAGATGGAAAAAGAAACAAGTCTGACGTCCCAAAAGGGACAAAGAAAGTTGATGTTGCCCCTTCTGTTGCTCCTCAAAAGGCTGCCGAGAAGCCCCCAGTGGCTTCGAGCAAGAAGGATGCACCTGTGGAAGTGATCACCATCTCCCCAACCAAAAGTTCTTCTTTGGTTGAGACTGTTGAAATGCCACCGAGGAGACTAAAGAAATCCTCCTCGGTCAACTTGGCTGAAACCATCCCCTAGCTCCCAGTTAGTGGAGCTGGTGTTCCAACTATTATTCCTCTGAGCTCTGCTATGAGCTCGGTGAAGACTTGGACCATTCCTGAAGTCCAAGGAATTGAGGAGAATATGTCTAGGGATATGCTTACATCCCTGGATACTCGTCACATTGCTTTGGTAAGTTTCTCATATTTCGAATTTTCTTTCTTTCCATCAATACATATATCTCTGTGCTGACTTATCATTATCTCTTTTCTCAGCTGGTGAGTTGTTTTAACACCATTGTGAAGAAAGATGAAGCGATCAAGGCTTCTAGCTCCTCGTCCAGAGTGGAGGATGCTTTATCGGGTTTGGCCAAAGCTTTGAAGGACTCCCGTCAAAATTATGACGAGGATAAGGGTAATTGGGAGAAAAAGTTGGCTGCAGTTGAGGCAGAGAAGGTGCAGCTCGCTGAAGTTTCCAAGGGTTTGGAAAATAAAGTGAATGACTTGGAGAAAGAGAACAAGAAGTATGCCGAGAAGCTCACGAACTTTGGGGAGCTTGAAAATAAGTTTAAATTAGCTGAAGAAGAGCTAACCCTTATGCGAGAAGTAAATCGCCAGAAGGAGGAGGTGGAAGCTAAGTTGAAAGCCACCGAGGATCTTCAATCCGAGAAGCTCTCCTCTGAGAAAATAAAAAGAAAAGTGGTGCTGAAAAAATCTTTCCGCATTGGTTGGGATAAAGGGTGGAATAGGGGGTAGCAGCCATGATGGCCCAAGTGCAGTATGGGAGTTTGAAATACTTCCGAGATGGTTGGTTGGCTGCCCTGCAAGAATTGAAGGTTAATGAGGACTCAAAATTGTTTCAACAGCATCTCCCTGGTCCTCCTCCAGCCATTGAAGATGAAGAAGATGACGAAGCTGCCTCTGAAGAATCTTCAATGGTAGTGGGTGATCCAATCCTTTCTCAACCTGCCGACGAGGAGCTTTCATCTCTGCCTGCTCCTCCTGAACAAGTTCCAGTTCTAGCCGACCAACTCACTGTTCCCACCGAGCAACCGAGCTTCTCGTCCCAGCCTCCCAAGAAAGTCTTGGGAGACAAAGAAAAGGTGTGAAGTTATTCGGTATTCTCTTTCTATTTTTCTTTTTTGTTAAGTGTAACCAAGATCTTTGTAACTCTGTACTATGATCTAATAAAATTTGAGTTCTTTCCATACGATTGTCTCTTGTCTATCTGTACTCTGCTCTGATCTTCTTTTTGATGATTACTTTTTCTTTCTCTGCTAGTTTCTGGCCAGGATGGATATGCTATCTGCTAATGATACAAAGCTGATGCAACAATGTCATGAATATTATAAGGCTGGTCACACAGACCTAAGTGCATAAGAAGTTACCGACATCCTTGGTCAGGATGCTTCAGACCAAGCAGTGGAGGCATATCAATACTTGAAGTGTCTTCTTGATCATGTTGTAGCCAACAATGTGGCTTATTACGAAATGATTGAAGACTTGCAAGGTACTCTCGATGAACTTCAGCAGCAGTATAAAGAGTCTTCAGCTCTTTTGCATGATGGGTATGAGAAGAAACTCAAATAACTTGGTGAAAAAGGCTATGACAAGATGCTTGCTGGCTATGAAGTGAGAGAGAAAACATTGAAAGCAGATGTTGAGGGGCACAGGAAAATCGCTGAGCTATTGGAACAAGAAAACAACAATCTGCAAAAAGAACTAGCTCAGCTGAGGTCTGCTGCTTCATCTTCCACTGCCTTGGTACCGGTCACCGATGAAGGATTCTCATTTTTAGAAGTGGAAAATGCCAAGTTGAGAGAAGAGTTAGAGGCTTTGAGAAGAGCTGGGCCTTCTACTGCTACTCGGGGACGAGGAAGAGTTGCTCAGAATATTATCGAGGAACAAATTACTCCACCTACTCGGGGTCGATCAAGAACTCTTCGTCGTACTGTTGAAGAAGCTCGTACTCAATCATCGTTGGAAAACCAAGCATTCCAATTGATGGCAAAAAATCAAGCCTTATCTGAATTGTCCAAGAAAGTTAGAGAACTGGAACTAGAACTCTCTGCAAAGAAATTGGTGTTGGAGACTAATGAACTTTTCATCCAGAGTCTTCACAATAAGCTTGATAGGTTAACATTTCAATTCCACAAACAGCCCAGGGAGTTCTAGATGGCTGGATACAACGAGGCACTATTCCATTTAGATGCTCGTATCCAGAATGCCAATAATGAGGGCTACAAACAAGGCTGGCTGAATGCTTTATGTGTGTTGAAACTCGAACAGGGACATTATTTGTGGGACTACTATGATCCCAGATTGCTCGACTTGCCTGTGCCACCGTTCAATTTGGACATGGAATGGATCCCAGCTCGTGCCATTCCTCAGAGCTTAATTGCGAAGTATCTCGGTGACTACAGTTTACACTCTCAGTTCGATGTATCTCGTCCCGAGCATCTATTGGACACACCTTCAATAATGAATGTCAGAATGCTGAAGGATTTAAACTTCATTAATTCTCCTCAGTCTTTAAATGATCCGCCTGCTGGCGAGGAACCTGTATCGAAAGCTGAAGGGAAAAAACCAATAGAATAGGAATTTTTGATGTAACAGTTAGTATACATATCCATGTAATTATCAATGTAACTTGTAATTTATTTTGAATTTTATGAAATATCTTCATTTTTGTTTGCAAATCTGTATTGCTATTGTCTTGTACTTGTCAAACACTTTATATTTGTGCTTGCATAACAATATTGTGTGGTTCATTTACCAACTTAGTAATAAAAAGTTACAAGTATCAGTAATGTTGCTCAATCACTTAATAATAAAGTAGTGAGTATAAAAATGTTGAAAATTTTTCCAACCAACCAAGGTTGTTAAGTTGTGCTTGTCGACTAACTACAGTTAGTGGGTTTTTATCCCCGACCAGCCATACTTGGTTCAGTTTGGGATATTTTCTCCTCGTCGACCAACTACAGTTAGTGGGTTTTTATCCCCGACCAACCATACTTGGTTCAGTTTGGAATATTTTATTCTTCGAGAAACTTTTATATTTTCTGGAATAATCTTACCTCCCGACCAACATAAGTTGGCATTTGAGAGCATATCTTGTTTCCTAACCAACCGAGATTGGCATTTTTAGGAGTGTTGTTCTCGCCCTTTTACCAATCGGAGTTGGTCTGAGTTCAAACTATCATGTCCACTTTCCCTTTTACCAAAATTGGTCTGAGCCAGTGTCAGCCTCCTAACCAAAGGAGTATGGTTTGTTCTCGCTCTTTTACCAACCGGAGTTGGTCTGAGCTAGTGTACGCCTCCTAACCAAAGGAGTATATTTGTTCTCGCTCTTTTACCAACCGGAGTTGGTCTGAGTTTGAACTATCATGTCCACTCGCTCTTTTACCAACCGGAGTTGGTCTGAGCTAGTGTACGCCTCCTAACCAAAGGAGTATATTTGTTCTCGCTCTTTTACCAACCGGAGTTGGTCTAAGTTTGAACTATCGTGTTGTTTTTATTGCCGAGCAGCGTAGTGTTACACACTAGTATTCCCCGAAAAACTTTCAATAAAAGGAGAGAAGATGGCGAAATATCATCGTTTTATTCATATTGATGGAACTGCTTTACATTTTACATCACTGATAATACTTGCGTAGGTGTTCCGCATTCCATGCATTCTTAAATTCCTCTCCTTCTAGAGTTGCTATTCGGTAAGTTCCTGGTCGAACAACTTCTGTAACTCGGTAAGGTCCATGCCAGTTTGCTTCCAACTTATTGTGCTTCTGAATGACCTTCTTTAGCACGTAATCTCCTTCTTTTAAGTCGCATTTCTTCACCCTCTTGTTGTAGAACAGAGCTGTTCGTCGTTGGTAAGAAGCATTTTTAATGGCTGCCTCTTCTCTAACCTCCTCGAGCATGTCCAAATCTAATCTCTTCATTAAATCGCTGACTGGGGAATTGAAATTCAGCACTCTGTGTGTTGGAAGACCCAACTCGGCAGGTATTACGGCCTCACTTCCAAATGCTAGCATATATGGTGATTCTCCAGTTGCTGCTCGGGGAGTTGTTCAGTAAGCCCACAATACTGACTGTAGCTCATTAATCCAATTAGCTTTAGCCTCACTTAACCTCTTCTTCAAACCATTTAGTAATGTTCTGTTCGTCACTTCAGTCTGCCCATTGCTTTGAGGATGGCCTGGTGCTGAATGAACCTTCAAAATGTTTGACTGATGACAATAGGCGGCAAACTCCTCGTTATCAAATTGTGTTCCATGGTTTGTGATGAAGGCATGAGGGAGACCATATCGGCAGATGATGTTCTTCCAAACGAACTGGTACACCTTCTCGTATGTCATATCAATAAGTGTCTCAGCTTCTACCCACTTAGTAAAATAATCCACTGCGACGACCAAGTACTTGAATCTTCCTCGGGTCGTTGGCAGCAGTCCAACCAAATCCATTCCCCACATGGCAAATGGCCAAGGGGAAGTTATGGGTGCCAACAATGCTTGTGGAGTTCGTCTGATGGAGGAAAAACGTTGGCATTTATCACATCTCTTCGCATAGGCTATACAATCAGCCCTCATCGTTGGCCAGTAGTATCCCTGCGTCATCACCCTTTGCAAAAGAGTCTGACCTGCTACATGGGCTCCACAGGACCCTTAATGGATCTCTTCAATCAATTCTTTCACCTCGAAGGGATGTACACATCTTTGCAAACCTGCCATAATTCCTCGTCTATACAAAACACCATTAGTTAGTACATACCGAGCAACCTTAAACTTCAATTTCTTGGCAGCGAGCTTATCCTCCGGTAATTCTCCCTCCTCAATATATGCCCTGATGGGATCCATCCAAGATGGTCCTAAATCAAGGGTAATAATATTCATCGTCAAGTCTTCATCTATGCTCCGACTTTCTAATACTTCAATTGGTATCGTTCTTCGCAGCTCGGTACGAGTAGCTGATGCTAGTCGGGCCAGTGCGTCTGCTCGTGCATTCTCCATTCTTGGTATTCTGATCAACTGAATGGCATCAAATTCTTCCAATAACTCCATCGCCTTTGCATGATACTTGACCATTAATTATCCTTTAACTGCATATGTTCCCATCATCTGATTCACAATTAATTGAGAATCACTGAATACCATCACTTGTTGTGCTGCCATAATCTTTGCTAAATTAAGACCTGCTATCACGGCCTCATACTCAGCCTCATTATTGGAAGCTTTGAATTGGAATCGTAAGGCGTATTCCATGTCAATCTCGTCTGGGGTGTTCAAAACAACCCCTGCTCCACAACCTATTGTGCAAGATGACCCATCTACATATAATCTCCATGTAGGTAACTCGTATTCAAATTTCTTATCTGACAAGGTTCCTCGGTGAAATATTTGTTGTTTCCTTTCATCCTCCCCTGATATTTTTCGCTCCTCGTCGATCATCTCTTCTCGCTCTTTTACCAACCGGAGTTGGTCTGAGCTCGAATTTGATGATCCTTCAACATCTACAAGACCTTTTACCAACTGGAGTTGGTTTGGGCTTGTGTTTGATGATCCTGTAACATCCACAGGTTGATCAGCGAGCAACTTTTGTTCCTCGGGGGTATCAGGATAACTAAACTCTGCTATAAAATCTGCTACAGCTTGCCCTTTTAATGATGATCTGGGTTCATACACAATATCATATTCACCGAGCTCTATTGCCCAGTACATCAGTCTCCCTGATTTTTCTGGCTTATGAAGGGCTTGTCTTAATGGCATGTCGGTATACACGCCGATGGTATGGGCCTGGAAATATGGCCTCATTCTTCTACTTGCCTCAATTAATGCCAATGCCAATTTTTCCAGCTTTGGGTACCTGATCTCTGCACCTCGAAAAACCTTACTTGTGTAATAAATTGGCTTCTGGACTCCATTCTCCATTCTGATCAATACCGAGCTTATTGCATTTTCTGATACTGCCAGGTACAAGTACAACTTTTCTCCCATTACTGGCCTGGACAACAATGGAGGTGCTCCCAAATATTTCTTCAAGTCTTGAAAGGCTTTTTCACATTCATCATTCCACTCGAAAGTTTTTCGAAGTGTTTTGAAGAATGGGAGGCATCTATCAGTTGCTCGAGATACAAATCTGTTGAGCGCTGCAACTCGTCCTGTAAGACTCTGCACTTCTTTCTTCGTCGTTGGAGATCGCAACCCTAAAAGAGCTTTGATCTTTTCTGGATTCACTTCAATGCCTCGTTGGTTGACGATGTACCCGAGGAACATTCCTTCTCGTACTCCAAATGTGCACTTCGTCGGGTTGAGATTCATCTGGTATTTATCCAGTTGATCAAAGGTCTGACCTAAGTCAACTAGATGATCAACATCTTTCTTGCTCTTTATCAGCATATCATCGACATAAACTTCCATATTGCAACTGATTTTTTCGGCAAAAACCTTGTTCATCAGCTGCTGGTATGTCGCTCCTGCATTTTTCAAACCAAAAGGCATAACATTGTAACAATAAGTTCCCCTAGGGGTAATAAAAGAAGTACTTTCCCTGTCTTCAGGTTTCATTTTGATCTGGTTGTAACCAGAGTAAGCATCCATGAAGCTGAGCAGCTCGTGCCCCGAGGTAGCATCCACTAGCTGGTCAATTCTGGGCAATGGAAAGTGATCCTTTGAGCATGCCTTGTTGATATCAGTGAAATCAACACACATTCTCCATTTATTATTTTTCTTCTTTACCATCACCACATTGGCTAACCAGTCTGGATATTTCACATCTTCAATGAATTGAGCTTTCTAGAGCTTCTCGACCTCCTCTTGTATAGCTTGATTCTTCTCGGGACTAAATACTCTTCTTCTCTACTTTACAGGCTTGATCTCCTTATTCACATTGAGCTCATGACATAAGAAGTTTGGATCTATTCCTGGCATGTCTTCATGACTCCATGCAAAAGTTTTCTTCCTGTTTCGCAAGAAAGTTATCAACTCCTGTTTTATTGAGGCATCCAATGCTGAACCTATCTGGGTTATTCGTTCAGGATGATCGTCGTCCAGAATAACATTTTCTGTAGATTCCACCACCTGTCCTTTTACAAGTTGGGATTCATCTCTAGGATCCAGTGTTTCAATTTTTGTACCTTCATCCACCTGGTAGGTAGTAGTCTTTTTCCTTGATTCTTCAAGCTCCTCTTGCTCGGCTGATGAATAATAGCATTCCCGAGCTACTTTTTGATCACCTTTCACAACTCCTACTCCAAAATTTATTGGGAATTTTAAGCACTGATGTACTGTAGATGGAACTGCTTCAAACTTCTTCAAACTAACTCTTCCCATGATGATGTTGTAAGCTGATTGCACATTTTTATCCATCACAAAGAAGCGTATTCTTTCTGTTCGACAAGCAGGCCAAGTTCCAATGAATATATCCAACTTGATCGTCCCAAGTGGAAAAACTTTCTTGCCAGCAAAACCCAGGAGGGGTCTGTGATAAGGCTCCAATTGAGATAATTTTAAATTTAAACTGTCAAAGCATGAGTAGAACATGATATCTTCCGAACTACCATTATCTACCAGAACCCTTGAAATCATTACTTATTTCATCCTCATTTTGATCACCAAAGGGTCGTCGTGAGGGTAAAGAACACCTGCAAGGTCGTTTTTTGAAAAACCAATGACCAGCTTTTCTTTGTTTATCTTCCTCGGGCGATCCTCCTCAGCCAAATTTATTCGCTGAATGTACGAGCAAGCTTGAGCCTCTCCAAGGTAAGCTTTTCTTTCTGCAGTAAGGTCTCCTCCTCCCATGTCTCCTCCTGTAATGACATTACAATCAAATGACCCAAAGCGTATTGAAAATACCTCTCGTTCTGGTTGCCTTGGTTTCTTGGGAAGATCGGGGTCATCATCTGGATCATCTTCATGGTCTCTCTTCTTTTTCTCCTCTGCTCGACGAGGAGATCTGGACCTCTCTTTAGTTCGGTCATTATTTCTTCTTTCACCTCCCCGGTTAACATACTTTTCTAGTTTCCCTCTTCGGATGAGTGTTTCAATCTCGTTCTGAAGAGCTATGCAATTTTTGGTCATATGGCCATGATCCTTATAGAACTCGCAATATTTCTCCCTATTCCTCGTGTCAGGGTCTGACCTCAGTTTCTTTGGGCACTTTACTTCCTCATTATTCTTAATTTCTTCCAAGACATGATTAATACCCATTTTCAAAGGAGTATAATTATCGAATTTCTTCAGGACTTCCCATGACGACTTATTATTCTTGGAATGTTTGTCACCGCCATTGCCCTTATGCTCTTTCTTCTTAGATTTGTCGCCTTCCTCCTTGGTCTCTTTATCCATATTCTTCTTCGCAGCCATAGCCTCCTCGGCATTCATGATTTTAGCCGCTTTTGCCATCAACTCTGACATAGTTGTAGGTGGATCTTTGGCCAAGGTGTAATACAACTTGTTAGGCAACAACCCACTCATCAAGGCGGTGATTGCTGTCTTCTCTTCATAATCTACGACTTCCATCTTCTCGTTATTGAAACGAGTTATGTAATCTCTAGTACTCTCACCAGATTTTTGTCTAACACTTAACAAGTGTGCTACTCGTTTTACTGGTTTTGCTCCAAAACAGAAATTGCCAATGAACAACTCGGCCAACTGAAAGAAAGTTGAAATCTTACCCCGAGGAAGATTGTTGTACCATATCTGGGCATATCCAGTAAGAGTTCCTGAGAATGCTCTGCATCTCATCTCGTCAGGGACAGCATAGATGTCGGCAGCAGCTTGATACTGCTCTATGTGCAGAACAGGATCTGTCTTTCCATCGTATTTGGGGGTCACCACAGGTGCTTTAAACTTTGACGGTGTAGGAAAATCCACAATAGCCTTGACAAAAGGTGTCCCTTGAACAAAAGTTTATTGTAGGGGATTCTTCGCCTTATCCATTTCTCCCAATCTATCTTCCAACCGCTGAATGGACCCTTTCCACGCATCATTTCCTTCCTCGGGCTTATTAGTTCGAGCAATTGATTGTTCTGAAGTGGCCTCTTGAGATCTATCTTGACGAGCAACTGGTCGTGATTGCGCTGATCCTTCTCTTAGATCTGATGGTTGTCGAAAACTCCTCGACATGGTCTTAGGCGGACTCCTATTCCTCCTAGGACCTAATCGGCTGAAAGAAGATACCCTGCTCAATCTCTCCAAGGCACTGGGTCTCTCTGGAGAGAGAGTGATACGTTGCTCAGTATCTGTAGCCCGCATTAACGAAGTTCGCCCAGGTTGATAAGAGAAATCATCAGATTCCTCATTACGATACGCATCTATACGCCTGGATCGTGAAGAAAGTACATAGGTTTGCCTCTGACCACTTCGTTGTCCCGAATGTGCAGGTGCACTGCCATGAAGGGTTTGTATGAGTTGCCGCATTGTCTCTTGCATGGCGGTTTGTCCTTGAGCCAGATTCGTCATAATTCCAGCAAAATCTGGAGGTGCAGAAGGATTTGGAAGATTTCCAACATTTCCATCGTTTCGATTGCTAGATTCCGGATTATCTGCCATTGATGATGAATGATTTTTGGTGAAAAACGATAATAACAATCGTTCCCACAGACGGTGCCAATCTGTTGATGTAAAAAAATTAGATTACTCTAACAATTCAATCACAGATAAATAAATGAGACAAAGAATTTTAAAGTGATGTAAAAAATTAGATTACTCTAATAATTCAATCACAGATAAATAAATGAGACAAAATATTTTAAAGTGGTTCAGCCTTATATGAATGGCCTACGTCCACTGTTATGTTATTGCTGAGTGTTTGGGAATTCTCGATTACAAGTTCTACCAAGAAGTTCTTCCCCTTACAATGAGGATTGTACCACGTATGTATAACCATGAGGCTGTCATTTGAAAGGATAATACATTTAATGATATACATATGAAAGGGTAATACATTTAATGCCCTCTTTGCGTGTGCGTCTGAATGATTAGCATTCAATGAATAGTTGAACTGCTGATTATCTGGCAATCAATGCTGTGGTCGAGATGTAGCTCGGACCGCCTTAGTTGCTCGTCATTCAGGAGTTCCTCGGAGCGTTGGTGTTCCTCGGAGTGTGTAGGACTTGGTCGGGGAAATAGACTTCCTCGTTGCTATTGTGCCACGTAGATCAACACGTGTCTTCTTATTATTCGTCTATATCAGCATATTAATTTTGGTATCAACAAACGGGTTTATCTCTTCCTGGTCGAAAACATATCCACCCAACACCCTTATTTCATACATCAACACTTCTATCCCTTTTGTTATGTTGTCCGATCAAAATTACTGTAACCCCAAATTCACACTCATACATATATATGAGACTCAAGTTTTACATTGATTGCATTCCAGTATCTCATGAACTAAGCAAATACCTATTTGAAATGGGGTTTTTAAAATAATTGTTTGATTATGTATGTATATATATATTGAGTCTATACTGTATATATATTAATTATAGAAACTTACTATTATTTGAAGTTGTCAGAATATCGAAAGTCTTAAATAAAAGGTTTCATCTTATGGTTGGATTATTTCTTAACAACAAACAAAATTCGTATTCAGTTATTAACTTTAGTTGTTAAAAAGTTAATAATTCTTAAATAGCCTCCAATTAATACAACAATTCATGTCTAAACGTCATGGAAAATTAATAGAAAAAAGTGAGGGAATATTCTTCATTATTTTCCTTTTATAGGACTGAATAAAAACTAAGTAACACCATAACTTAGATATAAGCTTCCTAAAGGTTTTAAACCAATTAACTACAATATGAAGAAGATTAATTGGTTGTAAAATAAGATTAATATATAATACAATTATTAACAAACATGAAATAAATTCAATAGTTGAACAAATCCTTGCAAGCTATTTATTTATTATAAAAGAATAGCCAAATAATAGATTCATTAGTGTGGAATGAAATAAGCTGAGTGCTAAGTTTGAACTCACTAAATGGGTCTATACCTTAACTATGGAATTTCAATAAATTGCTACTCTGCACTAAGCCAAAATGGCAAGAATGTACATACTATATAAATCGTATTACAAAATAAAGAATAAAATTAAATCATTTGAGCCTCAATATAGTGTTACTGCTACTTAATGGAACGATATCATATAGTCATTTATTTTGTTGAGATACAAAGCAGCTATCTAGTTTTACTAACATCAAAACAAGAAGTTCTTATTTCCGACTTCATCGATTGAACCTAATTCAAGGGGAAATTGAGATGCATCCTCAGATGGAAACACCTTGTTATGGGTTTAGAATTTGATGACTATAAATCAGAACCTCTATCCTCCGAGCGGTTCCTGACAACATTGACAAAGGAAAATCCAACCATAGATAGAGTCCATTTTGTTATAAAAATCGATTGATCCTTATCATAGCAACTGTTGTCAGTTCCATATGGTGTGGGAGGCAGTTCCGAAAATCTTGCTGTATAATGGCTTCTTTTCTCCATTTGGATGGATACTGAGAGGATATGAGGGTTTGATCGTGGACTCTATTAATGAATTCGAGTGAAGAAATGAGGGAGTGAGGTGGGATTTACGTGGGTTTGAGATATTGGTTCTGATATATATATATATATATTAAGAAAATGCCTACAATCCTATTTTATTAGATAAAGGAGAAATAGCCTCTCCTTGGTGGCCTTGCAAGGAATAGAAAACTTAAAATTATGAAATTCTTACACTTCGCATACCACATCTATCTAAATTAAATAATCTCCTAATCAACTTAGGCAACTCCATGAAATTTAGGTAAATCCATGAATCTTTGGAACCTGAAGCTATATCTGCTAGACCATTTGCCACTGAGTTATTTTGCCAAGTATACTGAATGCAGATCTGATGATAAGACATGAGTAAATCTCCTGAACAATGATTCTGAAATACCAAGGAACTAGACACCTTCCTTGAATCATATGCAAAAATGTTAGGGAATCAATTTTAATAAGGAGTATATTGAAACATATACCCAAATAAACTTTGATACTTTTAAGGGCAACCATATCAGCCTCTAAACTTGATGTATAGCCAATATATTCGTGAAAAGCCTCTACAAAGCCTCCATGACAAACCTTTGATTATTGACTATATTCCATTGTCTTTTGAATTGCCTCTACTTGATCCATATACATTTAGTTTGATTGCATTAATAGGCAGATAAAGCCATCTTATGATTATGAACACGGGTTTTTAAGAAACACTTTAATATTAAACTTTGAGATCAGTTCTTGATGATGCTTGGTTATAGGACTCTCAAACATCAAAGTTACATCCTTTATAGAAACCAACATAATTATGTTGATTATCACCACCTCAAATGTACATGCATCTCAAGGTCTAGCTAAGTTGACAATGGAGACAATCACAATGATATATGGATGAAGAGGAGGATATGAGAAAGACAAAAAACACAGAATTATAAGTGGTTCGGTCTTAATCTTATTCATTGTTCCGTTTAAATGCCCAAATTCTCAAATTATTCTATTTTTTTTTCTAAATTTTTCCCGCTTTCAATCCTTTTGCGGTAAACCCTTTCCCCCATTCTCTCTCTTCGAATCGTCCGTTTCAGGCGAGTCTGGTGTCCCTTTCTCATTCCAAAGTTTTGCCTTTCATTCAGGTAACCCCCCTTTTTAATTTTATTTCATTCTCTTTGTGTTCTTCTATTTCTCTTAGGATTTGATTATTTTTCTATGATCTTTGAGTTTTTCGACGACCATCCATGGCTGATTTAGTTTTTTAGTGACTTTGACGGAGGTTTGGGGTTGTAGAGAGTTAGGAGGGGTGGGTTTTGGAGATTCCTAGGCTTTTCACTCAACGGCTTGATTTTTTTATGACCCTTCGATCATCTTCTTTGGTCACCTTCATACTGGTTCTTTGCTAGTTCCTCACTTAAAAATGATTAATGCAAGCAAAATTAAAAATGCACAAGACAAAATTTTATGTGGTTCGACAAATTTTGCCTAGGTCCAGAACTCACACCCACTTTTACTATAAAATTAATTGGGCAGATTACACCTTATATCTTGGTTACTCTTGTACTCTCATTGATTTTCTCTCTTAAAAACTCTTTACTCTCTTAGATTCTTGACTTGTAACTTTGCGCATTTAGTGTTTTTATTATGTTACAACTCCACATATATTGAAGTAGATAGGATAATTAATTTCTTATTGAGACTTGGTGACCAATTTTCCTTGGTAACTATGTTTAGAACTTGGGCACAAACTTTGCTCACTTGGTGTTTTTATTGAAGTTCTTCTCTTCCTCCCTCTCGAGTGACATGTTCTTTGATAGCCAAAAGTGACTAGACAATGGTATTCAAGCTGCTTTATCATTACTTTATTAACCTCATTGATGTACTCTGCATGAAAAAACTACAAAATACCCTTTTTCTTGTCCCCCTTTTTCCTTATCTCAAGAATCTGCTTTGCTGCAATTAAATCCTTCATATCAAATTCACTCGACAGTTTTTTCTTCAAGTTCTTGATTTCATTCATATCTAACCCTTCCACTACCATGTCATCAACATATAGTAGAAAAATGATATAATTTGACTGAAATCTATTGGAGTAGTAGGAGGGGTCAGTGTTGCACTTATAGTAGACATTAATCAGCATAAATCCATCAAATTTTGTATACCATTGTCTTGGGGATTGCTTTAAACCATACAATCTTTTCTTCAGCTTATGTACATGATTCTCCTTCCCTGGTACCAACAAAACCTCCTATTTTTCTATATATATCTACCCCTCTAGGTCACCATAGAGGAAAGAAATTTAAGGTGAAAATCTTTTGTTGTAATAATTCCTAAGACTAGTCGAATGGTATTCAGTTTCATAATTGGGGAAAAAATATAATTAAAGTCAATTTTTTTCATTTGACTGAAACCCTTTCATCACAGGGATTGCCTTTAATCTCTTGGAACCATCATATTCCTCTTTGACTCGATACACCCATTTGTTATGAATTTCTTTTTACCCACGACAACTTATTTAGTTCTTATGTGCTATTAGAATTGAGAGACTTGATCTCATCTTCCATTGAATGATCCTAGTTTCTCTCATTTCCTATCTTGCATTATATATTATAGTATTTAGGTTCACCTACATTAGTGAATAAATAGTACATATACTTCCTGTTTTGTGAATGAGCACAGGAGGACCTCCTGTGTACTCAGGTAAGAGTTGGAGTCAGTGGTGCACACTATTGTGTACTAATCTCTAGTGTAAGATAATTTAATTTATCATTATCAACTATTTGGTGAACCAAACTACTATTATGAATATCCTCCAAGTCAACATACATAGGACCACCTTATATTGAGCCACTAGAAACTGTCTTTGTCTTTATACATGACTCTCCCATTTTATATGACACATCTACTTCTTATCACTTTCTTATTTTGGATATCCTAGATCTGATAACGAAACTCATATTCATTGTCTCTAATGAAGGTGAATTTTAGTTCCTTAGGGTCAAGATTATCCCGAGTGTGATAACTAATATGCATATGTGAGACATAATAGAAAACTTAGAAGTGATAAAGTTTTTTGTTTTCTATTCCATACCTCATATGATATCTCTCTCTCTCCAACGAACTAATGGACCTCATTTAATTAAGTAGGCTACTTTATTTACCGCCTCTATCCATAATTTCTTGGTTAGACATGCTTGTATACACATGACTCTTGATCTCTCAGCCATTATTTGGTTAATTTATTCCTCCATTCCATTTTTATGGCGTTCGTATTACAGTCTTCCCAAGTCTGATGCCATTCTTATAACAAATTCAAAAACCCAATGTTTTTGTACCAAATATCATTATCATGTCACAACTTCTTCTTTTCTTAAGTCTGTCTCATTTTCCACTATGACCTTCACTTCTTAGACATTTTTTACACCTCGAATTTGTGCCTCAAGAAGTAAATCCATACCTTTCTTGAATATCGTTAATGAAAGTTACAAAGTAATATTTCCAGCCAATGGATGAGACTGTGGATGGCCCCTAGACGTCCATGTGAACAAGATCAAGCTTGTATATCTTTGGAGTTCTTTAAATCTTTTGTAAGCTGACTCACTTTTTCGTCCTAAAGATGCAACACTTGCATAATTTAATATCAAATAACAATAGTGCACATACTTTTCCCTAAGAGTACATTTCCTTGATTTCTTTTCCACTCATGTAGCCTAAGTCTTTGTTGCCGCAAGTTTGAGTCCACTTTTACTATTCCTAACTCCGATTGACCCACATCCATTTGTTATCATGTAGAGTATTCCACTATTCTTACCACGTGATATAGTCATTACATATGTTGAAATTTTCTAGGTATCTCCATTGAAGGTTATGACAAACCTTTATTTTCTAATATTCCCACATAAAAATTTACTTTTCTTCAAGTCAGTGATTTGTCTCACTTCCTTAATTTCCATACAAATCCATTTAACTTTATTTTCACTTTGTCTTTACCAACCATGTCGTAGCGTTGGTCATCACTAAATTACACATTGCTAAGGTTAATCGGTAAATATATGTTAATAAAATTTATAATTGAGGTAGGGTGCTCATAATACTCTTCTTCTAAAACAACATTTGCTTCATTCTTCTCTCCCACGACTTTCTTTGGAGCTCGACACTAGTTCTTGAAATATACGGAATTGATGAAATTCCAACATTAAATATTTTTCTTATTCTAGATTTGGATTGTTGAAATTTCTAGGATTCCGAGAGCACGCGCCATTTCTTACCTAGAATCTGACATGCCTCAACTTCCTATTTTAATCCCTCCCTCTTCTCTTCTCATTCAATGCTGATGCCGAAGTTGAAGCGCCATTTGACTGCTTCCATATCACCCATGTCATAAGGAAAATGCTTTGAGTCCCAAATAACTCCCCCAAATCTCCCCCAAATCCTATGTGGATGCCACGTCATTCTACCACTTGCCTGTCATCTATTGCCATGTGGTGTGGATCCCGCCAGGGCACAAAGACAAGTCATTTTGGGGGAGATTTGGGGGAGTTATTTGGGGTATGTAGCATTACTCATGTCATAATTATATTGACGACGCCATTGAATTCAGTTTGTACTTTCTTGTAGAACTATTGGTTGGAGTAATAATTTTGCTATAATTTTTGGGCAACTGTCCATGAGTTAATGTAACTTCTATTTCATCATTAAAATTGATTTCTACTCATTCTAATTGATCCATTACTTTATTGGAACATGTTTATATGTTCTCTAAACTATCTGCCTTCATCTATCTTTAGATTAAATATCTTTTTAATCAAATGAACTTTATTTGTTGGAGAGGGATGTTCATATACACTAGAAAGGGAAGGCATGAGAGACGCTGTCATCTTTTATATGTATGCTGAAAGCCAAAACTTTAAAAGTAATAACCTCATGGTGTTAAGACCTTTACGATCAAAAAACTTCCATCTAGAACCCTTTATCTCTTTTGTCTTATCACCTAATGGTAAACACATATACTTTTGGAAGAAATAATACTCCATATTAAATTTTCAAAATTCAAATTTTCAATGTCAAATTTTTCCTTTTTTGATGCCAGCGCTCCCACTTAAACAAATATGATAAACACAAAAATTAACTTTGTAGATTAATTTCATAAAACAACTTCCATGCGCTGAAGTTTCTAAAAAAACTCAAGAGCTTTAATATCATTTATTATAAAATTGGTCACTACTAATTCTACTAATAATTTTTTCAAGACCTTGAGATTCAATGGGCAAGAGAATAAAAAAAAGTACCATTTTTTTCTAGAAATACCACTATTTGGGTGTCAATACAAAACTATACCATTGGCAAAAATAACACGAGATTATAGTGCAGAAAAACAAACACAAACGACAAATATTTACATGGTTTTAAAATATTTGCTTATATCCAATACTCACACCCACTTTTGGTATACAATTATTTGGGATTGTTACGTACTCTATCTGGACTCACTCTTGCAGTCTATGATCTTCTCTCTTATAGACTATTTACTTTCTATGTTTCTTAGCTTGCAATTTTACTCACTTGATGTATTTCCTGATGTTCTAACTCCAAATTTATAGATCTATATAAGAGCATTAATTTATCATTCAAATGGGTAATCAAGTTTAAAACTTGGGCACAAACGTTACTTGGTCACCCAATACTTCATTTGTCATCACATAATCAACAAACATGAGGTGCCTAATTCAATAAACCTGTCTTTTATGACAAAAAATATATGCTTATTTTCTATTATGAGTAGTGGCAGGGGCTGTTGTAGGCATAGGCGGATTAGGCCGCCTAGGGCTTCCGATTAATTAGGGCCCCTTCCGGGAAAAAAAATTAGGTATAAAAAAAATTAGTTGTAAAAAAAAATCTCCCCCCCCAAAAAAAATTAATTATGAAAAAAATTAGAGTTATCATTTAAAAAAAAAAACCTAAAAATAAATTTGTTCTATTTAAAATAAACTCATACACTAAACCCAACAACAACATAATAACCCACCCACACTAAAAAATAAACACACACAATAAATCCACCATCATAGCCCAACCCAACTCAAACTAAACCCAACCCATTTATTTATTCTATTCTAACCCTAACTCTTCCATTTCTCTCACCCACTTTCTTCTCTCACTCTTCCTCTCTTCCTCTCTTCTTCTCTCTCTCACACTACTCTCTTTCTCTACTAACCAAAGGAAGAATAAACTCTCTCTTACTCCCCACCCCCCCCAAAAAAAAACCCTTAGCCACCACTGTCACCCCCCCCCCCCCCCCCACAAAAAAAAAAGCATTTTTTGGCAAACCCCCACCCCCCACCCCACCAAAAGAAAAACGAGCAACCCCCCCTTTTTTTTATTGAACTAACCTCATCAAAATAAGGGTTAAAAATCTAGGGTTTCAATTTCTTCAATTTAAAAAAGTTAAGGCTTGATTGGAGATTGTTTGTGTAAGTATATATTATTCACTGCTTTGTTACATTCCCACTATATAAATTTGTTTGTTTTACTACTAATATTTGTGTTGTATTTTTTTTTGTAGATTCCAATTTGTTATTTGGGCATTTACAAATTAAAACTTGAGATTGCTCTCAAATTGGTTACAAATCAGGTTCTATTGTTCCTCTTTAGCATTTTTCTTTAATATTGTTTGTCAATATTGTTGAGAATCTTGTGATTAATTTTTATTTTTGCAAATTACACTTATTGTAGTTTGAATATGTCTACTAGAAAATATCCAAACGCTTGGATTAGCTATATAATAATTTTGACAATACCGGTTACGGTTGCCTCGGTCGACAGAAGTTTTCAAAATTAAAATTAATAAAATTTTACCTTCGTTCTACAATGTCACAAGAAAGATTAAATGGATTAACCATGTTATCAATTGAAGAAGATTTGTTAACAACAATATATTTTTATGATTTAATTGATAGTTTTGCATCGAAAAATGCGAGAATAACACATTTTCTTCTAAAAAAAAATTAATATAAAGGACCCAAATTAATTATTCGCCTAGGGCCCCTAAAATTTCAGAGACGGCCCTGAGTAGTGGTGGATACGAGTTGGTCTTGATCGGACTCAGGTCAAGCTTATCTTATATAATAAGGACAACTGTGGTTTCCCTAAACCTCTAAGCCTGAATCGAGATTTGTTATATAATCTCAGGCCTTCCTAACTTGAACTCCTTATTACTTAGGTTTGCCCACCAGACCACTTAGGTTTGCCCACCAAAACCTGCAACGTCCTAATTTGTATTTTTTTATGTAACTAAATTTATTATTTATTAAGCTATTAAGCTGTGTAGATTGTAAATTGACAAATTAATACCCATGATATAGTATAATTAAAGAGGGTAAGTAATTAATTTAAAATGTTACCACAAGATTACTCTAATGTAGTTATTCATCTATTTATTTTAAGCCTAAATTTTAAAATATATAGTCATATTATACTATATATAATTATATTTATATAATAAATAATTCTCGGGCCTTAGACCGGGGCTGTGCGGGCCTAAATAAGCTTACACAAGCCCACCCATAAGAAATTTGGGCTTCTTATTTTTGTCAATCTCGCTTTGTGGGCCTATTTATCACACCCTGTATTTTTGTTGGGCGAGCCAATCGGCCTGGGCGGTTTTGGCGCTTTCATCCACTGTTATATATGAGCAATTTTGGGGGGGCTCTTGGTGAGTAATTAGAAATGCATTGATTGATGTTTTATATATATTCCATGCGAAGCCCATGCATTAATTCATTTATTTTTTAGTATACCTTAGATTATTCAAGTCATATGACAATTTTTTTACTTAAACACTACAAGGCCTAAACAAATGAAATATAGGAAAATAATGAGGGAGAAATTATCTAAAAGGAAGAAAACGAAATTAGGTAAATGAACCCATCAATTTCAAACACAATTATTTGGGAAAAATAATTCAAAATAGTACTGTACAAATCAATGTTAGCAAAAACAATTGAATGACTAATAAAAACAAATCCAAACGAGACGGTGTCCTTTTTCGCTGCGCATTGGGTTGGGTTCACCATGTCCTTGTTGGACCGACATCCTTTTCTGATGAACGATGTTCAAGTATTACTTTAAATTTTGTTTTTTTTTCACTTAAATATATACAATGTTTTTAAACTTTAATAAGATATAATCACTTTATTAGTGTTTAGTATATTTTTCATCACTAAATGTCACAAAACATCACTTTTAGGAGATAAATTTTCACATTTAGCGATGAAAATGTATTAAAGTCTAATAAACTGATTAACTTTTACTAAAATCCAAAATTGATAATTAGTAATGTATTAAAGTTAAAAAAAAAATTAAAATTCTGTTTTTCTTGGGCCTTGGAACCTTTATTCTGATCACAAAAAAGAAAAAATGAATTCATACTATTAGTTTGGGTTATGATTCTTTTGAAGGTTAAGAACATTTGTGGTGGTCCCTTTTTGAACTAAAGCGAAAATACATTTGTACAATCCCATTGCCAAATTCAATGAATTTTTTTTTACTTTAATACATTAATAATTTTAAGTTTTAGACTTTCATAAAAATTAATCACTTTATTAGACTTTAATACTTTTCGTTGCTAAATGTCTCCAAATATCACTTTTAGTGGTGAAATTTTTGCATTTAGCCGAAACAATTTGGGACATAAGGTGTAATGCCAAAATACGAAAATTTAATTAGTCGTGGTTGACTATATCTTCTTTAGTTTTACTTTCCAACAGTTTTTCTTTTTTAAGGCAGTTCTTAGCTTCATCTTCAATAAAGCCTTTTTAGTGTCATCCTCGACAGATTTTTTTATCAAGTGAGTGCAAGCTCACACCATAAACTCTGGGAATAATGATGGTAGATAAGTTGCTAACGACTTTACTCTTCTCTTTTATGGCATTTCTATCGATAGAAAACTAAAATATCGGCTGAGTGAACATCAGGAGTGCATTGCAATTACACACCATTCAACTATGGCACATAAAGTTCCTTGACAAGCATAGAGGTTAAGCAGGGCTTGAAGTTGGTGGAAACACTTTCGCCCAATGTGGATACAATATTAAACTTCTTTTGAGGCCTGTACTGTCTAAATTAAACAGTTCAACTTTGTATGTCAGATTGGCAAAGGGGAGCACATTTGTTGGTGGTATGGATGCTAGGAAGACCTCGTTAGACCCCACCAACGATGGCACAAAATTTACTCATGACCTAACTAATGGTTGTTAATCACGTGTTAAACGACATCGCGAAATAGTACCTAGTATACTAATTCTATTTTTTAATGATGTAGGCAACATTCTACCATATCCTTATTTTTTTTAATTTCTCATTGAATGGTGTCATCCGATGTAGCAACCCCACATGTACAAATTAGGGTGTCTTAATCCTCCATATATTTTTTTTTCAAATCCTCCCCTTAATTGTTTTGCTATCGAAGGTTTCTTGGAATTCATCGTGTTCAAAATCCTCTTGTTATTGGGAAGAAAAGTTCTCTATTAAAATTTGAGAAGAGAAGAAGTTGAAAGTGTTTGCAAATTTATGAATAAGATTGAGGATGATATTGACGTTGAAAACTGTCTTTAGGAAAATTTATATAATTTGTGAAAAGTATCTGTTTTAAAACGGATGTTTGTCCCGCGGAAATTCAAACACCACGGAGACCATGAATGCTTGAGAAATTATTTGTCGCGGAGACCATAAATATTGTTCTCTTCAACTAGGTCAGTTTCAAACCAATGCATGGTCTCCATGGTGTTTGAATTTCCCCGGGACCAACGTCAAATTGGAGAAAAATAAGTCAGTTTAGGAGATGGTCTAATATATGTCTGCATTGGTTCGAAACTGACCTATTTGAAGAGAAAAAATATTCAATTGAATAGAAGTCGTATTTTTAATTACAATACAATCTAATCCGACCTAATGCAATTAAAATTGGATTACTTTAAATTTTATAATCAGTTTCGATTGCTTTAATGTTTGCCTTATTAAATCATTGAATTGGGGTTGGATCCTTTTCAATATATATCCAATCCAATCCAATAAAATTCGTTATTATTCATTTAACCTTAATATAAATGAGAAGGTGTAAAAGACTATAAACTAATAAAATATTTAAATTAAAAAAATTATGACGCGTGTTTCGTGTTTATAATATTTTATATACAATCGGTTTGTATCAATTTTACCGGCTTTGAAATATAGAAACCAAAACTGATCCAATTAATGTCCATTTTCCGAACCAAATCTAATTTGAACCAATTTAGGACGATTGTTTTAATTTTATTCGGTGAGTTTGATTATATTCGTTGGTTTCATTGGTTTGTTTTGATGTTGTACAACCTATGGTTTAAAACTCACTTTCTTAAAACAAAAAATTAAGTTATCATATATATGTATAAATATATACTTATTTCTAATGTTATTATATCATATATATGTATAAATATACACGGGGTGTGGTAGAGCGGAAGGGGCTCTTCCTCCCTTAACCAAGTGTCGGGGGTTCGATCTCCGCCTTGGGCATGGAGCAGCCTTAAATCCCTGGGCCAGCTGTCCCACCCATCGAGGTGCCTACAAATCAGCAAAAGGATTAGTCACTAAGTCGCTAGTGGATACCCTGGTGTAAACAAAAAAAAATGATATTTTATATCAAACTAGTTGTAAACCCCCACGCGATGCGCTGGCCTTTTTCAATATTAACGCATTATTTTGTACCACAAATTAATATAAGTTAAGCACACATAAAATAAACATATTGTATCTAAAAAGTTATAAATTTCATGAAATAAATGTAAAAAATATATCCAAAATAATAGCTTCATAGAAACTCAAGCTATCGAAAATAAAAAAAAAAACCCAATAATTCGTAAATCCTTTCCAAAAGTTCATTAAAAGCCAATAATAATTACATCACAACAAATAAAAAATTATACTAATTATTTTTTTATAAGAATATCAATGGTGACAAATTTCATGGTTTCTTTAACTTCTTGTTTGGACTAAAATTCAACTACTTCGTTAATGTAAAAAATTAAAAATAAAGACAATACACTCTCGTGATGCCTAAAACTTATTTACATTTTATTTACACCACTTTTGTCTATCAAATGTATTAAAAAATTTACCTCTATGTATGTGTCTTATAGAAATTAGATATATTTTGGGCACCAATAAATAATACCATACATGCATATTGTCACACATTAAATAAATTTATGATTACGTGGAACATTCACGCGAGTAACATTCATATTTCATTTTTAAAAATATGTCTATAACAAATTACACAAAATTAGTAATATGGTAATCCTTTTTTATGCCCGTGTCTGTCTCGAATATCGGCGTAAATATTACGTATGTGTATCATAAACAACCAATAATTTAAAATTGCTATCCCATAACATGAAAAAATGACTAAGCTAGTACTAAATGCTTCATGTATTTCGGTAGGAGATAGAATTCTTCTAGGATTCCTTATCCACCATTTCTCCCAAAGTTTTCTACAAAATTAAGAGAATATTAAAAGTCGAAATTTATTAGAAATCAACACAATCAAAGTCTATATAAGTCACAAATAATCATTTTAGAGAAGAAAGAAAGAGAGAGCCTCATATTTTTATTTTATTATTTTTGGGGGGGTTGGCTTGGGGGGGGGGGGGGGGGGGGGACAACAATTCATTTTGATAAAGTACATGATTAATAAGAAAAGTGATTCAACTAAAATTTACCAATTAAACACCAAAAGTTTATATCAACAATTGGATATCAATAATTAGAGTGCACATCAAAATCAAAAGCACTACAGTTAGTGCAAAAGAGTAAAATGGATAAGATGTCGAAAAAATTTAGAGCTATAATTAGGTTTATAATGAACTAACCTTTACCACACATCGTTTCCCCCCGTCATCTACAAAACACACAAATTATTAATCACAAATTATAAATCCTAAAACATAGAAAAAAACATATTATATCTTGAAAATTCTAAA
Organism: Sambucus nigra; assembly: GCA_949130495.1. NCBI lineage: Eukaryota > Viridiplantae > Streptophyta > Magnoliopsida > Dipsacales > Adoxaceae > Sambucus > Sambucus nigra. The sequence goes on from OX422219.1 coordinate 179,150,134, forward strand.
AAAATAATACTTTTACTAAATTATATAAAATATTTAATCAAATACTCAACAACTTCCATATAAATAACATTATATTTAAAAAAACATAAACTGTATATAAAATCAAAATTTTTAAAAAAAAATCTTTCCCATATGTATTTTATTCACAAAGTTCAAATTTGGAAATATGGACACCAAAGCCTTTTTTTTTTGTTTGAAATTGAAATTCATTAGATCCGTTATAAACATTGGAAGTCTATACATCCAAATCCAGACATCTAAATCCCCAAATTAAAATCAACCCGATCCAGTTAGTACCACTAAACACATCCAATCAAACAACCAAATAATTTAGATCAAGTTGTGGTTCAACCCCAAATTTTGCTTGCCATGGACACAACCAGTCCTGATGTAGTAATACGGTAACCTTTTGTACTTATTCATCTTTGTAGGGACATATTTTTATAAGTCTGTTATCAATTTATTTTGTCTTATACCTCTACACCGTCGAAGAGCATTCAAGAACATTCAAGCATCAAAGACGGATCCGAATATCAAGTTCTTCTTCAAAAAGACTCCGCGAAGTTTACTTTGGTAAGGTTGAGTTTTAATTCCTTAGAATTTCACTTAAAGTGTTGGGATATTTTTATCAAATATTTTTCTAGAGATTTTCTTCTTGAACACCTTACCGTAGAAAAATCATAACTAATTCATAAAAAATAAAAAAAATACAAAACTGGCGGTCATGCGTTCGTATCAAAATTATCTACAAGCACGCGTAGAATCTCGTTTGATAGGTCGTTCGAATGACCTGCTTTTGTCGTTCAAACGACATAACATCTCGTGACAAGTCGTTCGAGCGACAGGTGCACTTCATTCGAGTGACATGCTTATCTCGTTCGAACGAGCTCGTATTTCGAGGCGACGCATTTTTATTATAAATACTCATTAAATGGTAACATTTTTCTTAAGAAGTCCCAACGTTTTACAGAACAGAAAAACTGCGAAAGCAGAATCCCTTTTGACTTCTTCTTTTAGGGTTTAATCCCTTTTTTACAATTCACAAAACTCTCAGTATGCTATAGTGAATTGTTTTGGTGTTGAAGAACACACTTTGCTGTGGTTTAATCTTTGTGGGGAGAATTCTACAATTGGAGAGCTACGTGCTATTGTGGAGGGAGTCCTTATAAAGTTCACAACTTGTGGAGAAGCCATTTTTCTTCTTCATTGCTGACCATCTGGAGTTCATGCGGGAGATTCCAGCCGACGACATCGGAACCGACACCTGCGGGTATTTTCGTATGTAACTATTATTTTCATTGGAATCTGTGTAACCATTCTTTACAAATTATAGTGAAAATAAAAAGTTTTTGCCCTTCGGGAAATTTTCCTTAAATTTGTGTCACATGATTTATCTATTTATGGTTTGACACACACACAAACACAGTTGTATGTTTAAGGGGCTGAATTAATTTGATTTAAAAATAAACTCTAATTAAATAAGGTTTAATTGGAAACTTGTGAATTATTTTAATTAATTATCACACGTCACGTGTTTTACAAATTGGTATCAGAGCTTTATTAAAAGCGAGTGCACACCTTTCTCAAATTGGTATCAGAGCGGGTTACGCTAATTTATCGCGTGATCCTGATTTTTCGAGGATTTACTTTCTGATACAATTTGTCTACTCAAGTTTACAAATTGATATTAGAGCGGGTTACGCTAATTTATCGCGTGATCCTGATTTTTCGAGGATTTACTTTCTGATTCAATTTGTCTACTAAAGCTTACAAATTGGCATTAGAGCAGGTTACAATTTATTGTGTGATCTTTGTTTTCTGCAAAATTTGTGTGATATTGATTTTTAAAAAAAAAATTATTTTTGTGAAAAATCCCAAATTTTCAAACGGAACGCCCATTTAATGAGGAGCCTATTTTTGAAAAAGTTCACGATCGTGCTGAAAAATTAAAAAGTTTGTATTTGAAACTTTCCAAAAGAATTAAAGTTTTGGAAAAAGAAAATTCTCTCTTTAAAAGTAAGATTGAATATTTGCAAGCGTTTCAAACTCAGAGTGATATTTGTCGTGAGAACTTTGGTAATTTGTGTATTGATTTTGATTCTTTAAAATTTTCCAAAAAGAAAAGTGATGAGAGAGTCCTAGTTTTAGAGAAGGAATTGGAGGACTTAAAAAATTCCTGGCTTCCCGTTTGTGCCGTCGAGGATAAAAAATTAATCGATGATATTACAGCACGTGAAAAGACTCTTAGGGATAAGTTTGTTTTAATTTAGAGAGAGCGAGATAAACTGTTAAGTTTAACTGAAAATTTGAAAAAGAAATCCCTGTCTTTGGAAAAGTCTAATTCTTTACTTGAATCAAATATTTTGAAGTTGAAAAATGATTTAGACGATTCAAGTAGGTTTGATAGCGATGGTAATGGATCATCATGTTCTCATGCTTCTAATGCTAAAGCCAAAAGCATTATTTATTTTAGAGGGTCAACTAATTCCAAGGATGTTAGAAAATATCACACTTTAAGTAACATTCCTTCCGTTTACACATGTTCACATTGTGGTAGGAAAGGTCACCTTAGGAGATTTTATTTTGATCTAAGAAAATATCCTAGGAAGTTTATGTCTAGTGTTCTCGTGGTTCCCAAATCCCCCACATGACGTTTCACATCGATTTGGGTTAGAAAATCACTTTTAGAAGCACTAGATTTTAGACAAGTTGATTCTCGTTTGCTTGCACATGATTCTTCTCTTGCCATATCATATAGATGATTGTGTTTGTATGTTTGTCATGCACTAGTTGTGGTTTCATGATATATATTTGCTAGTGTGTTGACATGTACTTTTTGTATAAATTTTTGCTTTTGAAAAATACAAAAAGATTTTATTTTGATAAAGTTTTTGAAAAATTCAAAAAGATTTTTGTATTTTGTTTGCACCGTTTATGGATGGACACTTAGGTTGACCGAGTCACAACATCATTTTATTTTTCATGTTACTATTTGATAGTGTTTTGAGGCAATAGGTCGATTCATCCATGTGCTTTATAATGTTTGGAGTCATTGAGATGTAATTAAGTGTTACTTCCTACATGTTTGACTCAAGTTTCCCTTTATTGCACACATGCACGGATTTGTTTATTTATTGTGCTTGTCTTATCACATGTTGGTTGGGTCACTTCAATTCTATCCTTAAAACAAACCAAGCACGATAAAAGTTGATAAGAAAATTGTGTATGTAGGAGCCGTTTGTGAGTTTGTGTGCTTTGTTTAAAAACGATTAATGGCTTGGAAAGATTTTAAATTATCATTTGCGATTAAGCCTCCATTTAAATTGGACCTAAAAAATTGAGAAATTTTATTATCTGGGATCCAAAGAGGCTTGAAAAGAGCCTGAAAAAATTTAAAGGCAATAAAAAGAAGTTCATGGCAATTATGGGCCATTTAGGTTTTTGCACCAATTCTCCATAGTTTGAGAATTTAGTTTAACACCTCTAAAAGAAAATATATACGAGGGAGTTTGGTTGGAGATTTTATAACGGGTTTGCACGTCCTTAAAAGACTTGAAAAAGCGCTACATAGTTTTGGACATTATTGGTGTGGAAATCACTTTGACTTTGATTTATTGATTTTCATAAGACGATGTCATCTAAATTCAACAAATTTTTACGCCGAATGATACTTTTGATTTTCATTCGTTAGGAATACATGAATTCATCGTGCACATATGATTGATTGAGTTTATTTACCTATCGAATGTATTCACACCCATACATTCCGTTTTTATGACTTGGTCGCTTGAGTTTAAATCCATGGTGTGATTTTTAGTATCCTATTTTTGTATAAAAAATTGAAAAATCAAACATTGTTTGTGAAATTTTTGAGACATACCTTTGCATGCGCGTAGGTTGATCTTTGTTTTCTATGCATTTTATCGTGACACTTCATGTTTTGATTGGTTCTTCTTATATGTCTATTTGGGGACAGCATAAAAATGGGACGAAAGAATTATCATGTTATGGGGGAGTTTTTGCATTATGGGGGAGATTTGATTTATTAATGATTATTATTTTATCATTTCAAACTCGATGCGTCACGATAGGTATTTGCTTTATCTCATGTGTGTAGGTACAAAGATTGAAGATCATGATGTTGCACACCCTTATGAGAAAAGATTTGAGAAGATTTTTGAAGAACAGTTTGAGAACTTGCAGATTTATTCATGGGAGGGTAGATTTGTATAGGCATTTTGGTTTTTCATAATTCGGATTTTTTATGAATCCACTGGCATATACATAGGGGGAGATTTGTAGGGACATATTTTTATAAGTTCGTTATCAATTTATAATGTCTTATACCGCTACACCATCGAAGAGCATTCAAGAACATTCAATCATCAAAGATGGATTCAAATATTAAGTTATTCTTCAAAAAGACTTCGCGAAGTTTACTTTGGTAAGGTTGAGTTTTAATTCCTTAGCATTTCACTTAAAGTGTTGGGATATTTTTATCAAATATTTTTCTAAAGATTTTGTTCTCGGACACCTTTCTGTAGAAAAATCATTACTAATTCATAAAAAATCATAAAAATACGAAACTGATGGCCACACGTTCGTATCGAAATTATCTACAAGTACGCATTAGATCTCGTTTGATAGGTCTTTTGAACGACCTGCTTTTTTCGTTCATACGACATACATCTCGTGAGAAGTCGTTCGAGCGACACATGTACTTTGTTCGAGCGACATGCTTATCTCGTTCGAACAAGCTCGTATTTCGAGGCAACGCATTTTTATTATAAATTCTCATTAAATGGTAACGTTTTTCTTAAGAAGTCCTAGCGTTTTACAAAACATAAAAACTGCGAAAGCATAATCCTTTTTGACTTCTTCTTTTATGGTTTAATCCCTTTTTACAATTCACAAAACTCCCAATATGCTTTAGCGAATTATTTTTGTGTTGAAGAACACACTTTGCTGTAGTTTAATCTTTGTGAGGAGAACTCTATAACCGGAGAGCTACGGGCTATTGTGGAGGGAGTCCTTATAAAGTTCATAACTTGTGGAGAAGCCATTTTTCTTCTTCATTGCTGACCACCTGGAGTTTTTGCGGGAGATTTCAGCCGACGACATCGGAACCGACACCTGCGAGGATTTTTCCTTAAATTTGTGTCACATGATTTATCTATTTATGGTTTGACACACGCACAAACACAGTTGCATGTTTAAGGGGCTGAATTAATTTGGTTTAAAAATAGACTCTTATTAAATAAGGTTTAATTGTAAACTTGCGAATTATTTTAATCAATTATCACACGTCACGTATTTTACAAATTGGTATCAGAGTTTTATTAAAAGCGAGTGCATACCTTTCTCAAATTGGTATCAGTGCGGGTTACACAAATTTATCGCGTGATCCTGATTTTTCGAGGATTTACTTTCTGATACAATTTGTCTACTCAAATTTTCAAATTAATATCAGAGCGGGTTACGCTAATTTATCGCGTGATCCTGATTTTGTGAGGATTTACTTTTTGATACAATTTGTCAACTCAATTTTATAAATTGGTATCAGAGCGGGTTACGCTAATTTATTGTGTGATCTTTGTTTTCCCCAAAATTTGTGTGATATTGATTTTTTTTTTAAATCAGTTTTGTGAAAAATCGCAAATTTTCAAATGGAACGCCTATTTAATGAGGAGCCTATTTTTGAAAAAGTTCACGATCGTGCTGAAAAATTAAAAAGTTTGTATTTGAAACTTTGCAAAAGAATTAAAGTTTTGGGGAAAAAGAAAATTCTCTCTTTAAAAGTAAGATTGAATATTTGCAAGCGTTTCAAACTCAAAGTGATATTTGTCGTGAACACTTTTGTAATTTGCGTATTGATTTTGATTCTTTGAAAATTTCCAAAAAGAAAAGTGATGAGAGAGACCTAGTTTTAGAGAAGAAATTGGAGGACTGAAAAATTCTAGGGTTCCCGTTTGTGCCGTCGAGGATAAAAAATTAATCAATGATTTTACGGCACGTGAAAAGACTCTTAGGGATAAGTTTGTTTTAATTTAGAGAGAGCGAGATAAACTGTTAAGTTTAACTGAAAATTTGAAAAAGAAATCCATGTCTTTGGAAGAGTCTAATTCTTTGCTTGAATCAAATATTTTGAAGTTGAAAAATGATTTAAACGATTCAAGTAGGTTTGATAGTGATGGTAATGGCTCATCGTGTTCTCATGCTTCTAATGCTAAAGGCAAAACCATTATTTATTTTAGAGGGTCAACTAATTCCAAGGATGTTAGAAAAGATCACACTCTAGGTAACATTCCTCCCGTTTACACATGTTCACATTGTGGTAGAAAAGGTCACCTTAGGCGTTTTTCTTTTTTATCTTGGAAAATGTCCTAAGAAGTTTATGTCTAGTGTTCTCGTGGTTCCCAAATCCCCCACACGACATTTCACATCCATTTGGGTTAGGAAATTACTTTTAGAGGCACTAGATTTAAGACAAGTTGATTCTCATTTACTGGCACATGATTCTTCTCTTGCCATATCATATAGATGATTGTGTTTGCATGTTTGTCATGAACTAGTTGTGGTTTCATGATATATATTTGCTAGTGTGTTGACATGTACTTTTTGTACAAATTTTTTCTTTTGAAAAATACAAAAAGATTTTTGTATTTTGTTTGCACCGTTTATGGATGGACACTTAGGATGACCGACTCACAACATCATTCCATTTTTCATGTGACTATTTGATAGTGTTTTGAGACAATAGGTCAATTCATCCATGTGCTTTATAATGTTTAGAGTCATTGAGATGCAATTAAGTGTTACTTCCTACATGTTTGACTCATGTTTTCCTTTATAGCACATATGCACGGATTTGTCTGATTATTGTGCTTGTCTTATCACATGTTGGTTGGGTGTTTTCACTTCAATCATGTCCTTAAAACGTACCAAGCGTGATAAAACTTCATAAGAAAGTTGTGCATGTAAGAGCCGTTTGTGAGTTTGTGTGCTTTCTTTAAAAACAGTGAAGGGCTTCGAAAGAGTTTCACTTATCCTTTAGGATTAAGCCGCTGTTGAAATTGGACATAAAAAATTTAGGAATTTTATTATCCGGGGTCCAAAGAGGTTTAAAAAGAGCCCAAAAAAATTTAAAGGCAATAAAAAGAAATTCATGCCAATTATGGGCCATTTAGATTTTTGTACCAATTCTCCAAAGTTTGAGAATTTAGTTTAACACCTTTAAAAGAAAATATATGCGAGGGAGTTTGGTTGGAGATTTTATAACGGATTTGCACGTCCTTGAAAGTCTTGAAAAAGCGCAACATAGTTTTGGACATTATTGGTGTGGAAATCACTTCGACTTTGATTTGTTGATTTGCATAAGACGATGTCATCTAAATTCAACAAATTTTTATGCCGAAGGATATTTTTGATGTTCATTCGTTAGGAATACACGAATTCATCGTGCACATATGATTGATTGAGTTTATTTACCTATCGAATGTGTTCACACCCATAAATTCCGTTTTTATGACTTGGTCGCTTGAGTTTAAATCCATGGTGTGATTTTTAGTATCCTATTTTTGTATAAAAAATTGAAAAATCAAAAATAGTTTGTGAAATTTTTGAGACATACCTTTGCATGCAAGTAGCTTGATCTTTGTTTTCTATGCATTTTGTCGCGCCACTTCATGTTTTGATTGTTTCTTCTTATATGTCTATTTGGGGACATCATAAAAAGGAAGAGAAAGAATTATCATGTTATGGGGGAGTTTTTGCATTATGGGGGATATTTGATTTATTAATGATTATTCTTTTATCATTTCAAACTCGATGCGTCATGATAGGTATTTGCTTTATCTCATGTGTGTAGGTACAAAGATTGAAGATCATGATGTTGCACACCCTGATGAGAAAATCTTTGAGAAGATTTGACGAAGATTTTTAAAGAACAGTTTGAGAACTTGCAGATTTATTCATGGGAGGATAGATTTGTATAGGCATTTTAGTTATTCATAATTCGGATTTTTTATGAATGTATCGGCATAGACATATGGGGGAGATTTATAGGGACATATTTTTATAAGTTAGTTATCAATTTATTATGTCTTATATCGCTACACCATCAAAGAGCATTCAAGAACATTCAAGCATCAAAGATGGATCCGAATATCAAGTTCTTCTTCAAAAAGACTCCGCGAAGTTTACTTTGGTAAGGTTGAGTTTTAATTCCTTAGCATTTCACTTAAAGTGTTGGGATATTTTTATCAAATATTTTTCTAAAGATTTTGTTCTCGGACACCTTTCTGTAGAAAAATCATAACTAATTCATAAAAAATTATAAAAATACGAAACTGATGGCCACACGCTCGTATCGAAATTATCTACAAGTACGCATGAGATATCGTTTGATAGGTCTTTTGAACGACCTGCTTTTTTCGTTCATACAACATACATCTCGTGAGAAGTCGTTCGAGCGACACGTGTACTTTGTTTGAGCGACATGCTTATCTCGTTCGAACGAGCTCGTATTTCAAGGCAACGCATTTTTATTATAAATTCTCATTAAATGGTAACGTTTTTCTTAAGAAGTCCTAGCATTTTACAAAACATAAAACTACGAAAGAAGAATCCTTTTTGACTTCTTCTTTTATGGTTTAATCCCTTTTTTACAATTCACAAAACTCCCAATATGCTTTAGTGAATTATTTTGGTGTTGAAGAACACACTTTGCTGTAGTTTAATCTTTGTGAGGAGAACTCTAAAACCGGAGAGCTAGGTGCTATTGTGGAGGGAGTCCTTATAAAGTTCATAACTTGTGGAGAAACCATTTTTCTTCTTCATTACTGACCACCTGGAGTTCTTGCGGGAGATTTCAACCGACGACATCGGAATCGACACCTGCGAGGATTTTTCCTTAAATTTGTGTCACATGATTTATCTATTTATGGTTTGACACACGCACAAACACAGTTGCATGTTTAAGGGGCTGAATTAATTTGGTTTAAAAATAGACTCTTATTAAATAAGGTTTAATTGTAAACTTGTGAATTATTTTAATCAATTATCACACGTCACGTATTTGACAAATTGGTATCAGAGTTTTATTAAAAGCGAGTGCATACCTTTCTCAAATTGGTATCAGTGCGGGTTACGCAAATTTATCACGTGATCTTGATTTTTTGAGGATTTACTTTCTGATACAATTTGTCTACTCAAGTTTTCAAATTAATATCAGAGCGGGTTACGCTAATTTATCGCGTGATCCTGATTTTTCGAGGATTTACTTTTTGATACAATTTGTCTACTCAAGTTTATAAATTGGTATCAGAGTGGGTTACGCTAATTTATTGTGTGATCTTTGTTTTTCGCAAAAGTGTTGGGATGTTTTTATGAAATATATTTCTAAAGATTTTGTTCTCAGACACCTTTCCGTAGAAAAGTCATAACTAATTCATAAAAAATCAGAAAAATACGAAACTGGTGGCCACACGTTCGTATCGAAATTATCTACAAGCTCGCATGATATCTCGTTTGATAGGTCGTTCGAACGACCTGCCTTTTTCGTTCTAACGACATACATCTCATGAGAAGTCATTCGAGCGACATGTGTACTTCGTTCGAGCGACATGCTTATCTCATTCGAACGAGCTCGAATTTCGAGGCGACGCATTTTATTATAAATACTCATTAAATGGTAACATTTTTTTAAAAAAGTCCCAACGTTTTATAGAACCAAAAAACTGCGAAAGGAGAATCCTTTTTGACTTCTTCTTTTAGGGTTTAATCCCCTTTTTTACAATTCACAAAACTCCCAATATGCTTTAGTGAATTGTTTTGGTGTTAAAGAACACACTTTACTGTGGTTTAATCTTTGTGGGGAGAACTCTACAATCGGAGAGCCACGTGCTATTGTGGAGGGAGTCCTTATAAAGTTCACAACTTGTGGAGAAGCCGTTTTTCTTCTTCATTGCTGACCACCTGGAGATCTTGCAGGAGATTCCAGCCGACGAAATCAAAAATGACACCTGCAGGTATTTTGTATGTCACTATTATTTTCATTGTAATCCGTGTAACTGTTCTTTACAAATTATAGTGAAAATAAAAAGGTTTTGCCCTTCGGGGATTTTCCCTTAAATTCGTGTCACATGATTTGTCTTTTTATGGTTTGACAAACGCACAAACACATTTGCATGTTTAAGGTGCTGAATTAATTTGGTTTAAAAATAGACTCTAATTGAATAACGTTTAATTAGAAACTGGCGAATTATTTTAATCAATTATCACACGTCACGTATTTTGCAAATTGGTATCAGAGCTTTATTAAAAGCGAGTGCATACCTTTCTCAAATTGGTATCAGAGCGGGTTACGCTAATTTATCGCGTGATCTTGATTTTTCGAGGATATACTTTCTGATACAATTTGTCTACTCAAGTTTACAAATTGGTATCAGAGCGGGTTGCGCTAATTTATCGCGTGATCCTGATTTTTCGAGGATTTACTTTCTGATACAATTTGTCTACTCAGGTTTACAAATTGGTAAAAGAGCGGGTTACGCTAATTTATTGTGTGATCTTTGTTTTTCGCAAAATCTGTGTGATATTGATTTTTTTTTTTAAATCAGTTTTGTGAAAAATTGCAATTTTTCAAATGGAACACCCATTTAATGAGGATCCTATTTTTGAAAAAGTTCACGACCGTGTTGAAAAATTAAAAAGTTTGTATTTGAAACTTTGCAAAAGAATTAAAGTTTTGGAAAAAGAAAATTCTCCCTTTAAAAGTAAGATTGAATATTTGCAAGCGTTTTAAACTCAAAGTGATATTTATAGTGAGCACTTTGGTAATTTATGTATTGATTTTGATTCTTTGAAATTGTCAAAAAGAAAAGTGATGAGAGAGTCCTAGTTTTTGAGAAGAAATTGGAGGACTTAAAAAATTCTAGGGTTCCCATTTGTGCCTTCGAGGATAAAAAATTAATCGATGATTTTACGGTACGTGAAAAGACTCTTAGGGATAAGTTTGTTTTAATTGAGGGAGAGCGAGATAAACTGTTAAGTTTAACTGAAAATTTGGAAAAGAAAATCTTGTCTTTGGAAGAGTCTAATTCTTTGCTTGAATAAAATATTTTGAAGTTGAAAAATGATTCAAACGATTAAAGTAGGTTTGATAGTGATGGTAATGGTTCATCGTGTTCTTATGCTTATAATGATAAAGCCAAAACCATTATTTGTTTTAGAGGGTCAACGAAGTCCACGGATGTTAGAAAATATCACACTTTAGGTAACATTCCTCCCGTTTACAGATGTTCACATTGTTGTAGTAAAGGTCACCTTAGGCATTGTTATTTTGATCTTGGAAAATGTCCTGGGAAGTTTAGGTCTAGTGTTCCCATGGTTCCCAAATCCCCCACCCGACGTTTCACATCCATTTGGGTTAGGAAATCACTTTTAGAGGCACTAGATTTTAGACAAGTTGATTCTCGTTTGCTTGCACATGATTCTTCTCTTGCCGTATCATATAGATGATCGTGTTTGCATGTTTGTCGTGCACTAATTGTGGTTTCATGATATATATTTGCTAGTGTGTTGACATGTACTTTTTGTATAAATATTTGCTTTTGAAAAATAAAAATATTTTTATTTTGATAAATTTTTTGAAAAATCTAAAAAGATTTTTCTATTTTGTTTGCACCGTTTATGGATGGACACTTAGGATGGCCAAGTCACAACATCATTCCATTTTTCATGTGACTATTTGATAGTGTTTTTAGACAATAGGTCAATTCATCCACGTGATTTATAATGTTTGGAGTCATTGAGATGTAATTAAGTGTTACTTCCTACATGTTTGACTCATGTTTTTCTTTATTGCACACATGCATGGATTTGTTTGATTATTGTGCTTGTCTTATCACATGTTGATTGGGTGTTTTCACTTCAATCCTGTCCTTAAAACGAACCAAGCACATTAAAACTTGATAAGAAAGTTGTGCATGTAATTGCCTTTTGTGAGTTTGTGTGCTTTGTGTAAAAACGATGAAGGGCTTCTAAAGATTTTCACTTGTCCTTTGCGATTAAGCCGACGTTTACATTGGACCTAAAAAATTAAGGAATTTTATTATCCGAGGTCTAAAGAGGTTTAAAAAGAGCCCGAAAAAATTAAAGATAATAAAAAGAAATTCATGCCAATTATGGGCCATTTAGGTTTTTGCACCAATTCTCCAAAGTTTGAGAATTTAATTTAACACCTCTAAAAGAAAATATATATGAGGGAGTTGGTTGGAGATTTTATAATGGGTTTGCACGTCCTTAAAAATCTTGAAAAAGCGCAACATAGATTTAGACGTTATTGGTGTGGAAATCACTTTGACTTTGATTTTTTTATTTGCATAGGACGAAGTCATCTAAATTCAACAAATTTTTACACCGAAGGATACTTTCGATGTTCATGCGTTAGGAATACACGAATTCATTGTGCACGTATGATTGATTGAGTTTATTTACCTATCGAATATGTTCACACCCATACATTCCGTTTTCATGACTTGGTCGCTTGAGTTTAAATCCATGGTGTGATTTTTAGTATCCTATTTTTGGATAAAGAATTAAAAAATCAAAAATAGTTTGTGAAATTTTTGAGACATACCTTTGCATGCACGTAGCTTGATCTTTGTTTGCTATGCATTTTGTCGTGACACTCCATGTTTTGAATGTTTCTTCTTATCTGTCTATTTGGGGACATCATAAAAAGGGGGAGAAAGAATTATCATTGTATGGGAAAGTTTTTGCATTATGGGGGAGATTTGATTTATTAATGATTATTCTTTTATCATTTCAAACTCGATGCGTCACGATATGTATTTGCTATCTCATGTGTGTAGGTACAAAGATTGAAGATCATGATGTTGCACACCCTGATGAGAAAAGCTTTGAGAAGATTTGAAGAATAGTTTGAGAACTTGCATATTTATTCATGGGAGGGTAGATTTGTATAGGCATTTTGATTTTTGATAATTCGGATTTTTTATGAATTTACCGGCATAGACATAGGGGGAGATTTGTAGGGACATGTTTTTATAAGTCCGTTATCAATTTATTATGTCTTATACCGCTACACCGTCGAAGAGCATTCAAGCATCAAAGACGGATCCGAATATCAAGTTCTTCATCAAAAAGACTCCGTGAAGTTTGCTTTGGTAAGGTTGAGTTTTAATTCCTTAGCATTTCACTTAAAGTGTTGGGATATTTTTATCAAATATTTTTCTAAAGATTTTGTTCTCGGACACCTTTTTGTAGAAAAGTCATAACTAATTCATAAAAAATAATAAAAATACGAAACTGATGGCCACGCGTTCGTATCGAAATTATCTACAAGTACGCGTGAGATCTCGTTTGATAAGTCGTTTGAACAACCTGCTTTTTTCGTTCAAACGACATACATCTCATGAGAAGTCGTTCGAGCGACACGTGTACTTTGTTCGAGCTACATGCTTATATCGTTCGAACGAGCTTGTATTTTGAGGGGGGAATTTTAATTATAAATACTCATTAAATGGTAACGTTTTTCTTAAGAAGTCCAAGCGTTTTACAGAACAGAAAAACTGCGAAAGAAGAATCCATTTTGACTTCTTCTTTTAGGGTTTAATCCATTTTTTACAATTCACAAAACTCCCAATATGCTTTAGTGAATTGTTTTGGTGTTAAAGAACACACTTTGTTGTGGTTTAATCTTTGTGGGGAGAACTCTACAATCGGAGAGCTACGTGCTATTGTGGAGGGAGTCCTTATAAAGTTCACAACTTGTGGAGAAGCTGTTTTTCTTCTTCATTGCTGACCACCTGGAGATCTTGTTGGAGATTCCATCCAACGACATCGGAACCGACACCTGCAGGTATTTCGTATGTCACTATTATTTTCATTGTAATCCGTGTAACCGTTCTTTACAAATTATAGTGAAAATAAATGTGACACCCCGCCTAATTAAAAATCGGGTGATCAACTCTTTATTAAATTAAAATCAAGGTGAACAGTTGTCTCATTCTTAGCATCACTGTCGCAAAATAAAATTTTCAATTTAAACACCCTAAATAATTAAGCAAAGTGTCAAAACAATTTTTTCTTTTTTTAAAAACTTATTTCCATTTTATTAAATCCGAATATGAAAACCAATTTAAATGACCAACAATTTAAGAACTCCGATATACTAAAGATGGATAATAACACACAAGAATTAGATTCATCCAGAAAAACCAAACCAGTTTAAACTATCAATAAAACCACCCTGAAAGTAATTAAATCCCAAAGAGTACCAACAAATGGAAATATAAAGGAAGGAAAATCTCTGACAAAAATCCAAACTGAATAGAGAAACGGGAGACACATGCCCTAACTAATAAGAACTAAAAGTAGGAGTAGAATTAACAACGTGGTCGTCTAAGCAATGGCCTGCAACGCCCACATAAGCTGCAGCACGTCCGGTCCAAAGAACCTAAGCATGACGTCCTTGTGGCTGGGCGCCTGTACTATATACATATATATACAAGAGAGAAGAAATAACAGGAAACAGGTCAGAGCCCGAGTGTAAAACAGTTTAAAATTGGTTTAGCAAGTATTTAAAAATACTTACAGGCTAATGTAACAACCATGTTAGTATTCGACACTCTCTTGAGAATTCTCACCTCTCATTCTAGTGTGCACGCCTACCGTATTAATAAATCTCATAAGTTTCTCCAACTTATTCTCCATAAGGTTTTATCAGGTGAAAAGCGAGGTTATGATATTTACTTTAGGAAATCATTCGCTTCAAGATTTCTACGTTATTTAGAACAACTCATTTCCCTTATAAAGTCCCTGAATACTCATAATAAATTTGAAGCATTTATTCATTACTTATCTACTTATACACACAGTAGGAAGTTCCGATATAGATATACGTATATATATTAATCACACATATAATATATATACTATCGGCACCCCACATGAAACCTATGGTGCTGGCATACTCTGCTATCAATTCCCCGTAATACACAAACTAAGGGAAATACTAGTCCGGAATCAATCTCGAACTGTATTAACACAATACACAAACAAATGGAAGCGAAGCGTAGTTCTAGGTCCTAAGAGGTCAGCACATACCCTCACGTATCTTACAACATCTGACTATCATTTTCGGATAGCCTGTATCGTGAATACTATCTTCTAGGGTATGAGTCAATATCCCCCATAAAGGTCCAATCGAGATAAGACCATTCCGGCGCGGAAGCCCCCGTGATAGCAAGTAGCCCGGGTATAATTTTTACACAAATATATAATATGCACAATCACACAGTCATATATATAAGTACACATTTCTAAATTAGGTACGCTCACGACCCATAATTATAATTATCCGTTATTAACGCATTTTACTCGATTATTTTGCATAACGGGCTCGTTATTTTTATTTTCATTTATAATTCACGTCATACTCACTTCTCCTCCCTCGGAGTATTCTAAGAATAAATTCAGTAGTCACACACTCACTCACCTTCTAGTCTAACTTCCTAACGAGTCTAAATCTTTTATTTAAACGTTCGCATAATTACGTGTGTAAATCACTCCCCGTTAACCCTTAATTTCATCTTCCATTAAATTCTCACTTATTGGGGATTACTAAAACCCTACTGGTCCTAGTTATATCCCAAAATATTCTAATGATAATACTCAAGGGTTACTATGCATTTTAATCGGAATAAACCATAATAAGAGGAATATGCAGTTTTCCAGAAGGGGTCGATCGATCGATGGAAGGGGGGTCCATCAATCGATCATCAATCGATCGATGTTCTTGGGGTTATCGATCGATCAAGCAGTTATGGTAAAAACTGCATTAAACGAGTTACAGAAATCCATCTCCAACCTCAACCAAATCTCCATATATGATTCTCAAACTCCTAACAAATGATACTACAAGCACTATATACCCAAATATTTGATTTTTTACGTAAAATATGTGAGTTTTCATCCAGTATAACAATTTAAAGGAGTAAAATCTACATAGACTTCAAGAACCCTAATCTTTTCTTTAAATTTCAATTCTTTCGATTCTTTTCCAGATTTTCTAATTCTAAATCTATGAAATTTCGTGGTGTATCCTCTTCATACGAATTAGATGTCCAGAATATGATTACTTCTTCTACGACATATTAATTCTAGTCTCCAAACTACACTTTCTTTCATGAAATAAGTTCCAAATAAATCTAAACTAACATAATTGAGACATTAACTAAAAATAAAGCAAGATAGATACTTGCCTAGAAATTTGGGTTTCCGAATTGTGGACGAAAGTGGTATGGTTGCGTTCCTTGTCGCGCGATCTACGCTTTGGCGGTGGCAGCGGTGTAAACGATCGAGCCCTTGGCCTTGAGTTGCTTGGGAAGCTCTCCACCCCTTCTCTAATGGCCGTTTTTTGCTTTTGTTCTTGTTAACCCTAGTAGGAAACTCCCAAAGGCTGATTTATTCTTAGGAAATTCGTGGGTTTAATTACCCAAAAATG
Source organism: Sambucus nigra (assembly GCA_949130495.1). Taxonomy (NCBI): domain Eukaryota; kingdom Viridiplantae; phylum Streptophyta; class Magnoliopsida; order Dipsacales; family Adoxaceae; genus Sambucus; species Sambucus nigra. Next base: position 179,166,665 of record OX422219.1, read on the forward strand.
TTAAATGTCTAAAATACCCTATTGGGATGGCAATTAGGCCTAAAAACACCTCGAGACCCAAACTAAACCCCCGAATATATTATTTTGACTATCTCAACCCTTCCGGACACATTGGGGCACTCGAAATGACCATACGGGTGACTTATAATTTATTCACTTTTAATAATAATAATTTAGTCCCGACACGACACAGGCGCGTCCTGACTTAATTTCCATAATTGTCAAATTATTCCCTCGTGACAATTTTAATAAATTCAATCCTACATATTACTCTACTCAATAAGTAATATTTAACAAATCAACAATTTTCCAATAGTTACTAACTCTCATCACGCTAGTAACATTTAAAACAAATTTTTGGATTAATATTAAATTAATTTATCTCAATTAAATTTTATAAATCCCTAAATTAAAAAGCCATAAAAATACGGGGTATTACATACTTCCCCCCTAATAACGGAATTTCATCCCGAAATTCAAAAAATAAGGCCTATCTTGTATCATTTGTAATAAAGTATAAAGCAACTAATTCCCACAATATCGAAAGAGAACTACAAATATCAATCTCATCAATTTAATACAACAAAATTCTATTGAATAAATATAACTAAAGTAAATTTCCAATGCTCTATACAACAAAATAAATAAACACAAGTCGTGTCATCTTGTTTTAAAAATTCTGAATACCTTATCAGTACGCAAACTATCTACATAGTAAGGCGCTCAATCACTATAGCCCCCACCTCACAGCAAGCTTGTTTAACACTCTCATTAAAGACACTTCTCATTGTGCTTTTAACCAAAAAAAATTGCATAAGACATGCCTATACATTATTAATTCCTTATTATTTCAATATCATTAGGAGGCCGCACCTCACTACCTGAGAACCACTCGAATTTATCTAAACACAAAACTCCCATTCTGAGAGAAACTATACGAACATCTGATCACTTTTGTTCGCCTAAAACAGTCGTGGAATTCCACCATAGTCGTCAGAATCTAACTCACCCAATCCAAAATTCTGATTATCCGCCCATCTCTTAACATTCAGAGTAAGAAAAGTTAAGGTTTTTCCCACACCAAATCCTCAATAAGCATCTTGTTCATAATAAACAGGTATGAGTGCTCCCACGTAACCCTACCATTAGGTAATATCCTCCCCCAATTACCGTACTATACTCCACTTGCTAGCTATAACCGTTGTGAAAAATAAATGATCACAATGAACTCGAAATTACTTTCACACTCCTCTACTAATGGTTAATCACCGCCCGCGTACTCCCCGAATTATGGGTGATACAACCTGCTCAAAATGAAACGATATCCCTGCTGCTTCCTGAAATCCCATATTGAAGGTGGGATTCAAAAATCTTATCCTAATTCAGAAAAATATTGTATAGGACCACATACCGACGCGATTCTCCCTTTCAAAAGAAGACTGGGGCACGCTAGCTAATATTGTAACTCACCCCAAAGGAATGTTAATCATTTTCTTCTTGGGCATCTTATTCCATAGGTCCAAAGGAACTCTTGATCTTACTTTGAGGTTGTCAACTCATCCAAGAAACTTTACCGGCCTCTTCCATTATAGGAATTATTGATAGCCCAAAATTTTTTGGTTGTTCCTCTTGTCCCAATCGATTTCTATTTATGAGTGGTGCCCGCGGAGACTACTCAATATGTCCCGCTCGACATCGACTTCTACTTGTTATGTCTCACATTAAGTGACACTTAATACCCCCTTCTTTTCTTTGCGTATACTGAAAGTTCCGACCCATGCAATTTTCTCCACGATGTGCACTTCCGGACCTTTTTATACCATACTAACATCTTCACTCTTTGTACGCGTCAGTCGTTCTCAACATTGGACTAATTCCAACTCTGCTCTGAGTGTTCTCCATAATAATTTGAATTCTAACATTCTCAAGGAATACCCCTTTTTAAATGGCTTCTCACAACCTTCCAACTAGATTCGGTGTGCTACTCTGAATACAAATATATGGATTTATCGTCTTTCACATGGTGCACAATTCGCCCTACCACTTCCACTTCGTTATGTTAATCCCACAAACATTTATTCCACACGTATATTCCCACATTCCTACAACTTGGACGATTCTAACATCAGCTAATCAGGATGCCCACACACCCTACAAACCATACATACTAGCGTAAGCATCACATACGCTTCACACATAACACCCAATTCTTTCGTTTTCTTGTGCTCACAACGTGCTTACAACACTCGGGTACTCTCAATTACCCTAGAAATTGAAATTTTAAATCCTTTTTATCATCGTTCCACCCCTCAACTCGTAGTAATAAGACAAAACTTTCAATGCTTTCTTACTACCCAACCGACTCCACTGGCCTCAATTCATAATTCAACTTCCAATTTACATATATAATTATCTGCTCCTATTACGATCGAGGAACTAAACTCATAGACTAATGACCACGCATCTTCCTACTTCCAACCTTACGCTAAGTTTAATGTTTGGGATGTCTCGCAATGTGAAATCCAAATAAAGAACCCCCCGATACACTACTACCTAGCATTGTCGGTTATCGAAATTCGTTAGGCCCTCCGTCTATAGCGTGTACCCCTTTATTCTGTCTCTTGACAGAAAAGTTACATATTTTCCCGTAATTACACTTAACAAAGAACATTTTGTCAATTGCACTATCGTTCTGCATTTGTTGTAATCACATTCCATAAACCTCGAATACATACCATCGAGATTCTTGAAATCCTGTCCCCAAACATATGGGTATAACTCTTAACTCTCACATTATAACTCTTAACTCTCACATCTCGAAATCCTGTCCCCAAACATATGGGTATAACAATGTCAGACATGCACTTGAGTAAACCACCGTGGTATTTGGGGCTGTCTGGCAGTTGGTGAGCCACCTCTGCGACAACAGCCCCCTGACACACAGTGGTTGGGCAAAAGGCATGTCTTGGAATTTAATGTTTATGATGTGGAGACAACTAGAGCATCAGGCATTTAATGTTGTGACATAAAGTATGAGGGATGTCTTTCATAGTCTTTAATGTCTGAGTTGCCTCGGGGGTAGTGTGGGGGGTTATTTAAGGACCCCAACCACCTTTGAGGAGGGGATGATCTTCTGAGAGATTAGGAGTTATTACTAAAGAGAATATATACATTCAGAGAGAGAGTTATTGCAAACTAGAGAGGTTTACTCACTCACCATTGTTATTTATTACGAAGCTTTTAATACTTGACAGAGATTCTTGAGGGTATTTGGTGTGTTTCTACCTGCCCACCAAGGTGTATCTAGGGTGCTTACTTCTCTCTCCCCTCTAGCTAAAATCACTTCTAAGTTCACTATTATCTCCTGAGTTATACATGAGAGATTTGTGAGCTTAAACTGAGCTTCTCTTCATTAGGGCCTGTGTTTGTATGTCCTATCATTAATCCGAAGTTGTGGTCAAATTAGCTTATCATTACCATACTTAAACAGGGGTTACGCCTCCATCTATAATCTAAAGTACACTCTCACTCCCCACACGGCCGTCGAGGAGAATAGAGAACATGCCTCGCCAAACGATACCTTGGGGTTAGATAACTGAAACACCGGGCGAGGAGCCCCTTGATCAAAGCCAAATTGACGGCTGCATCGATTGGGATTGTAATGTTCGCTGGTATATCCCCACTCGATGTATGAGGACAGGTATCTTGGAAAAAAAAGAAGCACAACGGCCAATGAGGGGTCTTCATTAATGAGGTCTACGGGGGTTGGCTGTACCACTCTTGCCCCATGCTTAAAAAATCACAAGTATGGAGAAAAATATTCTCTTCATAAGGCCTCATTACAAACCTTGAAAAGTCATCAATAAAGGAGGTCAGCTCCTTTCGTCTTTGCCTCTTGTGGTAAACAAATGAGCGAGGGGGCAAGATTATTTCCCCTGAGGGAGGACGGTTAGTCTTGGCGGCTATGGCCGGGAAGTGCACATAAAGGAAACTCGTAAAGAGAACACAGTTGGCAAAATTGGCTAGGTTGTAATGACCTAGAGATCGCTCCATATCAAAAAGGACCCTATCAAGCCATGGGTAGAGGGACCCCAAGGTGATTGCAGCCAGAGGGAGCTTGATACCCCGTGTTAATCGGAGAGATAGGTTAATGAGGTCCCTTCTGGGCTGGTCGTTGGGCGTCCCCATTAAAAAGAAAGAATGATAAGGATATAGGCATGAAGCTCTAGCAATGTACCTTGTCCAGGGGAAGCCTTAGAGGAACTTCCTTCGGAAGGGTCCTTGAAGAAGTAGTTGATAAGGGGAGTGAATGTGGCTTTGTTTGAAGTAACGATGCACCTTCAGTATATACGGTCCTGCTCCAAACGGTCAGCAGTTTCTTAGGCATCCAAAGCTTCATCGGAATAAGGCTCATGACCTGTTACCTCAAGGCCTAGGAGCTCGCACACGTCTTCCAAAGTTATTGTAAACTCTCCCCACGCAACGATGAATGTGTGAGTAGTAATATTCCAACGAGATACCAGAACGGGAAGAGCAAAATTGTTCTTGGAGAGGGTGAACTCACCAAACCACTTGGCTCGATGTAGCCCAATCTTAACGAGAATATTAGCGTGGGAACTCTGCATATGAGAATTCCAAGCAACAAAGTGAGAAGGAGAGCCCCCAGGACTTTCAAAATCGATGTGGGACCATGGGAAGTCCCCTCGCTCAAGACAAAATCTGAGAGTCCCCTCGGGAGGAAGAAAGCCCCATTCATCAAAATTCTCATCTTCATCACCAAGCGCCATGGCATCATACTTAGCGTTAAAAATGCAACTCTTGCAAAACCCAGCAAAGTCATAACCTTCGCCAAAAATGGGGGACCAATGGTAGAAACGCAACTGTTCTTGACGAGCAACGGTCAATGAGGCAGCAGAAGGGGCGGTGATAACGGAGGCAGTAAGAGGCGCACTGGTGGCAGGAGTGGCAGGGTTGTTTGAAGAGGCCATTGCAGACAACAGAAGTACGAAAAGGTCTGGTAAAATAAGAGTTGGAAATGAATAGGGAGGTGCACAACCGCAGGTGGTGGTACAAAGGAGGAGAGGAGGAGGATATTGAGTAAAGAAGAAGGCAACAATGGAGGTCGCATAGAGTTCGCATAGAGTTTTTCTCTCTAAAGGAGGTGGGGAGCTTGAAGAAGATAAATAAGATGAGGATATAAAAGGGTTTTAAAATAAAAGAGACATTTGAAGGGTTTCAAACTCGATCCCACCATCGCACGTGCAAGGGCCGCCTCTAATTATTTCAAATGAACACGTGGCACATCGGGAAGGGTCTCGACAGCTGAAAAGACAGCGTTACGTAGAATAAGAAGTGACGTATGGGGAATATAAAGGGTTGCCTTCCTAACCAAGTTTGTGTTTTGGCGCCAAATTGGTGTCAGACTTATCCACCACCACCTAACGGTAAATATGTCCCAACAGTTCAGCTACGATGACCCCTCGCAACAGGACCAAACATTGTTTGAATTTTGATTCAGTTACATTGGGGAGAATTTTACTTACCAGGAGTCCAAACGAGTATTTAAGAAGGTTAGCAGGACTTTCGGGAGAATTTCAATGAATAAAGTGAGAACGATTGAAGCTCAGTATAAGGAAAAAGTGGCGATGTCCCTTCAAGTCGTAGTGCTTCAGCTTAGGCACATCGGGGAGAATTTTACTTTTTCCTAGAGGTTCTAATGCGGTGGTCCTAACGAAGGAAAAGAGGATAAATTTTTTTTTCACGCAAGAAGATTCATCGGATTGAGAAGTTTTCGTGCAGACATTTCTTGTGCCAACAACAAATCTCTCCACGAAGGGGCAAATGTAGAGGGGGCTTGAAGGTAATTCTGAGATCAGGGATAATTCCCTAATTGGCAATAGTATTTGAGATTAAGCAACCCGGGCAGCTCAAGCGTGGCAACTCAGCGAGGTAGTTTGGCATGGCAACTTATACTTTAGCTTGTTGTGTTAGTCATATTGTATGTTTGTTTATATTGTCTAAAAGCTATAACGGTTGTAATGATGTAACGAGAATAATAATTAGTTTGTGTGAGGTCAAACGGTACTTGCGAGAGACCAGGCTTGGCAGGGCCTAGGAGAGCTTTCATGCTCTATCAAATGACCTCACCGTGGGAACTTTATAGGGACTTGGTTTGGAGGATTGAGAAGTGAGGCACCATTGGGGCTTGTCCTGACCATCTTAGATACACCTGGTAAAACACCGAAGGACCCTGACCGTGGAACCTCAGGCGAAGTAGCTTGGTGTTCCATCGGGCATTGAGCTATGAACCAAACAACCCTCTAGTTAATGTCACATTGACTATAGGTGATGTCACTAGCCAGCTAAACAATGTCAGACCCGCACTTGAGTAAACCACCGTGGTATTTGGGGCTGTCAGGCAGTTGGTGAGCCACCTCTGCGACAACAGCCCCCTGACACATAGTGGTTGGGCAAAAGGCATGTCTTGGCATTTAATGTTTATGACGTGGAGACTATTAGCGCATCAGGCATTTAATGTTGTGACATAAAGTATGAGGGATGTCTTTTATAGTCTTTAATGACTGAGTTGCCTCGGGGGTGGTGTGGGAGGCTATTTAAGGACCCCAACCACCTTTGAGGAGGGGATGGTCTTCTGAGAGCTTAGGAGTTATTACTAGAGAGAATATATACATTCAGAGAGAGAGATTTATTGCAAACCAGAGAGGTTTACTCACTCACCATTGTTATTTATTACGAAGATTTTAATACTTGACAGAGATTCTTGAGGGTATTTGGTGTGTTTCTACCTGCCCACCAAGGTGTATCTAGGGTGCTTACTTCTCTCTCCCTCTAGCTAAAATCACTTCTAAGTTCATTATTATCTTCTGAGTTATACACGAGAGCTTTGTGAGCTTAAACTGAGCTTCTCTTCATTAGGGTCTGTGTCTGTATGTCCTATCATTAATTCGGAGTTGTGGCCAAATTAGCTTATCGTTACCATACTCAAACAGGGGGTATGCCTTCATCTATAATCTAAAGTACCCTCTTACAAAAGGATAGATATATCAATGCGCTCTTCCTATCACCAAGTCCTGAGCGCTAAACATAATAATGAGTTAAATATTTTCACTCAACAGTAATCCCAATACATACTTAATCATAAAAACAAAGTCCCTACACACACCGGGATCGAATATGTCGAGTCCAATATCCCCTCCGAAGTTTCTAGAATAGAAAATATAAGTGCGGGTCCGACCCTCTCGCAAGTGAGGCCTCACCAGAACAAAACATGTCGTACTAATGCAACCATTCCAATAGCCTTGCAATAACTGCCTACTATCGTACTATCCATTACTATAAAGTTGTAACTAAGATAATATCATACTCATTTATCACATCACTAAAATGAGTAATCTAAATAAAGTATAGAAAACTATTAATACACCCATTTATCCTCCGCAGATAGCACTAAGGATAATTCCGCTACACTAGGGAAAATATTCACATAATAATAATGTTTATAGTTATACACACTAACTCGTCTCACATGCTAATCTAGTAATGAACAAAATATAGTGACTCTCTTGCGTCACATAAAACACGCCTCATCCTTTGAGGATAAAACTCATACTCCTATCTTGCCAATCGTCTTGACTGCATAAATGGTCCCCGGACGTAACACGTCTGTCCAAACCAAAAAAAAACCACTTAAATCGTTGTCCTTTACTAGGCATCCTACTCTTGTCCTTTTACTCACTTCGGGAAAATGTTAACGCATGTAAATCACTTTCCATAAAATACCTCTACAAATGATCCACATATCACCTGTCATACTAACCATATTAGGATTGTCCTTCTCGAACTTTGGTACGCTCAATTCCTGATGGCTACCCCCGTTGTTCTCTTAGCTTTGTTGGCCCTAAGGAATGTGCTACTGGCTTTAATTACCCTTACTGAATTCACCATCGCTTGGTAAGAATTTAGATATCTGAATCATTTAAATGAGCCCCCCAATGGGTCTCCCCCTTGCGGTGTTTTACTAACTACTTTTCATCTAGAATCACTTTCCAATAAGTCTTTCGATTATGTTAGCTCCCTTCATAAGAGCGTTAAGATCTCTTCGGACTACGCGTGACATTATCACCATATGGATTGACTGTCCAACCGAATTCTCTTTAAGTGTTGTCAATCTTTCCTCACGAGTTGATTTCCCACTTGAAATCTTCTCCACCATTGGTATCCACTCCCGTTGATACAAAATTTGCTAAATGTCTAAATCCATTTACAAATGGACCCTTGTTCGGCCCTTCCATAATGGGTTTAGCATGACGTTCATATCTTATCTTGAACAACTGATGAAAGAACATGCAGTTAAATTGTACCTAAGGTCCTTTCATTGACGCAACATTTTCACTAGTAACGGTGGTGGTTGACTCCCACTATTGTAACTTTTCTCCCCTGAGTCAAGAAAAATCTTACCCCACATTTTCACTTCTAGTTAACCACACTCCACTATATTTCCAAGCCTTTGAATATATTACCATCGTTGGTTAACACACACAATTTTCGCGTGTCTAGAATCTCCGCGGATGACTCTCCTCAATTTTACCTTTCGACCCTCTCACAAGCGCACCACGTTGGGTGCGTCAAATTTATCCTCACTTTCGACTATAGCAGCACTTGACATTTGTAGGCTATGTCCTAGCCGTCTTTATAGTCCTGGCCTCTCCTTCCCTAATAGGGTTGACCTCGACTACGGTTGTCATCCTCGAATATACTTTACAACCTCAACTGAGCCCTCCCTCCTAATGTCTACCTAACGGCCTTCGTCTGACATCCTTCATTGCTCGTCACACGCACACGTCCGAACGCAATTAGAATTCACTAATATACATACGCTATAGCTGGAGAACGAAATCTCACCATAGAAACCAACAATCCTAAACATAGGGATCTATATCAAATAAAGTAGCGTTGGAAGCATAATAAGCCACACAGATCCTAAAGGACACTAGAACCTGATGCTCTGATACCACCTGTGACACCCCGCCTAATTAAATACCGGGTGATCAGTCCTTTATTAAATTAAAATCAAGGTGAACGGTTGGTTCATTCTTATCATCACTGTCGCAAAATAAAATTTTCAACTTGAACACCCTAAATAATTAAGTTAAGTGTAAAAACAATTTTTTTTTTAAACCTTATTTCCATTTTATTAAATCCGAATATGAAAACCTTTTTAAATAACCAACAATTTAAGAACTCCGATATACTAAAGATGGATAATAACACACAAGAATTAGATTCATCTAGATATACCAAACCAGTTTAAACTATCAATAAAACCATCCTGAAAGTAATTAAATCCCAAAGAGTACCAACAAATGGAAATATAAAGGAACGTAAATCTCTGACAAAAATCCCAACTGAATAGAGAAACGGTCGACACATGCCCTAACTAATAAGAACTAAAAGTAGGAGTAGAATCAACAACGATATCGTCCAAGCAATGGCCTGCAACTCCCACATAAGCTGCAGCACGTCCGGTCCAAAGAACCTAAGCATGATGCCCCTGTGGATGGGCACCTGTACTATATACATATATATACAAGAGAGAAGAAATAACAGGAAACGGGTCAGAGCCCGAGTGTAAAACAGTTTAAAATTAGTTTAGCAAGTATTTAAAATGCTTATTGGCTAATGTAAGAACCATGTTAGTAATCGACACTCTCTTGAGAATTCTCACCTCTCATTCTAGTGTGCACGCCTACCGTACTAATAAATCTCATAAGTTTCTCTAACTTATTCTCCATAAGGTTTTATCAGGTGAAAAGCGAGGTTATGATATTTACTTTAGGAAATACATCGCTTCAAGATATCCACGTTATTTAGAACAATTCATTTCCCTTATAAAGTCCCCGAATACTCATAATAAAGTTGAAGCATTTATTCATTACTTATCTACTTATACGCACAGTAGGAAGTTCCCATATAGATATACGTATATATATTAATCACACATATAATATATATACTATCGGCACCCCACATGAAACCTATGGTGCTGGCATACTCTGCTATCAAGTTCCCGTATCAAACAAACTAAGGGAAATACTAGTCCGGAATCACTCTCGAACTGTATTAACACAATACACAAACAAATGGAGGCGAAGCATAGTTTCAGGTCCTAAGAGGTCAACACATACCCTCACGTCTCTTAGAACATCTGACTATCATTTTCGAATAGGATGTATCGAGGATACTATCTTCTAGGGTATGAGTCAATATCCCCTATAAAGGTCCAATTGAAATAAGACCGTCCCGACGTGGAAACCCCCGTGATAGCAAGTATCCCGGGTATGATTTTTACACAAATATATAATATGCACAATCACACAGTCATATATATAAGTAAACATTTCTAAATTAGGTGCGCCCACGACCCATAATTAAATTTATCCATTATTAACACATTTTACTCGATTATTTTGCATAACGGGTTCGTTATTTTTATTTTCATTTATAATTCACATCATACTCACTTCTCCTCCCTCGAAGTATTCTGAGAATAATTTCAGTAGGCACACACCCACTCACCGTCTAGTCTAACTTCCTAATGAGTCTAAATCTTTTATTTAAATGTTCGCATAATTACGTGTGTAAATCACTCCCTGTTAACCCTTAATTTCATCTTCCATTAAATTCTCACTTATTGGGGTTTACTAAAACCCTACTGGTCCTAGTTATATCCCAAAATGTTCTAATAATAATTCTCAAGGGTTACTATGAATTTTAATCGGAATAAACCATAATAAGAGGAATATGCAGTTTTCCAGAAGGGGTCGATCGATCGATGGAAGGGGATCGATCGATCGATCATCGATCGATCGATCGATCATCGATCGATCGATGTTCTTGGGTCGATCGATAGATCAAGAAGTTATGGCGAAAACTAAATTAACCCAGTTACGGAAATCCATCTCCAACCTCAACCAAATCTCCATATATGTTTCTCAAACTCCCAACAAATGACACTACAAGCACTATATACCAAAATATATGATTTTCTCCGTAAAATATGTGAGTTTTCATCCAGTATAACAATTTACTGGGGTAAAATCTACATAGACTTCAAGAACCCTAATCTTTTCTTTTAAATTTCAATTCTTCCCATTCTTTTCCAGATTTTCTACTTCTAAATCTATGAAATTTCGTGGTGTATCCTCTACATATGAATTAGATGTCTAGAATATGATTACGTCTTCTACGACATATGAATTCTAGTCTCCAAACTACACTTTCTTTCATGAAACAAGTTCCAAACAACCCTAGACTAACATAATTGAGACATTAACTAAAAATAAAGCAAGATAGATACTTGCTTGGAAATTTGGGTTTCTGAATTGTGGACGAAAGTGGTATGGCTGCGTTTCTTGTCGCGCGATCTACGCTTTGGCGGTGGTGGCGGTGTAAACGGTCGAGTCCTTGGCCTTGAGTTGCTTGGGAAGCTCTCCACCCCTTCTATAATGGCCGTTCTTTTCTTTTGTTCTTGTTAACTCTAGCTGGAAACTCCTAAAGGTTGATTTATCCTTAGGAAATTCGTGGGTTTAATTACCTAAAAATGTAAAATGTCTAAAATACCCTTCCGGGATGGCAATTAGGCCTAAAAACGCCCCGAGACCCAAACTAAATCCCAGGGTACATTATTTTGACTATCTCGACCCTTCCGGACGCATTGGTGCACTCGAAATGATCACACGGGTGATTTATAATTTATTTACTTTTAATAATAATAATTGAGTCCTGACACGACACACGCACGTCCTCACTTAATTTTCATAATTGTCATATTATTCCCTCTTGACAATTTTAATAAATTCAATCATATAGATTACTCTACTCAATAAGTAATATTTAACAAATCAACAGTTTTCCAATAATTACTAACTCTCGTCACGCTAGTAACATTTAAAATAAATTTTCGGAGTAGTATTAAATTAATTTATCTCAATTAAATTTAATAAATCCCTAAATTTAAAAGCCATAAAAATACGGGGTATTACAATAAAAAGGTTTTTCCCTTCGGGGATTTTCCCTTAAGTTTGTGTCACATGATTTATCTATTTATGGTTTGACACACGCACAAACACAGTTGAATGTTTAAGGGGCTGAATTAATTTGGTTTAAAAATAGACTCTAATTAAATAAGGTTTAATTGGAAACTTGTGAATTATTTTAATCAATTATCACACATAACGTATTTTACAAATTGGTATCAGAGCTTTATTAAAAGCGAGTGCATACCTTTCTCAAATTGGTATCAGAGCGGGCTATGCTAATTTGTCGCGTAATCCTGATTTTTGGAGGATTTACTTTCTGATACAATTTGTCTACTCAAGTTTACAAATTGGTATCAGAGCGGGTTACGCTAATTTATCGCGTGATCCTGATTTAATTTCTGATATAATTTGTCTACTCAAGTTTACAAATTGGTATCAGAGCGGATTGCGCTAATTTATTGTGTGATCTTTGTTTTCCGCAAAATTTGTGTGACATTGATTTTTTTAAAATCAGTTTTGTGAAAAATTGCAATTTTTCAAATGGAACGCCCATTTATCGAGGAGCCTATTTTTGAAAAAGTTCACGATAGTGCTGAAAAATTTAAAACTTTGCAAAAGAATTAAATTTTTGGAAAAAGAAAATTCTCTCTTTAAAAGTAAGATTGAATATTTGAAGTGTTTCAAACTTAAGTGATATTTGTCGTGAGCACTTTGGTAATTTGTGTATTGATTTTGATTCTTTGAAAATTGTCAAAAAGAAAAGTGATGAGAGTCCTAGTTTTAGAGAAGGAATTGGAGGACTTAAAAAAATCTAGGGTTCCCGTTTGTGCCGTCGAGGATAAAAAATTAATCGATGATTTTACGGCACGCGAAAAGACTCTTAGGGATAAGTTTGTTTTAATTGAGGGAGAACGAGATAAACTGTTAAGTTTAACTTAAAATTTGAAAAAGAAATCCCTGTCTTTGGAAGAGTCTAATTCTTTGCATGAATAAAATATTTTGAAGTTGAAAAATGATTTAAACGATTCAAGTAGGTTTGATAGTGATGGTAATGGCTCATCATGTTCTCTTGCATCTAATGCTAAAGCCAAGACCATTATTTGTTTTAGAGGGTCAATGAAGTCCACGGATGTTAGAAAATATCGCACTTTTGGTAACATTCCTCCCATTTACACATGTTCACATTGTGGTAGGAAAGGTCACCTGAGGCGTTTTTGTTTTGATCTTGGAAAATGTCCTAGGAAGTTTATGTCTAGTATTCTTGTGGTTCCCAAATCCCCCACACGATGTATGACATCCATTTGGGTTAGGAAATTACTTTTAGAGGCACTAGATTTTAGACAAGTTCATTCGCGTTTGCTTGCACATGATTCTTCTCTTGCCATATCATATAGATGATTGTGTTTGTATGTTTGTCATGAACTAGTTGTGGTTTCATGATATATATTTGCTAGAATGTTGACATGTACTTTTGTATAAATTTTTTCTTTTGAAAAATACAAAAATATTGTATTTTGATAAAATTTTTGAAAAATCCAAAAAGATTTTTGCATTTTGTTTGCACCGTTTATGGATGGACACTTAGGATGATCGAGTCACAACATCATTCCATTTTTCATGTGGCTATTTGATAGTGTTTGTGACAATAGATCAATTCATCCATGTACTTTATAATGCTTGGAGTCATTAAGATGTAATTAAGTGTTACTTCTTACCTGTTTGACTCATGTTTTCCTTTATTGCACACATGCACGAATTTGTTTGATTATTGTGCTTTTCTTATCACATACTGGTTGAGTGTTTTCACTTCAATCCTTTCCTTAAAACGAACCAAGCGTGATAAAACTTGATAAGAAAGTTGTGCATGTAAGAGCCGTTTTTGAGTTTGTGTGCTTTGTTTAAAAACGGTGAAGGGCTTCTAAAGATTTTCACTTATCCTTTGCAATTAAGGAGCCGTTTAAATTAGACCTAAAAAATTGAGGAATTTTATTATCCGGGATCCAAAGAGGTTTAAAAAGAGCCCGAAAAAATTTAATGGCAATAAAAAGAAATTCATGCCAATTATGGGTCATTTAGGTTTTTGCACCAATTCTCCAAAGTTTGAGAATTTAGTTTAACACCTCTAAAAGAAAATATATATGAGGGAGTTTGGTTAGAGATTTTATAACGGGTTTGCACGTCCTTGAAAGTCTTGGAAAAACGCTACATAGTTTTGGACGTTATTGGTGTGGAAATCACATAAGACGCTGTCATCTAAATTCAAAAAATTTTTACACCGAAGGATAGTTTTGATGTTCATTCGTTAGGAATACACGAATTCATCGTGCACATATGATTGATTGAGTTTATTTACCTATCGAATGTGTTCACACCCATACATTCCGTTTTCATGACTTGGTCGCTTGAGTTTAAATCCATGGTGTGATTTTTAGTATCCTATTTTTGTATAAAAAATTCAAAAATAAAAAATAGTTTGTGAAATTTTTGAGACATACCTTTGTATGCGCGTTGCTTGATCTTTGTTTGCTATACATTTTGTCGTGGCACTCTATGTTTTGATTGTTTCTTCTTATCTGTCTATTTGGGGGGACATCATAAAAAGGGGGAGAAATAATTATCATGTTATGGGGGAGTTTTTTGCATTATGGGGGAGATTTGATTTATTAATGATTATTCTTTTATCATTTCAAACTCGATGTGTCACGATAGGTATTTGCTTTATCTCTTGTGTGTAGGTACAAAGATTGAAGATCATGATGTTGCACACCCTAATCAGAAAAGCTTTGAGAAGATTTGACGAAGATTTTTGAAGAACAGTTTGAGAACTTGCAGATTTATTCATGGGAGGTTAGATTTGTATAGGCATTTTGGTTTTTGATAGTTCGTATTTTTTATGAATGTATCGGCATAGAAATAGGGGGAGATTTGCAAGGACATAATTTTATAAGTCCGTTATCAATTTATTATGTCTTATACCGCTACACCGTCGAAGAGCCTTCAAGAACATTCAAGCATCAAAGACGGATCCGAATATCAGGTTCTTCTTCAAAAAGACTCCCCGAAGTTTATTTTGGTAAGGTTGAGTTTTAATTCCCTAGCATTTCACTTAAAGTGTTAGGATATTTTTATCCAATATTTTTCTAAAGATTTTGTTCTCGGACACCTTTCCGTAGAAAAATCATAACTAATTCATAAAAAGTCAGAAAAATACAAAATTGGTGGCCACGCGTTAGAATCGAAATTATATACAAGCTTGCTTGGAATCTCGTTTGATAGGTCATTCAAACGACTTGCTTTTATCATTCAAACGACATACATCTCGTGAGAAGTCGTTCGAGCGACACGTGTACTTCGTTCGAGCGACATGCTTATGTCATTCGAACGAGCTCGTATTTCAAGGCGGTGCATTTTTATTATATATACTTATTAAATGATAACATTTTTCTTAAGAAGTCCTAACATTTTACAGAACATAAAAACTGCGTAATAAGAATCCTTTTTGACTTCTTCTTTTAGGGTTTAATCCCTTTTTTACAATTCAGAAAACTCCCAATATGCTTTAGTGAATTATTTTCGGTGTTGAAGAACACACTTTGCTGTGGTTTAATCTTTGTCGGGAGAACTCTACAACGGTAGAGCTATGTGCTATTGTGGAGGGAGTCCTTATAAATGTCGCAATTTGTGGAGAAGCCGTTTTTCTTCTTCATTGCTGACCACCTGGAGTTCTTGCGGGAGATTCCAGCCGACAACATCGGAACTGACACCTGCAGGTATTTCGTATGTCACTATGATTTTCATTGTAATTCGTGTAACCGTTCTTTACAAATAATAGTGAAAATAAAAAGGTTTTGACCTTCGGAGATTTTCCTTAAATTTGTGTCACATGATTTATCTATTTTTGGTTTGACACACGCACAAACACATTTGCATGTTTAAGGGGCTGAATTAATTTAGTTTAAAAATAGACTCTAATTAAATAAGGTTTAATTGAAAACTTGCAAATTATTTTAATCAATTATCACACGTCACGTATTTTACAAATTGGTGTCAGAGCTTTATTAAAAGCGAGTGCATACCTTTCTCAATCTTGGGTACTCCTTTTTTCCCAATTTTTGCATCCTCTCTCTCTTAAACCGAGCATTCACCTACTTCGAAACCAACTCATCATCTAAATCATACCCAAAGATTTAACAATTTGAATTACATATATCTACATGAAACTGAAAGAATTATAAGATAAATATGTTTTCATAAGGAAGGATACCGAGCAATACAACTAAATAAATTATTAGAGAGAGATAAATTAAATACCTGTAAGTAGAATTATTCGTGTGCGAGGATGGATTAAGAGGGGAAATGGGAATGTTAATGAATTTTGGAGACTTGGGAATGGAAAAGAGCAATATAAGGGGTATATAAGAGTATTGAACGAACAACACCTTGTTATATATAAAGATAAAAGGGTAAAGGTCGTAGGCGGGAAGAGAGATTGGAAAAAATGAACCATCAAGATCAAGAGATATCATATCGGGAAGAGAGTGATGGTCCTTGTGGAAATGTTAAAATTGAGGTAGTATTAATTCTTGTAGTGTGTTTTAGAATATAATACTAGTTTTTAACCAGCGCGATGCCCGGACGCTTTATTTTTCATAAATTATGTAATGTATAAATTTATTTGCTCAAATTTAACATCTCAGAGGCTGATACATAAAGTATAATTGTTTTGACAAAATTATCCCAACACAATATTGTTATGTGTGAGAACACCAACACCATATGAAATTGAACAAAATGTTTCATAACTTTGTAGCCATTGTTTCTCCTTTCATTTGCAAATTAATAAGAAGTTAAGTTTCACATTGAAATAAAATATATGCCAATAATATGGAAAATTTAAGATTGTATATGTTGTAGTAAGAATCCAAGAAGATATCATAACAAATTTATTATTATTCAGAACTCTTTCAATATTTTTGAGATTCCTATGGGAACTTTACATCTAAAGTGTGTCTATGTGTATTAAGAATCAGAACTATATTCCTTTGGCTAGAAAATGGGCTAGAGTACAAAATGAACCCATTTGTTGCAGAACAATATGATGGCAGGGGGTAATATTATCTCAAAGACTGGATGGTTGCCACCAAAGTTGTCATCGACATTTATATTTATATAATTACTATCTTATTTTATTGGGTTATTGAAAGTAACACATTCTTTGAGTTATATTATCTCTGTGTAATATCTTTCTAATTATGGTTGTGGGCTAGTTACCAACTTCATATTAAATTTAAATGTGCTAATTTTACTACAGACTTACTTCCACCTGAGATACCTTTCTGGAAACACCAAGGAAATCTCACTGCACATATGTATATATACAAGTCAGCATCATCAGCCAGGCTCTCATTTTTGTTATGCAAAATCAAAGTGGGTCATTTCTTGAGAGGCCCGATACCCTTTTGATGTGTACATTTTTGCTAGATCAATTATTATGAAAGGTTTGCAGATCAACAGAGCTCCTCTAAGGATTTTCAACTATCATATGAGGTATTGAACATATGCAATTTCATCAAAGTCTCACCTACAACATATATGCTACAAATACTAATAATTCATTACAACTCTCCCATCAATTATAAGAACATATGCAATAAAAAATGAAAACTGTCATCCCGTTATAGTATACCAATTTCATCAAAACGTCACTTCCATTAAACATATACCAAGTTAAAGAAAACAATAAAAGATTTAGAACTCTACGAAAAAATTTAAGCCATTCACCAAATGTCCTCATGATGAGTTAAAATGAATAAATGAATATATAGGACGATTTTTTATATATGTGCATATTTAGAGAGACTAATCAGAGGACTGGCCTCAATTACAATGCAATAGCTATCTGTAAATTTAATATCAGTTTTACATTGTTATTATATCCTTAAAAAAGCATGAATTCTTATACATTTTATAATACTTATGAGCATTTCCCGTAATATATGCACCTATTATGAAAAACAAAATGTAGATGTTATGTTACATGACGTTAAGGAAATGATTTAATATTGATTTATCAATAAAAAACTTTAATGGCTACCTAATTAAACATGTTTAACACAATTAATACTATATAAAAAATGGTAAAGTGACTTGCATATTAGTCAATGTTTTCTCCTTTACTATCACTTTTACTAACTTAGGCTTTAGAAGTCTCAGGCACTGACCTTTACTTTGTTCCTTGAATCAGAGAAATAGGGATCAAAGAGTTTGGTGCTTTTTTCATCACTGGGATTTATCAAGTGTAGTGATTATTTTTACATCCCGAGATGAGTCAGGAAACTAGAAAATAATGGAACACAAATATAGGGATAAAATAAAGAGATTAAGAGAAAGGTGGATTTGCAATAGTCACCTGAGTCTCTATCAAGAATGACAAACACTATAAACTTATCAGGCGTTCTAACAAACAAATTGTGCGCAATAAAGAATAAGGTGTTAAACTAATAGAAGTGGTTTTATTTTCTCATTTTAACCATAAATGGACTATATATAACAATTCCAATTTTGTGAAGTAAAAAATAATGCTAATATATAAGAAAAAAAATAAGGTATAAACTATAAAGAGAAAGAACAATAATATAGTCCATTCCTAAATCCTATAACTTGAATTTCAAATTTTAATCTGGAAAGGCAGTTGGCTATAGAATGATACCTTCTCCACGTCAAATCCATTATAGTCGAAGCAGAATAGATGTAGAGCTTTGTGAGATGGAACTATGATACATAGTCCTCTGAATATGTAAATTCCCGACTTCAAATTCTTTTACATATGCAGAGAAAAATAATAATCATCAAATAAAATGAGGGAGTAGATATTTTTGAAACCTAAATCAAAATCATACTCTGATATGAAATCAAAACAAAATCTATATTAAAATGGAACTCGACTCATTAAACTCGACTAATAAGATGGAGTTGATCCATCTCAACCGACAACTCTTACTGCATCTTTGAAGCCTTGCAACTAAAATAACATCTTATGAATCAAATCAACCCATATAAAAAAACACAGCAATAATATGTAGAAAAACAACAATTTCACTCTATTGAGAAAAGTGGCCACTGAGAATGACGGGATTCTAGACCTGTTCCTCTGCCATAATACTCAAAAGGCAAGAGAGAGAGTCGTGGGTTCCTTTCATATATCACTTCCTTCTTTATTGAGAATGGGAAGAGTCTAAGTTTAGATAGAGGGTAAAAGTAGAAAATCATTTTCCTTCTCAATAGGTGTTTTTTCAATGCATCAAACTTGACGGCAGAAAACAGAAGAAAACCGAGGTTTTCTTGGAAGAAGAAAAGGCAAGGTTGCCTTGGACGAAGTTTGATTAATTAAAATGCCACGTGGACACCATCATTGTTTAGTAGAATTGAAAGCTCTTTAGAGTGAATGTAAGCCACGTGTTAATTTTCTCTTAAAATATCAAAATTATATTATGTTATTAGATGTTACTAGGTATAAATCCGTGTGATGCGCGGACAGAGTATTGTGATCGTAATTTCGTGCCAATTAGTGACACACAAATAGAAAGAATAATTATTATATGTGCTTATATTGGCGCAATTAGTGATACATAAATAAAAAATAATAATTCTTATATGTGCTTATATTGACATTTCGTCAAATTTGAGTTGCATTACGTCACAACTCTTATGTTGATGTTTTCATTACAAATAATTAAGAATGGCCTACATTCAAATTATTGAAACTGTAAATCATAAAATTATACTCTTCAGTTACAAATTTATTTAATACATGTAGTCAACCAAATAAAATCATATCTTGAAGTCAATTTAACAGGTATCAAGTTTTATCCACATAAGGTATAGAAAATTATGTACTGAACATAAGGCATAAGTAAATTGATTCTATGTATGTATACAATTAAAATAGTGAATAAAACATCCAATTAACTCATGTAATATTATATTATATATAATTTACTGAAAAAATACAAACTACATATACACACAAACATTTGGGGATTGACATAGCTGGGAGGAAGAGGACAATACAGATTAGTGTAAATATAAATGATATTCAATTACTGTATAGCTAAAAAAAATTATAGAAAGGGCAAACAATAACACAACATCCTCCCTATGTTATTATATTAAACAAAAAGGGAATGAAAATAAAAGGGTAGAAATGATAAAAAGGAAGAAAGTAACAGATATGCGGAATGAAATAACACAAATGGGCATATTAAACTTCTCTCTCATCCTCAATCATTCGAATTTCATCTTCCCTCTTCCACACGCCTACCCCCCTCTTGGACTGAAAACCGCCACCACCGAGTTCCCCTCTCGTCCACCTTCTTTTCACACCGCCGACGGAAGCATCTCCGACCCTAGATTTGGACGGATTCAAACAAAAAGGTAACAAACAATACAATATTTTTTTCTTTTCTTTTGTCTGCGTGTTCTTGCATGGATCTCAACAGAGAGATTTCCCTTTTTGTAAATCTCAGCTTTCTCTTATGGTGGTGGGTGTTTTTGATATGGATGTTTTTTTTATCTTTTGGAATGTTGGAGTAGATGTTATTGGTAAAAAAGAATATGACTTCATCTATGTTTTGGATATGTTTGATATTGGTGACGAAAGGGATTGGGTTGCCAATAATATTTCCGATGGGTTCTTCATTTCGAGATGGTCGCAGGCTACTCGTGCTATTCATCTACTTGATGTTGTTTAAATACATGTGAGGATCTTGATGGGAAACGAAAGATTTACAAACATTAATTTAAGGATAGAGAGAGTCTGGAAAACCCCAATACCCCATCGATAACAGTTGTACAATCTATAAAAGAAGTGGGTGAGATAACTCTTCAAATGCTCTGTCCACGTGGATAATAAAATCAAGTAAGAGAATAGAGATAGAGATGCCACGTGGATAGCCTTAGAAGAAGCTGTCATTAAATGCTTGTTTAGCATTTTATAGTATATAGAGATTAGGTTAGATTGGTGTTATCCATTCCAACTCCCAACTTTAAAACCAATTTACTTTGCTAATAACATCCGAAAAGGAACATATATCAGCTTTAATATTTTATTTGGGCAAGTATTTATGTTTTAGAAATGTACTTTTTCCTTTACAACTATTTCGATAGTATAAAATTACGACGACTAGTGGTGTGTGTATGGGTACATGTGATGTTAAGGTTCTTTTTATGTGCTGTCATTGTAGATAGCCTTTTGAATAAAAAAAATCCCTTGAAATACCTACACAATGCTATAAAAACAAGTGTAGTGTAAAGTATGGGTGTCAATCCATCTTCTAATGCATGGAGCTAGCCAGTGAAAATAACATTTTCATGATTCAAATAATTTTTCAAGGTATTATTTTTTAGAATTAACTACTAATAAAGTAAAAAACAAGTAAAATACTAAAAATGAGTAAAGTGAGGAAAAGAAGATTTTTGAGAAAAATAAAGGTTTGAGAATCAACCTCAATGGCTTAAATATTTGTTTTAATTAAGTAATTTCCAATTTTAAAATACTTTGCGATATATTTAAATCAACAAATTGACTCTTGTCATAAATGTGATAAAATAAATATCTTTTTTAGAAAATTAATTTTATACTCTCACAAACTCGGACTAAATTTTTTCTAATGAACTACCCATTAGGGATCATTCATTATAATTATTTTCAGCCTTCAAAAAAAAGTTTTAGAATTAGAAATTAGAAGACAAAATTCAGCCCAAGAAAAACCTATCCCTAGTTTGATTCTTAAGCAAATAATGTAATAAAATTTTAAATCTTTTCTCAAAAATATTCACCCTCTTTCAAGGCAGACATTTAAATGTGAGTGTCTAATAATAACGTTCAAAGGATCATTTAAAAAATTAAAAAATTCAGAATTAAAATAAATATAAACAAGACCATGGAAGCTTCATCTCTCCCCCTGAATGGGAGATTAGCCTTCCATATGAATAAAATCACATATATGTGCGAAAATAATTCAATACGAAGACTTGTAAAAATGTAGAAGAATGAGAGGAAATAAACTGAATCGTTTTGCATCAATAACCTCCAACTCTTACAAAATTACACATCACAAATATGAGGTCACACTAAGAAAATAGAGCATAAGATAACAAATATTCGAACACACTAATCTGAAAATGATATTCAACTGAATTTTTTCCTTCACAAAATATTCTGACCCACGCAACACTCTACAAAAAATAAAAATAAACACTACATTAGAATCTACTCCTAAAAAAATTATGAGAAAACTAACTAAAATGAGTCTTATGTGAGATATCTAGCATTGCGTTCTTCCTTTCAGAACATCCACTATGTAGCGGTGAACAATGACTTTGGATTTCATGCATATGGAATGTGTAAGAGAGTTAAATGGGCGAAAGACTTTCTTTGGACACTTATTGCTTAAGTGATTTTTTTACAGGTTGGTAGTTTATAGGGTATCATGGGTTGAAGAAATGAGAGAGAGAGATAAAAGATGAGTAAACGAGTTTACTAATAAAAAGAGGTGTAGGTTGAGTTTAAAAGATATTTGTTGCTCTATAGGAAATAATAAACAACAAAATAAGTCAATAAAATAGTTGCAAAAACACATCAACATCAAAACAAAGTAGACACAACTGTTTACATCCTCTGGGGTACATAACACCCATTCTATTAGCCTCAAGCTCTTCACTAATATCCACATGGGGTTATGCAGCCAATAATCACCCTCTTTGTTTTCTAACCCAATTTGAGCCATGTGATCAACTGCTCAAGTACCCTCTCATTTAGTGTGGCATGTAGTCACTCTAGTCTATCTCAACAGCTCAATACCGTCCATATGATCGCTTTGTATGGGTGAGATTCCATATCCTAATTTTGGTTAGAATTCGGCTTCTATAGTGGTGTTAGTCCAGTTTCTCGCCTTAATTATCTTCAATCCTTGATAAATGACCTAAAGATCTGCACATAAGCTAGTGGTATCACAACTCATTTTTCCAAAAAACACCTTTAATCCAAATACCATAATCTCTTCTAGAAAGACCCCCAAAGCTGCTAGTCCTGGATTGCCTATAGAGATTTTATTCGTATTCACTTTAATGCCACTTGTAGAAGGAAAATACCAACCAATCAAAGTGTTGAAAAAATTGGACTTAATGTGAATACTTAAAAGATGTTCAGAATTTTGAACAACTTTGAACTCAAATTTAGGTGGGACCATATAAGAACGCGTTCTCCTCCGCAAGGAGATTAACGTAGTATATTCACATGTTCAATTACATTAAGTTATGAAAGATATATATGTCCCCAAAGTGACTAAAAAACAATTAAAGTTAATGAATTGAGTATGTTTTAACTCTTGTCCCACATTGTAAGAGTAGTAGAAAATTGGTGAGTTAATAACACCCCAAGTATGGACTAAGGCTTGGATGCCTTGGGGTATCCCAACTCTTTAAAGGGGAGATGACCCATACTATGCATGTGTTGGGCTTGGCCCAAAAGCCCACACGCGCATGCGCACACCGTCGGTTCGGGCTTGGGCTTGTAATCTCTTAAATTTTTTGGTCCAATTTAAATTAACTTTTTGGGCTTTAATTATTAATTAATTAATTAATTAATTAATAAACTGTTGGCAGTTATTACCAACAGTCAACAGTTAAATTCGTTTAACTATTTTGACAGTTATTTTGAACAGTCAGTTGCTTTATTATAAATACAAATGCTTCCCTCTGTTTTTAAACTAATGGAAAATTTTCCTCTCCTATTTTCTTCCAACCAGAAATACTGTTATTCATAAATTTTGGGTTCGGACATTTATTTGATTACTCTTAGTCTTACTATTTGGTTGAGTAAATACACCGATTTGTGTTCGATGGAATTAATTCATTGTTGTGCTACTTGAATTAATTCGAAAATCCGTTCTATCTTGGGAGACAATTATTCGGTAACCTACAACACTTGGGAGGGAATAAAATTGTCTTAAGGAAACTGTGGTATCACATAGGGCTCGAATTCAATTTTTTATTCTTCTGTAATTTACTTTTATTGTACCAAGTAAGTAATTCTCATTTTCGGTAATTTCGTTTTAATTCTGTGATAATTATTTCATTAATAATTTTGTACTCTTTGCTAATTAAATAGTAGACATAACAATCCTAAGTTAATTTTATTTTGTTCTACTATTTATATTGTGTACAGATTTTTTTTAAATACAAAATTTTATTTTTTTAAAATAAATCTGTTTTACAGAAAATTTGTATTAAAATTTTGTTTTTTATAGAAATTTAATAAAACAGTTAGTGTTAAAGAAAATTAATTTCTAAACTGCTTTTATATTCTGCTTTAGAAAATAAAAAATTTATTTGTAAATTTTTGTTAAATCTGTTTCTATAAGATTTTTAATCTTAATTATAATTCTGTTTTGTACGGATTTTTTTTAAATATTAAAAACAGTGTGACATAGATTTTTTCTAGTTTAACTTAGACTAATATACACTAATGTTTAAATAATTTAGTCTTATTCTGTGACATAGAATTCTGAATATTATGTAGAAATTTTGCTTTATTCTATATTATATAATTCCGAATTTATTTAGAATTCTTGTTATAATTCAATTAATTTTAATTATAACTGAAGGAAATTGGGTACAAAATTTTGTAATCTGTTTTGATAATTTCATTACATATGAATACTATCATTGATAAAAATTCTATTTTTGTAACAGAAATGGATTCAGAAAATGCAATTACCGTTCCACCACCTAGTGTGAACATTCCACCTACGGTGAATGCGACACATGCTCCTTTTGTTGCTCCCGAAACCATGCCACATGGGGAGAAACTGAAAAACTTTATCGGGGCTGATTTCAATCATTGGCAATGATATATTTACTTTTACCTCACGACTTTCCAATTGGCAAGGTTGTTGTATGAGAATTGTCCACTTTTGAAAGAAGGTGATGAGACTGAAAAGGTTGCTGCTATTGAAGCATGGAAACATTCTGATTATCTATGCCGTAACTACATCCTGACGTACTTAGATAAGACATTGTAATACGTGTACATCACTATGAAAATCGCAAAAGAATTATGGAATGCTTTGGAGAAGAAGTACAAAACTGAAGACGATGGTATGGAGAAATTCACTGTGGGCCATTTTTTAGGTTTCAAAATGGTTGACTCCAAGCCGGTTATTGCACAAATTCAAGAACTTCATGGGTATTCTTCATGACATTCATGGTGAAGGAATGTCAGTCAAGGCACATTTCAAGTGGTTGCAATAATTGAAAAATTGCCTTCATCTTGGAATTTGTTCAAAAATTATCTCAAGCACAAACGCAAGGAGATGAATGTTGAAGAATTAGTAGTTCGACTGCGTATTGAAGAAGACAACCATAAATCTCAAAAGAAAAGTGGGAAAAGAATTATGGAGTCTAAGGCTCATGTGGTTGAAGGTCCTAAATCCAAACGTAAGCGTGATGGGGAAGGAAGATCTAAGCAAAGAAAGAAGTTCAAATGCAAATGCTACAATTACGGAAAGCCAGGACACCGCTCAAGCGAGTGTCGCAAACCAAAGAACGCTAAGAAGTAAAATGCTCAAGAAAATGTCAGGGAGGGTGAGAACATTTGTCATTATATCGCAGACTTAAATCTTTCTGCTGTTGTCTCTTAATGTAACTTGGTAGGAAACACTAAGGAATGGTGTGTGGATACTGGGGCTACTCGCCACATCTGTGCAAACAAATGGATGTTCACTAATTATAAGGCTTTGGAAAATAAGGAGACTCTCTTTATGGGAAAATCTTCGGGTTTTAAAGTTGTGGGTTAAGGAAAGATTATTCTGGAGATGACCTCAGGAAAAGAGCTTACCCTAAATAATGTGTTGCATGTGCCTGATATCTGGAAAAATCTGATTTCTGGATCACTTCTAATCATGAAAGGATTCGAGCTTGTGTCTTATCCTGATAAATTTGTATTACCTAAAAATGATGTGTATGTAGGAAAGGGCTACCTGTCTGAGGGGCTCTTTAAAATGAATGTAATGACATTGATGCCTAAGCCATCCCCTATGAATTAAATTTCTAGTTCTACTTATGTGACTAAGTCATCTAATATTTGGCAAGCTAGATTATGACATGTTAATTTTGATACCTTGCGTAGATTAATTAACTTGGAATTTTTTCCAAAATTTAATATTGATAAAAATCATAAATGTGATATTTGTGTGGAATCAAAATTAGCTAGATTACCTTTTCATTCTATTGAAAGGATAACCGAACCACTAGATTTAATTCACACAAATATTTGTGATTTAAAATTTGTACAAACTAGAGGTGGGAAAAAGTATTTTATTACTTTTATTGACGATTGCACAAAATTTTTCTATGTATATTTATTACATAGTAAAGATGTAAGGACAATTTGTCCATCTTTATGTATATGTTATGTCATACGCCGTTACAAGATTGTTGGTTGAAAAGATCACATCGTCATCAACAAAATCCGAAGATCAAAAGAAGAAAGAATTTGGGAATCAGACCTGGCCGGACCGATCCGGTCCAGAAAAAGAACCGATCCGGTTTACCGGACCGATCCGACCATCTACCGGACCGATCCGTTTTGTCAGACTCCAGTAGCCACCGGATCCATAGCGAACCGATGAAGGCAAAAGTCCCGGACCGATCCGATGCCAACCAGACCGATCCGGTTTCAGAAAAAGAACCCATCCGACTTAACCGGACCGATCCGCCTAGTCGACCGGACCGATCCGGCGAGGATAATTACTGCCAGATCGTGCAGCCGATTTTGAAGGGTTTCGATCCCTTATTTAAACCACGATCAACAGTTGGTTTTCTTAAGACTTTCCCACGATTTTCAGAGCATATCAACCCTAAAGTCTTCACCTATTGAGTCCTATGATTCTAGGTTCTTAGATTCACACATCTTTCATATCCTTGTGAATCAAATTTGGTAACCCAAAGAACACCATTGCTGTTGTTCAACCTTTGTGAAGTGGACCGCTTCTTCCTCTTCATTGCAGCCCTACTGGACAGGGATTGTTCCAGCCGCGACTACAGAATCCGATACCCGAGGGTAATTCTTAGTCAACCTGTATTTCATTGTAATCCGATTGTAAACCGTCTTTTACAAATTATAGTGATATACAAATGGTTTTGCCCCTGTTGGGGATTTTTTCCTTAAACTTTGTGTGTTGAATTATTCGTGCATGATTTCATATTGTTTCAATCACACCTAGTTGCATGCTTAGGGTTAATTTGGGTTAAAATTGGCATTTATTATATTATTTCTTAATTGAACGCAAGCGCCAACTCTTTCAAATTGGTATCAGAGCAGGTTACGCCATTCTATTGCGTATTCCTTACTTCCGCAAAATTTTTCTAAAGATATCAATTTTTGAAATAAATTGATTTTTTGAAAAGAGCGTGTTCAAATGGAGAAGTCATATTATAAAATGCCTATTTTTGACGGGTCGAATTATGCTTATTGGAAAGCCCGTATGAGGTCGGCTCTAAAAGCCATTGATGAACGTGTCTGGATTTTGGTTGAACGAGGGTGGACTCCTCCAACCGTGACTGTTGATAATGTGACCAACTTGAAACCTGACATCACTTGGACTGATGATGAATTTAAATGGTCATCTTTTAACTCTAAAGGTCTAAGTGCTATTTCTGGGTCTGTCACACCTGATGAGTTCAAACGCATAATGACGTGCTCCACGTCAAAAGAAGCATGGGATATTTTGCAACTTACCCATGAAGGAACAAATGCTGTTAAAGAGTCAAAATTACAAAATTTAACAACTCAATTTGAAACCATCACCATGCATGAAAATGAATGTTTTGATGAATTTTATGCTAGGCTTTCTGACATTGTTAATACTAGCTATAATCTTGGTGAACATATTCCAAATGCTAGGGTTGTTAAAAAGATTCTTCGTTCCCTTCCTAAGCGTTTTATACCTAAAGTCACTGTGCTAAACTCATTGGGTAATTTAAATACTCTAAAATTGGAAGAACTGGTAGGAGATTTACAAACTTATGAAATATACATGTTTCCTAAATCTGCCAAGCCAAAAGATAAGGGAATTGCCCTTAAAGTCCAAGAGAGAAAAAGTGAGGGGTCGGCAAGAAAGAGAGTCGAGTCATCTAGAAAGATAGAAACTTCTGATTCTGAATGTGAGTTTGACTTAGATGATTTGGCATTATTTGCTAAAAACTTCAAGAAAATTCTGAAATTTAAAAAAGGTGGAAATTTCAAAGATAAAAAGAATTTTCAGAAAAATAAGTTTGAAAAGAAAGATTTCAAAGAACCCCCTAAAGACAGTGAGAGGTGTTTTGAGTGCGACGGTAAGGGACACAGAGCGTTTGAGTGTGCCACTCGTCTGAATAGGGAAAAGGGTAAAGCTGTCCTAAATGCTACCCTTAGTGACGACAGTGAGGTCGAGTCGGTGGACTCGGGAGATGAGTCACCGCATGAGCGTAACTTCACCGCGTTCATGGCTAGTCATGTGAGTACTCCTAGTGCATCTCACGACGATGAGGATGCTACTTCACAGGGACACCTCGACAGCGAGAACGAAGAGAGTGAGGGAGAGGAGGAAGGAAGTGAGGACGAGAGTAATCTTCAACGCGCATACGCTGAGTTGTATAATGAATCATTTAAAACTAAAAAGCGTAACAAAGCCCTAGTGCTTAGGATCACCGCGTTAGAAGAGGAGTTAGAAGAAACGAGAGAGAGAGAGTCCTCCACCTGCACCGCCATGAGAGAGAGAGAATCTGCCTGGGTTAGTAAAGAAAATTTACTTAGAGAGAGAGAGAGCAGTTTTGAGAAAGAGAAAGCGGACTTGACTAAACAAGTGGCTAGTCTTACGAGTGAGCTCCATTCCTCCCTGGAGACTCGAAAGAAACTTGAAGCCCTTGTTGCTCAGCTTACTCATGACGTTGAGAGAGCTAGGAAAGTCAAGGTACAAATCGAGGACAGATCTAGGAAGATGGGAAAGATGCTCCTCGGTCCCGCTTTAGGTTTTGGTGACCGGCAAGGAATAGGTTTTGATGGTGCCTCCACGTCTCAAATTGCACCCGGACCAATTCCTGAGTTTACTACGACTCCTTATGGCCGTCATAAAAAAACCAAGAAGGAGAGTTCGACCAAGAAAAGCAAACCAAGGTTCTCCTAATATTGTGCCATTTTGCTCCCATTGCAAAAGAAATGGACACCTTAGGGATGATTGCTATAAGTTGGGTCGGACACGACGTACAGTTGCTCCACCACTTCAGACTGATGAGTTTGCCAGTCTGAGAGAGCGTGTTGAGTTTCTAGCCGCCACATCACAGAGCTTGATGGAGGAATTCCGACGGATGACCTTACCATCAATGAATGCGCCCCGCATTCCGGCTAAAACCAACAACAACAAGGGAATACTAAAAGGTACCTACTCTTGGGTTCCTAAGAAAGAGAAAAAGGCCCTTGTTGTCCATGTCGCTCTCAAAGCCCATAATACCTCACAGTGGTATTTTGACAGTGGTTGCTCCAGACATATGACAGGTGATACCTCATATTTTACCCATCTTGAGGATTATAATGATGGGAGAGTCACCTTTGGAGATGGTAGCAAATCTAGCATAGTAGGACGAGGTACAGTGGAGTTACCAGGATTTCCAAAGCTAGAGAACGTGCTGTACGTCAAAGGTTTGAAAGCAAACCTTATTAGCATCAGCCAGCTGTGCGACGATGACTTTGCAGTGAAGTTTGACCGGAAAACTTGTAAGGTCTATGATCAAGCCGGTAAACTATTAGTGCAAGGGGTGAGGACAGAAGATAACTGTTATGGGACTGAGCCCAAATCCTCACTTGTCTGCAACAGCGCCACGATCACTCCTATGGATCTGTGGCACCAACGTCTAGGTCATGTGAACGTCAGAGACTTATCTCGTTTAGTCAAAAAGGACCTAGTACGTGGCTTACCTTCACTTGGAAAGCCAACTTCCATGATTTGTGGACCCTGTCAGTTGGGAAAACAAATCCGTAGCCCGCATAGGAAGTTGAATTCCATTACCACCTCCCGTGCTCTTGAGTTGATTCACATGGATCTTATGGGTCCTACTCGCACGGAGAGTCTAGGTGGTAAGAGATACATTCTCGTGATGGTGGACGATTTCTCTAGATACTCTATTGTCGGTTTTCTAAGAGAGAAATCAGATGCTGTTGAATTCCTAACGACCAAGTGCCGTGTCCTACAAAATCAACACGGGGTCACTATTAACAGAATACGTAGTGACAACGGCACTGAATTTAAGGAAGCAAAGGTGGATTTGTACTGTGATAGCCTTGGGATCAAACATGAGTTCTCTGCTGTGAGAACTCCTCAGCAAAATGGGATTGTTGAGAGGAAAAATAGAACGATCCAAGAGATGGCTAGATCTATGCTTCTAGGTCGTAAAGTTTCTAGGAGATTTTGGGCAGAGGCAGTGTCTACTGCATGCCACACGGTGAATAGGGTCTATCTGCGTCCACACACACTTAAGACGCCATATGAATTGTGGACAGGCAAGAAACCCAACCTAGCATATTTTTGTGTTTTTGGGAGTAAATGCTACATCCTACGGGATAGAGAGCAATTAGGAAAGTTCGACTCCCGGAGCGACGAGGGAATATTGCTAGGATATTCATCGGACAGTAGAGCGTACCGGGTTTTTAACCTGAAGAGCTCTAAGGTTATGGAATCAATAAACGTCACTGTGCAAGATGACGAACCTCCGACGATTATTGATCCCAACCTTCAGTGTGAGGATGAGGACTGTTCTGACAGTGATTTACCTGTTCCTCTCTCACACTCTGTGAACCCTACTCCTGTGTTAGGGGACACACCTGCTTGGGTTCGCAAGAGTCATGACCCCTCTGCCATTGTTGGTGATCCCACTCTAGGGGTCAAGACTCGTGCTCAGCTAGAGAACGTGGTTAGCCATCTTTGCTACACGTCCAAAGTCGAGCCCAAGAATCACAAGGAAGCACTTAAAGATGAACACTGGATATCTGCTATGCAGGATGAGTTGCTTCAGTTTAAGAAGAACAATGTCTGGGAACTTGTCCCCCGATCTTGTGATACTAATGTTATTGGTACCCGGTGGATTTTCAAGAATAAAATGGATGAAAATGGTACCATAATCAGAAATAAGGCTAGGTTGGTCGCTCAAGGCTACACACAGATAGAGGGTGTAGACTTTGGAGAGACATTTGCTCCTGTTGCGAGGCTTGAGTCCGTCCGCTTACTACTCGCCATCGCATGTCATCTGCACTTCAAGGTATATCAGATGGATGTCAAGAGTGCCTTTCTGAATGGCATTCTACAGGAAGAGGTTTATGTGGAACAACCAAAAGGGTTTGAAGACCCTAAGCACCCTGAACACGTCTACTATCTGAGGAAAGCCTTGTATGGTTTGAAGCAAGCACCCCGTGCTTGGTACGAGAGGCTTACTTCCTATCTCTTAGCCCGTGGCTTCAAGAGAGGGGGAGTTGATATGACGTTGTTCGTCAGGAGAGATGACGGTGCTATCTTGGTTGCCCAAGTCTATGTGGACGACATAGTCTTTGGATCCACATGCTCCCAGCATGCTCACCACTTTGAGGAGGAGATGAAAAGTGAGTTTGAGATGAGCATGGTAGGTGAGCTTACATTCTTCCTTGGTCTCCAGGTTCGTCAGCTAGAGGATGGGATGTTCATCTCCCAATCCAAGTATGCTAGAGACCTAGTAAAGAAATTTGGTTTAGACTCCGCTAAGCATGCTCGTACACCTATGAGTACCACTACCAAGCTTAGTAAGGACACTTCAGGCAAGGACGTAGAGCAAACCTTGTATCGGAGTATGATAGGCAGTCTTCTCTACTTGACTGCTAGTCGTCCCGACATTGCCTTTAGTGTTGGAGTCTGTGCGCGTTATCAGGCGTCTCCCAAAGAGTCACACTTACTCGCTCTAAAACGTATTATCAAATACGTGAGTGGGACTCTCTCATACGGTATTTGGTATTCCTTTGATACCGATGACCGTTTGTCCGCCTATTCGGATGCCGATTGGGCTGGGGACGTAGATGGTTGTAAGAGCACTTCTGGTGGATGTTTCTACTTTGGTTCTGCTCTTGTCTCTTGGTTGAGCAAGAAGCAAAACTCCATCTCTTTGTCCACTGCGGAGGCTGAGTACATCGCCGCCGGGAGTTGTTGCACGCAACTCATGTGGATGAAGCAAATGTTGGAGGATTATGGGATTTCACAGGACACCATGACCATTTCCTGTGATAACACGAGCGCGATACACATATCCCGCAATCCTGTCCAACATTCGCGCACAAAGCACATCAGGTTACGCGAGCACTTTATACGTCAGTTAGTTGAAGAGAAAGTCGTAACCCTGAGTTTTGTTCCTACCGACCGTCAGTTAGCCGATATTTTCACGAAACCTTTAGATGCCCTTAGATTTGAGAGTCTTAGGAAGTCTTTGGGGATTTGCACTGTTGACTGAGGGGTTGGTCTATGTCTAGAATAGGATGCTTCTTCATGGTCATATCATATGGTTCCTATTGCTAGTCTGTTTATATGTACCATAACTTTGTTGTACAGCTTTTATGTATTTGTTTCTTATTCTTAGAAAAATACAAAAAGATTTTTTTTTGAAAAATTTTGAGAAAAGCACAAAAAGATTTTATTTTGATAAAATTTTTTTGAAAAAATTCAAAAAGAGATTTGCCTTTTATGGATGAGCATTTAAGATAGCCAAGTCACAACTTCATTTCATATATCCATGTGACTGTTTGATAGAGATTTGAGAGGCTACATCATTTCATCCATGTGCTTAACATTGATTGGAGTCCTTGAGATGTAATTAGTGATATTTCCTACATGTTTGACTCCTATATCCTTTATTGCACACATGCACGGCTATATTTGATTGTTGCACTTGTCAATCTCATGTTGGCTTGAGTGTTTCCATCTCAATCCTGTCTATACAATGTATAAAATGCGATAAAACTTGACAAGATTGGATTGCATGTAAAAACCGTTTGGTGAGACTGTGCGCATATTTTCATAACGGGGAGGGGCTGCGAAAGTTGATTCTTATCCTTTGCGCAAAAGCCACCGTTAAAAAGGACCTAAAAAATGGAGGAATTTTAATATCCGAGGTCCTAAGAGGTTAAAAGAGCCCGAAAAAAAAAATTGTTAAGGCAATAAAAAGCAATACATGCCATATATGGGCCATTTAGGTTTTCACCTCCAATTCTCCAAAGTTTGAGAATTTAGTATACCTCTATTCAAAATATAAATCTGAGAGAGTTTGGAGATTGAAAAACGGGTTTGCACTTCCTTGAAAGTCCTGAAAACGCATGAAAATCATTTTGGACGTTATTGGTGTAGAAATCACTTTGAGCTTTGATTTGTAGATTTGATAGTCAATGTCATATATTTCCAATCTTTTACACCAAAGGAAGCATTTGAGTTCATTCGTTAGGAATATCCAATATTCATCGTGCACATATGTCATGTTTGTATGCTTTGATTTTCCTATTGAATTTTGATCACACCCATTCTTGTACGCTATCACCGACTTGGTTGTTTTATGTTCATTCATGGTGTGATTTTATGCCTTGTGACATCCCGGTACTTGATTGCTTGATTTATTTCTCTCATTTGTCTATTTGGGGACATCATAAAAAGGGGGAGAATGAATTATCTGATTATGGGGGAGTTTTTGAAATTCTGAGAATATCATCTTACATTGATATATATGCTTAATGTTTATCTCATTTCAAAACTCGATACGTCACTTGGTATTTGCTTTATCTCATGTGTGTAGGTACATCCTTGATTATTCCATGATACACACCCTGATGAGATAAGCGTGAAGATTCCTGAAGAATTGAAGAACAAACGATGCAGTCTTATTCATATGTATCTTTCCAGTTTTGGGTTCATGGAAGGGTAGATTTGTATAGGAAATTTCATATTTGATAATTCGGATTTTTTATGTTTGTTCCGGCATAGACATAGGGGGAGATTTGTAAGGACAATTTGTCCATCTTTATGTATATGTTATGTCATACGCCGTTACAAGATTGTTGGTTGAAAAGATCACATCGTCATCAACAAAATCCGAAGATCAAAAGAAGAAAGAATTTGGGAATCAGACCTGGCCGGACCGATCCGGTCCAGAAAAAGAACCGATCCGGTTTACCGGACCGATCCGACCATCTACCGGACCGATCCGTTTTGTCAGACTCCAGTAGCCACCGGATCCATAGCGAACCGATGAAGGCAAAAGTCCCGGACCGATCCGATGCCAACCAGACCGATCCGGTTTCAGAAAAAGAACCGATCCGACTTAACCGGACCGATCCGCCTAGTCGACCGGACCGATCCGGCGAGGATAATTACTGCCAGATCGTGCAGCCGATTTTGAAGGGTTTCGATCCCTTATTTAAACCACGATCAGCAGTTGGTTTTCTTAAGACTTTCCCACGATTTTCAGAGCATATCAACCCTAAAGTCTTCACCTATTGAGTCCTATGATTCTAGGTTCTTAGATTCACACATCTTTCATATCCTTGTGAATCAAATTTGGTAACCCAAAGAACACCATTGCTGTTGTTCAACCTTTGTGAAGTGGACCGCTTCTTCCTCTTCATTGCAGCCCTACTGGACAGGGATTGTTCCAGCCGCGACTACAGAATCCGATACCCGAGGGTAATTCTTAGTCAACCTGTATTTCATTGTAATCCGATTGTAAACCGTCTTTTACAAATTATAGTGATATACAAATGGTTTTGCCCCTGTTGGGGATTTTTTCCTTAAACTTTGTGTGTTGAATTATTCGTGCATGATTTCATATTGTTTCAATCACACCTAGTTGCATGCTTAGGGTTAATTTGTGTTAAAATTGGTATTTATTATATTATTTCTTAATTGAACGCAAGCGCCAACTCTTTCAAAAGATGAGGCTATTAATGCATTTAAACAATATAATGAAGTTGAGAATCAATTAAGGAGTGATAAAGGAGGTTAATATGAATATTCATTTGAGGAATTTTGTTCTGAAAATTGAATTATTCATCAATTCACTACACCTTATTCTCCTCAATCAAATGGCATTGCTAAAAATCGTACATTAAAGGATATGATGAACTCTATGTTGATAAGTTCAGGAGCTCCCAAGATTTTTTTTTTTTTTGGGGGGGGGGGCTTATTATCTGCTAATAATATTCTTAATAAAGTACCACGCAAGAAAACTACTAAGATGCCTTATGAGTTATGGAAAGGTCAAAAACCTTGCAATAAATATTTACGAGTGATAGAGGAGGTTAGCCAAAGTAATGGTTTCTAAACCTGAAAAGGTAAAAATAGGGCCAAAGATCGCTGACTGTGTATTCATCGGTTATGATATTAATAGCAGTGCATATCATTTTCTAGTTTGTAAATATAAGATTTCGGATATTCATGTAAATACGGTTATTGAATCGAGGTACGTTTCATTTTTTAAAATGAATTTTCGTATAACATGACCCGAGAATCTGGTCCTTCTAAAAGGACAAATCCAACTACTACAAGTGGTTCTCATCAACCTATTGAAACAATAGGGGATAAACCAAGTCGTAGTAAAATAGCAGGAACTTTGACTTCTTTCGGTTCGAATTTTCTAACATATTTGCTAGAAAATGAACCTCAATCATACAAAGAAGCTATATCCTTACCCGATGCTTCTAATTGGAAAAAAGCAATTAATAGTGAAATTGAATCCATATTACAAAATCACACATGGGAACTAGTAAATCTTCCACTAGGTTCAAAATCATTAGGTTATAAATGGATCTTCAAAAAGAAGTTGAAGGCCGATGGATCAATAGATAAATATAAAGCTAGACTTGTAGCTAAAGGCTATAAGCAAAAGGAAGGGTTGGATTACTTCGACACATATTCACCGGTAACAAGAATTACGTCCATTCGGATGTTAATAGAAATTGCTGCTATTAATGGACTTGAAATACATCAAATGGATAAACGGTGAACTTGATGAGGAAATTTATATGGAGCAACCTGAAGGGTTGAAGACTCCCGGATAAGAAGGAAAAGTATGTAAGCTTATTAAATCACTTTACGGATTAAAACAAACACCCAAGCAATGGCATGCAAAATTTGATAATGCAATATTATCAAACGGCTTTAATATTAATGAATGCGATAAATGTTTTTTTTAAATACATTAAAAATAGATATGTCATTGTGTGCCTCTATATTGATGATATGCTTATCATGGGTAGTAACCTGGAAATTGTCAAAACTACAAAACAAATGTTAAGTAGTCGAATTGACATGAAAGATATGGGTATCGCCGATGTTATATTAGGAATTAAAATTTCTAAAACATCGGATAAACTTATATTGTTTCAATCTCATTACATAGAGAAAGTACTTGAAAAATTCAAGAAGTATGATATCAGTCCTACCAAGACACCTGTACATGTAAATTTACATCTAGCAAGAAGTAATGGTGAAAGCATATCTCAACTAGATTACTCTCATATTATTGACAATTTAATGTATATCATGAACTGTACACGACTGGACATAGAATACTCAATAAGTAAGCTAAGTCGATTTACGAGTAATCCAGGGAGAGATCACTGGAAAGCAATATTGAGAGTTTTGGGTTGTTTGAAGTATACTCAAAACTATGGACTGCACTACTCAAGCTATCCAACTATTCTTGAAGGACATTACGATGCAAATTGGATATCCGATACAAAAGACTCCAAGTCTATAAGTGGGTATGTGTTTACCCTTGGAGGTGCAACCGTATCTTGGAAATCCTCAAAACAAACGTGCATTGCTAGATCGACAATGGAATCCGAATTCATTGCACTAGACAAAAATGGAGAAGAAACTGAATGGCTTCAAAATTTCTTAGAGGATGTTACAAATTATCGAAACTTGTGTTCGCAATATGTATACATTGCAATAGTAAATTGGTGATTGGAAGGGCACAAAATCACATGTATAATGGAAAGTCACAACATATTCATCGTAGACATAATACCGTTGGAACTCTTCTCTCAAACGAAATTATCTCAATTGACTATGTAAAGTCAGAATATAATATAGCGGATACACTAACGAAAGATTTAAATCGAGGGCAAGTTGAAAGATCATCGACAGGAATGGGTCTAAAGCCTATAAATAAATAAGAATCAATATAGTGGCAACCCAATCTATCTCACTAGAGATCCCAAGATCTAGGTTCATGTAATACCCCTTATTTATGAGTAATTATTTTTATATTAATTTTCTATGCGGGTTAATTATATAAAATAAAGGAAGTCGGAGTAAGTATTACTTTAAGTGATTTAAGAGATAAAATTTACTGAGTTTTGCATATTTACTGCTAAGTGAATGCAAATAGCATAATATTATGTTTTATTGTGTCGTTGTGCTTTAAGCGATGGTTGTGATTTAAAATGACGTTGAATCATGAAATCATTTATGTTATCCCGGATGCAAATTTAGAGGGCGCGGTTAGTCCGTAAATAGTCGAAATAGTCAAAATAAGTATCAAGTTGTATTTTAGGATTATGGGAACTTTTGATCGATTGTGACTTAATTATGTTGTTACGAGTCATTTTAATTGTGTAGTAGCATTTAAAGTTGGACTTAGTGTATTTCACTACACTAAAAATAGGAATCTGGCACGGTTTAAAACTGTGCCAGATCAAATCTGGCACGGTTTTGAACTGTGCCAGAATCAGGTGTTCCAAAATGGCCATTTTTTTCTGACACGATTTAATAGTGTGTCAGATTTGACCAAACAGGAACACTTCTAGCACACTTTTAAACCGTGCCAGAATTTAATATTTCTGGCACACTTTTGGCACAGTTTTGAACTGTGCCAGATTGAGCACATTTTCATAAAAATTTGGCACAGTTAAAAACTGTGCCAAAATTTGATACACTTTTGGCACGATTTTGAACTATGCCAAATTTTTGGATACAAGAAAATTCACAAATTACAAATCTTGCATGTTGTTGATAAACTAATGTACATACAAACTTCAAAATATTACAAGTCTTTAGTAGTTCATAGAGAAAAAAAAATTGGGCAGAGTTTCCTCTATTTTCTAGACATTTTAAAACCTGCTAATATAAAACCTGCGTAACATAAAGCCCGCATTACCACAAAATATAACAATAAACTTATAAAAGCCCGCACGGCCATAAAAGTTAACAATAAACTTACAAAAGACCACACGGCCATAACACACAAAAATAGAATCATGAATAAACCCCTTGTTGTAAACCATTGAGTTCTCCATGTGTACCACGTGAATAAATGCTAACGATAAAATGTTATCCTGCAAAAAAAAATAGGATACAAAAAAAAAGATATTAGTAACCAAGTAATTTATAAAAAATAACCTTACTCAAGCTAAAAAAATTACATATAGGAGTTGCAATTATTATTATATTCTAAAATTGAAAATCTTACGCAAGTTACATTGATCCCGTGCGATGTGTTCATGCCTCTTACGGGACCGTTTGGGGGCGGGTTTGGGTTTTCACCCTTTAAGGGATTTTTTAAACTTAATCGATGTATTTTAAAATTATCGTCATATTCTCAAACTGAGAGGCCCGCGACGACGCTGTCAGTTCGTACAAGTTACATTGGTCCCGTGCGAGGCGTTCGTGGCTCTTACTGGACCGTTTGGGGCTGGTTTGGGTTTTCACCCTTTAAGTGCTTATTTTTAAGCTTAATAGATATATTTTGAAATTATCATCATATTCTCAAACCGAGAGGCTCGGGACTATGCGGTCAGTTCTTACAAGTTACATTGATCCCGTGTAAGGTGTTCGTGCCTCTTACGGGACCGTTTGGGGGTTGGTTTGGGTTTTCACCCTTTAAGGGCTTATTTTTAAGCTTAATCGATATATTTTGAAATTATCGTTATATTCTCAAACTGACAGGCCCGGGACTACGTGGTCAGTTCGTACAAGTTACATTGGTCCCGTGCGAGGTGTTCGTGCGTCTTAAGGGACCGTTTGGGGGCTGGTTTGGGTTTTCACCCTCAAATGACTTGTTTTCAAGCCTAATCTACATATTTTGAAATTACCCTCATTACCAAGAAGTTTAATACTGATATGACAAAACACTTTAGAACTATTTGTGATGTGAAGGGGTGTTTGCAATCGAAGCGATAATTTAGCGGTTTTTTAATTTATTTTATTTCAAATTTTACCCCAAATGGACATGGATAAGCCTGCAGGGGAGAGAAATTTTGTACCTGAAGGCCAAACTTGTTAGGATTGCAGTGCTGGATTCCTTCTTCAATTGAACTGATCCTAATAACGGGTAAAACGGGCCTAAACGGTCCCTCCCATGCGATCCTCATTTCAGGCTGAACATTATCCAACAACTAGGAGCTTATATTAAGGTCTAAAGTCACAAAAATTGAACAAAGTAATAAAATTAAACACAAATGATAACCGATTCCAGTGCATATAATTGCATCAAAAGCACTAATTACATCACCAAACAACAATAACGAGCTTATAATTTATAGTAAAATACACGATTCGTGTGTGTGTGCGTAACAAATAAAGAGCCAATAGGTGGCTACCATTAAATTTCCAAGTTTCACTAAAATTTCTCATAACCTCAAACCAATTAAAAATGATGCTGAAAACATTACGGCAAAATTGGACGATTAAAAATGATGCCGAAAAGGTATTCACTTCTACACATCAATCTTGTAATTTAAAACCGGGCTAAATGAAACATTAGAGAATAATGCATATCAAATGTATAAACAAACTAATTATATAAAATTGGAGCCTTATTCTTCTAAAAGATAGACATTCAACTGACCTAGA
Organism: Sambucus nigra; assembly: GCA_949130495.1. Lineage (NCBI taxonomy): Eukaryota > Viridiplantae > Streptophyta > Magnoliopsida > Dipsacales > Adoxaceae > Sambucus > Sambucus nigra. The sequence continues at coordinate 179,206,674 of OX422219.1, forward strand.
AAGTACACATCCATCCCTAATATATACTATAGAATCCATAAATGTAATTTAAATCTATCAAGAATAAAATCATTGCTTTTATACAGTGCAAGGATAATGTCTCTAAAGTAGAAAAGTTCAAACAAAAAGTACACGGGAAGAAATCCTACAAAAATTTTCAATGTTTTGCATTTTCCTAAATTACAGAATCTTGTTACTAACCTGGGCATAGACTTCATTTCCCTGGCCCGAGTTGGCTGAGAGTTGAGGTTGCGATCTCATTTGGAGATGAGATCGGTGAGATTGGTGCCTTTTGTTGTGTTTAGCAACAGTGTTATATATATATATATAGCTGTAGTGTTGTTTGGAAAAAATTCCTCTAGTTTCATTCGAGGCCAATCAATGCTTATTAAGCCATTCTCAATGTCCTCAGCAATTCCCCTTCTACGGTTCAGCAATCATTCAAAACCAATACTTGTTAACGCAATCGAACTTACAATTTAAAAATGAATTTTTTGATGAATTTTTGGAAGATTTTATGCAATGAGACCATTATATTAAGGACTAGATTGATTCATTTGAAAGAGGCCAAGATAATTGATTGAAGAGATGGATAATAGACAATCGGACCTCCCGCATATCTCCTATTTACACAGTGGTCAGGGGACCTTTGAAAAGATTATTTATTCTTGGAAAAGATTATTTTGTAATTTATTATCAAGAGGCTATTTTTTCACCTTCTTTTGTTCATGGTGGATTTTTGCCTCCCTTTTGTATCGCCTTTTCTTTTTATCAATAAAGTTTGTTTCTAATTATTCTGTCACACACAAAACACAGTCCAAAGTAGAACAGTCAGATTGCTCACGAATAAGTTAGACTTCACTGGGAGATTTATGAAGAGAAAATATGTTTTGAAATTTCATTCTATCTTCTAGTAAATATAAGCATGATAAACGTGTCTTATTGGTTTCAAAAAATGATATTGCATTGGGGGGCAAGTATATAACTATTTTATTGAAATTAAATCAAATTACCAATAAATCATCAGTATGTCTTTCCATCCTTGAAACCAAAAACAACCTCGTTCATACCAAAACAAAAAAGGCATCAATTCGTTAATCAATAATATATAAGAAAGGAACAAAGAAAAAGAAAAAAGTGAAGCAAATGAATATGCGAAACTATCTCAGAAAGACATCCCTAAAGAAGAAGAGACAATTGACCTTTTTTCTAGAAACTCATCCAGGAAATAGGATGTGAGTTCTTCCAATGACCATAGCCCCGTATCCCTCACTGTTTCCTTGAAGAAAAACTGATGGGAAAAAAATAATTAGCAAGAGACCCATATATATCAATATACACTGATACACTCATGTTATTGATGTTCTGTGAGTTTTTGGGCTTCCTTAAAATTTCAGACTCCCCCATTACGATATCAATTATACTAGAACCAAATGACACTTGATGACTTCACTTACCGATGCTTTGACGGATGGAAAGACATTCCAGAATCGCAGTGTCTCGTCCCCTACTCCAGTTACTACTGTCTGCAAAAACAAAGTTCAGTTGAACAATTAATCTTCCAACTGAGTAACAAACATATTATAAACATATGCTTAAAATGTGAAAGCTTACCTGACCATCAGGATACATGGCAAGAGGGGGTCTCAATAACATGATAGCGACCAATGAGGGGGTCTCAATAATTTGGATTCTACAACTGCCAAATGTCAGAGTAAACTTTAATATAAAATGAACTCTCACGGGAATAGAAGATCCATAACTAGAGTAATTATTGCAAGCATTTTGATAAGGACATGAATGGAAGGTTTGGTTGTGTCTTTAAATGGGTCTGTAACAGTATCGTCTGTAATAGCTGCTTTGTGACACTCCCTTTTCCACCACCCATCTCTATATACTTCTTAGCATTATCCCACGCACTACCTATAGTATTCAAGAATAGAGCCATTAGAATACTAAAAACCGTTGCAAACATCAACATGGAAGCCACCACTTTAGCACCCAATAGAGGATGCCCTGTATAGTATCCCAATATTCGGAACACGAGACCAACAGCTATAGGTGATACAATATCTAATAGTCAATGTTTCATTTTATTTAGTGCTTTCATTCTATTTAGTGCCTAAAGGAAGGAACAAATTAATATTAAGTAATTTTGAGTCTAATTATTATCTGCATCAATTCCTAACTACCTGTCCTTAATCTGGGCTTCCAATTCTGGATATATGTATATGAAAATATAGTAGTACAGGCTATAGAAGGATTGGGAAGACCAAAATTGCTGATCACCCTGTCAATTCTGAACACGTCCACTCCTAGATTTATTAAAATCTATTGGGTGTATGGAAAGAAGGTTCGAGTGACGAAAAATTCAATGCAGTTTCCAACTACAGCAGGGACTTTCTTCATGGCTTTCCCAACTGCCAAAATATCAATACAATAGTATTGTGAAATAATTGCACATTCACGATCACATTGCAATTATCAACAGATCAAAAGTTCAACGCAAGTGGCGCAATTACATATGGATTATTCTTCATATCCCATTCTTGAGGGTAAGCACATGATGATTCAACATGAATTTGCCAAACCATGACCTTCGAGTAGTCCACGTGTAGGCATTCCATTTGGCTTCCATCCTCCTTAACTTGTTGAATAAATGCGCTCATCTCTAATTAATAAGAACATGCTTAATTAATGTGTAAAATTACAGAACTCTTTCTCTTCCTTTTGTTAACCAATTCATTCTTTGTGTGTGTGTATGGGGAGGGGGTAGCAGAGATGATATGGTATTTGTAGTTCCCATTTTAGCATGAGAATTGTCTTAAATATTATTTATTATCTTGGTGAAAAGAAAAAAGGAAAAAATAATTTCATCTAATTCGACCTCAATATTCATTAAAATAATCCTATAAGTATTATACCTCGTACATTTAGTTAAAGATACTTTTCATTGTTTTAACCATTTTACCCTAAAACAAAAATGGACTTATAATGATCTTTTACTAACATCACTATCAACAACTATGGAGGAATGACCACTAACTTGAAAGCCCTCCTTGATGGTATCAATATGCGTAATAGGCTCAAAAGTAAGAGGGTTCCATCTCTTTTGATCCCAAAGTAAAGTACTGATGTAGCCAAACCCTGACATTTTGATATGCAATCTACGTAATCTTTTTGCCACATCATCGGTGTGCCATCTAATAACTCGAGTCCCGTTACAAATTGGACCCTCCAGCGTCGTTTAACTTTAGCTCTGCATTAGCTTGGTCACTATCCAGGTTCCAAAATGACTGCCGAACAAAAAGTTGGAAATCGAAGAAAAGCTCACTTGATTGGAAAAATGGTTAGACATTTTTAAGGGCGTAAAGAGATCCATTCAAAGTATATTTCCATTGCAATGCAATCATGTATACAAAGTAGAAAACAAATGATCCATAGCACACATTCCTAAAAGGAAAAGCTTCTGAATAATCTTCAGAGAGTAACAATAACTTATATCACCAATACTTGTACTAAGGAATGGAGAGTTAAGCCAACACTAAAAAACAACACAAAGAATAAATGAGCATAGGATTTATATCCTCTCTAATACCACCCTCATAATATAATAAAATTGCACATATATGAGATAAGGGAAAATAATGACGGGAAACACCTACAACAAAAAGATAAATTACAATTTTATGGTACCACACCTCACCCATTTATTTATTAATCATGTCGGTATTAACTTAGTCTTGTATTAACTTATCCTACCAAAACATTGCATAATGCCCATAATATTTTTATTATATTAAATTTGTTGTGAACGACCTTACTGCCATAGGGAAACCATGTATTGTTACAAATCTATCTATGTAGAAAATTAAACATTTTTTGTCGATAAATGAGTTGTACTACCTTATAAAAAAAACCTTTCCTCAAAATAAAGTATTATTTTGTCTCGCTCGACAGTAATACGATACTGATAACGAGTCAAAAATTGGGCTGCCTAGTCTATGACTGAAACCGTGTCTTTGAACCATTGACAAAATGATATCCTAGTGAGTATGTGGTGGAGATGCCCTGTCCACTGGCTTAATTGGTTGATGTTAACTCTTCAGTTCTCAATTCGTAGGTGAATATAGCATTTTACCAGAGTTTCCTTTGTTTCATTCCCATATGGACATTTACTCTCTTATGTTTATATCATCTAGGGGTTGTTATACCCTTGTAATTGGATAATGCTACCAAGATACGTGATTTTGGTCTCTATGCTTGTGTTTTGGTGGAAATAGATCATGATAAGTATTTGCCAAAGTTCATTGTTATTGAACGCCAATTTGGGAGGGGGGTTATGTCACTGTTAAATATGAAAATGCCCCTTGTAAGTGTATCAAATGTGGAGGAATTGGGAATTCAGACTTATCTTACAAAGCTTAAATTATAATGCCCAATGAGAGTCATTCTCATTTACTCAGTTTTCAGTGTTCATTTCGGCTCTGATCTATGGACCAACAGGTGTCCATCTCTGGGTCAGTGTTCATTCCAGTTCTAATCAACAGGTGTCTATCTCTGGATGGTTTGATGGTATCCTTGACGGGATAATTAGCTAGGGAGACCTATTTTTGAAGACCTGAGCATTGATACTCAATAGCATAATTATTTAACAACTACGGTTTCTGATCTTATATAGAATGGTAAGTGGGAGATCCCAGCATGTATGAGCTCTGACTTCCCTCTCCTATATCATAGGATTACCAATGGATACCTTCCTATTCACAATAGGGAGGACCAAATTATTTAGGAAACCTCCAATACAAAAGATTTATTATTTTCGAAAGATTATAATTGTGTGAGGAAGCATACTCCTATCACTGATATTTTTAAATGAATTTGGCAAAACTTAGTCCCCCCTAAAATCTCAATTCTCTCTTGGAAATATATTCATAGTAGTCTTCCCATTGATGATTAGCTCAAAATATGTGGCATTCCATTGTTTCAACCTGCTTATTATGTAATCAAGTTGAGGAAACTATAAATAATTTATTTTTACAGTGCAACTTTGCAAAAAGATTATGGATTTGTATTGTTTCTTTGTTCAATATAAATTTCCTAACTTCCCCAGTGTTGCAGAGTTTAAACATTTTATCATTAAACAAGTGTTTGGTCCTCAACTCACTAATACTTAGAAGGCGGCAATCCTCTATGGAATGTACATGATTTGGATTGTCATAAATAGGATGATGTTTGGTAATATTAGACCTAACTTCACAAGGATGTGAAATGGAAAGCCTGGATTCAAGAAGTTGAGAGTTAAGTCATAACTGATATGCACTATAATTTTTGTAGAGTAAACATCATTTAACATAAGAATTTATTAATTGATGGCTTTAATATGGAATGATAACTTTCTAAAATACACACATGCTTAAAGAGTGTGTAACGACTCACTATTTATGTCCAGAAATGGACAACCTAAGATACCTACTTGATGTTTAATTCAACTTGTATGTGTGATATTAAGTGAATAATAAACAAACCCCATACATAAAACTATAATAAATTTCATTTTGCTAGTAATGTACCTTTTCTCTTAATAGATGCAAAAATTAGACTTAAATGTAGAAGCCAATAGCGTACCTTTGTTCTTAATCACAGTAGTGACTTTGATAATGATTGTACAAGCCAATCAGTGTATTTTTCTCTGGAGTTGAGCCCTACAAAATTAAAGGGAAATCTCACAACACATTTTAGTAGTCTCTAACGCTATGTCCTACCATAGTGAATTATTTTATTTTCTTACCATAAACAAACCCAAAATAACAGAAGCTTGGTTGACTTCATGCACTGCTCCAAAACAAATTCCTATATAATCATAGGATCAAGAGATAATACAAAATGTTAGATAAATAGGTTGTGTGATATCAAAGAATTAATGCTCCACTAAGGCCCTAATAGGATTAAACTAAATTCATTCATGCAAGTAGTAATGGATATAAGAAGGCATGAGTATTTCTATTCAAGACATATCTTTGAACCAAATTCAAACGGCACACCCACATGTCAATACAAGCTAACCCCATTTACAACACAAATTCACAATTTGTAGTAAACAAGGGGCACATTCTTTTGACACATATGTTATTAGTTTGGATTTGGTTCTACTTTTTGGTACGAGTTGAATTATTCATAAGGCATATGTGTAAAGTAATAAATCATAGCACACTGAAATTACTTTTTTCAATCTCAAACTCCACCGGCACCCAAATGAAACTCAAATCAATCTGACTATAAACCCTAATTGACCCAAATTCAAACCATAAATAATCATGATAGAAACCCTAATTTAAACCCAATTGACCCCAAGTCGAAACCCTCATTGCAACCCCCTCAAATATTCTATATTTCAATCACATAAACAAAGATTAACCCTTCGATTCACACACCCTTCAAATCATGAACATCTTAAACCTTAAATCATGAACCTCATACAAAACGTCAACAAAAATTTACCTGAAACCCATATTCAGATCAAATATATATATATATATATATATATATATATATATATATATATATATATATATATATATAGAGAGAGAGAGAGAGAGAGAGAGAGAGAGCACCTAGGTGCGCAACGTGCTGGAGAAGATGCGACAAAAAATGGCCGATGAGAGAGTGATGGGAAGAGATAGGGCAAACACGATAGTGAGTGGGGAAGAGAGGGAACGCACGAGAGGGGGTTTGAGCGGGAATGGTCATGGGTCTCTAAACAATTTGGAGGAATAGTATTTTTTTAGGGTATTTATATCTTAGTTAAGTGTGCTCAATTTTGGCACACTTTTAAACAGTGCCAAATTTTGGCACGGTTTTAAAGTGTGCCAGATTGCTATTAAACCGTGCCAAATTCCCGGAAGATAATCCGAGACTACGATCCTAAGGCAAGTTTCTAACTTACAAATGTATGATTTAGTGTGGATGATTTTTATTTTAGATGTGTTATTGAGATTTACCATTTATGGGTTTTTATGATTTTTGGTGTTTAAACCCTTAAACATTGATTTAGATATGAATTGTGTTGGTTATATTAGTTAGTGGTTGTGTAGGATTGATTTGGTGGTATTATTGATTGATGGTGTTGGTTATATGGAAGAGAAATGGGATTTGGGGAATTAGGGTCCATATAACCCGTAGCCCCAATTGGGAAAATCTGCTAGGGTGAATCGATTCGCCCTCCCTAGCGAATCGATTCGTTAAAAAGGGTGGCTACAGGTATGGGGAGCCGAATCGATTAGGGTTAAAGCCGAATCGATTCGGAATGAGACAGAAAGTTTGTGTTCTCAGCTGAATCGATTCGCTTTTAGGGCGAATCGATTTTCGCTGTCATGGGCGAATCGATTTGGCCCCAGGACGAATCGGTTCGAAAATCCTGATATTTTAGGATATTTTTCTAACTTAGTTTTAGCCCTTTTATTTTAGGTTTAAGGCCTAGGAACCTTCTCTTATGAAGTAATAAAGAGTACTAGAGTCTTATATTAGGGATATGAGTACCCTAGATTAGAAAGGGGGTAATTGGTCTTATTTCGGGGGCTATTTAATAGAATATTAGGGTAGCTCTTTATTTAGTAAGCTAGTCTAGGACTAAGGGAAAGTAGGGTTACATAATTTTGGACTTTTAGAGATTTGCATGAGGTAAATTACATTTGATAGCCTTTAGTGTTGTTATAAATTCTTGGAGGTTAGCATGGGGGCAAATTAAACTTGGTAACTTATGTCCTTAGACACACATGGTCCCGGATGAAATAAAATGTACTTTTAAATTGGCATAACTTGTGAATTATGAATAGCATATACATACCTCTCTAAATGCTACCGTAAGGGAAGTTACACGAATGAGGTGAAGTCCCCTAGCTAGTGCATACAGGGTGAATATAGTCCTTAGCCATAGGACCGGTGGTTATATTATGATGTTATTTTATTTAAAGTGAGGTAATTTCGGGTATGGTTATGACTTACTATCGAAGGTATATGGACGCTTCCCATGCGATGCGATCTAGGATGCCTAGGTGGTCTTAGTTATAGTCCCTGGAAGATGATAGCTATTTAGGGGCGCATCCAGTGGGGTGACTCCCGAAAGTATGGTCATAGAATCGTTATATTGTGATTGCAATTATTCTCATAAATGTGGCATTTTATAAATGGCTAAAGCATTTTATAAATCAACTGTTTGGAATAAGTTTCCTAATGAGGAATAGGCTGGGGAAACCTCGTTGTACAAAACTGTGATGTTAGTTTATTAAATTGGAATTTAGTTATCTCTCCTGCATAAATGAATAGTTAACATTATAGATGATATTGCACTAGGATGAGAACTTATACGAGAGGTGAGGACAATTCTTGTTTGTGAGAGCGGACCGGAACTGCTTATTAGGTTTAGCATTCATAACTATTATGCATTTTATTCATATGTTTATCATATCAAACTGGGCCCTGACCCGTTTATATCTCTTTGTTTTGTATGGATCTCTTTTATGCCCTGGTGCTCCTTCGCAAGGATGCCCGTGTTGATCCTTCCTTCCTAGTGTCCAGGGGCTATGGAATTTTTACGGATGTTATAGGACTTTTGTGATAAACGCATCAATATTTTGTACACTCTAGTTATGATTAGTTTGAACAATTCGGGCGTGTTGCCCAAGTTTTGTACTTGGTTATATACTGTGATATATATTTGTAATACTTGGTGTAACCATTTGTATTGTTCTGTTAACCGACATCTTATTCGATATTATGTTGTGAATGATTGTTAAACTGTTATCTGTCTTTATTTATATCCACCTTCTTTTTAAATTTAATTGTCTAAATGGTTTTATATAAACTTACAAATTATTTGACAACCGTTTTCTAAAACAATTGGTGGTTCTCTCGTATTATTATTTTCACGACAGTAATGCTAAGAATGGACCATCTATGATTCCTGTATTTATTAGAGTATAGAGCTGGCCACCTCTTATTTTAATAAGAGGGGTGTCACAGATGGTATCAGAGCATCAGGTTCTAGAGTCCTTAGGATCTATGCAGACTTATCACGTTCTACCGTAGTGTTGTTTGATATATGGCCCTATCGTTAGGACTATTTTGCTTGTGCATGCTTGAGATCTTCTGCAAAGATAAATTGTTTGAAATGGTATTCTGATACAGTTGTTTCTTCGTCATAGATGCCACCTAGAAGAGGTCTCCCAACAAAGAGAAATCGAGTTGTACAAGATAATGTAGAACCCCCACCACCGCAAGGAACAATTAATGCCGTGAAAGTGGCTAATATATTTTCTCAGGCAGTCAATACAGCAACGACTACTATGGCCCAATAGTTTACCCAATCCCAACAACTGGTAGTACCGGTGGTGAAAGACTATGTGGGACCCTCCCCGTGGGAGAGAGTTAGAGAATCTTTCTTAAAAGGTCACCCTCCCCCCCCCCCGGAATTTCAGGGTGGTGCTAACGTGATTATGGAAAACCAGTGGAAGAAAGATATAAATCGTCATCTCCGAATGGTAGAGTGTAGATGGGAATGGGTACAAATTTTTTCCACTTTCAAACTGGTAGGATAAGCTTTACATTGGTGGGATCCGGTGACCACCCTGGAGAAGAGCGATACCATGACCGTCTCAAAATTTTGGGTTTTGTTTGATCAGAAGTATTTTCCTCCCGCAATTCAGAAGGAGATGGGTTGGAAAATCCATGATGTAGTTCAAGGGAAATGGTCGGTTGAGGAATATAAAGAGGAATTTACTCGTCTAGCGAGCATTGTGCCGAATGAAGTGATTCTGGAGGAGAGGAGAATATCAAAATTTATTGTGGTTTGAATTGGAGAATAAGGCAGAACTTGTTGGGAAATCCAGCTCTGCAAATGTTTGGGTATGTGATGAATGAAACTTTGCTCCACTGCCAAGATTATCATCTTCATATGAAAGGAAACAAGAAGAGTACGGATTCGGGGCAACCCAGTAAGTAGGGAGGTAATGGTGTCGGTGGAGCACTACCCTCACCACAACAGTCAGCAAGTAAACAGAAAGAGAGGGACACCCAGCAGGGGGATTCGTCCAAGAGACAACATTTTGGGGGTTTTAATTTTGGCGGAGGTGGTTTTAGGCACGGTCAGGGTGCCCAGCAGGAGTAGAAGGTGGGCCAATAAGTCCAAGCAGGCCGAGGAAATAATGGGGGTCGAGACCATCAGGGCCAAGGTTTGGGGAAGTTTCGAAATAATAATCGGGGTCATTATCCGTAGAATATGGCAGGCCGCTGCTTTCAGTGTGGAGAACCGGGTTACTTTAAGAAATCTTGTCCACAGTTGATCGGGGGATAGTTGCCTAGGGGTCCTCAGCATCAGGAGGCACATTTACAGCCACCAACGCCTATTCCAGTCGTCCCTCTGCAACAGGGGAAATTATAGTTGGGCGAATGTATCATATTCAAGATACTTTACTTACTCCAACCCCGCCCGCGCCACCAACTATTGAGGGTAAGTTTCCCATTCACGGTTATGTGGATCGCATGTTATTTAAAACGGGCTCAATGCACTCGTTTATTGCTAGACATTTTGCTCAGTCGACAGGGTTGATTAAATTTGCGGAGATTACCTTTACTAGTGTGAAATTTTCCACAGGTGATGGTTCACTCATATTCTTTATTTATAAAAGTGGAGGAATAGACCTTGGTAATTTACATTTTGAGGCCGATTTACTCGTCCTTGATATGGTCGGGTATGATGTTATTTTGGGTATGGACTGGTTAGTAAAATACCGTGCTATGGTAAATTGTTATGGGAGGAGTATAGTCTTTGCCATTACGGGGTAAGAAATGTTTCTAGTGGCTATGCCTCTTTCGGAGGGAGGTTCGAACACTTACTTATATTGTATTGCAGAGGAGAATTCATGCTATATAGTCGTTTCCTTATACTCTATTACCGTTGTTAGAGAGTTTGAGGATGTTTTTCGAGAGATTTTGGGTTTACCCTAAGTCGTGAAATCAAATTTGTAATCGATATAGCATGGGAACTCGGTCGATTTCTAGAGCTCCATACCGTATGGCTCCGGTAAAAATGAGGGACTTAAGGGATCAAATTCATTAATTGTTAGAGTAAGGGTTTATTCGGCATAGTATGTCTCTATGGGGTGCTCCTGTGTTGTTTGTGAAGAAGAGAGATGGTTCCCTCCGTTTATGCGTTGATTATCGAGAATTGAATAAGGTCACCATCAGGAATAAATACCCTTTACCTCGGATCGATGATTTGTTTGACCAACTAAGGGGAGAGTCGTACTTATCTAAGATAGATTTGAGGATTGGGTATCATCAGCTGCAGATTTGAGAGCAGGACGTGTCAAAGACTGCATTCTTGACTAGATATGGGTCCTATGAGTTTTTGGTCATGCCTTTTGGGCTAACCAATGATCCTATTGTATTTATAGACCTTATGAATAGAGTGTTTTGGGACTTCTTGGATCAGTTTGTCATAGTGTTTATTGATGACATTCTAGTCTATTCTCCGATTGAAGGTGATCATGCTAAATATTTATGATTGGTCCTGCAAACGCTACGAGATCATCAATTGTATGCTAAGTTCAAGAAGTGTGGTTTCTGGTTACAGGAAGTGCAGTTTTAGAGGCACATGGTGACAGTTGAGGGAATTTCAATAGACCCAAGTAAAGTTATCACGGTGAGGGAATGGGGTCAGCCCATGACGCCTACAAATATTCGTAGTTTTTTGGGTTTGGCAGGTTATTACCGCCATATCATTAAGGGTTTTTCCAAGATCGCTGGCCCTTTGACAAACTTGATCCAGAAGGTAGTGAAATTTATTTGGGATAATTCCTGTCAGCTAGCTTTTGATGAGTTGAAGGATAAGTTGACGTCTGCCCCAATACTCACGTTGCCAAGATGGGGGGTGGACTACTTAGTCTTTACTGACGCGTCTCTGCAAGGATTGGGAGGTGTGTTACAATAAGAGCATCGGGACATTTCCTATGCATCTCGCAAGCTAAATCCCCATAAGAAGAATTATCCCATGCATGATGTGGATCTTGCTGCGGTAGTGTTTGCCTTGAAAATATAGAGTCATTACCTCTTGGGGGAGAAGTTCAGTCTTTTCACAGACCACTATGCGACAACGTCGATGGTTGGGGTTTGTGAAGGACTATCAATTTGATATTCATTATCACCCGGGCAAGGCTAATGTGGTAGTAGATGCGCTGAGTCAAAAACCCACGAGGGAGTTAGCGAAGGTATGGAAGGCTAAATGGAAAGAACTTAGCCAGGAGGATGTTGTAGCAAGGGAGTTTATGTCAGTATTGACCGTTACGCCTGCAATTGTGATGAGAGTCGTGGAGGCGCAAGGAAGGGAAAAAGATTGCCAAGATACGCCAGTTGTTAACCAAAGGAGCGAAGTCTTACTCTATAAGTTCTAAGGGTGGGTTACGTTTCCACGGGAGACTTATTATCTCGGATTAGGGAGATTTGAGACATGCCGTCATAACTGAATCCCATGGGTCCAGATTTGTAGTACATCCAGGTGGAGACAAAATGTACCAAGACATGCGTCGTCAATATTGTTGGGCAGGTATGAAAAGAGACATCTCTAAATTTGTTTCCCAATGTACTACTTGTTAATTAGTGAAAGTAGATGACCAGCGACCAACGGGATTGTTACAACCATTAGAAATACCGATATGGAAATAGGAGAGTATCTTGATGAATTTCATCACGGGATTGCCAACGTCACAAAGCGATCACGATTCCATTTAGGTTATCATCGATCGTCTGACCAAGTCAGAACATTTATTACCGGTATGGATGGATTACAATATGGCTCGTTATGCCCGACTCTTTATTGCGGAGATTGTGAGACTCCATGGGGTGCCCATCATTATAGTCTCCGATCGAGATAAGATTTTTTTGTCCCAATTCTGGCGAAGTTTCTAAGAAGCAATGGGGACCGAATTGAAGTTGAATACCTCCTACCACCCGCAAACAAATGGACAAACGAAAAGAGTCAACCAGATATTGGAGGCTATGCTTAGAATGTGTGTACTTAACTTTAAAGGATGATGGGATCAATACCTTCCCTTGGTCGAATTTGCTTATAATAATTCATACCAATTCACAATAGGTATGGCACCTTATGAAGCATTGTATGGTCGACCCTGTAGATCACCTACTTGTTGGTTGGAAGTAGGAGATAATAAGATCCTTGGACCTGAAATGATCCAAGACACCTCTTTAAATATTGAACTCATTCAAAACTGCATCTGAATTACCCAAGACCATCAAAAAAGCTATGCTGATGCGAATAGAAGGCATGTAGAATTGGAGGTTGGAGACCAAGTTTTAGTACGGGTGTCACCAATGAAAGGTATAACGCGATTTGGGAAGAAATGCAAGCTTGCGCCGCGCTATGTAGGCTCTTTTCCCGTTATTACAAAGGTAGGACCCGTAGCTTATCAACTTCCTTTTCCCGAACGCCAACAACAGATTCACGTTGTGTTTCATGTTTCATCCTTGAAGAAGTACAAAAGGGTAAATGATTTTCGAGAGAAAATTGAAATTCTAAGTTATAATACCCATTTTAGATTCGAACTAGAGATAGGGTTTTCTTAAGTGGGGTATTATTACTTGAATTTCAACTCTATTTTTATGTTCTAAGATTTACATAAATTTTAATCGATCGATCCTAGCGGGTGATTAATTAAAAGGAGTGTAGATCTATTTTTTAGAGTTGTGGGGGGTTAAACTTAATTTTTTAAAAGGTTATTATTAAAATTACATTTGCAACGAGAGTTGATTTGTAATTTTGATATTAATTTGGAAGAATTCAATTAATTAAATTAATTATTTAGAATAGCTAAAATTTGTGGTGTAATCCCACTACTTGATTGTTCTCACATTTATTTACCTCATTTATCTCTTATTTTTGTGTTTCACTTTATTTTTCATTTTAGTCCCTTTTTATTTTGTAATTTGATCTTTCATATAGTTTAGTGTTATTTCACCTCACCTCACCTCACCTAATTGTTTTAATATTTTTAAAAGCTAAAAAAAAATAAAAAAGGAAAAGCCCAAAAAGAAAATAAAATTGAATTACAATTGAGTTTCTCTCTAGCTTACCCCCTTGATGTGGATTGATACACTTACTTACCTCTACACTTTAGATTATTAAATTTTGTAGGTAATTTGAGGATTTTGATTAGAAGAGATTCTCAAGCAACGACAAAAAAATTATACTGAAAAGTTACATAATTTTGGACTTTTAGAGATTTGTATGACGTACATTACACTTGATAGCCTTTAGTGTTGTTATAAATTCTCGGAGGTTAGTACGGGGGAAAATTAAACTTGGTAACTTATGTCATTAGACACACATGGTTCCGGATGAAATAAAATGTACTTTTAAATTGGCATATCTTGTGAATTATGAATTGCATATACATACCTCTCTAAATGCTATCATAAGGGAAGTTACGCCAATGAGGGGAAGTCCCTTGGCTAGTGCATGCAAGGTGAATATAGTCCTCGTCCATAGGACCGGTGGTTATATTGTGATGTTATTTTATTCGAAGTGAGGTAATTCTAGGTATGGTTATGACTCACTGTCCAAGGTATATGTCCACTTCTCACGCGACACGATCTAGGATGCCCAGGTGGTCTTAGTTATAGGCCCTGTAAGATGATAGCTATTTAGGGGCGCATCCAGTGGGTTGACTCCCGGAAGGATGGTCTTAGAATCGTTATATTGTGATTGTAACTATTCTCATAAATGTGGCATTTTATAAATGGCTAAATCCTTTTATAAATCAACTTTTTGGAATAAGTTTCCTAATGAGGAATAGACTGGGGAAACCGCATTGTGCAAAACTGTGATTTTAGTTTATTAAATTGGAATCTAGTTATCTCTCTTGCATAAATGAATAGTTAATATTATAGATGATATTGCGCTAGGAGCACTTAGATGAGAGGCGGGGATAATTATTGTTTGTGAGAGCAGACCGGAACTGCTTATGAGGTTTAGCATTCATAATTATTATGCATTATATTCACATGTTTACCATATCAAATCGGGGCCTGACCCGTTTATATCTCTTTGTTTTGTATGGATCTCTTTTACGCCCAGGTGCTCCGCCGCAAGGACACCAGTGTTGATCCTTCCTTCCTAGTGTCCAAGGGCTATGGCATTTTTGCGGATGTTATAGGACTTTTGTGATAGACACATCAATCTTTTGTACACTCTAGTTATGATTAGTCTGAATAATTCGGGCGTGTTTCCCATGTTTTGTACATGCTTATATACTGTGATATATATTTGTAATACTTGGTGTAACCGTTTGTATTGGTTTGTTAACGGACAGCTTATTCTGTTATTATGTTGTGAATGATTGTTAAACTGTTATATGTCTTTATTTATATCCATCTTCTTTTTAAATTGGATTGTCTAAATGATTTTATTTAAACTTACGAATTATTTGACATATGTTTTCTAGAATAATTGGTGGAAATCTCATATTATTATTTTCACGACAATAATGCTAAGAATGGACCATCTATGATTCCTGTATTTAGTGGAGTATCGGGTTGGCCACCTCTTATTTTATTAAGCAGGGTGTCACAGTTCAATGGGTAAACCGAACGACATTGTATTCAGTAAGCACTAGAGGATATTTAACCCTATCCATTCCAAAGATGAGACAGTGCACATCTGTCGTGAAATTAGGATAATTATGCTTTTAATGACATCCATATCTTAATATTTCTAAGTGAGGTATTGCAGAATACTCTTTATGGAAGTAACTAAGAAGGGGGCACTTCTATGAGAATAATAAAAGGCAAGTTCTCTAAAATACTCATGGAACCAAGTGGTGTTCATGGCCAAAATGAACACAAATGTGAGAACCAACTGTGTTGAAGAATTATTGTGTGAATACTGTTGTCTAGGTTTACAAAAATAGTTGATGGTTCAAAGACGTGAAGTCTACTGATTAACCAAGTAAATCCTATGGTATATCACTAAGGAAAGTTCAAGGCCACTAGTCTACTTCTCCCAATGCAATATTTCTTCAATTCTACTCAACCTGTGTCTGGATCTGCATTAGCATCTATTTTGTTTTATTTATAGTAATATATCATTCATGTGGAGGATTGTTGGAAAAATGGGACTTAATGTGAATACTTAAAAGCTCCAGAATTTCCTGGACATAATTTTGAGCAACTTTGAGCTCAAATTTAGGTGGGACCCTCACCATGATAATTGTGGGACCATATACGAATGCGTTCTCCTCCGCTGGGAGATTAACTTAGTATATTCACATGTACAATTCCATTAAGTTATGAATGATATATATGTCCCCAAAGTGACTAAAAAATAATGAAAGTTAATGAATTGGGTATGTTTTAACTCTTGTCCCACATTGGAAGAACAGTGGAAAATTGGTGAGTTAATAACACCGCAAGTATGGACTAAGGCTTGGATGCCTTGGGGTATCCCAATTCTTTGAAGGAGATGGCCTACACTATGCATGTGTTGGGCTTGGCCCAAAAGCCCACACGCACGGGCGCGCGCCATCCGGCCAGCTCGGTTCGATTCGGGCTTGTAATATTTTAAATTTTTTGGTTCGATTTAAATTAACTTTCTGGGCTTTAATTATTAATTAATTATGAAATTAATTAATTAATAAACAGTTGGCAGTAATTACCAACAGTTAAATTCGTTTAACTGTTTTGACAGTTATTTTGAACAGTAACTTACTTTACTATAAATACAAATGCTTCCCTCCATTTTTAAACTAATGAAAAATTTCCCTCTCCTTTTTTATTCTAACTAGAAATACTGTTATTCATAAATTCTGGGTTCCTGCATTTATTTAATTACTCTTAGTCATACTGTTTGGTTGAGTAAACACATTAATTTGTGTTTGATGGAATTAATTCATTGTTGTGCTACTTAAATTAATTCAGAAATCCGTCTATCTTAGAAGATAATTATTCGTTAACCTACAGCACTTGGGAGGGAATTAAATTGTCGTAAAAAAACTGTGGTACCACACAGGGCTTGGATTCAATTTCTTATTCTTCTGAATTTACTTTTGTTATACCAAGTAAGTAATTCTCATTTTCTATAATTTCGTTTTAATTTTGTAATAATTATTTCATTAATAATTTTGTATTGTTTGCTAATTAAATAGTAGACATAATAAGTATCAATTCGCCTCACTTGAATATTGATGGGAGCGTAGGATGAAATAATATTTTTGCATTTGAAAAAATCCTCATAATAGTTAATTGGGGGGATATATTAATTTATTAAAAACAAATTCATTTTGACTTTTCCATATATGCCAAAAAGTAGAAATAAAAAGTGTGTACGAGATGATCCTATAAATTCCAAGCTTGTTATTACTCCAAATAAAATCCAAAAGTCACTCATAAAAAGTAAAGTCACCATTGATACAAATTAATTATTTCATCCAAACCGTTTTACCTTTTCTACAATTATGGAATAAATGTTCAATAGATTCCGCAACACCATACCAATTGCACCTATCATTATTAGAGAGTCATTTAGTAACTCTTTCACATTTGTGATATTTTTCAATGAATAAACGCCAAAGAAAGGAAATGATATTGGAGGGGATTTTTAATTTCCAAATTTTAGCTGAATCAACGGGATTCCAATCCATTTATTCTTTAATAATAGCATTATAACAAGATTTTAAGGAGAATTCCCTAACACTGGTGCCCTTCAAAGTAGCAATGTCTTAAAAAATGTAGAATCTAGGAATGTGTGTGCTTCGGATAATACTAACCTCTCTTTTGATAAGGTGAGAAGGGATAGCTCTAGGATTCCAGTAACCAATATCTTCAATCATGGTATTTACCTTAACGTCCACCCCACGGGTGTTTTTTGTTGGGGGGTGGGGTTGGCCTTCTCGCACCAAATTTCCTTATAGATGTCAATCAACTTGCAATCGTCGATGGTCCAATACGAATTCTTAATAATGATATCTTTGGACTTACAAATGCTTATTTATATGGGAGAAGTTTCAACTCCCCTTTTTCACTCCCTCGGGTTACTAGAGACTTTGTACTTTTGGTTGATGATATTAGTCCAAAGAGGTTTTCAATTGATTTCTACTCTCCATCCAAGTTTTGGAACTGAGTAAAGATTGTTGTATCTAGATTTCCTAATACCCAAACTACCGATCTCCTTAGGTTTCCAAACATCATCCCAACTAGAGAAATGAACTCTCATCCCTTCCTTCGTGTTACCATATAGGAAAGTTCTATCGGTTTAGTCAATTTAATCATAATTCTTTATTGGGAGCATGTGAATTTGCATATTATAAGTAAGAATTGAGATAGTGAAGGATTGGATAATAGTGGTTCTACCCTTTATAGAAAGGAGACTAGTTTTCCACCCAACAAGGCATTTCTGGACTTTGTTGAAAATATGTTCAAAGTGGAAATTTTTAAATCTACCATGTATGAGTGGGCAACCAAGGTAAACACCAAGATCCTAGTTAGCACCATCACATAAGTGTAGCTAAGGGATTTAGCAAGCCCCGTGTTGAAATTTGGGGAAACATAGATCCTTGAGTTAGAAAAGTTTATTTTGAGACCTGAATTCATATAAAAAGTATCAAGAACCTGCATAATGGAGTCAAAGCTCTCTTTACTAGACTCAAAAAACAACATAATATTAATGGCAAAAAATAAGTGAGAAACCTCCGGACCACCTAGAGATTTCGATAACCTTCCAATATTTGGACTGAACTTTCTCACATATCATTCAAGAGAGGACTTCCATACACATCATAAAAAAGTAGGAAGACAGTGGATCTCCTTGTCTCAAAAACCTCCCAGGCTTAATGGAGGGTAAAGGAGATCCATTCTAAAGGATGCCAGTGGTAACGGTAGTGATGCAACTCATGATAAGAGATATGCATTGGTCATTGAGTTTAGAAACCTCAAGAACTTTTTGAAGAAAACACCAACTTATCTTCTCGTATGACTTTTCGAGATCAATTTTCATTATCACTCCCCCAACCCCATTATTGGTTATTTTAAGGACATGAATGATTTGTTGATAAATAACAATTTTGTTAGAAGAGTACCTACCTGGTAAGAAAGTAGCTTGACATGGGTTGATAATTTTTCACAAGATAGGTCTCAATATTTTGACCAAAACTTTAGATAAAATTTTATAACACATTGCAAAGGCTGATAGGTCTAGATTTATTAATAGTCTTGGTGTTGTCAACTTTAGGAGTGAGAGTGATATAACTATCATTAAGATATTCTGGAAAGTAAGTGTGGCTGAAATAATCATTTACAAAGTGGGATACAGTAGGGTTGATTTTTCCCCAAAAATGTTGGTAGAAGTAAGGTCGAATCCCATTGGGTCCCAAAGATTTCCAAGCATTCATACTAAAAGTATCATTTTTTATATCAACAATACTAATAGGTCGGTTTAGAATATGATTATCTCTCTTAGTAAGGGGAATGCTCAGGAAGATATTCCACTATTGATTATTACCATTACTTCCTTCAACAAATATGGACATGAAAAATTATTTATATGTTGGGTTATTATGGGACCATCGTTAGTCCATGATCCATTAATAAGGACCCTATCAATATTATTTCTTTTTCTACGAATAATAGTTGAGGCATGAAAAAAAATTATATTTCTTTCTCCCACCATGAGTCATTGTATCCTAGATTTTTTTCTCCACAATGCCTCTTCTCGGATAAGGATCTCATTATATTCCATTTTTAAATATCTCTTTAGGCTATCAAGGTTTCTTGACTAATTTGAATACCGTTGAGCCTTACTAAGATTCTTTTTTTCTTATGAAATTAATGAAAGTTTTAATTTTTTAATTTAAGTATATAAAATTATTCACCCTATTATTGATGATGTCATCGAAATCAGGTTAGCCAAACCAATTAGCTAAATATTTAAATGGTTTAGGAGAAGAGTTGGAGACAATACCTTATAGGTTGATGATCATCGGACAATGGTCTCTGAAGGGTGTAAAGAATGTTATGGATAACAACAGTTGGACAATGTAAGAGCAAATTTTCTGATATTGTTCATAGCATAGGCCTTGTATTATTTTAGGCTAGTTTGGCATATCCCGTTGCAAAACGTCACGCACCGTCACAGCAAACTGACATCAACATTCGGGACTTCCCTACATCCCATAAAGGTATAAATATTTTTAGGAGTTTAAATTTATTAATTAAATTTATTTTGGGATTTTTTTCATTTTATTAAAATTGAAAGATGAGTTTTTTTTTAAAATGGAGGAAATTTTATTTTAAAATTATTTTTCAAAATTCACCTGCCTCGTTCAAATGAGATGGCATTATCATTTAAGCGAGATGTCTAAGCCGTTAGAAGGGTTGTTTAATATCTTCATCTAATAAACATATAAACGAGGGTGTACTGTTTGGCATCGTTTGAAGGCCGCTTGAAGCATGTTCAAACGAGATAACAATGTCGTTCGAACGAGAATAGCAGTTCGTTTAATCGAAATAGGAGCTCATTCGAACGACATTGCTATCTCATTTTAACAGGCTTCAATCGACCTTCAAAAGATGCCAATTTCGTGTTCAATTTTTTAAGACTTTTGCCATAATGTTTTCTGAACATCTGTTCCAAATGTTTTCAAAGTTTTGTATTGATAAACACTTTTGATTCACAACACACATCAGCAAAATAATTTATGTTAATCAGTTTATACCCTAGATAGTTTAGTATCCTTGTATACAACTTGTGGAGAGGTAGCTCCATGGATGACTTATAAACCCGGAGAGATTACTACTGAAGAAGAAGGCTGAAACTGATTGGTGGATACTGAGAGAGAATATGTGTCTTGTGGACTGCTTGGAGACAAGTGGTATTCTTTAGAGATTTGTGAAGACTAGCGCGTTATACTTGTGGCTAGTATCAATTCATTTGTAAGTCGACTCTCTTATATTATTTCTAAAGTGCTGAAATAAAAGGTTTTGCCCGTAAGAAAATTTTCCTCAATCTTTGTGTTTTGTACATTCATAGATTAATCATTATATTTAGAACACATAATTACCTTCACAACTAATTTAATCAAAGATTAAAATTTGTTTAAAATTGGTTTTATATGATTAGGAATTTAAATTGCAATATATAAAAATAGATTTTTTGTTTGTTTATGACCATTCTTGCCGAGCATGTTTATTTTCGCACTCACAAAGTGGTATTAGAGCCTTCCATTCATGCAAGTGGTGTCAGAGCATATTTACCTCTTTTTACAAATTAGTATCAAAGCGGGTTGCACTAAGTTATCTTATTAGATCCTTGTTTGGTGTTGTTTTTAGGGAAGTTGATTTTTCATCTCTCTTGTGTTGGTTTATTTGTTTTTCTCTCGATGGATTATCATAATGATGAAGAATTAAATCCTTTGAATTTGAAGTTTACTAAAAGAATTGTAATTCTTGGAAAAGAAAATTTTCATTTTAAAGTCATTATGGAACTTTTTCAAATTATTTAAACTCAAAGAGAAGTCTTTCGTGAGAAAATTATGGACATGGATTGTGATTTTAAGAATTTAGAATTTACAAAGAAAGAGATTGATGATAGCGTCAGGTTTTTAGTGAAAGAATTAGAGGACTAAAAAATTTCTAGGGTTAGTTGAAGTGCCAATGAGGATAGTGATAAATTGATTTTAGATTTGAAGGCAAATGACTCTTAGGGGTAAATTCGCTTTTATTGACGGGGAGAGAGATAACCTTTGAGAAATGATTTAAAATTTGAAGGAGTGACTAAAACTTAAAGTGTCTCATTCGTTGCTTGAGTCTTGAATTTTGCAGTTAAAAGATGATTTAAAAGCCTCAAGTAGTGATGGTACTAGCTTACATAAATCAAACGCTTTCGTTGCGAAAGTCAAGAAAATTGTTTATTTTATAGGGTTAACTAAATCCAAGGACATTAAAACAGGTCAAACCTTAGGGAACATTCCTCGTGATTATACATGTTTGCATTGTGGTTGGAAAGTTCACCTTAGGTCATTTTGTTATGCTCTTGAAAGAGGTCCTAAGAAGTTGAAGTCTAGTGTCCCCTTCGATCCCAAAGCTGATCCCATTAAATATAAATCTATTTGAGTTATGAAGTCGATTTTAGAGGCGCTAGATGGTAGACTAGTTGATTCTCATTTTCTTGCACATGATTCTTCTCTTACTATATCTTATGGATGATTGTGTTAGCATATTTTACATACTCTAGTTGGGCTTCATGATATATGTTAACTAGTGTTAGGACCTGTGTACCTTTTGTATTATATTTTTCTTTTATTGAGTCATATTAAAAAATACCAAAATATTTTATTTGATAATTTTTTTTGAAAAATACAAAAAGATTTTTTTGTGTGTATTTTGGTTTTACACATTTGGTATGGCATATTGGTGTGTTTTAATCTAGTTCACTCCGCAACTTCCATGTGGCTAGGGCATTTGGTTCTGACATTAGATACTTAGATTGATCTTAAACATGTTTATGGAGTTGTTTCGAACTTGATTTGCTTTATGGAGACTTTGTATATGCCTCCGCACACACATGCACAAGCTTTTTGAATGTTAACTTCACGTGCATATTTGAGCTTTGTGAGATGTTCTCCCATCAATTTTGTCATCTACATGTTTATGTGACTATGGGGAATTCGCACATGTAAGAACGGTTACCCGTGAGAGATTTTGTTTAGTGTTGAAAAAATATGAGTGAGCACGAAAAAAGGGCTACAAAAAGAGAAAATCTCCTTTGCGTGAAACCACCGTTAACAAGATCCCAACAAAAAGATTAAAGTCAATAAAATGAAAAATTAACAAAAGGGGGACAACATAGTTTAGTTTTTTTATTATTCAAATGTGATCACTTCAAAAGAATAAAAAAATATGTCATATGTTTATCTATTGAGGGTGTTTAGTTGAAGATCAATGGGTTTTCACAGTGAGTCCTAGTTATACTTATTTTGTCATGACGTTATTAATTGGTAGAATCATCAATATTCTAGGCTTGTGTGCTTGTTTTTTCATTGAAGTTCACTTTATATTGTCACTTAAGGCTAAAGCGTAGTTTGATAAATTTTTGCTGTCAATTAGAATTTCTTTAACATATTTGAGTGTTTGGATCATAATTCATTTGTATCTAGTTCATGCCCATTCATTCCATTCCACATGTTTAGACACATCGACATTACGCTATTGTGTAAAGATTATTTATTTTGTGTCAAGTTTTGTGATCGTATATATATGTGTGCCAAATTTTCTTTGGTATATTTTGCAAATATTATATATGGTATTTAGAGTTTTTGTTACATTTAGTCCATATTTTGTGTTGTACTATATAATTTGTATATATTATATTTGTTTTGAAAAAAATGAAAAAGTACGAATATATTTGGTGTGGATGGCCTTTGAGATTATCATTACACATGCTCTATTTATATCTTTTCGTGATGATAACTTATCTTCTACATGATGCTTCGTATTTCATGATTTTGTTTTACTCCCTTGTCCATTATTGACTAAAAGGAGGAGAAAAAATTACAGGGTAGTTTTTATGTTTTTTTGAAACTCGATGCGTCACAGGTATATTTCTTTGATTAATGTGTGTAGGTACTTAAAGCAGAAATCAAGACACATCGGATGAAGACAAAGTTACCGAAGGGAATAACAAGGAGAGTTTGAAGACAAAGAGACGTATTCCATTCCATTCGAGGGTTAGTAAGGGTGTTAGATTTCTTTTGTTATTTATCGAGTTAAGTTATTGTAACTTGGATTTCAGATAGTTTTTTATTTTTATTTTTGTACCGAAATAGCCAAAGGAGGAGATTTGTAATATCAAATTATCTGATATTACTCATAACATAGGCCTGTTTTAGGCGATTTTGGTGTATCCTGTTATAAACTGTCATGCACCGTCATAGAAAACCAACATCAACATTCAAGAATTCCCTACATCCCATAAAGGTATAAAGATTTTCAGGAATTTAAATTTATTCATTAAATTTAGTTTGGGATGTTTTATTTTTAAAATTTGAAATAGGATTTTTTTGTTTTAAAAAATTAAGGCATTTTTATTTTAAAATTATTTTTTTAAATTCGCCTACCTCGTTCAAACGAGAAGACATTCTCATTCGAACGAGATGTCTGAGTTCGGTGCGAAGCTTTTACAGTTTCTGTTTGATCAGCTTACATTCTGGGAGAGTTGGAATCTTGTGTTGAGCGATCTCGGGATCGATGTTGGGCATGTCGTCCTAGGAACATGCGAAGATGTCCACAGATTCTTTCAATAGCTCTTCGAGTTGTGCACACTCATGCTCATCAAGGATGGACCCTGTCCTAATCTCGTGTAATTAGATACTAGAAGCGATATTTATAACAACAGTTTCATCCTCATTAATTTGAACGTGATTATGTTTTTTTTTTTAAGAAATCAGGATATTTATTGCAACTGTAGAGAGAAAAGCCCTCTCACATGGCTTACAAGAAAATCAAACAAAGACCTTTCCAGAAACTACTAAAATCGAAGCTCTAATCTCTCTAGGGAGATCACAATAATTTTGAAAGCTAAAAGAACTTTGATGATAGGATCCATGATTGGCAAGTAACTCTGCAGTTTTATTGGCTTCTGATGAACATAACTTGATGGAGCAATGGTTAGTTTGGAGAAATTCATCGATTTCAGAAATTTCAGTCCTTATACGCCACTGAGCTGTAGAAGAAGAAATAAAACATTGAAGAATATTTTCTGACTCTACTTCTATATCAATTTTAGAAATACCCTTCTCCTTGCAAAACTTGATCCCAACCAAAATAGCTTGAACTTGAGCTTCAATCAATGAATTTGTGAATAAAACATTTGAGAAAGCCCAAATGAATTGACCCGTATCATTTCGAATAATAGAGCCAAATCCCATATTGTTCCCTGTCTTAGCAGCACAGTTGAGTTTGAATCTACCTTTTGGAGGACATTTCCAAGGCATAAATATAAGAGAAGAATTGGAAATCTTGGAATTAAGAGAAAAGACATTGATAACCTCCGTGCATACATCATTTCTCCCACCTTTGAATTTGGAATGTTGGAAGACCTCTGCAATTCTAGATATCACTCTAGATGAAATCATGTTAGCTCTCATAGTTATACCTTCAAAAAGAGCTTTGTTTCTGGCAAGCCAAATTTCCCAGATAATAGTGACTGGAATGATCTTATGAAGCCACTGAGATATATGAGAATTTCCTAAATGTAGCCACCATTGAATTATCAAGACAATTAATATAAGGCACAACAAGATACTCAAAATCTTCGTTTATTTCATTCTTGGGGAAAATGGCATTGAGAACCTCGTCAAATAATGTATCGATTACACTATGATCAAAACAAAGAGGAACCAATAAAGAGAAAGAAATAGGATAAACACCTGGTTTGAGTTGCATCTCAGCATGTGGAACTGGTATAGCATTTTAGTTGAGAAGGGTTGCATCCGTAGTCTTGATCAGGATGGATGGATTCACTGATATAGCATCTAGATAGATCATATAGAGTGTCGTCCCCAGTGTCTACAGATTGAATGAATCCTCGGAGTCACTTCCTTCAAAAATCTCGCAAACAGTTGCAGTGTTCTCATTGAGCGGTTGTACATGATGCTGGGAACTTTTGGCCCATGAGTAGCTATCTTGGAAGAAAATCACAATTCTTGTCTTGGCTCTTCATCTGAACTATAAAATTCATCCCCCATCTGGTGGAAATGATGTCCTCCTTCCATGAGAATTCAATGCATTTTATAACCTCAAGGGCTTCTTCATATAGATCCTCCCACTCAAAGGGGAGATATAGAAGTGAAGGAACCAATCACCCTTGTAGCTTTAAGGCATCGAGTAACTCGAATATACTGTAAATCTCATTAGTCTATTGGAATAAGCCTGCCATAATCTGAACTGCATCGTCCAAAATTACTTCGTCAAAGGGCACTAACCAATTATTTGACTCGTGAGCCTACTTTCGAGTTTCTATGAACAGCGTGCTGAACTTCTGGCAGTCAATGGTCATTTCTGAGGGTAATTTCAACTAAAACTCTAGGAGATGGTTTAGTACTGCTAGCAATTCCATATTCTTTCCCTCAAAACGGGTAAAAACGGTAATACACGCTCTTGTAAGAAGTGACCAGGCTTGGTCGATAAAATAGGTAGGGTGTAGGAGAAAATATGGGCAAATTTTGAGGGGTTTAGGTGAATATACGAGAAAAATAGGTGATTTATTGGGTTCAATCTGGGTAGATGGGTCGATTTCTAGATCATTTTCTAAGAAGATAGCAGTTGCATGATTTGGGAGTGGATTGTAAGTAGTGTTTCTATTAGGATTGGCTGGTGGGGCGATAACACCCCAGTCAACCAGACCTTGGATAACATTCCGGAGATGGAATCACTGATCAGTGGTATGGTAGGCAATTTGAAGGAAATCACAATGGGCGTCGGCTTTGAAATTTTTGGGAAGTGGGTTTGGTAATGGATGAGGATCTAACGGATTGATGAGATTTATGCTTAGTAGGGCTTGGTATACTAAGGGGAGTATGAAGCTCGGTGTGTTCCCCCCTCACTGGGTTAGCACGGTTTTCGGGTGCCCAAAATTTTCTTTGAGTAAATTGTTTGGATACTTTCTTTCGCTCAGCTTATGTCTTGGAAATACCTTCTTCAATCTCCACACCTGCTTCCCGGAGGGCTCAGAAAGGGGGGTAATACTGTCCTCCTATTGTCGCTTGAATATGGGGTAAGAAGTTTTTCTTCATAATATTAACTTTCTCCTCTTTGGAAACCCGGTTGGTCATGGTGGTCGCTTTCTCCCTCAAACTTCCTATGAAATTAGTGAAATTTTCTATGGGATTATTCTTAAGAAGTTCTAAATCACGATGTGTAACCTCCGACTCCTCGTTGTATTTGTATTGAGACATGAATTTACGGGCAACATCCTCCCAACTGCTAATTCTGGATTCCTCGAGGGATAAGAACCAGTGAAGAGCGTTGTCCTTTAAAATTTATTGGAACATCTGAGCCATTATTTCCTCGGAGGCACCTAGGAGAGTACTGGTTTGGTGGTAACATCAGAGATGAACAATTGGGGGCCCGCTACCCTCGAACTTCTCAATCTTAGGCATCTTGAATTTTCCCAGCAGCCTTTCTTTAGGGTAGGAAGACATATGGGTTTAATCCATGTAGTCTTCAGAGATTCGAACCTGGTCGAACTTCTTGGTCAATAGCTTAAGGTCCTCATTGACCTTGTTTAACTCTTCATCCTTCGACCAGCAGGTACTGGCTAGTTAGCCCCTGTCTGGGCAACGTTTAGCATAGGGAGATGAGTTGGTGGTGGCCCATTGGCAGGAGGGGCACGTGGAGCGTGTTGATATTCTTTCGGGACCCAAATAGGCTCAGGTGAGGTTGGACCCATAGCGCAAGGGAAGAGGACCTCGGGCTCCTCATAAATAGTGACTTGGTTTCGCTGCATCTCATGAACCTCGATTTGAAGGTTGTCAATCTTGGTGGTAAGTTGGACTAGAACAGTTATCAAATCAGACTACACATGCGGTACTTGATCGGCGTTCTCCATGGAAAGTTGGACAAGGTGGATTTCGAACTCAGAGGAAGTAGCGGGAGAACTGACGGAGCTTCTGGGTGGTTCGACAGAAGACTGATGCCAATAGGGAGTCAGGCCAAGGGTCGGGAATGCAATCCACCTGAGAGAGAAAAATGATTCGAATTTATTTTTAAAAGAGAAAAAGGAAGAATCTTTTTAGAACAAAGAGGAAAATGTCTTTGACATTTTTTTTGGAAAGGGGTGATAAAATGTTTTAAGTTTTTTGATAAAAGATGAGGAAAAATGTTTTTAGTAATTTGATAAAAGGAGGAAAAATACTTTTGACACTTTTGGTAAGGAAGGAGGAGAAGTGAGAATAAAATCTCAGCATGATTATTATTATTATGTTTTCACTTGTATTAGATTTATCTAAATGCGAAAGAAATTCCAAACGGGACCCGAACCTGTGAAAACTTGGGTTTGAAAAATATGTAAAACACGGTTTGTCTTATTGTCGGGTTCATGGATAGTGTTTCATTTTGGAAATAGACGAAATTGCACAAAAATTTGGGCAGCATGTCCACCCGACATTTAGGCAGAGTTTCGGGTAGTAACCAACAAACTAAATATGAATGCCCTAGGTTTTTATGCCTATATGAGGGTATACAATTATTGGGTTAGTGGAAAGGTTCCCCCCTTTGACATGACTTCCATGATATATGTCTTTCTTTTTAGGGCAATCGATATGTATGGACAAGCCATTTGATATACATGAGTGTACGTGAATTACCCCACTATATATCTCATGGGGACAGTACATGTGAAAGCAAATATGATATACTCAACGTACGTGAACGAGTTCCCAGCTATATACCTCCCGTGAGACTTTGGTCAAGCGGTACGGTGCGGGATAAAGCGTTCGATATGCGTCGAAGGTACTTGATCAATGGAAGGTGAGAGTCATATTGCTTAGGCTAACTGCGGCCTGCCAGACCAGCGCACATCACAAAGTGACCCTCTAGTACGGGACACAATTTTGGTCAATAGCTATGCTCTTGGTGATGTAGTGTGCAAAATGAATGACTCTTGATTAGTATATTATGGGGAGAGTATTTTTACTTAGAATGAGAACTATACTAATAAGGAAGAATATGCAAGTATCATGAAAAGTAAATCTAGCATGGTGCATGAAGATTACAATAAGCATGGATACATGAGAGTAAGTGATGTGTAAATATCTATAAGTGAGTGTGTTGTAGTTAATATAAACATGGATCAACTACAAATGGTGTGTGATAAGTGTGAGTGAGCATGGATATATACAAGTGTGATAACTGGAGGTGTGTGTTAGTGACATATGAGCATGGATATTCTAAGCGGTGTGTGCAATATATGGAAATAAGTGAACTTATATACAAGTGTAAGTAGTGTGAGGTGTACATGGAGATTATTTATGAGTGTGTCAAGTAAAAGGTGATATAAACATGAGGTATACAAGAAATAATAGAAGCGAAAAGGGAACATACATGTAGGTGCCTGCGCACACAAGTAGAAAATGATAACACCCATACAAATAGAGTTTAGTCCTCTTAAGTCAGTCCCCAGAAGAGTCACCACTTTCTCGAGATCTTCCCCCTCCCTGGGGCACTTTTGGAGGGAAAAGAGGGAGAGATAAAGGTTCCGCACCCATCACTACATCGTGGTGTGCTTTCGTCGTCATCATTTTTGGGATGATGTAAAGATATAGAGTCGCCAGCCTATTTTTCAAAAAACAGGCTAAAGAACATATCGCCGCCTCGAGAGAGCGGCAATTAAGACAAACAGGTGCTTGCGATACCAATAGTTCAGAGGTTTGAGGGATAAGTAAAGGAATGGGAAGGTGTTAAGCACCCATCCCTACCTTTCGATCTTTCATGGGCTTATGTTACTGTTTTCCTTAATTTCTCCATGAAGTGTGTGTGTGTGTGTGTGTGTGTGTGTGTGTGTGTGTGTGTGTGTGTGTATAAGAGGAGAACGGAATCGCTCGACTCGCATCACGAAAAAGATGGACTAAGGTCATTCAAAGGAATGTTCCCAAATAGTAATGAGAAAATATGGTGTGTGCGCTTATCGAGATATTGATCGTTATAATGAAATGATAATATGTGTTAGATAAGGCGCAAGTATGATATATATGAATAATATGGATAGAATAGGAAAAATAATAAAAATAAAAATAGAAAATAAGACTCGAGTCCCAAGTTTTAGCCCGAGATGCCTACGTAGCCTATAAAGGCATCAAATTCCACGTAGTTCCCGGGTCCGTGGGTTTACTTTGGGTCAAACAGGGCTCGAAAGCGCTCGTCAGTCCTTTGGACGGAAGATCGTCAGACGATGATGGATCGCTCGTCCAAATCGTAAGTCTGAATTATGCATGGGGTAGATCATTCAAAAGGATGTGCAAGGAACTTTGATGTTCTAAAGAGCTTTGCTCAGTTCGAAGAGTTGACTTTGGTTAAACGGGGTCCAAAAGCGCCCAGTGACCTTTTATAACAAAACGGATCGTTCGTCCGTACCGTAAGGATAATTCGTACACAGGGTGGACCATTGCAAAAGGTATTCAATTCCCTTCGAAGATTCATTCATAATCGTTCAAGATGAAGAGTTAACCTTAGTAAAATGGAGCCCTTGAGTGCTAGGTGGCCTCTGGATCAATTTTGGAGGGAAAATGGATCGTTCGTCTAAACCATTATGTCATTTCATGCACGGGGCGGAGCATTTAAAGGGGTATCATGCCCTTCGAATATCCATTGAGCTTTCTCTATGAATATGAAGTTGATTCGGGACAAATCTGTGCTTAGGAGTGTCTGGTGGCCTCTAGATGATTTTCGATAGTAAAATGGTTCGTTTGTCCAAACCATTATGTCATTTTGCACACGGGCCGGATCACTGGAAAGGGGATTCAGAGCCCTTTGAATATTTATTCAGCTTTCACTCTGACGATAGAGTTAACCAAAGTCAAATGGGTAATTGCCTCTATATCGGTACTCGGAGTATGACTTAGGGTTTGTAGTGTATCGGGAAGGTGCTAGGGACCTAAGAAAATACCTAGGAAGGTCATAGAATGTGGTGTCTACACAGTCAGATCTGAAAAGTATGTATGATTTCAGTTTATGAGAGAACTTGAACAAGCTTGATTCACTCGTAAGATCACTCGATGATGAAGAAATGACCAAACTTCGAACATTAAGTAAAAAATAGGCAAAATCCCCAGATCTAGTGATCCTCTAATTTATGTGATAATATTTCATGACTTTAAAGCTTTTGTTTGATTTTTTGAGAAAGAAATGAAAATAGGTGAATATGTACACGATTTGATTTGAGTTTTGAGATTGGGCTTCTCTAATATGCCTACAAATCTACCATAAGAATAATCAAAGTCAACATACTTTATACATGACCTTTGGAGCAATATCAACTTGCAAAAGACAAAGAGAGACAAATAAAATAGCTTGAGAGTGGTGTTGCAACACAACACTGTGACACCCTTTATTCAAATTAAATACCGGGTAGATACTCCTTTATTCAAATTAATACAAAATGTCAAGTTGGTTCAGTTCATAGCATCACTGTCGAAAACATTTTTTAAACAATTACTAGCCACCTAATATTTAAAAAAGTGAGTTGTCAAATTTTATTTAAATTATATTAACATGCAACCAATTAAATTATTAACTAATGATACCACAATCACATCACAGTCACAACAGAATATAAATGGAATAATAAATGAGTCTGGAGTAACATTCCTCTGAATAATCCTAATAGTAAATAAAACCAAATACAAAGTCTGAATAATTAATTAAATAATCTCCAAAACTGAAATGGAAACTGAAAGTTTGATAAAGCTGTCTCTAAAAGAAAAGGGGCGACATGCCCTAACAAATGAATGAATCTGAAATAGAATCAATGTCGAATGTGGGGGCATTTACTATCGAGGTCTTGTAACTTCCACAACAACTACATCACGTCACTGAAATGGAACTCCGATGCTTGGTGTCCCTATGGCTGGGCACCTAAAACGTTTTTCAAGAAAAATAGATTTGAAAGCAAACGGGGTCAGAGCCCGATGTGAAAACGGTTTAAAATATAGCAAGTGTTTAATTGCATTAAACAATGAATATTAAAAACATGTTAGTTACGTGCTCTCACATGAGTTTCTCTTCTCTCAGCTAGTGTGCACGCCTAATGTATATCCGTAACTCGTCCTAGTTATGTCGTTAACTATCTAGTCTGTACCACTTCTTGTCCTCACATTCTAATATAGGGGTTTATTCAAGACATTCTAACATAACCTGCGTGTATCTAACCTTTTTATTTCCCAGCTTAAATTATAATAATTATTATAGGAAATTCTCATTTTTAATCCTTCTCAAAATGTCTCAAGTACTCACATTAACTTTAACAACGAATCTGTTATAATTACAAGTATATTAATCTCAACATAAATATACAATTAGGGCGCCCCTAGGCTAAGCTGTGGTGCACACATACTCTGCTATCGAATCCTGGTACATCACGTACATAAGGACTACGAGTTTCGAATCTCTCAAGAACCGTTTCAATAAGAAAAATCACACATATTGGAGGCGAACATAGTTCACATACCCATGGGTCACGCACATACCTACGCTCCCATGGTCAGCTGACTTATTAACTCACAAATAAGTCATTCACAACCCTATGTCCTAAAGGTACCAATCTGAATCCCCCCGTAGGCACACAAAGATTAGATGGCCCTATTTCGAAAGCCGACCTCCCGTGATAGAAAGTATAGTAGGTATGTCATACACATAATAATCCATATACTAAGCATTCACACAACTTAGATAACTTATAATATTTTTAAAAGTATGTTCTCAATCCCTATAGCGTTACTCCAATTAGTACATTTTTATACTTCTGGATAATATATAATATAATCCACCGATATGTCTCACGTCGTATAGTTTCGAGTACTTAAATCTAACCAAAGAGGTTACTATGTCTCCTATTATTCTCACCTATTATTTAAGTACTCTTAACTCCTTATTTATGTCCCAAATCCTAACTTATTACTCCTAAGGATTTAAATTATGCTCTCACATCTTAACATAGACAATTACTCGTCGGACACTCGAGAATTCAATGCGACAATTTAACCCAATTCTAATGTATTCAGGTTTTCAAATATAATACCCTACTAGTCTTCTCCAAGTACTAATGCATTCACATAATACCCAACTACAACATTCGATGGCCAATAACACTTAAAATTAAAAAAAGGAATAATCACCCTTTCTGGGGGGGGGGGGGGGGGGTGGTTGATCGATCGATCCTGATCGTCGATGGTCGATCGATCGACCTAGGAATGTCGATCGATCGATCATACCAGATGAGGCTATGGACTTCTTTGTTTTTCAGTCCCAGATTTGTCCTAAAACCTCATTACAAGATGAGAAATTCTAATATAATCATATAGGATCATCATACAACCTAAATACATGATTTCTAACGTCCCAAAACCTTTAAACCATCATCAATTAGTCTTATTTGGATCAAATCTTCATAAAAACCCTAGTTTTTCTATTTACTTCAAGAACCATAATATTTCTCTTCTTAAATCCATTTTTAATTCATCAAGGGCTATGTTTTGGCTACTGAAATTCGTCCAGAACTAATCTACATGCAATTCATATCCAAGATTTAGGGTTCTACTCCAAATTCATGCGTTTTCATCATCTTTCATGGCTATTAACAAACCCTACGCTAGTATGGAAGAATTATTCACTGAAAATTACTGAAACCAAATCACTTGCCTTAGGATTGATGTTCAGATCTGCCGGTGATGACAAAGGTTGGTCCTTTCCTCCTCTCCAGTCACAATTCCGTCGAAAGTGGTGGGTGGTGGTTATGGCTTGAAACCTTTCTGTAACCTCTCCTCTATCCACGTAGCCCACTTCTTACTTTTTGGCGGATAATGGACCTAATGGCCTACACAATAAGAATTAAATAAACCCAAAAATTCGTGGGTCTAATTTCCTTAAAATTTAAAATGACTAAAATACCCTCATCGGTTGCCGATTTGGCCTAAAAATGTCCCGTGACCCAAAGTAAACCCCCGGCTAGTGTTTTCTGACTATATCGACCCTTGCGGACACGTTGACGCACTCAAAATGACCATACGTATGATAAAATTATAATTTACTTTTTAATCTAATTAAATTAATTCCCGGCGTGACTGACACGCGCGTCCCAACTTAAATTCCCGAATTGTCTTATTTATGACTCGCGATAATTTTAGTAATTTTAATAATCATATATTACCATATATACTCAGTAATACTCAATATTATCATCATGATCAAATAACAACTCACATCTTGCTAGTATTTAAATCTGGATTAATTTCCAATTAATTCTCATTTAATTCAATTAATCCCATTAAATAAAAATAATAAAATTAAGTATTACTGAGTATTTTTTTTGTATCAAAACTTCAAAAAAAATATCGAGATCGTGTATGTTCAAGATTACGTGAACTCCTTTTCGTTTCAGCTTAGGATCAACCTTTTAGAAATGGATATAAGTATACTTTTAAAGAAAAAGCACCTCAAAGAAAAAAAAGTAAGAAAATGGAGAAATGTGTTTTTTTTTGTTGTTTTTGGACTTGGATGATGAGAGCTAAACTAGGGCTAGAATTTAAATCATTAGATTTAATCTTAAAGAGGGTTTTGTTGACAAATGGAAATAGTTTTAAGGCTTTTTGGAAGGAAAATGCTTCTGGATAGAATGTTCTACATATAAGAGGGCAGAGTTAACGCCTTTAGCTAGTAGGTGAAGGCCTGCTTTTATAGGCAAACATATGGGGTTAATGACCGATCGGTCATGGGTACTGTTCGTACTTGACTAATCAGTCAAGCGCATTTCACTCTGGGCATTTGGGCCAATTCTGGACTGTTTTGATTCTGATGGGCAATTTTGTGGTTTGTTTTAGGTATTTGGACTTTTAAGAAGGTTTTCATGAGCTTAGGCTAGCTTTTGGAACTTTGGAAGTCCACGATAGGTGAGGTTACCTTTACAGAGCAGAATGGTGTCTACACCATAATAGACCCTGAAATCAAACACCAAGACACAAAACACAAACACAAAAATACTATGAGATACAAAAATGAAAACCAAGGATCCTATATAGCACTATTAGTAGATAAACCCCAAAAATATAAAATAAGGCTATACACACTAAAAGATACTTAGGAGATTCAATCTAAACTTGAGATAAGTATAAAATCATCAATTATGGAGAAGAGTCCATCAAAAACTATAAAAATAACTATCACTAAGACCTAAGTCTAAAAAGGAGTAAATCAAAAAATCTATGGATGAAAAATTTACCAAGATGACGATTAATACACTAGAATAAGGTAAAGACAACTTAAAATACTTTCAAGATGCTAAAATGGGAGGAAGCTAGGAGGTTTCTCTAAAGGTGAAAGAGTTTTTGAGAGATAATTGAGTAAAATATCTTAAACATCCCAATTTAGGCATTTTATCACTCTCGGGGGTTGTCGTTGCAGCGAGAAGTTTTCTCTCAAACCGCGGTTGCATCGTTGCAGTGAAGCTCTGACGACATAGGTCATGCCAGCTTCCAGTAAGACAGAACATGTGCAGACACAACACAATTACATAATGAAATGTACATATGATTTCACAGTAAAAGTCAGGTACATTTTAATCCCTAAAATTCCATTTTGAATGACCAAACAAGTTATAACAAGATCATATAATGGTTCTTGGTTATGCTAAATACTCTAGATAAAGAATGGTTTAACATTCAACCATCTAATGCCAAATTAAATCCATACAGAAGTTAAGTGTGATACAAAGACTTAACCATCATAGAAAGTGAATAAAATTAGCATTGTCCCATAAAATCAAAGAATGAAGATCAATTTTTTAACTCACTTTTTAATTTTTTTTCACTTTATGCAACAAAGAGAGCCTCATTTTACCTTGAAAATAAATAAAATTTTCAAATACCATTTCTCTCCATCGAATAGCAATTTATGATTAAAAATATGGAAGTCTCATATCCTTAATTTTACTCAAGTTTGGATAGATAAAAATCTTTGAGGCATTTATTTTAATGAAAAATTTCATGTGGTGGCTTTCGCTCATTCATTAGAAAGGTTTGGGAACTATTTCATAATTTTCAAAGTTAGTTCTCACAACCCAAAGCTTTAACCCTTATTACCACATCATCACTGATGATTTTGAACACATACACACACGCGCACACACACACACATATATATATATCTATATATTCAACTCCAACCATGATGATAAAAACTCTCACACACAAAAGGATTAACAATGATACCCTTTCATCAAAACATCGCATATAACTTTTATTTTCAATAGAAGTTGAAAACAAATTCTTAAATCATATTTTGCAGGAAATGCTCAAGTTTATTATGCAGTGTAAAGTGAATGAGTTATGAATAATACTCTAAAATAGAAATATCAATTTACTAATGCATTTCAAGCTATAAAAAAATTTAAGCATGGAGTATTAAAATCATTAAATTACCCATTAGTACCACAAATAAGCATGTAGGTTTTCCTTTAAGCTCATGGGATAACATAATACATAACAAGCATAGAAAACTAATATTGTACATGGCTAAAAATCTAACGGTGTGAACAAAACAAAGATCATATCTAAAGAGTATGAAAGAAATGATAGATATATTTTAAGATTCCTATAAAAAAAAGTAAACTAACCACTCTTAGACACCTAAACCAAAAGAATCCTAGTTCTTTTTTAATAAATACCAAGTCTTAACACATTTTTCAAGGGATTATAGCTCTCCTTTTTTAATGGTTTGTTTCGGAATCCTATATGGAACAAGACTAAAGGGATTGTATCTAGGAACCAAATTGGGAAATGTGGAAGAATCAAGCATTTTTCCTTTTCCATTTCCTATAAAAGAAACCATTTGAGAGGCCTTCACATTCTTCTTCCCTTTCCTATCTACCTTTCTACCCTTATCAAAATCCCCTAAACGTGACACGAGTTAAAATAAAAGATAAAATTTCTTAAAGTG
Source organism: Sambucus nigra (assembly GCA_949130495.1). NCBI lineage: Eukaryota > Viridiplantae > Streptophyta > Magnoliopsida > Dipsacales > Adoxaceae > Sambucus > Sambucus nigra. The sequence continues at coordinate 179,243,436 of OX422219.1, forward strand.
TCCTAATTTATGGCAATGAGTGAACTTATAGGGTTGTGGGTCAACAGGACATTTGAGTTATTACTTCCTAAGTCTAAAGTAAAACTCTTTTAAGTGTCTTTCCTTACTGTAAAAGAAACACATGAAAGTCACCTTCCCTTTGCTTCCTTATGGTATGGAATGAGTAGAACATTCATAAACGGGAGATGGAAAATGGATTGGAATGCTAAAAAAATCTTGGCTAGACGTAAAAATATCATTACCAAAATCGAGACCTCATTTATTTGTAGTGGACAATTTGGCACCAAATAACATCTTATCCAATTTTTGAGACGTACCCACCATATTCATTTTGAAAGTGGTTGTGGATAATAACTTGATCTTAAGCAAAGAGATTTGCTTCTATAGGACTATTTTTGAGTTTTCACTCTCGTGTAGGGACATCCTAAAGAGCTCAAAATCCATGTGAAGAAAGTCAATGGAACTTCCTATCAAATGTGGTGCACTTCTCACCATAGGTGGAACGACAAATTGGCTCACAGTACTCTCACTCACTATAGCCATTTGGTTGTTGACATTGGATAACTTGGTGGAGAGTTTCATGTTATGCCTTTTGCGGTCTATGGACTCCACATAAATCCTAACATAGTCTGCTTGAATATTCTCTTCCTCTCATTCCTCAATAGTGATCAAATAGGGGATATGAATAGTCATTTCTTCACCAAGCAGAAGAGGAACATCAAAATCCTCTAAATCATTCAACTCGTCAAATTTGTCTTTTGTCATAAATGCGTCATAATTTTATTCTTGAAGTTCATCTTCGGAGTCCGAGTCATCATCACTAAAAGTGGCTTGATATGCATTTTTTTCTACCATTAAGACTCATATTTGAGGGGCTTTGCTTTGACATGTGCACCTTAACCACCAAACGTAAACCACTTGAGGGTCTTTAGAGAATTGTCTTTTTCTTCACTTTCATGACCAATCTCAAGTCTAGGTGTATAGTTTTTAGGTATGCCTCTATATTGAAATTTCTTTCGCCATTTCTTGGCAAACTTAGTAAGAAATGACATATCATCCTCACTAACATCATAGGAACTAAAATCGGTAGATGCCTTCTTAGCCTTAAAAGCTAGTTTTTTCTCCTGAGGAGCCATTCCTTGGCGATAAGACAAATTCGCCGAATAGGTTTACAGAGATCCAACCAATTCATCTACACGCATTATCTTAGAAAGAAAAGCTCTAAGGTGTTCAATGGTGTCCACTTTGCCACAAAACCTAGGTAGGAGAGAACGTAAGATTTTATCAATAACCTTGTTATCTTTGACAGTCTTCCCCAAAGCAAAGATAGAAGTAACATTGTCGTTCAGCTTGACATAGAACTCGTCAAAAGTTTCATTATCCTTCGGTAACACCCCGTAATTCTGAGTACTTAGAATTTAATTATTTCAGGAAAAATAAAAATAAATTAATTTGAAGAATTCAAATTTATGAATTGGAGAATTTATTTAAGTCGGACGAATTATTTAATTTGGTGAATTGACATTTAATTACTTCGGAGCATCTTTGGATTTTGCATGTGTCGCATTTTGAGGTTTAAATTAGAGAATGTTATAAAGAATTTCAGATCTCAATTTTGAGTGCACGGTTGAGTCCGAATAGGTCGAGATAGTAAAAAAAGTGTACTCGACGGTGGTAAATGTGTCATGAGATATTTTTATGCATGACCGGACACACACGAGAGTATTTGGGCTATTTTAATTAAGCCCATAAGAGGGAAAATGGGATTAACAATTTATAACCTAAAAGTGAGAGTTGGGGGCAGCCATAACTCATTTTAGAATACCTAAATACGTAGAGGGGAGAAAATGGATAATTTGAGGAGCTTTTGGGGAGCCAATTTGGAGGAAGATTTGGGTGCTTGTGTTAAACATATCATCTTCATCAAAGGATTCAAACTCTACGACTTTATAAGGCAAGTGGTTTAATTTCTTCAATGTAAATTGGTGATATTCAATTCATAACATAGTAGGTGTTATAAAAATGATTTTTTGTATTGGGTTAATACAAATTGGGTTTTGATTTGGGGAAGTTATGAATCAAGTTTTTGGGACTGTTATGATAAGGGCTTATGAATTCTATGTTGTGGAGAAATTATAAGTTAATTAGAGAAATTTATTGATTGCAAGTTGGGGGAACAATAGTATGTATTCATATCTTTATTATCAATTGGAGATAGAAATTGAAAATTAAGATATTGGGACTTATTTTGACTCGTAAGAATTACTGTGTAAATTATGGATAAAAAGCTTCATAGAAGATGTTAATAGCGTTTATGTCCGCTTATCTCTAAAGAAAATGGCGTTTTCTAACTTTTGTTCTCTAATACGTTTTTTCCAAAACGGCCCCAAAATACCCCAAAACGGCATTTTAAAACATCTGGGCAGATTGAGTAAATTGAAAACATGAGATTAATAATTGTGCAAAATTTATTGAGCAGAATTTTGAATAATTAATTGAGTATATTATATTATGGACCAAGGGGGTGTCCGAATATTTTGGTTGAGTGACGCCATGATAATAGATTAATTAATGGGGGATTAAATAATTAAAGTTTATAGCTGGAATAATTTATTATAGGATGATATAATAAATTGTTAAATATTATTTAATTAGGAGCTTTCTCTTTATAATGGAATTTTGAGGAGTACGTTCTAAGAGATGGAAATTTGGGACAGGTGAGTGAGTTCGGGTACATTAGTTGTGTGACATGAGGGAGATAGTAAATTAATTAATGAGTATATTAATTAAAATAGAGTCGAACCATAGACTCGGGGAGATAACAAGTTAATTAATGGGCATATTAATTAAATTAGAGTCAGATCATAAACTCGGGAAGATATTAAGTTAATTAATGGGAATATTAATAAAATTAGAGTCGAACCATAGACTCGGGGAGATATTAAATTAATTAATGGGTAAATTAATTAAATTAGAGTCTGTTGATTAGTGTTACGGACTTTGTACACGGTAAAGTCGGGATTTATATATATATATATATATATATATATATATATATATATATATTGTGTGCTTATAAATACCGGTGGATATGTATTTATTTAGAATTATATGCTCTAGTGCTATCGGGGGAGGTTACGCGATCTGGGTGAATCCCCTAGCTTGAGGAGTAGGGCGCATTTGTTCCCAGGTTATAACGTCCAAATAGATACATATCCACCGGTATTTATAAGCACACACAATATATATATATATATATATATATATTGTCTTCACACTCAAGAGAATATGACCGCCTCCAATACGTTTATATTTCTATGTTCTGATTCGGCAGTGGCTAGCTATCTCAGAAATTCAGGTGGGACTAAGTAGACCTGGTATGATAGCACTTTAGAGAATGCGTCATAAGAGGTATTACTCGGAAGAATGGTTTTATTTATATTCAACATATGTGTGATTGTGGAATATAGTTCTACGTATATAATGGAGTAGATAATTATGTACGGGTAATTAAATACATGAAGAGAATTTGTATTACTTATATAACTAGTGAATGTTATATGGCTTTTAAGAGCGATTTTATTTATATTCGACATATGTATAATTGTGATATATAGTTCTATGTATATAATTATATACGGATAATTAAATACATGAAGATAATTTGTATTACTTATATAACTTGTGAATGTTATATGACTTTTAAGAAAATGATTAATTAAATACATAAATAACTTACAAAGTCAAGATACAAATTACTCGGGTTAGAGTAGAGTTCAAGGAGTTTCATGACAAGGCTAGTTAGACGGGGTAGTGTAACTAGGAGGGTGAGGAAGAAAGCGTTAGGTGTGCACTTTAGAGGAGGGTTGAGATGTATCTCTAGGGAGTGCGACACTAACTTAAATATGAAGAGCATTCATACATTTTAATTGTTGCATTTTAATTCACTTGCAAAATATTTTGAAAAGGACTTTTGGATCTGATCCGTACTTGCAAAATATTTTCAAAACCTTTTAAGTATCCATCCACAGGGATGCTAAACTTGAAGATCTTTCCTAGGATGCGTAGCTACAACAGGTGTTGATGTTGCGGGATTTGGACATAGACGTTTCAGTCATTTCATTCTTAGAGTAGGATGCAACTTGGTATTTCTTTCGATCATGTTTCCCCAGCTATTTTCATTTCAGTTGGACTTTGTACTGGTTACTATTCTTTGTTGGATTATATTAGTGAATGTTGGTTTTCTGCTGATGGTTTATTCGGTCGGTCATTTATTAATTTACTCAGTATTGCTTTAAATTCATGGTTTGTGTGAATGGTTCGTATTAATATTTATATGGTGGTTGTTGTTAAATAAAAAGATTAAAATTTTGACATCAGCTTTTGAATACTAGGTGGTTAGTAAGTTTCAAAAAGTTTTCGATAGTGATGCTAAGAATGAACCAGATGAGATTCCTATTTTAATTTGATATAAGACTGATCACCCTTTATTTTATTAGGCGGGGAGTCACAGATGGTATCAAAGCATCAGGTTCTAGTGTCTTTAGGATCTGTGCGACTTTTTACGTTTCAGCGTAGCACTCTTTGATGTAGAGACTTATTGTAGGATTGTTGTATTCCTTTACGTACGTGCATTTACGTTCTCCTGTGATTAAGTATAGTTGATGTGATTCATATGCGATTTCGGTTAGGCTTTATACACCAAAATTTTTTTGGGTCAACCAACGAGGGACATAAGAGGATTACAGGAGGTGAGGTTCTGCAGAACACATGGAGTATTCTTGAAATGGTGATTGTTTTAGGAGTCACCATGATTGTTGTTCCGACAAGTGATGATAGAATAATCACTCGAGAGCGATAGTCTTCCAAAGCACTGTTGTAGATAACGGTGGTGTAATTTCAGACTCACCCAGTGTAGTTAGTAAGGGGTGGGGAAATTAGGAAGGGACCTTTTGGAAGATCCATCTACAAGGATTCGAGTGGCAGAGGATGTGATAAGCCAATGGAAGGAGATAACCCAAAGGAAATTGTGTAGAGTGGCATGGAGCGACACCCAAGACAAAATTTCAGGCAAAATTTTTAGCTCAACGGGGCGGTGTTGTAATGGTAGGAGTTAGTCACCACAGCCATGGAGAGATACCATGAATAATAAGGAATTTGGGGTGCAATTTGACTGCTAATATTCTCATCAACTGTTTAAATAGAGAGGCAAATGATATTTCAATACTTGTTTCAAAAATCAAGGGGTTGCAAAGTGGTCGGTCATGGTTTGTCTTCGCGGTTCCAGTGCAGGATGCATATTCTTTTGCGATAACTCACCTGAAAGAGGGTCGAGCTCGCGTATATATAATTCATTAAATAGACTCGAGAGAAAACAGTGGTCTAGGGACATTGGATCCCGGTGCGTAGGAACCTTTACGGATGTTATTCCAGGAATATCGGGTTTATCGTGGAGAGGAAAGATTTAGCCCATTATTGTTTATACACTGAGAACTTAGTGATAGTGATAGCGTCGTATCATGTAATGCCTTAAGAGACATCGGCATAGGTGATTTGATTTAAGTGTCGGGAGACAAAATTTGTGATATTTTAGTGTGTGTTTATCTTAGTGTGTGTTATGGACACACGGATTTCGATGATCTACAATGCTAGGGAATAGTGCATTGGAAAACATTCTTTTGAGCTTAGTTGCGGAATGTTATACGCATGGACCGTAATAAACTTTGAAAGTAGTGAGACATTGTGGGATGCGAGTGCATCGATTTTAAATGTTAAATTATTAGACGTGTAGAGAAAACACTTTAAAATGAGAGATATTTCGATATAGGGTCAGTGGAGTCGGGGTGTGTCGTAATAGAAGCACAGAGATAACTTATGTGCCACAAGTTAATAGGCGGGGTAGTATCAAGAAGAATTAAATTGCAAATTATGGGGTAATCGAGAATACCTGTATTATATAGTCACGCCGAGAGTGCGGAGCTGAGTTTGAGATAAGTATTGTTATGTAATATACGTTAGCGATATTATCCTGTGATGTTTGCATTACTGGAGAGATTTTTACTTTCAATAGTTATGAGGGTAGAGTGTGACATTTTACAAGTTTCGATTGGTTAGCGATGGTTTGGAGCTATAGTGGATAGTTATAGTAAGAATTTGTGTTCGTTGTACCAGGTATGAATTATTTTTGCTAGATATCACCTAAGATAGGGTCTAGCTTATATATAGGAGTATGTATGTTAAATGTGGAATGATAGGCTTATGTTGTTAATTCGATCCCAGGCAGTAGGGACGGTTAATAATGTGATTCGGGGTGGATAGACTTATTTGTGAGCGGGGAGTTATATCTCGGGATTAATTTTGTGCAAGGAAGCTAGTGATAGTAAGGGCGCGGTATTTTTATGTTGTGTTTTGTATCATAAGAGTGGGCGTGTATACTTTTATGCCAAGAGGCAGGTATTTGAAGGTACGTGCTATGGATTGGGGGCTGAACGGATCTCATCGACCGGCAATGTTAGGTAGTAGTGTATCGGAGGGTTCCTTGATTGGATTTCGTATTGCGAGACGTCCCACGTATGGAGCTTAGAGCAACGTTGGAAGTGGGGAGATGTTTGGTCATTTGTACATGGGTCGGGTACCTCGGTTATTTTACATGTATGTAGTTAAAACTGCAATTTGGAAGTTATATTACGAATTAAGGCTAGTATAGACGGGTAACAATTGTGCGGTTAAGAACGGGTACAAGGTGTATGGGCACCTTGGTTAACTAAAGTTTTTTTAGCATAGTTCATGATCAGACGTGGGAGAGATAGGTGTAGCCATCTTAGAGGGATGGGATTTGAGAGATATTTATACTTGCGAGCACTAAGCTTATCAAAATTTCGAGGACGAAATTCTTTTGTAAGGGGGGAAGTATGTAACACCCCGTAATTCTGACGACTTATAATTTAACTATTTTTGGGTAAAATAGAACTTAATTATTTTGGAGAATTAAAATTTATGAATTGGAGAATTTATTTAAGTCGGAGGAATTATTTAAATTGGTGAATTGACATCTAATTACTTTGGAGCATCTTTGGATTTTGCATGTGTCATATTTTGAGATTTAAATTAGAGAATGTTATAAAGTATTTCAGATCTCAATTCTGAGTGCACGGTTGAGTCCGGATAGGTCGAGATAGTAAAAAAAGTGTGCCCGGGGTGGGTAAATGGGTCACAGGGTATTTTTATGTATGACCGGGCTTACACGGGAGTATTTGGGATATTTTAATTAGGCACGTAAGAGAAAAAACAGGATTAACACTTATAACATAAAAGTGAGAGTTGCGGGAAGCCATAACTCATTTTAGAATACCAAAATAAATTGAGGGGAGAAAAGGGATAATTTGAGGAGCTTTTGGGGAGACAATTTGGAGGAAGATTTGGGGCTTGTTTTAAACCTATTATCTTCATCAAAGGATTCAAACTCTACGAATTTACAAGGCAAGTGGTTAAATTGCTTCAATGTAAATTGGTGATATTCAATTCATATCAAAGTAGGTGTTATACAAATGATTTTTGGATTGGGTTAATACAAATTGGGTTTTGATTTGGGGAAGTTACGAATCAAGTTTTTGGGACTGTTATAATAAGGGCTTATGAATTCAATGTTGTGAAGAAATTATAAGTTAATTAGAGAAATTTATTGATTTCAAGTTGGGGAACAATCATATGTATTCATATCTTTATTATCATTTGGAGATAGAAATTGGAAATTAATATAGTGGGACTTGTTTTTACTCGTAAGAATTACTGCGTAAATTATGGATAAAAAGCTTCACAGAAGCTATTAATAACATTTTTGTCCGCTTCTCCTTATAAAAAATGGCGTTTTTTAACTTTTGTTCTCTAATACATTTTTTCCAAAACGGCCCTAAAATACCCCAAAACGGCATTTTAAAACATCTAGGCAGATTGAGTAAATTGAAAACCTGAGCTTAATAATTGTGCAAAATTTATTGAGGAGTGATATGCCCTACATATACCAAAGCCCGGAGACACCAACCTCAGCCAGGGAGATGGCCGAGGTTAGAAGGGCCCCAAATTGGCAACCAACGGTGCCGTCCTAAGCAAGGCCGACATCACGCCTACATCATACATCAACCTCGGCTGGGTGTAAGCCGAGGAAGCAGAGACTACACAATCGTCATAATCAGCCTCGGTCGGGAATCAGCCGAGATTCCTGCTACTCCAACATTACCTCGGCCTAGGACGACATTACAACTCCACCTGCCTTACCTCGGCTCTCCTCCTGAGCCAAGGTCATCGCGAATAACCTCTGAGTGAGCAGTTGCCAGACTTCACCAACCTCTTACTCTTCCAGGTCAAGGTTGGTATCACCCGAGGATAGCCGAGCTTCAACACGTTCTTGTATAACTTGGAACACGTGGACAAATCTGTTATAACCGAATTATTCCCTCCACGTGAGGGAATATTGAGGTCATCATTAATTAATTGAGATCAGCCAGGTGTCACTCTCATACTGGCTCGGGGCTCATGCACATGCTCATTGTACGCTTGAGGGGCACATTACACCCCCCAAGCACAATATATAGAGGTCATCCTCTACCTTGTAAGGGGGGCCCAAAAATTACAACCCTAGCTGAAACTCGGCCATTTCACACAGTAGAGAGAGAAAGCTTAAAAGATTGTATCCATGGCCATTAGTGCCTTCATTCAGTGATATTACTCACACACACTCACAGTGGACGTAGACCCTATTGGCTGAACCACTTATATTCAAGTGTTCATCCTCTTCTCCTCACCTCCTAATACATATATACGTATATATATTCTTCCGTGCTGCCATTGTTATCACTTATTTGAGCTTGTCAACACCTTACTTGGTGGTGCTGTTTACAGCATCATCAAGGAGAATTTTGAATAATTAATTGAGGATATTGTATTATGGACCAAGGGGGTGTCCGGATATTTTGGTTGAGTGATGCCATGATAATAGATTAATTAATGGGGGATTAATTAATTAAAGCTTATTGCTAGAATAATTTATTGTAGGATGATATAATAATTGTTAAATATTATTAAATTAGGACCTTTCTCTTTATAATGGAATTTTGAGGAGTACGTTCTAAGAGATGGAAATTTGGGACAGGTGAGTGAGTCCGGGTACATTGGTTATGTGACACTAGGAAGATAGTAAATTAATTAATGAGTATATTAATTAAAATAGAGTCGGACCATAGACTCGGGGAGATAATAAATTAATTAATGGGCATATTAATTAAATTAGAGAAGGACCATAGACTCGGGGAGATATTAAGCTAATTAATGGTCATATTAATTAAATTAAAGTCGGACCATAGACTCGGGAAGATATTAAATTAATTAATTAAATTAGAGTCGGATTATAGACTCGGGAATATGCTGGTTAGTGTTACGGACATTGTACACAGTAAAGTCGGGATTACAATATATATATATATATATATATGGTAGTGTGATAGTATATATATATATATATATATATTGTGTGCTCATAAATACCGATGGCTATGTATTTATTTAGAATTATATGCTCTAGTGCTATCGGGGGAGGTTGCGCGATGTGGGTGAATCACTAGCTTGAGGAGTAGGGCGAGTATATCCCCAGGTTATAGAGTCCAAATAGAAGTGGGATTTTAGATGATTTTCTTCGCACTTGGGGCAATATGACCGCCTCCAATACGTTTATATTTCTATATTCTGATTCGGCGGTGGCTAGCTGTCTCAGAAATCCAAGTGGGACTGAGTAGACCTGGGATGATAGCACTTTAGAGAATGCATCATATGAGGTATTACTCGGAAGGATGGTTTTATTTATATTCAACATATGTGTGATTGTGGAGTATAGTTTTACGTATATAATGGAGTTGATAATTATATACGGGTAATTAAATACATGAAGAGAATTTGTATTACTTATATAACTAGTGAATGTTATATGGCTTTTAAGAGCGATTTTATTTATATTCAACATATGTATAATTGTGGAATATAGTCTACGCATATAATGGAGTAGATAATCATATACAGGTAATTAAATACATGAAGATAGTTTGTATTACTTATATAACTAATGAATGTTATATGTCCTTTAAGAAAATGATTAATTAAGTTAATGTGATAAATAACTTACGAAGTCAAGATACAAATTACTCGGGTTAGAGTAGAGTTCAAGGAGTTTCATGACAAGGCTAGTTAGACGGGGTAATGTAACTAGGAAGGTGAGGAAGAAAGCATTAGGTGTGAACTTTAGAGGAGGGGTGAGATACTTTACAAGGGAGTGCGATACTAACTTAAATATGAAGAGCATTCATTCATTTTAATTGTTGCATTTTACTTCACTTGTACAATATTTTGAAAAGGACTTTGGGCTCTGACCCGTACTTACGAAATATTTTCAAAATATTTTAGGTATCCAGCCACAGGGATGCCAAACTTTAATATCTATTCCAGGGATGCGTAGCTGCAGCAGGTGTGGATGTTACAGGATTCAGTCATTTCGTTCCTAGAGTAGGATGCAACTTGGTATTTCTTTTGGGTATGTTGCCCAACCTATTTTCATTTCTGTCGGACTTTGTACTAGTTACTATTCTTTATTGGATTATATTAGTGAATGTTGGTTTTCTGTCGATGGTTTATTCGGCCAGTCATTTATTGATTTATTCAGTATTTCTTTATATTCATGGTTTGTGTGAATGGTTCGTATTGATATTTATATGGTTGTTGTTATTAAATAAAAAGATTAAAATTTTGACATCAACTTTTTAATACTAGGTGGTTAGTAAGTTTTAAAAAGTTTTGATAGTGATGCTAATAATGAACCAGATGAGATTCCTGTTTTAATTTGATATAAGACTGATCACCCTTTATTTTATTAGGCGGGGAGTCACAGATGGTGTGGTAAGAGGTTCAAAATGGGCGGTAAGCCATTGAAACTTGGATTGATTCACAATGGAGGTGCCTTCGTATAACATTTATAAAACATCTCACGCCTCTTTAGATATCATACATGTGGATATATGTCTAAATTCACTCGGGGACATGCAACCAAAAACAGTGTTAAGTCTCGTAATGTTACATCCACTCTCCTTTAAATCGATGTCGTCTCAACTAGATATAATCTTATCAACTTAGACGCCATCAATAACGATTTTAGTGAAAGTCCATCCCACAAGCATACTATTCCATATACGGTCTTCCATAGACATTAATTATGTTCTCATACAGGATTTTCAATAGGAATAGTTTCTAACATCAAATGGAGGAGGTGGGAGAGTTGAATTTTCATCCATTGCACACAACAAGGATTTAAACCTAGGTTTTTCCACCTAAATATTAGAGACACACTCTTATACCAGTTGAGAATGTGCATCTCGATGTTAGCTACCTAAAAAAAATAATTCCCCTAATTTAAGAAAAAGGTTTGTTAATTTATTATTATAAAAGGGTTTCACAATTCAAAAGTCTATATGACAAAATTGTTTACTAAGTTTGAGAATCTTCAAGTTTTATCTTATTAATTAAGATAATAATTCTAAAAGATGCGAAAAGAGTAAAGCAATCACAATATCGAATATACGAGGGAGAAACCCACTAATGGGTAAAACCTCGGGCCGATAAGAATGACAAATGTACTATGGTAGAGTTTTATAACTAGAAGTAATAGACTTAAAACCTCATAACGCTAAAATTGATTAAACACTCTTTTCCACCATATTCTTCGTAGAAAGCGCCAACAGTGAGAGAACGCTACACAATCACGATAGGTTTTGGTCCGCAACCATTGCCTTCAAATTCTCTTGCCAAACTTTTCTTATTTAAAGTTAAAGAAACTTTTGTTCCGAGATGGAACCTTCAAGTAACCAAAATACTACACCTAGGATCTTTGAGGGAATCCTATAAATATGTGTGTTAGGGTGTTTGCAAAAGTGTGGTTCTTTAAATATCCAAATGAGTTTTTTCAAGCCAAGGTAGAGAAAATATTTACTCACTACTGAAGATAATATTTTGAACACAAAGTGAGTAAATATATATACCTCTATTAGAAATAATGGCTTGAAAGAACTAAAAGAAAATGAGTGAAAAATGTGCTCTCAAATATATGAAATAATTTTACCAACAAAAATATTTTTCAATGCTCTTAATCTTGGTTTAGAAGAGTAAAAATACTAACATATGGCCTTATGATTTAAAAAGAGTAAAAGTTCCAATTCCTAAGTGTTACACTCTTAAGGTGTTAAATAGTCAAAGTCACCCAAAACATTATATATGACACACTAACCAAGAAGATCTTGAAAAAATATTTTGTACAAAAGTGGCTTTCAATGTTGTAGGACGTGTTTTGTCACGGTATCAATGTAATGAAAAATTATGTCTCTACGACGATCCTCAACTAATCCAGGCCGCACCAAAGTTCAGGTATTTTGCACTGAGACATAATCAACCAGCGAGACAATGTCACTGTAGCAAAGAAGACCATCGTTTCATCAAAACTACTGTGAGGTAAGTTGCATCAATGTCCAGAATTTTTTGGTCCTAGAAAAGAAAATTTCAACGACTAGATTTCGCTGTAGCTAGGCAAGCCATCGTTATGGTGAAGTTGAGTCGAGGCAGGTCGCATATGTGTCCAAAAAATTTGGTCCTGTTTGCCTTAGAGTAGTTTTCAAAATAGTTTGAGGCAAACTCCAAGTATGCTTGTTTCTCGCATGAACATGCATACCCAAAATACACAAAAGATGCAATTATTTATTAAAAAAAAATCTTTTTTTATATGAGAAGTATATTTGCATGTGTATTTGACAAAATTACAAAACCAAAGTTAATTAAAAATATTTTTCAATTATAAAAATAGATTAACCAAGGTGAATCAAAGTTTGATAAGGTGAATCTTGAGGTTCAGTGTTGAGTGAATCTAGTGCGTTGATGAAGATTTTCGATGACCTCTTGGACAAAGACTCAACAATGTTTGGCTCAAGGAATTTAGACAAGCTATTATATGGAGAACATTGAGTATACTATACTTCTACACTCGAGCAGTCCCGATTCAAGGAGCTCGAGAACTCGTTAATGTCTTTACCTAGTGCTACAACGATATGCCTAAGATCAACCCAGAATTGTGCAAGATAAAATCCAGTAAAGCAAAAACTGAGGAGGCTTCATCCTGAATCGCCATTCAAGATTAAAGATGAGGTCGTTAAGAAATTGAATGTGGGATTTATCCATATAGTTGAATATCCATATGTAATAGACTAGGCTATGGTTGATTTGGTAGCGAGAAAGTTAATTCCCACATCGTCTGGGAGAGGGAAAGTAATGGTTTATATATGTAGATTTACATTCTTCTAACATCGAGGCCTTTTAGCTCCACCAGTAAGGCATGTGATTAATGATGCATGTGTCAGGGGTACGAACCCCATTGACACCAATTTTTGGATATAGAGTTAATAAAATCTCATACCGCTAGGTGCGGTGGTTAAAGTGAGGACAATATTGGTGGTGGAAGAGTGGGGTGTTACAGAATGGTATCAGATTTAGTACCTAACCGGAATAAGTGTGCCAATATGTTAGGTAATGGTTAATTTCATCCCAAGGAGGATACTAGTCTCCATAAGGGGATGGATTGTAAAAGATTAGGTTATGATTGATTTGGTAGCCAGAGATTTACTTCCCACATCGCCTGGGTGAGGGGAAATAATGGTTCATATATGTATATTTTCACTCTTTTAACACCGAGGTCTTTTAGCTCCATCGGTAAGGCATGTGATTGGTGATGCAAATGTGAGGGGTTCGAACCCCACTGATACCAGTTTGTAGATATAGAGCTAATAAAACCTCATATCGCTGTGTGTGGTGGTTAAAGTGGGGACAATATTGGTGATGGAAGAGTGGGGTGTTATAGAATGATATCAGATCTAGTACCCAGTCGGAATAAGTGTGCTAGCATGTTAGGTGATGGTTAATTTCATCCCAAGGAGGTGGATTGTAACAGACTAGGTTATGATTGATTTGTTATCCAGAGAGTTACATCCCACATCGCCTAAGTGAGGGGAAATAATGGTTCATATATGTAGATTTGCACTCTTCTAACACCGAGGCCTTTTAGCTCCACCGATAAGTCATGTGATTGATGATACACGTGTCAGGGGTTCGGACCCCACTGAAACTAGCTTGTATATATTGATCTAATAGAACCTCATACCTCTGTGTGTGGTGGTTAAAGTGGAAACAATATTAGTGGTGGAAGAGTGGGGTGTTACACCATCATGGATGACCAATATTGTCCTCGTCCTAAAATCTATAGAGAAATTCTACATGTCCTCGATTACTAAGATCTGAACAAAGATTCCTCGAGGGATGAATATTTGTTTCACAACATTGATATGATCATCAACAAAATAACCAATCAATCCATCAATTTCTTTATTAAAGGGATCAAAATATATCAAATTAAGATGCATCCCGATCATCAGGAGAAGACAACACTCACCACCCATGGTGAACCTGTTACTACACCACGAGGATGTTTGGTTTTAATAATGTAGGGGCTATGTAATAGAGGGATTCTACAACCTTTCTACCTGATATCATCTATAAGGAAGTTAAATTCAATGTAGACGACATGCTCATCAAGTCTAAGTATTGAGAATGACACATTTCCACCTTGTGAAAGTTGTTTGAACATATATGTCACTATCAAATGTGCCTCAAATATGACTTCGACGTAACCAAAGGAAAGATTCTAGACTTTATAGTCATCGAAAAGGGAGTTAAGGCATATTTAACCAAATTTTGCGCTATTATTGATATGCCTCCTCCTCGAATATATATATATATATATATATATATATATATCTGTGTGTGTGTGTGTGTGTGCGTGTGTCTTCCTTGAAAAGCTATAGTATATTAGTTAATTCATTAATCAACACACCTCCATATGTGAACTAATCTTTAAGATTCTCCACAAAGACTCGACTAAGACTTAGAATGAACATTAGCATGATGCTTTTGACAATATCAAAGCTCACTCAAATTATGCCACAAAAACTAGGCTATCACTCTTGCTTTATCTTATGGTCATTGATTTGGACATTGGGGCTATGTTGTACTAATGCATCAAGGAATCACGTGATGATCAAACCATCTACTATAATTGCAGGAAGTTAATCGACTATGACATTAATTAGACAACCTTTGAGAAAGCATACATTGTTCTAATGTGGGTCACATAAAAGTTTCGACATTATATGCTCGCATTTTCCATCAGCCTTTTTTTGCATGCATCCAGTGAAATATCTCTTCGTGAAAACCTATTATATCAATTCGTATGGATAAATGGTTCCTTATACTAGGCGAATTCAAAATTGTTTATATAACACATAAATTCTTCAAAGGCAAAACTATATCTGATTACCTGGCAAATCACTTGATAAACAAATCCCATTTAGGATCACCTAGTTTCTCAATGAAGGAATCTTGAGCATATCTTACAAAAAAATCCATTGGCAGTTATTATTAGATGACACAACTAATAAGAAAGTTTATGACATTAGGATATTACTAATCTCCCCAGAAAATAAGCATACCCCTATTTCCATCAAGTTGGATTTCTATTGCACTAATAATATGACTAAATATGAATCTTATACAATCGTCGAATCCAATACAACACTATTGAAAATGCCTCTATGAATTCACACAACTTATATATTTCTAAGGAACCCAAAAAGAAAAAAACTTCCACACATACTACATAAAATATTATAAAAATAGTTGAAAAGTATACATTTAAACATGGTCCACTTCAAACCTACATTTCCTACTGTGGCCATCCCCGATCCTCGCGGAGGGTGGGAGAATGAGGATCCTAGGTCCCGCACGTCCATCTCGGGAGCGCTTCGGCCAGCGTCATTGATGAGGTAAAAAATTTAGAAAGATGGAGTCGCTAGTCTATTTTGCTCAAAACAGACAAAATAAAGGGAGCTTCGTCCGAGGAGGAGTCTGGCTCGGTTAGCGGTGGTGCGTCGTCTCGTCGCAGAGGAAAGAGAGCGCGTCGCAGGGGTGGAAGATCTTAGGGGAGAGAGAGAGAGAGAGAGAGAATGTGGGTTCGGGTTGTGTCCCTTTGTTTTTGGATTTTCTTTATTTCCTACAAACTTGATGTAACACAGAAAAATATATATATGCAATGCAAATGGAGTTTTTTAGTATCTTTTGTTAATGGTGAATGAATGCATGCACATGCGCTTTTTACTTTGCTGCTGAGACCATAAAAAGAGATTTTTTTGGGATTTTGAAGGAAAGCTTTGAAAATGAGAAATTATACAAGGGTGGAAGGGGATTTTTGAAATTCTGTTGAGAATATCAATTTATTTTTTTATTGAGTTTCTGATTTTGCCAAAAGAGGAAAAAGGAAAATTTCCAAAAATAGGGGGTTGCCGATCGGCAAGCCCCTTGTCCTGCCTATCGGTAGTCAAGTCCAATCCCATCAATTCAAAGCTTTGATTAGTACCCTCTTCAGCCTTTGGTACCTTGTGGGGAAGGATTTCCTCCGATTTCTACAGGGGTTGTATCCTTTGTGAGGGGTGTTCCAAGTATAAAAAGGAGTGTGTATGGGTCTTTCTTCCTCACACTTTCACTTTCTTCTCTTTCCACATTCTTACTTGCTTACTATTTCTTAATCTTACAAGATGGCTCTCCCTGGTAGCATTGAGTTTTCTAACTACCTCAAAGCCCTCGAAACAATGTGCTCCTATAATGTCGACTACGATGCTTTCAATATGCGTCGAGTCTCTTTGTGGCAAAATTGGCCCATAGAATGGAACATGTTAATGGCGGCGGTACAATTTTGGTACCCCGAAGACCATGTATTCCACTTTGGCTGGGAGGAAATTTATCCTACCTACGAGGAATTTTCTACCATATTGGGGATAAATCCTAGTGTTTTCGCAGCTCTTCCTAAGTTTTCCCATACTCCCAGGGATTTGTTGGCCGGGTTTCTTCACATTTCGCCTTCGACGGCTAGACCACTGGTTGCTGGAGGAATGATATCCCTTTTGGAGGTGTTACAATCCATGCATTTGCAAGAGGTTAGCGATACTAGATACACTGGAGACGTTATTCTGGGCTTAGTATCAAAATTGTTACGGCGGTTATACTGACGGAGACTTTAAACGGCCTGGATGCCTGGTGAGAAGGTCGTTCTGACTTTCTGAGGGGGAGCCCCATGATGCTGTTCATGTGGTTGTCTGAAAGACTCCACCTGGTGATTCCTCCAGAATATCCTTTGTCGGTTGTACCTAACTTCTTCTTATGCCATTTCATCAATGTTGGTTTGGATATTGAGAGCTGGGAGAAGTGGTTTGTGGAGTATGGGGCTCTAAATCTGTGTTGGTCAGTGCCTTGGTGGGGACAGTTGTTGCCTATTATGGAGCTGGGAGAATACCCATATGTTCGACTGGTTGGCCTCAGACATACCTCTTTCTATTTCCCTTAGCGGCTTTTGCATCAATTTGGCCGGGAACAGGTCGTGCCACCTCGGACACTAGATTTCTTTCCGGTAGAAGATTTGACTGAGTGATTGCGCATGGGGCTTGGCTCTTTGTGGGAGAGTCGACATCCGTCGACCCGTCCCTCTCAGTCTGTTGGGAGAGTTTGGCATATCCCTGAGGATTATATGAAGTGGTGGTGGATGAGAGTAGTCAGCAAGATGTTGGCAGTGGAGGCTGGACAACGGTGGCTTGTCTTATTTAATACCATGAAAGTAGGCGTTGTGGTTTTTTCGAAGCTGGTTTGAGCCTATCGATCCATGGAGCGTCTGTGGCACTCTATTCAGGCAGGGGAAGCTTGGGGACCCAGGATGTAGATGATGATGACGGAGCGGGCTCCTCTGTTAGTTGTGGATAGGAATCTTAGAGAGTTTCTTTTGTAATGGGGAATAAATGTGGGGATTTTATTTAGCTTTTTAGGAAGGTGGGGAGAGTTATCCGTTCCTTTTTCTTATGTAATTGGTACCGTAATTTCTTATAAGGGAAATAAGTAAGTTTTTTATCATCCAGCTGTGCCTTTTGATGAGTTTTGTATTTTTGAATTATCTATACCAATCACTAAGAAATGCATAATCCTTTGTTCAAGTACATGTTAGAATGACCTGTCCTTCTCAGAGATGAGAAGAGAATAATTTTTTATGAAAAAGAAAGGGTCGTGCTCATGTAAAGTGTAAGAGCTGCCTACGTACCTCTGGGGTTTTGAAATTTTTTAATTTATTTAAAAAATAGTTTTTTATAGAGGATCAGGCCCACATAGTTCTGGGTAGAGGGAAGTGAAGATTTTTTTTTTAAGAATAGAAGGGAGATGAGAAGAGTCGTAGTGCACCGAGGTTTCGGACTAGGGGTAAAATTTGTTGAGATGGTCCAGGTTGACTGGACGAGCCATCTCCTCCCCATCTAAGTTAGTGAGCATGGAGGCACCACCGGATAAGATCTTATTTACAATGTATGGGCCACTCCAATTGGGCTTGAATTTTCCTCTGGGGTCCCAGATGGGTTCTATTATCTCTTTGAGGGCTAGATCCCCTTCTCGGACACCGTAGTCCTTGACTCTATTGTTGAATAAATGCGTTATTCGGCAATGGTACCCTTGTATGTGATACAGTGATTATAGTCTCCTTTCGTCTAGGAGGGTCAGCTCGTCAAGACGGCTTTGGCACCAGTCTTCTTCATTGACCTTACTTTCAAGCATTACGCGCAACGAGGGTATTTCTAGCTCCACAGGTAAGACTGCTCCCATGGTGTAGATTAGAGAGTAAGGGGTAGCCCCAATAGAGGTTCGGATTGAATTCTTTATCCCCAGAGGGCGTACAGGATTCGGTCGGCCCAATCTCGACAGCTTTCGATCATCTTACTGATGATGGCTTTGAGGTTCTTATTGGCGGCTTCGACTGCACCATTGGTCTGAGGTCGGTAGGGAGAAGATATGTGTCTCTGAATCCCGTACTCGTTGACCACTTCTATAACTTTTGCCTCAAAATGCAAGCCGTTATCTGATAGTAGCTCGTGCGAGACCCCATACCGGCAGATAATGTTTTTCTTGATGAATTTGGCCACTTTCTTGGCATTCAGCACTGCGTATGACTCATCTTCGACCTATTTGGTGAAGTAATCAATGGCAACTAGGATGAACTCATGCCCGTTGGAAGCCTTCGGTGTAACCTTCCCTATGACGTCGATGCCCCAGGTGGAGAACGGCCAGGGCGAGGTCTTGTTATATAATTCTTATGGAGGCAGATGCTGAATGTTGGAGAACTGTTGGCATTTGAGGCATTTTCGGACATAGGCAGTGCAATCCTGGGTCATGGTGGTCCAGTATTAGCCTTGTCGAATGATCTTTTTGGCAAGCATATGACCGTTCATATGGGGCCTGCATTCTCCACTGTAGATTTTCTGCATTATCTTTGCAATGTCAGCCCCTGCGATACAGTGTATATGAGTTCCATCGAAGTTCCTTTTAAGCAGTGATTTGTGACAAATGATGTACTGGACGACCAATATTCGGAGGGTTACTCAGTCTTTCTTGTTGGAACCCTCGGGATACCTACCATGCTTGAGGAGGTGCCAGATATCATAGTACCAGCAATTGGCTAGTTTGAGATCTTCTGTGGTGACGAGCTCAATGTGGTATCAATGGATTGGTTTGTCTTGCTTTTGAATCCGGAATGGGGTCATTGTTATTCCTTCGGGCATGTCGACCATGGAGGCTAAGGTAGCAAGGTCATCGTCTAGGTTATTCTTTGCTCGAGGTAGGTAATGGAAGGTGATATCTTGGAATTGAGAGGCTTGCTCTTCTAAGTGGGCATGGAAGGGTTGGAGCTTCTCGTCCTTGACTCTTCATTTTCTAAGCACTTGACCGATAATGAGGGTAGAATCCCCGTAGACATCTAGGCATTGAGTACCTTTCTTGAGATAAACTTTGAGGCCCACCGTACACGCCTCGTATTCAGTCTTATTGTTGGTACAAGGAAAATCCAGCTTGATGGCGATAGGAGTGTGGGAGTCATCTAGGGCAATCAAAAGTATCCCAATGCCATATCCCTTTTTCTTGGCAGCGCCGTCAAAGAACAATTTCCATCGAATATTATCCTGGGTAGTGCAGAGGATGTTTTCATCTGGGAATTCGAAGATCAGACATCGGCTTCATCTATGGGGTAATCAGCGAGATAGTCAGAGATGGCTCTTCCTTTTATGGATTTTTACGTGACGTGCATGATATCAAACTCGACTAGGAGGATCAACTATCGGGCCATTCGGCTGGATAAGGCAAGTTTTTCAAGAAGGTATTTGATGGGGTCTATTCGGGATACAAGTTTGATGGGGAAGGCGAGCATATAATGTCGTAACGTTTGGTTAACCCAGACAAGCGCGACACATGCCGTTTCCAAAGCAGTGTAGTGGACTTCGTATCCGGCCAATTTACGAATGGTGTAATAGATGGCTCTTTCTTTGCGGGAATCTTCAAGGTATTGGGCTAGCAAAGCCCGAGCTGAAGTATCGGCTATGGTTAGGTATAAGAGCAAAGGGAGACCAGGTCGTGGTGGCATGAGTACCGGGGGTTGGGTCAGATATTTCTTGATTCGGCCAAAAGCTTGTTAGCAGGACTCGTTCCAAACCTTGGTTGAATCCTTTCTGAGTAGTTTGAAAATGGGTTCGTAAATGGTGGTTAATTGGCTGATGAACCGACTGATGTATTGTAATTTGCCAAGGAAACCTCAGACTTCTTTCTCTATTCGAGGAGGTGGCATCTCAAGTATGGCTTTTAGCTTGGCAGGATCTACTTCTATCCCTTTCTCACTGACCATGAATCCCAAGAGTTTTCCCTTTGTAACTCCGAAGACGCATTTATGCGGATTAAGTCTCATATGATACTATCGTAATCGTTCGAAGAACTTTCGAAGAGCGGGAACATAACCTTCTCTAGTTTTGGATTTGATAATCATATCATCCATATAGACCTCAACTTCTTTGTGAATCAGATCACGCAAAATGGTTGTGGCAGCCCTCTGGTAGGTAGCCCCAGCATTCTTGAGACCAAATGGCATAACAGTGTAGCAAAAGGTTACCCATGGGGTGATGAATGCGGTTTTTTCTTAGTGATCTGGGTGAATTTTAATTTGATTGTATTCGACAAGTCTATGAATGACTTAAGAGCATGATTGGCCGTGTTGTCCATGATCATTTCGATATTGGGTAGCGGATAATCGTCCTTTGGAGAGGCTTTGTTCAAGTCCCGATAGACTACATACGTCCGAACCTTCCCTCCTGATTTCGACATAAGAACTATGTTGGCTAGCCATGTGGGCTATTTGATCACACAAATGAAGCCTACGTTAGATGTTTGACTACCTCTTCTTTGACTTTGAGCGACTACTCAGTGCGGAGCTTTCTCAACTTTTGTTTAACCGACTTGTAATCTGGAAGAGTGGGATATCATGTTGAGATATTTCGGGATCAATGTTGGGAATATCATCGTAGGACCATGCGAAGACATCCATAATTTTTTTTAGTAATTCTTCGAGTTGTGAACGCTCATGCTCGTCAAAGGTAGCCCCTATCCTAATCTCGTGCAGTTGGCTACTAGAACCGAGGTTAACAACAACTGTCTCTTCTTTATTAACTTGAACGCGGTTATGTTGTTTATTATTAATCTTATTTAGATTAATTAAGAATGGCTCATTTACAAAATCATCATCATCAAAAGTTTGATTAGAATCCAAACAGTTAATGTAAGGAACAACAAGATACTCAAAATCTTCGTTTATTTCGTTGATAGGAAAAACAACATTGAGAACCTCGTCAAAGGAGGACTCGATTACATTTGAACAAGGAAAGACAACAGAAGAAGAAATGGGATAAACATTAGGATTAGGGGGATTTCAACAGGTAGAACCGGCACAGCATGCCAGTTGAGGAGAGGTGTATCAGCAGCTTTGATCAGATGGGATGGATCCAGTGACGTAGTGCCTGAATGAACCATGTAGAGTGTCATCCCCAGTGTCTGTAAATTAAATGATTCCTCAGAGTCACTTCCCCCGGAATCTTCGGTATCTTTTATGAGCGATTGTACATGGTGTTGGAAACTTTCGGCCTATGGGTAGCTGTCTTGGAAAAAGATCTCCATTACAGGCTTCATCTTCTTATCTGTATGGTCATACCATGGTTTTGAAAAACTGCAAAAGGGGAAGTCTTCACCCTCTTTGATGAATCGTCTATTCAAGGAGTAACCTGGGATAGTCTGGATGCAGTCTAGTCTCCTCTTTGGTCGAGACTAGCGAATCATTCTGAGCTCTTGATATGATGGTCGATACCCCAAACCACAAGGAGGGAAAGCTTTCTTCAGTTAAATAGGCTTAAGTGTCCCTTGTTATCTTTGTCCTAGCCCCAGTCCGGGCATGAAGTGCATGTTTATGAACATCTGAATCACATTTATGTTGCCATGAGGGTCGTATTCTGGACAAACCCTTTCTTTGAAGTCATCTCCTGCCGGAGTAGAAGTGGTTCAACTCAAAATCCTATTAGGAGCATATCATCTAACCCGTGTTGTATCTCAAGGATCGAACTACTGGTGCTTGCACCCTTGGTATTATTGTCGTCTCCCAAAATGGTGATGGCACGTCCGTCGGTGAAGAACTTCAATTTTTGATGGAGTGAGTAAGACACACCCTCCATACTGTGGAGCCAAGGTCTTCCTAGCAACAGGTTGAAACAAGTTGGGATGTCAATAACTTGGAATTCGACGACAGGTCCAACCCCTATTACAAGCTTTATGGATCCCATCACCTCCCTACGGGTATTATCGTAGGCCCGTACATCAGCGAAGGTTGGAGCGAGGTCACTTTATTTTAGGCCTAAACATTTAAAGGTTTTTAGTGGGGAAACATTCAAGGCTGATCCATTATCGATAAGAGAGAGTGGTACGATCTTCCCCATAACTTCGACGGAGATGTTGAGTGAATGATTGTGGTTTGGCCCAATTTTGGGTATTTCTCCTTCGAAAAAGGATAGCATTCGGGTAGAGGTCAAGGATCTGACCAAATTTATCGCTTCTTCTAATGTGGTAGAGGGAGGAATTGTGGGTCTAGTGAGAAACTTGATCAGAGCATTTCTGTACAGTTGAGAAGACATGAAAATCCCCCATAGAGTGATGTTAGCTTGAGTTTTCTTTAGTTGAACGAGGATATTGCTCTCCTCGAGGGTTATCTCTGGCATAGGAAGGTTTTCAACGCCTTTCCCCTTGTCATTTGCTGGTAATGATCGTGGGATCTGGTAATGCCTCCCTGATCTGGTCATATGATTTACTGAAGAAGGGAATAATATGAATCCCATTTCCTCATCAATCTCGGGTTGTTCTTCCACCTTATTTATTTCTTCGAGGAGTTCTTCAAATGATATCATCCCACACATATCGGCTACCGAGCCAGTTTTATCGAGAGTTTGATCTTCATTCGAATCTCCGAATTCTTCCCCCTATTCGGTGGAAATAATTTTGTCTTTCCATGTAAAGTCGATGCATTCCATAACTTTGAAGGCTTCTTCATACATGTCATCCCATTCCGTGGGGATGTGTAAGGGTGAAGGGACCAGGCGTCCTTGTAGCTTCAGAGTATCAAGTAACTCGGTCATATTGCAAATGTTATTGGTTTGCCTGAATAATTCTACCATGATCTGGACAACATCATCCAAGATGACTTCATCGGTTGATACCAACCAACTGACTGACTCTCGAGCCCATTTTCGTGCTTCCAAGAAGAGTGTACTGAACCACTGGCAATCAATGATCATCTGTGAGGGCAATTTCAGCCCAAAATCTAGGAGTTGGTTTAAGACTTCTGATAATTCCATGCTTCCATTTTCAGAATGGGTATGAACAGCGATGCATGCTCTCTAGTAAGGAGTGATAGTGCCTGATCAGCGAGGCTACTAGGGTGTAGGAGGAAATATGGGTAGGTTTGGAGAGGTTTAGGAGAGTATATGGGTGTGATTTGAGTTGAGGGATCAAATTATGGGTTCTCTTCTAAGAAGATGTCATTGGTATGATTTGGGAGTGGGTTGTGAGTAGTGTTTGGCTTAGGATTGGCTAGTGGCGCAATGGTACCCCGGTCAATTAAACCTTGGATTATGTTTCGAAAGTGAAAGCATTGGTCCGTGAAGGACGTGTGTGCTCGTGTTCAAATGATCAAATTATATATAAAACCCTTTTAACACAAACAAACCCTAAACATGCAGCAGTATGTGATTGAATAAATTGATAATCTACGCAAGAACATTCAAACACATGCAATTAAGGAAAAATCCCCTTCAGGGGCAAAACCATTTATTTTCACTATAATTTGTAAGAAAACGGCTTACAATCGAATTACAATTAAAATACAAGTTGACTAAGAATTACCCTCGGGTATCGGATTCTGTAGTCGCGACTGGAATTATCCCTTTCCAGTAGGGCTGCAATGAAGAAGAAGAACGGTCTCCTCCACAAGGGTTGAACCAACCAAAGTTGTGTTCTTGGGTTGCAAAAGGATTCACAAAGGTTTGGCAAGGATGTGTGAATCAAAACATGAGTCTTAGGACTCAAAAATATGAAGACTGGATGTTTTTGGACTCTCAAATTCGTCTCCTAAAGTCTTGCAAAACAACTCTCCCGACGTTGGTATTTATAGGGAAATACATGAAGAGACCCATGATTTTAAAATGCTGAAATTCTATCCAGCGTACAGGTACCCCGAACCGATTCGGGTACCCCTGCGAACCGGTTCGCCCCCCTAACCGGTTTCGTGCTGGGTTCGGGAAAGTGTGCTGGGAACTGGTGCTTAAACACTTAGAAAAATTCCCAGAATTTTTAATGAACATATCTCCATTTTCAACGGGACATAACTTGTTCACCATAACTCGGATTGAGGTGACGTTTCTTCTAGTATCTTTGTTGCAGCAAGCTCTTCAACTTTCCAGTTGACCGGTCCTCCGGAGGGTGGCTGTAAAATTACCAATTTTCCCTTGAACATCCCTATCATGCCTTGTTTCACTGATTTGACTTCTCTTGCGTTCCACTTGCATTACGAGCCTAGAATCAAGGAACGTGAAGTCGTTGATGCAGATGAGGGACACAATAGTGGAGATAATGCATGCTTGATTCCCGGAATTCGGATAGAGGCCGTCATGTGAGATCGTGAGGTGACGTGCCAAATGTAGAGGCGTACGACATAAATAAATGAAACATTTCGGACATGAGAAAAATGTCCATACAAATCTCCCCCTATGTCTATGCCGGTACATACATAAAAAATCCGAATTAACAAATATGAAATTGCCTATACAAATTTACCCTCCCATGAACCCAAAACTGGAAAAGGTACAAGTGAATAGTCTTCATCGTTTGTTCTTCTAATCGTCACGAATCTCAAATCTTTTCTCATCAGGGTGTGCAAGTTAGTGATCATCAATGTAGTACCTACACACATGAGACAAAGCAAAATACCAAGTGACATATCGAGTTTGAAATGATGAGATAAATATATATATATCAATTTATGAGCAAACTCAAATTTCAAAAACTCCCCCATAATAAGATAATTCATTCTCCCCCTTTTTATGATGTCCCCAAATAGACAAATGAGAGAAATAAATCAAATAAGCAAGTGCGGGGTGTCACACGGATAAAATCACACCATGACTGAACACAAATCAACCAAGTCAATGATAGCGTAAATGAAGTGGTGTGATCAAATTCGATAGGAACATCAATGCATACAAACATGACATATGTGCACGATGAATATTGGATATTCCTAGCGAATGAACTCAAATGCTTCCTTTGGTGTAAAAGAGTGACAGTATAAGATATTGACTCAATCAAATCAACAAATCAAAGCTCAAAATGATTTTCACAGCAATAACGTCCAAAATGATTTTATGCTTTTTCACGACTTTCAAGGAAGTGCAAACCCGTTTAAAAATTCTCCAAACAAACTCCCTCAGATATAATTTTGAATAGAGGCATTCTAAATTCTCAAACTTTGGAGAATTGATGGTGAAACCTTAGTGGCCCATATTTGGCGTGAATTGCTTTTTATTGCCTGTAAATTTTTTCGGGCTCTTTTATCCTCTTTGGACCTCAGATATTAAAATTCCTCCATTTTTTAGGTCCTTTTTAACGGTGGCTTTTGCGCAAAGGATAGATGATTACCTTTCGCAGCCCCTCCCCGTTATACAGAAACACACAGTCTCACCAAAACGGTTTTTACATGCATTCCAATCTTGTCAAGTTTTATCGCATATTGTACATTGTATAGACAGGATTGAGATGAAAACACGCAAGCCAACATGAGATAGACAAGTGCAATAATCAAATATAGCCGTGCATGTGTGCAATAAAGGATATAGGAGTCAAACATGTAGGAAGATATCACTAATTACATCTCAAAGACTCCAATCAAAGTAAAGCACATGGATGAAATGATGTAGCCTCTCAAATCTCTATCAAACAGTCACATGGATATATGGAATGAAGTTGTGATTTGGCTAACTTACATGCTCATCCATAAAAGAAGCAAAAAAATATATAAATCTTTTTGGTCTTTTTCAAAAACATTATCAAAATAAAATCTTTTTGTGATTTTCTCAAAATTTTTCTTAAAGGAAAATCTTTTTGTATTTTTCAAAAGAAATATAAAAAGCAACAAGAATAAAACAAAGTTGTACATCTAAGCAATGGTACATATAAAACAGACTAGCAATAGGAAGCATATGATATGAACATGAAGAAGCATCCTATTCTAGACATAGACCAACCCCTCAGTCAACTGTGCAAATCCCTAAAGATTTCCTAAGACTCTCAAATCTAAGGGCATCTAAAGGTTTCGTGAAAATATCGGCTAACTGACGATCGGTAGGAACAAAACTCAGGAATACGACTTTCTCTTTAACTAACTGACGTATAAAGTGCTCACGTATCCTGATGTGTTTTGTGCGCGAATGCTGAACTGGATTGTGGGATATGTGTATCGCGCTCGTGTTATCACAGGAAATGGTCATGGTGTCCTGTGATATCCCATAATCCTCCAGCATTTGCTTCATCCACAAGAGTTGTGTGCAACAACTCCCGGCGGCTATGTACTCAGCCTCTGCAGTGGACAAAGAGATGGAATTTTGCTTCTTGCTCAACCAGGAGACAAGAGCAGAACCAAAATAGAAACACCCACCAGAAGTGCTCCTACATCCATCTACATCCCCAGCCCAATTAGCATCCGAATAGGCGGACAGACGGTCATCGGTATCAAAGGAATACCAAATCCCGTATGAGAGAGTCCCACTCACGTATTTAATAATACGTTTTAGAGCAAGTAAATGTGACTCTTTTGGGGATGCCTGATATCGCGCACAGACTACAACACTAAAGGCGATGTCGGGACGACTGGCAGTCAAGTAGAGAAGACTACCTATCATACTCCGATATAAGGTTTGCTCTACGTCCTTGCCTGAAGTGTCCTTAATAAGCTTGGTAGTGGTACTCATAGGTGTACGTGCATGCTTAACGGAGTCTAAACCAAATTTCTTCACTAGGTCTCTAGCATACTTGGATTGGGAGATGAACATCCCATCCTCTAGCTGACGAACCTGGAGACCAAGGAAGAATGTAAGCTCACCAACCATGCTCATCTCAAACTCACTTTTCATCTCCTCCTCAAAGTGGTGAGCATGCTGGGAGCAAGTGGATCCAAAGACTATGTCGTCCACATAGACCTGGGCAACCAAAATAGCACCGTCATCTCTCCTGACGAACAACGTCATATCTACTCCCCCTCTCTTGAAGCCACGAGCTAAGAGATAGGAAGTAAGCCTCTCGTACCAAGCACGGGGTGCTTGCTTCAAACCATACAAGGATTTCCTCAGATAGTAGACGTGCTCAGGGTGCTGAGGGTCTTCAAACCCTTTTGGTTGTTCCACATAAACCTCCTCTTGTAGAATGCCATTCAAAAAGGCACTCTTGACATCCATCTGATACACCTTGAAGTGCAGATGACATGCGATGGCGAGCAGAAGACGGACGACCCCAAGCCTCACAACAGGAGCAAATGTCTCCCCAAAGTCTACACCCTCTATCTGTGTGTAGCCTTGAGCGACCAACCTAGCCTTATTTCTGATTATGGTACCATATTCATCCATTTTGTTCTTGAAAATCCACCGGGTACCTATCACATTAGTCTCACTAGGTCGGGGGACTAATTCCCAGATATTATTCTTTTTAAACTGAAGCAACTCATCCTGCATAGCAGATATCCAGTGTTCATCCTTGAGTGCTTCTTTATGGTTCTTGGGCTCGACTTTGGACGTGTAGCAAAGATGGCTAACAACGTTCTCTAGCTGAGCACGAGTCTTGACCCCTAGAGTGGGATCACCAACAATGGCAGAAGGGTCATGACTCTTGCGAACCCAAGCAGGTGTGTCCCCTAACACAGGAGTAGGGTCCACGGAGTGTGAGAGAGGAACAGGTAAATCACTGTCAGAACAATCCTCATCCTCACACTGAAGGTTAGGATCAATAACCGTCAAAGGTTCGTCATCTTGAACGGTAACGTTTATTGATTCCATAACCCTAGAGCTCTTCAGGTTAAATACCCGGTACGCTCTAATATTCGATGAATATCCTAGAAATATTCCCTCGTCGCTCCGGGAGTCGAACTTTCCTAATTGCTCTCTATCCCGTAGGATGTAGCATTTACTCCCAAAAACACGGAAATACGCCAGGTTGGGCTTCTTGCCGGTCCACAACTCATAAGGTGTATGTAATGTGTGTGGATGTAAA
The DNA here is from genome assembly GCA_949130495.1 of Sambucus nigra. Classification (NCBI taxonomy): domain Eukaryota; kingdom Viridiplantae; phylum Streptophyta; class Magnoliopsida; order Dipsacales; family Adoxaceae; genus Sambucus; species Sambucus nigra. The sequence goes on from OX422219.1 coordinate 179,272,317, forward strand.
TAAACCCTATTCACCGTGTGACATGCAGTAGACACTGCCTCTGCCCAAAATCTCCTAGAAACTTTACGACCTAGAATCATAGATCTAGCCATCTCTTGGATCGTTCTATTCTTTCTCTCAACAATCCCATTTTGCTGAGGAGTTCTCACCGCAAAAAACTCATGTTTGATCCCAAGGCTATCACAATACAAATCCACCTTTGCTTCCTTAAATTCAGTGTCGTTGTCACTACGTATTCTGTTAATAGTGACACCGTGTTGATTTTGCAGGACACGGCACTTGGTCGTTAAAAAATCTACAGCATCGGATTTCTCTCTCAGAAAACCTACAATGGAGTACCTGGAGAAATCATCTACCATCACGAGGATGTACCTCTTACCACCTAGACTCTCAGTACGAGTGGGACCCATAAGATCCATGTGAATCAACTCCAGAACACGAGAGGTGGTAATGGAATGCAACTTCCTATGAGGACTACAAATTTGTTTTCCCAACTGACAGGGTCCACAAACAGTCGAAGTTGACTTTCCAAGAGATGGTAAGCCACGTACTAGGTCCTTTTTAGATAAACGATTGAGATCTATAACGTTCACGTGACCTAGACGTTGGTGCCACAGATCCATAGGAGTGATCGTGGCGCTGTTGCAGACAAGTGAGGATGTGGGCGCAGTCCTATAGCAATTATCCTCGTTCCTCACCCCTTGCATCAATAGTTTACCGGCTTGATTGTAGACTTTACACGCATCCCGGTCAAACTTTACTGCAAAGTCAGTGTCGCACAGCTGGCTAATGCTGAGAAGGTTTGCTTTCAAACCTTTGACGTACAAAACATTTTCTATCTTAGAAAAACCAGGTAACTCGATAGTATTTCGTCCTATAATGCTAGACTTACTCCCATCTCCAAAGGTGACTCTGCCATCTTGATAATCCTCAAGAGTAGTAAAAAATGAGGCATCACCTATCATGTGTCTGGAGCACCCACTATCAAAATACCACTGAGAGGTATTATGTGCCTTGAGAGAAACATGAACAACAAAAGCCTTTTTATCTTTCTTAGGTACCCAAGTCGAGATGACCTTTTGTTTGCCTTTGTTGTTGTTGATTTTAGCTGAAATGTGAGAAGCATTCACTAACGGCAAAGAGATCCGTCGAAATTCTTCCATTAAACTTTGAGTCGTGGCAGCTAAGAACTCAACTCGCTCTCTCAGACTAGAAAACTCATCAGTATGGCGTGGTGGAGCAGTAGTACGTCGTGTCCGACCCATGCTATAGCAAGTTTCCCTAAGGTGGCCTTTTCTTTTGCAATAAGTACAAAAGAGCACAGTCAAAGGCGGACCTTGGTTTGCTTTTCTTGGTCGAACTCTCCTTCGAGGTTTTTTATGGTGACCATAAGGAGTTGTAGTAAACTCAGGAACTGGTCCAGGTGCAATTTGGGACGTGGAGGCACCATCATATCCAATTCCTTGACGATCACCAAAACCGAAAGCGGGGCCGAGGAGCATCTTTCCCATCTTCCCAGATCTGTCCTCGATTTGTACCTTGACTTCCCGTGCTTTCTCAAGATCATGAGTCAGCTGGGCAACAAGGGCTTCAAGTTTCTTTCGAGTCTCCATGGAGGAATGGAGCTGACTCGTAAGACTAGCCACTTGCTTGATCAAGTCCCCTCTCTCTTTCTCTAGAATACTCTCTCTCTTTCTAAACAAATTCTCATTCTCGACACATGTAGATTCTCTCTCTCTCAGGGCAGTGCAGGTGGAGAACTCTCTTTCTCTCGCTTTCTTTAAATCTTCCTCTAAGCAGGTGATCTTAAGAACTAACGCTTTGTTACGCTTTTTAGTTTTAAAAGACTCAGAATATAACTCAGCGTAGGCGCGTTGTACATCACTCTCGCTCTCACTTGTGTCATCCTCTCCCTCACTCACATCGATCTCACTGTCGAGGTGTCCCTGTGAAGCATCATCCTCAACGTCGTGAGGAGAACTAGGAGTACTCACTTGGCTGGCCATGAATGCGGTGAAGTTACACTCATGCGGTGACTCATCTCCAGAATCCACCGTCTCGACCTCACTGTCGTCACTAAGGGTAGCATTAAGGACAGCTTTCCCTTTCTCTCTATTCAGACGATTGGCACACTCAAAGGCTCTATGACCCCTACCATCACACTCAAAACATCTCTCACTTTCTTTCAGAGGAGGATTTTTGGAAACTTTTTCATTTTTCTTTTCAAACTTATTTTTCTCAAATTTCTTTTTATCTTTAAAATTGCCATTTTTCTTAAATTTGAGAATCCTCTTGAAATTTTTTGCGAAAGAGCCAAATCATCTAAGTCAAAATCGCACTCAGAATCTGACGTGTCAGTCTCTCTCTTTCTAGATGACTCTACCCTCTTTCTAGCTGACCCCTCACTCCTTCTCTCTTGGGCTTTAAGAGCAATTCCCTTATCTTTAGATTTAGCATTTTTAGGGAACATATCAATTTCATAAGTTTGCAAATCTCCTACAAGTTCTTCCAATTTTAGCGTATTTAAATTACCCATAGAATTTAGCACAGTGACTTTAGGGATAAAACGCTTACGCAAAGAACGAAGAATCTTTTTAACGACTGTAGCATTTGGAATATGTTCACCAAGATTAAAACTAGTATTCACAATGTCAGAAAGTCTAGCATAAAATTCATCAAAGCATTCAGAATCATACATGGTGATTGTTTCAAATTGAGTTGTCAAGTTTTGCAACTTAGACTCTTTCACAACATTAGTTCCTTCATGGGTGAGTTGTAAAACATCCCATGCCTCTTTTGACGTGGTACACGTCATTATACGTTTGAACTCATCAGGTGTGACAGACCCAGAAATAGCACTTAGACCCTTAGAATTAAAAGATGACCATTTAATTTCTTCATCAGACCAAGAAATGTCAGGTTTCAAGTTGGTCACATTATCAACAGTCACGGTGGGAGGGGTCCATCCTCGTTCAACCAAAATCCAGACACGTTCATCAATGGCTTTTAAAGCCGACCTCATACGGGCTTTCCAATAAGCATAATTTGTCCCGTAAAAAATAGGCATTTTATAATATGACTTCTCCATTTGAACACGCACTTTTTCAAAAATCAATTTTTTTAGAAAATTGATATCTTAGAAAAATTTTGCGAAAAAAAGGAATACGCGATAGATTAGCGTAACCTGCTCTGATACCAATTTGAAGGACGTGTGTGCTCGCGTTCAAATGATCAAATTATATATAAAACCCTTTTAACACAAATAAACCCTAAACATGCAGCAGTATGTGATTGAATAAATTGATAATCTACGCAAGAACATTCAAACACATGCAATTAAGGAAAAATCCCCCTCAGGGGCAAAACCATTTATTTTCACTATAATTTGTAAGAAAACGACTTACAATCGGATTACAATGAAAATACAAGTTGACTAATAATTACCCTCGGGTATCGGATTCTGTAGTCGCGGCTGGAATTATCCCTTTCCAGTAGGGCTGTAATGAAGAAGAAGAAGAACGGTCTCCTCTACAAGGGTTGAACCAACCAAAGTCGTGTTCTTGGGTTGCAAAAGGATTCACAAAGGTTTGGCAAGGATGTGTGAATCAAAACATGAGTCTTAGGACTCAAAAATATGAAGACTAGATGTATTTGGACTCTCAAATTCGTCTCCTAAAGTCTTGCAAAACAACTCTCCCGAAGTTGGTATTTATAGGGAAATACATGAAGAGACCCATGATTTTAAAATACTGAAATTCTATCCAGCGTACAGGTACCCCGAACCGGTTCGGGTACCCCTACGAACCGGTTCGCCCCCCCGAACCGGTTTCGTGCTGGGTTCGGGAAAGTGTGCTGGGAACTGGTGCTTAAACACTTAGAAAAATTCCCAGAATTTTTAATGAACATATCTCCATTTTCAACGGGACATAACTTGTTCACCGTAGCTCGGATTGAGGTACCGTTTCTTCCAGTATATTTGTTGCGGCAAGCTCTTCAACTTTATAGTTGACCGGTTCTCTGGACGGTGGCTGTAAAATTACCAATTTTCCCTTGAACATCCCTATCATGCCTTGTTTCACTGATTTGACTTCTCTTGCGTTCCACTTGCATTACGAGCCTAGAATCAAGGAACGTGAAGTCGTTGATGCAGATGAGGGACACAATAGTGGAGATAATGCATGCTTGATTCCCGGAATTCGGATAGAGGCCGTCATGTGAGATCGTGAGGTGACCTGCCAAATGTAGCGGCGTACGACATAAATAAATGAAACATTTCGGACATGAGAAAAATGTCCTTACAGTCGGTGGCATGGCCAACGATTTGGTGAAAGGCACAATGGGCATCTGCCTTGAAGTTTCTTGTGAGTGGATTTGGCAATGGACAGGGGTCCAAGGGTTTGATAAAGTTTCGTCTTAATAGGGCTTGATAAACTTTAGAGAGGGGAGCATAGAGCTCGATGTACTCTTTTCGGACCGGGACAAGGCGGCTTTCTGGTTCCCATGATATGGTGGTTGAGAGATGTTGTTAATGGTTGAGACTGTAGCACTAGCAGGCTTATCATATTTTCTGGGGGTGAACTGTTCGGACGCCTTCTTTGGTTCAACATTTGTTTTAGCTATACTCTCCTCGATTTTACTCCCGCTTCTCTGAGAGCTCGGAAGTGAGGACAGTATTATCCTCCCATGGTTACTCGGACATGGGGTAAGAAATTCTTCTTCACTATGCTGACTTGTTCTTCCTCAGAAGGCCGATTGGTCATGGTAGCTTCTTTTTCCCTCCATCGGGCTATGAAGTTACTGACTAATTCCCCAGAGTTCTGTTTGAGCATCTCTAAATCACGGCGGGTGACCTCAAGCTCTTCATTATATTTGTACTGCGATATGAATTCTCGGGCCACATCCTCCCAGCTACGGATTCTGGACTCCTCGAAAGATAAAAACCATCGGAGGGTGCTATCCTTTAGAGTTTGCTGAAACAATTGGGCCATCACTTCTTCAGAAGCCCCTAGTAGAGTCATGGAATGGTGATAACTACGGAGATGAACAATCGGGGGGCCACTTCCTTCGAATTTCTTAATATTTGGCATCGTGAATTTCTCGGGTAACCTCGCCTTAGGATAAGGAGACATGTGGGTGTATTCCACGTAATTTCAAGAGATTCTGACTTGGTCGAACTTCTTAGTGAGTATCTTGAGGTCTTATTTGACCTTGTTCAACTCTTCCTCTTTCGGATCAATGATCATAGGCAAGTTAGCCCCAGGCTGGTCAAGGTTCGGCATATGAAGTTGGGCAGGCGATGACCCATTAACAGGAGGGACACGTGGAGCGTGCTGATACTCTTCGAGAACCCAGATAGGCTCGGGTGGACCCATAGCGCGAGGGAATAGGGCCTCGGGAACTTGAGGAATGGGAACCTGATTTCGTTACATCTCTCGAACCTCAGTCTGGAGGTTATCAATCTTAGACACGAAGTGAGCTAGGACTGCCGTCAAATTCGGTTGCACAACGGGTAGTTGATTTGTGTTCTCCATGGAAAGCGGATGGATTCCAGACTCGAAAGAAGTAACAGGGGAACGAACGAAACTCTGGGGTGATTTGACTGAAGACCGAAGCCAATAAGGAGCCAAGTCAAGAGTGTGCGATCGTCCTGAGAAGGAGTAAAATGGGATTTATTTTTAAAAAAAAGGGATGAAAATATTTTTAACACTTTTTTTCTTTTGAGATTGGAAGAAAAAATATTTTTGGCTTTTTGATAAAGAGAGGAGAAATGTTTTTGGATTTTTGATAAAGAAAAGGGAAATATTTTTGGGAGATGATCTAAGTATGATTATTATAATTATTATGTTCTCACTTGTATTAAATTATCCTAAATGCAAAATTAAATGCCGAAAGGGACCCGAGCCTGGAAAAGTTGGGTTTGTAATATATGCAAAGCTATGGCTGGACTTGTGACCAGGCTCACGGACAGAGTCCCGTTTTAAAAAGGCGCAAAAATTTGGGCGGCAGGCCGACCCGAAATTTCGGCAGAGTTTCGAGTTGAAATCGTCAATCTTATATGTGTGTCCTAGGTTTGACACCTATATGAGGGTATGCAGTTGGTTGGGTGAATCGAAAAGGGTTCCCCCCTGTGGCATGACTTTCGCGATATACGTCTTGCTCTTGCGAGCAATCGGTACATGTGGACAAGCCATTTGATATACCTGAGTGTGCGTGAATTGCCTCACTAAATACCTCGTGAGGATGGTATGTGTGAGAGATAATTCGATATACTCGGCGTACGTGAACGATTTTCCTGCGATATACCTCTCGTCATGACTTCGGTCAAACGGTACGATGTGAGGGAACCATTTGATATACGTCGAAGGTACTTGGCCAATGGAAGGTGAGAGTCATATTACTTAGGCTAACTAAGCCCTGCCGGACCAACGCCCATCACGAAGTGACCCTCCAGTTACTGGACAAAATTTGGTCAGTCACAATGCTCTTTGGTGATGTCATTTGGATCATGCATGATTCTCTTATTAGTATCTTATAATGAGAATGTCTTTCCTGATCATGCCAAACAGGGAGCAAAGTACAAGTACCAATGGTACACCAAGTATGGATGGGTGATGCATGCAACATGTAGATATATGTGATCCTAGGTGCACGTGGTGTGAAGTGTACATGGAGAATTTTCTACAAGTGTGTGAATAGAAGCATAAGTATGGGGGACACATGGAAAAGGGGAATATGCGAAAATGGGGGGAAATATAAACAAACATAACACCCATATAAATAGAGTCTAGCCCTCAAAATTACACATCCCCAGCGGAGTCGACACTGTGGCCATCCTCGATCCTCACGGCGGGTGGGAGAGTGAGGATCCTAGGTCCCACGCGTCCCTCTCGGGAGCGCTTCGGCCGGCATCATTGATGAGGTAAAAAATGTAGAGAGATGGAGTCGCCAATCTATTATACTCAAAACAGACAAAAGAAAGGGAGTCATCCCGAAGGACAGCATCCAAATACATACTGATACATTCGAAACCAAAATGATTCGAAAAGGGTCCGGAGGCTAAGTTACCAAATGGGAAGGTGTTAGGCACCCATTCCGCCGTTACGGTCTCTCATGAGTTTTTGCTATTTTCCCCGTGTTATGTGTGCATGTGTATATATAGTGGATATAGGAATCCACGACTTGTATCATGGAAGAGATAAAGCGAGTCATCCGTAGGAAGGTTCATAATATTAGAAAATAAGATTTATGCGATTATCCTTGCGTTGATCGTTACAATGGAACGATAACATATGTGGAATAATACGCCACTAAGAACAAATATATGCATATATAAATATATGTAATCTAAGAGAGTTGGGTTTAGAGAAAATAAAAAATAAGAGAAAAAGTTAGAATAGGACTCGAGTCTCGGGTTTTACTCCGAGACGCCTACGTAGCCTATGGAGGCATCAAAGTCCACGTAGTTTGCATGCAAAACGAGGGGGGGTTTATCCCATAAATCCAACCGGGGACTTCTCTTTATTTGAGTGTTGTGTGTGTAAAAAAGTGTTTTAATTGTGAGAATTCCCGTTTGGAATTTATAAGCAAACCCTATTTTTCTTATTTTTCTGGTTTTTAATTTGTACGAAAATAAGAGATGTGCAATAATACTAAATAAAAAGTATATTAGGATATGTGAGATGAGAGATGAGAGAAATAAAAGTGCTAAGTAATAAAACAAGTTAATGCGAATTTATGAGAATTTAAGGAGAGAACTGAGAAAATTGGACCTTCTTGAAGATCTTTAGCTTGATCTTTAATGTTGGAGGGCATCATTTGCACTTGGATGATGATGGAGGGTAGTGAATTCACCAAGTTTGATGAAAAGGATGATGAAAAGTGAAGGTTGGAAAGGGATTTGGATGTGGAAATCACGCTGACTTCGAGACAGGTTTTCTGGATTTGCTGAGAGTGATGTCTTTCAGATCTGGGCTCCCTTTGGAATGAGGTTAGGCCCTCCTTTTTTTATGCCCATGGCATTGTCGATTGGCATAGCCCTGGTCCTGCTAATCGGCAGGTGTGTTTAGGCACACTGCCGATAGGCAGGGTCTGGGACCTGCCGTTTGGTAGTGTCTTTCAGGCTTTTTCAAAAAATCGACTGCAGAGTGCAAACCATTGATCATAATCGTTGTTGATACCAAAATTAATATGCTGACGTGGATGAATCACAAGAAGACACGTGCATTCTACGTGGCACATACAAATATTTCTACAATCACTTTAGCAACAAGGAACTTTACTCCCCCGGTCAAGTCAGACACTCCGAGTAACAGGTGTACTCCGAGGAACTTCATCGCTCCGAGGTACTCCACTGCTCCGAGAAACTCCTGAATGCCGAGCAACTAAGGCGGTCCGAGCTGCATCTCAACTATAGCATTAATTGCCAGATAATCAACAGTTCGACTATTCATTGAATGCTTATCATACAGATGTATACGCTTAAAGGGCATTAATTATTTACCCTTTCACATGTACAGCCTAAGGGCTATAAATACATTGTATCATCCTCATTCAAGGGGGACCGGAATTTCTTGATAGAACCACATATCGAGAATTTCTAACATTCGACAAGAACATAAACAGTGGACGTAGGCCATTCGTATAAGGCTGAACCACTTTAAAAATTCTTTGTCTCATTTAAATTTATCTGTGATTAAATAATTAGAAGCAATCTAATTTTTTACATCAACAGATTGGCGCCGTCTGTGGGAAACGACTGTTGTTATCGTTTTTCACCAAAAATAATTCATCATCAATGGCTGATAATCCTGAATCCAGTAATCGAAACGCTGAAAACCCTCCCAATCCATCTGCACTATCAACCGTTCCAGATCTGGCTGGAATAATAACAAATTTGGCTCAGGGCAAGACCGCCATGCAAGAAACTATGCGGCAACTCATACAAACCTTTCATGGTGGTGCACCTACCCATTCAGGACAACGAAGTGGTCAAAGGCAAACCCATTTACGTTCTTCATGATCCAGGCGTACTGATTCATATCATAATGAGGAATCTGATGATTTCTCTTATCAACCTAGGTGAACTTCGTCAATACGAGCCACAGATACTGAACAACGTATTACTCTCTCTCCGGAGAGGGCCAGTGCTTTGGAAAGATTGAGCAGGGTGTCTCCTTTCAGTCGATTAGGCCCTAGGAAGAATAGGAGTCCACCTAAGGCCATGTCGAGAAGTTTTCGACAACCATCAGATCTAAGAGAAGGATCAGCACAATCACGACCAGCTGCTCGTCAAGATCGATCTCAGGAAGCCACATCAGCTCGGTCAATTGCTCGAACCAATAGGCCCGAGGAAGGAAACGACGCGTGGAAGGGCTCTATTCAGATATTGGAAGACAGATTGGGAGAAATGGCTAAGGCGAAGAATCCCCTACAAAGAACTTTTGTTCAAGGGACACCTTTTGTCCAGGCCATTGTGGATTTTCCAACACCGTCAAAGTTCAAAGCACCTGTGGTGACCCCCAAATATGATGGAAAGACAGATCTTGTTCTTCACATAGAGCAATATCAAGCTGCCGCTGACATCTATGTTGTCCCCGACGAGATGAGATGCAGAGCATTCTCGGGAACTCTTACTCGATCTTCCCAGATATGGTACAACAGTCTTCCTCGGGGTAAGATTTCAACTTTTTTTCAACTGGCCGAGTTATTCATTGGGAATTTCTGTTTTGGGGCAAATCCAGTAAAACGAGTAGCGCATTTGTTAAGCGTTAGACAAAAAGCTGGTGAAAGTACTAGAGACTACATAACTCATTTCAATAACGAGAAGCTAGAAGTCATAGATTACGAAGAGAAGACAACAATCACCGCCTTGATGAATGGGTTGTTGCCCAATAAGTTGTATTACATTTTAGCTAAAGATCCACCTACAACTATGTCAGAGTTGATGGCAAAAGCGGCCAAAATCATGAATGCCGAGGAAGCTATGGCTGCGAAGAAGAATATGGATAAAGAAACCAAGGTGGAAGTCGACAAAGCTAAGAAGAAAGAGCATAAGGGCAATGGTGGTGACAAACAATCCAAAAATAGGTCGTCATAGGAAGTCTTGAAGAAGTTTGATAATTATACTCCTTTGAAGATGGGTATCAACCACGTCTTGGAAGAAATCAAGAATAACGAGGAGTTAAAATGGCCAAAGAGAATGAAGGCAGACCCTGACAGAAGGAATAGGGAAAAATATTGCGAGTTTCATAAAGATCGTGGCCATATGACTAAAAATTGCATAGCCCTCCAGAATGAGATTGAAACACTCATTAGACGAGGAAAATTGTCAAAGTATGTTGATCGTAGAAACGAAAGAGGAAACGATGACCGAACAAGAGAAACGTCTAGATCTCCTCGTCGGGTAGAGGAGAACAGGAAAAGAGATCATGAAAATGATACAGAGGATGACCCCGATCTTCCCAAAAGGCCAAGGCAACCAGAACGCGAGGTATTTTCAATACGTTTTGGGTCATTTGATTGTAATGTTATTACAGGTAGAGATGCAGGTGGAGGAGATCTTACTGCAGAAAGAAAAGCTTACCTCTGTGAGGCTCAAGCTTGCTCATATATTCAATGGATAAATTTGGTCGAGGAGGATCGCCCGAGGAAGGTAAACAAAGAGAAATTGGTCATTGGTTTTTCAAAAAACGACCTCGCAAGTGTCCTATACCCTCACGATGACCCTTTGGTGATCAAAATGAGGATGAAAGAAGTAATGATTTCAAGAGTTCTGGTAGATAATGGTAGCTCGGCAGACATCATGTTCTACTCGTGCTTCGATAGCTTAAATCTAAAGTTATCTCAACTGGAGCCTTATCACAGACCTCTCCTCGGTTTTGCGGGTGAGAAAGTTTTTCCACTTGGGACGATCAAGTTGGATATATTCATTAGTACATGGACCGCATGTCGAACAGAAAGAATACATTTCTTTGTGATGGACAAGAATGTTCAGTCATCTTACAATATCATCATGGGAAGAGTTGGTTTGAAGAAGTTCGAAGCGGTCCCATCTACAGTACATCAGTGCTTAAAATTCCCAACAAACTTTGGAGTAGGAGTTGTGAAAGGTGATCAAAAAGTAGCTCGGGAATGCTATTATTCATCTGCCGAACAAGAGGAATTGGAGGAGTCGAGGAAAAAGACTACTACATATCAAGTGGATGAAGGTACAGAAATTGAAACACTGGATCCCAGGGATGAATCTCAACTTGTAAAAGGTCAGGTGGTGGAAGCTACAGAAAATGTCATTCTGGACGATGAACACCCTGAACGAACAACTCAAATAGGCTCATCGTTAGATGCCTCAATAAAATAAGAGTTGATAACTTTTTTGAGAAGTAGAAAGAAAACTTTTGCATGGAGTCATGAAGATATGCCTGGAATAGATCCAAACTTCTTATGTCATGAACTCAATGTGAATAAAGAGATCAAGCCTGTAAAGCAGAGAAGAAGAGTATTTAGTCCCGAGAAGAATCAAGCTATACAGGAGGAGGTCGAGAAACTCCAGAAAGGTCGATTCATTGAAGATGTTAAATACCCAGATTGGTTAGCAAATGTGGTGATGGTAAAGAAGAAAAACAATAAATGGCGGATGTGTGTTGATTTCACCGATCTCAACAAGGCATGCCCAAAGGATCACTTTCCATTGCCCCGAATTGATCAACTGGTGGATGCTACATCGGGACACGAGATACTCGACTTCATGGATGCTTACTCTGGTTACAACCAGATCAAAATGAAACCTGAAGACATGGAAAGTACTTCTTTTATTACCCGTAGGGGAACTTATTGTTATAATGTTATGCCTTTTGGTTTGAAAAATGCAGGTGCGACATACCAGCGGCTGATGAACAAGGTCTTTGCCGAACAGATCAGTTACAACATGGAAGTCTATGTCGATGATATGCTGACAAAAAGTAAGAAAGTTGTCGATCATCTAGTTGACTTAGGTCAGACCTTTAATCAACTGGATAAATACCAAATGAAGCTGAACCCGACGAAGTGCATATTTGGAGTACGAGAAGGAATGTTCCTCGGGTACATCGTTAATCAGCGAGGCATTGAAGCAAATCCAGAAAAGATCAAAGCTCTTTTAGGGCTGCGATCTCCAACGACGAAGAAAGAGGTGCAAAGCCTTACAGAACGAGTTACAGCGCTCAACAGATTTGTATCCCGAGCAACTGATAGATGCCTCCCATTCTTCAAAACACTTCGAAAAACTTTCGAGTGGAATGATGAATGTGAGGAGGCCTTTCAAGACCTAAAGAAATATCTGGGAACACCTCCACTGTTGTCCAGGCCAGTAATGGGAGAAAAATTATACTTGTACCTGGCGGTATCAGAGAATGCAGCTCGGCATTGATCAGAATGGAGAATGGAATTCAGAAGCCAATTTATTACACAAGTAAGGCTTTCCGAGGTGCAGAGATCAGGTATCCAAAGCTGGAAAAATTAGCACTGGCATTAATTGAAGCAAGTAGGAGAATGAGGCCATATTTTCAGGCCCATACCATAGTCGTATATACCGACATGCCATTGAGACAAGCCCTTCATAAGCCAGAAAAATCAGGGAGATTGATGTACTGGGCAATAGAGCTCGGTGAATATGATATAATTTATGAACCCAGGTCATCGCTTAAAGGGCAAGCAATAGCAGATTTCATAGCAGAATTCACCTATCCTGATACCCCCGAGGAGCAAAAGCAGCTCGCCGATCAACCTGTGGATGTTACAGGATCAACAAACACTGGCTCAAACCAACTTAGTTTGGTAAAAGGGCAAGTGGATGTTACAAGATCAACAGACACTGGCTCAAAACAACTTAAGTTGGTAAAAGGGCAAGTGGATGTGACAGGATCATCAAATTCGAGCTCAGACCAACTCAGTTTGGTAAAAGGGCAAGAAAAGATGGTCGACGAAGAACAAGAAATATCAGGGGATACTGAAAAGAAGCAACAAATATTTCACCGAGGAACTCTATCAGATCATAAATTAGAAGACGAGTTGCCTATCTGGAGGTTGTATGTAGATGGCTCATCTTGTACTACAGGCTGTGGAGCAGGGATCATTTTGAACAGCCCAGACGAAGTCGACATGGAATATGCACTGCGATTTCAATTCAAAGCTTCCAATAATGAAGCTGAGTATGAGGCCATGATAGCAGGACTTAATTTGGCAAAAATTATGGAGGCGAAACAGGTTATTGTATTCAGTGATTCACAATTAATTGTGAATCAGATGTTGGGAACATATGCAGCCAAAGGAGAATTAATGATCAAGTATCATACAAAGGTGATGGAATTGGTATCAAAATTTGTTGCCATTCAGTTGATCAGAATACCGAGAATAGAGAATGCAAGAGCAGACGCCCTGACCCGACTAGCATCAACTACTCGTACCGAGCTGCGAAGAAAGATACCAATTGAAGTGTTAGCTAGTCGGAGCATAGATGAAGACCTGATGATGAATTTTATCACCCTTGACTTAGGACCATCTTGGATGGATCCCATCAGGTCATATATTGAGGAGGGAGAGTTACCGGTGGATAAGCTCGCTGCCAAGAAATTGAAGTTTAAAGCTGCTCGGTATGTACTAACTAACGGTGTTTTGTACAGACGAGGAATCATGGCAGGATTGCAAAGATGTGTACATCCCTCCGAGGTGAAAGAATTGATTGAAGAGATCCATGAAGGGTCCTGTGGAGCTCATGTAGCAGGTCGTACTCTTTTACAAAGGGTAATGACACAGGGATACTACTGGCCAACGATGAGGGCTGATTGTATAGCCTATGCCAAGAAATATGACAAGTGCCAGCGTTTTTCCTCCATCCGAAGAACTCCACAAGCATTGTTGACACCTATCACTTCCCCTTGGCCATTTGCTATGTGGGGAATAGATTTAGTTGGGCCACTGCCAACGACCAGAGGAAGGTTCAAATATCTCGTCGTCGCAGTGGATTATTTTACTAAGTGGGTAGAAGCTGAGCCTCTTGTCGATATGACTTACGAGAAGGTATATCAATTTATCTGGAAAAATATCATTTGTAGATATGGTCTTCCTCATTCATTCATCACCGACTATGGAACGCAATTTGATAATGAGGAATTCGCCGCCTATTGCCATTAGTCCAACATTTTGAAGCTCCAATCAGCACCAGGTCATCCCTGAAGTAATGGACAGACTGAAGTGACGAATATAACACTGCTAAATGGCCTAAAGAAAAGGCTAAGTGAGGCAAAAGCAAATTGGATCAACGAGTTACAGTCAGTACTGTGGGCTTATCGTACTACTCCCCGAGCAGTAACTGGAGAATCCCCATATATGCTGGCGTTTGGAAGTGAAGCTGTAATACCTGCCGAGTTGGGTCTCCCAACACACGGAGTACTAAATTTTAACTCCCCAGTCAGTGACTTGATGATAAGATTAGATTTGGACATGCTCGAGGAAGTTAGAGAAGAAGCAGCCATTAGGAATGCTGCTTACCAACAACGAACAGCTCTGTTCTACAATAAGAGGGTGAAGAAGTGCGACCTAAAAGAAGGAGATTACGTGCTAAAGAAGGTCATTCAGAAGCACAATAAGTTGGAGGCAAACTGGCATGGACCATACCGAGTTACAGAAGTTGTTCGACCAGGAACTTACCGAATAGCAACTTTAGAAAGAGAAGAGTTTAAGAATGCATGGAATGCTGAACACCTACGCAAGTATTATCAGTGATGTAAAATGTAAAGCAGTTCCATCACTATGAATAAAATGATGATATTTTGCCAGCCTCTCTCCTTTTATTGAAAGTTTTTCGGGGAATACTAGTGCTACACACTACACTGCTCAGCAGTAAAAACGACATTCTTAAAAATGCCAACCTTGGTTGGTTAGGAAACTATACTCCTAAAAATGCCAACTCGTTAGTTAGGAAACTATACTCCTAAAAATGCCAACTCGTTTTGGTTAGGAGGCAAAAATATCCCTAAAAATGCCAACTCGGTTTGGTTAGGCAAAAATATTCCTAAAAATGCCAGCTCCGGTTTGTTAGGAAACCATACTCCTTTGGTTAGGAGGCAAAAATATTCCTAAAAATGCCAGCTCCGGTTGGTTAGGAAACCATACTTCTTTGGTTAGGAGGCAAAAATATTCCTAAAAATGCCAGCTCCGGTTGGTTAGAAAACCATACTCCTTTGGTTAGGAGGCAAAAATATTCCTAAAAATGCCAACCTCGGTTGGTTAGGAAATCATACTCCTAAAAATGCCAACTCGGTTTGGTTAGGAGGCAACGACATTCCTAAAAATGCCAACTCCGGTTGGTTAGGAAGAAAAATATATTTTCCAAAAAGTACCAAAGTTGGAAGAGAGAAATTCACCAAGTTATATTGGTTGAAAATAAAAAATGTAGACAGTTGACAAAAAGTTAAAATTTTATTACTTTTAACTAGTTGAGAAGCAAAACATCATTATGTGTGGTCAAATGATTACTACAAATTTAAGCTAGTCGACAACAAGTTTGAATCAACTACAGTTGGTCGAAAAATTACATAATGTTGTTATCTTTTTAACAGATATACAGTCAAGATAGTCGACAATCAGTTGGTCGACAAAATACAAAATGTTGTTATCTTTTTAACAGATATACAGTCAAGATAGTTGACAATCAGTTGGTCGACAAAATACAAAATGTTGTTATCTTTTTAACAGATATGCATATACATATATAATGCATTTCACAACCATAAGATTGCGAATAAAAATGAAAGTCTTTCATTAAATCCAAAAAATAAAATACATTGAGAATGAAAATGTATAAACAACTAGTACATTAAGAACCCTATTATATTGGTTTCTTTCCTTGCGCCTTTGAAACAGGTTCCTCGCCAGCATGAGGATCTTCCAAGGAAAGAGGAGAATTGATGAAGTTAGGGTCTTGAAGCATTCTGATGTTCATTACAGAAGGTCTGTCTAGTAGATGCTCAGGACGAGATAACTCAGCATTTGAATGAAGGTTATAATCACCGAGATACTTTGAAATAAGGCACCGAGGAATGGCCCGAGAAGGGATCCAGCTCATGTCAAGCTTGAATGGAGGAACTGGTAGATCGAGCAGCCCCGGGTCATGGTAATTCCATAAATAGTGACCTTGCTCCAATTTCAATACACCCAGAGCATTCAACCATCCCTATTTATAGCCTTCATTGTTAGCATTCTCAATACGAGCATCCAAGTGACAAAGGGCTTCGTTGTATCCTGTCATCCAAAATTCATGAGGTTGTTTATGGAGTTGATAAGTTAGTCTCTCTAATTGCTCGTGAAGGCTTCTGGAAAAAATATCTTTATTTTCCAAAGAAGACTTCTGCGTAGCAAGTTGCTCCTCCAGGCTCTGGACTTTCTTGGACATTTCAGACAAGGCTTGATTTTTTGCCATCAATTGGAATGCTTGGTTTTCCAACGCTTCTTGAGTACGAGCTTCTTCAACAGTAGGACGAAGAACTCTTCGTCATCCCCGAGCAGGTTGAATACCTTGTTCCTCGACAGCACTCAGAACAGCTCTTTCTCATCCACGAGAACCTCTTCCTCGTCCCCGAGAAGGAGTAGACGGACCAGCTCTTCTTAAAGTTTCTAATTCTTCTCGTAATTTGGCGTTCTCAACTTCTAAGAAGGAAAATCCCTCGTCGGTCACTGGTACCAAGGCATTTGAAGAGGAAGCAACAGACCTCAACAGAGCTAATTCCTTTTGCAGATTATTGTTCTCTTGCTCTAGCAGCTCAGTGATTTTCCTGTGCTCTTCAACCTCTGTCTTCAAAGTTCTCTCTCTCACTTCATAACCAGCAAGTATCTTGTCATAGCCTTTCTCTGCACTGAGTTGTTGATATTTCTTTTCGTACCCTTCGTGCAAAAGAGCTGAAGATTCTTTATACTGCTGCTGAAGTTCATCAAGAGTACCTTGTAAGTCTTCAATCATTTCGTAATAAGCCACATTATTGGCTACAACACGATCAAGAAGACATTTCAAGTATTGATAGGCCTCAACTGCTTGTTCTGAAACATCTCGGCCAAAGATGTCTAAAATTTGTGACTTATCCAAATCAGTATTACCCGCTTTAAAATATTCATTGCATTGTCTGGGCAGTGTTGTGTCATGATCAGACAACAATTCCATTCTAGCCATAAACTAATAAAGAAGAGAAGGCAAGAGTTAATAAGAAAGCAAACAGAGCATCAACAGCATAGATGATCAAAAATGCGATTTATATTACATCATAGAAAAAGAGTACAAAGTTCAGAGTACATATGATAAAAGAAAATAAAACAAAGACAAATACCGAACAACTTCACACCTTTTCCTTGTCTCCCAAAACTTTCTCGGGAGGCTGGGACGAGGAGCTAGGTTGCTCGGCGGGAATAAAAAGTTGGTCGGAAGGAGCAGGAAGTTGTTCAGATGGAGCAGGCAGAGATGGAAGCTCCTCGTTGACTGACTGGATAGCTTGTGGGGCAAGGATTTGATCACCCACAACCATGGAGGACTCCTCGGAGGCCACTTCGTCCTTTTCTTCATCCTCAATAGTTGGAGGGGGGACAGGAAGATGTTGTTGAAATAGTTCAGAACCCTCATCAACCTTCAACTCCTGTAGAGCAGCAACCCAGCCATCTCTGAAGTATTTGAGGCTGCCATACTCTACCTGGGACATCATTGCCGCCACCCTCTTATTCCATCCTTTGTCCCAGCCAGTGCTGAAGGACTTCTTCACAGTAACTTTTCTTTTCACCTTTTCCGAGGAGAGCTTCTCGGATAGAAGTTCCTCGGTGGCCATTAATTTGCCTTCCACCTCCTCCTTCTGACGATTTACCTCGCGAAGAAGGGTTAATTCTTCCTCAGCAAGTTTAAGCTTGTTATCAAGCTAACCAAAATTCTTGAGCTTCTCGTCAAGCTCTTTGTTCTTCCCTTCTAAACTCTTCACTTTGCTCTCCAACCCCTTGGAGACTTCAGTCATCTGCACCTTCTCTTCCTCGACCAAGGCCAGTTTCTTCTCCCAATCAGCTTTATCCTCGTCATATTTCTAACGGGATTCCTTCAAAGATTGGGTCAAACCCATTAAAGCATCCTCTATACCGGACGAGGATCTAGAAGCCTTGATTGCTTCATCTTTCTTTACAATTGTATTAAAGCAACTCACCAACTGAAAAAGGAAATAACGACAAGTCAGTACAGAGGTATATGTAATAAGAAAAAGAAGGAAAGTTCGAAACAAGAGAAACTTACTGAAGCAATATGGCGAGTAGCCAAAGATGTAAGCATATCCTGAGGAAGATTTTCTTCAATTCCTTGGATCTCGGGGATGATCCAAGTCTTCACCGAGCTCATAGCAGAGCTCGGGGGAATAATAGTAGGAACACTAGCACCACTAACTGGGAGCTGGGAGATGGTTTCAGTCAAATTGACCGAGGAGCTTTTCTTCAGCCTCCTCGGGGGCACAGCAACAGCTTCAACCAAGGAAGAACTCTTGGTCGGGGATATGGTGATCACTTCCTTGGGAGCATCATTCTTGCTTGAAGCCACTGGGTGCTTCTCAGCAGCCTTCTTGGGTGCAACATAAGGAGCAGCATCTATTTTCTTTGTCCCCTCTGGGACATCAGACTTATTTCTTTTTGCCTCTCCAGCAGAGGCAGCTTTCTCAAAGATAGCAGGAACTCTTCTTTTACCCATCTTCTGACTCGGGGGAACGTGAGATTCAGGAGAAGAGTCCTCAGGAACTGGCGCTGGTTCGGTATTGATGATCACAGGGCGAGCAGTAAAATAGGATGTATAGCTCTTATACTGTAACAAGTATGAAGCAGACCTAATGTGCTCGTCTGCAACTTTCTGATGCAAGCCCCAGATAAGTTTCAAGTGTTTTATGTTAACTTCTGTTTCTTTTGGAGCTTTTTTCTTGCTATCAACTGCAAATAAATACACAGTGAAATATCAGTCACACATTTTATCAAACATGATGAAAGCACAATTTCAGATATAAAATAAAATAAAAATAACCTATCCCATTGCCATAGGGAGGGCATCTAGGACCCTGGTATACTTCATCTCCAACTAAAGGAGCATGTTGCCAATTTTTAATAACAACTCCATGTTCAAAATAATCCCTATTGGCATCTGGGAGATTGACTACTAAAGCGCTATTCAAAAATCTGGTTTTTAAGTAAAAAGTATTATCCAGAACTGCCCATCTATAACAAAACATAATCTCAGGAATTCCTATGCGAGTTCCATGAGTTTGATTTAACTTATGCACCCCATTAACTATTCTCCATGTGTTGGGGGCTATTTTTGCAGGAACGACATCAAAGTACTGACATAATTCTAAACACAAAGGATTTGGTGGAAAAGAAAATCCACACTCAGCAATAAAGAGGCTGGGGAACCAATGTCCCTCAGCCAAGCGAAAATAATCTGAAGGCTCAGAAAGCTCCTCCAGAGTTACCCAAGAAGGGATAGAAAAATTAGAACGGAATTTCTCAAGAGATTCAATAAGATAAACCATGATAAATAAAAGAAATGAAGAAGGAGGAAGAAGATCTTACAGGAAAAAGAGGGATTTGTTGACAACGAACGATGGAAAAGATGACCGCACAAGAGAGAGAGAGAGAGAGAGAGACAATAGAAAACTCGAAAATAGAAATTTGAAAAAGTAGAAGACGATGGGATTGTCTGCGACGCTTAAATACTTTGCCTCGGGAAACGGTGAAGGAAATGATTACAAAAAGAAACTATTACGCTACCGGCGGCTAAAAGGACAAAAAATGCGCGAAGACCGAAGCGGTTATAAAAATTCAAAAAGGCCGGTTCTGCGAATTTGGAGAGAAAAATAAATACGGAGGAAATGCTCCTAAAAATTTGGAGGATCATTTAAAATTGCCATATTCCGAGAAAGAATGTTCCATACTCCTCAAATTTCGAACTACGAAACATTGGGGGCTTCTGTTGATACCAAAATTAATATGCTGGCGTGGATGAATCACAGGAAGACACATGTCAGTCTACGTGGCACATACAAATATTTCTATAATCACTTTAGCAACGAGGAACTTTACTCCCCCGATCAAGTCAGACACTCCGAGTAACAGGTGTACTCCGAGGAACTTCATCGCTCCGAGGTACTCCACTGCTACGAGAAACTCCTGAATGACGAGCAACTAAGGCGGTCCGAGCTGCATCTCGACTATAGCATTAATTTCCAGATAATCAACAGTTCGACTATTCATTGAATGCTTATCATACAGATGTATACGCTTAAAGGGCATTAATTATTTACCCTTTCACATGTACAGCCTAAGGGCTATAAATACATTGTATCATCCTCATTCAAGGGGGATCGAAATTTCTTGATAGAACCACATATCAAGAATTCCTAACATTCGGCAATAACAGAAACAGTGGACGTAGGCCATTCTTATAAGGCTGAACCATTTTAAAAATTATTTGTCTCATTCAAATTTATCTGTGATTAAATAATTAGAAGCAATCTAATTTTTTACATCAACAATCGTGCATGGAGCAAACCATTGGAAAGGTAATTCAGATACCTTCAAAAGTCCTTGGACTGCTCTCGGGTTCGGGAGTTTACTTTGGGTCAAATGTGGCTCGAAAGCGCTTGTCGGTCCTTTGGACGGGAAAACTTTGGACGTCAATGGACCGTTCGTTGATATGGTAAGTCAAAATCATGCATGGGGCGGACCGTTGGAAAGGTTAGGAGATGTACTTCGACATTACAAAGAGTTTGACCTGGTTTGGGGAGTTGACATTGGTCAACCGGGGCCTAGAATCGTTCGGTGACCTTTCAGAGTAAAACGAATCATTCGTTCGTACCGTAAGTCAGAATCGCACACGGGATGGACTGTTAGAAAGGGGATTTAGTGAATTTTGAAGATTCATTCATCCTCAATCGATCTAAAGAGTTGACTTAGGTCAAACGGATCCCGAGAGCGCCCAGTGGCCTTTTGATCGAGTTTTGGGGGAAAATGAGTCGTTCGTCCGCATGGTAAGTCAAAATTGCACACGAGATGGACCGTTGGAAAGGAGATTCAGTGACCTTTGAAGATTCATTCAGTCTTGATAGAGCTGAAGAGTTTGAATTTTTGGTCAAACGAAGCTTGGTAGCGTCCGATGGCCTCTAGGTCGGTACTCGGGGTATGACCTGGGTTTGCAGTGATGAAGGGAGGTGATAGGGACCTAAGCAGAGTTTAGGGGGGAATATAATGGGGTGTCTACACCTACCATGTTCAAATCTTGCAAATCGTATAAGTTTCTCTACCTTCATCTCTTGGATCATAGAATTAGTAAGTTTACCTTTTGGTGCACTTTGGAGTTCTTCAGATCTCGGGGTTCTATAGTTGAGGTTTATTGGTTTGTTTATTGAACGTCTATCGATGATTGATAAGTCACTTAATTGTCTTGAGATAACGTTCATAATTAATAGTCGTCTTTATGAGCATGTATTAGTTTTTGTTTACTTTTCCATAATTGTTTTGGTGTTTGTCTACTATAGTGTCAAGTATGTATTTTAGTTAAGGATTTTTTTTATTCTTATTATATATGAAACTCTTTCAAATCATTTTAGTTTAGGATCCTCTAATGTATCTTTTGTGATATAGGATTATCTTTATTTTTTCTTGGTTACGTGATTTTCATGTTATTACAATGGATTATAACTAGCATTTAAAAGCCTCAACAAAAATTGAGGCTCAATGATTTCTAATTAGAAAATTCTAGAAAACACATGACAATATCTACTCCAAGAGACCCATAAATAGGAGAAAAATATGAATTGGAATTGGAATTGGAATTGGAATTTCATTGCTAATATTTTCAAAGTTTGAGAATAGATGGGTCTTTATACACAAATCATAATGTGCTACCTGAACTTGGTCTATGAGTTTTACTCCTCTATTATGTTTGGTATTGATGGACATGGAGATAAGTTGATTATATTTTCATGGCACTAAAGTTTTTATTTCACCTCAACAGATTGCATGACACAACACTCTACCAGAGTTTGATGACAATAAGTACCCATATAAGAATGAGACCTTATATTATTCAAACAACAAAGTGAAATTATTTTAAGTGAAAACCATTATAGTATTAGACTAAAAGTAATTTCACTTAAGCTTACCTAGATAAAAACTTCTACATTCTGAACATGGTTGTATCATCATGTGTTCTAGTAATAATCCATTTAAACGATATTGACTATGAGAATTCAATCATATTACATTCCAATAAAAATGATGTTAATATTGACTTGGTGGACCTAAGTTATGAGATTATTGTGATCCACACTAAGAACGAGACAAATAGTCACTATTTACCCTTTGATTGTTTGATTATGCAAATTGTTCTAGATTACGATGTTCTCATTCTTCCCAATAGAGTTACTAAGACACTTTTCAAAAACTATGGTAGTCTCTAAACACAATGGTTCAATGATGATATATTTTAAAATACAGTTTTATATTCAAAAATCCCTTTTGAGTGACCTCACTTGATTAATATGGAAACTAAACAGTATTAACAAGAGGTCAAATGTTAACAAGTTAGTCTAATAATCCTAAACTAATTTTAAGATTGAAAATCTTGATTAAGATTTTTTTTATCAATATAGTCAATTATTAGTTTCGATACCAATCTCAGATAGTGTAGAAATAGGAAAGAAGCAACAACATATAACAACAAGGTTTATATTGCGTAAAACCTTCATGGAGGAAACACCCCCATTATGGTTACTAAACCACGAAACTAAATCCACTAAAACCAAATAAGAAATTTACAAGTACAACAAATGAAAAAAAAACAAGCAAATGGAAATATACCTAAATCAGTGGGAAAACACTCAAGCTTGTAGGTCTCCCCCTTAATCTTCTGTTATAGATGCTTGTATAACTCCTTCAACAGGTCGATTGAAGTTCTTCTCAAGAAAAGACAACCATAGATTTTGTGTTGGTGTTCTAAGTGTCTGTGTTGTGTGTTTCAGTGAGTGAAAATATTCTACACTAACATGCAAACTCACACACACTTATTATTACGAACAATACCTAACAAAATATAACAATTTAAATGAATATATTAGTCACAACAAATTCTTAATGAATTAAAGATTTATTAAGAGATGAGAAGTATGAATTCTAAGAAATATAGTTTATACTCTCATAAAGTATAACATATTTCAGATATAGAACCAAAACTTATAGATCTAAAATATTATTTCTAGATCTGATGAAAATAAAAATGTTTTAATATAAAAACTTGGTTAAAAGAATAGATCTAAAAGTTTTAAAAAGTTTTGAACTTGTCAATTTTAGATCCACACATATGTGTTCTAAGACTTGATTTTCAAGATCTAAAAGGGAATCAATTGGATCCAAACAGTTTAAGTATAAAATTTCAAACCCAATGATAAAACATATAGAGGAATATATAATATTTTAGACAAAATGCATGTTTTGATTTTAACCAGAAAAGGTAAAAATATATGAAACGTGAAGTTTTGTGAGAAAAATATAAGATTATAGGTTTCTCTCAAAGATTATACAAATAAACCTTAAAATACACAGATCATATGGTTGCTTTCTCTAGAGGAGATCAGCCAAATGGTTGGGGTTAAAGGATAAGTCTTTTTCCCTATTTTCTCACTCTCTTTATTTTATCTTTTGGTTTCAAACCCTAAACTCTCTCCCTCTCTACAAAATGTCAAGTTCTCAGCAAACAAGACATAGTATGTTTATATAGGGATTGACGGAAGGATCTGGAAATAGGTCACTTGAGTTTGAAATAAACGACCCAGATTAAAATGACTTGCACCGCCCAAGATCAACAGTTATAAATGAAGCTTACATTTAACATAAACCGGTTAACTCAAGTTACCTGATAAACCTTATTTCATTGGTGAGTCAAACTAACACATGGATCAAGATAATAAACGTTGGATCTAATTCCCCATCAAAGGTTATAAAAGCTCCTCCGAATTATAAGAGAAAGAAAAAAAACTTGTGTTTCTTTGGCAAAAAATGTTTAAAAAGTAATTTTTTCAATAATTCAAAAATATTTAATGAATCAGAAAAAAAATCAGAAAATTCTAGAAAAATTAGGAAAATATATTTGTGTGATTCCAACTTAAATTCCATTTTTAGGGTAATTTTAGACACCTAAGTTATTTTTATACTATTTATGCAAATGTGCCTAAAATATAAATAAATTTAGTAAAATGTTCCCTTTTTGTGTGTACCATAATTTGCCAATTTTACCTTTATACCCCTATACATTCTGGTTTGATTTTGAATATTGCTTGAGGTTGATTTGATAAAGGTAGCCATGATTACTATTCTCAAAAATGAGAAAATGTTTTTTCCTTAAATATCCAAATGTAAAATACCAAAAATTAGTATGGACTCAATTGGTTATAGAAAAGTCCTCCTAATTAAGGTGTTCCAACTATTGATTGACATTTTGATGAAATATTATTATATAGCTATCACTCAGCTAGGTGATTATAGAATTTTCCTAGTTCTTCCACATATTATGCCACCTCGTACACATCGCTCATCTCATGAACTTGCTACTTACTCACTTTCTTAATCTAAATTGGATGATATTTTCCTCAAGATGACTAACCTCATATGCAATAACTTTTTCCAACTCATGATGACCTGCATCAAATTGTTAATTCTATGGGTATAGATTTGCAATATCATGCAGCGGGATCAACCGCTCATCGATCTCTTAAATGAAAATGACACACAACTCCATCGAGTAAGAGACGCCTTCCATAATGCTGAGATAAGTGTTCATGATCACAACAAAGAGAAAAAGTATAAGTAAAGAATGTGGATGATGAATAGTTTTTTATGGGATTTATGTTTATGAGTAAGGATTAGGCCTTGTATTTTATGTAATCCTAAACTTTATATTTTGATGTGCTTATATAGTTTTTCCAAATGTTTTATTCATAAATCATTTGATTTGGTATATTTTTCAACTCCATGTTTAGTACATGATATGTTATTTAAGTTTGCTTACATCATATAATATTTCACCTCAACTACATACAATTTTCTTAATCGATATATGATTATCTCACATTATTTTGGTTTGATTAGCATGTTTATCCTCTAGTTATTCATATATCGCATATTTGTTTTATCCGTATCATTCGTGACAAAGGAAGGGAGAAGTTTATAAACAATGGGTGTGTTGAATTTGAGCATAAGCCCAAGATTATTTTTTACTCAAGGGGGAATGTTTGAGTGATATATCATGTTTATTAAGAGATATTACATAGTAAGTGAGAGTGTGTTTTAGTACTCGGATGAATTCCTTCATATTTTCATTTTTATGTAATACATCTTATTACTCATATGTTGTTATTGTATTTATATTATGAGTTGGTATATGATAAGTTTGTTAGTGGATCACAAAAAATAGGCATAAGAGCTCTTTCAAAGTTAATTGAATGTATTGTCATTTATGACTTGTAAATGCAATTTTTTATCTTTCATTAATTTGGTCGGGCAAGTTGTTTCATATATGATATATTTTATTCATTTGCATGTAGTTTTTATTTTTTGTGTTCTTTATCTATGAATTCGACAAAGAAGAGGATTATAAGATCAGTAAATTATATTCATTACTCCTTCAATGTTTGTCTTATCAAGAATCCTTGACTAAAACATTCTTTGATTCTTGTCCTAGAGATATTCGAAAAGCTTCATTGATCAAGATCAACATCCTGGGTCATTCTTGTCATTTTCTTTAATACACTTTATGACAAATGTATATTGGATTATAGAACATAGATCCCCTTACAATTAAATATTTTTCAATTGAAAAATTATTTTAATTTAACATTGTTGTTTGTGAAATTTCCAAATACAAAATGTAATATACTCTTGCTAAAACTTATATTAAAAATTCTTTGTCAGGTGTAAAAGACTTTTCATATATTGAACTCAGATCTTCTTTATTTTATCTTCTTCGCAATAGCAAAGCTTTCTTCATTGGTTGCGAACTCCAAAGACATAATGTGGAAATTTTCATGTCTCTTTTCATGAATATCTCATTGTTAAATCCCTATAACGAATAGATCTTTCTCTAGAGTAAATCCTACTTCATTACTCGAAAACCCTGCATTGGTTACCTCTCAAAATGTTTGGTTATCTTCACGATCTAGTTTGTTGGAATCTCACTTCACTGAAGTCAAGACTTTGCTGCAAGCAACTGCTCACAACCTTTTGAATGAAGGTTCCTAGATTGCGAGATTGGAGATCTTTTGTGGTTTATTTCATTGAAAAATGTGTCAATGGCCACTTATTTGAATTTTCCTTGTTAAGATTTGGTCCTAGGTTTAATTTTGTATACAAACTAGAGCGACCCTATCAACCATTTCGACTATTTTACTTATGCAAGATCACCATTTCACCACAGGGAGTTTTTTGCCTACAAACCAAAGCAAATAAGACTTTCTTAGAACATTTTTGTCCTTTGGGTTTGATAATGCCATATTTAACCCATCAAAGACTTTAAAAGTTCGAATGCTTCCATGTGTTAAGGATGAGGTCCTAAGGTTTGTTAGAGACCACTACCAGGCACTTTATGGTCTCCAGTGACAACACATATCACAATTGACAAACTAGATGAAATGTTGGGGCCATTATAGCACTCTTAGGATAATAATATGAATATAAATATGCCTGTTAACGAAAATGTTATTTATCCCTAATTAATTAAATTAGTTTAATTAATGTACATTTTAGTTTAACTTAATATATTGATTTTGATGATTCCAAACATATTTTTATTAGGTTATTGTATAGATATTTATTATTGTATAATATTTATAATATAATCTTGTTAATGTACCATTATATACATATATTTATTATACTATATAATTTTTGCATTTATGTGATATTGTCCAGATTACATATCTACTCTGACTGAGTTATACCTGCTTAAGTCAAGTTTTATTTTCATGACTCAGTACGCCTCGACTCTACTCAATGACATATCTGAGAAAAGGTATTCACGTGTGGCGCACATTTGCACTTGACACATTAGGCACACATGCATATTTTTTTATCAATGATTTTTAATTGTGTGCCTAAATTTGTTAAAAGTGAGATTACATTATTTCTTTTGAAAATAATTGTTTTAATTAAAATTGGTGCAAGACTTGTTTAAATAAAGTTCACATTTGCTTAATATAATTTTCGGAATAATTTTATAAACTAAAATAAATTTTCCAAAACAATATTTTTGTTTAATAAAACGATTTGACCCTCTAGACTTGTTCGTTCTTTCTCATAGAGATTAGGTAGGGAGTTGTTTTCGTCCTTTATATATTTCCCATACCTCCTATGTCTTTTAGATTTAATCTCCTAGACCTGTTGGGAGAGCTTTTGTCCTTGTGTGACCTACTAGACTTGACCACTACCTTACCTGCTTTGTTAAACCTTAAAGTTGGCTTCACACTTGAGTGCACCTATTAGCTTAGGACGCTACCTTCTGATTTTCGTCCTCAGTAGCTTTATTGGATATTTGGTTTTGTAACCTTAGGTATCTGCCTTGGTTTCGTACAAGACCTGACTACACTTGCTTAAGGTGTAGACTTGCTTCATAGACTTGCTCTTGTAACTTTCAGCCATAGTACCTATAGCTAATTAATGTTAGCATACCATAGTTTTGTACACTAGTTGAAGACTAGGTATACTTCTAGCCTTAGGAAGACTTAAACCGAGATTCAATACCTGCTACCCTCTAGCTTATTGGTTTCCAGATTTTTGTTCCTAAACAGTTAGTATTGGAGCTGACTGTCTTGTACCTGTTCAGACCGAGATCACATTACAAGCCTTAGACCTGGTGCATGGTTTCGGTCATAGCTACTTTAGCTGTCTTGATATTATCCGATTTGACAATTCCTTCCTTTATTATTTTCGTCCGTAGATGTTAGGAGTAGTCCCTGTCATATAGCTTTAGGTTTATTATTTTAAACCTCAGTTCCTACTGCCAACCGTATAATATTAAGAGCCCTAGAATTACTGTGACCGAGATTTTATATCTCAAAACTTTAGTTCTTTAAATCGAGATTTGACCTCATAAGACCTGTCATAGTCTGCTTCGGCAGTAACCCTCGAGCCAAGCGCTTTGTCAGTATGCGTCCTTGACAGTTTCAACTGCTAGTATCCTTTAGTTATATTAAAACCGAGATTTTTAGTCCATTAAGCCTAAATAGTTATATTTTTTTTTACATTCAGACGCTTATGCGCTACTGCTTAATCGTTGAAATGACTTTGTATTGTTATCATATGAGGTTGATAATTCAGTCTAAATGAATCAGAATATTATATTTTTATCAGTTCATATAATGTCTTACACAGTTTCTATCAAGGAAGCACTTACGTTGTGTATATAGTATCCTATCCAACATATCTTCTTGACAGAGAAATATCCTTAACACACCAGTTTTATTCTTTGCACAATGGTTCACCATTTTATCTGTGTCTACACAAAATGAATAACTGTATTATCATAACATTGTATTTCCTTTTACCTCTTGGACTAACATTTTCTTTGCAGAAAATATATGGGTCATCTACTAAGCCACTCTCAATCACATATGTTTTAAGGTTTCCATTTTTGTGCTACAACAGCTATATTTTTATAGAGAAGATAAAAATAAAGATTTGCATATCACATTTGGAGATCATTTTCCCGCTACCTCATCTCAGCAAAATCAGGAGCATTTAATGCTCAAATGCATGTGTCTAACAGCTAGTTTTTGGAAGACACATTTAAAGCTTTGAAGAGCTGCATTGAAGAAATACTTGAATGAGAATATGATCAAGACTTGAAATATTATTGAGAGCATTTAATTTACTACTCAGCTACACATTCAAGAGAGCAATTAATTTTATCATCTGCTCAATCATTGAAGAAGAAGACTTGTGCCTACTTCAACATCATTTATTGATGTCTCAGAAACTCAGATTACAAATTGTATTTTAAGGAGTTTCAGTATTTTACCTTGTACTACAAAAATTCAGATTTGTTGTGAAGCTTTGTTGAAGCTTCGGTTTGTACCGATAATTGGTTCCTACCTGCAAGTGGGCCACGGGGTTTGAAGCTCGTAGTTAGCTTGCAAACAGTTGTTCGCGGTGGTTTGATCCTACTCGCAAGTGGATCAGGTTTAGTGAAGCGCAAAGGAGACAGGGGCTCTAAGCGCGTGGACGTAGGTTGGGATTTGGCCGAACCACGTTAAATTTCAGTGTCATTTATTTTTCGCACTTTTATTTATTTATTTGCACATGCTTGTTTGAGTTAATATTTTCAGCACACTATCTTGTAAATAAATTAATTCCGTAATTTGACTAAATTAATTTTAAGGTTAAAATAATTATTTTTGAATTAAATAATTAATTTCAGAATATCACTTAATATAAAATACGAAAATTAATTTAATATTCATAGAGTGTTAAAATCTGCATTTCTAGTTGTTTAAACTAGTTGGTTGCATTTATTTGATGTTGTTGGATTTATTCTTTATAGTTTTATTAATCTAAACTTTGTCAAAGTGTTATAAATTAAATATTTTTTTTTGAAATTTTAATTTGACTTAGAGTTTGTAAATACTCAATTCACCCCCCTCTTGAGTATTTTTCTAGGCAACAATTGGTATCAGAGCTAGTGCTCTTCTTGTCTTTAGATTTAACAATCTTATAGTTAAAGATCAATGGCATATGTTACTACATCTCTTGGTGAAGGACAATCCATTTTTAAACCTCCTCTATTTTCTAGAAAAGATTATAGTTATTGGAAAAATAGAATTAAATATTTTATTCAGTCACATGATTATGAAGTTTGGAAAGTTGTCATGAATGGTCCCTATATTCCTATTAAAATGGTAAATAATGCTTCTGTCTCTAAAGAAGAAAGTGAATGGAATGAAGTTGATATTAGGAAAATTCAAATAAATGCTAAAGCTATGAATATTTTGCATTGTGCACTTGATGTAAATGAGTATAATAGAATTTGTTGTTGTGAATCTGCTAAAGAAATTTGGGATAGACTAGAAGTCACATATGAAGGAACTAGTCAAGTTAAAGAAGATAAAATTAGCATGCTTGTTCATAGTTATGAGTTATTTAAGATGAAATCTGATGAATCTATTTCTGATATGTTCACTAGGTTTACTAATATTGTTAATGGTCTTAAATCTCTTGGAAAAACTTATACTAACAATGAGTTAGTGAGCAAAATTCTCAGGTCATTATCGGCGAATTGGATGACCAAAAAGTTAGCTATCAAAGAAGCAATTAGAGAAAGACCTATCTCTCTTGATGAGCTATTGGGTTCCTTAATCACTCATGAGATGGAACTTAAGGAATTTGTTGAAGAAGAGAAACCAAAAGCAAACAAAATTATTGCTCTCAAATCTTCAAGCAAAAATATAGAAAGTGAAGATGACGATGATGATGATGTTTCCTTAATGGCTAAAGATTTCAAAAAATATCTTATTTCCAAAAAGAAAGCCAAAGAAAGAAGAAGGAAAAATTATTCAAAAGAGTTCAATGATGATCATCAATCTAAATCTGAACTAAGATGCTATCATTGTGATGAAGTTGTACACATTAAGCCTAATTGTCCAAAATATAAAAAAGGGAAGAAGGCATTGAAAGCCACAACATGGAGTGACTCCGACACAAGCTCTTCCGATGAAGATTCGAATGAAAATGAAGTTGCTCATCTTTGTTTCATGGCTATGGAAAATGGGGTACATTCTAACCCTAACTCTAGTGATAGTGATAATGATGAAGTTGATGATTATGAAGTTTTACAAAATATTTTTGATGAATTATGTGAAAGTTTTGAAGAACTTAAAAATAGATATATTAAACTTAAGAAGTCTCATTCATTAGTTTCAACTAAATATGATTCTATGTCAAATGATTTTGATGAGTTGAAATTAGAAAATGAATCTTTGAAAAATGAAATGAAATCTTTGAAAATGGAAAAATATGTTATTGTCACTACTCCTCTTGAAATTGAAAATATTGAGTTAAAAAGGGAGATTGAATATTTAAAGAAATCATTAGATACTTTCACGAAAGGAAATGAATATTTTCATAAAATTTTTGAGACGCAAAGGATTCGATTTAATAATAATGGTATAGGATATGATGATGGAAATGAGAAAAAGACTTATTCCAATTTATTGAAATTTGATGCCTCATCTAGTCTACCTAACTATTTATGCACTTATTGTGGTAGACACACACATTTTTCAGATTTGTGTCCATATAGATTTAGAAAAAGAAAATTTTCATGGATTCCAAAAGGAACTAAGATGTATACTAACCCCTATGGACCTAACACATTTTGGGTACCAAAAGAGAAAATTTTCAAAGTGGTGTAGGTTGCATTTTGAGATGGAATGTGGATTTTCAAGGCATATGATCTAGTCATATTACAAATTTCAAGTATCATTGCTTAATGTTGGAAATACCACACTTGGAAGAAGTTTCTTGAATATATCTTAGGTATTGGTAAGGTGGTAAGGAACACCTTTCTTGAATTTAATATCATATATTTATTAATGATTTATCTCATAATTGATATATTTACATGCATAGAATATTTGTTATAATACATGAGCGTGTTGATTGATTATTTAGTATTCACATATAAATTTGTATATTTATTACTTTTGATCATTATTTTATAAGACAATTCATATATATTTTAATTACATCTTGATATTTTTTTGTGAATAATGATATTGGATCAATTCATTTTTTTTATTGAATATTAATTTGAAACAAAAATGTCGTTTTTTGTATGGTTTGCTAGTCTTGAGTGCTACATGTTGATATTGTAATATGCACTCCTTAATTTTGATAACATGAACACATTATGAGCTAGATTTATGTCATGCTACTTGTTTAGTGTCCTTATTTAAATATTTGTGACCTTCTTGAAATTTTTCCTTTTGAATGGAAATGACACTTATGATATGCTTGTGCTTAAATAAAAAAAATCTTATGATTAATTGAAATTTTCATGACTTGTGAACATTTTAGATTTGCTGAAAATGATCTTATGGAAATAAATGCTGAAATTATTTTATTTCATGAAAAGATGCACTTTAATTCTTTATATGCATATTTGCCTTAATTGGTATCCCTTAGGGGGAGATAAATACTTATTGAAACTTATTCGGAGATAAATATTTATTGAATATGATTATAATTTTTTTTGGGTATTGATAATTCCAATAAAAAAAAATTGTCTCGTATCTCGAAAATGGCAAATTTATGAACTAACCGACAAAATTTTATGCCTTTATATACCTCTGCATTCTAGCCCATTTGTGCACTTCACATTTTCTCTCTTATCTATCATTTAAGATGTCAAAGAGTTTTTATGTTGTGTGGGTTGGAAAATTCCCCGGAATTTATACTACTTGGGGAGATTGTGAATCCCAAATTAAGGGAGTTAGCGGTTCTCAATATAAAAAATATTCTTCATTTGATGCCGCAATGCATGCGATTCGCTCATCTCCGCCACATGCCCCTTGGGTGAAACCTACTTCATGGCCATTTGTTTTACCTCCTAATATGCACTCACATGCTTCTACTCCTAAAGAAAATGTTGCTTGCTCAACCTCTCAAAACAGTGCTGAAAATCCTATCAAAGTTGTTTTTGAGAAAATCACGATTGAGGGAAACGCTAAAGATGTGTGTCATCTTGTTAACAACCTTAAGTTGTAATCTTTTATGAAAATGTTGTAGCTCTTAAATTTGATGACATGAGCATTATTTGATGTTATTCTTATCTATCTCTTCAAATATATGTTATGTGAGATTATAATGTTGAATATGTGCTTAGTAAAAAAAAATCATGGTATTCTCATATGTCCCTCACAACTGATTGTTATATCCCATGCTCATATTATTTTTATTAGGGGGAGCTTTGCACTTTTTACCCGTGACACTGAATTTATATGAAAAATCTTTTTGATAATGTCAAAGGGGGAGAAATATTTATGATTCACTTATTTCATTTTATGAATATATGTGAATCATTGTTTGTCATCATCAAAAAGGGGGAGATTGTTATCGAAAATGTTATTTATCCCTAATTAATTAAATTAGTTTAATTAATGTACATTTTAGTTTAACTTAATATATTGATTTTGATGATTCCAAACATATTTTTATTAGGTTATTGTATAGATATTTATTATTGTATAATATTTATAATATAATCTTGTTAATATACCATTATATACATATATTTATTATACTATATAATGTTTGCATTTATGTGATATTGTCCTGATTACATATCTACTCTGACTGAGTTATACCTGCTTATGTCAAGTTTTATTTTCATGACTCAGTACGCCTCGACTCTACTCAATGACATATCTGAGAAAAGGTATTCACGTGTGGCGCACATTTGCACTTGACACATTAGGCACACATGCATATTTTTTAATCTATGATTTTTAATTGTGTGCCTAAATTTGTTAAAAGTGAGATTACATTATTTCTTTTGAAAATAATTGTTTTAATTAAAATTGGTGCAAGACTTGTTTAAATGAAGTTCACATTTGCTTAAAATAATTTTCGGAATAATTTTATAAACTAAAATAAATTTTCCAAAACAATATTTTTGTTTAATAAAACGATTTGACCCTCTAGACTTGTTCGTTCTTTCTCATAGAGATTAAGTAGGGAGTTGTTTTCGTCCTTTATATATTTCCCATACATTCTATGTCTTTTAGATTTAATCTCCTAGACCTGTTGGGAGAGCTTTTGTCCTTGTGTGACCTACTAGACTTGACCACTACCTTACCTGCTTTGTTAAACCTTAATGTTGGTTTCACACTTGAGTGCACCTGTTAGCTTAGGACGCTACCTTCTGATTTTCGTCCTCAGTAGCTTTATTGGATATTTGGTTTTGTAACCTTAGGTATCTGCCTTGGTTTCGTACAAGACCTGACTACACTTGCTTAAGGTGTAGACCTGCTTCATAGACTTGCTCTTATAACTTTCGGCTATAATACCTATAGCTAATTAATGTTAGCAGACCATAGTTTTGTACACTAGTTGAAGACTAGGTATACTTCTAGCCTTAGGAAGACTTAAACTGAGTTTCAATACCTGCTACCCTCTAGTTTATTGGTTTCCAGATTTTTGTTCCTAAACAGTTAGTATTGGAGCTGACTGTCTTGTACCTGTTCAGGCCGAGATCACATTACAAGCCTTAGACCTGGTGCATGGTTTCGGTCATAGCTACTTTAGCTGTCTTGATGTTATCCGATTTGACAATTCCTTCCTTTATTATTTTCTTCCTTAGATGTTAGGAGTAGTCCCTGTCATATAGCTTTAGGTTTATTATTTTAAACCTCAGTTCCTACTGCCAACCGTATAATATTAAGAGCCCTAGAATTACTGTGACCGAGATTTTATATCTCAAAACTTTAGTTCTTTAAACCGAGATTTGACCTCATAAGACCTGTCATAGTCTGCTTCGGCAGTAACCCTCGAGCCAAGCGCTTTGTCAGTATGCGTCCTTAACAGTTTCAACTGTTAGTATCCTTTAGTTATATTAAAACCGAGATTTTTAGTCCATTAAGCCTAAATAGTTATATTTTTTTACATTCAGACTCTTATGCGCTACTGCTTAATCGTTGAAATGACTTTGTATTGTTATCATATGAGGTTGACAATTCAGTCTAAATGAATCAGAATATTATATTTTTATCAGTTCATATAATGTCTTTGACAGTTTCTATCAAGGAAGTACTTACGTTGTGTATATAGTATCCTATCCAACATATCTTCTTGACAGAGAAATATCCTTAACACACCAGTTTTATTCTTTGCACAATGGTTCACCATTTTATCTGTGTCTACACAAAATGAATAACTGTATTATCATAACATTGTATTTCCTTTTACCTCTTGGACTAACATTTTCTTTGCAGAAAATATATGGGTCATCTACCAAGCCACTCTCAATCACATATGTTTTAAGATTTTCATTTTTGTGCTACAACAGCTATATTTTTATAGAGAAGATAAAAATAAAGATTTGCATATCGGATTTGGAGATCATTTTCCAGCTACCTCATCTCAGCAAAATCAGGAGCATTTAATGCTCAAAATGCATGTGTCTAACAGCTAGTTTTTAGAAGACGCATTTAAAGCTTTGAAGAGCTGCATTGAAGAAATACTTGGATGAGAATATGATCAAGACTTGAAATATTATTGATAGCATTTAATTTACTACTCAGCTACACATTCAAGAGAGCAATTAATTTTATCATCTGCTCAATCATTGAAGAAGAAGACTTGTGCCTACTTCAACATCATTTATTAAAGTCTCAGAAACTCAGATTACAAATTGTATTTTAAGGAGTTTCAGTATTTTACCTTGTACTACAAAAATTCAGATTTGTTGTGAAGCTTTATTGAAGCTTCGGTTTTTACCGGTAATTGGTTCCTACCTGCAAGTGAGCCACGGGGTTTGAAGCTCGTAGTTAGCTTGCAAACAGTTGTACGCGGTGGTTTGGTCCTACCCGCAAGTGGATCAGGTTTAGTGAAGCGCAAAGGAGACAGGGGCTCTAGGCGCGTGGACGTAGGTCGGGATTTGGCCGAACCACGTTAAATTTCGGTGTCATTTATTTTCCACACTTTTATTTATTTATTTGCACATGCTTGTTTGAGTTAATATTTTCAGCACACTATCTTGTAAATAAATTAATTCCGTAATTTGACTAAATTAATTTTATGGTTAAAATAATTATTTTTGAATTAAATAATTAATTTCAGAATATCACTTAATAAAAAATACGAAAATTAATTTAATAATCATAGAGTGTTAAAATCTGCATTTCTAGTTGTTTAAACTAGTTGGTTGCATTTATTTGATGTTGTTGGATTTATTCTTTATAGTTTTATTAATCTAAACTTTGTCAAAGTGTTATAAATTAAATATTTTATTTCTGAAATTTTAATTTGACTTAGATTTTGTAAATACTCAATTCACCCCCCCTCTTGAGTATTTTTCTGGGCAACAATGCCCATGCCTTAGAGATAAAGCTCGCCCCTACTAATATGAAATGCATAAGACCTCAACCACCACAACTCGATATAGGAAAAGGACAAACAACTTATTTGGGGTATTCTAGCACTGCTAAGAATTGGTAAGAAGTATTAAATTATCCATTAGATCCATGCCTAATGTTCAATTATGCTCAACCAATCTTCATCTTACATGAACTGACCTTTGCCAAAGTCCTATCATCTTTACTAAGGGGTTACTCATCTTCTTTATAAATAAATTAAACTCAGAATAATCTAAGTGACAACTATTGTCTCAAGGTACCTCAAACGCTTAACAAAGCCTTCATAGCTTGCCTGTCGGGCAGGTAAAAAGTACATGGACTATTCAACCTACTTCTACCTCCTTTTTCCACTTAAATCGAAGTATCCAATCATCATAATATGCTCATATAAACTATTTTACACCACTTGTGGTCTCTTCACCAACATTTCACCTTGTTACTATAAGCCATGCCTCCTATTTCGTTGTAATCCACTCACACCTTTCTAAGGTGCTACCTATATATTAGAGGCTTGTGAAGGGTTAAATGCATCCTAAAATTATCTAAAAACCATCAGGGTAGCTGGAGAATACTTGTATTCCTATTTCTCTTTACTTAATATTTACTAATGAGCAGTTAACTATACTTTCATAGAAAGTATGGACCACTTACATCCTTTCCTTCTACATTGTATTAAATACTTATACTTTGTTCTTTTCATTGAGTCCTAAACCATTTTAGGAACCCCTTGAAACGTCCATCAGTTACTCCCAAGTGGCCCTTATACTTGTGAGAAAGACCTTTAGAATATAAGACTCTCTTGACCAAAGCTCAATCCGTGTTTACAATCTAATATAAGGAATAAGAATATAATTCATAGTGGACATAGGATCCTCTGTAAAGGTTATGAACCACCCTAAATTATTGTCTCTAATTTTGACATACCTCTTCACGACCCAATCTAAGGTCTAGTGAGTAGCACCTATTGGAGATAAGGTCTCCCAAATATTTGCAGCACAATCAGTGTTATTCAAACCATTTTTTTTCTTTTATGATAAATCCCTTTTGCAGCATTTACTGATTCTTTAACTCAAGATTTAAACAAACATTTTCTAAACTTTGTGATATTTTGAGTTTCATACACTCTACTTGTATAGAATAACCTATTAAGATACAATCACACATCCAAAGTGTAGTTTTTAATGGTACTTTTAGTTCCATTTTACTTGGATCAAGTTTCTTTTCAACTACAAAGAACGCTTGATTTCAGGATGATTTGGAGACATTGGTTGCGGCCAAAATATTTTATTTTTGTGTTGTGTTCAATAGTTGGTGGCATGTTCCTTTAAATGGAAGATAACGTATGAAATAGGTTTAATGAAAGTTATTCATAAGAAGTGTAAGATGCAATTTTGTTGTTTAGGTCTTTATCTTAATAAATTTCTCGTTCAAATTGACCCGAAGTTTTTTCCATTATCATTATTTCTTCATATATTCAGTGTTATGTGATTATTTTATTTTGGGACATATACCGAATAGTCCCTTGAATTTTTTTTAAATGCACGTTTAGTCCAAGCCTTTTTATTTTATTCCAAAAAGTCCATCACCACATTAAAACACTCAAAACAAAGATACACACAAACCCATTTACCCACCTCCCTCTACCCCTGCCCCAACCCCCCACTGCTAGAGCTCCAATGAGGGTCACCGGAGCTTCAAACGGGGGGAGGGGGGACGAGGCGCTAAAAATAAGAGAATATTGGGTAAATGGGTGTTTGAGGGACTAAACGAGTTAAACTAAAAATAGGTGTATTTTGTGTTTTTATGTGTTGAGGGACTTTTTAGAACAAAATAAAAAGGCTTTGACTAAATGTGTATTAAAAAATGTTTGAGAAACTTTTTGGTAATTGATCCTTTTATTTTCTTCATATTTAAAATTGCTCATCTTAACCAAACAAATTTATAAAAAAAAATCGATTTTATAAGCAAATTTATAAAATGTTGGCTTGAATGCTAGTTATTTTATCTATTGTCAAACAATATACTTTTCGTAGTTAAATGAGAATGAATATAGTCATTTTGAAATAGTGAAATAATGTATGACACAGTATGTGTTGTGGTACAATAAATTTGATTAATGAGATGAGAATGAAATATTCGTTTAAAAATAACAAAATTATATATCCAATATTTTAACAAATTATATATTAACAGATGACAAACATTGTATTGAAAACAACAAATTCCTGAAAATCTTAAATGCTAGAAGTATGTTATGAGCTTTGCAGTTGCATTCGTAACTTCCATGTGTAACAACCCGAGGTCTTGGAGACAACGGTTTATTTATTTTGGGAGAAATAAATAATATTTTATTGGAGAAATGATTAAATTGGCAATTGAGGTCAAAAGTTGAAGTTGTTAGAAAGAGTGTCGAATGTCGATTCTGAGGGTACCATAGTATCCGGAAGGGTCGAGAAAGTCGAAATGACTGTACTTGGGGTTCATTTAGGTTCCGAAATAAATTAGGACCGTTTGACTCGAATTATAGTCACCGAATCATTTAAAGTGTGTACTATCATTTAAAGATGTGTATCTTGGGATTTAGGGCTTATTAGCCTATGGGAGATATTTCTCCAAGGAGAGAAAGAGAAAAAGAAAGAAAGAAAGAGAGAAGAAGAAAGAAGAAAAGGAAGGAGAAAAGAGAGAGAAAGTGGAGATTTCCAGCCGTTACGCGATCTCAAGGTGGATTCAGACCCTACGAACCCGAGGCAAGTGATTAAACTTGCTAGATAATAGTTGTGTAACATTTATTGCATGATTTGTGGATTGAATCTTTGAGTTTTAGGTTTAGTTTATCAAAACCTAACTTTTGGGTAGAATCTTAAATTTGATATGTAGATCTTTGATTTGAGGATAGAAATTGGTATATATGTATTCTAGGATGAATATTAATGATATATTTGTGATTGGGTTGAAGAGAAATGGAGAGAAAATGATTAAAAAGAATTTTGGGTATTTTAGACTTACAAAAAGTAGCCATTTTCGAGGTTCCTGAAGGGCCGAATTGATTCGGCCTCCTACCGAATCGATTCGAAAATATGCAGGTGCCCAGGTCTGAGTGACCGAATCGATTCGAACCCCAGCCGAATCGATTCAGCCTGAGACAGAATCCCAGGTCTGATGACCTGAATCGATTCGCCTTCCTGGACGAATCGATTCGTTGGGCCGAATTGATTCGAAATTGGCCTGAATCGATTCGGAAACAGGGCTTTTGGGGGATTGTTTTTCTAAAAAGAATTTCATCCCGTTTTGTTCAAGGTTATCGATTGGGGATCTCTATAGGAGATATTTGGAGTATGTTTTGGAGACTTTTAGAGAGTTTCCCTTATAAGAAATAAATGGAGTCATATTGACTAAATTTGAGGAATACCGATTAGATATTTTGGTATGTTCTAAGTGGGGAAGCCCACCTTGATTGGAGATTCGATTTGGAGATGATAATTATAATTATATGAAATAATGAGATAAGTTTAGAGATATGGGATCTTAGGATCAAATCCCAAATGGGATAAATTTTAAAGGTTCATAAAATGAATGGAACCCTATAATGGATGGAGAATTATAAATGTTATTTGATGTGCATACGCATATAGAAATATCCTTATTAATGTTGATTTGGAAGATGTCTCACACAGTGAGAAATGCAAATTGAAGAGCATTGGGATGAAAGAATATCTTTAACATGAATTGAATTTAGAGACAATTCATTATTAGAGACGACTTGTGAGCTTCAAGCGAGAAATAATATAGCGTATACTAAGTGGGGAAGATGTGTGAGAATTGACGATTAGTATATCTTGAGAGAAATATACTAAACAATGATGTTAATGAAATTGCGCCTATGAGCGTATCATAAATATGAAAATGATGTTGCAGGTATACCTTATATGATGGTATATCTTTATTATGTGGGATGTACGTGTACCTTATATGATGGTATATATACATGTTAGGCATACCCTCTCCTTGCTATCATCGGGAAGTTTCGTGCGCAGAGGGTGAGCATCCTGGCTCAAAGAGCAGGATGTGGATATTCCCCAGGTCATAGTCGTCCATGGTGGTCAGAAAATGACATATATATATACATTTATTTATTTTTGGGGTGAGAGGTCGTGGGTATATGTCGCTCTCACTTGTCGATTAGGAGCTATGACCGCTTTCCGGACGTTGTGTGCGTGAGTTGATCACGAGGTGGGTGTCGTTGAACCCCACTAGGTGGCCCCAGTTTGCTACGTATATGGGCTGCTGGAAGATGATAGCATGTGAGACTGCGTCCTTCGAGTTATATCTCGGTTGGATGGTTATTATTGCTTGTGCTTGTACTTGGGTATCGAGGGCATAATGGACCTCAACGACCTACATTGCCAGGATTAGTGTATCGGGGGGTTCCTTGTTTGGATTTCGCCTCGGCGAGACATCCCACGCATGAACCGCAGTGTAATGTTGGAACTTGGGGGTAAGTTAGTCTTTAATGCTCATACTTATATATATATCACCTATCCCGACAATCAACAGTGCCAGGAGTAGTGTAACGGGGGGGTTCCTTATTTGGCTTTCGCTTCGACGAGACGTCCCACGCACGAAACGCCGTGTACTATTGAGAATTGGGAATATTAATTAATTAAAATTTGGATAATAAATTGGGTTACATGCATCTTTTATTGAGGGCATAATGATCCTCGAGGATCAATACGGCCAGGAGTAGTGTAACGGGGGAGTTCCTTATTTGGATTTCGCTTCGGCGAGACGTCCCATGCACGAAACGCAGTGCCGTGTTGAGAATCGGGAGGAGTTTAGTCCTTAACTCTTGATGCTAATAACTCATATATATATATATATATATATATATATATATATATATATATATATATATATATAATGTTTACATGCCATATAAGGGCATAACTAGAATATATAAAATTCTAGTAAATGAGATTGTTGATGTATTGTGATGATGTGGTTATGAGATGGATCATGTGACTTTATATGTTCAACAAATGAACATTATAAAGATAACTATAACTATTACATTAAAGATAATGTATATAATTTATAAATTATATAAATAA
This sequence comes from Sambucus nigra, assembly GCA_949130495.1. Lineage (NCBI taxonomy): Eukaryota > Viridiplantae > Streptophyta > Magnoliopsida > Dipsacales > Adoxaceae > Sambucus > Sambucus nigra. The sequence continues at coordinate 179,313,631 of OX422219.1, forward strand.
AAAGGCAGATTGAGAGATAGGTTAGACGGTTTCACTTAAATACTTCAATTGGGTTTAAGTTAGAATCCTCTTACCTAAATATAATCGGGCATCCATTCGGAGATCACGTGCATACGCTTAGTGCGCGCTTTAGATGAGAGGTGAGTTGAATTATTATGGAGAGTTCAATTCCACCTTAATCATGTAATAATGCATTTATAATTATTATGCATTTTAAAACACTTGCTATAAAATGTTTTTTCAACTCGGGCTCTGACCCGTTTATATTTTTCTCTCTCCATGTATACATATTGTATTACTTTAGGTGTTCCTCCGCATATGGTTCCTTTTAAAGACAGAATTGAGATGACAACACTAGGATCAATATGTGATAAACAAGTACAATAATCAAACAAATCTGTGTAAGTGTGCATTAAAGGAACTCATGAGTCAAACATGTAGGTAGTAACAACTAATCACATCTCAATGATTCTAAACATTGTAAAGCACATAAATGGAATGATGATGCATATCAAAACACTATCAAATCGTCACATGGATATGGAATGAAATTGTGACTCAATCATCCTATATGTTTATTCATATACGGTGAAAAATAAAATACAAAACTCTTTTTGTCTTTTTTCAAAAATTTTATCAAAATAGAATCTTTTTGTATTTAAAAAAATCTAATACAAAAAGTACACAAGTCGTAACACTAGTGTTGATGTAAAAAATTAGATTATATCTAATTATTTAATCACAGATAAATTTAAATAAGACAAAGAATTTTTAAAGTGGTTCAGCCTTATAAGAATGGCCTACGTCCACTATTTCTGTTATTACTAAGTGTTTTGGGAATTCTCGATTACAGGTTTGATCAAGAAATTCCGGTCTTTTCTCCAATGAGGATGATACAATGTATTTATAGCCTTTAGGTTGTACATGTGAAAGGGTAAGTCACTAATGCCCCTTGAGCGTATACATCTGTATGATAATGATTAGCATTCAATGAATAGTCGATCTGTTGGTTATCTTGCAATTAATGCTCTGTTCGAGGTGCAGCTCGAACCGCCTTAGTTGCTCGGCAGTCATAAGTTCCTCGGTGCAATGGAGTTCCTCGGAGGACACCTGTTACTCGGAGCGTCTGAGTTGATCGGGGAATTAGAGTTCCTCGTTGCCAAAGTGATTGCATAAATATCTGTAGGTGCCACGTAAAATGACACATGTCTTCTTGTGATTAATCCACGTCAGCATGTCAATTTTGGTATTAACAGAAGCCCCCAATGTTTCATAGTTCGAAATTTGAGGAGTATGGAACATTATTTCTCGGAATATGACTGTTTTAAATGATCCTCCTGATTTTTAGGAGCGTTTCCTTTGTATTTATTTTTCCTTCCAAATTCGCAGAATCAGACTTTCTGAATTTTTATAACTGCTTCGATCTTCGCGTACTTTTTATCCTTTTAGCCACCGGTAGCGTAATCGTTTCTTTTTGTAATCATTACCTTTACCGTTTCCCGAGGCAAAGTATTTAAGCATCGCAGACAATTCCGTCGCCTTCTACTTTTTCAAATTTCTGTCTTTGAGTTCTCCATTGTCTTTCTTTCTCTTGTGCGTTCATCCTTTCCATCGTTCGTTGTCAACAGATCCATTTTTTTCTGTAAGATCTTCTTCCTTCTTCTTCATTTCCTTTATTCATCATGGTTTACCTTGTTGAATCTCTTGATAAGTTTCATTCTGATTTTTCTATCCCTTCTTGGGTAATTCTGAAGGAACTTTCTGAGCCTTCAGATTATTTCCGCTTGGCTGAGGGACATTGGTTCCCCAGTCTTTTTGTTGCTGAGTGTGGATTTTCTTTTCCACCAAATCCTTTATGTCTGGAATTTTGTCAATATTTTGACGTTGTTCCTGCAAGAATAGCCCCTAATACCTGGAGAATAGTTAATGGGGTGCATAGGTTAAATCAAATTCATGGAACTCGCATAGGGATTCCAGAAATCATATTCTATTATAGATGGGCAGTTGGGGATAATACTTTTTATTTAAAAACTAGATTTTAATATAGGGCTTTAGTGGTCAATCTCCCAGATGCCAATAGGGATTATTTTGAGCATGGGGTTGTTATAAAAAATTGGCAACATGCTCCTTTAACTGGAGATAAAGTATATCAGGGTCCCAGATGCCCTCCCTATGGCAATGGGATAGGTTATTTTGATTTTATTTTATTTCTGAAATTATGCTTTCATTATGTTTGATAAAATGTGTGACTGATATTTCAATGTGTATTTATTTGCATTTGATAGTAAGAGAAAAGCTCCAAAGGAGACAGAAGTTAACATAAAACACTTAAAACTTATCTGGAGCTTGCACCAGACTGTTGCCGACGAGCATATTAGGTCTGCTTCATACTTGCTGCAGTATAAGAGCTACACATCTTCTTTTACTACTCGTCCGGTGATCAGCAATATTGAACCAGTGCCAGTTCCTGAATATTCTTCTCCTAAATCACACATTCCCCTGAGTCAAAAGATGGGTAAAAGATGGGTTCCTTCTATCTTCGAGAAATCTGTCTCCGGTGCTGGGGAGGCAAAAAGAAGTAAATCTGATGTTCCAGAGGGGACAAAGAAAATTGATACTCCTCCTTCTGCTGCAACCAAGAAGACTGCTGAGAAGCCCCCAGTGGCTCCGAGTAAGAGTGCTGCTTCAACAGAGGTGATTACCATTTCACCGATCAAGAGTTCTTCCTTGGTCGAAACTGTTCCTGTGCCCCCGAGGAAGCTAAAGAAAATCTCCTCAGTCAATTTGGCTGAAACTATCCCTCAGCCCCCAATTAGTGGTACTGGTGTTCCTACCTTTGTTCCCCCGAGCTCTGCCATGAGCTCGGTGAAGACTTGGATCATCCCCTAGATCCAAGGACTTGAAGAAAACCTTTCTAGGGATATGCTCACCTCTTTGGCTACTCGCCATATTGCTTCAGTAAGTTTTTCTTGTTTTGAATCTTTTTATCTTTCCCTTGTTGTATCTGTCTTTATACTGACTTGTAGTTATTTCCTTTTTCCAGTTGGTGAGTTATTTTAACACAATTGTGAAGAACGACGAAGCTATCAAGGCTTCTAGCTCCTCGTCTGGTGTGGAGGAAGCTTTAGTGGGTTTGACCCAATCTCTGAAGGACTCTCGTCATAAATATGACGAGGACAAAGTTGCCTGGGAGAAGAAACTCACCTCGGTCGAGGAAGAGAAGGCTCAGATTGTTGAAGTCTCCAAGGGGTTGGAGAGTAGAGTAAAGGATTTAGAAGAGAAGAATAAGGATCTTAACGAGAAGCTCAAAAATGCTGGAGAGCTTGAGGAAAATCTCAAAGTTGCTGAGGAGGAATTAATTCAGCTCCGCGAAGTAAGTCGCCAAAAAGAGGAGGCTGAGAATAAGCTGAAAGATGCCGAGGAACTTCTGTCCGAGAAGCTATCCTCGGAGAAAGTAAAAAGAAAATTGGCGGTAAAGAAGTCTTTCAGCGTTGGCTGGGACAAGGGATGGAATAAAGGAGTGGCTGCAATGATGGCGCAAGTTGAATACACTACACCAAAAATAGGAATCTGGCACGGTTTAAAACTGTGCCAGATCAAATCTGGCACGGTTTTGAACTGTGCCAGAATCAGGTGTTCCAAAATGGCAATTTTTTTCTAGCACGGCTCAAAAGTGTGCCAAATTTGGTCAAACAGGAACACTTCTGGCACACTTTTAAACCGTGCCAGAATTTGATATTTCTGGCACACTTTTGGCACAGTTTTTAACTGTGCCAGATTTGGGCAAATAGGAACACTTCTGGCACACTTTTAAACCGTGCCAGAATTTGATATTTCTGGCACAATTTTGGCACAGTTTTTAACTGTGCCAGATTCAGAACAGTTTAAAATTTTTTGGCACAGTTCAAAATCGTACCAAAATATGATACACTTTCGCCACGATTTTGAACTGTGCCAGATTTTTTATAAAAAAAAAATTATTTGAAAGCACAAAATTCATAAATTAATAATATTGCACGTTGTTAATAAATTAATGTACATACAAACTTCAAAATATTACAAGTCTTTAATAGCTTACATGCCCAAAAAAAATTGGGCAGAATTTCCTCTATTTCTTGGACATTCCAAAACCTGTTATTACAAAACCTGTCTATTATAAAGCCCGCACGGCCACAAAATATAACAATTAACTTACAAAAGCCTGCACGGCCATAAAACTCAACAATAAAACAACAAAAGACCGCACGACCATGACACAAAAAAATGGAATCATGAATAAATCCCTTGTTGTAAACCATTGAGTTATCTGTGTGTTCCACGTGAATAAATGCAACGATAAACTGTTATCCTGCAAAAAAAATAGGATAAAAAAAAGATACGATATTAGTAACCCAATAATTTGCAAAAAAAAAAAATTTGCTTAACTATAAAATTACATATATGAGTGGAAATTATCATCATACTATCAAACCGGGAGACCCGAGACTACGGGGTCAGTTCCTACAAGTTACATCGGTCCCGTGTGAGGTGTTCGTGCCTCCTACGAGGTCGATGGGGGGCTGGTTTAGGTTTTCACCCTTTAACGGCTTGTTTTTAAGTCTAAGTGTGGTTTTTGCAAATTATCATCATCCTCTCAAACCGGGAGACCCGGGACTACGCGGTAAGTTCCAACAAGTTACATTGGTCCCGTGCGAGGTGTTCGTGCCTCCTACGGGGTCGATGGGGGGCTGGTTTGGGTTTTCACCCTTTAACGGCTTGTTTTTAAGTCTAAGTTTGATTTTTGCAAATTATCGTCATACTATCAAACCGGGAGACCCGAGACTACGCGGTAAGTTCCTACGAGTTGCATTGGTCCCGTGCGAGGTGTTCGTGCCTCCTACGGGGTCGTTTGGGGGCTGGTTTTCACCCTTTAACGGCATGTTTTTAACTCTAAGTGTGATTTTTGCAGATTATCGTCATACTCTCAAATCGAGCGACCCGGGACTACGCGGTCAGTTCCTACAAGTTACATTGGTCCCGTGCGAGGTGTTCGTGCCTCCTACGGGGTCGTTTGGGGGCTGGTTTGGGTTTTCACCCTTTAACGGCTTGTTTTTAAGTCTAATTGTGATTTTTACAAATTATCGTCATCCTCTCAAACCGGGAGACCCGGGGCTACGCGGTCAGTTCCTACAAGTTGCATTGGTCCCGTGCGAGGTGTTCGTGCCTCCTGCGGGGTCGTTGGGGGGCTAGTTAGGCTTTTCACCCTTTAACGGCATGTTTTTAAGTCTAAGTGTGATTTTTGCAGATTATCGTCATACTCTCAAACCGAGCGACCCGGGACTACGCGGTCAGTTCCTACAAGTTACATTGGTCCCGTGCGAAGTGTTCGTGCCTCCTACGGGGTCGTTTGTGGGCTGGTTTGGGTTTTCACCCTTTAACGGCTTGTTTTTAAGTCTAAGTGTGATTTTTGCAAATTATCATCATACTCTCAAACCGTGAGACCCGGGACTACACGGTCAGTTCCTACAAGTTACATTGGTCCCGTGCGAGGTATTTGTGCCTCCTACAGGGTCGATCGGGGGTTGGTTTGGGTTTTCACCCTTTAACGGCTTGTTCTTTAGTCTAAGTGTGATTTTTGCAAATTATCGTCATCCTCTCAAACCGGGAGACCCGGGGCTATGCGTTCAGTTCCTACAAGTTACATTGGTCCCGTGCGAGGTGTTCGAGCCTCCTACGGGATCGTTTAGGGGCTGGTTTGGGTTTCCACTCCTTAACGGCATGTTTTTAACTCAAAAAGTGATTTTTGCAGATTATCGTCATACTCTCAAATCGGGTTACCCGGGATTACGCGGTCAGTTCCTACAAGTTACATTGGTCCCGTGCGAGGTGTTCGTGCCTCCTACGGGATCGATGGGGGGCTGGTTTGGGTTTTCACCCTTTAACGGCTTGTTTTTAAGTCTAAGTGTGATTTTTATAAATTATCGTCATACTCTCAAATCGGGTTACCCGGGACTACGCGATCAGTTCCTACAAGTTACATTGGTCCCGTGCGAGGTGTTCGTGCCTCCTACGAGGTCGTTGGGGGGCTGGTTTGGGTTTTCACCCTTTAACGGCATGTTTTTAACTCTAAGTGTGATTTTTGCAAATTATCGTCATCCTCTCAAACCGGGAGACCTGGGACTACGCGGTCAGTTCCTACAAGTTACATTGGTCCCGTGCGAGGTGTTCGTGCCTCCTACGGGATCGATGGGGGGTTGGTTTGGGTTTTCACCCTTTAACGGCTTGTGTGATTTTTGCAAATTATCGTCATACTATCAAACCGGGAGACCCGGGACTACGCGGTCAGTTCCTACAAGTTGCATTGGTCCCGTGCGAGGTGTTCGTGCCTCCTACGGGGTCGTTGGGGGGCTAGTTTGGGTTTTCACCCTTTAACGGCATGTTTTTAACTCTAAGTGTGATTTTTGCAGATTATCGTCATACTCTCAAACCGAGCGACGCGGGACTACGCGGTCAGTTCCTACAAGTTACATTGGTCCCGTGCGAGGTGTTCGTGCCTCCTACGGGGTCGTTTGGGGGCTGGTTTGGGTTTTTACCCTTTAACGGCATGTTTTTAACTCTAAGTGTGATTTTTGCAGATTATCGTCATACTCTCAAACCGAGCAACCCGGGACTACGCGGTCAGTTCCTACAAGTTACATTGGTCCCGTGCGAGATGTTCGTGCCTCCTACGGGGTCGTTTGGGGGCTGGTTAGGGTTTTCACTCTTTAACAGCATATTTTTAAGTGTAAGTGTGATTTTTGCAAATTATCGTCATACTCTCAAACCGGGATACCCGGGATTATGCGATCAGTTCCTAACAGTTACATTAGTCCCGTGCGAGGTGTCCGTGCCTCCTACGGGGTCGTTTGGGGACTGGTTTGGGTGTTCACCCTTTAACGGCATGTTTTTAAGTCTAAGTGTGATTTTTGCAAATTATCGTCATACTCTCAAACCGGGATACCCGGGATTACGCGGACAGTTCCTACAAGTTACATTGGTCCCGTGCGAGGTGTTCGTGCCTCCTACGGGGTCGTTTGGGGGCTGGTTTGGGTTTTCACCCTTTAACGGCTTGTTTTTAAGTCCAAGTGTGATTTTTGCAAATTATCGTCATCCTCTCAAATCGGGAGACCCGGGGCTACGCGGTCAGTTCCTACAAGTTGCATTGGTCCCGTGCGAGGTGTTCGTGCCTCCTACGGGGTCGTTGGGGGGCTAGTTAGGGTTTTCACCCTTTAACGGCATGTTTTTAAGTCTAAGTGTGATTTTTGCAGATTATCGTCATACTCTCAAACCGAGCGACCCGAGACTACGCGGTCAGTTCCTACAAGTTACATTGGTCCCGTGCGAGGTGTTCGTGCCTCCTACGGGGTCGTTTGGGGGCTGGTTTGGGTTTTCACCCTTTAACGGCTTGTTTTTAAGTCTAAGTGTGATTTTTGCAAATTATCGTCATCCTCTCAAACCGGGAGACCCAGGGCTACGCGGTCAGTTCCTACAAGTTGCATTGGTCCCGTGCGAGGTGTTCGTGCCTCCTATGGGGTCGTTTGGGGGCTGGTTTGGGTTTTCACCCTTTAACGGCATGTTTTTAACTCTAAGTGTGATTTTTGCAGATTATCGTCATACTCTCAAACCGAGCAACCCGGGACTACGCGGTCAGTTCCTACAAGTTACATTGGTCCCGTGCGAGGTGTTCGTGCCTCCTACGGGGTCGTTTGGGGGCTGGTTTGGGTTTTCACCCTTTAACGGCTTATTTTCAAGTCTAAGTGTGATTTTTACAAATTACCGTCATACTCTCAAATCGTGGGACCCGGGACTACACGGTCAGTTCCTACAAGTTACATTGGTCCCGTGCGAGGTATTTGTGCCTCCTACAGGGTCGATCGGGAGTTGGTTTGGGTTTTCACCCTTTAACGGCTTGTTTTTAAGTCTAAGTGTGATTTTTGCAAATTATCGTCATCCTCTCAAACCGGGAGACCTGGGGCTACGCGGTCAGTTTCTACAAGTTACATTGTTCACGTGCGAGGTGTTCGTGCCTCCTACGGGGTCGTTGGGGGATTGGTTTGGGTTTTCACCCTTTAACGGCATGTTTTTAAGTCTAAGTGTGATTTTTGCAGATTATCGTCATACTCTCAAACCGGGATACCCGGGATTACGCGATCAGTTCCTACAAGTTACATTGGTCCCGTGCGAGGTGTTCGTGCCTCCTACGGGGTTGTTTGGGGGGCTGGTTTGGGTTTTCACCCTTTAACATCTTGCTTTTAAGTCTTAAGTGTGATTTTTGCAAATCATCGTCATACTCTCAAACCGAGAGACCCGGGGCTACGCGGTCAGTTCCTACAAGTTACATTGGTACCGTGCGAGGTGTTCGTGCCTCCTACGGGGTCGTTTGGAGGTTGGTTTGGGTTTTCACCATTTAACGGCTTGTTTTTAAGTCTAAGTGTGATTTTTGCAAATTATCGTCATCCTCTCAAACCAAGAGACCCGGGGCTACGCGGTCAGTTCCTACAAGTTGCATTGGTCCCGGGCGAGGTGTTCGTGCCTCCTACGGGGTTGTTGGGGGGCTAGTTAGGGTTTTCACCCTTTAACGGCATGTTTTTAAGTCTAAGTGTGATTTTTGCAAATTATCGTCATCCTCTCAAACCGGGAGACCCGGGGCTACGCGGTCAGTTCCTACAAGTTGCATTGGTCCCGTGCGAGGTGTTCGTGCCTCCTACGGGGTCGTTTGGGGGTTGGTTTGGGTTTTCACCCTTTAACGGCTTGTTTTTAAGTCTAAGTGTGATTTTTGCAAATTATCGTCATCCTCTCAAACCGGGAGACCCGGGGCTACGCGGTCAGTTCCTACAAGTTGCATTGGTCCCGTGCGAGGTGTTCGTGCCTCCTACGGGGTCGTTGGGGGGCTAGTTAGGGTTTTCACCCTTTAACGGCATGTTTTTAAGTCTAAGTGTGATTTTTGCAGATTATCGTCATACTCTCAAACCGAGCGATCCGAGACTACGCGGTCAGTTCCTACAAGTTACATTGGTCCCGTGCGAGGTGTTCGTGCCTCCTACGGGGTCGTTTGGGGGCTGGTTTTGGTTTTCACCCTTTAACGGCTTGTTTTCAAGTCTAAGTGTGATTTTTGCAAATTACCGTCATACTCTCAAACCGTGGGACCCGGGACTACACGGTCAGTTCCTACAAGTTACATTGGTCCCGTGCGAGGTATTTGTGCCTCCTACAGGGTCGATCGGGGGTTGGTTTGGGTTTTCACCCTTTAACGGCTTGTTTTTAAGTCTAAGTGTGATTTTTGCAAATTATCGTCATCCTCTCAAACCGGGAGACCTGGGGCTACGCGGTCAGTTTCTACAAGTTACATTGTTCACGTGCGAGGTGTTCGTGCCTCCTACGGGGTCGTTGGGGGGTTGGTTTGGGTTTTCACCCTTTAACGGCATGTTTTTAAGTCTAAGTGTAATTTTTGCAGATTATCGTCATACTCTCAAACCGGGATACCCGGGATTACGCGATCAGTTCCTACAAGTTACATTGGTCCCGTGCGAGGTGTTCGTGCCTCCTACGGGGTTGTTTGGGGGGCTGGTTTGGGTTTTCACCCTTTAACATCTTGCTTTTAAGTCTTAAGTGTGATTTTTGCAAATCATCGTCATACTCTCAAACCGAGAGACCCGGGGCTACGCGGTCAGTTCCTACAAGTTACATTGGTCCCGTGCGAGGTGTTCGTGCCTCCTATATCGTCATATATTGTCATATTCTCTAACGGTTTGTTTTTAATCAATTTTGAACGTTTATGGATTTTAAAAATTTTGACATAGTTTCATTTGTTTATTCGTTAAATCCAACATTTTTTAACATTTAATATAAACTCAACAGCAACAGCAAATTCCAAAACCAAACCACCAGCAAGTCCCTTCCACCAATTTAACTAAATAAGCTCATAAAGTAAGACATGAAGTGATTTTCAAACTTTAAAAGGAATGATCAGATATAGAATGAAAACGATAAACTATAAATATTGAGTAGAAATAATTTATTGCAATTTAAAAGGTTAATGAATGGGTACTAAATAATAGTTACCTGTAGTAACTTGATTAAGATTGGATGGAACTGGCCTGAGTTGAACATTTGTAAAACAAAACCAAACAAATCAATGGCAGCCTATGCTGGCCTTTTGATCTCCAAACCTCCCCAATACCTGCATTCAATTCCCACCGAGCACTGGATCAAACTCTTTAATATTACAGTACCCATATATGATTATACACACACGTGTGTGAAATTGATAACATGTCCCTTTTATGAGTATAATTAGGTATCATTATGTGCCATTAGGACACGCGTTATATTGTGCTTTATTATATATATAGTGAATAATCTACCTTTGATTGTGCTTAAGATGTATTGAATTGATCTAGAGATCAAAGATTGTGATGGAAGATGATCATGGTAATCTTTTTAAGAAAGTAGTCTATGAAAGAACTTGGGATCTCCATTCAAGGTTCTCAAAACAAGAAGCGCCATTCTTTGTATGGTTTTGCCTTCAAATAAAAATTTGGGATCTCCTACCTACTCACAAAAATCCATATGTCCATTACATATAAGAACATATCAGAAAGGAAAATGGATCAATATATAATGAAATAAATAAATATTCACATTAATTTTTCTCTCACCTGTAAATCAACAATGGGAGGCACTTCAATCTCCTCCATTTTTGTTGCTAGCGAGAAACAGGCCACAGCTAACAATTGGACTATCCAAGCTTTACCCCTCTATGTGCACATTAACATTGTCACAAACATGAACAGGCACAATTAGCATTTACACACTTAAATATTAATATGAGATTATTATGCCCTAAAATGCATTTTGTGCACATTGAACCATTTTTGTGCCAAAAAAAATGCATTTTGTTGCAAAACAAAAAACCCATTCAAAAAATTAATATGAGAAATACCTTAGAGGGGCGACAACAGCCTTGGAGGGAGTGTGCCCTGACTGGGCCTTTGAGAACACAATCACCTCAAGTGCTTGGAAATCCCATCACCCCCATCAGATCTTGCCAAGAAAACACAATCACCTCCTATATCACCCACCTCAAGGGTGAAAATGTTAGCTGCACATGGCTCTCTCTTTCCTAAACTGGACTATTGAAAAGTTATCTCCACATTCCAAAAATCAGTATATATTAGATTTAATTCCACCTCAGTATATATATATATATATATATATATATATATATATATATATATATATATATATATATATATATATATATATATATATATATATATATATTAGATTAAACTCTAGAATTAGATTTAATCTAGAATTATTTAAAATTGTCTAGAATTATTTAGAATTATCTAGAATTAAATCTATTTTATTATATAGTGAATTATCTAGAATTTTAATAAAATAGATTTAATTCTAGATAATTCACTATATAATAAAATAGATTTAATTCTAGATAATTCTAAATAATTCTAGACAATTCTAAATAATTCTAGATTAAATCTAATTCTAGAGTTTAATCGAATATATATATATATATATATATATATATATATATATAAATCAGTATAATATATATATATAAATCAATCAGTATATACTTATAAATATATACTTATAAATCTAGACAATCCGTATATATATAATATATATCAGTGTATATATATATATATATAATACTTATAAAGGAAAGAAATTACGAAACCAGATAAAATACCTCAAACGAGAAAACACGAGGTCGCCGGAAGGGACACCACGACACCGGAATATCAAAAACCCAGAACCAGGGGAGCGGGGGAGGTGACCGGAGGAGGATAAACCCGAAAAATAAGGGCGACGGCAGGGGATAAACCAAAGGGGGGAGGCGACGGCAGGAATGAGGGACTTTTAGAAAAACCAAAGTCCCCGATGTAGCCTTGGGTTGTGGCCATGATAATGAGGGATTATTTGTTGGCGCTGCCGGTTTATTAGGTCTCGGCAGAGGGAAATTATCCTTCCCCACTCAAGCCGGTCCCCGCTTCGGTCGGAAATTCTCTTATTGATTGGTGGACCGGGCGGCTTCTTCTAAACCCTCCTCTCTCCTTTTTGGTGACTCCGCTGTCTCCAGAACCGCCGTTTTCACTCCCTTGCTTACGAACCCAAAACTCGACACTTTTTACTACATCGGTTTAACCGGAATCAGCGTCGGGGGTGTTAGAGTTGCCGCTGTTCAGCCCTCGCTTTTTAAAATTGACGCCGCCGGTAACGGAGGAGTCATCATTGACTCTGGGACCTCGGTTACCCGTTTAACCCGACCCGCTTACATTGCGTTCCGGAATGCATTCCGGGCCGACGCAGCAGGGGAGAGAGGGGGAGAGCGGATGGTAGGGCTTGGGTTTTTGGTGAGCCGATGGTAGGGCTTGCGTTTTTGGTGGAGAGAGAGGGGAGAACGGGGGAGAAGATGAAGAAGGAGAGAGAAGAGGGAAACTAAAATGTCCCAAAATTTTGAGGTATTTTATATCTTAGTAAAGTGTACTCAATTTTGGCACACTTTAAAACAGTGCCAAATTTTGGCACTGTTTTAAAGTGTGCCAAATTTCTATTAAACCGTGCCAAAATCTGGCACAGTTTTAAACCGTGCCAGATTTTTAATATCAGGGTGTGCCAAAATGCTGTTTTTGGTGTAGTGAATATGGCAGTCTTAAATACATCAGAGATGGCTGGGTTGCCGCTCTTCAAGAATTGAAGGCTCCGACCTATTCCAGCGACATATTCCTGGTCCCCCTCCAACTTCCGAGGAAGAAGAAGAGGACGAAGCTGCCTCCGAGGAGTCTTCTATGATGGTGGGGGATCAAGTCCCTATTCCGCCTGTTGTCCAATCAACTAGCGAACAACTTAAACTTCTTCCTGCCTTATCCGAGCAACCTTCTGCACTTGTCGAGCAACCTTCTATTCCTGTCGAGTAACCTAGCTCCTCGTCCCAGGCTCCCGAGAAAGTTTTGGGATACAAGGAAAAGGTGTAAAGTTGTTCGGTATTTTATCTTTGTTTTATTTTCTATTGGCACATGTAACTTTGTACTCCTTTTCTATGATGTAATAAAACTTGCACTTTTGATCATATATGTTGTTGATTCTTTCCTTCATACTCTGTTTGCATTCTTATTAATTCTTGCCTTCTCCTCTTTTAATAGTTTGTGGCCAGAATGGAATTATTGTCTGCTCATGATACAAAACTGCTGAGGCAATGCAATGAATACTTTAAGGATGGTCACACTGATTTGGATGAATCACAAATTGTAGACATCCTCGGCCAAGATGCTTCAGAGCAGGCAATTGAGGCTTATCAATATCTGAAGTGTTTGCTTGATCGTGCCGTAACCAATAATGTAGCTTATTATGAAATGATTGAAGACTTACAAGGCACTCTTGATGAACTTCAACAACAACACAAAGAGTCTTCAGCTCTTTTGCATGAGGGGTATGAAAAGAAATATCAACAACTCAGTGCTGATAAGGGCCATGACAAGATGTTTGCTGCTTACGAAGTGAGAGAGAGAACTTTAAAAACAGAGGTCGAGGAGCACAGGCAAATAGCTGAGCTGTTGGAGCAAGAAAATAATAATCTGCGAAAGGAATTAGCTCAATTGAAGTCTGTTGCCTCCTCCTCAAATGCCTTGGTCCCTATGAACGATGAGGGATTCTCCTTCTTAGAAGTTAAAAACACTAAATTGCGAGATGAGTTGGAGACTTTGAGGAGAGCTGGTCCTTCTACTCCTGCTCGGGGACGAGCAAGAGCTCCTCGGGGACGACCAAGAGTCCTTCGGCCTACTATTGAAGAAGCTCGAACTCAATCATCATTAGAAAATCAAGTGTTCCAATTGATGGCAAAAAATCAAGCCTTGGTCGAAATGTCTAAGAAAATCCAGAATTTGGACGAGCAACTTGCTGCGCAGAAATCTGCCTTGGAGAATAAGGAAATTTTTACCAGAAGCCTTCACGAGCAATTAGAAAGATTAACTTATCAATTCTATAAGCAGCCCCGAGAATTCTGGATGGCAAGCTACAACGAAGTCCTTTACCATTTGTATGCTCGTATTGAAAATGCCAATAATGAAGGCTACAAGCAGGGGTGGTTGAACGCTCTGGGTGTACTGAAATTGGAGCAAGGTCACTATTTATGGGATTACCATAATCCTGGACTACTCGATCTACCAGTTCCACCTTACAAGCTTGACATGAGCTGGATCCCTGCTCGGGCCATTCCTCGGTGCTTGATTTATAAGTATCTTGGTGATTATAATCTCCATTCCAATGCAGAGTTATCTCGCCCCGAGCACCTGCTGGATAGACCATCCGTAATGAATATCAGGATGCTTCAAGACCTTAACTTCATCAACTCTCCCTATTCCTTGGAGGATCCTCCTGCTGGCGAGGAACCTGTTTCAAAAGCACAAGGAAAGAGACCAATAGAGTAGGAATCCTGATGTAACAGCTAGTTATACATTTCATTATCAATGTACTTTGTTTTTGGACTTAATGAAAGACATATATTTTATTTGCAAATATTGATTGCCATTGTCTTGTAGTTGTAAAATACTTTTCATTTGTGTATGCATATCTGTTAAAAAGATAATGACATTATGTAATTTTGTCAACCAACTACAGCTGATCAAAACTTGTTGTCGACTAGATTGAGTTTGCAATAATCATTTGATTGATAAAAAATAATGATATTTCACTTCTCGACCAATTACAAGTAATAAAAATTTAACTTGGTCTTAATGGTCAATATCTTTAGATTCTCGACCCATATAAATTGGTGAATTTTTCTCTTCCCGACCAACTTTGGTACTTCTGGAAATTTTTTTTTCTTCCTAACCAACTGAAATTGGTATTTTTAGGAATATTTTTGCCTCCTAACCAAACCGAGTTGGCATTTTTAGGAGTATGTTTCCTAACCAACCGAAGTTGGCATTTTTAGGAATATTTTTGCCTCCTAACCAAACCGAGTTGGCATTTTTAGGAGTATGGTTTCCTAACCAACCGAAGTTGGCATTTTTAGGAATATTTCGTTTCCTAACCAAACTAAGTTGGAATTTTTAGGAATGTCGTTCCCTAACCAAACCGAGTTGGCATTTTTAGGGATATTTTGTTTCCTAACCAACCGAAGTTGGCATTTTAGGAATATTTTTGCCTCCTAAACAAACCGAGTTGGCATTTTTAGGAGTATGGTTTCCTAACCAACCGAAGTTGTCATTTTTAGGAATATTTCGTTACGAAGTTTGCATTTTTAGGAATGTCGTTCCCTAACCAAACCGAGTTGGCATTTTTAGGGATATTTTGTTTCCTAACCAATCGAAGTTGGCATTTTTAGGAATGTCGTTCCCTAACCAAACTGAGTTGGCATTTTTAGGAATATTTTGTTGTTGCTGAGCAGTGTAGTGTGTAGCACTAGTATTCCCTGAAAAATTTTCAATAAAAGGAGAGAGGATGGCAAAATATCGTCATTTTATTCATACTGATGGAACTGCTTTACATGAGATTTTACATCACTGATAGTATTTGCGCAAATGTTCTGCATTCCATGCATTCTTAAACTCCTCCCCTTCTAAAGTTGCGATTCGGTAAGTTCCTGGTCGAACAAATTCTGTAACTCGGTATGGTCCATGCCAGTTTGCCTCTAATTTGTTGTGCTTCTGAATGACTTTCTTTAGCACATAATCTCCTTCTTTTAGGTCGCACTTCTTCACCCTCTTATTGTAGAACAAAGTTGTTCGTTGTTGGTAGGCAGCATTCCTAATGGCTGCTTCTTCTCTAACTTCCTCGAGCATGTCCAAATCCAATCTTCTCATCAAGTCACTGACTGGGGAGTTGAAATTTAGTACTCTGTGTGTTGGGAGACCCAACTCGGCAGGTATTACAGCTTCACTTCCAAACGCCAGCATATATGGGGATTCTCCAGTTACTGCTCGGGGAGTAGTACGATAAGCCCACAGTACTGACTGTAACTCGTTGATCCAATTTGCTTTTGCCTCACTTAGCCTTTTCTTCAGGCCATTTAGCAGTGTTATATTCGTCACTTCAGTCTGTCCATTACTTCAGGGATGACCTGGTGCTGATTGGAGCTTCAAAATGTTGGACTTATGGCAATAGGCGACGAATTCCTCATTATCAAATTGCGTTCCATGGTCGGTGATGAATGTATGAGGAAGACCATATCTACAAATGATATTTTTCCAGATAAATTGATATACCTTCTCGTAAGTCATATCGACAAGAGGCTCACCTTCTACCCACTTAGTAAAATAATCCACTGCGACGACGAGATATTTGAACCTTCCCCTGGTCGTTGGCAGTGGCCCAACTAAATCTATTCCCCACATAGCAAATGGCCAAGGGGAAGTGATAGGTGTCAACAATGCTTGTGGAGTTCTTCGGATGGAGGAAAAACGTTGGCACTTGTCACATTTCTTAGCATAGCTATACAATCAGCCCTCATCGTTGGCCAGTAGTATCCCTGCGTCATTACCCTTTGTAAAAGAGTCTGACCTGCTACATGGGCTCCACAGGACCCTTCATGGATCTCTTTAATCAATTCTTTCACCTCGAAGGGATGTACACATCTTTGTAATCCTTCCATAATTCCTCGTCTGTACAAAACACCATTAGTCAATACATACCGAGCAGCTTTAAA
Source organism: Sambucus nigra (assembly GCA_949130495.1). Classification (NCBI taxonomy): domain Eukaryota; kingdom Viridiplantae; phylum Streptophyta; class Magnoliopsida; order Dipsacales; family Adoxaceae; genus Sambucus; species Sambucus nigra. Next base: position 179,330,321 of record OX422219.1, read on the forward strand.
CTTCAATTTTTTGGCAGAACTTATCAATTGGTAATTCTCCCTCCTCAATATACGCCCTGATGGGATCCATCCAAGATGGTCCTAAATCAAGGGTAATAAAATTCATCATCAGGTCTTCATCTATGCTTCGACTAGCTAACAATTCAATTGGTATTGTTCTTCGCAGCTCGGTACGAGTAGCCGATGCTAATCGGGCCAGTGCGTCTGCTCTTGCATTCTCTATTCTTGGTATTCTGACTAACTGAACAGCAACAAATTCTGATACCAACTCCATCACCTTTGCATGATACTTAATCATTAACTCTCCTTTGGCTACATATATTCCCAACATCTGATTCACAATTAATTGAGAATCACTGAAGACAATAACATGTTGCGCCTCCATAGTTTTTGCCAAATTAAGGCCTGCAATCATGGCCTCATACTCAGCCTCATTATTGGAGGCTTTGAATTGGAATCGTAGGGCGTATTCTATGTCGATTTCGTCTGGGCTATTCAAAACGATCCCTGCCCCACAGCCTGTAGTGCAAAACGAGCCATCTACATATAGCTTCCATATAGGCAACTCGTCTTCTAATTCTGATTTGACAAAGTTCCTCGGTGGAATATTTGTTGCTTTCTTTCATCATCTCCTGATACTTCTCGCTCTTCGTCGACCATCTTTTCTCGCCCTTTTACCAACCGAAGTTGGTCTGAGCTCGAATTTGATGGTCCTGTAACATCCACTTGCCCTTTTACCAACCTAAGTTGGTTTGAGCCAGTGTTTGTTGATCCTGTAACATCCACAGGTTCATCAGTTAGCAATTTTTGCTCCTCGGGGGTATCAGGATAGGTGAACTCTGCTATAAAATCTGCTATTGCTTGCCCTTTAAGCGATGTTCTGGGTTCATAAATTATATCAGATTCACCGAGCTCTATTGCCCAATACATCAATCTCCCTGATTTTTCTGGCTTATGAAGGGCTTGTCTTAACGGCATGTCAGTATATACAACTATGGTATGAGCCTGGAAGTATGGCCTCATTCTCCTACTCGCTTCAATCAGCGCCAGTGCCAATTTTTCCAGTTTTGGATACCTGATCTCTGCTCCTCAGAAGGCCTTACTTGTGTAATAAATTGGCTTTTGCACTCCATTCTCCATTCTGGTCAATGCCGAGCTAACTGCATTTTCTGATACTGCCAGATACAAGTACAATTTTTCTCCCATCACTGGCCTGGACAACAGTGGAGGTGCTCCAAAATACTTCTTCAAGTCTTGAAAGGCCTTCTCACATTCATCATTCCACTCAAAAGTTGTTCGGAGTATTTTGAAGAACGAGAGACATCTATCAGTTGCTCGCGATACAAATTTGTTGAGTGCTTCTACTCGTCTTGTAAGACTTTGCACTTCTTTCTTCGTCGTTGGAGATCATAGCCCTAATAGAGCTTTGATCTTTTCTGGATTTGCTTCAATGCCTCGTTGATTGACGATGTACCCGAGAAACATGCCTTCTCGTACTCCAAATATGCACTTCGTCGGGTTCAGCTTCATTTGGTATTTGTCCAGTTGATCAAAGGTCTGGCCTAAGTCAGCTAGATGATCGACAGCTTTCTTACTCTTTGTCAGCATATCATCGACATAGACTTCCATATTGTAACTGATTTGTTCGTCAAAGACCTTGTTCATCAGCCGCTGATATGTCGCACCTGTATTTTTCAAACCAAAAGGCATAACATTATAACAATAAGTTCCCCTAGGGGTAATAAAAGAAGTACTCTCCCTGTCTTCAGGTTTCATTTTGATTTGATTGTAACCAGAATAAGCGTCCATAAAAGCAGCTCATGTCCCGAGGTAGCATCTACCAGTTGGTCAATTCGGGGCAATGGAAAGTGATCCTTTGGGCATGCTTTGTTGAGGTCAGTGAAGTCAACACACATCCTCCATTTGTTGTTTTTCTTTTTTACCATCACCACATTTGCTAACCAGTCCGGATATTTAACATCTGCGATGAAGCAAGCTTTCTGGAGCTTCTCGACCTCCTCTTGTATAGCTTGATTCTTCTCGGGACTGAACACTCTTCTTTTCTGCTTTACTGGCTTGATCTCTTTATTCACGTTGAGCTCGTGACATAGGAAATTTGGGTCTATTCCAGGCATATCTTCATGACTCCATGCAAAAGTTTTCTTTCTGCTTCTTAGGAAAGTTATCAATTCCTGTTTTAGTGAGGCATCCAACGACGATCCTATTTGTGTTGTTCGTTCAGGGTGCTCATCGTCCATAATGACATTTTCTGTAGCTTCTACTACTTGACCTTTTACAAGTTAAGATTCATCTCTGGGATCCAGCGTTTCAATTTCTGTACCTTCATCCACTTGATAGGTAGTAGTCTTTTTCCTCGATTCCTCCAGCTCCTCTTGCTCGGCAGATGAATAATAACATTCTCGGGCTACTTTTTGATCACCTTTTACAACTCCTACTCCAAAATTTATTTGAAATTTTAAGCACTGATGTACTGTGGATGGGACTGCTTCGAACTTCTTCAATCCATCACGAAGAAGCGTATTCTTTCTGTTCGACAAGCAAGCCATGTGCCAATGAATATGTCTAACTTGATCGTCCCAAGTGGAAAAACTTTCTCGCCAATAAAACTGAGGAGAGGTCTGTGGTAAGGCTCCAGTTGAGATAACTTTAGGTTTAAACTGTCAAAACACGAGTAGAACATGATGTCGGCAGAGCTACCATTATCTACCAGAACTCTTGAAATCATCACTTCTTTCATCCTCATTTTGATCACCAATGGGTCATCATGAGGATATAAGACACATGCGAGGTCATTTTTTGAAAAACCAATGACCAACTTCTCTTTGTTTACCTTTCTCGGGCGATCTTCCTCGGCCAGATTTATCCGTTGAATATATGAGCAGGCTTGAGCCTCACAGAGGTAAGCTTTTCTTTCTGCAGTAAGATCTCCTCCTCCTGCATCTCCACCTGTAATAACATTACAATCAAATGACCCAAAACGTATTGAAAATACCTCGCATTCTGGTTGCCTTGGCCTTTTAGGAAGATCGGGGTTGTCTTCTGTATCATCTTCATGGTCTCTTTTCCTGTTCTCCTCTGCTCGACGAGGAGATCTAGACCTTTCTCTTGTTCGGTCATCATTTCTTCTTTCATTTCTATGATCAACATACTTTGACAGTTTTCCTCGTCTAATGAGTGTTTCGATCTCATTCTGGAGAGCTATGTAATTTTTAGTCATATGGCCATGATCTTTGTGAAACTCGTAATATTTTTCCCTATTCCTTCTGTCAGGGTCCGCCTTCATTTTCTTTGGCCATTTTAACTCCTCGTTATTCTTGATTTCTTCCAATACGTGGTTGATACCCATCTTCAAAGGAGTATAATTATCAAATTTTTTCAAGACTTCCCATGACGACCTATTTTTGGGTTGTTTGTCACCACCATTGCCCTCATGCTCTTTCTTCTTAGCTTTGTCGACTTCCACCTTGGTTTCTTTATCCATATTCTTCTTCGCAGCCATAGCCTCCTCGGCATTCATGATTTTGGCCGCCTTTGCCATCAATTCTGACATGATTGTGGGTGGATCTTTGGCCAAAGTGTAATACAACTTATTGGGCAACAGCCCACTCATCAAGGCGGTGATCGCTGTCTTTTCTTCATAATCTATGACTTCGAGTTTCTCGTTATTAAAACGAGTTATGTAGTCTCTAGTACTCTCACCAGCTTTTTGTCTAACGCTTAACAAATGCGCTACTCGTTTTACTGGCTTTGCTCCAAAACATAAATACCCAATGAATAACTCGGCCAGTTGAAAGAAAATTGAAATCTTACCCCGAGGAAGATTGTTGTACCATATCTGAGCAGACCCGGTAAGAGTTCCCGAGAATGCTCTGCATCTCATCTCGTCGGGGACAGCATAGATGTCGGCGGCGGCTTGATATTGCTCTATATGAAGAACAGGATCTGTCTTTCCATCATATTTGGGGGTCACCACAGGTGCTTTGAATTTTGTCGGCGTGGGAAAATCCACAATGGCCTGGACAAAAGGTGTCCCTTGAACGAAAGTCCGTTGTAGGGGATTCTTAGCCTTAGCCATTTCTCCCAATCTATCTTCCAGCCTCTGAATAGAGCCTTTCCACGCATCATTTCCTTCCTCGGGCCTGTTGGTTTGAGCCACTGATCGTGCTGATGTGGCTTCCTGAGATTTATCTTGACGAGCAGCTGGTCGCGATTGCGCTGATCCTTCTCTTAGATCTGATAGTTGTCGAAAACTTCTTGACGTGGCCTTAGGTGGACTTCTATTCCTCCTAGGACCTAATCGACTGAAAGGAGACACCCTACTTAATCTTTCCAGCGCACTAGTTCTCTTTAGAGAGAGAGCGATACGCTGCTCAGTATCTGTGGCCCGTACTGACGAAGTTCGTCCAGGTTGATAAGAGAAATCATCAGATTCCTCATTATGATATGAATCAGTACGCCTGGTTCGTGAAGAAAGTAAATGGGTTTGTCTTTGAACACTTCGCTGTCCTAAATGGGCAGGTGCACCGCCATGAAGGGTTTGTATGAGTTGCCGCATAGTTTCTTACATGGCGGTCTGGCCCTAGACCAGATTTGTCATTATTCCAGCCAGATCTGGAATGTTTGAAGGGGCAGATGGGTTTGGTGGGTTTCCAGCGTTTCGATTGCTGGATTCAGGATTATCAGCCATTGATGATGAATTGTTTTGGGTGAAAAAAGATATTAGCAGTCGTTTCCGACAGACGGCGCCAATCTGTTGATGTAAAAAATTAGATTATATCTAATTATTTAATCACAGATAAATTTAAATAAGACAAAGAATTTTTAAAGTGGTTCTGCCTTATAAGAATGGCCTACGTCCACTGTTTCTGTTATTGCTAAGTGTTTTAGGAATTCTCGATTACAGATTTGATCAAGAAATTCCGGTCTTTTCTCCAATGAGGATGATACAATGTATTTATAGCCTTTAGGCTGTACATGTGAAAGGGTAAGTCATTAATGCCCCTTGAGCGTATACATCTGTATGATAATGATTAACATTCAATGAATAGTCGATCTGTTAGTTATCTTGCAATTAATGCTCTGTTCGAGGTGCAGCTCGGACCGCCTAAGTTGCTCGGCAGTCATAAGTTCCTCGGTGCAATGGAGTTTCTCGGAGGACACCTGTTACTCGGAGCGTCTGAGTTGATCGGGGAATTAGAGTTCCTCGTTGCCAAAGTGATTGCAGAAATATCTGTAGGTGCCACGTAAAATGACACATGTCTTCTTGTGATTAATCCACGTCAGCATATCAATTTTGGTATTAACAACTAGTAAGAATATATCATGAAGCACAACTAGGTATGACAAACATGCGAACACATTCATCAATATGATATAGCAAGAGAAGAATAATGTGCAAGCAACTGAGAATCAACTAGTCTAACATATAGTTCCTCTAAAAGTTATTTCCTAATCCAAATAGGTGTGCAACGACGCATAGGGGTTTTGGGAACCAAGGGAACACTAGATTTCAACTTCCTAAAACTTTTTCGAATATCGAAATAAAAAGGTCTAAGGTGACCTTTCCAACCACAATGTGAACATGTGTAAACGGGTGGAACGACACCTATGGGTTGACATTTTCTAACGTCCTTGGGATTTATTGACCCTCTAAAAAAATAATGGTCTTGGCTTTAACACTCAAAACATTAGAACACGACAAGCCACTACAATTACTACCAACACTCTCGAGTCTGTCAAATTATTTTTCATCTCCAAAAATTTTTACTCAAGCAAAGAATTAAACTCTTCCAATTTTAGGGACTCCATCTCTAAATTTTCAATAACACCTAGAAGGTTATCACGTCCGTTCTTAAAATACGCACACTTATCCTTAAGAGTCTCTTCACGTGCCACAAACTCATCAAGTAAAATATTTTTATCCACATTGGCACAAAGACAAATCCTAGAATTTTTAAGGTCCTCTAATTCTTTTTCTAAAACTAGGACTTTATTATCACTCTTACTTTGGGACAATTTTAAAGCATTAAATCATGGTCCAAAGAAACAAATTTCTCATGATAAAAATATCTTTTGACTTTGAACCGTTTGTAAAAGATCCATAGCAAATTTAAAACAAGAATTTTCTTTTTCCAAAAAATAATTCTTTTAGCAAACGTCAAATTCAAACTATTTAAATCATCAAAATCGTGACTCGTGTCATTAAAGGGGGGCATCCGATTACATAAGTGCTTTATCGGAAAAATTGAGATTTTTTCATAAAACAAATTTAAAAAAAAATCAATATCACACAATTTTTTGCGGAAATAGGAATGCACAATAAATTAGTGCAACCCGCTCTGATACCAATTTGTAAAATATGAGCGCAATACTGATTAAATCGAATTCGTAAGTTTCTAATTAAATACTTATTTAATCGATGACAAATATCAAACCAAAATTATTCAGCCCCGAAACATGCAACTACGTGTGCGTGTGTGTGTGTGTGTGTGTGTGTCAAATCATCACAATTAAAATTGCTAACTCACATACTTTAGGAAAAATCCCTTTCGGGCAAATCCTTTATTTCACTATAATACTTATAAGGATTACAATGAAATCTGTAATGGATTAACCTCTGAAAAATCACATAGGCTTCAACCTAAATCAGTAATGGAATTTCGCAGCAACTCTACACGAACCGCAGTTCAGTCAGTCCAGGAACACCCACGAGTACTCCTTATTGACGCGCAGTCCGTCATCCCAGTACCTCCCTCAAGTGGCATCTAATTAGCAGTAGAGAGCTTCTCTATAAGAGAAATTTTACAAAGTTGTGTTCTTGGGTTCCAAAAAAATTCATATAAAGATTGGGACGCTTTGTGAATTGAAAACAAAAAGGATTAAACCCTAAACGAAGAAGACAAAGTGTTCTGCCGATTTGCAGTGTTTGCAGAAATTAAAACGTCGGGTCTTCTTATCGAAAACAGAGTAGTTTAACATTTTATTTATAAAAAACTTAAGGCGGTGCGTCGCTCGAACGAAACATTGATGTCGCTCGAACGGAGAAGGATATCACTCGAATGACAGCTTCGCGCGAGATCACCTGTCGCTCGAACAACTGTGTATCTCGCTCGAATGAGATTAAATAAAATTAATTTTTTATTTTGCGAGAAAATATTCCGCCTCAAAACTTTAAAAAATACTTTTGATGAAAAACTCCGCTCCAACACTTAAAATATATTTTGTAAAAAATATCCCAACACTCTAAGTGAAATGCTAAGGTACTTAAATACACCTTACCAAAATTAATCTCGCGGAGGCTTGAATGTTGAAGAACTTTGATATTCAGATCCGTCTTGACGCATGATTGATCTTGAATAAGTCTTTGACGGTTGTAGATGTATACGACATACTCACATTTAAACCGGACAATAAAATAATGTCCTTACAAAAATATTTGAATCCCACGGAAATATTTGGACCCCATAAAAACATGTTTGCATAAGAAAAACAATCGTTAAAATGAAGAAGACCTTATTTTTATAAAACATAGTGTCTTTGTGGAAGAAGAGGTTGACGATTGTAGGATACAGTGTTTGATGTGTAGATAGAGAGTCCACTGGGTTCCTTGGAGATTTAATCAAGTAGAAAACGTGTGCATTTTAAAGATTTTTTTTTTACTCTTAGTCCATTTAAACCAGCAAAACAATTAATTCATAAAGTAAACATATATTATTTGGGGCATTTTATCGAATAATACATATACATAATTGGTTCTCTTTATTCAAATAACAAAATAAACTAACACAATAACAACTATCATAAGAGGAAAAGATTACTTAAAATCAAAGTTTCAAACACCCAAATCCTTGATCGAAATCAAAACACGGAGTCCAAATCTCTAATTTAAAAAACCTTTAAACTAAAGCCTAATCCCAAATTTTGGACTGCTCATAAAATATGCAAAATGTAATATTAATAGAATTACAAAAACTTATCTAATAATAAAATCCACCAAAATAAATGTAAAGAACTGTTGCAACAATATTCTTTCTCAAAACATAAGAGCAGTACTTTTTTAAACTTTTTTGAAACATAAGTCATACAGATTACTAATCATACAGAAAAGGAATTTTGCAATACAAACTACAAACCATGTTTTGAGAAATTTTTGCAACCACGTTTCCATTTCATGTATGATTATGCAACAGATGTATGAATAATACATAGATTATCTTTAAACTTAGAGTTCAAAAAAATTAAGTCGAACATAAGCCAAGATGGATATAAAAATAAAAAAGTTGATAAACGAAAAAAATTGAAAATAAATAAAAAATTAAAAGCTAGTAGATTACATACTTTTGAACACGGTGAAATGGGAGCATGACTTTTAACAGATCTTTCGTGGTTTATATAGTTACATTTGAGGAGGTGAAGTGGACACTAAATCGATTGAAAATGTAAAGTCGTAACTATTTCGTTCTTGGCCTTTAGAATGGACAGAGAAAGAGATGGAGTAATGAAATGAGAGAGATAAGGAAGATATATGAATGATTTTTGAAATTGAGAGGAGAGAGAAGCTTTTTTTTTATAGAAGAACAATTTGGGGCTTTGATTTCGATTAAGACTTCATTAAATAAAGTGTCATGTGTCTTTTTCTAATGATTTCGTGCGTCTATTTTATATATATACATAAATTTTCTAATTTTATAAATAAGAAAAAGGTTACTCTAAAAAGTATTCAAAATTAATTGCTGGGTCCATTTCTTTGGAAGCTGTAAGGACACAAATTTCCAATTGAGTCCATGTATTGTTTTGGCTCAATTCCAGACAAAAACATTTATTCATAGGTTAGTGTTTCATTGTAATACTCGCAAGCCTATGAAGTGTGTGTTGAAGACGTAGCGGCAAAGAATATAAAGCTTCATCAAAATGCTGGTTTGCGTGCCTCGTTTCTACGTCATCAACTATGGTTCCATGCTCCCAAGGTATGAATGTAATTATATTTATATAGGAGCTTGGAACAATGTTTATTGGGTGATAGGACTAATAAAATAAGTTTATAAAAGTTTCTGGGCCAAAAATCGAATTTTACACACATTCTGGTCCTTCGTTAGAAATGTCGTTCGAACGAGTTTTTCGTTCGAACCAGGTTTCGTTCGAACGAGTTTTTCGTTCAAACCAGTTTTGCCAACGACCCTAACTGGTCAGTCGTTCGATATGTTATTCGAACGAATGTTCTCGTTCTAACGAGGTATCTAACGAGGTTCTAACGAGCCCAGGCTGGTCGCTCGTTAGAAGTCTCGTTCGAACGAGAATCAAGTTCGTTCGAACGAGATTCCAGCGGGAACAGTTATTTGGCAGTTTTTTTGCAGTTTTTCCCCACTTCTCCACTTGGTTTTCAACCAACTTTTTTCATACATTATTATGTGCGGGAAACACATTTTCCAAGACAACTTTTCCAATTCACTTCCATCTCTAAAGGAGAGTTTGAGAGCAAAATTGCTTAGGGAAAATGTTCATGTTTTGAGTGTCACTTTTTAAAGAAAAATTCATACATACTCTAGTTTACACCCAATAGTTGTTTATTCCAAGTTTCTATATTCATATTCTTTACTTGGAGTTTTGGCACCGATTTTTCTCTACCGAATTAAAAAGGAGACGTTTCGGGTTTGCTTCTACGTCCCATCACAAAGAAGAAGACTTTTGTTGCGGTTTTTACTCAATTGGAGAAAGGCTCCAATCTTGGGTGACGGTGACCATACAAAGCCCTATCGGTGGATTCCGAGACCGCGGTGGAGCTCCGTGGTTGTTCGCTAGGAAGAGGTGTTTACAAGGAGGAGCGACAAGGCTTGAGAGGGTTCGAGTCGAAAATGTAAGTCTTTTGTCTTGTAATTTGTAATTCCGTATCTAGTGGACTTGTGGCTAGGGTCGTCCAAGGTTTTTTCCCGTCTTGGGTTTTTCCTCGTACGCCGCGGCGTAGTGTGACATTGTTTATTTTATCTTGCACAAAATTTAGAACGCATGCTCAGAATTAATTCAAGATAAAATTTGGTTTAATAATCACACTAATTTAAATTGGGTAAAATTGTGTAATTCAAGTCTCTTGCATTAATTTGGTTTGGCCTAACTTGGAAATATGAACAATCATAATTTAGGCAAATTCTAGGACTTGGTTTTAATTGGACTTAACAGGTTTAAGTGATAATTAATAATTTGGTTTGTTTAAGTTAATTATTCACTTTATTTTGTTTATGTTAAAATTGAAATTTTAGCATTGAAGTTGAACCATCATCCGACCGTTTACGCTTCCGCATATTTTTACAAGGAAATTACAAGTTTATTTTAAATTGCAAAGAGGTTTAAAATCCGGGGACCCTCACGTTCCAACAAGTGGTATCAGAGCCAAAAACGATAAATTATTTCGTTAAGATCCTTTAATTTTTGGCTAAAATGGATTTTTCCCCATTTTTAAAATTTCCTATTTTTGATGGTTCTAACTACGCGTATTGGAAAGCGCGAATGAAATCGGCACTTAAATCTATTGATGAACGTGTTTGGATGTCTGTTGTTACCGGGTACTCCCCACCAACTCATCTAATTGAAAATGAACGTGTCCCCAAACCCATCGATAGATGGACCGAAAATGAGTTTAAGCTTGCAAATTTTAATTCCCGTGGTTTAAATGCCTTATTTAGCGTTGTCGCACCAGATGAATTCCGACGTATTATGACGTGTGAAACCGCTAAAGAAGCTTGGAATATTTTACAATTAACTCATGAAGGAACTAGTGTCGTTAAAGCTTCAAAACTCCAAAACCTCACCACTCAATTTGAAACTATCAAAATGGATGAAAAAGAATCTTTTGATAAATTTTATGTTAGACTTTCTGATATTGTTAATTCATCCTTTAACTTGGGAGAGAAAATACCTGACGACCGTGTAGTAAAGAAAATTTTAAGGTCCCTACTCGATAGATTTATTCCAAAGGTGACCGTTTTAAATTCTTTACCCACTTTAGCCTCTACGAAATTAGAAGAGCTTGTAGGTGATTTACAAACCTATGAACTGGATATGTTTCCCTCTAAAAATGAAAAGAAAATCGAAAAGGGCGTTGCTTTAAAAGCCCCAAAAGAGGTTAAACAAGTTGTAGAGAGCGAGAGTGATAATGACTCGAAAGATATGGCTTTGTTTGCTCGTAAATTTAGAAAATTTCTTAAATTTAACAAAGATAAAGTTAAAAATGATTTTAAGAAATTTGATTCTTCTAAACATGATAAAATCGGGAAGTTTTCTAAAGCCGAGAAGATCCCTAAAACTAGTAATGAAAATTTAGATAGGGACGAGTCTAATAAGTGTTTTGGTTGTGAAGGTTATGGCCATAGGGCTTATGAGTGCCCCACTAAACTAAGGAAAGAGGGTAAACGATCCACTGCATATAATGCGACCCTTAGTGATAGTGATAAGGAAGAGAAGCCTGATTCCCCCACTAAGAAAAATTTTATGGCTTTTATGGCTAGACATGTGAGTGATAGTGAGAACTCATCGAATGATGAAATTATAGCACATGCCACTTCCAAGGTCATTGTACATGATTCTCTTATTTTTGATGATAGTGAGAGTGAAGAAGAAAGAGAGAGTGAAAATGAAAAAGAGGTTGATGAGAGTGAACTTCAAAATGCTTTTCATGAATTATATAAAGAATCTATTAAATTGAAAAGAGCTAATTTGAAGTTAGAAGCGAGTTTAAGAGAGAGTGTAAAGGTCATTGATGAAAGTGCCTTAATAGAAGACCTTAGGACACATGAGAGGACTCTTCAAGAGAAGCTTAACTATGTAGAAGGCGAGAGAGATAGCCTTAGGGGTTTAATGGAATCCTTGAAAAAGGAGCTTCTTGCTTTTGAAGAGCAAAATGTTTTACTAGAATCTAAAATTTTAGATTTGGAAAATAAATTAAAACATTCTAGTAATGTCAAATTTGATTTGGAGTGTCGTTCGGAAAAACTAGATAAAATGTTAGGAACGGTCCAAATTAAAAATGACACTTTTGGTTTAGGCTTCAATTCTTGTAATGAATCTAACCCTAAAGTCAAAACCAATGTTTTAGGAGAATCTTCTAGGAATGTATTTAATGATCACTCCTTAGATAAATCTTTTCGACATGTTCTTACTTGTACACATTGTGGTCGAAAAGGTCATCTTAGGCAATTTTGTTTAGATCTTAAACGAATTCCTAGAAAATCCCATAGTAAAGTAACCACGATAGCTAACGTTCCTACACCCCAAGATAGTAATTCTTCATTAATTTGGGTTAGGAAATCCGATTTGGTTGCCTTACAAAATAGGGATTTTGATTCTCATTTACTTTCACATGCTTCCTCCCTTGCTAAATCTAAAGAATAAATGTGTTAGTGTTTGCATACTTTAGCGTTTGTACTTCATGTCATATTCATATGCTAAATGTATGCTTGTTTAGTCATTTTCTAGTCATTGCCTTATTTCATATCACATGCTAGAAATCATGACTTGTTTATCTTTTTGTATTATATTTTGTGTTTGATTTAACTGAAAAAATATAAAAAGATTTTTTTTTATCATTTGTGTTTTTATTTATTTCATTTAAGCTTAATGAAAAATACAAATGATTTTTGTTTAGTCTTTTGAGTATATACCTTTATTTTTGATTAAAAATGTTAAAAACTCAAAAAGATTTTGTTTGGTGTTTTTTTTTTGTTTGACACACTTTATGTGGCATATACTTGTGGTTGAATCCCATCATTTACGCTCCCACGTGGCTAGAACTTTTGGTTTAGATTTTCAATCCTTATTATGTTCTTTATCATATTTTATGGAGTAGTTGGATTTTGTATTGTTTAAATGGATTCTATTTCTATATGCCTCTTTTCACACATGCACGAGCTCTTTTGAAATCTTAATGTCACATGTTATATTTGAGCTTTTTGAGGTGTTCTCCTATCAATCTAGTCATCTACATATCTATGACCTAGGAGGACTAGTGCATGTCAAAATCCGTTGCATGTGAGATTTGTGAGAAAAATGAAAACATGATAAATAAAATGTGCACGGGGAAGGGCTCCGAAAGGATGAATTAAATCCTTTGCGATAGTAAGCCACCGTTTATTGGATCTAAAAGAAATACGTGATCCAAAGGCCTAAAAATAGAATATTTGGCATTAAAAACAAAAAGCAATTGCCAAGGCCTATGTTTGTTTGATATATTCATTCAAAAACAAAAGAATATGTATGCTCATTGAGGGAGAATTGGATGGTATATCAACGGTTTGCATAATGTCCGTTTATACTAGTTGTCTTTAATGTCATGACTCTATTTGGTTTGTAGAATCATCATCATGCTAGGCTTGTATGCATTATGTATGTTTGTTCATTGAGTTCAATCTTTATATTGTCACATGAGGTTATATTTAATTGTGATGAAGTTTGCAATCAAATGAGAACTCCGTGAACGTTTCTTAAAGTGTTTGGGTCTAAATTTAATTGTTGCTAGTTCACACCCCTACACTTCTGTTTCCATATGACACATTATTGCCATACGAGTGTGCAAACTCATTGTATTTTGTGTTATGTGTGTGTTTATATCTATCTATATATGCAACGTACTTATTGGTATATTTATAGTATATATACATATGATATTTGTTTGTCTTTGCCTTGCGTTTATTGCCCATATGCTTTCTATCTTAACACTTTAAGCATCAACATATTTATTAGTTCTTTATCCTTTGTCTATTCCTGAACAAAAAGGGGGAGAATGATGATAGGGGGATAAATGGTATCTAAACCTATTATCATTGTATCTTAGTTTGGGGGAGATTTATCTTAGGGGGAGACGTCTTTCTAAGTAAATGTCATTGTTTTGATAAAGGGGAGAATTATTTTAGGGGGGAGTATTTAATTAATTGCATTTAATATTTTGATATTCCCTATGCATTTGATGAGTTTGCTTAAGTGTGTAGGTATTCTTCTAAAGCGGCATCTTTAAAAGGCAAAGTATTTAATCCTTGGGTTGAGTCAAGATTGGGCGGGTTATGTTTTGAGTCTAGTGAGCTTGACGGTCCTTTAGGATTTTTGTTTTTGGTTTTTGTCCCGGAATAGCCAAAGGGGGAGATTTGTAAGGACACAAATTTCCAATTGAGTCCATGTATTGTTTTGGCTCAATTCCGGACAAAAACATTTATTCATAGGTTAGTGTTTCATTGTAATACTCGCAAGCCTATGAAGTGTGTGTTGAAGACGTAGCGACAAAGAATATAAAGCTTCATCAAAATGCCGGTTTGCGTGCCTCGTTTCTACGTCATCAACTATGGTTCCATGCACCCAAGGTATGAATGTAATTATATTTATATAGGAGCTTGGAACAATATTTATTGGGTGATAGGACTAATAAAATAAGTTTATAAAAGTTTCTGGGCCAAAAATCGAATTTTACACACATTCTGGTCCTTCGTTAGAAACCTGGTTCGAACGAATGATGATAGGGGGAGAAATGGTATCTAAACCTATTATCATTGTATCTTAGTTTGGGGGAGATTTATCGTAGGGGGAGACGTCTTTCTAAGTAAATGTCATTGTTTTGATAAAGGGGAGAATTATTTTAGGGGGGAGTATTTAATTAATTGCATTTAATATTTTGATATTCCCTATGCATTTGATGAGTTTGCTTAAGTGTGCAGGTATTCTTCTAAAGCGGCATCTTTAAAAGGCAAAGTATTTAATCCTTGGGTTGAGTCAAGATTGGGCGGGTTATGTTTTGAGTCTAGTGAGCTTGACGGCCCTTTAGGATTTTTGTTTTTGGTTTTTATCCCGGAATAGCCAAAGGGGGAGATTTGTAAGGACACAAATTTTCAATTGAGTCCATGTATTGTTTTGGCTCAATTCCGGACAAAAACATTTATTCATAGGTTAATGTTTCATTGTAATACTCGCAAGCCTATGAAGTGTGTGTTGAAGACGTAGCGGCAAAGAATATAAAGCTTCATCAAAATGCCGGTTTGCGTGCCTCGTTTCTACGTCATCAACTATGGTTCCATGCTCCCAAGGTATGAATGTAATTATATTTATATAGGAGCTTGGAACAATGTTTATTGGGTGATAGGACTAATAAAATAAGTTTATAAAAGTTTCTGGGCCAAAAATCGAATTTTACACACATTCTGGTCCTTCGTTAGAAATGTCGTTCGAACGAGTTTTTTCGTTCGAACCAAGTTTCGTTCGAACGAGTTTTTCGTTCAAACCAGTTTCGTTCGAACGAGTTTTGCCAACGACCCTAACTGGTCAGTCGTTCGATATGTTATTCGAACGAATGTTCTCGTTCTAACGAGGTATCTAACGAGGTTCTAACGAGCCCAGGTTGGTCGCTCGTTAGAAGTCTCGTTCGAACGAGAATCAAGTTCGTTCGAACGAGATTCCAGCGGAAACAGTTATTTGGCAGTTTTTTTGCAGTTTTTCCCCACTTCTCCACTTGGTTTTCAACCAACTTTTTTCATACATTATTATGTGCGGGAAACACATTTTCCAAGACAACTTTTCCAATTCACTTCCATCTCTAAAGGAGAGTTTGAGAGCAAAATTGCTTAGGGAAAATGTTCATGTTTTGAGTGTCACTTTTTAAAGAAAAATTCATACACACTCTAGTTTACACCCAATAGTTGTTTATTCCAAGTTTCTATATTCATATTCTTTACTTGGAGTTTTGGCACCGGTTTTTCTCTACCGAATTAAAAAGGAGACGTTTCGGGTTTGCTTCTACATCCCATCACAAAGAAGAAGACTTTTGTTGCGGTTTTTACTCAATTGGAGAAAGGCTCCAATCTTGGGTGACGGTGACCATACAAAGCCCTATCGGTGGATTCCGAGACCGCGGTGGAGCTCCGTGGTTGTTCGCTAGGAAGAGGTGTTTACAAGGAGGAGCGACAAGGCTTGAGAGGGTTCGAGTCGAGGATGTAAGTCTTTTGTCTTGTAATTTGTAATTCCGTATCTAGTGGACTTGTGGCTAGGGCCGTCCGAGATTTTTTTCCGTCTTGGGTTTTTCCACGTACATCGCGGCGTAGTGTGACATTGTTTATTTTATCTTGCACAAAATTTAGAACGCATCCTCAGAATTAATTCAAGATAAAATTTGGTTTAATAATCACACTAATTTAAATTGGGTAAAATTGTGTAATTCAAGTCTCTTGCATTAATTTGGTTTGGCCTAACTTGAAAATATGAACAATCATAATTTAGGCAAATTCTAGGACTTGGTTTTAATTGGACTTAACAGGTTTAAGTGATAATTAATAATTTGATTTGTTTAAGTTAATTATTCACTTTATTTTGTTTATGTTAAAATTGAAATTTTAGCATTGAAGTTGAACCATCATCCGTTTACGCTTCCGCATATTTTTACAAGGAAATTACAAGTTTATTTTAAATTGCAAAGAGGTTTAAAATCCGGGGACCCTCACGTTCCAACAGAAGCAATGCTGGATTAAAATACCAACAAAACGTCAAAGATTCACATTCTTGCACATGAAGGTGGGGGTCAGGATAACATTGAAATCACTACAAAATAGACACTTCAGAATATACTCAAAATCAATGATAATTGAAGGGGATAAAATATCTAAAATATCGGGTTTTAATGTTTTAACATACCCACGTTGAAATAAATGAATGTATGGGTCTTCTTCTTCTTCTTCTTCTTCAAGTTAGATTCTTTAGCAGATAAACTGAATTGTACATGAAAAAATCAGTTGCAAATGGAAGTTCCAAAGGGAGTATTTACTCACATCTTTTACTTTGTCTTCTTCCTACCTGTTTTTATCTTTCTCTTTGTTGTGGGTATCATCAAAGGTACTCTCTCTCTCTCTCTCTTTCTCTCTCTCTCTCTCTCTCTCTATATATATATATATATATATATATATAGAAACGCTCATGTAAGAACTCTTTATGGTGCAGATTTCGATACATATTATTTTTTTTTAAAAATTTCATGAATATGAAATCGTGGACATCATATCTATCAAGTTTCATCAAAAGTGGGTGAGGAGTGAGGTTTCTCACTCACTTTTGATGAAACTTAATGGATATTGATTATTTTATTTTTATTGAATTTGTCGAATTTTTTGACCATGTAGATTACATCCATGAAGTTTCATAAAAAAATTCATTTTTTTACTATTTTAAAAAAATGGTATATACTGTACCATAATAAGTCCTTACTGGAGGGTCTCTCTCTCTCTCTCTCTATCTCTCTCTCTCTCTCTCTCTATATATATATATATATATATTTTTTTTTTTGTATTGTGTAGTTTGGGTAACTGGGTTTGTATAATTGAACATATGTGAGTTTTTTTTTTCTTTTATTGAGTTATATATTGATGTGATCTCTATGCAGGTGGAATATTCAGTCCCTTTGTGTTTCTGGTAATTGCCTTCGGGGACACTGGGGTGGTTATTGGTTTAGTGCCACTTCATCTTGTTTGGAGTATCTACTGTATTATTAGGTACAGATTTTCATTTGATTTTGTAAATAAATAGAACAAGTGTTGATCTTGTCTATTGATAGAGTGTATCCAATCTATATATAGTGAAAAAAGATAAGACTTTTAATTTGGGATGGAGGGAGTATTAATTTTTCTGTTTATGTGAGGATAGAGAAAAGGAAGGGTTGATTACTCAACTGTATTTGTATCTTCTTTTGTTGACTTAGAACTGTTTTGTTTATTATTGCCACAGAACAAAGAAATTTGGTCCATTTTTGAAATGCCTGCTGATTTTACTAGTTCCACTACCGATAGTATTGTGGGTGATTGTTGGGGTTGTTGGAAGTGCAATTATGGGGGTTGGGTATGGCTTTGTTTGGCCAGTAATGGATACTTTTAGGGCAATTAGCAAGAAAGATGTCCCAGTTCACATGAGGTTGATTAAATGCTTCACGGTAATGTTTTATCTTTCTTCTTCCTCGTTGTAGTTTTATTAACTTAAATTTGAGTAAAAAATTAATGCGGACCAGTTCCGATTTCCGACTTTGTAGGATGGAACTTGGAGCAATGTTTGGGGAGCATGCACTATTGTACGCGACTTTGCAGATTTTTCCTTTCATTCATACTTCTCTGTTATGGATGGACTGCTCGAGACGAAGGGGGAGGAGCCCGTTGAGATCAAGTAATTAGTCTTTATTTTATAATTCTTGTAATTTTGTTTTGATCGTGTTGCCAGTTTGGTTGTGTTCCCTTTGTTAGTAGACCAAGTGCGTGTGATTGTTGAACATCAATTTATTACTTCCATCCATATCATCATTTATAGAGGGTCTTTGTCTACTAGGTCCCCGGAGTAACAAGCTAATAAAGTGCAATTTAGATAATTTAAAAGATGCGGTCCAAATAGTTTTACCTTAGGTATCTGAATTTTGGTAATATGTATGTGATTTTAGTAAGATGTCTGTGATTTCAGCAAGGTACCAGTGGTTTCAACATGGTGTCTATGAATTTTAATAAGGTATCTGTGATTTCAATTTTGACTGCATCCAAAATGCTCCTCTTCATCGATGACTTTTTATGTGACATAAAACTAAGTGGACTTCATAGAACTAACAATGCTTACAAGGGACATCTGGATTGTTCTTTAATTCCTTCCTCAATTACACTTGACATTCAAATTTACAAACATGATATAGACTGCGTTACAGATTCTATGCCTCCCGTTGTTAAGTAATCGTTGAACAAGATCGATTCTGAAAATGCATGTCAAAATGATTATGGTGGCCTATATCTTTAAAAAATAATGCTCATTTAATCGATGTAAGTAACTGGAGTATTAATGTGCGGATATTCAAAAGGCCGATGCAACTGATCAACCCATATACTAACCTTATTATCATGTTGTAATTTTTTTAATGGGAATATAATGGAATAAAGGAAAAATGATTATAAAGTAAGCAAAGAATAATCATCATATTATAATGTTTGTTTTAAAGGCAACTCAATATGTATCTTTTGTACTGGGTTTTGTACCCTCCAACTTTACCTTTCAAATCTAGCATATTTTCACCAATGCTCTAACTTGTTTGAATTAGTTCAATTATTCTTTTGTAGAGTCACCCAGATACCTGGATGCATTTTGGCAGCAGTTATAGGCATTCTGGTTGATGTGCCTGTTATTTCCTTAATAGTTCTGTATAAAGCTCCTATACTTCTTATTAAAGGATGGCACCGGTTGATACAAGATCTTATAGGGAGGGAGGGACCGTTTCTGGAAACTGTCTGCGTTCCCTTTGCCGGCCTTTGGATTATGTTGTGGCCATTCCTAGTTATTTTGGCAACTCTGGTTGGAATTATGTCAAGCTTCCTTTTTGGATGTTATGCTGCTGTTGTTTCTTACCAGGTATAATTTTGATTTTCACATTGTTTCCCCTTTAGATATGTTGGAATGAGAATACAACAAATGCCTTGCCGGGGACAACGATGTTGAATGAACCGTTAAAGATTAAAACTTTGCCCTCCTTAACACCAATTTGTTTTAGGTGAGATGGCGGTTTGAGATCCGATAAGTGGTATCAGAGCCATGGTCATGGGTTGGACTCTTGTCCGTGTCATTTGTTGGGCGATTGTGTTGGAATGACAGTACACTAAATGCTTTGTCCTGGGATAACGATGTTGAGTAAAGCCGTAAAAGATTAAATTTTGCCCTCTTTAACACCTATTTGTTTTAGGTGAGATTGAGGCTTGAGATACGACAAGAAAAAATTACTCCCGTCTTATGTGAATTAAAAATAAAAGGACCGAATAATAGTATCTTTCATTTGTGTTATTTTATTTTCTTATCGTTTTTTAATTTGTAGTAGTTAGTTTTGGGGAATCCAAGACCTTCAATAAGTGTTGGCATGAACAATGTGGTCGATATGGTGAGATCGCCCATAACTTCACTAATACTATAAGTTCCCCCAATCAGTTAGAATTTTAGGAGAATATTCCCCAAACAAACCACTATAAATGTACCTGTTCACTTGTGGGGCAAATTATTTTATACTTTTTGTGAGAGTTTATTCATAATTATTATTAATTTTTTTTGGCGCCATTGACTTGTCATTTCAATTGGTATCTAAATCATTTTGTGTGGGTGTGTAAAATACCCCGAATCGTCACAACTTAATGGGTTGATGGAAGGCTATCAGCTTGGACCCGATGCCGCTGCCAAAATCGAGGCCTCCATGGAAGCCTTGATTGAGCAAGCGAGGTCCTCACCCCTGGCCTCCTTGTGTCTTCCTTTATGGCACCACCCTCTTCCAAACCCCATTGTGACCACAAGAAACGAGGGATGAAGATCCCTTGGGCATGACCCCTTCGTAGACCTACGACTACAATTAAGAAGAAAAAGAGAGAGGGAATGAAACCCTCCAAGTCAGTGCCCCCATGGTTTCGACTAGGGCTACAAACGATCGAGTTGCTCATGAACACCTCGAGGTTAGTTCGTTTGTTAAGAAAACGAACCGAGATCGATCACGATTTTGAGCTTATTTAAAAAATTTCAAATGTTAGGCTCGGCCTGAGCTCGTCTTTTAAGGCATAAACGAGCTTGATTAGACCTAAAACTCGAGTTCGGCTCTTTCATTTAGTAAATGAACCAAGTTCATACACAAGCTTAACTAAGCTCGGCTAGGTTCGTTTGCAGCCTTAGCTCCGATGAATAGAGATAGAGAGGAGGAAAACGAAGAGATCGAGCACAAGGGAAGCTTGATAAAAAAACACGTACACCGATTTGACTCCAGTAGGCCTTGTCTCGACGAGCTCCAACGAAGGCAAACATGGTAGAGATAGCTATTGGGAGTTCAACCAATGGTTGTGCATTCCAAAAGTTATTTTTTACCCATGGGTCTTTGAATTTTGTCGAGATCGAGAGACATGAATAAGAAGAGCCTGTCGGTGATCGAGGGCTGAGGTATAACAAGATCAACGACAGAGAGCCTGCGATCACACACGACACAGGTGCTGCGGGGATTTGGCTAAACTTCCCGTTGCATGAGAGCCTAAGAGCTATGTTTATGTGTTTTGCAGTCCCTAAGATTGTAATGGGCAAAACGCAACACTATTTGATCCTACGGCGGTTGGATAAGTAGGCCGGAACCTTTTCAACCGTGATTGTTTTGGCTTTGTTATGTTGGGTTATAACACTTGAGGAAAGGAACTTTAAATCTTTTTGTTGGAGTGGAATCGGTTTTAGTTGGTTTCACGTGGAGAAAAGAGCCCAACCTAAATAGAATAATAATCCATTTGTTCCGAAAAAATCATGGTGCTAAATTTTTTTCATCTTGTTCGGGCAACCTGGGTGTAATATCCCGTATTTTTATGATATTTATTTATGGGATTAATTGAATTAAATGTGTATTAATTGAAAATTAATCCGGATTAAAATACTAACGAGATGCGAGTTGGTATTTGATTATAATGTGTATATATGACTATATATGAATATTGAACTATGAAACTTGTCGTGAGATTGAAATACGGCAATTTGGAAATTTTGTTGAGACGCATGTGATAGTCGCGTCAGGAATATAATTATTTTAATTATAAAGTGAATTTTATTTCTATTAACCGTATGGTCGTTTTGAGTGTCCAACGCGTCCGGAAGGGTCGAAATAGTCAGAAAACACTAGCCGGGGGTTTAGTTTGGGTCCCGGGGCATTTTTAGGCCATACCGGCAACGTATAAGGGTAGTTTGGTAATTTTGGATTTTTGGGAATTAAAACCCACGAAAATTAGGAATTAATATCTGATTTGGCAATTACCCACTAAACCCACTAATAACCTAATGGGCTACGGAGGTTATTGAAATTAGTCCAAAAGAGTTCCTAAGGCAAACCCTAGCCACCATTGTCACTTTGGAGAAGAAGGCTTGTAGAGAGAGAAGAGAGGAGAATTCTGCAGAGAGAGAGAATCATTCATCAGATCGACATCAAAATCAGAGATACACATAAGGCAAGTGGTTTAATTTCGTTTATTACAAAGAATGTTTCTTCCATGCGTAGGAAATTGACAAAATTTGTATTGTTCTTGGGAGTTTGATAAAAACCCATTAATTGGAATTAGAACTTTATATTTTGATGAAAGGATTGCATGTAGAATTGTGTTAGGAGGATTATTCTGATGGAAATACACCTTGTTCATAACAAAAACGGATTTAATTATGCCCATTGGTGACTGTAAAATTTTAGGGTTCATGTTCATATGATTTGGGGATAAATGAAGGGATTTGATGATTCAATGATGTTTAGGAAGAATTGGCCCTATATAAACGATGATATATGACCTAAGTATGTTTAGGAATGATTAGAACCCATGAACGATTGTTGGATTGAGGTTTAGATGAGATTAGAGGTGAAGAAAAGTTGGAAAAACGAAAATAGGAAATCTAGGCTCGAAACTGGCCTCTCGTTAGAAGACCTGCCCAGGTCGTTCGAACGAGCTCGTTCGAACGAGTTGACCTTTGACTTCTAACGAGGGTGATGTTCGTTCGATGACTTCGTTCGAACGAGATCTCGTTAGAAAGCCCACTTCGTTCGAACGAACTCTCGTTCGAACAGCCTCGTTCGAACGAGACTTCTAACGAGCTGACAGTTTGGGCTTTTTAGCCTGTTTTAATCCCGAGTGTCCCGTAACCTTGTTTATATGTAGAGATAACACTTCCTTGTGGATTAATTGATATATTTGGGATATTTGGGATATAATGAGGAGTAAAAGCTAGAAGTGTAGTTTGAACCTAGGGAAATTATGAATTAGGACGTGAGTGTCTATTACGATGCGAGAACTATTGACAGCCTATATAATTATATTAACCGGGAACATATAAATTGTGTAACATTATATGTCGGTACGAGAATGAGAAGTGTACCACAAATAAATTATGGTGATTACTAAGATGTGTGCATACTTAGTATATGTGTATGATTTTATGTGTATGACATACCTACCATACTTGCTATCACGGGAGGTTTACGTTCGTTTAGGGCCCTCTAATCCTTGTGTTGCCCGGATTTAGACTGGTACCTCGAGAACATAGGTCAGAGAAGGACTTATTGGGATGTTAATAAGTCTGCTGATCGTGGGAGCGCAGGTATGTGCGTGACCCATGTGATGTGACTGTGTTCGCCTCCATTGTTTGTGATTGTTGTTATCTGAGAACGATTCCTGAGAGATTCGGAATGCGTGATCCTTATGTACGTGATGTACCGGGATGGATAGCAGAGTATCTGTGCACCGCAGCTTAGTATCGGGGTGCTTGTATTGTATATTTATGACGTGAATAATATACACTTAATTAATGGGAACTTTCATGTTGGTATTGTGAATATAATTATGGTAATGTTTTGAGAAAACATAACGGGTTAACCGATAGTGAATTGTATTACTAATTGAGAATCTGAGTTTAAGTAAAGCCCTCTATTTAATTGATAACGCTAGAATGTAATATGGGAATCGAGTAGTAAGGGGTAGAACTTATTACGGTTTGGTTAGATATGTATGTCATTTAGATGGGTACGGTACGTTAGGAGTGCACATGTAGTCGAGAGGTGAGAATTTCATGTGAGTGCACGTCCTAACATGTATTTTGCATTTAATGTTTTAATGTTATTAAAACACTTGCTGTTTTTAAAATGATTTCCACTTTCGGGCTCTGACCCATTTGCTTTCAAATCTATTTTTGTAAAAATCATTTTAGGTGCCCAGCCACAAGGACACCATGCTTAGGATCCTCATTCTGGTGACGAGCTGTAGCTGTTTGTGGAAGTTACAGGACTTTGCTTGTAGACGCTTCATCTATCTTGACTCTATATTCAGCATTTATCAGTTGTAGGGCATGTCGCCCATTTCTTTTAGAGACATTTCATTTATTTCAGTTATTCAGACTTCTGGCATGTAATTAATTCAGGATTCAGACTTGTCTTATTATTTTCAGTTGTGGGATTGTTGTGAGGAGTTTTCCTCTGGACTTATTATTATTTCGTTGGTTATCCTATTGCTTCGTTATGGTGAATGGTTGTTATTCTTTCATTATTCTTTTACTACATGTTAACCAGACTTAAATTAAAATTTGGCAACTTACTTTTTAAATACTAGGTGGTTAGTAACTATAAAAATATTTTCGACAGTGATGCTATTAACTGGACCAACTTGGCATTTTGTATTAATTTAATAAAGGAGTAGCTACCCGGTATTTAATTAGTCGGGGTGTCACAGGTGGTATCAGAGCATCGGGTTCTAGTGTCCTTTAGGATCTGTACGGCTTATTATGTTTCCGCTGAGCTTTCTTTGATGTAGAGCCCAATATTTTAGGACTGTTGTATTCTCTTGTATACGCTACGTTCTTCAGCTATTTTGAGTTTATAACTGCGAACTTATAGACTTTATTCTTGTTTCAGAATGCCTCCACGACGTGCACAACGTGTTCCCAGGAATGCAACGCCAGAACCACAACCCGCACCAGTTCAGGGCACGATGAATGCCGTCGAGGTTGCAGCCATTGTGGCCCAGGCGGTAAATGCCGCACTAGCCGTAGTTCAGCAAGTACCACCTCAGGCGCCAGTAGCCGCGCCAGTTCAGGCACATGCATTCCCGTCTGCTTGGGAACGTGTTCGAGATGCTTTCCAGAAAGCACACCCACCGGAGTTCGCAGGTAGCTCCGATGTTGTGGTTTCGAGTCAGTGGAGGAAGGACATTCAGCGGCACTTGAGGATGTATGAGTGCACCGATGTCCAGAAGCAGATACTAGCTACCTTTAAGCTAGTGGGGTCTGCACTGCAGTGGTGGGAGTCTATTACCACCGTGGAGGAGAGAGATACTCTCACGATCCAGGAGTTTTGGGTGCGGTTCGACCGCAAATATTTCCCGTCAGCTGTTCACACAGAGATGAGGAGGAAGTTGATGAGCCTCAAGCAGGAGGGTAAGACTGTGGCCGAGTATGACGCCGAATTCACTGATCTTCTTAACATTGTTCCGGATGAGATACCGACAGAGGAGAAGAAGATACAGAAATTTACAGACGGGTTGACTTGGAGGATCCCTTCAGCATTTGTTGGGGAACCTGTCGTTGGCCACTTACTCTGATGTGGTTAACGCTGCACTGCTCCATTGCCAGGATCACCGCTTTCACATGGCTGAGGGCAAGAGATCGGGAGAGTCCAGCCATCAGGGCAGGACTGGGGGAAATGGTGCCAGTGGGGCACAATCTGTTCAGGGGCAGAGACAGGGTGACCAGGGTTCCCAGCAGGGGGATCACAAGTAGGCCTGTAAATTGAGCGCCCGAGGCCCGAAGCCCGCCTGTTCGGCCCGCTATTTTCGGGCCGAGCTTTATTTGAGTTTGAGCCGAGCCGAGCCTGAGCCAAAATTCC
Source organism: Sambucus nigra (assembly GCA_949130495.1). Taxonomy (NCBI): domain Eukaryota; kingdom Viridiplantae; phylum Streptophyta; class Magnoliopsida; order Dipsacales; family Adoxaceae; genus Sambucus; species Sambucus nigra. Next base: position 179,355,729 of record OX422219.1, read on the forward strand.
AAGCCCGAATGAATTTCGGGCCGAGCTTGAGCCGAACTCCACCAAGCCCGAATTGGGCCCGAAGCTCGAACTTCATATTAATAAATAAATAAATAAATAATTTATATAATATAACATATTTATGTTAATATTGTTCAATTAGGTTTCGTCCTTTTATTTCATTTATTATTTTTTCTAAAAAAAATTCATTTGTCATAATACATTAGATTACATGTGATTTTCAATTTTGTGATTTTATTGTTAATCTCATTATGGGTATTTGATTTAATAATTGATCAAGTCACAATAGGCCTTTGTAAGTGATCAAATTATGCTAAATGTCTGAAATTTAATAGGTATTTGTAGCTTTTCACTCTTATTTCCCTTGTTTTAATTTAGTACATTTCATAATTATATATTTTATTTCATGAAATATCAATTAGATTTTAATGTATAGTTTTGTCCATGATGGAAATACAAGAAAAAAAAATTAATTCAAACTTTTTTAATAAAAAAAAATGAAATCGGGCCTGCTCGAAATCGGGCCCGAAGCCCGTAATATTTATGAGCCGAGTTCGGGCCTAGGTGGGAAAAAATAATTCGGGCCGAGCTCGGGCTTGAGCATGGGTATGTGAGTTCGGGCCGAGCCTGAGCAGCGCCAAGCCCGGCTCACCCAGCCCGATTTACAGCCCTAATCACAAGAGGTTCAGGTCGGAAAATTTCAGGCACGGACAGGGAGGTTTCCCGCAGGGCCATCAGGGTCCGAACGGCCATCAGAACCAGCAGGGTTAGAATGGTCAACAGCAGTTTCAGCAGGGCCAGTGGAGGAACGGTAACGGCCACCAGGGCCGGGGGCACCAGGGACAGAGAGGGTGGAACTTCCCGGGGAAGTGTTTCGTTTGTGGCAAGACTGGCCATAAACGCTAGGACTGTCCTGATAGGGGCAGGGCCCCGCAGCAGCAGCAGGGTGCTCGACATGAGCCACATAGGCCACTTTTTCCACCTGCCCTCCCAGCTCCAGCCCAGGTGCCAGCACTACCAGCCATTCCAGCAGTTCCAGTGCAACAGGGGCAGTTACAGTATGGACGTGTCTATAACGTCCACCAGGCAGCAGCTCCACAGGCACCACCCGCGATTGAGGGTATGTTTCCTATCCATGGTACTATGGGTCGGGTTTTGTTTGATACAGGGGCAATGCATTGTTTTATAGCTACACATTTTGCGAAAGCCTTAGGGTTGTTAGCCACAGCAGAGAGCACAGTGACGTGTGTAGACTCACCATTGGGGAGTGGGCCACTTATTTTCTTTATATGCCGGGGAGTGGGGGTAGAGATTGGTAGTTTGGTATTACGTGCAGACATGTTGGTATTAGATATGCATGTGCACGATGTGATTATCGGTATGGATTGGCTCGCAGACTATAGAGCCATAATTGATTGCTTCGGTGGGAGCATTGTTTTTGCCATTCCGGGGCAAGAGATGTTTGTAGTGGCGATGCCTCGCCCAGAGGGAGGCTCGACCGCTCATTTGTATTACATAGAGGAGGATACCTCTAAGGAGGTTGTGATTCCTTTAGATTCGATCCCAGTTGTCGGGGAGTATTCCGATGTGTTTCAGGAAATACCAGACCTACCCCCCAGTCGAGAGATAGACTTTGTCATAGACTTATTACCAGATACGAGACCTATAGCACGCGCACCATACCGTATGGCTCCAGCAGAGATGCGAGAGCTACGAGATCAGATTGAGCAGTTGTTGGGTCAGGGGTTTATACGGAGGAGTACTTCGCCGTGGGGTGCCCCTGTGTTGTTCGTGAAGAAGAGAGATGGTTCACTGAGATTGTGTGTGGACTACCGAGAGTTGAACAAGGTCACGATACGGAATAAGTATCCGTTGCCTCGAATCGATGACTTATTCGACCAATTGAGAGGAGCTTCTTTTTTCTCGAAGATTGATTTGCGATCGGGATACCATCAGTTGCGTATCAGGGAGGAGGACGTCTCAAAGACTGCGTTCTTAACGAGATATGGTTCTTACGAGTTTCGGGTTATGCCTTTTGGTTTGACCAATGCTCCAGCCGTGTTTATGGACTTGATGAATAGGGTGTTCAGAGATTTCCTAGATCAGTTCGTCATTGTTTTCATTGATGATATTCTGGTTTACTCCCAGACAGAGGAGGAGCACGCCGAGCATTTGAGACAAGTTTTGCAGACGCTACGTCAGAACGAGCTGTATGCAAAGTATGAGAAGTGCGGGTTTTGGCTGAAGGAGGTCCAGTTTTTGGGACACATTATTTCCGACCGGGGATATCTGTTGATCCGGGGAAGGTATCCGCGGTGAGGGAATGGGGACAGCCCACGACACCGACAGAGATCCGTAGTTTCTTGGGCCTAGCAGGATACTACAGGAGGTTCATTCGGGGATTTTCGAAGATAGCGGGTCCTTTGACACATCTGACTCGTAAAGGTGTGCCGTTCATCTGGAGTGATGCCTGTCAGTTGGCATTCGATGAGTTGAAGGACAAGTTGACCTCAGCACCTGTGTTAGCATTGCCGAGACCGGGAGTTGAGTATCTAGTCTACACCGATGCGTCCTTGCAAGGACTTGGAGGTGTGTTACAGCAGGAGAGTCAGGCCATAGCTTATGCTTCCCGTAAGCTTAAGCCTCATGAGAAGAATTACCCCACCCATGACTTGGAGTTGGCGGCAGTTGTATTTGCCCTTCGGATATGGAGACATTATCTTTTGGGGGAGAAATTTCGATTGTTCAAGGACCACAAGTCCCTACAGTACCTATTCACGCAAAAAGAGTTGAATATGCGGCAGCGAAGGTGGCTTGAGTTTGTGAAGGACTATCAGTTTGATATCCAGTATCACCCGGGGAAGGCTAACGTGGTAGCAGACGCGTTGAGCCGTAGGCCAGTAGATGAGGTGGCAGGGGTGTGGAAGGCCAAGTGGAAGGAGTTGGGACACCAGGATGCAGTGGCCGATCATTCATGTCTGTGATGACTGTTACGCCGCAGATTGTCACGAAGGTGGTAAAGGCCCAGGCAAATGACTCGTTCTGTCAGGAGCAGATAGTTCGATTACTAGCAGAAGGAGCCGAATCCTACACCGTTAGCTCAGACGGAGGATTACGCTTCAATGGGAGATTGGTAGTTCCGGAAGGGGAGGAATTGCGGCACGAGGTGATGGCAGAGTCGCACGGCTCACGGTTCGCGGTACATCCCGGTGGGGACAAAATGTACCAAGACATGAGACGACAGTATTGGTGGAGCGGCATGAAGAGAGATATTGCTGTGTTTGTTTCTAAATGCGCCACTTGTCAGCTAGTAAAAGTGGATCATCAGAGACCGGCAGGACTTCTACAGCCATTGGAGGTCCCGATGTGGATGTGGGAGAGCATCTCCATGGACTTTATCACGGGGTTGCCTACGTCACAGAGAGGTCATGACTCCATTTGGGTAATTGTGGACAGGTTGACCAAAGTCGCTCATTTTCTACCCGTAAGGACAGACTACACTACGGGACAGTATGCCCAGCTCTTTATTGCAGAAATAGTGAGACTTCACGGTGTGCCCCTAAATATCGTGTCTGACCGAGACAAGATATTTGTTTCACGGTTTTGGGAAAGTTTTCAGGAGGCCATGGGCATGGAATTGCGGTCGAGTACGGCGTATCACCCGCAGACCGATGGGCAGACCGAGCGTACAAACCAGATGTTGGAGGACATGTTGCGTATGTGCATAATTGATTTCGAACGTGGATGGGAGCAGTATCTTCCACTGGTGGAGTTTGCTTACAACAACTCCTACCAGTTCACTATTGGCATGGCTCGATTTGAGGCGTTGTACGGTAGACCTTGTCGTTCCCCAGCATGTTGGTTGGAGGTGGGGGACAACAAACTACTTGGGCCGGAAGTGATTCAGGATACTTCGGCGAGGAGAGAATTGATTCGGAGTCGCATTCGGGTAGCTCAGGATCGGCAGAAGAGCTATGCTGATGTGAAGAGGTTCTTCAGGGAGTTCCAAGTGGGGGACCAGGTTTTGCTCAGAGTATCCCCTATGAAGGGGATTATGCGTTTCGGGAAGAAAGGGAAGTTGGCACCGAGATATGTGGGACCATTTCCTATTATTGAGCGGATTGGACCGGTTGCGTATAGGCTTGGATTACCGGAGCATTTACATCGGATTCACGATGTGTTTCATATTTCCTCGCTAAGGAAATATCTTAGAGACGATTTGGCTCATTCTCACATTGCTTTGGAGGACATCGATCTCCAGCCTGATAGCTCCTACGAGGAGGGACCGATTGCTATTTTGGACCGAAGTGAGCGGAAACTGCGGTCAAAGATAGTTCCGTTAGTGCATGTTCAGTGGCGACATCATAATGTCGAGGAGTCCACATGGGAGCGCGAGGATGAGATGCGCGAACGTTATCCAGAGTTGTTCTTACCAGGTACCTTCTAGTTCCGAATTTCGGGACGAAATTCTGTTATTAGGGGGGAAGTATGTAATACCCCGTATTTTTGTGATATTTATTTATGGGATTAATTGAATTAAATGTGTATTAATTGGAAATTAATCCGGATTAAAATACTAACGAGATGCGAGTTGGTATTTGATTATAATGTGTATATATGACTATATATGAATATTGAACTATGGAACTTGTCGTGAGATTGAAATACGGCAATTTGGAAATTTTGTTGAGACGCATGTGATAGTCGCGTCAGGAATATAATTATTTTAATTATAAAGTGAATTTTATTTCTATTAACCGTATGGTCGTTTTGAGTGTCCAACGCGTCCGGAAGGGTCGAAATAGTCAGAAAACACTAGCCGGGGGTTTAGTTTGGGTCCCGGGGCATTTTTAGGCCATACCGGCAACGTATAAGGGTAGTTTGGTAATTTTGGATTTTTGGGAATTAAAACCCACGAAAATTAGGAATTAATATCTGATTTGGCAATTACCCACTAAACCCACTAATAACCTAATGGGCTACGGAGGTTATTGAAATTAGTCCAAAAGAGTTCCTAAGGCAAACCCTAGCCACCATTGTCACTTTGGAGAAGAAGGCTTGTAGAGAGAGAAGAGAGGAGAATTCTGCAGAGAGAGAGAATCATTCATCAGATCGACATCAAAATCAGAGATACACATAAGGCAAGTGGTTTAATTTCGTTTATTACAAAGAATGTTTCTTCCATGCGTAGGAAATTGACAAAATTTGTATTGTTCTTGGAAGTTTGATAAAAACCCATTAATTGGAATTAGAACTTTATATTTTGATGAAAGGATTGCATGTAGAATTGTGTTAGGAGGATTATTCTGATGGAAATACACCTTGTTCATAACAAAACGGATTTAATTATGCCCATTGGTGACTGTAAAATTTTAGGGTTCATGTTCATATGATTTGGGGATAAATGAAGGGATTTGATGATTCAATGATGTTTAGGAAGAATTGGCCCTATATAAACGATGATATATGACCTAAGTATGTTTAGGAATGATTAGAACCCATGAACGATTGTTGGATTGAGGTTTAGATGAGATTAGAGGTGAAGAAAAGTTGGAAAAACGAAAATAGGAAATCTGGGCTCGAAACTGGCCTCTCGTTAGAAGACCTGCCCAGGTCGTTCGAACGAGCTTCTAACGAGTTGACCTTTGACTTCTAACGAGGGTGATGTTCGTTCGATGACTTCGTTCGAACGAGATCTCGTTAGAAAGCCCACTTCGTTCGAACGAACTCTCGTTCGAACAGCCTCGTTCGAACGAGACTTCTAACGAGCTGACAGTTTGGGCTTTTTAGCCTGTTTTAATCCCGAGTGTCCCGTAACCTTGTTTATATGTAGAGATAACACTTCCTTGTGGATTAATTGATATATTTGGGATATAATGAGGAGTAAAACCTAGAAGTGTAGTTTGAACCTAGGGAAATTATGAATTAGGACGTGAGTGTCTATTACGATGCGAGAACTATTGACAGCCTATATAATTATATTAACCGGGAACATATAAATTGTGTAGCATTATATGTCGGTACGAGAATGAGAAGTGTACCACAAATAAATTATGGTGATTACTAAGATGTGTGCATACTTAGTATATGTATATGATTTTATGTGTATGACATACCTACCATACTTGCTATCACGGGAGGTTTACGTTCGCTTAGGGCCCTCTAATCCTTGTGTTGCCCGGATTTAGACTGGTACCTCGAGAACATAGGTCAGAGAAGGACTTATTGGGATGTTAATAAGTCTGCTGATCGTGGGAGCGCAGGTATGTGCGTGACCCATGTGATGTGACTGTGTTCGCCTCCATTGTTTGTGATTGTTGTTATCTGAGAACGATTCCTGAGAGATTCGGAATGCGTGATCCTTATGTACGTGATGTACCGGGATGGATAGCAGAGTATCTGTGCACCGCAGCTTAGTATCGGGGTGCTTGTATTGTATATTTATGACGTGAATAATATACACTTAATTAATGGGAACTTTCATGTTGGTATTGTGAATATAATTATGGTAATGTTTTGAGAAAACATAACGGGTTAACCGATAGTGAATTGTATTACTAATTGAGAATCTGAGTTTAAGTAAAGCCCTCTATTTAATTGATAACGCTAGAATGTAATATGGGAATCGAGTAGTAAGGGGTAGAACTTATTACGGTTTGGTTAGATATGTATGTCATTTAGATGGGTACGGTACGTTAGGAGTGCACATGTAGTCGAGAGGTGAGAATTTCATGTGAGTGCACGTCCTAACATGTATTTTGCATTTAATGTTTTAATGTTATTAAAACACTTGCTGTTTTTAAAATGATTTCCAATTTCGGGCTCTGACCCATTTGCTTTCAAATCTATTTTTGTAAAAACCATTTTAGGTGCCCAGCCACAAGGACACCATGCTTAGGATCCTCATTCAGGTGACGAGCTGTAGCTGTTTGTGGAAGTTACAGGACTTTGCTTGTAGACGCTTCATCTATCTTGACTCTATATTCAGCATTTATCAGTTGTAGGTCATGTCGCCAATTTCTTTTAGAGACATTTCATTTATTTCAGTTATTCAGACTTCTGGCATGTAATTAATTCAGGATTCAGACTTGTCTTATTATTTTCAGTTGTGGGATTGTTGTGAGGAGTTTTCCGCTGGACTTATTATTATTTCGTTGGTTATCCTATTGCTTCGTTATGGTGAATGGTTGTTATTCTTTCATTATTCTTTTACTACATGTTAACCAGACTTAAATTAAAATTTGGCAACTTACTTTTTAAATACTAGGTGGTTAGTAACTATAAAAATGTTTTCGACAGTGATGCTATTAACTGGACCAACTTGGCATTTTGTATTAATTTAATAAAGGAGTAGCTACCCGGTATTTAATTAGTCGGGGTGTCACACTGGGCTTCTCCAATTCCACCTTTTGAGTTTATGGATGAGCTCTTTTAAGAGGGGGTGTTCGATGCTAATTGAGGATACAACAGGCAAGTAATATCTTTCATTTGTATTTTATTTTCTGGTCCACATTTCTATATTTACAGTAGTTAGTTATGAGGAATCTGGAACTTTCTATTAGTAATGTCGTGGATAATATCACTTATATGGTAACTATGGTTTTTTGGCCCGAAATTCAGTCGCAATCCAGTTCGTTAGGAGGTTCGTGTTGTCGGGTTTTATTTGGAATAGTTATATGGTGTGTTATGTTATATTTAAACTATGTAGGGTACTTATGTAATATCTGAAACTTATTAATATAAAGAGAAAGTGATGGGGAGAATGAATTCATTCATTTCCTCTTGGTTGATTTCTCTCTTCTCTCTCTTCTTCTTCTCTCTTCTCTTCATCTTCCTTTATTATGTAAATTGATTATCTCATAAATCTAACATGGTATCAGAGCGTGGTGTATAAATTTCTAAGGGCAAGTAGTACAACCCCTAGTTTGTGTGTAGGGTTTGGAGATAGTCAAAGATGGGAGTTGTTTGCAAGGATGTAGGGTTAATCACATCCACAACTTTCGCGGATCCAACTCCGCGGTGAGTTGGTTGGGGGTTGCAGGGGCAGTGGGCGAAAATTTTTCGGCCTTTTTTTTTGCAATTTGTTCAAATCGTTGTGTTCCGATCGGTTTTCTCGTTCTTGTTTTTTGCGATTGACGTATATGCATTTCTTGGCTGTTTTTTATGGTTCGTGAATCATATATGAATTGTTCCGCTGTTTTTAGGATTTGTATGCAGTTTTAGACTTTTACCATATAAGTTGTTGTTTTGTGCTAGAGAGGTAGTTCTCTACACACTTGTTGTTCTGTTTTTGAGGAGTGTAGAATCCAAAAATCATTTTAAGAACATGTCTGGTTCAGAGGTGAGCTCCAGAGGAGCTGGGTCTTCATAAAATCTACTCTAATAATGGATAGTAACAATGATCGTTATCCAGGTTTGTGTTTCACAACTGTTAGGCTGGATGAGACAAATTATATGGAGTGGGCTCAATCAGTGCATATGCATATCACAAGTAGAAGAATGATTGACCATATTGATGGAACTATCACGTACCTGGCCAAGAATGATCCTAAGTTTAAAGAATGGAATGCTGAAAATGCATTAGTTATGGCGTGGTTGTTACAGTCAAAGTAGCCACAAATTAGCAAAGGGTTCTTGTTTGTAAAAACGGTCAAAGAGTTATACAATGTTGTTGAATAAACCTATTCATCCGTTGGTAATTTTGCTAAGCTGTATGAGCTTCAACAAGAAATTGTAAAATTCAAGCAAGATGATCTTTCTCTTGCTACCTATTACCATACTCTGCGTGGAAAGTGGAAAGAGGTTGACCACGACCAAGACTACATACCAGTTTGTGCAATTGATATTAAAGCATTTCGGGCTATGGTAGAACGGAATCGCATATATGAGTTCTTGGGTGGTCTGCACCCACAGTATGAGCATGCCAGGGTGCAAGTGTTGGGGAGATATCCTGCACCTATGTTAGAGAAGTTTTTTCCTCTATGCAAACATAGGAAAGCAGGAAGAAAGTCATGAGTCCAAAGTCTGAGCCAGAAGTGCCTTTATTTAAGAGGTCTGCTCTCACCACCCAACAATGGAACAAATCCATCCCTCAAAGAGTGGGGAAGCAAGATAATAAGAGCAGGTTGAAGTGTGACCATTGTGGGCGTACTCGTTATACTCGGGAAACCTGCTGGAATCTTCATGACCGACCTCCTGCAACTCAGTCAAATACTAGACCCCGGTCTGCCCATTTCGTGGTCCATATGCGGCGCATACAACAATTAATGAACCTCCGGCACCTACTGGTCATGTCCTTCCCAGGCCACAACAATTCATCGAGAAAAATGTCTCGTATCTCCGATAGATGTTAGCTTAACTTGATTCTCATCACAGTTCTGCCTCTAATTTTGCTCAGACAGGTACTTCTCATTTGATAAATCATGTTTTCGCTTCATCTGATTCACTTCCTTAGATCATTGATTCAGGGGCCACTAATCACATGACTGGTATGGCATTCGGTTTCTCCTTTTATAATGTGTGTTCTGGTAGGGATAAGATTAAAGTGGCGGATGGATCCTTCTCCTCCATTGCGGGGAAGGGCACAATTCCTATCTTTTTCAATAATACCCTATCATTCTCTCTTCATGCTCCAAAGCTTACCAATAATTTTCTCTCTGTTAGTCACATTACCGAAAGATTGAATTGTAGTCTAACCTTTTTTCCGTCACATTGTCTCTTTCAGGACTTGGAGATGGGGAAGATGATTAGAAGTGGACGTGAAGACAATGACTTGTATTTGCTGGACACGAGGCCATCATCTTATGTTGCAAATCAAACTAGTGTTGGGGATAGTAGTAATAATAAAGATCTATTGATGTGATGGCATAATAGACTAGGACATTTGCCTATTCCTGTTTTGAAACGTATACTCCTTAAATTTGCATCTGTTGCACCATTTGAGCTAAATTGTGAAGCATGTGTTCTCGCAAAATAATGTCGTGTTCATTATCCTATTAATATTAATGAAATTACAACTCCGTTACAGCTTGTTCATTCTAACGTGTGGGGTCCTGAACCAACAACTTCATATACTTGGTTTTAGATACTTTGTTGCATTTGTTAATGACTTTAGTCGTTATACTTGGCTTTATCTTATGAAAATTAAAAGTGAAGTTCATTCCATTTTTCAAATATTTCATAAGATGGTGTGTACTCAGTTTGGGTGTCCTCTTAAGATCCTTCGATCCGATAATGGAGGGGAATTTATGTATGGTGGCCTTGCCTCCTTTTTTGTTGATAATGGGATTGTCCATCAAACATCATGTATTGATACCCCACAACAAAATGGTGTAGCTGAAAGAAAACATCGTCATATTACAAAGGTGCGTCGTTCCCTTCTCATAGGTATGGGGGTTCCTAAATCATATAGGGCTGATACAACGTTAGCCGCGGTGTATTTAATCAATCGCACGATCTCTCGAATTCTCGGCTATCAATCACCAGTTTCTATTTCACACCCTCGCTTCCCTTTGTTCACTACTCCTCCCAAAGTGTTTGGTTTTGTTTGTTATGTTCACATACATCATCGGAAGGACAATAGATCCAAAGGCAGTCCGATGTCTGTTTCTGGGGTATTTTGCCACTCAAAAGGGGTATCGGTGTTATAATCCTACTACTCGGCTTCGGTTTGTCTCAATGGATGTCACATTCTTTGAGTCGGTTCCTTTTTTCCCCTTATTACTCAGGATTCTCTACAGGGAAGATTGTAGGTATAGAGAACCTATGCCCCATTCCATTACATGTTCTTACACAAGGGGAGTTTCCTAATCAAGGGGAGCCTATGCCTACTCAGGGGGAGCTTATGCCTATTACTACTGACATTAATGATTTGCAACAGGTAAATGAGATACTTGTATATACAAGGAGAGAAACGCAAGCCATTGTCTTACCTCAGGACCAAGAAGTTTTCCTCGATCCAGGTAATCCCTCACTCGATCTTGATGTCCCTATTGCTCTTCGTAAGGGTATTCGTGATTGTACGAAATATCCTATATCTCAATTTGTATCCTCTGATGCCTTATCTCCTACATATCGTGCTTTCACTACTTCTGTATTGTTTGTTTCTATTCCTTTTAATGTTTCAGATGCCCTTGGTCAGAACCAGTGAAAGGAAGCCATGTTTGGGAAAATGAAGGCCCTTGAGAAGAAAAATACTTAGGATATTGTTCCATTGCCCAAAAGAAAGAAAGCAGTAGGCTGCAAATGGGTATACAAAGTTAAGTTTCAGGCTGATGGAAAAATTGAGAGATATAAAGCACGGTTAGTTGCAAAAGACTTCACTCAGACATATGGGATTGATTATCAGGAGACGTTTGCTCCGTTTGCCAAGATGAAATCCATACGAGTTCTTCTTTCCTTGGAAGCTAACTTGTCTTGGCCTTTGCATCAATTGGATGTAAAGAATGATTTTCTTTATGGAGATTTGGAGGAAGAGTGTATATAATGATGCCTCCTGGTTTCAAGTTTGCCGATGGACAGGATTTAGTTTGCAAACTAAATATGGCCTTGTATGGGCTTAAGCAGTCTCCATGTATTTGCTTTGAGAGGTTTACCACCGCTGTGAAGAGAGTAGGGTACACACAGAGTCAGGCGGATCACACACTCTTCATCAAGAGGCACCAAAATTGCACCACTGCCCTTATGATATTGTTATCACTGGAGATGATCCGAAAGAGATATAATCAATTAGGACATTATTGGGAATAGAGTTTGAGGTTAAAGACTTCGGGGTATTGAGATACTTCTTTGGCATGGAAGTGTGCAGATCCAAGAAAGGAGTGTTTATTTCTCAGCGGAAGTATGTGTTAGATATGTTGGCTGAAATGGGTAAATTTGGAGCTAAGCCTGTTGATACCCCCATTGATCATAACCATAGGCTCAATAATACGGATGGGAAGCCATTAAGTGATGGGGGGAGATTTCAGCGTTTGGTTGGAAGACTTATTTAACTTTCTCTTCCGCGCTCGGATATTACTTATACTGTTAGTGTGATAAGCCAGTTTATGTATGCTCTAAGAATACCACATCTAGAAGTTGCGTATTATGTCCTCCGGTACCTCAAGAGTTCTCTTGGGAAGGGAATATTATTTGGGCAGCATGGTCACTTACGTGTTGAAGCTTACACTGTTGTTGATTGGGCAGGGTCCTTCATCGATCGGTGATCCACTTCGGAATATTGCACCTTTGTTAGAGGTAATCTTGTTTCATGGAGAAATAAGAAACAGTCTATAGTTGTTAGATCTCGTGCAAAAGCTGAGTTCAGATCCATGGCACATGGAGTGTGTGAGTTGATGTGGCTACGGACTATGTTAGATGAGTTGGGTTACCCTGTTCGTGAGCCAATGAATTTGTATTGTGATAATAAATCCACTATTAGTATTGCCCACAATCCAGTCCAACATGACAGGACAAAGCACATTGAAGTTGATCCACATTTTATCAAGGATAAGCTTTGTCTTGGATTGATTTGTACTCCGTATGTTAGCATGATTGATCAAGTGGTTGATGTCTTGACTAAGGGTGTGAGCAAAATTTGTTTGTAATATTTGTTGGTTAAGCTGTGAATGATAGATATCTTTCCACTACCTTGAGGGGAAGTGTTGTCTGGTCTTATTTGTAATAGTTGTATGATGTGTTGATGTTATATTTAAACTATGTAGGGTACTTATGTAATATCTGAAACTTAGTAATATAAATAGAAAGTGATGGGGAGAATTCATTCATTTCCTCTTGGTTGATTTCTCTTTTCTCTCTCTTCTTCTTCTTCACTCTTCTTCTCTTCTCTTCTCTTCTCTTCATCTTCCTTTATTATGTAAATTGATTATCTCATAAATCTAACTGCCCGTGGCTGACCGTGGAGAGCCTTTGGCGGAAGCAAAGAGGTCGCAAATTGGAAGGAAACAAATGCTACAACTTTATTAAAGCGAGAGGGTGATTGGAGTTTTTTACCACAACTTTCTCGGTTGTAGGGGAACTCATGTTTCATATGGTGTTGTATGGATATTGTGTGATTTGTTGATGTTGTGTGGTTTGATCTCTATGGTTTATTATGAACAAAGTACACGTGGAAGGTCTTTTCAACGCTATGGTTTACAACCAATGAGTGGGCTGTATGTTTTCACAGCAAACGATGGCGAGAGGAATCTTTGCTAGTGATGGGGCGATCCTTTTTCGGAGTTGATGATATGTTTGATTGGTTGTAGCTACATTTAGGCATTGACCCGAGTGTTTAGCTTCATAAGATTTCAAAGAAGAGCAATTGAACGTTGCAAGGTGCGATGGGTATATTTGGAAGGGGAGTGCATACTACTAGGGCAATTTCAAAAATATTTGGACTTTTGAGGAGGTATCGAATGATGTGCATATATAGGTGTAATTAGTAAAAGGAAGGTTAATGGTGAATCTTTTGGTTAACATAAAAAGTGGAAATTCAACATAAAGACTTATCGTATTTCTCATGAGGCCGAGTCTTGATATAGTGGTTTGCGGTATTTTCTCACTAATGTGGAGATTTGTGATTTTTTGTCTCGAGATGCAGTCCCAGAGCCAGTCATTGGGAGGTACATTGGTCTATTGTTGCCCGAGGAAATTGGACAAATTTGGGTTATCAGATTTTTTAAGCCAATGAAGGTTTTCTTCAGCTGCGGAGAACCAGTTGTGAAGTGGTAGCGAATGGATGCGATAACTTTATTAAAATGAGGGTATTTCGGGGGGTTTGCCACAACCTTCTCCAAGTATAATAAATCGTTTGGGGGTCTTTTGACCAAACCTTGACAGCTTATTTTGAGGACTTAAAAAGAATTTTTAAGGGATATAAGTGTCTCTTCCTCAAGGTTCTAAAAGGCGCAGGGCGTGCTCGAGGCGTAGAGGTCAAGTCTCAAGCCTTAGGAGCTTAGGCGAAGCCTAGGCGTAAAAAGAAGCTTTTCCTTTTTTATTATTTTAATTATTTCAAGGCTAGTAATGTAATAAAATAATACATACCTTGAATTTTGAAAATATATCCGTATGTTTGTTGGCCATCTTTCTTATATCCATGCTCCATAATCAATATACAAAATGTATTTCTCGACATTTAATAAGCAATATACAAAACGTATTTTCCATCATTCAATAATCGATAATCAATAATCAAATACAAATGATTCAATATAAGATATATATTTTTCACCTTTCTAATGAAACAAATAGATTTTTGGTCGGAAGTCGGTCAGCAATGTTAGGCTTTTTTTTAGATGAGAGGTAGAAGAGGTAGAGAGGTTTGGGATACTGTTTGTCTTTTGATTGTTTTGGACGAGATATTGGTCCGATTTGTAAAAAAATGTCTTTAAAAGGCGATATCATTTCACTAAAGCGTTTTTTTTTCCAAAAAAAAAGGTGCGCCTTATGTCTTTTACCAAGAATAAGGCGTAGGCGGAGCGTTTTTCCCAAGCTTAAGCCTAGGCCCGCCTTTTAGAACACTGCTCTTCCTAAGGTGAGATTTTAGGTGAGGTGATAGATTTTCCCTCACTCATGGGTATTTCTCAAAGGTGAAAGAGGCTTGTGTGTGTTTTCCATGTATTGAGCGTGCTTTATATGTATTGTGTGAGGGTTTTCTATCACGAGGCTACCCGCGAACGGAATACATCGGGTGGGTACATGGAAAACACTTGAATCATGATATTGAGGGGGTTCTAATATTAGAGTTTTGATTCACTTGGGTGGAAAGTTGGTGTATAATGGTAATCCAAGTTTTGTTGTATAATGGTATTCTTTATTGTACTTTTTAGTTCCTTCATATACATTGAAATTGTGCCTCTTTGTGAATGTAGTCAAATTGATGAACCACGTATAATCGTGGTGTGCTCGTTGTTCTCTCTTGATTCATATTTATTGTGCTTGTATATCATTACCATTATATCTTAGATTATATTCGTGGTCATGGTTGGTGGGCGGTTGACATCACTCATGACCTCACTAATACTGGAAGTTTACCAATTAGTTATCTTATTTAGGAAAATATTCCCTAAAAAAGAACTATAAAAATACCTATTCCACTTTGAAGCAGATCAATTACTACATTTTGTGAGAGTTTATTTTTTGTTATTTTTCTCTCTTTTTGGTGTCATTGACGTTCATTGTCACCATTTCAAATTAAAATTCTTTTTTAAAATTTGGGTTAGTCAATGGTCAGGATCAAAATTAATTCAATTATCATGTGAATTTATGGTGTGTTTGGCAGAACTTCTTCTCCATGGAAAATTCCCAAGATTCCATGTTTTTCATCTTTTGTGGCGTTTGGTTTTATAATTTTTCCACGTTACAACATATTCTGGAAAAGGAAGCTCCTTTAGCATAAGAAACACGTTCTTCACCACTAGAAAAGGTGGAGATTTGTGAAAAAGACATTTTTCATATAAAAAAATTCCAATTAAAATGATTCCATAAAAAATAATTATTTTTTCATGGATTCGATCAAATACACCCTTGGTAGATTGATTTTCAAAACGTCACTCTTAATTTCAGATGTCCTAAAAAGAAATGGGTCACTCCATGTCGTAGGCAGGGGAGAATAAGTTAGTTTTTACTATGGGTTCTATTTTTTATAGTTGTATCTTTAATGCATTATACTAAGCAAAAAATGTTTACCCTGTTTTCTTATTTTAGGTAAGTTCTATGAAGAGCGGAATACTGTATGTCGTTGCTTCTGCTTCGCTTTTTGATGAATACACCAACGATTTATTATATCTGCGTGAAGGATCCTGCTTTCCGAGGTATGCAAGTTTTATTAAAAAAAAAATAATTTACTCCAGGACTATTTGCCAATCTATGTACTTTTTCAGTTCATTACCACATGACTAAGTGCCATCTCATGCACAAGTGACAACACACACTAACGCATTCAAGTGCTTAAATTGTAAAAAGGGTAAAATGTAAATTGATAATAATAAACTATTGTTGCTAATAACCGCTAAACAATGAAAAAGTTGCAAATACCCACTTACTTGTCACTAAAAAAAAATTTGGCGCATAAGGGAGAAATTGCAAAAAGAGGGAATAATCGAAGGAGTTTATGGAATATTTAATAGTTAAGGGAGGTATTTGCAACTAGAGTAATTTTTTTCTCATTTACCCTTGTAAAATTGCATTGTCCATCATTGAATTGTGTTATAGCTCCTGTTTTTGTGGGCAGCCAGTCCCAAATATCGTGAACGGGTTGGTTCAAGTTCTTCGTTCTTTCTTGGATCAGGACTGCTTGAAAAGCTTGAGGTTGTTAGTGTTGATGAACCTTTGATAGGAGGACCCTCTGCAAAAATGCAGACTTTGACTGCTGCAGTGGTAAGAACCAACTATACCTAGCTTCCCGCAATTACTTTTTTCAGAAGAAAAACAATACACAAATATTTCATATATGTTAAAAGCTATAATAGATAATACTTGATATACCTATCCTCTTAATTCTAAATATTTTGCTTGTATTTTTTCTCTTTTGCTTTCTAAATTAATTTTCCAGGATATCCTGGATTAGAATATTTGATAGTTTTCTGAAGAAATGAGTTTCTCTGACTGCAAGAAGTTGGTTTCAGCCTCACATTTCTAGATGTCATTGAGAGAGTTATCTCTCTTTCGAGATAAGTCAGTGACTTCATCGATTCTGTGTATAATGTCCTTTAGCCAACTTTCTATAATAATATTTTTTTTTCAAGTTAGCACCTTCTTCCATGAGACATATATCACTATTCAGTTAATTCCCTTAATCCTGACGGACATGACTCACATCTTCAGTACTATTATCCCAAAGACTAAGTGAGAAACCTCAAAGATGATGTTTATTTTTTGGTCTCTCAAAAAAAATATCTGTGTTGAATTTTCCCGTGTTCCACAGGAAATAAACATTTAAGTCTATAATCTCTAAGGTGATGTTGAGTATTACCATTAAAACTCATCCAAGTGGAATGCCAACCTTAAATTATTGGTGTCACCATCTCTATGGTACAAAATATAATGCCATATTAACCGTAAGCTGGATAACGTATTTATTATTATGTTTATATGAATCATACAGAAAAATATTTAATATTTCAAATAAGAGAATGATAATATATATTATTATATGTGAAGGGCATAAATGCGTGTATGCCAAAAGGCTCAGTGTTCTTGTTAGTGTGGTTTTTTTGTATTTAATGATGTATCAAGATGGGGAGTTTGGCCCAAAATACTAGTGGTGGCAGCCGGTTTGCTGCAGCGAAGGGGGCTTGCTGGCCATGGTTCCTTCCATGGTTGTTTGACGAGTTTCTTTTTGGAAGGCGCAACCAGCAAAGGTTGGTTCGCTGCAGTTAACAGGCAGCCATATGCGCGAAGTATTTTATTGGCGGTAATTTGGAGGTTTTGTCACAAATGTGTTTCACCTATAAAAGGAACCTTATGAGGGTGTAAACCCTAATCTTTGACTGCTCACTTTGTGTAACACCCCATAAAATCTAAGTTAGATTGATCAGGTCTAAAATAAATAATACAAGAGTCTAAACAATTGGATATCATTCTAAGCATGACGGAAAACAAACTAACTACATAAAGTAAATAACTGAATACAACCACAAGAGTAAACCAACATAAACCTCGCTGATACCGTAACATTACATAGCATTACAATAATAAAATCCAACACTGAAAGTATTACTGTCTCAAACGTGAATACAACTCTCCGAGTAAAAATAATAACTAGCATAATGTCTGACACGACTGAAATGTAAATAGGAATAAAGAGTGAGCACGCAGGCTTGACATCTACATCCTATAAGAATAGCAACGGAGAAATGCAAGATAGAATCAGGGGTGAGGCTGTGCCGACGGCCTATACTGAAAAGAGAATTTAACAACGTTAAAAGCAAGTTTACGAAGAGTAAGACTATAATCGAGTTTGGGCTACAATATAACTACACATCTTCCTTTCATATTTTAATTGCTTTTAAGTTATCCTAACCCAAAACAATAAGTATCACATGCGTCTAACTCCCAAAACCAAGTGAACCCCATGATTACATATTATTCATCTCAACCGAATATAAGTAAAGGTTCCATTATCGTTTCAGTCTATACATCTCAAATATGCGAACATATAATGAAAGACGGTCTCTACGTCTAAAATCACACAAGTACGATCTCATCTACTTAGATAACAAAGGGTTGCGCTCGAGCCCGCACACTACGAAGGCCTATCTCTATCGCCTTAGGGGATCCCTCACGCGTACTAGGCGTAATTATAGGTTGTCCCACACCTATAACCTCAAACCATCAATAAGGGATAATCATTATCCTTCACACCAATCATGTGACCCCATAACTCAAGCTATATGAAAGGATCCCCCGTTATTCCCCTTAGGATACAACGGGTACTTTCAGCGCGTTGTGTCCGGGGTAAATGACCAAGGTAGAGCCCGTTTCTATCACTGGGGTGCCAGCACGCGGTCGATATTGTACACGCCCTATAACGGATATCCCCTCTAGTACGTATCCCACGAGCATTCACACATGGTATGTAGCACATAATAGATAAGAGTAGTAATCCTATACACACAAAGGTTACTAAGTCTTAACCAGATTTCTTAAATTAACCAAACTCTTTTAATTAAGAATAAGTTTCCAAAATCCAAATAAAATTCATTAGGTTCCAAAACAAACCCTAAAGAACCTTTCCTTTGCATTCTTCCCCAGCTGACTTGATTCGATCCTAACCCGAATCGAACCGAATCGATTCACCCCTGGTGGCCAAAGCTTCATTCCTCAACTATGGCGTCTAACCCAATAATCAACTCATCCTACAAGCCTCAAAAGTCAATAATAATCCATCTCCAACAACTATAAGCGGTATAGTACCATTATAACTCTATACCTAAATGTATTAACTCAAAATAACAAGATTTGGATGCTTAATTTAAATTTTTATTCAAGAACCCTAATTTTATGAATTTAGTCTTCAAACCTCAATTTCATATCAATTCGTGAAATTAATTTTATTTAAGAACCCTAATTTTCTAATCCAATTCTAGCTCCAAATCATGAGAATTTCTACTCAATTCATAATATATGCTCAACATGGTTATTAACTTTAGTTATCTCCTTAATTTAATTATGAAAATAGTTAATTGATTTCCAAAATCAGATTATACTACAATTAGGTTTAGATTCTAATGAATAACCACACTATAACACAAAAACAATTATATTCCGACACTATGTAAACTTGCTTCAATTCAAATTGGGAAGAATTCCAAGCTCAAATGTTTCAAATGTTATTCTCTCCAAGATGCCTCATCTCTCTAACCTTAGGGTTTCTCTCTAAAATTGTTTGTGTGATAATAAATTAACCTAATCCCAAAATTAGGGTTAGGCCCCATATGGGCCTCTACTTAATGAGCCTCGATACATCTCTAAATGGTCCAAAATACAACCTAAGTCATATACCACCAACCCATAGTACTTAAAACTTATTATTTCAAGTAATAACCGAGCCTTCTACATGCCCCAAAAGTTGACCCAAAATACCATACAAACATCCTAATATTCTAACCTGTACGAGTCCCAAAAATTATTATGAAATTATTTATTATTTTATCGTGATACGGGATTTTAAGAATTTACTTCACGATTGGTGGAACCCGACACCTAGGGGATGATCCAAATAAGGAAACCCTCGATACCAAATCCCTGACCATTCTATAGTCGCCCATAATACACAGTCACTTCCAAATATTTAATTAGTGAATTACTGTGTATTAAGTCCGATTTAAGTCTAATTTCAATTTCGAATTATAAATACTCATTCAAGATAAATAATGATATCAGATGTCATAACATGCACAATATATAAATTTCACAATTTAAATAATACAAGGAAATTACGGGGTATTACATTCTTCCCCCCCTAAAACAAGGAATTTCATCCTCGAAATTCGAATTTTATACCCGACTAAAATAACCCTAGATATCTTTCTCGCATGCCGTCCTCTCTCTCCCATATAGACTCAACCTCGCAATGGTGTCCCCACTGGACTCTAACTAATGGTACGATCTTCGATCGTCGAGTCTACTCTCTCCGGTCAAGAATACATTGTGGTCGCTCCTCATAGCTCACATCGGGCTGCAGCTCAATCCCGTCGAGGTCGATGTGCTGATAGACGTCCTCATTCCCATGTACTCGCTGAAGATGATCGGGTAAGGCTAGTCGATACGCCACCAGGCCCACCCTATCTAGTATCATAAAGGAACTGACGTAACGGGGAGCCAACTTCCCCTTGGATCCAAATCGGACAACTCCCTTCATCGAGAATATCCTCAATAGGACCTGATCCCCCACTTGAAACTCTAGCTTCTGCTTCTTCTTATCGATGTAGCCTGTGTCGTCTTCATCCATGCTCGAATGAGTGTTACCTTATCTGAGGTGTCCCTGGCAATATTTGGCCCAACCATCCTTTGTTTCCCCGACTCCAGTCAATAGCTCGGCGAATGGCACGATTGCCCATAAAATGCCTCGTAAGGTACCATGTCAATATTCTGTTGATGCTTATTGTTGTAAGCAAACTCCACGAGCGGTAAGTGTTGGTTATAACTGTTGTTTGGTCTTATTTGTAATAGTTATGGTGTGTTGTATTATATTTAAACTATGTAGGGTACTTATTTAATTTCTAAAACTTATTAATATAAATAGAATGTGATGGGGAGAATGAAAGTATTCATTTAAACATTTCCTATCTTGTTGATTTCTTCTCCTATCTTCCTGTTCTTTTTCTTCTTCTTCTCTATCTTTCTCTTCCCTTCTTCTTCTTTTATAATGTAAATTGATTATCTAACATGGTATCAGAGTGTGGTGTGTAAAGTTCTAAGGGCAAGTAGTAGTACAAACCATAGTATGTGTGTAGGGTTTGGAGATATTCAAAGATGGGAGTTGTTTGCAAGGGTGTAGGATTAATCACATCCACAATTTTTGTGGATCTAACTCCACAATGAGTTGGCTGGGGGTAGCGCTCCCCCACTCGTGGATCCAACTACTTTCGACCCTATTTTTTGCGATATGTTCAGATCACTGTGTTCCGATCAGTTTTTCCATTCTTGTTCTTCGCAATGGAAGTATATGCGTTTCTCCACAGTTTTTTTGTGGATCGTGAATCAAATATGAATTGCTTCGCTATTTTTTAGGGTTTATATGTATTTTCAGACTCTACCATATAAGTTGTTGTTGTGTTGTGCTAGAGAGATAGTTCTCTACACACTTGTTGTTCTCTTTTTGAGGAGTGAATACCCAAAAACCATTTTAAGAACATGCTGATTCAGAGGTGAGCTTTGGAGGAACTGGATTTTCATCGAGTCTTACTCCAACCATGGGTAGTAAATACAATCTTCATCCTGTATCACTACTGTTAGGCTGGATGAGACAAATTATATGCAATGGGCTCAATCAGCATGTATGCACATCACAGAGAGAAGAATGATTGACCATATTGATGGAACTGTCACGTACTCGGCCAAAAATGATCCTACGTTTAAAGAATGGAATGTTGAAAATGCTTTAGTTATAACATGGTTGTTACAGTCAATGCGACCACAAATTAGCAAGGGCTCATGTTAGTTAAAACGGCCGAAGAGTTATGGGATGCTATTGAAGAGACCTATTCATCTGTTGGTAACTTTGTTAAGTTGTATGAGCTTTAACAAGAGATTGTAAAACTCAAGCAACAATCCAAAGCCGAAGCCAGAAGTGCCTTTATTGGAGAGGTTTGTTCTCACCACCCAACAATGGAATAGACCCATACCCCAAAGAGCGGGGAAGCAAGATGATAAGAGCAAGTTGAAGTGTGACCATTGTGAGTGTACTCCTCATACTCGGAAAATATACTGGAATCTCCATGGCCGACCTCCTGCAGCTCAGTCAAATCCTAGGCCTCGGTCTATATGCCCTATTTCGTAGTCCATTTGCGGTGTATACGACAGTTAATGAGCCTCCAGCACCTATCGGTCGTGTCCTTTTTGGGCCACAACAATTCACCGAAAAAGATATTTCGTATCTTCGACAGATGTTAGCTTAACTTGATTCTCATCAGAGTTCAACCTCTAATTTTGCTCAAACGGGTACTTCTCATTCGGCAAATCATGTTTTTGCTTCATATGATGCATTTCCTTGGATCATTGATTCAGGGGCTACTGATCACATGACTGGTATGGCATTCAGTTTCTCCTCTTACAATGTGTGTTCTGATAGGAATAATATTAGAGTGGCAGATGGATCCTTTTAGGGAATGGCACAATTCGCGTCTCTTATAATATTACCCTATCCCCATCTGTTCTTCATGCTCCAAACCTTACCAATAATCTTCTCTCTGTCAGTCATATTACCAAAAGCTTGAATTGTAGTGCAATTTTTTTCGGTCTCATTGTGTCTTTCAGGACTTGGACACGAGGAAGACGATTGAGAGTGGACGTGAAGACAATGGCTTATATTTGCTTGACACGAGGCCATCTTCTTATGTTGCAAATCAAACTAGTGTTAGGGATAGTAGCAACAATAAAGATCTGTTGATACGATGGCATAATAAACTAGGACATTTGCCTATTCCTGTTTTGAAATGTGTACTCCCTAAATTTGCATTCATTGCGCCTTTTGAACTAAATTGTGAAGTATATGTTCTCGCAAAACAATGTCGTGTTCCCCATCCTTATAGTATTAATGAAACTATAACCCCTTTACAGCTTGTTCATTATGATGTGTGGGATCCTGAACCAACTACTTCATTAGGTTTTCGATACTTTGTTGTGTTTGTTGATGACTTCAGTTGTTATACTTAGCTTTATCTTATGAAAAATAAAAATGAAGGTCATTCCATTTTTCAAACATTTCATAAAATGGTGTGTACTCAGTTTGGGTGTTTCCTAAGATCCTTCGATCCGATAATTGTGGCGAATTTATGTTTGGTGGCCTTGCCTCCCTTTTTGCTGATAATGGGATTGTCCATCAAACCTCATGTATTGATATCACATAACAAAATGGTGTAGCTGAAAGAAAACATCGTCATATTACAGTGATGAGTCGTTCCCTTCTCATAGGTATGGGGGTACCTAAATCATATTGGGTTGATACAACCTTAATCGTGACGTATTTAATCAATCGCATGCCTTTTAGGATTCTCGGCTATCAATCATCGGTCTCTATTTAACACCCTCATTCCCCTGCGTTCACTATTCCTCCCAAAGTGTTTGGTTGTGTTTGTTATGTTAACATACATAATCGGAAGGACAAAATGGATCCAAAGGCAGTCCGATGTGTATTTATTGGGTATTCTGCCACTCAAAAGGGGTATCGGTGTTATAATCCTACTACTCATCATCGGTTTGTCTGTACAGATGTCACATTCTTTGAGTCGGTTCCATTTTTTCCCCTTATTACTCAGGATTCTCTATAAGGGGAGATCATAAGTACAGAGAACCCATGTCCCATTCCATTACCTGATCCTACACAGGGGGATTTTCCTACTCAGGGGGAGCCTATGCATATAACTACTGACACTAATGATTTGCAATAGGAAAAGGAGATACTTGTATATACTAGGAGAGAAAAATAAGCCATTGTCTCATTCAAGGACCATAAGTCTCCCTCGATCCAGGTTATCCCTCATTCGATCTTCATGTATCTATTGCTCTTCGTAAGGGTGTTCGTGATTATACAAAACATCCTATATCTAAGTTTGTATACTATGATGCCTTATCTCCTACATATCGTGCTTTCACTTCTTCTGTATAGTCTATTTCTATTCTTCTAATGTTTCAGATGCCCTTAGTCAGAATCAGTGGAAGGAAGTCATGTTTGAGGAAATGAAGGCCCTTGAGAAGAATAATACTTGTGATATTGTTCCATTGCCCAAAGAAAAGAAACCAGTAGGTTACAAATGGGTATATACAGTAAAGTTTCAAGCTGATGGAAAAATTAAGAGATATAAAGCACGGTTAGTTGCAAAGGTTTCACTCAAACATACGGGAATGATTATCAGGAGACATTTGCTCCGATTTCCAAGGTGAACTCCATACGAGTCTTTCTCTCCTTGGCAACTAATGTGTCTTGGCCTTTGCATCAGTTGGATGTAAAGAATGCCTTTCTTCATGGAGATTGGGAGGAAGACGTGTATATGATGATGCCTCCTGGTTTCAAGCTTGCTGATGGACAGGATTTAGTGTGCAAAACTAAATAAGGCCTTCGTATAGGCTTAAGCAATTTCCCCGTGCTTGGTTTGAGAGGTCTAGTACTACTGTTAAAAGATTAGGGTACACACAGAGTCAGGCGAATCATACACACTTCATCAAGAGGCACCAAAATTGCACCACTGCTCTTATTGTATATGTTGATGATATTATTATCACTGGAGATGATCCGAAAGAGATACAAGTAATGAAGACATTCTTGGGAACAAAGTTTGAGGTTAAAGATCTCGGGTTGTTAATATACTTCTTTGGCATCGAAGTGTACAGATTCAAGAATGGAGTGTTTATTTCTCAACGAAAGTATGTGTTAGATGTGTTGGCCAAAACGGGTAAACTTGGAGCTAAGCCTGTTGATACCCCTATTGAGCATAACCATAGACTCAATGATACGGATGAAGAGCCATTAACTGATGTGGGAAGATTTAAGCGTTTGGTTGGGAGACTTATTTAGCTTTCTCTTACGCGTTCAGATATTGCTTATGTTGTGTGATAAGCCAGTTTATGCATGCTCCAAGAATACCACATCTAGAAATGCGTATCATGTCCTACGGTTCCTCAATATTATTTGGGAAGCATGGTCACTTACGGGTTGAAGCTTACACTGATGCTGATTGGTCAGCATCCGTCACCGATCGACGATCCACTTTAGGATATTGCACTTTTGTTGGAGGTAATCTTATTTCATGGCGAAGCAAGAAACAATTTGTAATTGCTAGATCTAGTGCAAAAGTTGAATTCAGATCCATGGCACACGGAGCTCTTCTCGGAGACTTAAGACTTCTTTTGTTGTTGGATCTCGACAGAAGTTCTTGTCTTCTTTTGTCTTCTTCGAACCCTCAGCATTGGGCCCGACAATGGCGGATTTGTTGGAAGCCACATTGGGGTCTACAGCAGTTCTGCCCTTCAATCGGGCGAGAAGATTTTCAGTAATATTAGGAGCACCATTTCCCAAATGTGATCGGGTGTGTTCGGTGGACGATCTCCAAAAGAGAGAAGATCAATGACTGTTAGTATCGACTAAAATACGAGACGACAGAAAAGGTTTAGAAATTTTCAATAGTGGTGAATCTTATAAAGAGAAGTATATGAGACTAAGCCCATTCCCAATTCCCTAAGGACTTCAGGCTTCAGTAACTCCTCAAATACAATCAGACCACATTCTCTCAGTTTATCAACCTTTGTCCTATGGCTCATACTCAGCCTGGGATCAACCTTGGCCGAGAGACAAATCCTGTCCCATTTTCGTGGGACTCTTACTTCCCTATAATTCAACGTTTCATTATCACGAAACTCCCACATGCCCGAGACAAAGAAATAGCGAGACTTCCAGTCATGATTCAAAGTTTGGTTCATATGCACAAGCTTCGGTCAGGCTTACGGACAACAAAATGATAGTAGCACGGATTGAATTTCGTCATTACAGTGGAATAACAAGCTTGGAAGACGTCCCAGGGAATATCTTCTTCGTAAGCAAGCCTCTAAAGGATAACTGACCCAGTATCGTCCTCCAAGCATTGTGGGCTAATTGAGTCGGAGCTAGTCCAATTGTAGAGAGTATACCCTTGATATTCGGACCAAATGGAAGACGAAAACCAACTTTGAGCATTTGTTCGTAAAGATCTATCTCGTCTTTGTTATTTAAGTCATATGCCTTCTCATCTTCTGCAGGAACTCTTATGGTGATAGAAGAATCAATGTACAAGTGCCGCCAAATGATGAGAAAAAACTCTTGGACATCACTCCTATATGTTGAGGCCACACTCGTTTCAACCTCAAAGGCCTCTTCATCATGATCAACAACAACGGGCGCCTTTTCGCGATTGTCTCGGCCTGGGTTAGCTGTCATAGACTTAACAACCTGTGGAAGGTTATCTCTAGTTTCGTCTTCAGTTTTATCATCCGAAATATGTATATAGGAGGCTCAGGATCCTCAAGCATATGAGATGATGTACTAGGATGACCCCTATTACTTGATTTGGCAATACCTACAGTCTCGTCTAGGCCAGGACGAGCAATGGTAACTCTCATAGCTTCCCTAGTGAGTAAAAGCTCACTGTATCAGCTGGGGAATTAGAACACTTGGTCGATTGTAACCCTTTGACATGGTATCACTCTTCGACATTCTATCACTGCTAATGACAATAACACTTGGGAATGAACCTCAAGTGGAATGTCTTGATGAGAAAAGTTTGTAAGATACAACGGGGGAGCTACCACAGCTAAGGGTGTCAGAATGAGAACTGTCGGAGGAACACTCTCTTGATGAGACCCCTTTCGGCCAAAAAGAGTCTCAGTCTCTGCCCTCTCTCGATGAACTCGTTCGCGAAGGTGACGTAGCTCCAGCCAAATCTTGTACAAGTTGTTGTACATTCACAAACAGTTGGCCTAAATAAAACACTTAAGTTTGGAAGATTAAATTCCAAGGACGTGATCATTTTCACCCAAAATATCCAAGAACAATCAAAGACGCTGTGAAACCAGAAACCAAGAAACCGGCAGCGAAACATTGAAAGTCGTCGGAAAACCCAAATGATTGACAATGATCGCCAAAAACTCAACAAAAATACTAATTACCACCTAAAAAGCCACCCAAACACAACCACAGTAGGAGACGCATAGGTAAAACCAAACGCCAAAAAACAAAAACAAAAAACTGAAAAACCATAGATTGAAGCAAACAACAATGGAATACAAAAAAGAAATGTGATGTGGAAGTGTACCTGAAAAAGGGAGACAATCGAAAAATGCAAGAAAACACCGAAAAATGAATGGAGAAGGCGAAAGAGATGGAGGAGTGAGAGAGAGAGAGAGAGAGAGAGAGAGAGAGAGAGAGAGAGAGAGAGAGGAAAACTGCTCTGGTTCAAAAGCTTGGGTAAATGACGAAGTGGAGGATTTTCCCTCTAATCTGGGTTAAGCCTATATGACAATGATGAGGTGCACGCCCCTAAGTATAGGGGACTGTGAAGATCCGCGCGCGTGGGCTACACTCGCCAAGAATACCACTCCAAATCTCCGAGAATCGTGTAACCTCTGACACGACTTAGGGATAGTTGACAAGTGGAGGACGTCTCTTCATGCAAAGAATACTAAAGGACAAGGGGTGATAAGACCATTACGTTTGACGAGATGACCGTTTCACCATAGAGATTTGATTGACAGCTCATGGACACTTAAGCCTTCAAGTTTTGGATGTAGACCCTTCATCAGATGACACGACACCAAGCAGAATCATCTTGAAGCCAAAAGGGATCAAGTTTAAACCTCATCCCCGTATTAATGCAGAAGGCTAAGGTCTAGGAGGTAAATGATATACATAGATATAGTCTTGTCTGGATGACACTCAGGATATCAACCAATCTTCATAGTTTCATCTCATAGACGAGGCCAAACTTCTCACCAATACCAACAGTAAGATGTCACCTCAGACGACACTCAAGTTATAAGGCATTAGACCCAAGAACTAGGGGTATGTCTGTCGGTCACAGACAACCATCCTATCTTGTCTCAGTTACCACTATGCAAATGTGCATTGGATTAACTATCGTCCTAGTAGAGATGTTCAGTGTCCTCCCATCCACAAACATGTTCAGCCAGGCATTGAAAGCGTGACATGGGCATTTCAGTCATATGCACACAAAACCGTTATCGGGGATCAACAACCCATGTGAGAGAATCTTCACTATGATGACCTTACTTTATGAACAGACAGCTGGCACTCTCATAGGCTCTCACAACTATCAGGCGTGTGTTGCATGCTGGGATGACACTGTGCACCCTCCATCCTATATAAGTTCACTTCATCTTCTTCACCTGCATCGGATAACTAGTACTCCTACTGTTATTCTGCCAAAATGCTTGTAGAGTGAGAGCTTGTATTTGTACTCATCAATGGCTATTCATGCCCAATATAATGAAACACTCTCACATCTTACACAGTGGACGTAGTCCAATGGCTGAACCACTTATATGCTTCTGTTCATCTCTATGTCTCCCATCTCTTCTACATTACTTGTTGATTGTTGGTCTAGTCAGCTTCAATATTCCATAATAAATTTAACACTAAGTTAACAAAACAATCTAATGACACATAAAAGTTACATTAAAGCAAACAATTCAACGAAAGGAGCTTAATGAGATTCGAAAAAGTAAAAAAAATGGGAATGGGGGGTGGGGGTGAGGGTGGGGGGAGGGTTTCACACAAGGGAAAAGAAGTGGTGGATTGCACGAAAGAACGAATTGAGAAAAAGGTTAGAATTATTTTAGGGTTTTATTATTTTAATTTTTCGATAATTTCTAAAGGCCGAGAGAAGAATCGTACAATCGGAAGTCCAGGAGAGTTCTGAATTAAAGTATTTTTAGCTGAAATTTTGGCCCGAAATTTTTCGAGACACTCGTATCGTATTGGGATACGGACGGATACGCTTAGAATACAGGCCATTTGCGATACAAAAGTGTGATTCGTATCGTTTTACTTGTATATTGTGTATAGTATCGGGATACGTATTGCGTATTGTAAGATATTAACAAGAGAGTATAATGTAAACAGATCATTGAGGGATGGCAACACTACCAAATCGTTCGCCTACCATTTTTGAATCCTATTAATTCTCCCTTTCAACTCGTACCTCGTATATTTTAATGTTTTGCCTTCACTCGTGTCTTTGATTCTGGTCGTGATAAGTTGTTTCTACTCTTGATAATTTACCAGTGACATTACAACGAGGTAAATGTACTCCTACTCCACATTATATTAAAAGATTGTTTCCTATAGTTGTGCCGTACCTTGAATGCAGTCCTTGCACGTACCTTGTCCATTTTCTTATAAACAAGCTTCGTCAAAGCCTGAATGGAAACGTGCTATAAATAAGAAGAGTGCTCTTACCAGAAGCCACCTTAGGAGCTTGTCGTTCTTCCTCTTGGAAAACAAATAATGGAATGTAGATTGTGTCTACGCTGTTAATATCGTTCATATGGTTCTATTAAGCATCCTAAAGTGTGATTGATTACCAAAGAGTACAACCAGTCATATGAGTTCATTATTAGGTTCCTACTCTTCTTTTTTTTTTTATACTTTAGATAGTAATAAACTGCAACTAGATATTATTTTAATAAAGAAAGAAGATGGACTACAAAACTGGGAGCTGCCTTCCCCATTTTAAACTAGCCCCAAAGGGGTGTAAAACTGTTCCAAGTGGAACTTTAACCCTGCCCTTCTCTGTCGAAGGTGTCTAGTCATACCATGTGACCTCCTTCTCTGTGTTGTTGTTTCTTGTTATTTTCCTATATATAGAATGCCTTTCTTGTATCTTCATTTTACATGACATGTGAGCTCATTATTTTTTACTATTGGCAACTTGAAACACCATTTGGGTTGGCAATTTCCTACTAATGATTTGGGTGTTTTCCGCAATTCAATGGGATTGAAGTTTTCTCTCTCTCTCTCTCTCTCTCTCTCTCTCTCTCTTATACACACACACACACAGATAATATGCTTGATTCTAGACTCGTGGGACTAGGCATGTTGATACTTCCAACCATTAAGCTTGACTGTAAGAAGTGTACTATTGGTTCTTGTACTAGTGTGGAGCTGAGTACATAGATATGACCTATTCTGGTACCGAGATGTGCAGGAACTTCGTGTTGCAGAGATGAATTCTGATAATCAAGCCGCTATTTTTTTTGCTAATACCCTTGTTTTTCATGGGGAATCAAACACATAATGCTAGATTGTTACTTTTCGCGGGATTTACCAATGAAAACATAGTATCACTCTGTATGTTTGTTGGATGCTCAATTTGGTATATTCTAATGAGGCCATTGCTTTGTGCTTCCTTTAGGCATTTGTTTTTCAATCTGGTCATTTTTTATTTCTTTGCTCCAAGTTCAGGGAGAGTAGTAATGAAGAAGAGGGGGAGGGGGAGTATTTCTATTTATTCGAGTAGGGACTGGTATTTTGTAATTCAATAACACAGTAATCCGATTATTTCAAATGGATTGATACCAATAGGATCTGTTAAGATTCCAATCCAATTTAGTATGTTAAATAAATAAGAAATTAAAATTATATATATGTATTAATACTTTTAACCTTAATCATTTATTTATGTTTATCTTACGTTTCACTAAACCTATAATATTTGTTTTATTTTATATTGATATCATGATTAATATTAAACTTATAAATTAATATCACTCATTACTGCATTTATAATTAATTATTATAAATAGGATCGGATAATATATTATCTGATCCAAATCCTGCAAATTTGAATTTGGATTTGAGTCTTGATGATCCGCCATACGATTCAAATCAATCCAATTTGGTAATTTTTTTAATAAATGGATTAGGATCTACCTTAATCTAATTTGTTGCGAGGCCTAATATATACTGCTTAAGTCATGGTCTATGTACTATAGCTAGATGTTATGGAAAATGGAGTCTCTCTCCCTCTCTCATTTTTTTTCTTATTGGCTTTTTTTTCCTGAAAGGGTGAGAGATGTTGATGGTAAGAACCAGGCCCTTAACCCTAATACGACATAGTGCCCAGACGTGCAGTGCCTAGTAAATTGGCATTAGGGAAAAAAAGAAAGATTAAAAAAATCATTTCAAACACTAACTAATGATTTTTCACTTATGTCTTAGATATGGGATAATTTCATTGAAGCATGTGAGGATATTGGGAAGGATCTTCTTAAAGAGGGAGCCATTGGAATTGATGATCTGGATGCATGGAAACAGTCAAAAAACAAGATAGTTAATATAGGACTTCCTGCATATGCATTTTTTAAGTGCTTTCTCTGTTCTATCAAGAGCGGTTGCACTGGATTTCTCATGCGTAAGAATCCACTTTTAAACTCTCTTTAAATTTTGATAAGTGTACTCTTATTACATCCAAAGGGCAGAATTCCACTGCTTCTAGAAGGATCTCAGGTTGCATAATGTTTATATATTTATTATTGCACTATTATGTAACCAATTTTTCATGTCATTCTAGGTGACAATGTTGAAATTACCAGTGTGAACAGACCAGAGGGGAGGGTTTTTGACTGGCTTTATGAGCCCATGTGTATCTTGAAGGAGCAAATTAGGAGTCTTCACTTACAAGAAACCGAAGAGTTGTATTTCTATAAGCTCTGTTTGTTCAGTGGTGATACAACAAGAATTGAGTCTTGGCAGAATGGTGGCGTCCCTCCTCAGGATGAGATTAGAAGAGCTCAGTTGGAGGGTATTAATAGAAGGTATTTTGAATTTATCCCTTCCTTGTCCTTTTAACGATTACTACCTCCATTCCAATTTAAGAGCGCCCCCCCCTTTTTTAGAATGATCAATCAAGGTACCAGATATTATGATATTCATATAATTTTGACTTGAATACCTCGATAATTGGCATATTTAATCTAAGGTACCTCTTCTAATTTTCTTTAAACCTAACCCATTCCTGTCACAAATCCATTTAAGTTAATGGTGCAAAAGTTTTACTGGAAAATTTTGACGACACTTGGTTCAGGTGCCAAGGACTTAACATCTGGGTAGTGGAGCTAGTTGCTAGAAAGATAACTGGAGGGATTGACACATATTTTCATTACTGAATGATTCCTTGGTGTAATTGTGTTCCGTCACTGAATGTCATTTTTAACTTCAACGTAATATGAAAGGAAATGGGCTGAGCTTAATAAAAAGTAAACTAGGTACTTTAGTCTAAATACAACAATTAACGTGGTACCAAAGTCAAAATCACCCAGTTTTTTTTCTTAGTTGTTGATTACGCTAAACCAAAGTCAGTTGTTGTTTTACTTTCAAATAAGGAATCTAAGTTTGAAAGGATGTATTTTATTCATCCTCACCATGTATATTATTGTGGGTCATTATATAGTTTTTTCACATTTTTGTTGCTTATAGCTATTTGTTGACGGGAATCTCTCATTTTTCTCCAAGGGTATGTTTGATTGGTGTTACATTATTTTCTGTGGAAAATAAATTTCTTTACTCATTTTTTTCACTTTTTCAGTGCTTGATTGCAAATATATTCTATGGGATTTATTTCTAATCGTGAATCTTAAATGTGATATGTCTGCTAGCTTTCACTCAATTTCCATGAAATACATTTTGGAAAACTACAAAAGTAAGAGAACATCTTACCAAGATACAATTTTTTCACTTGTATGTTGCGATTCATTAGAATGAACAGCTTTTCAATCTTTCTCCAATATTGAAATCAGATGCACCCGTACTTTTTCGGCATGTCTTCCCTCCTTTTTTTTTTCCTTTCTAACTGAAGGTCAAGTATTGTGATGGTTATGCTTGCGCATTTTGTTCCCTTATCCCATTTGCGTCATCTTTTTGTCTTAAGAAATTTCTGCATTTCGATTAGGTTGCAAAGCTTTTGTTCGACTCTATCAAGGCTACCAACGTCCAGACGTCGGTTCAATGAAATGGTGAAAGTGATAGAGCAAGATGCACATCGTTTTAAAAACTTAAGGGATCATGATGATGATGATGATATAGAAGCGTTCATTTAGGTAATACCCTTTAATTGTATTCAAACCTGAGGATCCATTAGATAATAAATGTGAAACAGCAAGAATTTTGTTGAAGTTTGACGTCCAACTGTTTGTTGAAAGTATAGATGAATATTCGCTCTCTAATCCAATGTATTGCTTATGAATGTTCCCCGCGATGCCCATTTTTATGGTTGCTTGCTATGAATGTTGATATATCACGCGTTGGATATAAATCTTGACAACATCGTGCTTATGTATTGTTTTGGAGCGGCTTGAATGAAACAAGTAATGGTTGAAGATCAATGATGAACACTAGTGACCCCTTGGTGCGCGTCATTTTTTTCTTTTATTTTCTCGTTTTACTCTCAGTTTTGATAAAAGGCTGAAATACCCCTTGCTTCGGGCTACGTTTAGTGATCTTGCATGTATATATGCATATATATAGATTTTCTAATAAAGTTGAGTCTGAGATGTTAAAACGATTCACTAAACCTTACATTACCGAAACATTTAGCTTAAAATACTACTGGATGCATGAACTCTTATTTATTTACTGCCTACATGAAGGCCTACTAGGCAGGCTCCCTTATTGATTTGGGAGCCAAGGACCCCATCAAGGAGGTGAGTTCATCCACAGCTCGATATATGGAAACATCTAAGATGACGGGCTAGGCTGAATGAGATTTGCTTGGGATATGTTCAACTGCCCATAAGCATTTATAGCAATATGGAGACAGGAATACCAAAACAAAATTCTTGTCGACTTGGCCGGGAATGTAGAGAATATGTATGTCTAGGAGCCAGTAGATAACATTATCTACTTCTTCTCCTTTACATTTAATAAATACAGTGAACGGAACATTTACCGTTCACTCCCATTGTAGTAACCTCTGAATAATGTAAACAAGCAAGTAATACAAATCAAAACCATGCATTTTCTACAGTAACAGTTTTGAAAAATCTAAAATGTAAATTGTGCACGAATTTTTTTAATCGGGAGGGTTCTATTTCGGTTAATGATCCACTCGTACAGATTAATTAATATTAACTACTTTCCCTGTCTTTATATTTCTGTTGAAGGGGTGAAGTGTATGTAAATCAACGTAAGAGAAGCCATCCAAATTCTTCCTTGTCATAGTGCAATGAATGAGAAATTGACTATGTTTGCCAACTGGCTGAATTTTTTTTTGTATTCCTTATCTTCACCCAGACGTGAAATTTATACACAGTCTTTATTCTCTTGCATCACATGATAATTATGCAAACACGAAGAACCTTCTCTAACATCCACTTAATATATAAAGAAGCCATCCATGTGGAAAAACTGTATAGTTGATTGTAACTTTAGTACGTTGCCTGTTACAGCTGATTGAGAAATTAGGTTAACAATTGGGAAATTTGAGAGAAATTGCGTTAACACTTCAAAAAATGAATGAATCTTGCAATTACAAGGTTGTTTTATATATAGACTCCAATCCGAGTGAGATTGAGTCTATTACAGATCAATGCCTACGGCTGATTATTCTTATTTGTTTTAACAAGCTTCCAACTAAAACCCTAACTATTTAACTATAACTACTTTTCAAAACAACTCCTGCTACTAATTCAATACCTACTAAATGTTGTCGTATTGACTTATTCATAACAATTCACTCCCCCATCAAAAATGACCTTGTCCTCAAGATGTAATATTTGGGATGAAACTCCAGTCTTTGTCTTCCCAATGGAGTCCTCTAGAATTGAGCTCGACCATTTACTTGGAACCTGTGGAATTGCGATATTTCCCTTATTGACCATATGTCTATCCAAAATAGCTATGGGTTCCACCTTTATCTGACCATCTGTTCCAACCAAAGGTAATTGGTTTGAATGAGTGACTGCTTGTCCCATCTTCTTTTTTAACTATAGGGAAAACATGGTGAATTTTTGAACCCTGAGGTAGTTGTAATTGGTATGCAATTGTTCCAATCTTCTTGGTGATTGAGAAAGGGCCATAGAAACGAGCAATCAACTTCATATTTTTTCTGAGTGCCACATTAGTTTGTCGATATGGTTGAAGCCTAAGAAACACTTGATCTCCCACCTTGAATGATCTTTCTTGCCTCTTATTGCCAGCATAGTATTTAGCTCTATGTTGAGCTTGAGTGACATTATCCCTTAATAACTAGACCATCAACTGTTTTTCTGTCATCAAATTTTCTACCGTCGCTACTGTTGTATCAATAGCAGTAGGAATAGACCACCGAGGAGGGGAAAATTCGTATAGTGTTTCAAATGGAGAACATTTCAAGCTAGAGTGGTAATTAGTATTGTACCACCACTCAACTAGACTGACACACTTGCTCCACTTGGTTGATCTTTGGCTACACATGCACCTGAGGTAAGTCTCCATGCAATGATTAACCCTTTCTGATTTCCCAGCAAACTGTGGATAATAAGTTGTGCTTAGGTTAAGTTGAGTGCCCAACAATTTAAAAAGCTCAGTCCATAAATGACTGGTGAAGATTTTATCTCGATCTGAAACAATCTTTTTAGGAATTCCATGCAGCTTCTAGATATTGTCCAAGTACAATTGAGTTATTTCTGCAGCAGTGTAAGAATGTTTACAAGGTAGAAAATAGGAGTATTTGGTAAATCTGTCCACTACCACTAGCACCACTTCCATTTATCCCGATTTAGGTAAGCCCTCAACACAAAGTCCATATTGTTCTCCTCCCAGGCTTGGATGGAAATTGGGAGGGGTTGTAGTAACCCTGGGGATCGGCAGTGCTCTGGCTTGTTTTGTTGACATGTTATGCATTTTATAACCATCTCCTTGACATCCCTCTTTAGCCCTGGCCAATAGAAGTATTGTTGAGACCTCTTATAAGTAACTTCAATACCTGAGTGGCCTCCAATAGCTAACCCATGGATCTCTGCTAGTAATTTCTGGCTCAATTATTGGCTTTGTCCCACTTCCAGTTTGTTGTTTCTTTTTAACATTCCTTGTGCCAGTTTATATTCATTTGAAGATTTAGGATCAATCAGAAGTTAAAATACTAACTTAGTAATGTGCTAATCACCCTCATAGCTATTAATAACATCTTGTATACATGTTGGTTATATTGTTGAGATACCACTCAACACAACCTCTTCACTCTGTCCCCGTGAGAGTGCATCGGCTACTCTATTCTTTGCCCTCTCTTGTACTGGATTTCATAGTCCAATCCTAACATTCTGGTTAACCACTTCCGCTGTAAAAAGGTAGTAATTTTTTGCTCTTAAAAGAACCTCAAACTTTGATGATCAATAGAGATAATTAAGTGGTATCCCATAAGGTAGTCCTTCCACTTGGTGACAGACATTATGATGGCCAACATTTATTTTTCATATACAAATAATCCCAAGGCTCTAAACCCAAAGCTTTGCTCAATAAGGCAATTGGCTGTCAGTTTTGCATGAGAACTGCTCCAATCCCTTTGCTACCATCATCCATTTCAATCACAAAAGGTTGTTTGAAATTGGGCATTGCCAACACTGGTGCAGTGCTCATGGCTTTCTTCAACTCTTGAAAAGCTATCCCAGCTTCTTGGTTCCAATTAAAGACATATTTCTTCAATAGATCAGTTAGAGGTTTCGCATTCGTGCCATAGTTCTGAATAAATCTTCTGTAAAATCCAATTAGACCTACAAATCCCTTGAGTGACTTGATATGGAGAGGTCTTGGCCAAGACTTCATAGCTTCCACTTTGGTTGCATCAAAATTGCATTTAGTCCTTTTAGCAAAGAGTTGGAGCTTTCTTAGCATTTGTAGCACCAATTTTAAGTGACCTCTATGGTCCTGTAAGTTGTGACTAAAAACCAAGATGTCATCAAAAAAATACCGATAAAAATCTTCTTAAATAAGGTTTGAAAACCTCATTCATGAGTCCTTGGAAAGTAATTGGTGCATTAGTTAAACCAAAAGGCATGACTCTAAACTCACTTTGACCACAGTGTGTGGTGAAAGCTATTTTAGATGTGTCCTCATTCCTCATTCTAATCTAATCGTATCCTGACCCTAAGTTCAGTTTTAAGAAGTATTTAACACCAAATAATTCATCCAAAGTTCTTCAATGGTTGGGATTGGAAATTTTTTTTAGACAGTTGTTTAATTGAGTCTTTTATAATCCACACAAAACCTCCAACATCCATTTTTTCACACATGTCCAGGTTTAAAAACTTCATCACAATAATAACACAGCCTTTCTCTCTTCTTTCTTTCATCTCTGCATAAGAAATCTTCTTGATAGGTAGGGTTACTACCCCATTTTTCTTTACTATCTTGTGGGTCTTGTCTTCATTCTTGGTCATTCTGGATCCTTTTCAACTTCCCTCCCATGGTGCATTATATTTGCCTCATTTACTCTCTTCCTTGCTTCTTTTACTAACTGCTTCCATAGTGGCCTCTTGAAGTTTGGTTAGACTGATAGCTTGCTGTAATGTGGATGGGTAAAACATTTTCACTCCATTCTTTATAGCATCTCTGAGTTCCCTTAAGAAACTTTGCACCAGATATTCTTCCTTTAGTCCACGAGTTGCAATTTGGGATTTTAGTTATTCAAACTTTTCTTAAAATTCAGTCACTGATCCCGTTTGTTGAAGCTTGTGAAATTCAACTACTCGATTATCATGTCTTCCATGTAAAAATCTTGTGAACAATGCATTGACAAAATGGTCCCATTTAATACTATCTTGCTCTTCTTAATAATATTGAAACCATATGTCTATTTTTCCTTCAAGATACATCGAGGCATATCTCACCTTTGAAATTTTAGTCATACAATGGTAGGAAAAGAACTTCTTGCATTTTCTCACTCAATTCTTAGGGTGATTTCCATCAAATTTTGGAAAATTTGGCTTAAGTGGCCTAGCTTGGTGTTCATGGTTATCATGGATGATTCTCCCCTTTGAATTGCTCCTTTCTTCTTCTGTAGCACCTCTGGTTCTTGACTATGACTGTGATGCCTCTTCTCTATCTTTGTTTCTTACCAACATAGAGCCCACATTCTCTTGAAAAAGTTTCATATTAAGATCCTTTGTTTCAGTCCTTCTTTCACCAATGCAGCCAATTCTTGGATCTTGTCGTTTTGTTTCTCGATTGTTTCTTGTATATCTTTATACTGTGTAACCTCCGCCATCTTCTCAAGTGCAATCCAGGTTTCGAATGGCTCTGATACCAAATTGCTACACCTAATTGAGAAACTAGGTTAACAATTGGGAATTTTGAGAGAAATTACATTAACACTTCAAAAAATGAATGAATTTTGCAATTACAAGGTTGTTCTATATATATACTCTAATCCGAGTGAGATTGAGTCTGTTATAGATCAATGGCTACGGTTGATTATTCTAATTTATTTTAACAAACTTCCAACTAAAACCCTAACAACTAACTAACTATAACTACTTTTCAAAACAACGCTCGTTACTAATTCAATACCTACTAAATGTTGTCGTATTGACTTATTTATAACATGGTCCCCCACTCTAATATAAATGGGTGAGACAAACATCTTATGTTACATAACAATTTATATTGGTCATATTACTAGTTGTTGCACACCTAGCTCACACTTTGGTGGATATAATGTTGGATAAAATTTTGTGCTTTTGTGTTTTGGGGCAATCAAATATGAGATATATTCACATGAATTAAAATTCAAATAATAATAAAATTAACACATTAAAACTTACAAACTATACAAAGGAAATTGATGTCCAGTGTTGTGTTTCAAACAATTTCCTTAAAACAGATTCGTCCTTTTATCAGTGTCCAAGGTTTAATGGACATTTGTCTCCCAAAATATAACGACATTTTCGTCTTTATATAAGAGACAATTCAATATATAAAACTCTGGTGAATCCAAATTCTACGTTGTACTCTCTCATGTAGTGACTTAAGAAGTTAATGAAACTCAAAATTAATTAGTATAGAGACATGAGGAGGGGTGTTTTATTTATAAAGAGGTGGATACCATTTCCGAATAGAAGCGTCCTTTCTGAATAGTCACAATCTTTCATGAATGGGCAAAACTTTTCACAACCCATTGTGTCTATCAAAAAATAATTTCAAATTTAATTTTCACTCAATTAAAATTAGTATTATACTATAATAAAATAATTTCCAACATATAAAACATCTAAGGGCAACCTCCGTTGCCATCCTTTTTTCTTCTTTGAAGGGAAAATAACAAAATAACATGAGGATGAAAATGATAAAGAGAGATTTCTCCACAAAGGGTGGAGGCTAGAGCAAAACCCACCCACACTGGCGGAACTACTTAGTACATAGGGGGCCAAGCGGCCCACCCATCAATCCAATAATTTTTTTTATAAAAGTTTAGGGTAAATATGCAAGAGTTGAGAAATATAAGGTGAGCATCTAAAATAGAAAAAGGGAAAAATTGCCACCCACTTACTCTTATTCTCTCATCCTACTTATCTCTTTTCATTTTTCCAAAACAAAACAAATAAACAAAAAAAAATACTCTTTGCCACCCAACGCCACTTCTCACCACCAAAACTCACCTCCAACCCCTCCCTCCGACACTATGCAAAGTCGGCTCAACTATTCTAAAGTCTACAGCCTACCGAACTCTAGTTTAGGTAAATAAATATGGTTATGCAAGGGAAAGGTTGTCTACAGCCTACCGAACTTTAGTTTAGAAAAATAAATAGCGTGACAGGAATTCTGAATTGGGTGAAGGGCTTGCTACCCAAGCAGAATATACTTCCAAATAGTTATCCTAGTATGACTGCACACTATATCGAAAGGAGTGTATAAATCACGAACGGTGTCCGGTATGCGGGGAACATAGATATCTGCAATCAATTCGCAAGGAAGGCAATCTTAAAATTGCCTCAAAAAATGTTGAAATATTTTTCCGGTGGGCCTAGATTGAAGCCCTTTTTCATAGTACCATGTAGGGTTGTGTTTTTTTTTCAAACTTTCAATTTTTCCAATTTACGATTCGATTTATTCCAAATTTGGATTGAAACTTTAGTTTGCCGATTTTTTATTTTTTATTTTTTAAATCGAATCGAAAATAATTCTAAATTTCTGGTTTTTCGATTTTTTGATCCGATATTTCTGAAACTATGTTAATCCGATTATTTTGAATTGTTTTCGATTTTTTTCGACATATTTTTCGATTTATAATTTTTTTTATTTTTTTTTATTTTTTAAAACTTTCTTGTGTCCCACGTGGGTTGGGAGAATATGGGGATTTTAAAATAGTGCTTTATAAGAGGAGATTTTCCTCCTACCTCTACACAAATGAAAAAAATAGGTCAAATCCTCACATATTTGCATGTTGGATAAACCTTTTTCTTTGTTTCTTTTAAATGAGAATTTTAAGTAATCAAAAATCTTATATTTATTTTTTTGAAACTTCAGAATTTTCAAATTTTCTAGATTTTAGTATATTGTTTGAATTATATATTTTTTCGATTTTTCTGAATTCGATTTTTTTTTATTTTCCAAAAAAGTCGGATCGAAAATTGGACTAATTATTTTATTTTTGAAAAAAATGGAAGTTCTTATGAAGAGGCATTTTTTGATCCGATCCGGCCGAAATATAGGCTTAGTACCATGGATAGTAGAGGCCATGACTTGGCATGCGGATACTCTCAGGTGTCATCGTATTGATTCTACAATTTGAAAGAGAATAAATTATGATTATCCTAATTTTGCTCATGAACAGTGTAACATTCATTTGCCAACATCAATAAATGGTTTCAATTCATTTGGAAATCTAAGCACCAATCAAAGTGTATGGCCCGTGATCCTAGCACCACTCAACCTCCCTCCTTCAGAGTATATGAGGCCTGAATTTTCGATGTTGTTTTTGTTGAAACCTGGGCCAAAGGCACCAAGTAAATACATGGATGTCTATTTGGCTCCGTTGGTATAAGAATTAAATGAGTTATGGATAGAGGGTGTGAAAGCGTTTGACTCCTATAAAAAATAAGAGTTTATGCTGAAAGCTATATTAATTTGAGTAATTCATGATTTTTCATCGTATGGGACATCATCCAGTTGTGTAGTTCCTGGTTATTTAGGGTGTGCTATTTATGGAGAGGAGACTGAATCTCAACGTCTCAAGGCTAGTGGAAAAAATTATATACAATTCCTATAGGATGTTTTGACCCCCCGATCATAGTTTTAGATCTGGGAGAGGTTCGAATTTTATACCGGGGGGTTGACTATAGACTAAATTCGGAAAAACTTTCAAGTTCAAAAATTGAGAGTAAATATTCTAATTGTGGAGGTAATATACTAGGTAAGAATTATAAATTAAATAATGTCAAGCATAAGAAGACCCCAATTGAGAATGAAACTGAGACAAGAAAGGCATGGTCTAGGTGGTCAATTTTATTTTACTTGTCTTATTGGAAGGATAACCCGATGCGTTATGTATTAGATGCAATGCATGCTGAGAAGAACATCACCGAACATCTTGTGGGAAAATGCCTTAGGGAAGTCATTCGAAGGATGGAGAAAATGCATGAAATGACCTTTAATCGTTGGAACTTAAGCCACAACTATGGTTAAAAGAAGATAGTAGCGGATGGAAAATAATTCTCCTTAGTGCGTTTACTTTGACGAGTGAGGAAAGAATGGCATTTTTAGACACTATATAATTTGAAAGTTTCCTCTAATTTTTCATCCAACTTGCAATGGATTGTTAATTTTTCCATCCATGATTTACGTAAGTGCAAGTCTCACGATTGGCATGAGATCATGTAATTGGTTCATTTATTGGTTTAAGCACTATTTCTTTAAGCATAAGGATTTGTCGAGGGCCATTATG
The DNA here is from genome assembly GCA_949130495.1 of Sambucus nigra. Classification (NCBI taxonomy): domain Eukaryota; kingdom Viridiplantae; phylum Streptophyta; class Magnoliopsida; order Dipsacales; family Adoxaceae; genus Sambucus; species Sambucus nigra. The sequence goes on from OX422219.1 coordinate 179,397,329, forward strand.
AAAAATAACGTATACTTCACACTTTTATGTGAAAAAGTAGCCAACCAAAAGCACACCGTGGTCGTAGAAATAACTAGATATGAAGCGATTTGTGTGTTAGATAAGTACTTTCCCCCATTACTTTTTAACATAAGTGTTCACTTGTTGGTACAATTATGCAATGAGGCACTTCTTTGCGGCCCGGTAGGATATCGACGGATGTACCCGTTTGAAAGGTGAATGAAAGTTTTCAAAGATTATATAAAGAATACACGATATATTCAAAGATCAATTGTAGAGGAATATATCATCGTTGAGTCATCACTCTTTGCTCGGGAATATATGCCCGACCCAAGTATTGTAGATAACAGTGATGAGTTCGTCGATGAGGGTGGTCTTGCAATGGGCACACGAGTGAACTTAACAAGTTTACATTATGAAAAAGAAGCTCCTTATCTATTTGGAACTCTTGAAGATGTCAAAGAATAGAACAATTAAGTTTATGATGTCTATTTACATTATTTTAACTTTTATACTTGATCAACTTCATAATATGTTCATGAAGGTCAATGTAGGAAATATGATGCGTGTAGGAACAATAAAAGGCGAAGAATAAGGGTATAATCAGACAGAGAATTTAAGTTATGGATGTCACATGAGGTAATTATTATGAGAATGTCTCTTACTAAATGACAAATTGCAAGAAAGTTTTAAAGCTAACCTGCTTAATTTATCTACAATCTCAACTCTTAAAGATGGATGATATGACATCAAGGCTTCCTCGTCTTTCCATTGGACCCAAATTAATGAAACATGAGTATAAAAAGTATCGATTGAACGGTTATATATTCGGTGCAAGGGTGTACGAGGAAAATACAAGTGTATAAAAAGTAACCTAATTAATTCTAATGTTGTTGTTAATTTGTATTCTTTTAATGTGTTGTTGATTTATCACAATTTAATGCTTTAATGGATATATTATTATTGGATGGCAGTTTAATGCTTTATTCATTTGTTTTGATCAGTAGGGGGGTTTGAATCAATTTTTGTTGGTTAGTTAGTGAATATGTTAATTTGGATTATAATCAGTTTAAGCATTATTTGAAACAACTCTTAATACGATTTATGATAAATGTCGTTGTTAATTTATCATGCATATTATCTAACGATGTTAAACTAATTCATTATTTATATTTTTAAATCATGTTCTTATATATCTGTTTCTACTAATAACAATTTTGCAGGATATATCTTCATCAGGGCATCAGGGAAGTGGCGGGGAGGAAGGCTCGTCTAGCATTAGTCCCCTAAAGTGGGGCAAGTTGGGTAGCGTAGTGGAGAACAAGACGGCCTTCCAATCTAGGGCCTTGGAATTGGCCAGAACTATTATTGGCCCCGAGTACACTGATTAGAAGAGGGTGCCCATTGAGCTTAAGATGGTTGTTTGGGGGGCATTACAGGTATATGCTTGACTCAATAATATTTACTCATTTTATTTATTTATTTGATAGGAACAATTCGACTTGCCCCCCAAAGCACGCGACTCCATGTTGGAATAAGTAATGGAGCAATGGAAAACATGGAAGGAAAACATGCGTGCATGGTATTTTGGCAGGGACCAGGAGTCCTTCTCATAACATAGAGACACAGTACCCGAGAATGAGATAATGTCATTGGAAAACTGGAAATAGTTTGTCGATAGTTAGATATCAGATAGAAAATTATCCTCTCGTGAATTGGGCAGGACAAACCGGGCCAAAAATGTTGACGTGAACTACTCTGATTGTACGTATTACTCCCAGGTGAAGCATAGTATGGTAGGTTTAGAATGTTTTTTCATTTTACTTTTATTATATTCTATTTGGTGGTAATTATATACAGATTTATTAATTTTGTATTATTTTACTTTGGGAGACGGGGAGTGGTCTTGGAGGTAAGCCACATAGGCTCGATGCCTATGTGGCAATTCGAATGAAGAAAGGGAAGGAAACGGAGGTTAATCTAGCCGTGCCCACCACTATTGTAAGTTATAATTGTATTTATGTTATTAATTTATTATTTATAATCACATACGTTTTTATTATTTCATCTAATCGCGTACTTTTTTATTATTTTAGTAAAAGCTTAAAAAAGTACACAACTCGTAGTTGAGTATGGATGCACATAGCCAAGTGTTCGGATGGAATCATAAAGGCCTTACTCGAGATGTTAGCTCTCAGTTAACGAAATCGAGGATCCTCGGGATTACGTCGAGCAACAATGGACTGTCACACAAGGTTGAAGAGCTGAAGACCAATTCGGATCAAAAGTTTAATAGCATCAAAAAAACGTTAAATAAAATGTTTTCGATGGTTAAGCAAGATCTTTAAGGTCAAGCCGGGAGAAGCTCAGGGAATGACAAGAAGAAAGTAATGGATGATGGGATCACTGCTCCATCTTTCTCACCATCACCCTCACCGATAAACCCATCATCTCCTTATAACTTATTCACCACCCCCATCTTAACTGTCCAAACTCCATTCACGATTGGTTCTGATAAAGTCTATTTAGTATACTAATGGGGAGGCAATACGATTTTCAGGGGTTGAGGGACCAGAGTATACGCCCAGATTCCTTGGTGCATAACCGTCCATTGCAGCCATACGAGGCTCGGATCTGCATCACTGACGTTGTGGTGGGGAAAGAGAATGAAGCCCTGTGGTTAAATGAACAATGCAGCGTGCAACATATTGAGGGTTGTATTGGTTCTTATATTGTATAACCTACCTTTCTCCTCCAACTAGAAAATCAATGAACATTTACTTTTTACATCATAACTTGTATTTAACATTTAAATTCGGGTTAATATATGGTGTTTCTTATTTATATTTGGTTGGTGATTGATTATTATTATTATCGATGTTGATTGCTATTAGTTATAGTTAAAATATATTGTTTATTATTGTTACATGTTAAATAATATACTGCTGGGCAGTGGCCATACTGTCCAATAGGTTTTTTATTCTGCTTCCCAGTATGATCATGGACTTTGATCTCGATAAGTCTTTGACAAGTACAACTTGTCACAAACTTTGAATGTGACAAGTTTTACTTGGTCACGGACTTATCATAATCAAAGTCCGTGGAAAAGAAGAACTTGTCTCATACTTTGACCATGACAAGTCCGTAATAGATGAAACTTATCGCAGACTTTGACATGACAAGTTCGTGACAAAAACAGTTGTCACCCCCAATCCCCTCAAAATATTGACCATGACAAGTTTGAGTTGTCAAGGTTTATGACCATGACGAATAGCCTGTTTTGGTATAATGTTTACTAAGGGAATATCTACAATCGTAATATTGGATTCCCTCAATTTTTAAAGTAGGGATACATAGAACAGAGGATGGAGTTTCGAATGTTAAGGGAAATTAACTTTGTAAGCTACTGATCTTACATTTATAGAATCTTTTATGGTCCATAAAACTGTGCAACTAGTTTGGGATTCTTTTGTAAAGCCAATTAACTTTATTTTTAGATTTAAAATCAAATATACACCCAATCATTGACTTGGAACTCTCTTTCACTTATATTTTTGTCAAATTACTTCTTCATTCTCATTTTACTTGTTACAAATTGTAATTAATCAACTTCAACATTTCCTCCAACTTTCTTTAATAATTCTTCTACTGCTTCATCTGGTGAAGGTTCTCCTTATGGGATGGTGATGAGTGGGGGTGGAATTTCATACAGATCCTGATGGGGAGCGATTTTTAAGCCGGAATAATGGGTAAAATTCTCTGCTAACTACAACCATTTGGACTATTTCTTAGGTTTATCCCTTGCCAGAAAGCTGTAACACATTTCAAAGCAATGATTCACTTTCTCAATTTGACCATCTAATTGAGGATGGTATGATATGATAAAACTTGATGCAGTTCCCAATTTACTAAACAGGGTTTGAAAAAAGGAACCTAAAAATGTAGAATCTCGATTTGATACTATGTTAGCTAACATACCACATAGTTTGTAGATTTTGTTTAAAAATATTGATCTACTCCGACAACTGAATAAGAATGGCTAAGAGTGAGAAAATGGATATATTTTGTTAATTGATCTACAATGACCAAAATATTATCCTTTCCTCTTGATTTTGGCAATCTGTCTATAAATCCAAAGAAATGTGAGTCCAGTAAGTATTATGAATTTGAAGTGGCTGTAATATTCCAGGATACACAATGCACTCACTTTGATTTCTTTGGTAAATCTCACAAGCCTTCACAAAATTTTGAACTTGCACTTTCATGCTTGGCAAGAATTTTTTATTTAATCCTCTAGTATATATACTCTACTCCTGAGTTGCCTCCCATAGGTGAATCATGTAGGCCAATAGCATTTCAGTTCTCAAGTTTCCACTATCACCCACAAAAACTAAGTAGGGCCTCAAATATGTATAATATATATTTGTACCCGAATAAACCTCCACAAAAACTAAAATCCTTATTCTCATTTAGATTTACTAAAATATTAGTAATCAACTCTTTTTACCATAAGATCGTCTTCATAGTTGATGTTAATGCTGGCAATCTAGGCATGAATTGTGGTTATTATAGCATCGCAAGATTTTTCATCTTCATCTCTTCTAAAGAGATAATCTTCTACTCTATTATCCAACCTTTTCTATTTTGGATTAAGTAATCAAAACCCATGAGCTTGGTAAGCCATCTCTGCTGTAATAGTGTGGTCACTCTCTACTCTAAAAAATATTTAAACTCTAATAGTCAGTCCTTATCACAAAATGACTTTCGAACAAGTATGGCCTCCATTTAGACACAACCATCATATTACTAAAAACTCCCATAGGTAGTGAGGCCAAATTTTTTGGAACTAATACATTTTCTCAGATATGTTAGAGGTTTATCCAGTTTGAGAATGTGCCTCTCGGCGGTAGCTATCTAGATAAAAATTAATTCACCTTATTCAAGAAAAAACCTATATGACGAAATATTTTACTTAGTTTTATAATCTTCCAAGTTTCATGTTCTTAATTAATACAATGACTCTAACAGATGCAAAAAGAGTAAAACAAACACACGACTGGATGTGCGAGGGAAAACCCCTCTGGCAAGAAAAATCTCGGGTCGATAAGAATTAAAAATGCACTATGGTAGAGTTTTACAACTAGAATAAATATACTTACAATATCATGAATCTACAACCGACTAGATAGTCTTTTCCATCATATTATTCATAGAGAGAACCAACAGTTGGAGTATGGTGCACAATCGTAGTTGGTTTTGGTCCAGAATCAATGCCTTTGAATCCCCTGGCCAAACGTTTTTCTTCAAAGTATAAGCAACTTTATTTGTTTGTAGTAAGAGAAACTTTATTACTCCGGGGAAGAACCTTCAATCAGTCAAATTTCTACGCCTAGGATCTTTGACAAAATCGTGTGGATATATGTGTTGGGGTGTTTGAAAAAAGGGGTGCGGTGCTTTCAATCTCAAAATGAGTTTTTTCCAAGCCAATGAAGAAAAAAAATATTTACTCACCAATGAAGATTAGATTTTGAACCAAGGTGAGCAAATATACCTCTATTAGAAATAATGGCTTGAAAGAACTCAAAAAAGAGGAGTGAAAAAATATGCTCTCAAATATATCAAATGTTTTCATGAGCAAAAAATATCTTTTCAAAGCTCTCACTCTTGGTTTGGAAGAGAAGACAACAACTTAACTTATAGCTTTTTTAATTAAAAATATTTAAAAACTCAAATGCCATGTGTCACACTCTTAAGGTACCAGGTAGACACATCAAGGTCTTAGTCACCCAAAAAGTTATCCTTAACACACTAACTAAGAAGATTTTAAAGAAAGATCTTGTATAAAAGTGACTTTCGACGTTGTCAGGCATGTGTCGTCGCAGGGTCGCTACAGTAAGATATTTTCGTTGTTGTGAACCTGAAGCGATATAGGTCATGAACTTGTTCAGACTTTTTACATAAGGACACAAGAAACCAGCAAGACAGTGTCGCTGCAGCAAGGTGGACCATCATTGTGGCAGAACTACTGGGAAGAAAGTTGCGCATTTGTCCAAAGATTTGAAGATATGGACAAGAAAATGCCAATGAAAAGTTTTGTTGCAGTGAGGCAAGTCGTCATTGCGAAGAAGATGAGGTAAGGGAGGCCGTGCATATGTCCAAAAATTTTGTCGAGTTTACCTTAGAAGATTTTCAAAATAGTTTTTTAGGGAAATTCCATGTATGTTTGTTTCTCTCATGAATATTCATACTTAAAATACACAAATGGATTAAATTCTTTATAATAAGAGTTGTATATATGAAATGCATATATGCATGTGTATTTGACAAGTTTACAAAAGCAGCATTAATTAAAAATATTTTTTATTTTTTAAAAGCATATTGACCAAAGTGAATCTAAGTCTGCTAAGTCTTATACATTTTCTTAAATGGTGTGCTTAAGGTTTGGTATTGAGTGAATTTTGTTCATTCATGAAGCTTTCTCGTGATCTCTTAGACGAAGACTCAAGCATGCTTTGATCAAGGAATTCAAACAATCTATTATATGGATCACATCGAGTATACTGTACTCTTATGCTATCGTAATATATTCTACTCGTCAGTTGGATGTATCAGTTTCTAGCACAAATGGTTCTTTCAAATTTGGAAAATCTATCACTGATTCTTAAATCATGGCTTGCTTTAACAGTTTCAATGCTTCTTTTAATACTTTGGACCACATATATAATTTTTCTTTAATGAGTTACTCAAAGGTTTGGCAATTTTTTCGTACCCTCTAATGACTTTTTTGTAATTGCCTATGATTCCTAAAATCCTCTCAATCCTTTAATATAAGTAGGAGTGGGACAATTCTTTTTGTCTTATATTTTGTTTTGATAAGTAGTGACACCATTTTTTGTAATATAATGCCCTAAATACACCATATGTGACTTATTAAAGCTCCATTTGGACATCTTGGCTAACAATTGGTTAATGATGAGTAATTGAAAAGTAACACTCAAATGTTAAATCTAGGAAGGCATGTCTGGACTATAAATCTATATTATACCTCTAATACAATAGTATTATAGGTTTTAATGTTGTTTAAATGCAAAACCAAACGTTCATCAACCTTGACATCCATACGATCTCCCTCTCACCTTTGTACATTACCCTCCCTCTGATTCCCTGTTCATGTATCCCTATAAATCAAAGCGTAGAATGATGCCCACAAACATCCGCCAACAAAAAAAAATCACCAATAAAGATAAATTGAACCCACCAATTTATAAGTTCGAATCAGGGTACAAAATCTTATAAATTATCATATTTGAAAACCAGCAGATCAAAACTCAATATATACATATAAAGATAAAGGAGAGATAAAATGAATCTAAGACTAACGGTATTGAAAGGAGAATTTGGGGATGAAAAGTTAGGTCCTTGGGTGTCTTGGACAATTTTGATGGATCTAACTGTAAAGGTTTGTTTGTTAATGCATCGTCATTGGGTTGGTGATTTGTAGGAAAAGCTGTCTTTAGAACATCTAATGGAGTGCTTCAGTCTTTAGAGCTTGAATTTAAGCAATGATGGGTTTGGAAATAACATTCCTCTTCAAATAAATAATTTACGCTATCTCCAAAATCTTGATCTTAGTAAAAAATTTCTGATGAAGAAAGAAATTGATTGTAGTTTGATTTCTTCAGTTTTAATTGGTCCTTTGAGCAGTGTTTACACCTGGAGCCATGCATGTATGTTTGGCCTAGTGGATTATCATCCACACACGTGTTACACACATATTTGAGTTGGTCTGGGTTGTTTGAGTTTTAGTGGGTTATATTGGGCTTTAAGTGTTCAATATAGTTAGTCTAGATCTATTTTCTTTTGAGTTTGTTTGTTTGGGTTAGGCCATATTATATGGTCTTGTTGGTCTAGATTGTATAGCTTCTTGGATTGCATGGAAGTATTGGATCTGGGTGGTTGTATTGTGTGGGCCGCATTGCCGATATATATATATATATATATATATATATATATATATATATATATATATATATATATATATATATATATTATAGGGGTGGAATTGTAGACGTGGTTGTTTGGATTTCGATATTCTGGTAAACAAGTAGAGCCCGTACAGTATATTTTATTTTCTACAATGACCACGACTTAAAGTTTTGTTTAACTAAAAATAAATAAAAATATGTATAATTTTTTTAATATAAAATACGTACAGGTTTTTTGAAGTTTTTATTTAAAGAAAAATAGTTTTTTAAGTAAAAAAAAAGTGTTCAAAATTTCAAAAAGGCTTTTAATAAAAATAAAAAAAGTTTTTAGATATAAAAATGTTTTAAACGTTTTATTTTTGTTTATTATACATCGCACGGGTTATATGCTAGTAAGAATAATATCAAAGATGACTAAAATGAATTTCCTCAAGAAATATTTAAAGACATCATTCATGAGTGACTCAAAGGTGGAGGTTGCACTAGCTAAGCTAAGAGGCATCACTTTGATCCCGCAATGGCCATGATGAGTTTTGGATGCAGTTTTGTACTCTTCTCCTCTTCCCATTTTAATTTAGTGATAACTTAATCCAAGATCTAGCTTGGTGAACATTCTTGATCCATGAAACTCATCACTTATTCATCAATTACAAGAATTGGGTATTTATCTTTAATTTTCATCTCATATAATATTTTTTAATCCATACAAAAGCACTATGTGTCGTCTTTTTTTTACCACCAACATGGGTGAAACAAAAGGACTATCACATGGTTGTATTATTTCTTCTTATAATATTTCTTTAATCAGGATTTCAACTTAGTTATTTTGTATATAAGGATATCGATATGGTCTTTAGGAGAAAGGAAGTGCATTGAATTTTAATGGGATTGAGTGGTCATAAAGTTTGCTCGGTGGCAAGGTAGTTAGTGTTGCAATCGACCTTGTGATCCATTTCTGTAACTGAGATTGCAAATAACTGTCCCACTAGTCCATCAGTAGTCTTCTGGTTAAATTTTTTAATGTTATCATAGACATGAGTTTGAATGTGGGTTCATTTTCATCATTACCTCGTAAGGTGATCCTCTTTCCATGTTTATTAAAGGTTAGGATAAGTTTATCAATCATAACACAATGTCACCACCTCCCTAAAAGGATTCTATGAGTAAAGCAATAGAAGAGAGAACTTAATGAAGAACTCACAAATGCTCTACAATAATAATGAGCATTCAATTTTATTCATGTATATATAGCTACGTTGCAACACAAGAAATGAAACTACATCTAACAGACTAGCTGCCTAACTAATGATAAGAACCAATCTAACTGACTTAACAGTTATAACAAACTAACTAACTGTTTTAACTAATCATTGACCATAGGATCGTTATTATCCCCCCTCAAGCGAAAAGGAGATTGAAAAACTTTGAGCTTGGCCTTCAAATATTGAAATCGATCTTTAGAAATAGCTTTAGTCAAGACATCCGTTGTTTTGATCCAATCAAGGGACAAATCTGATGTCAAGTTTATAAGAGATAATTTGATCACGAATAAAATGGAGGTCTATCTCAATGTGTTTAGATCTAGCATGAAAAACTGGATTAGCAGCCAAAGAAGTATCACTTTGATTATCCACCCATAAAACTGGAGCTTGAGGTAAACGAACTTGAAGTTCATAGAGCAAGGATTGAAGCCAAATAACTTATGCAGATGCATTTGCTAAAGCTCTAAATTCACTTTATGTGTTTGAACGTGCTACCACTTGTTATTTCTTTGAAGACCATAACAAAAGGTTTCCTCCAAAGAACGGCCGGCCGAATCAGGACTGTCGGCCGAATCAGCATCTGAATACCCTTCCAATATCAAATAAGGCGAATATTGAATTAGCAATCCTTCAGAAATTATCCCCTTGACATATCTGAGAAGCTTCTTGCTAGTGAAGTATAGTGGGAGCATGAATGAATTGACTGAGTTTGTTTATGATGAAAGCAACATCAGGTCTTGTTAAAGTGAGATATTGAAGGGAACCAATGGTGATGCGATATAAAGAGATGTCCTCAAAAGGCTCGATGTCACAAAGACTAAGTTTTTGAGTAGCATTTATGGGGCATGTGTGACACCCCGCCTAATTAAATACTAGGCGATCACTCCTTTATTAAATTAAAATCAAGGTGAATAGTTGGGTCATTCTTAGCATCACTGTCGTAAAAATAATTTTTCCAATTTAAACACCCTAAATGATTAAGCTAAGTGTCAAAACCATTTTAGACATTACTTTCCAAATTTTATTTATAAAAACCAACATTTAAAACTTTACAAGATTCGTAATTTAAAGAATCACACAACAATTAACCTGGAACATATAATCCAAATAATCTAAACATTCAACAACTAGATTCCAACATTTAAACTTAAAGGAAAAACATCCTGACAACAATAAATCCCAAAGTGAAAATACTGGGAATAAATGGATCACAATGTCAAATAAAACAACTGAATAATGGAAATAAACAAGTCACAATATCCCATAGACAACTGAATAATGGAAGAGGGCGACACATGCCCAACTAAATAAATGGAACTAGGAGTGGAATCAACAAATGAAGTCGTCTAAGCAAGAGGCCTGCAACTCTCACCTAAGCTGCAGCGCGTTCCTTCCAAAGGATCCTATTGTAATACCCCGTATTTTTATGCTATATTAATTTGCGGATTTATTAAATTTAATGTGAGTGAATTATTTAAAAAAAATCCGGAAATTAATTATGTTATAATTATTAACATGACGAGAGTTAGTAATTATGGGAAATTTGTTGAATATTACTAATGAGCAAAGTAATTTGTAATATTGGTTATATTGAATGTCACGAGAGAATAAAATGACAATTTTGGAAATTTGAGTCGGGACGCGCCCGTGTCGCGTCGGGACTAATTATTGATAAATAAAAAGTGAATATTGTATAAGTTGTTCGTATGGTCGTTTTGAGTGCGCCATCGCGTCCGAAAGGGTCGAGATAGTCAGAAAAGTGTACCCGGGGGTTTAGTTTGAGTCTCGGAGCGTTTTTAGGCCTAATTGGTACCCCGAGAGGGCGTTTTGGACATTTCACCTTTTTGGGTAATTAAACCCACGAAAATCAGAAACATATATCATCCATTTAGGTTAGTCAGCTAGGGTTAGAAAACTCAAACACAAGTGACGGCCATAGGAGAGGGAAGAAGAAAGCTTCCAAGGCAATCCAAGGCCCCAAAAGTCATCCGTTTGCACCACAACCACCACCAACGCGTAGATCGCGCAATGGGCTATGCAACCACACCAAAAACATCTGCAAATCAGAACGTCGAAAATCCCAAGCAAGTGTTTATCTTGCTATTTTCGTTGGTGCAATTTCCATATTAGTTTAGGAATGATTAGGGATGAAATATATGGAAGAAAACCCAAATTGTGATAGGAATTTGCATGTAGTAAAGACTTAAACCTTCTTCTGGAAGTCTCTTGTGATGTAGACAGATAACCCACAAAATTTTGGTGTAAATAAGAAGGAAATTCTGGGATAAAACAGATTAGAAACATGAGTTAGAGATTTTTAGGATTCTTGAGTTTTAAATGAATTATGGCATGATTAATCCATGTTTAGTGATGTAAATTGACATGTTTTACGTTGAAAATACCTGATATGATGATATAAGGTTAGTAGTATCAATTCTGGGGCGATTGGGATTAGAAAATATGGAATTGGTGTAAGTTTGGAGATGAAACCCGTAACTGCAATTCTGTAGATTTCGCAGACCTGCTTGACCGATCGATCGAGCCCAGAGCTTCGATCGATCGAAGGTTCGATCGATCGAGCCCCAGACCTCGATCGATCGACTCCTCCTGACAGACTTCTATTTCCCTTTTTAAATGAGTTAAATTCAAATTGTCGTGATATAATTCTTGGGCATACTTAATAAAATGATTCGGGAGACATTGAGGACCAGTAGGGCATATGAATAAATGTTGGGATCTTTAATATTCGACGAGAATGGTATTTATGGGGTATTTACTTTAGGGTTGGTAAATTTATGTATTAAAGGGTGAGGCGTGTAAGAGAGTTACGTTGAAACATAATAATGACATCTCCTGAATTTTATTCTTGGGAGGATAGGGTCCACAAGTGTCACGTAATGGGTTGGATAAACCCTTCGAGTTAAGGTAGCAACGAACCCTTATAAGGAATTCTTAATGTGAAAAGTAAGGAAAAATGTTGTAATTATGGGTGATGAGAGGAACCTATATTAATATGATAAAAGTGGTATATTTATATGATTGTGTATGCATATATTATATACATGTGAAAAATCATGCCCACGCTACTTGCTATCCCTGAGGTTTCGGCGCTGGGACAGTCTTGTCTCGATGGGACCTTTATGGGGGATATTGACCTGTACCCTAGAAGATAGATATCCGTGGTACAGGCTATCGGAATGATAGTTCAGACGGTCCTAAGAGATGCGGGTATGTACTTTCCTCTTAGAGACTTGGGATCTATGCTTCGCCTCATATTATTTGTGTATAGGTATCCTTGGTACAGGCTATCGCAGTGATAGTTCAGATGGTCCTAAGAGACTTGGAACCTATACTTCGCCTCAATATTGTTTGAGTATGTGTTAATACAATTCGAGAGTGATTCCGAATTTGTATTCCCTTTGTACGAGTGATACGGGGATTGGATAGTAGAGTATGCCCGCACCATAGTTATTATTTGGGGTGTTGTTATGTTATATATACTTTACGAGTAGTTAATATATATGAACTTCTGAAATTGGAACTACCTATTGTGAATTGATATGTAGGACATGGTTGATGACTCAAATTGTAAATACTTGTTTTGAGAAAGTATAATATGACACGGGAAAACTTTATTGATTTATAAAGTTAAAATGAGAACTTGGTTACTAATTGAAATAGTATCTTCAAATAATTAAATCGTTAAATTTTGAATCTTACGAGTAATCTAAGATAAGTTAAATCATTGGGAAGATTTGTGCGAGAAATGATAAGACAACCCGCTGGGAAGGTTAGTGTGATAGGTGTGCACATTAGAAGAGAGGTGAGAATTTCTCAAGAGAGTGTCGCACTAATATGTTATTGCATTGGCCTGTATCAATTTAAATACTTGCTAAACGTATTTTTTAAATCAAACACACTATCGGGCTCTGACCCGTTTCTTTTTCTCTTTCTCTCTCTTGTATATATATGTATGTATTACAGGTGCCCAGCCACAGAGGCGTCTTGCTTAGGATCCCTTGAAAGGAACACGCTGCAGCTTAGGTGGGAGTTGCAGGCCACTTGCATAGACGACTTCGTTTACTTGATTCCACATCTATCATACTCATTTATTGGGCATGTGTCGCCCTTTCCACTATTCATCTGTTTTATTGGGATATTTGTATCTCAGTTATTCCTAGTTCTGTTATTATGGGATTTATTTCAGTATGGATGTTTTACTTTAAGTTTTAAATGTTGGGACTTTGAATGTTGAATGTTTAAAGTATTCGGATTATGTTCCAGGTTAATTGTTGTATGATTATTACTTATTAAAAATGTTGTTACTAATTAAATAAAATAAATTTTCCTTTAAAAATAAAATTGGTCACAAATGTTGAAAAATGGTTTTGGCACTTATCTTAATTAATTAAGGTGTTAATTTGGAAAGTTTTATTTTCACGACAGTGATGCTAAGAATGAACCAACTGTTCACCTTGATTTTAATTTAATAAAGGAGTGATCGCCCGATATTTAATTAGGCGGGGTGTCACAGGTGGTATCAGAGCATCAGGTTCTAGTGTCCATAGGATCTGTACGGCTTATTTCGCTTTCAGCTTAACGTTATTGCTATAGAGCCCTATCTTTAGGATTGCTGTACTCTTGCTTTTACGTTTAAGTCTTCAGCTATTTGTGATTTGATAATGACTGTAGACTAATAAACTTCTTCACGTTTCAGATGCCTCCGAGACGTGCTCCGAAGGATAGGCGTGCCCAGGCCGAACAGCCAGAAGTTCCGGCACAAGGCACAATGAATGCAAATGAAGTAGCCGCCATTGTTGCTCAGGCGGTGAATACCGCACTAGCGGTGGTTCAGTAGGATCCACTCCAGGTTCAGGCAGTGGCGCCAGTACCAGCACAGCTTCCATCTGCATGGGAGAGGGTTCGGGATGCTTTTCATAAAGCGCATCCCCCTGAGTTCTCTGGTAGCTGCGATATTGTTACATTTAGCCAATGGAAGAAAGACATCCAGCGGCATCTCCATATGTATGAGTGCACCGACATGCATAAGAAGTTATTGGCTTCCTTTAAGCTGGTGGGAGTCGCTTTGCAGTGGTGGGAGTTCACTACCACATTGGAGGAGAGGGACACGATCCCTATTCAGTCATTTTGGGAGCGGTTTGACCGTAAGTACTTTCCACCCGCTGTGCAGACTGAGATGAGGCGGAGATTACTGAATCTGAAGCAGGAGAGTGTTACCGTAACGGAGTATGAGGAGGAGTTCACGAGAATTCTCACCATTGTGCCTGATGAGGCACCTACTGAGAGCAAGAAGGTTATGTTGTTTGTCGACGGGTTAGCTTGGAGGATTCGTCCGCACCTTATTGGGAATCTATCCCTGAGTACGTTCACTGATGTACTCAATGCCGCGTTGCTACATTGCCAGGATCACCGCTTCCATCTTCAGGGAAGCAAGAGAGCAGGAGAGTCCAGCCAGCAGGGCAGGGCCGGGGGTAATAGTGCCAGTGGGGCACCATCTCATGGACAGACTCGTCAGCACGAGCTGAGTTCCCATCAGGGGGACCCTGCTAAGTGATTTCGTTCAGGTGATTCCAGACAGGGATTCGAGGGTTTTAGGCAGGGCCAGCCTAATCAGCAGGGCCAGCAAGGCCAACATCGACAGCAGGGTCAGCAGCAGGTCTATCAGGGCCAACAGCGTGTCCATCAGGGCCAACAGGGCCAGTGGCGTAATGGTAACGGCCAGCAGGGCCGCGGTCAACAGGGCCAGAGAGGAGGCAACTTCAAGGGCCGATGTTTTGGGTGTGGTAGGCACGGCCATAGGCGCCAGGATTGTCCAGAGGGATATAGGGCCCCACAGCAGCAGGGTGCCCGTAATGAGCCACAGAGAACACTTTTTTCGGCTGCCCTCCCAGCTCCAGCCCAGGTGCCAGCCCTACCAGCCATTCCAGCAGCTCCGGTGCAGCAGGGGTAGTTACAGTACGGACGTGTCTATAACGTCCACCAGGCAGCAGATCCACAGGCACCACCCGCGATTGAGGGTATGTTTCCTATCCATGGTACTATGGGTCGGGTTTTGTTTGATACGGGGGCAACATATTATTTTATAGCTACGCATTTTGCGAAGGCCTTAGGGTTGTTAGCCACAGCAGAAAGCACCGTGACGTGTGTAGACTCACCACTGGGGAGTGGGTCCCTTATTTTCTTTATATGCCGGGGAGTGGGGGTAGAGATCGGTAATTTGGTATTACTTGCAGACATGTTAGTTTTAGACATGCACGAGCATGATGTGATTATTGGTATGGATTGGCTCGCAGCTTATAGATCCATGATTGATTGCTTCGGTGGGAGCATTGTTTTTGCCATTCCGAGGCAATAGATGTTTGTAGTGGCGATGCCTCGCCCAGAGGGAGGTTCGACCGCTCATTTGTATTACATAGAGGAGGATACCTCTAAGGAGGTTGTGATTCCCTTAGATTCTTTCCCAGTTGTCAGGGAGTATTCTGATGTGTTTCAGGAGATACCAGGCCTACCCCCCAGTCGAGAGATAGACTTTGTTATAGATTTATTGCCAGATACGAGACCTATAGCACGCGCACCATACCGTATGACTCCGGCAGAGATGCGAGAGCTACGAGATCAGATAGAGCAGCTGTTAGGCCAGGGCTTCATTCGTAGGAGTACCTAACCTTGGGGCGCTCCAGTTTTGTTTGTGAAGAAGAGATATGGTTCACTGAGATTGTGTGTGGACTACCGGGAGTTGAACAAGGTCACGATACGGAATAAGTATCCGTTGCCTCGAATCGATGATCTATTCGACCAGCTGAGGGGAGCAACTTTCTTTTCGAAGATAGATCTGAGGTCGGGGTACCATCAGCTACGTATTAGAGAGCAGGATGTTTCAAAGACTGCCTTCTTGACGAGATATGGGTCTTACGAGTTCAGAGTGATCCAGCCGTATTCATGGACTTAATGAACCGAGTATTCAGAGAGTTCTTGGATCAGTTTGTCATCGTCTTTATAGACGACATTTTGATATATTCACACTCCGAGTTGGAGCATGCCGAGCATTTGAGGCAGGTTCTTCAGACCTTGCAAGAGCATCAGTTGTATGCTAAGTACGAGAAGTGTGGATTCTGGTTACGAGAGGTACGGTTCTTGGGGCATGTTGTTTTTGAACAGGGGATAGCAGTTGACCCGAGTAAAGTATCGGCGGTGAGGGAATGGGGACAGCCCACGACACCGACGAAAGTGCGAAGTTTCTTGGGGTTAGCCGGATACTACAGGAGATTCATTCGGGGATTCTCCAAAATAGCGGGTCCATTGACGAACCTGACTCGCAAGGGGGTACCATATGTTTGGGATGATACTTGTCAATTGGATTTCGACGAGCTGAAAGACAAACTTACTTTAGCACCAGTTCTTGCTTTACCAAAGTCGGGTGCGGAGTACCTGGTTTACACCGATGCCTCTTTACGGGGACTTGGTGGAGTCCTTCAGCAGGAAGAGAAGGCTATAGATTTTTCCTCCCGCAAGCTTAAGCCGCATGAGAAGAATTACCCCACCCACGACCTGGAGTTAGCAGCGGTCGTCTTTGCATTGAGGATATGGAGGCACTATTTGTTGGGAGAGAAATTTCGTTTGTTCACAGACCACAAGTCGTTGCAGTACCTGTTCACTCAGCGAGAGCTGAATATGCGTCAGCGCAGATGGCTAGAGTTTGTGAAGGACTACCAGTTCGATATACAGTATCATCCAGGGAAGGCCAACGTAGTTATTGATGCGTTGAGTCGTAGACCGGTAGACGAGGTAGCAGACGTCTGGAAAGCAAAGTGGAAGGAGTTGGGTCACCAGGACGCAGTAGTACGTTCTTTCATATCCGTGATGTCAGTCACACCCGAGATTGTTACGAGGGTGATACAGACACAGACCACAGACCCGTTTTGCCAGGAGCAGATTGTATGACTTCTAGATGAGGGTGCTGAGTCCTATTCTGTTAGTTCTGATGGAGGTTTGCGGTTTAATGGGAGGTTAGTAGTTCCAGAAGGGGCTGAATTACGTCATGCAGTGATGACCCAATCTCACGGGTCCCAATTTGCGGTGCATCCTGGAGGGGACAAGATGTACTAGGATATGAGAAGACAATACTGGTGGAGTGGGATGAAGAAGGACATTGCTGAGTTCGTGTCCAAGTGTTCTACCTTCCAGCTGGTGAAGGTGGACCATCAGAAACCGTCAGGATTGCTTCAGCCATTGGAAGTACCCGCATGGAAGTGGGAGAGTATTTCCATGGATTTTATTACAGGGATGCCTACATCACAACGGGGCCACGACTCCATCTGGGTGATTGTAGACCGTTTGACCAAGGTGGCTCATTTTCTGCCGGTGTGGACAGATTATACCACGGGTCAGTATGCTCAGTTGTTCATTTCTGAGATTGTCAGATTACATGGGGTGCCCCTGAATATTGTGTCATATAGAGACAAAATTTTTGTGTCACATTTTTGGGAAAGCTTTCAGGAGGCTATGGGTACTGAGTTGAGGTTGAGTTCAGCTTATCACCCACAGACAGATGGACAGACAGAGCGTACTAATCAAATGTTGGAGGATATGCTACGCATATGTGTTCTTGATTTTGGAGGAGGTTGGGAGCCACATCTTCCACTGGTAGAGTTTGCTTATAATAACTCTTATCAGTTCACGATTGGGATGGCTCCATTTGAGGCTTTGTATGGCAGGCCTTGTCGTTCCCCGGCTTGTTGGCTCGAAGTGGGGGATAACAAGTTGCTAGGACCAGAGGTGATTCAGGAGACCTCCGCGAGGATCGAGATGATCAGGAGTCGCATTCGGGTAGCCCAGGATAGGCAGAAGAGCTACGCCGATGCGAAACGGTTCTTCCGAGAGTTTAGTGTGGGGGACCAAGTGTTATTGCGTGTGTTGCCCAGAAAAATACTCAAGAGGGGGGTGAATTGAGATTTTACAAACTTTTCGGGTTAAATTAAAATTTCAGAAATATTTAATTTAAAACACTTAATACAAATTTCAGATTAAATAAATCTTAAATGATTAAACCAATAATGATTAAATAAAAGTTACCAATAAATTTAAACAATATAAATCAGTGATTATAACATACAATAAATAGATTGTCAACTTAATACTTCCAATTGATTAAACAAGATAAGAAGCAGATTACAACATCCAATAAATAAATAATCAATTTTCGTATTTTAATTTATATTAATAATCTGAATAAATTTTAAATGATTCAAATCAAGAATAACAAATAAATACTCTCAATAAATTAAACAAGTTGTTATATTTCAGGATAATAAGACCCAATAAATTTATAAACAATTTTCGTATTTAATAAAAATTAATATTCTGGAATTAATTAATTATTACGAAAATAATTATTTCTGTCTTAAAATAAAATTATCAAATTTTCAGAATTAATTCAATTGCAAGTGTAAGTGCTTAAAATATAGATAACCAATCACACACAAGCAAATAAATAAATATAAGTGCTGAAAATAAATGACACCGTATTTTTAATGTGGTTCGGCCAAAACCCGGCCTACGTCCACGCGCCAAGAGCAAGCTTCCGTCTCCCGCGCTTCACTAGTCCTGATCCACTTGTACGGTAGGATCAAACCACCATTTACAGACACTTGAAGCAAATACCGGCTCCAAGTACAACCGAAGCTAAAATTCCAGCTTCAAACAAATCCGAATGTTGAGTACAAAGTTTGGATGTCGAAACTCTCTAAAATACAAATTGATCCGAGTTTCTTCTTGAGTGGGACTTTACAATAAATCTGATTTTTGGCACTAGTCTTCTTCTTGAAATTTTTGTAGCAGAATAATATTTTTGTGCTCTTGTTCTCTTCTTCAAAGGTAGTTGAATAAGACTTTGTAGCTATCGCAAATCTGAGTAGAGCTGAAAGAAACTTTTGTTTGCTCTCTTTTCTGTATGTATGTGAACCTGAATAAAATTTTCTTGATGCTCTTTTTGGATATTTTCGTGTATCGTCTCTTTTACAAAAACTTGGTCTGCTTTTGTAGCTTAAAAAAAATAGGTGTTGGAGAAAGCTTTTTGCTAAAATCAACTTCAACTTGGAGCATTAATTGTGAACTGATAGAGAGAGATGGTGAGGTGCAATAAATGCTCAAATATCTTTGAGAAAGAAATACATATCTGATGAACCATTCTCATAATTATTTTAGAAGACTTTGTTCTGCATGAGAGAGAGAGAGGTTAGAAGAAAAAGGAATATAAAATATATAATAAATTTGGAGAACATTTTTAGTAAAAAAAAAACTTTATCAAATCATCCATCAACGTGTAAATACATATGTGTGGTTCCCAAGGTTAAGAGAGGTCTTCAAAAAACAAATCCATATCTGATGTACTATTCGGTCAACTGATATGACGAAGGCTAAAATATATTAAAAGCCAAGAATATATATGTAAATATATATATATATATATATATATAAAGGTATACATATATATATTGTACAAAAATATTTTCCAAAGTGATATAAAAATTTCCGAACAGGAAAAAAAAATAAATTTCGGACAGATATAAAAAATTTGAACAGATATATGCGTAAAATATTTTGGACTAAAATATATAATAAAAATCTTGGAGTTCATGTATATATTAAATTAAATCTTCTTTATAGAAGTTTTTGCCCAATCAATAGCGTGTGAGGTCATCTTCTAGAGCACAAGGTTTGCAAAACAAAACTGACGAGAGGACAAGTCAAATCTAAAGATAAAGCTTCAGCCAGCAGGTATACGGTCATGGTACTGTGATCGGTCAAGTCTAAAGCAGATTTCATATATATAAAAATTCGGACAAAGAAAAACAGATATACACGTAAAAATAATTCGGAACAGATATTTTCGTAAAAGAAAATATATTTCGGATAGTAAAAAAAAAAATTAGATTTCGGACAGATTAAAAAAAATTAATTTCGGACAAAAAAATTGATAGAACTGATTGTATATATCGAGATATAGGTAGAGATCTTTTGTACCAAATAATACAAATATATAACAGATTTCAAGGCTCATAAATGAGCTAGACTTACTTTGTGAAGTTAGAGGTCGTAGCTTTTGCTAGAACCAAAGAATGAGTGGCAAAGGGCGATCTGACCTTTGCTAAAGCAATTTGCATGTTCCCCATGCATGACAAGTATTAGACCATGGCAGGTAAAATATAGGACATGACTGATATATATAAAAAATATTTGCCAACAGATTTTTATATAAAAGATTTTCGGACAGAAAAAATTTCGAACAAATATTTATAATGCTAATTTCAGATAAATTTTTTTTTTTTTTATTTCGGACAGATATTAATAAAAAAAAAACGGACTGAAATAAGAAAGATAATTTCGGACAAGAAAAAAAGTAGATTTATACAGGAATCTATTTAAATAGTAGCTGACTCTTGTAAAAACTTTTAGAAGCCTTAGACCATAGGCAGTCAGATCATGCAGAAGCTTTCAAAAGCTAAGTTAGACACGTAGACATAATAACCTTATATATATAAACATATATATCTTAAAGAACATACATGCATACACACACACACACACACACACACACACACACATATATATATATATATATATATATATAAGTAATCGTTCAAGACAAAAAAAAAAGTCCAACAGCTTTTGGCATTTGCCAAACTTTATAGCAAAAGTTAATAATATATTATATACACAAAAGCATTCATGTAGAAAGTAACACAAAGCCACACAAAAAATAATTTCGAAAATATATTTCAGTAAAAAAAATTATTCCGAAATTTTTTTTTGAATAAGAAATTTATATTAAACAAAGTTGCACCAATTTTACTAAAAAATTATTTTCAGTAAAAATAATATAATTTTTCTTTTAGAAAAAGTTTAGGCTCATAATTAATTAGTCACACATAAAATCATAGATAAAAAAT
This sequence comes from Sambucus nigra, assembly GCA_949130495.1. NCBI lineage: Eukaryota > Viridiplantae > Streptophyta > Magnoliopsida > Dipsacales > Adoxaceae > Sambucus > Sambucus nigra. The sequence continues at coordinate 179,418,545 of OX422219.1, forward strand.
ATGCATGTGTGCCTAGTGTGTCAAGTGCAAATGTGCACCACACGTGAATACCTTTACTCGGATATGTCGTTGTGTAAAGTCGAGGTATGTTGAGTCGTGAAAATAAAACTTGACATAAATGCAAATATTATATAACATAATAAATATATGTATATAATGGTATATGAACAAATATTATTCAATAAGGAATATCTATTGAATAACTTAATAAAAATATGTTTGGAATCATCAAAATCAATATATTAAGTTAAACTAAAATGTATATTAATTAAACTAATTTAATTAATTAGGAATAAAATACATTTTCGTTAACAATCTCCCCCTTTTTTATGATGACAAACAATGATTCACATATATATTCATAAAATGAAATATTAAGCACAAATAGTGAATCATAAATATTTCTCCCCCTTTGACATTATCAAAAAGATATTTCTTATAAATTCAGTGTCACGGGTAAGAAGGGCGAAGCTCCCCCTATCAAAAATAATTCGTGTATGGGATATAACCATAAATCGCAAAGGGCATAAAAATTTTCAATACGCACATGTGTCAACATAAATTTTTCATAGATATTCATAAAATGTATTTGAATTTATAAATTGATAATAATATCATCAAATAATGCATAAGTCACAAAAATGATAAATGATAAATGATACCAATAGTTGTCTGATACCAATTGTTGTAGTCACACAAACCGTGCGTTGCACACAATAGTTCCTCGGAACAACTTTTTACGCATAAATCGGAATCACAACTCGATGTTCTCAAATAATGCAATTATGAGAGATATATCAATTAGCATAATTAACTCTCTCACTAATATAATAAAATTGCAATGTATAAATTTTCAATAGGAGCAATACCAATTGTTGTATAAATCATCATGATATAAACTTTCAAGTGCACAACAAATAAGTATTTCATAACTCGATGTTTACAAATAATTTGAATTAAGCACATAACAAGAGTTAGAAATAGCGGCAAAAAAAAATATATAGCATTTTGCTCAAGCTTTGCCGTTTTCAAGATACGAGCTAAAATTCTCGGAATAATCAACTTAATTGCAAAATCCATGACAATATATCAAAGTTATAATCAAGCATTTTTCGAACAAATGATCAAACAAATTTGAATAAACTTTTATCTCCCCCTAAGGGATACTAATTAAGGCAAATATGCATATAACAAATAATGTGTATCTTTTTCATGAGATAAAATATTTTCTATATTTTTCTTTCTTAATTATCTTCTAATAAGATGTAATATTTCCATGAAAGTCAGTAAATCAATTTTCCAAGAATGAAACATATCATGAGGCCATAAGAAATTAAACTCAATAATTTCAGATTTTTAACAACGAGAAGCTCGACACAAAATCAATATATTCAGATTTTCAACAAATACCAAACAATTTGTTCAGGAACTTCAAAATCAATCAATCAATAAATTTCTCAATAATGAAAGTGACATAAGTTAATCAACTTCAATAAATTTTCAGATTTTTAAGCACAAACATTATAAGAGTCATTTTGTTCCAAAAAAAATAATGTTCTTTATAAAAGACAATACTTTTCAACTAATCGGTTCATATAACATGCCATGAAACTAAAACATAAAAATCTTAATAATCATCTGATTTTTCAAGTAAGCTCAAGTAACACAAATGTTAACTATAAAAAATTATATAATTCATGAAATGTCACTAATATTTAATTAATGGCACAAAACAAGTAACATGTCATAAATTTAGCACATAAAGATTAATATGGTCATATCATCAAAATTAATGAGTGCATATCATAAAATCAACGAGTAGCTCATATGAACAAATATACAAATGACATATAATCAAAATATTCTCAAATGACATTTTCGTTTGAATTTTATATACAATAAAGTCATGAATTAATCCAATATTATTTATCAATAAATATATGTCACGATGTAAAAAAGAATTACGAATATTTAACAACGAAAAATTTATCATCAAAAACAAGTGCATGATATAACAAAGAATCATCAAAAATAATAAATATACAAATTTACACGTGAATACTAAAAACTTAATCAACACACTCATGTGTTATAACAAATATTCTTTGCATGGAAATATATCAATTATGAAATAAATCATTAACAAATATATGATTATAAATTCATGAAGGGTGCTCCTTACCACCTTACCAATACCAAAGATGTATTCAAGAAACTTCTTCCAAGTGTGGCATTTCCAACATTAGGCAATGATACTTGAAATTTGTAATATGACCAAATCATATGCCTTGAAAATCCACAACCCATCTCAAAATGCAACCTACACAACTTTAAAGATTTTCTCTTTTCCATCCAAGAATGTGTTAGGTCCATAAAGCAATATTAAATAGAAAATTTCAGAATTCATTTTCTTATCAAAAATTCAAGCGTAGTCATAATAAGAGATAATCATCAAGATCAATAATTATACGCAACTTATGACATACTAGAATGTACGTAACAAATAATAATCATCAAAGTTAATTTTATCCAAAAAAAAATTATTCATCAAGGTATAAAAATAATTTGTCATTCTTAGTATACATTGTTTTGGACAAAAGGTGAGGGTATTCTCATTTTCAAACAAATGATACATTTAGGAATAACATGAAATTAATCAGATTACTATTCATGAATAAGCATATAAAATTCAAAAATCATATGAAATAATATTTCATGAAAATAAGTGTATTAAATATGAAAACAACATATCACAATATTTGTCAAGTAAAGAATGTGTTCAACTTAAGAAACAAAAAAAATCTAACACTAATTGAATTCTCATAAATTTTTGTTCACGTCCCAATACCGGTTTTGCACATAAATACTTTATCTTTTGGAACCCAAAAAGAGTGTGGCAAACTACGGTTAGCATACATAATTGTTTCTTTCGGAATCCAAGCTAATTTTGTATTATATTTCCTTTTTCTAAATTTACAAAATTTGGAGTAATGTGTATGTCTACCACAATATGAGCATAAAGAATTAGAATGACTAGATGAGGCATCATTTCGAAATAAATTAGAATAATTCTTTTTCTCATTTTCTTCCTCATATCCAATACCATTATTATTAAATCGAATTCTTTGTTTTTCCATAATTTTATGAAAATAATCATTTCCTTTAGTAAATGTGTCTATGGATTTCTGTAAATATTCAATTTCCGTTTTCAACTCAATATTTTCAGATTCAAGAGAATTAGGGATACTAACATATTTTTCCTTTTTCAAGGAATTAATTTCACTTTTTAAAGATTCATTTTCTAATTTTAAATTATCAAAATCTTTTGATATAAAATCACATTTGGAATGAGTCTTTTTCAGTGCAATAAATTTCTTTGCAATATCTTCATATTTTTCATATAACTCATTAAATGCATCTTGTAATTCATCATAATCATCAACAATATCATCTTCAATATTATGATTTGCACTATAAGTAGAATATGATTCATCATTACTAATGCAAGGGTTAGATTGTACCTCTTCATTACCAATTGCCATGAGACAGGGAGTAATAGATTCTTCAATGCTTGATTCATTAATATTGGCATATAGGCAAGGGGTGCACATATTTTTACTAAGTGCATCAAAATCAGAACTTTCAAGGAAGTTTTCTTTCAAAATGAATTTGGAAACATATGGTTCACTGCTCATCCATTTTCTTTTCATATAATGAAACAAGGAGTAGCTACAAGAGAACAAACATTTTAGCATACAAATAATAAAAATGTAAAGTGCAATATTCAAAATAAATACAGAAAAGTTTGTCATGATCTTTAACTCTAAGATTGTTAAATCAAAATAAATAAGAAGAGCACTAGCTCTGATACCAATTGTTGCCCAGAAAAATACTCAAGAGGGGGGTGAATTGAGATTTTACAAACTTTTCGGGTTAAATTAAAATTTCAGAAAATATTTAATTTAAAACACTTAATACAAATTTCAGATTAAATAAATCTTAAATGATTAAACCAATAATGATTAAATAAAAGTTACCAATAAATTTAAACAATATAAATCAGTGATTATAACATACAATAAATAGATTGTCAACTTAATACTTCCAATTGATTAAACAAGATAAGAAGCAGATTACAACATCCAATAAATAAATAATCAATTTTCGTATTTTAATTTATATTAATAATCTGAATAAATTTTAAATGATTCAAATCAAGAATAACAAATAAATACTCTCAATAAATTAAACAAGTTGTTATATTTCAGGATAATAAGACCCAATAAATTTATAAACAATTTTCGTATTTAATAATAATTATTATTCTGGAATTAATTAATTATTATGAAAATAATTATTTCTGTCTTAAAATAAAATTATCAAAATTTTCAGAATTAATTCAATTGCAAGTGTAAGTGCTTAAAATATAGATAACCAATCACACACAAGCAAATAAATAAATATAAGTGCTGAAAATAAATGACACCGTATTTTTAACGTGGTTCGGCCAAAACCCGGCCTACGTCCACGCGCCAAGAGCAAGCTTCCGTCTCCCGCGCTTCACTAGTCCTGATCCACTTGTACGGTAGGATCAAACCACCATTTACAGACACTTGAAGGAAATACCGGCTCCAAGTACAACCGAAGCTAAAATTCCAGCTTCAAACAAATCCGAATGTTGAGTACAAAGTTTGGATGTCGAAACTCTCTAAAATACAAATTGATCCGAGTTTCTTCTTGAGTGGGACTTTACAATAAATCTGATTTTTGGCACTAGTCTTCTTCTTGAAATTTTTGTAGCAGAATAATATTTTTGTGCTCTTGTTCTCTTCTTCAAAGGTAGTTGAATAAGACTTTGTAGCTATCGCAAATCTGAGTAGAGCTGAAAGAAACTTTTGTTTGCTCTCTTTTCTGTATGTATGTGAACCTGAATAAAATTTTCTTGATGCTCCTTTTGGATATTTTCGTGTATCGTCTCTTTTACAAAAACTTGGTCTGCTTTTGTAGCTTAAAAAAAATAGCCGTTGGAGAAAGATTTTTGCTAAAATCAACTTCAACTTGGAGCATTAATTGTGAACTGATAGAGAGAGATGGTGAGGTGCAATAAATGCTCAAATATCTTTGAGAAAGAAATACATATCTGATGAACCATTCTCATAATTATTTTAGAAGACTTTGTTCTGCAGGAGAGAGAGAGAGAGGTTAGAAGAAAAAGGAATATAAAATATATAATAAATTTGGAGAACATTTTTAGTAAAAAAAAAACTTTATCAAATCATCCATCAACATGTAAATACATATGTGTGGTTCCCAAGGTTAAGAGAGGTCTTCAAAAAACAAATCCATATCTGATGTACTATTCGGTCAACTGATATGACGAAGGCTAAAATATATTAAAAGCTAAGAATATATATGTAAATATATATATATATATATATATATATATATATATATATATAGGTATACATATATATATTGTACAAAAATATTTTCCAAAGTGATATAAAAATTTCCGAACAGGAAAAAAAATAAATTCGGACAGATATAAAAAATTTGAACAGATATATGCGTAAAATATTTTGGACTAAAATATATAATAAAAATCTTGGAGTTCATGTATATATTAAATTAAATCTTCTTTATAGAAGTTTTTGCCCAATCAATAGCGTGTGAGGTCATCTTCTAGAGCACAAGGTTTGCAAAACAAAACTGACGAGAGGACAAGTCAAATCTAAAGATAAAGCTTCAGCCAGCAGGTATACGGTCATGGTACTGTGATCGGTCAAGTCTAAAGCAGATTTCATATATATAAAAATTCGGACAAAGAAAAACAGATATACACGTAAAAAGAATTCGGAACAGATATTTTCGTAAAAGAAAATATATTTCGGACAGTAAAAAAAAATAAATTAGATTTCGGACAGATTAAAAAAAATTAATTTCGGACAAAAAAATTGATAGAACTGATTGTATATATCGAGATATAGGTAGAGATCTTTTGTACCAAATAATACAAATATATAACAGATTTCAAGGCTCATAAATGAGCTAGACTTACTTTGTGAAGTTAGAGGTCGTAGCTTTTGCTAGACCCAAAGAATGAGTGGCAAAGGGAGATCTGACCTTTGCTAAAGCAATTTGCATGTTCCCCATGCATGACAAGTATTAGACCATGGCAGGTAAAATATAGGACATGACTGATATATATAAAAAATATTTGCCAACAGATTTTTATATAAAAGATTTTCGGACAGAAAAAATTTCGAACAGATATTTATAATGCTAATTTCGGATAAATTTTTTTTTTTTTTATTTCGGACAGATATTAATAAAAAAAAAAACGGACTGAAATAAGAAAGATAATTTCGGACAAGAAAAAAAGTAGATTTATACAGGAATCTATTTAAATAGTAGCTGACTCTTGTAAAAGCTTTTAGAAGCCTTAGACCATAGGCAGTCAGATCATGCAGAAGCTTTCAAAAGCCAAGTTAGACATGTAGACATAATAACCTTATATATATAAACATATATATCTTAAAGAACATACATGCATACACACACACACATATATATATATATATATATAAGTAATCGTTCAAGACAAAAAAAAAAGTCTGACAGCTTTTGGCATTTGCCAAACTTTATAGCAAAAGTTAATAATATATTATATACACAAAAGCATTCATGTAGAAAGTAACACAAAGCCACACAAAAAATAATTTCGAAAATATATTTCAGTAAAAAAAATTATTCCGAAAATTTTTTTTGAATAAGAAATTTATATTAAACAAAGTTGCACCAATTTTACTAAAAAATTATTTTCAGTAAAAATAATATAATTTTTCTTTTAGAAAAAGTTTAGGCTCATAATTAATTAGTCACACATAAAATCATAGATAAAAAATATGCATGTGTGCCTAGTGTGTCAAGTGCAAATGTGCACCACACGTGAATACCTTTACTCGGATATGTCGTTGTGTAAAGTCGAGGTATGTTGAGTCGTGAAAATAAAACTTGACATAAATGCAAATATTATATAACATAATAAATATATGTATATAATGGTAAATGAACAAATATTATTCAATAAGGAATATCTATTGAATAACTTAATAAAAATATGTTTGGAATCATCAAAATCAATATATTAAGTTAAACTAAAATGTATATTAATTAAACTAATTTAATTAATTAGGAATAAAATACATTTTCGTTAATAGCGTGTATCTCCTATGAAGGGAGTGATGAGGTTCGGGACGAAAGGGAAGTTGGCTCCGAGGTACGTAGGACCATTTCCCATCATCGAGAGGATTAGGCCGGTTGCATACAGGTTGGGACTGCCAGAGCATTTACATCGCATCCACGATGTATTCCACATCTCGTCGTTGAGACGATATCTTCAGGAGATATGGCCCATACCCACATTGCGATAGATGAGATCGACTTACAGCCTGACAGCTCTTACGAGGAGAGATCGGTGGCTATCCTAGACTATAGTGAGAGGAGATTGAGGTCGAAGATAGTTCCACTTGTACGGGTCCAGTGGGAGCATCATAATGTGGAGGAATCCACTTGGGAGCGCGAGGCAGATATGCGCGAGAGATATCCAGAGTTGTTTTTACCAGGTATACCTTATTTTTCGAATTTCGGGACGAAATTACGTTATTAGGGGGGAAGTATGTAATACCCCGTATTTTTATGCTATATTAATTTGGGGATTCATTAAATTTAATGTGAGTGAATTATTTAATAAAAATCCGGAAATTAATTATGTTATAATTATTAACGTGACGAGAGTTAGTAATTATGGGAAATTCGTTGAATATTACTAATGAACAAAGTAATATGTAATATTGGTTATATTGAATGTCACGAGAGAATAAAATGACAATTTTGGAAATTTGAGTCGGGACGCGCTCGTGTCGCGTCGGGACTAATTATTGATAAATAAAAAGTGAATATTTTATAAGTTGTTCGTATGGTCGTTTTGAGTGCGCCAACGCGTCCGAAAGGGTCGAGATAGTCAGAAAAGTGTACCCGGGGGTTTAGTTTGGGTCTCGGGGCGTTTTTAGGCCTAATTGGTACCCCGGAAGGGCGTTTTGGACATTTCACCTTTTTGGGTAATTAAACCCACGAAAATCAGAAACATATATCAGCCATTTAGGTTAGTCAGCTAGGGTTAGAAAACTCAAACACAAGTGACGGCCATAGGAGAGGGAAGAAGAAAGCTTCCAAGGCAATCCAAGGCCCCAAAAGTCATCCGTTTGCACCACAACCACCACCAACGCGTAGATCGCGCAACGGGCTACGCAACTACACTAAAAACATCTGCAAATCAGAACGTCGAAAATCCCAGGCAAGTGTTTATCTTGCTATTTTCATTGGTGCAATTTCCATATTAGTTTAGGAATGATTAGGGATGAAATATATGGAAGAAAACCCAAATTGTGATAGGAATTTGCATATAGTAAAGACTTAAACCTTATTCTGGAAGTCTCTTGTGATGTAGACAGATAACCCACAAAATTTTGGTGTAAATAAGAAGGAAATTCTGGGATAAAACAGATTAGAAACATGAGTTAGAGATTTTTAGGGTTCTTGAGTTTTAAATGAATTATGGCATGATTAATCCATGTTTAGTGATGTAAATTGACATGTTTTACGTTGAAAATACCTGATATGATGATATAAGGTTAGTAGTATCAATTCTGGGGCGATTGGGAATAGAAAATATGGAATCGGTGTAAGTTTGGAGATGAAACCCGTAACTGCAATTCTGCAGATTTCGCAGACCTGCTTGACCGATCGATCGAGCCAGAGCTTCGATCGATCGAAGGTTCGATCGATCGAGCCCCAGCCCTCGATCGATCGACCCCTCCTGGCAGAGTTCTATTTCCCTTTTTAAATGAGTTAAATTCAAATTGTCGTGATATAATTCTTGGGCATACTTAATAAAATGATTTGGGAGACATTGAGGACCAGTAGGGCATATGAATAAATGTTGGGATCTTTAATATTCGACGAGAATGGTATTTATGGGGTATTTACTTTAGGGTTGGTAAATTTATGTATTAAAGGGTGAGGCGCGTAAGAGAGTTACGTTGGAACATAATAATGACACCTCCTGAATTTTATACTTGGGAGGATAGGGTCCACAAGTGTCACGTAATGGGTTGGAGAAACCCTTCGAGTTAAGGTTAGTGACGAACCCTTATAAGGAATGCTTAATGTGAAAAGTAAGGATAAATGTTGTAATTATGGGTGATGAGAGGAACCTATATTAATATGATAAAAGTGGTATATTTATATGATTGTGTATGCATATATTATATACATGTGAAAAATCATGCCCACGCTACTTGCTATCCCTGAGGTTTCCGCGCTGGGACAGTCTTATCTCGATGGGACCTTTATGGGGGATATTGACTTGTACCCTAGAAGATAGATATCCTTGGTACTGGCTATCGAAATGATAGTTCAGACGGTCCTAACAGATGCAGGTATGTGCTTTCCTCTTAGAGACTTGGGATCTATGCTTCGCCTCATATTGTTTGTGTATAGGTATCCTTAGTACAGGCTATCGCAGTGATAGTTCAGACGGTCCTAAGAGACTTGGAACCTATACTTCGCCTCAATATTGTTTGAGTATGTGTTAATACAATTCGAGAGTGATTCCGAATTTGTATTCCCTTTGTACGAGTGATACAGGGATTGGATAGTAGAGTATGCCCGCACCATAGTTATTATTTGGGGTGCTGTTATGTTATATATACTTTACGAGTAGTTAATATATATGAACTTCTGAAATTGGAACTACCTATTGTGAATTGATATGTAGGACATGGTTGATGACTCAAATTGTAAATACTTGTTTTGAGAAAGTATAATATGACACGGGAAAACGTTATTGATTTATAAAGTTAAAATGAGAACTTGGTTACTAATTGAAATAGTATCTTCAAATAATTAAATCGTTAAATTTTGAATCTTACGAGTAATCTAAGATAAGTTAAATCATTGGGAAGACTAGTGCGAGAGATGATAAGACAACCCACTGGGAAGGTTAGTGCGATAGGTGTGCACATTAGAAGAGAGGTGAGAATTTCTCAAGAGAGTGTCGCACTAATATGTTGTTGAATTGGACTGTATCAATTTAAATACTTGCTAAACGTATTTTTTAAATCAAACACACTATCGGGCTCTGACCCGTTTCTTTTTCTATTTCTCTCTCTTGTATATATATGTATGTATTACAGGTGCCCAGCCACATGGGCGTCTTGCTTAGGATCCCTTGAAAGGAACGCACTGCAGCGTAGGTGGGAGTTGCAGGCCACTTGCATAGACGACTTCGTTTACTTGATTCCACATCTATCATACTCATTTATTGGGCATGTGTCGTCCTTTCCACTATTCATCTGTTTTATTGGGACATTTGTATCTCAGTTATTCCTAGTTCTGTTATTATGGGATTTATTTCAGTATGGATGTTTTACTTTAAGTTTTAAATGTTGGGACTTTGAATGTTGAATGTTTAAAGTATTCGGATTATGTTCCAGGTTAATTGTTGTATGATTATTACTTATTAAAAATGTTGTTACTAATTAAATAAAATAAATTTTCCTTTAAAAATAAAATTGGTCACAAATGTTGAAAAATGGTTTTGACACTTAGCTTAATTAATTAGGGTGTTAATTTGGAAAGTTTTATTTTCACGACAGTGATGCTAAGAATGAACCAACTGTTCACCTTGATTTTAATTTAATAAAGGAGTGATCGCCCGATATTTAATTAGGCGGGGTGTCACACCTATGCAAGACGCCCATGTGGCTGGGTACCTGTAATATATACATATATATACAAGAGAGAAAAGAGAATGGAAATGGGTCAGAGCCCGATTGTAGAAACGATTTTAAATTTGTTTAGCAAGAATTTAAAATATTTACTGGCCAATGAAACAACATATTAGTGAGACACTCCCTTGAAAAATTCTCACCTCTCTACTAATGTGCACGCCTATCGCACTAACATTCCCAACGGTATAACTTATCTTATCTTAGGTCGCTCGTAAGATTTAATACTGATAAATTCAATTGTTTAAGAGGTTAACTTCTTTTAACAACAAAGTTCTCATTTAAACCTTATTTACTCATAAAGTTTCTAAGTATCATATTATACTTTTCAAACACATGTTCCCCAATCGAAAATAATAATTCATTTTCTCACTTACCATAAACACAGTAGGTAGTTCCCAAATTTCCATAATTAAATATATATATATTAAATACTTCACATAATATATATATATATATATATATATATATATATATATATATATATATATATATATATATATTTTAACGACACCCCACATAATAATTATGGTGCGGGCATACTCTGCTATCCAATCCCCGTCTCACTCATACTAAGGGAAATACAAGTTCGGAATCACTCTCGAACTATATTAACACATACACAAACAATATTGAGGCGAAGCATAGATTCCAAGTCTCTAAGAGGTCAGTACATACCCTCACGTCTCTTAGGACCGTCTGACCATCGCTCAGATAACCTGTACCAAGGATATCTATCTTCTAAGGTACGAGTCAATATCCCCCATAAAGGCACATTGAGATAAGACTGTCCCAGCGCGGTAACCTCAGGAATAGCAAGTAGCGCGGGCATGATTTTCACACAACATAGTATATGCAAAAACACAGTCATATAAATATACTACTATTACCATATCTCTTTAGGTACCTTTCATCACCCATAATTATAACATTTATCATTATTTCTCAATCTTTAGTCATCACGTATAACGGTTCGTCTCTTACCTTAATTGAGGGATTAATCCAACTTACTACGTAACACTCATGGACTCTATCCTCCCAAGTGTAGAATTCAGTAGGTACTCATCTAATTTTCAACGTAACTATCTTACGCGTCTCTCCCTTTAATACATAATTCCATCGTCCCTTATATGTAAACATCCCAAAAATTCAACTCTCGTCTTACATTAAAGGTCTCATAATTATTAATAAGTCCTACTGGTCTCCTTTATCTCCCAAAATATTTTAATAAGGATGTCCAAGGATTATTACTCATTTAAATTGAATTCAACTAATTTAAAAAGGGGAAATATGAGTCTGCCAGAAGGGGTCGATCGATCGATGGAAGGAGCTCGATCAATCGATGTGTCGATCGATCGACACTCCTGGTTCGATCGATCGATCGATCAAACAGGTATGGCGAATTCTGCAGATTAACAGTTACGGGTTCTATCATCCAACATCACCCAAATTCATATTTTTAACACCCAAACTCCTAGAAATTCTTACTACAAACATTATAAACCCAAACTAACAATCTTCTACGTAAAGCATGTGAATTTTCATCAATAATCATGGATTAAAAAGGGGCAAAACTTATATAAACCTCATGTACCCTAGAAATTTCTTTAACTTTGTTCTAATCAGTCTTTTTCCAGAATCTATTCTTCTAAAACATCATTAATCCATGGTTCAACCTCTACATATGAAGGGGATTTCCAGATTTCCGTTTATATCATTATTACATGCAATTTCCTATCTCCAACATGGGTTTTCTTCTATGAAACTCATCCTAATCAATCCTAGACTAATATGAATGATGCATTAACGAATTTAAGCAAGATAAATACTTTCCTGGAAATTTCAGAGTTCTGATATGTGGACAAATTTGTTGTGGTTGCGTTCCCCGTCGCGCGATCTACGCGTTGGTGGTGGTGGCGGTGCAACCGGATGAATTTTCGGCCTAGAACACCTTGGCAAACTCTCTCCTTCCCTCTCCTATGGTCGTCACTTGTCTTTGGTTGTGTTAACCCTAGAAGACAACCTTAGACATCTGATATAACCCTTGAAAATTCGTGGGTTTAATTTCCCAAAATTACAAAATGTCCAAAATGCCCTCCCGGGGCGCTAAATAAGCCTAAAAACGCCCCGAGACCCAAACTAAACCCCCGGGTACACTTTTCTGACTATATCGACCCTTCCAGACACTTTGGCGCACTCAAAACGACCATACGAGTAACTTATAGTTTATTCACTTTTATTAATCAATATTTAGTCCCGACGCGACACGGGCGCGTTCCGACTCAAATTTCCAAAACTATCATTTTATTCACTCTTGACATTTAATAGAACCAATATTATATACTACTCTACTCATTAGTAATATTCAACAAGTTTCCCATAATTACTAACTCACATCACGTTAATAATTACAAAGTAATTAATTTCCGGATTTATATTAAATTAATAACTCACATTAAATTTAATAAATCCCCAAATTAATAAAGCATAAAAATACGGGGTATTACAATGTGCAGGTATTAGCACCTTCCATATGTACCTTTGTTAGAAGATCTGTAATGTATTTTGTTTGAGTAAAGTAAAAACAATTTGTTTACCTACATATTTCCACTCCCAGGAAGTAATGAATAGACCCCAAATCTTACAAAGAAAAATCATTTTGAAGATTAGAAATGAACTTTGCAATGAGAGAATCATTTGGACCAGTTATCAAGATATTATAAACATAAACTATAAATAAAATGAGATTTGTTCCTAAACCAAATATAAACAATGAGGTATCAAATTTAGCAGCCATAAATCCCCACTTTTCCAATTTAGACTTGAATTTGTCATTCAATGCTCTTGGAGCCAACTTTAAACCATATAAAGCTCGATTGAGTTTACAAACATGTGTTGGATTTTGAGAATCTTCAAATCCCATAGGTTGCTTCATGAAAACTGTTTCAGTCAAATTCCCATTTAAAAAGGCATTACTAACTTGTGACACCCCTCCAAATTAAATACATGGTGATCAGTCCTTTATATAATTTAAAACAGAATATCCGGTTGGTTCATTCTTAACATCACTGTCGAAAAATATTTTTCTTTATTAATCACCTAATAATTAATTAAGCTAGTGTCAAAACATTTTACCCAATAATTAAGGTCAATTAATTTAAACCATATAACACATTCACCCTTCTATTGAATAAACAAATAATGAATAAAACATCATCCAACTGAATATGATAAAACTGGAATAATCGTCCCAGTTAAACAAAATCCAAACCATCAATCGTAACGATACTAAATCCAACTGAAACTGAATTATTGAAATGAAATGAGTACAATGTCTCTCAGACAAAAATAAAATGAGGATGGGCGACACATGCCCTAACTGAGAAGCCTAAATAAAAGAGCTGAAATGATATATGTGGAGGCATCTAAATACGAGGATCTCCAACTCCCACAATAGCTGAATCACGTCAAAAGATCCAACAATCTAAGTTTGGCACCCCTGTGGTCGGACACCTGATTCGTCCCGAATCATAGCACTCATTACCCTCGAACTTAGGCATTTTAGCCCCATCGGGTACTTTAATATCTATAATTATGCTCGTTAATCAGACAACCTCCATTTTATAGACTAACATGTTATTTGAGGTATAATTGAGCTTTTATAGGTATTAAAGTGCTTAGTTTGAAGTTTGGGCGCGTTCCGATAAAGTTTCGTCGTGATTCGCACGTTCATGGGCAATTCGGTAATTTCACACTTCGGGATTTTCACCCGAAGTATTCACAGAAGTTTTATTCCTCGGGTCAAGCTTCGCGTGGTCACGAACGGTTCTCGAATCGGAGTCCTAAGGAAGGAAACACGGACCTTTAATCGGGGAAGAATTATAAGTTAATTAATTTATTATATTTAAATTCTATCTTTTTAAATAATGTCAACCATGTCCCTAGCTCTATTTTTTGCAGCAAGCTTTTCTGCAAATGGCGATTTGGATCCATTCCCGGGTTTGTGCTCGGGTTTTTTATTCAGCCTAGTGGAGCCTTGGTTTCCAAAATTGCTGCTTGAGTTTTGTTACACGCATATTGAAATGGGTCTCGGCATATCCAATTTTAGAAATGGGTCTCGGCTATGGCATACATGGAGGTGTTGGGCCTTTTTTTGGAAATGGAGCTTTGGTCCTTGGTTTTGTCCACACATACTTTGCAGAAAATTTTGGGTCTCGATTTTGATGGGTATGGTGTTCTCGGATTAGGCATAATTGGTGGATGTGGTCTCGAGCCATAGGAGCTCTCGGCAAAACCAAGGAGCAGCGTGGTGGTTGTGTTTTGGTGGGTTACTGTTGTGCGAAGTGGGGCTTCGATGCCAACACCGATTGATCGCGCCTTTGTCGCTGGTCGATCGGGTTTTTTGATATTGCCTTTGTGCGCAACCAGTGTGCCTCATTCCTATTCACGCGGTCAATCCGTTTAACCGTAATCGACCGATGCTCTGATCCAATCCGAGATTTTGGCTTGTTGTTGCCCATCTCTATTTTTCCATTTTCTTTTCCTTTTTTCTTTATTTTCACAACTTATTATAAAAATGGAACTTTGTTTATTTTAAAAGGGCATTCATTCTTATTATTAAATAGTTTTAGTTAGTTTTAGGGTTTGTAAACATTGGGGGTTATTTGTTGGAGACCTCCCCTCTCTACCACTTTGGATATTTCCACCATTAATGTAACTTTAATTTCATCTTCTTCTTGTTTAAGCTTTGTTCATTATTCTTGCTTTGTATTTATATTTTTCCATGTCTAGTTAATTTGTGTAATTTATTTATTTCTTACTTTAATTAATTAATTAGTTTAATCATGTCGTGTGAGTAGTTAAATAGGGTTTGGGCCGTGTGTCCGCCATTAATGGGCGTCGAGCTCCGAAAATTAGGTTTAGTGTAAAATCACGTTTAATCGAAATCTCGCGTATTGATATGGGATTATTATGCATTTAACTTTCTTTGTCACGCAACGTTAGTATTTAAAGCGATAAACCGATTTTAATCCGCGTGTGATCATTTTGAATTAAATGTTTAATCTCGCAACTTTGGATTTAATTCCTTATTGTGTGATGTTTATGATTAACTAAAAATGCTCGGTTAAATGTCTTCAAATCGAAATTCCATTTTTGTGTGTTCAGCCCTTGGCGGGTACGTGATCCCGCCCCCCGTTTTATTAATTCATGTTTAGACTGAACTTCTTAATTTTTTTTCTTTTCTTTAAAACCAACCCATTATCGTTTGAAATTTTATTCCTGAAGTGATAAATTCGTTACGATCTATCTAACATTCCCTGTGGATTCGATACCCGAACTTACCGCTATACTTATAAAATAAGTGTAGTTAGAGTTTAGGTTTTTCCATAGCAGAGGGAGCCGATACCAACGATCGGCGTATATATTTATACACTCGCGTCGCGGTTTCCCCGAGGCTATCAACACCTAAAAATAATTTCACAAGAAAAAGAGATTTTGCAAGAGATGGGTCAGAGCCCGAGTGTAAAATATTTTTAAACAGTTTAGCAAGTATTTAAAATGCAGTAAAGAAAATATACTACACATGCTAGCTTTTTGAACACTCACTTGAGATTCACACCTCTCAACTATTGTGCACGCCTAATGTACCTCTAAACCATCCTAGTTATTGTCACCACTTAACTATAACATAGACATCCACTTTCTAACTATCACTCGTAGTAATAACCCGTATTTCTCATAAACCATTATTATCAAATGTCCATGCATTTTATTATTCCGAATAAAAGTTTTCGCAATAAGTTTAAGTGTTTCCATACTTAAGTTACATAAGAATTTATCACCTTCCTTATCTACAAATTTCACACAATAGATAATATCACGAGTATATATCCATATTCAGCACTATATATAATAATACTAATACGGCACCCCTAGACTCAGTCACGGTGCATGCATACTCTGCTATATAGTCCCGATACATCTCATACTAAATAAGGACTACCGATTCAGAATCACTCACGAACCGTATAATACAAATCACACATTTTGGAGGCGAACATAGCTCCAAGCCTATGAGATACGACATACCTACACACCCATATGAATGCTAACTTATCAACTCATCGATAAGTCGTTCATAGGTTTAATGTCCCGAGGTAACAATCTAAAATCCCTCCCAGTGGGCTCATCAGGATGAGACTGTCACCTTTCAAAACCTCCCGTGATCGTAACCAGTGTAGGTATGTCATACACATAATAAATCAATCATATAATAGGTATTCATCTCGCCTATATATATTCATAACACAAATATAGGTATACTCACTGTTGATGGAAAAAACTAGACTAACCTAATTAATTAATCACGAATGAAAATGAGTAAAAGAGACAAAGGATTTTTAAAGTGGTTCAGCTTAAAGAAAGGCCTATGTCCACTGTTGTGTATTTATTTATTCAAGTGCCTCTTATCTAGTTGTTCATGTCCCTTGGTTGTAGGGTTTACAGTGTATTTATGGCCCTTTGAAGGTGTACAATAGTTGGAATATTAAAGGATGGAATGCCTTTAGAACATTGTCATTTACATTTGTACAATGTTAATAACGTTTAAAATTGTTGATGATTTGTTGTCATTATTGGTCGATCTTCCTGGTATTGGTTGGTCTTCCTGGTGTTGGTCGTTCTTCCAACATGTCGGTCGGCATTCCTTCAGTTGGTCGGTAACTTATCCTTGTTGACTTGGATTAATACCCATATGGATGACATGTGTTCTTATATGATTGGTCCATATAGCAGGATAATTTTACGTATCAACAGAAGCCCCTAATGTTTCATGTTTGAGGTTTTTACAAGAGTATGGAATATTTAGCTCTTAAAGTTGCTCGGGCAAGAATTTTGAGGTTTGATCGGTTACCGACTTCCTATACTGGTGGATGTAATCACTTTAACTATCGTCACATAATGTGGATGGTATTTTGTAATTATCCACAACTTTAGCGAATCATTTTTGGATAAATATGTATTTTCTGTCTTTAGCCCCCAACAGTTCAATGGATGTCTTCTTTTAATCATCACCTTTCCAATTTTTAAGTCAACCTATAAAGGTGGGAAAATCCACGATCGTCTATTAACTCAAACTTTCTGAGTTTTTTATGCCGTTGTGTCTTCAAGCTTTCTCTCTCTGTTGTGCGATCGCTCCCTGTTCTTCAATTCTTACTAATCCTTAAATTCTGTAAGAATCTTTTTCCTTTATCCTTTTCTTCTTCATCAATCATGGTTTATCCTGTTACTTCTCTTGATGAATTTAGAAATAAATGGAATATTCCTTCATAGGTAGAACTAGAACATCCTAATTTGCTCGTAGATTTTTTTTCATTAGCTGAGGGTCACTAGTTTCCCTCTATTTTTATTGCTAAATATGGGTTCACCTTTTCCCCAGATCCCTTTTATCTTGAATTTTGTTAGTATTTTGATATCGTCCCACCTAGAGTAGCCCCCAATACCTAGAGGGTAGTTAATGGGATTTATAAATTAAATCAACTCTATGGGACCCATCTAGGGATCCCTAAAATCATGTTCTGTTATAAGTGGATAACTAGTGATACCACTTTCTATTTGAAAACTAGGGTTGTAAACACAGGCTTAGTAGTTAACCTTCCTGACTGCAACAGGGATTACTTCGAACATGGAGTAGTTGTTAAAAATTGGCAACATGCTCCTTTAACTGGGAATGCTAAGCACCAGGGGCCTAGGTGCCCACCAAGTGGCAATGGGATATGTTGCATTTGTTTATTTTTCTTTCTTTGTATATTACGTTAACTACTAGTACTGATGTATACTTTGTTGGCTTATAATTGTAGTTGATCGAAAGAGAAAGTGTTCCAAGGAGAGTGACATCAACCTCAGAGAGTTGAAGTTTATCTGGAGCATTCATCAGAAAGTTGAGGAAGGGCATACTAAATCATCTTCATAATTGTTACATTTACATGTTTGTCGAAGAATTTGGAAGCTTACATCTACAATCGACAATTCGAATTTCTAGACAACTTCAACAATCATGCCCAACAAGGAGGAAATTGGTAACTTTTAGTTTTGTTTCATTTACAATTTACATAAAAAACTGTTGGGATATTTTTATGAAAAATGATTTTAAATGGTTTTCAATCTTTCAAAAACATTTCTCATAAATATTTTGGATAATTTTATTGATCTCATAAACAGTCTTAGGTTTGATGTTTCCAAATATTTTAAAAGACTGCGGCAGAATGTGACACGTGTACGATGTCGTTCGAACGACATCATATATCGTTCGAATGAGATCAGTTATTTCTCGAATGACGTCGTGACTAGGTCGAACGAGCTATTTAAATTTGACAAGTCACCACCTTAAAAGTTTTATAAATAGGGTGTCAGACTGCATTATTTCGTGTGGAGAAAATACTGGTTTTTACATAATACCTTTTGAGTGTTTTTTGGTTTATTCTCCAACACATTTGAGGGTTTAATTTTTGTTTTACAATTCACAATCCCAATATCTTTTTGTGTGAGTTGTTTTGTGGAACTCAAATCATACTTTGCGATTTGTTCAACCTCTGTGGAGAAGGCATCTCCATAACTGATTCGTGGATACCGAGAGTAGTCATTCTATGTGTGGACGAACCGACACTTGGAGGGTATTTCGCTGTCTCTCGTATCTTTGAAGGTTTGCCAAAGGCATCGTGCATTACACACTTGTGGGCGATTATCAAGTTGTATGTAAGTCAAAGGTTTTATAAATTCTTCAGAATGTTATAAAAGGTTTTACGCGAAAGGTTTTTTTTCCTGAATCGGTCATCTTTATTTTCATGCATGGTTTGAATGATTTATATTACTTAAATGCATGTTTAGGGGTTGAACTAAATTTGATTTTGGTTTGTTCAAATTTAGACACCTAATTAAATAAGTTTAAGTTAGAAATTGTGAATATATTTGAATCAATATCGTACACGGTCTTTCAAATTGGTATTAGAGCAGGTTACACTAATTTATCGCGTATTGCTATTTTTCGCAAACTTGTGTGATATTGATTTTGTTTGAAAAAATTAATTTTTTTTAAAATCGCAAGTTTTTCAATGGATCACTTATATAATCGAGTGCCCATCTTTGACAGCAGTAATTATGCCAGTTGGAAAGCACGAATGAAATATGTTTTAAAAGCCATTGATGAGCGTGTCTGGTTGTTGGTTGAAAATGGATGGACTCCTCCCACCGTGGCTGTTGATAATGTCACATCTTTAAAACCTGTGTCAAACTGGACTGAGGATGATTATAAATTTTCTAACTTTAATTCTCGTGGTTTGAGTGCTATTTCTGGAGCCGTCACTCCTGACGAGGCCCGTCGTATTATGACGTGCACCACGTCTAAAGAGGCAAGGGATGTTTTAAAATTGGCACACGAAGGTACAACCGTTGTCAAAGAATCAAAATTGCAAAATCTAGCCACCCAATTTGAGGCCAATACTATGTTAGAGTTCGAGACCTTTGATGAGTTTTACACACGTTTGTCGTACATTGTCAACACTAGTTTTAATTTGGGTGAGGTAATTGATAACACGAGGGTTGTGAAAAAGATTTTGAGGTCCCTTCCAAAATATTTTATTTGAAAAGTCAAGGTTTTAAACTCGATGGGAAATTTGAGCACACTTAAGTTAGAAGAGTTGGTAGGTGATCTTCAGACTTAGAGTTAGATATGTTTCCCCAAACTATTAAGCCTAAGGAAAAAGGGATTGCACTTAGGACACAGTCAAGATCGAGTGAGGATGTTTCTAGGAGGAGAGAGAAGAAAAAGAAAGAGAGTGTTTTTAACTCTGATTCTGAGGGAGACTTTAATTTTGATGATATGGCCCTCTTTGCGAAAAATTTTAAAAAGTTTTTCAAAATAACGAAAGAAAATTCTTCCAATAAAAAGAAATTTTTTTTAGAAAAATAAGAAGAAAGAGGAGGCCAAAGAAAGTGGTGATAAAGAGGATGAAATTCGATGTTTTGAATGGGAGGGAAAAAGGCACTTAGCTAAAGAGTGTCCTACTAGGAAAAGGAGAAAGGGAAAATAAACTGATATGCCCGCCACACTGAGTGATAGCGAGAAGATGAGTAAGAAGGGGGAGATGAGTCCGGTAAAGGTTTATCACATGGGATGTGTGTAGCTTTTTCGAGTCGTGTGAACACACCCACTTTGTCTCACGATGATAGTGTTCACGAGAGCGACGGTAATGACTCGAGTATTTCTAGTGGTGATGAGAGCGAGTTTGAGAGTGGAGATGAAAGTGAGCTCCAAAAAGCATTTAAGGATTTGTACACCGAGACCTTGACAACGAAGAAGTATAAAAGAGATTTAGGTCGTCGGGTTTTGGATTTGGAGAAAGAGAGAGGGAGGTTTTGAAAAGGAAAAAATATGATTTGACCGACACGGTGTCTAGTCTGACGACACGTGTATCCCAACTCGAGAATAATCTCGAACGTTCTTGGGAGGTCAAAGTCCCTTTAGAGAACGCATGTAAGAAAGTTGAAAATATGGTTCTTAATCTCGTTTTCGGTGGTGGTGAGAATTTAGGAAAAGGTCATGACGGTGTATCCACTTCTATTATTGCACCTGAGACGGTCCCCACGTTAGTGACTCGACCCAACCCACCTAGTCATCCCGTACCTATTAGGAGAGCACGTCCTACAGTTATTGAGAGAGGTGTACCTAGGCCAGTTTATGTTTGCTCCCATTGCAAAAAGAGAGGACACCTTAAGGAATTTTATTTTAAATTGGGATATGTGTCACGCTTTGCTCCTACACATGTTCACGCACATGCACCCACTCGTGATACTTTGCTTGCACATAATGATAGAGAGTTTGTACATATTCGCGAGCAAGTAAAGTTTTTGGTCAAGACTTCACATAATTTAATGGAGTTGTTTCAAAAGATGTCACCGTCTTTGGAGAACTCCACCGCTCTTCCCGGTTGAGGTCTTGACATGTTTGCTAGTATAGGGTGATTTTCATGATAACATCTTTGCCTATTGCTAGTGTGTACTATTTGTTATTTTAGTTAGCATTTTTATTTTTATTTTTATTTTCTTATTTTTGGTACTATTTTAGCACTGTTTTCGATCTGTTTGCCCATTCCAGGAACTATTTTTTACAAAATTTTCTCAGTGGACAAAATTGCATGTCATTCTGTATAATCTGGGAAATTTGTGTTTTTTTCGCTCTATCAAGATTGTATCTCGCTCGAACGAGATTGCCTGTCGTTCGAACGATAAGGAATCTCGTTCGAACGACCCATAGAATTTTGTTTGCAATCCCTCTTCCTTCTTGATATATGTTATTGGTACTTCTAGGTTGTTTCTAAACAGTGTTTGAAAAATACAAAAAGATTTTCTCTTTTTAGAAAAATTTTGAAAAATCCAAAAAGAGTTTTGTATTTTGTTTACACCTTATATGAATGCACTCTTAGGATGACCAAGTCACAACTTCATGCCACATACATGTAATTGTCTGATAGTGTTTTGAGACAATATATTGTGTCATTCATGTGCTTTACAAAGTTTGGAGTCTTTGAGATGATATATAGTGTTGCTACCTACATGCTTGACTCTTTTTGTCCTTTATTGCATACAGCATTTACAAATTGATAACACATCATTTACATGCTTGACTCTTTGATACACATGCACGAATTTGTTTGACATTTGTTCTTGTCAAATCACATGTTGGTTGCGTGTTTTCATCTTAATTCGGTCTATTAAAACGAACCAAATGCGATAAAACAAGATAATAAAATGTATACATTTTTTTACCGTTTGCCGTAAGTTTGTGTGAATTTTGAAAACAGAAAAGGGCTGCGAAAGGTATTTCATTTTTTCTTTGCAATAAAGCCACCGTTTAAAAGGACCTAAAAATTGAGGCATTTTAACTATCCAGGGTCCAATGAGGTTAAAAGAGCCAGAAAAAATTGAATGGAAATAAAAAGAAATATATGTCAATAATGGGCCATTAGGTTTATTCACCAATTCTCAAATGTTTGAGAATTTAGATCACCTTAAAAAGATAATATATGAGAGAGTTTGGTTAGAGAATTTAAACGGCTTTACACATCCTTAAAAAGTCTTAAAAAGGCATTAAAAAGTTTTTAGACGTTATTGGTGTGAAAATCATGTTGACTTTGATTTGTTGATTTTGACTAAAGACGATGTTATCTAAATTCAACACTTTAACACCTGAGGAATATTTTGATGTTCATTCGTTAGGAGTAAATTTATCCCCTTGTACATATGAATGATTGAGTTGATTTTCCTATCGAATTTATTCACACCCATTCATTCCGTTTCCACGATTTCGTTATCTTAGTAAAAATTCATAGTGTGATTATGTAACATCATTTTTGCAATTTTTGTATGAAAATTTTGAAAAATTCAAAAATAGTTTGTGATTGTTTCCCGTGATACCCCGTTTTTCTTTATGTGATTTATTCTTTTCCTTGTCTATTTCGAACAAATAAAAAAGGGGAGAACGAATTATGATATTATGGGGAAGTTTAAGTATGGGGGAGATTTGATCATGCTTACATGTTTTATGTTTATATCATTTCAAACTTGATATGTCACGAGGTTTTTTCTTTGTCTCATGTGTGTAGGTACAATTGAAGATTCTTTGGATTACACACCCTGATGAGAAACGCTTGGAGTTTTGAAAAGTTGATTATTGAAGCGAAGTTTGAAAAAGTTTGAAGACTTGTTCAGTTTATCGTTCCACGTTTGAGTTTATGGGAGAGTAGATTTGTATAGGTCATTTTGTTGATAATTCGGATTATTTTTATTTGGTACCGGCATAGAAATAGGTGGAGATTTGTAAGGACATTGTCCGTCACATTTAGTATGTCGTATACCGCTACAAGTTTGTCGAAGAATTTGGAAGCTTACATCTACAATTGACAATTCGAATTTCAAGACGACTTCAACAATCATGCCCAACAAGGAGGAAATTGGTAAATTGTGTTTTTGTTTCATTTATAATTTACACAAAAAGTGTTGGGATGTTTTTATGAAAAATAAAATATTTTTCAATTTATGAAAAATGATTTTTGAAATGATTCTAAATGGTTTTTAATTTTTCAAAAACATTTTCTCATAAATATTTTGGATAAACTTTGTTGATCCCGTAAACAGTCTTAGGTTTTAGGTTTCCAAGCATTTTAAAAGACTGCTGCAAAATATGACACGTGTACGATGTCGATCAAACGACATCATATCTCATTCGAACGAGATCAGTTATCGCTCGAACAACGTCGTGTCTCGTTCGAACGAGCTGTTTAAGTTTGACACGCCACCGCCTTAAACATTTTATAAATAGGGTGTCAGACTTCGTTATTTCGTGTGGAGAAAACACTGGTAACTTTTTATAAATAGGGTGTCAGACTTCATTATTTCATGGGGAGAAAACACTAGTTTTTACAGAATACGTTTTGAGTGTTTTTTGGTTTATTCTCCAACACATTTGAGGGTTCAATTTTTATTTTACAATTCACAATCCCAAAATATTTTTGTGTGGGTTGTTTTGTGGAACCCAAAGCATACTTTGTTGTTTGTTCAACCTCTATGGAGAAGGCATCTCCATAACTGATCGGTGGATACCGAGCGTAGTCATTTTACGTGTGGACGAGCCGAAGATGACGAACCGACACCTGGTGGGTATTTTGCTGTCTCTCCTATCTTTGAAGGTTTGCTGAAGGCACCGTGCATTACACACTTGTGGGAGATTATCAAGTTGTATGTAAGTCAAAGGTCTTGTTAATTCTTCAAAGTGTTACAAAAGGTTTTACCCGAAAGGGTTTTTTTCCTGAATCAATCATCTTTATTTTCATACATGGTTTGAATGATTTATATTACTTAGATGCATGTCTAGGGGTTGAACTAAATTTGATTTTGGTTTGTTCAAATTTAGACACATAATTAAAGAAGTTTAAGTTGCAAATTAAGAATATATTTGAATCAATATCGCATACGGTCTTTTATATAGAAATATCGTCACCTCCTTTGTTGCTCGCCCAATTATAGCTGCACCCTCCCTTTTAATCAACATTGACCAAGACCCCATTTCTACATCCTCTGCCACTACATCTGGCAGTGGTAAACTTGTTGTTATTTCTTTTTCTTTATATACAGACCTACCTCTTACTACTACCATAGGGAAGAGGAAGCTTCACAATATCTTAGGTGATATAGCTGCTACTAGCTCATCTAAATAAGCTGCTGATGGAGCCAAAAATAAAGAGGATTTTGGGAAGAAGCCCCCATCCAATAAGGAGGACCTTGGGAAGAAGCCCCCATCTGATAAGGAGGGTGTTGAGAGGAAGCTCCCTGCCGATAAAGCTGATGAAAGTCAGCTTAAGAGGCTGAAAAGAGGACTCCCTTCTAGACTGGTGGAAGGGTCTTCAACTAACACCGACCAACAAGAGTTGGTCGATTATCTATTTTGGTTCACCAATAGCACTTGGACTTGGTTTGGCCAAATAATTAATGAAGTCTGGTACTTTACCAGACCATTAGGCTGCTACAGTTGCATTGCCCCAATCAAGGAGTTTTGAAAGGGCTGCTCAAAGCCTAGCTCTGGTAATTTTCTTTTCCTTCTTTATCTATTTGTTTGATATTTTTAATATTAACTTGCCTTGTTTTCTTTTAGCAGTTTCTAGTTGACTTCAACAACATGGTGGAGAAGGATAATACTTTACGTTCTTCTTCTCAGGAGGTTAAAGAAGCTTTTGTTGAGCTTAAAAAGTAATTTCTTGATTCCCAACATGCACTGGACAATTATCCGAAAAAATAAAAGGAAAAATAAAAGTTACAGAAGAAGATGCAGTGGTTGCTCGAGGCTATGTGTTGATCTGCTGAAATACTTGAATGCTGAAAAAGCTAAGATCACCAAGCTGCAGAAGAATATGGACGTCGAGAAGGATTTATTCGTTACTGAGAAGGCCAACAGGGCTAAGGCTAGGGAGGTTGGCTTCAACAAAGGATGGGAGAAGTCCATTGGGGCTGCTTCTTTGTAAATTAAATTTGTAAAGAAAAAGATGTTTCAAAGATGGTTGGTCGACAACCTTGGTGGAGGTCGGCACCCCTTAAGATTATGTACTCTTCCTCAGATAAGATCCAGGAGATCCTCCTAACATGGATGAGTAGATTGAAGATGATATGGGTTCAAGTGAATCCCTGTTGGTATTGGATTATGCCGATCAACATCAAACTGTTGACTCTTCTGCTCCTCCAACTGATAGCCATTTGCATTTGTCTGCTTCTGCGTTCACTTCTGCTGAACCTACACCGGACATGAAGAAGGTTAGATTTGTCTGAGTATATTTTATTTTTATTTTCTTCTACACTTTTAATTTTTCCTTACTTTTTAATTATTTATTTTTACTTAATGACTTATCAATGAAAAGAAAATTTCTTCCTCTTTTGTGTGTATTTTCTCCATACTTTATACTCTGTTGTTGATTGGATATTCTTCTTGCTTTTAACAGTTCACGGATAAACTGGAATACTTCTCCTCTACTGACTTCAGATATGCAACAAACTTTTTAAATTGGGTCTTTTATCTCTGACTGAGGAAGATCTACTGAAGTTGCTCAGGGAAGGTGTGTCTAAGCAAGCCAAGGAAGCTATGCCTTCTTGATCAAGCAGTGGCCAATAATATTGCCTACTACAAAATAATTGAAGAGCTGCAAGAGGAGCATAAGGAGGCCAAGGCTATTTTGCATGATAGATATGAGAAGAAGTACAAGGCCTTGAGTGAGGGCTGGGGCTTTGAACAGAAGTCAGAGAAATTTGCTTCTTATTTTTTAAGACAAGAATTTCTACTCAACTGTGAAGTAAAGGAAGTCAGAGCCATTGCCAAGCTGTTGGAGTAGGAGGAGGAGGAGGAGGATAATTTAAGAGATGAGATAAATGATTTGAAGTCTTCTTCTACTGTTATTACTACTACCGACGAAGGTTATTCTTTCTTGGAAGCTGAAAATGCTAGATTAATGGAAGAATTGGAGGCACTAAAAAAGACTAAGTCTGCCTCTTCTTCCCAAGCAAGAAATAGACCTGGCTAAGGAAATACAGATGAGGCTAGAACTCAATAAACTCTTTCTAATCAAGCTTCCCAATTGAAGGCCAAAAACTAAGCCCTTGCTGAGATATCCCAGAAGCTTCAAACTCAAACCGAGCAACTCGCCACTCAGTCCTCTCAAATGCAAGCTAAAGATGGAGTGCTGAAGAAATTACATTATCAAGTTGAGAGCCTGACCTTCCAGTTTCACAAGTAACCTAGAGAGATCTGGATGGAAGGGTGTAATGAAGCTTTGGGGCATTTTGATGCTAGGTTTAAACAGGCCCAGAATGAAGGCTATAAATGGGGTTGGACCAATTGTCTGACAGTGTTAAAAGCTAAAGAGAATAGTTCTTTTGGGAAATGGTATGGTTCTGAGTTGTTAGACCTTGAAGATCCTCCTTTTAAACTGGATGTTAACTGGATTCCTGCCAATATAATTCCCCAAGCCCTGATTTCTAAACATCTAGAATACTATGAGCTGCACGACGAGCTGGAAATCGTCTGACCTCCTCATCCGTTAGATAAGCCAAGCAACGGCAATAGGAAAATGCTTCAAGATTTTAAGTTTATCAATTCTCCTTATACTTTAGATGATCCTCCAGCTAGCATGGATCATGTTTCCAAAGCTGTAGGGAAACGTCCTTTAGAATAATGTCTTGTATTTCTTATGTGAACACAGTTATGTAATCATTATTCAAATGAATGAAAAAAATTTTGATTAGCTTATCTTGTTAATCTATGAATGTGTGAATGATATCTTCATTTTCATTATTTCTATTGACACACTTAGATTAAAATCTAAATTTATTATCAATTACCAATGAATACATAGGTTCTACTATCATACTTAGATTAAAATTTAAATTTGGAGCTAGTTACCCATGTGTCTCCAAAGGTTTCACTAACACACCTAAGTGCTTAGGTTTTCTATATTATCTACCAATGGTGTGACCAAGCGTATGTGGAATATATGCCTACATTTAGGGGTGGAAATTTTGGGAACAAAACGATAATAGGAAATGAAATGAAATGAAACTGACACGAAATTGACACGATCATTCGTGTTCGGGTCTGAGTTTTTGGACCTGCCATCGGGTCGTGTTATATTTGTGTCCAAGTTCTTCCACAAGATTGACCCGATAAGGACCCTATAATGACCCAATTAAGGACACAATATATACCCTATTTGGACCTATTATTGACCCCATTTAGACCCATTATCAATCCACTATTTAGACCCACTACTTTTTTAATTCCGCAGTAACCGGTTTAATCGTGTCCAATTGTCTCGTGTTGGATCAGGTATAATTATGTCCAATCGAATCATATTTAGTTATCGTGTTATCGTGTTGTGTTGTGTTTTTAACATGTCATGTTTGGGTTAAAGAAAAAAAATATGCTATCATGTCGTGTTGTGTTCAGGTCCACTAATTTCTTATCGGGTCATGTCGGGTCGTGTGAAAACTCAACCCGTTAGCCCATTTTGTCACCCATACCTACATTCCTCTTTGAGGAATCTTTGCAACATTTTTCCTGCACTTTGCCCAGTAGGATAAAGATCTTATTTTATCCTTATATTTATTGACCGTCTTGAGGTCCTAATAACTTGTTTGGCGAGCAACTTATTGCTTGTGCCGATCAAATTTTGTTTGTTTCGAGAAACTTATTTCTTATGTTGAGCAACATTTTGAAGTTTTATATAGTATATAGGTAGTGCATACCACTAGTACTCCCAAAAATTTTGGAAAGACTTAAATTTGAGGAAAGATCATTTTATTGATATTGAACTGAGTTCACTTGATTACATTACTAGTAATATTTTCTAAGATTCTCAGCGTGCCATGGATTCTTGAATTCTTCCCCCTCTAAAGTCTTAATCTTATAAGTTCCAGGTCAGATGACAACATAAATACGATTGGTCCTATGCCAATTGGACTCAAGCTTATTATTTTTTTGGAGCACCTTCTTTAGCACATAATCTCCCTCCTTTAAGTTGGTTGGCTTCATCCTTTTATTATAAAACCGAATTGTTCACTGCTGGTAAGCTGTATTTCTCAAAGCAACGTCTTCTCGCATCTCTTCTAGCATATCCAAATCCAACCTTCGCATTAGATCACTCATAGGAGAGTTAAAATTTGAAACTCTATGGGATAAAAGACCTAACTCAGCAGGTATGGCTGCTTTAGTCCCAAATGCTAACATGTGTGGGGATTCTCCAGTTGCAGTCCTCGGGCTTGTTCGGTATGCCCAGCAAACAAAATGTAACTCGTTGATCCAGTTTCCCTTTGCATCATCAAGCCTTTTCCTCAACCTATTCAGCAGAGTTCTATTTGTAACTTCAGTTTGCCCATTACTCTGAGGGTGTCTTGGAGAAAAATGTAATTTTTTGATGTTGGATTGAGCACAATAAGTGTGAATTCTTCATTGTCAAACTGCGTTCCATGGTCGATAATGAAGGCATAAGGCATCCCATACCTGTAAATGATGTTCTTCCAATTGAATTAGTAGACCTTCTCATAAGGCATGTTTATCAATGGCTCTGCCTCAACCCACTTTGTAAAGTAACCCACTGCAATAACAAAGTACTTAAATCTTCCTCGGGTGGTTGGCAATGGCCCAACGAATTCTATTCCCCACTTGGAAAATCGCCAAGGTGAAGTGATTGGGGTGAGATCACCCTATGGAGTCTTGCGAATGTTGGAATGCCTTTGGCATTTGTCACATTTTTTAGTAAAAGCTACGCAATCTGCTCGCATAGTTTGTCAGTAGTATCCTTGCGCACTTATTCGCTGCAGGAGTGTTCTTCCTACAATGTGAGCTCCACAAGATCCTTTATGTACTTCTTGAATTAGGTCTTGAACCTCTGATGGATGAACGCAATGCTGCAAATTGACTGTCAATCCTCTCATATACAAAACTCCTTTGTCTAGTACATATCCATTAACTTTATATTTTAACTTTTTAACTTCAACTATATCCACTGGTAATGTACTTTCTTTAATGTATGCTCTGATGGGATCCATCCAAGATGATCCCATATCTACAGCGATAAAATTGATCATCAAGTCTTCATCTATACTCCTATTGGAAAAAATCTCAATAGGAATAATTCGTCGAAGTACAACTCTGGTTGCTGAAGCTAGCCGAGCAAGAGCATCTGCTCAGGCATTTTCCACTCTTGGAATTCTATTCATCTGAACAGCTGGTAATTTTACTATTACCTCTATTACTTTGGATAAGTATCTGACTGTCAATTCGCCTTTAGCTCCACATAAGCTCAAGATTTGATTTACTACCAACTGGAAATCACTATGTGCCACAATTTGCTTGGCATTCAGTGATTGGGATAGACTTAAGCCCATAATGAGAGCTTCGTATTCTGCTTTGTTATTTAAGGCTTGGAATTAAAATCGAGGAGCATATTCAACATTAATATTATCAGTAGTGTTAAATATTATACCTGCTCCACTTCCAGTTGCACAAGATGATCCATCAACGTACAAGTTCCATATTGGGAGATCAACGCCAAATGCTTGGTATGTCAAAATTCCATAGTGGAATGCTTTTTCCCCTGCTTCTTCACACTTCCTTAACATATCCTTTGCTCTGGAAGAAGAATCTGGTAGATCGTCAATGGACTCTTTTGATAAAAGTACCTCGGGTGCTTGACTCTTAACAACCTCTTTCATTTTATTTTTCCTGATCCTTACTCGAACTGCTAGTTTTGTTGCTCAGGTACCTTGGGGTAAGTGAATTCAGCTATGAAATCCGTTATTGCTTGGCCTTTTAGAGAAGACCTTAGTTTATATATAATGTCATACTCCCCCAATTTCACTACCCAATACATTAATCTGTCAAATTTCTCTGGCTTGTGTGAAGCCTACCTTAGTGGCATATCAGTATATACTACTATTGTATGGGCTTGAAAATAGGGCTTCATGCGTCTAGATGCTTCAATCAACATCAGTGCCAACGTTTCTAGGCGAGGGTATCTGAGTCATTCTCCCCGAAAAGCTTTACCGGTGTAGTAAACAAGTTTTTGAACTCCATTCTCCTCTCTCATCAAAGCAAAGCTCACGGCTGATTTAAAACTAGCTAAATACATGTATAATTCTCCCCCCATAATTGGTCGAAAAAATAGTGGAGCTGACCCTAAATACTTCTTCAATTCCAAAAAATATTTCATGCATTCTTCATTCCATTCAAAACTCTTTCTGAGTACTTTGAAAAATGGTAGGCACCTATCTGTAACTCGGGACACAAACCTGTTCAGAGTTTCTACTCACCCAGTTAGCCTTTACATATCCTTCTTAAAAGTTGGAGATTACATCTCAAGTAATGCCTTGATCTTGTCTCGGTTTGCTTTAATTCCTTTTTAATTTACTATATACCCGAGCAATAATCCTTCTTGTACTCCAAAAACGCATTTAGTCGGGTTTAATCTCATCTGGTGCTTCTCAAGTTGATCAAAACTCTAGTTGAGGTTGGTAATATGATCAGACGCTGTTTTTCTCTTTGTAAGCATATCATCAATGTATACTTCCATATTTTTGCCTATTTTCTCCTCAAAGACCTTGTTCACCAGCCTTTGATATGTAGCACCTGTATTTTTCAAACCAAAAGGCATAACATTATAACAGTAAGTTCCTCGGGGTGTAATGAAAGAGGTTCTCTCCCTATCTTCGAGCTTCATATTGATCTGATTGTAACCAGAGTAAGCATCCATAAAACTAAGTAACTCATGTCCTAAGGTAGCATCCACGAGCTTATCTATTTGGGGCAAAGGAAAGTGATCCTTTGAGCATGCTTTGTTAAGATCTGTGAAGTCTATACACATCCTTCACTTGTTATTTTTCTTCATGACCATAACTACACTGGCCAACTAATCTGGATATTTCACCTCGTTAATGAAGGCTGCTTTTAGAAGCTTTTTAACTTCCTCCTTTATGAATTGGTTCTTCTCGGGGCTAAACACTCTTCGTCTTTGCTTCACTGGCTTGATATCTTTACTAACATTGAGTTCATAGCAAAGGAAGTTAGGATCAATTCCTGGCATATCTTCATGACTCCAAACGAACACGTGTTTTCTTTGTCTAAGGAAGATCACTAGTTCCTATTTAAGAACAGAATCCAGCGTTATTCCAACTTGAGTTGTGCGCTCTGATTTGTCGTCATCTAACACAATGCTTTATGTTGTCTCTATAATCTGACTATTTACCAGCTCTGTCTCCTTCTTTGGATTTAAGGTTTCAACCTCAGATTCTTCATTAGGTTCAGAAGTATCCACTTGGTAAGTAGTGGTCTTTATCTTTATTTCTTTTAGGTCTTCCTGCTCGGCAGATGAGTAGTAGCATTCTCGAGTTACTTTCTGATCATCCTTTACAACTCCTATACCAAAGTTAGTTGGGAATTTCAAGCATTGATGAATAGTAGAGGGCACTGCCTCAAACTTCTTCAGTCCAAATCTTCCCATAATCACATTATACGCTGAATGGACGTTTTTCTCCATTACAAAGAAATGAATTTTCTTTGTTCAGCTAGCTGGCTATGTACCAATCATCACTTCCATCTTGATAATTCCCAAAGGTAAAACTTCTTCACCTGCGAAACCTATTAGTGGTCGATGATAGCTCACAAATTGACTGAGCTTAACTTTCAATCTGTTGAAACAAGGATAGAATATGATATTTATCGAGATGACATTATCTACTAACACTCTAGAGACAATGATATCTGAATTTAATTACCAGAGGATCATTATGGGGGTACAGTACTCCTGATAAATCATTTTTAGAAAAAGCCTATTACCAGCTTGTCTTTATTAACCTTCCTTGGTCTATCTTCCTCGGCAAGATTAATCTCCTATATGTATGAGCAAGCTTGAGCCTTATTGAGGTAAGTTTTTCGCTCTACTGCGTGATATCCTCCTCCTGTATCTCCACCTGTAATCATTTGGCAATCAAAAGAACCAAAACTGAGTGTGAATACCTTGCGTTCCGTATGTCGGGGATTTTTAGGTAAGTAGGGATCATCTTCATGAGCCCTCTTCTTCCCCTCTCTAAGTTTGCAGGGAGATTTTGATTTGCGCCGATCTCCTTCATTATTCTGCTGATGAACAAATTGATTCAATTTTCCTCTTCGGTTGAGAGTTTCAATCTCTTTTTGGAGGGCAATACAACGATCCGTCGTGCGACAATGGTCTATATGGAACTCAAAGTACTTAGTTTTGCCCCTCTAGGTAGGTAACTCCTTAACTTATCAGGCCAATGCGCATCTTTGTTATGTTTGATCTCCTCCAAGACATGATGAATGCCCATGGTGAGTGGAGTGGAGTTGTGACACTTCTTGAGCTTTTCTATAATTTCTTTATGTTTTAACTCCCTATGCTCCTTAGAATCTTTGTGATCCTTCTTATCATTTTTGCCCTCAATTTTTACAACTGAGCTCCTTTTGGCTGTCATTGTTTCCTCGCCATTCATGATTTTGGCTAATTTGGCCATTAATTCTGCCATGGTCTTTGGGGGATCTTTAGCAAGTTTATAATGGTGTTTCTCTGGGAGTAACCCACTCATAAGGGTTGTTATAGCAGTTTTTTCCTCATAATCCACAACCTCCAGCTTTTCATTATTGAAACGAGTGATGTAGTTCCTAGTTCTCTCTCCTTCCTTCTGTCTTACACTAAGAAAATATGCCACCATTTTTACAGGCTTGGCCCTAAAATAAACGTTGTTAATAAATAGCTCAGCCAACTGGTGGAAGGTGAAAATATGTCCTCGAGGAAGGCTATTGTACCAGATTTGGGAAGATCCAGTAATTATTCCAGAGAATGCTTTAGACCTCATTTCGTCGGGAACTGCATAAATATCAGTTGCTGCTTGGTATTGTTCTATATGGAGGACTAAATCAGTTTTCCCATCATATTTGGGAGTAACTATTGGAGCTTTGAACTTTGCTTGGGTGGGGAAATTAACAATTGTTTGCATAAAGCGAGATCTTTTTACAAAGCTTCTTTACATTGGGTTTTTGGCCTTAGCCATCTCTCCTAGCCTATCCTCCAATCTCTGAATAGATACTTTCCAAGCATTATTACCATCATCAAACCTATACATTACTGTTTTGTTATTCACTGAACTCTCCTCTTCGGAATGCTGCTTGGCCCGAGCAGTATGTCGGGCGTCTGATCTAGACTGCGCAGAGTTTTTCCTTCGATCAGATGGTCGTCGAGTGTTTCCTGACATTACCCTAGGAACATTTTTCCCCTAGGTCCCAAACGATCAAAGGGAGAAGCACGGCTTATCCTTTCTAAGGCGTTTAGCTTTTCTGGAGAGTAAGATTGTGTATTGAAAGATTCTGATGCCCTGGATAATGAATTGGATCCTGGATGATAGGATGTATCCCCGATAGTTCTTGATTGACTTCGTCTGTTAACTCTTAGTGGTGGCGGTGGCGGTGGCATATTTTCACGGGAAAATAGAGCAAATTCTCCTACTTAAAGAGTTTATGCGAGTTGCCTGATAGTGTCCTGCATAGCTTCTTGGCCTCTTACAAAACTAGCTAGAATTCTAGTTAATTCATTCGTCGTTGGTGGGGCAGAAGGGACAGGTGGAATGCCATCATTCCTGAGACTTGATTCAGGAATATCAGCCATTTATGTGTTTGAATGAGAACGATTAGAAATACGTTCCCACAGACGACGCTAGTCTGTTGATGCAAAAAACTAGACTAACCTAATTAATTGATCACAAATAAAAATAAGTAAAAGAGACAAAGGATTTTTAAAGTGTTTCGGCTTAAAGAAAGGCCTACGTCCACTGTTGTGTATTCCTTTGTTCAAGGGCCTCTTATCTCATTGTTCATGTCCCTTGGTTGTAGGGTTTGTAATGTATTTATAGCCCCTTGAGGGTGTACAAGAGTTGGAATATTAAAGGATGGAATATGCCTTTAGAACATAAGCATTTAAATCTGTACAATGTTAATAACGTTTACAACTGTTGATGATTTGTTGTCATCGTTGGTCGGTCTTCCTGGTGTTGGTCGGTCTTTCTTAACATGTTGGTCGGTAACTTGCCCTTGTTGACTTGGATTAATACCCAGATGGATGACACGTGTTCTTATATGATTGGTCCACGTAATAAGATAATATTTGTTATCAATACTCACGTCCCATATCATAAATTTCAAGCGTAGTATATCATTATCCCAAATATCTTACGCTTAATATAATGGCAGTTTCACTTTTTATCGTACGCTCTCGAGTATTAATCACCACTTAAAGTGTAACCTTTATTCTACCTATAAAATCAGTAGGTAACACACTATATCCTACAGGTCTAAATCATCATTTTCCTCAAATTCTTGTAACTCGAATTAATTTCCAAATCAGGTAATCCTCTCACGTTAACCTAATTACGTTTATCCCTAATTATGCCATTATGAGATCAAGCCTAATACCCACCTAGGCCTACTGCTCTTCTAACATAAGTCCACTTATATTCTAACCAATCCCAAGAATAATTTCTAAATAAATTTCTAACCATAATAAAAAAAGGAAAAAATTGGCCAAAAAGATTCAGCCTAGTCTGAATCGATACGCCTTGCCAAATCGATTCGCTCGTATAGGTATGGAAAATTCTGCATATGTGTTCATACGGTTTTCTCCAATTCTCAAACCCAAATCCTCATTTTAATCATCCCAAACACCACTTCAAACATACTAAATGTTATACTAACATAATTAATCAAGTTTTAATGTTCAAGAACTACAATTTCATCGAAATGCATCAATTAATTCGGTTTAATTCAAGTATAAGCATAAAGAACCCTAGTTTGTCATCTTCTTCAAGAACTACCATAAAAGCCCAGAATTATTCATCAATATTAATCCAATTTCGTGGGTTATCATCTATATATCATAGGGAATCAAACCTGTATCAATTTTAATTGAAGATTATGATCCAAATCCATCAATTTCATCCAAATCATATACAATACATGTTCAATTTCAACCTACACAAACATGGGTGATATTATTGCCCAAAGTACGCAAGTTTAAATACTTACCACTCGAAGGAAGGTCTGATCCGTTGGAGTAGTTGGTATAGTTACATCCCTCATTCTCCAATCTACGCGGTGGTGGTTTTCGTGTGCAAGATGGTGGTTCTTGGCCTTAGACTCCTGGAATTGGCTCTCCTACTTCCTCTGTGACTCTCGCTTAAATTTTTTGAATGAAAACCCTGACTTCCCTTATGTATCAGATATATTTTCTCTCCTAATTTTGTAGGTAATTAAAGCTCAAAAATAAAAATTACCAAAATGCCCTCCCGGGATGTCGATTTGGCCTAAAATTGCTCCGAGACCCAAACTAAACCCCCAAATATACTTTTCTAACTATCTAGATCCTTTCAGACACACTGACGCACTCGAAATGACCATTTAGATTACTTAAAAATAATTTATTTTTTTATTCCATTAATTTAATCCTGACACGCGCGTCACGACTTAATTACCGTAATTATCAATTATTGTATTTTTCACTCGCGGCAATTCTCATAAACTCACAATCATATATTACTTTATTCACTCAGTAATATTCAATATAATTCTCACTAATAAATACTAACTCTTATCTCACTAGTTAATATTTATTTTAATCCAGATTAATTATCAATTAATTTCCCATATTTAATTTAATTAATCCAATATTTAAAAATCCTTAAAAATACGGGGTGTTACATACTCCCCCCCCCCCCCCCCCCTTACGATGGAATTTCTTCCCAAAATTCAAAAAGTAAA
This sequence comes from Sambucus nigra, assembly GCA_949130495.1. NCBI lineage: Eukaryota > Viridiplantae > Streptophyta > Magnoliopsida > Dipsacales > Adoxaceae > Sambucus > Sambucus nigra. The sequence goes on from OX422219.1 coordinate 179,455,304, forward strand.
AGTACACCTAGTAAAAACAACTCGGGATATTTTTCGCACATCTCATCCTCACGCTCCCATGTAGACTCCTCAATATTATAGTACCACCACTGAACACGTACTAATGGTAACAACTTAGAACTCAATTTCCTCTTGCTACGGTCTAGAATATCAATCGGTCCCTCCTCGTAGGAACTATCGGGTTGTAGATCAATCTTCTCTAAAGCAATATGAGAGTGAGCCAACTCATCCCGATGATATCTCCTCAGCGAAGAAATGTGGAATACATCGTGAATCCTATGTAAGTGTTCGGGTAACCCAAGTCTCTAAGCCACTGGTCCAATCCGCTCAATAATAGGGAATGGCCCTACATACCTCGGCGCCAACTTCCCTTTCTTCCAAAATCGCATTATCCCCTTCATAGGAGATACTCGTAGTAATACCTAGTCCCCCACACTGAACTCCCTGAATAGCCTCTTGGCATCGATGTAGCTCTTCTGTCTGTCCTGAAATACCCAAATATGAATCCGAATCATCTCTATCCTCGTCGTAGTGTCCTGAATCAACTCTGGCCCGAGTAGCTTATTATTTCCCACCTCTAGCCAACAAGCAAGAGAATGACAAGGCTTACCGTAAAATGCCTCGAATGGTTTCATGCCAATTATAAACTGATAGGAGTTATTATATGCAAACTCCACTAGTGAAATATAATGTTCCCAACCTCCTCTCAAGTCAAGTATACACACTCGCAGTGTTTCTTCCAACGTTTGGTTCGTCCTTAGAATTCGGATATGTCCCGATACTATCACTTCGGATTCTAACACTCAACTCATCCGAACGTATTCACAGTAAATCCCATAATACTATTTTGGTGCTTCCACTATACCTATGCCAGTGCCACCATTATGACTGAAAGTCCATTTCTTATTACTCCAAATTAGCTAAAAGTCATTTCCATTCTTATATGTTGATATATTTCTTTAGGTACTGCTCATTTAATGACACACCGAATTATCATGAATCCACTAACAACGCTTCAAAAAGATGAGCCTACACTCTACTCGCTCTTTCATCTTTATATGGAAAAAATGTCATATTACTTAGGTGTTGTAATACCCCGTATTTTTATGCTATATTAATTTGGGGATTTATTAAATTTAATGTGACTGTTTATTTAATAAAAATTCGGAAATTAATTATGTTATAATTATTAACGTGACGAGAGTTAGTAATTATGGGAAACTTGTTGAATATTACTAATGAGCAAAGTAATCTATTATATTGGTTATATTGAATGTCATAAGTGAATTAAATGACTATTTCGGAAATTTAAGTCGGGACGTGCCCGTGTCACGTCGGGACTAATTTTGTTAAATTAAAAAGTGAATATTTTATAAGTTGTTCGTATGGTCATTTTGAGTTCGCCAACGCGTCCGGAAGGGTCGAGATAGTCAGAAAAGTGTACCCGGGAGTTTAGTTTGGGCCTCGGGGCGTTTTTAGGCCTAATTGGTGCCCCGGGAGGGCATTTTAGTCATTTTACATAAGTGGGTAATTAAACCCACGAATTTCAGCCAACCTATATCAGCCATTAGGTCAGCCTCTTAGGGTTAGAACATTCATAAATCAAGTGACGGCCATTGGAGAAGAGAGGAGAGAGCTCCAAGGCAATCCAAAGCCAAAAAGCCACCGGTTTGCACCGCCACCGCGTAGATCACGAGTCGAGGAACGCAGTCATACCAAAATCAACCGTGAATCTGCATACCAAAATCCCAGGCAAGTGATTAAACTTGCTATTTTCGTTGATGCAATCTTCATGTTAGCTTAGGAATGAATTGTGAAAAAAACTATGGAAGAAAACCCCATTTTTGATAGGAGAACCCATGTAGTATTGATGTATATGTTAATTCTGGAAACCCTTGCCATGTAGAGGTAATAATCCACGAAATTTGGTGATCATAATAAAGAAATATTGGAGAAAGATTCATTAGAAATCTGTTTAAGAAAATTCTAGGGTTCTTGATAATTAGACATGATTTTAGGTTGAAAATCCATGTTTAATGATAGTTATACACATGCCTTACGTTATAAACACCTGGTATAATGTTATAATGATGATAGTAGGATTTTTGGGACGATTAGAATGGAAAAACATAGTTTTGGATGAAGAAGTTTGATGAATCCCGTAACTGCATTCTGCAGAATTTTGCCCAGACCTGCTTGATCGATCGATCGAAGGTTCGATCGATCGAGCCCCATGCTTCGATCGATCGACCCCTCCTGGCAGACTCCTATTTTCCCTTGTTTAATTAGTTAAATTAAGTTTATCGTGAAATAATTTTTGGGCATTCTAAATAAAATGATTTGGGAGACATTGAGGACCAGTAGGGTATATGAATAAATGATGGAACCTTTAATCTTCAACTAGAATGGTATTTTTGGGATATTTACTTTAGGTTGGTAAATTTATGAATTCAAAGGGTAAGGTGCGTAAGAGAGTTACGTTGGAAATCTAATAAAGTCACTTACTGAATTTCAGATTTGTGGGGATATAATCCACGAGTGTTAGGTAATAAGTGAGAAAACCCTTCGAGTTAAGGTTAGGAATAAAACCTTATACGTAATTCTATAACTGTGAAATTAAGGATAAATGGTATAATTACGGGTGATGAGAAGAACCTATATTAATATGATAAAGTGGTATATTTATATGATTGTGTGTACATATATTATATGCATGTGAAAATCATACCCACGCTACTTGCTATCCCTGAGGTTTTCGCGTTGGGACAAGTCTCTTATCTCGATGGGACCTTTATGGGGGATATTGACTTGTACCTTAGAAGATAGATGTCCTTGGTACAGGCTATCGATGTGATAGTTCAGACGGTCCTAAAATACGCGGGTATGTGCCATCCTCTTAGAGACTTGGAATCTATTCTTCGCCTCAATATTGTTTGTGTATTTATGTTAATACGATTCGAGAGTGATTCCGAATGTATTCCCCTTAATATGAGTGATATGGGGCTTGGGATAGTATCAGTATGCACGCACCATAGTTTTATTCGGGGTGCTGTTATATATATATATTATACGAGTAGTTAATATATATATGAGATTATGATATTTGAAACTGTCTACTGAGATTTGATAAGTAGGACATGGTTGTTGACTCAAATTATTAAATACTTGTTTTGAAAAAAGTATAATATGTCACTGTAAAACTTTATTGATTTTATAAAGTTAAAATGGAGGACTTTGATTACTGTTTGGAACATTCTTTTTAAAATGGAGTCGTGAATTATAAATCTTGCGAGTAATATAAGTTAAGTTAAATCTTTTAGAAAGACTAGTGCGTTAAATGATAAGAAACCGTGGGGAAGGTTAGAGCGATAGGTGTGCACATTAGAAGAGAGGTGAGTATTTTCTCAAGAGAGTGACATACTAATATGTTGTTGCATTGGCCTGTATCAATTTTAAATACTTGCTAAACGTATTTTAAATCAAACACACTTTCGGGCTCTGACCCGTTTCTTTTTCTCTCTCTCTCTTGTATATATATGTATATTTTCAGGTGCCCAGCCATAGGGGCGTCTTGCTTAGGATCCCTTGAGAAGAACGAGCTGCATCTTAGGTGGGAGTTGCAGGTCACTTGAGTAGACGGCTTCTGTTATTGACTCCACTCCTAGTACTCTCATTTATTGGGCACGTGTCGCCCCTTTTCATCATTTCATTTGTTGTTGGGACATTTATATTTCAGTTATTTCCAGTATTGTTCTATGGGATTTATTCAGGATGGATTTGTTATTTAGTTTCATATGTTGACATTCGATTGACGAATGTATTATGTTATTTGGTCTATTGTGGTGTGATTATTAATTGTAGAAATGTTGTTATTAAGTAAATAAATCTTTTTCTTTAATTAAAATCTGGGAAGTTTGTATGAAAATGTTTTTGACACTTAGCTTAATTATTTAGGGTGTTAAATTGGAAAATTTATTTTTATCGACAGTGATGCTGAGAATGAACCAACTGTTTACCTTGATTTAATTTAATAAAGGAGCGATCGCCCGGTATTTAATTAGGCGGGGTGTCACATGTGGTATCAGAGCATCAGGTTCTAGTGTCCATAGGATCTGTACGGCTTATTTCGCTTTCAGCTTAACGTTATTGTTATAGAGCCCTATTTTTAGGATTGTTGTATCCTTGCTTAGACGTTTAAGTCTTCAGCTATTTGAGATTTGAAGATAACTGTAGACTAATAGACTTGTTGACGTTTCATATGCCTCCGAGACGTGCTCCGAAAGATAGGCGTGCCCAAGCTGAGCAGCCAGCAGCTCCGGCACCAGGTAGAGCTGTCAACGGGTCGTGTTAACGGGTTAACGGGTCGTGTTAACGGGTTAACGGGTGAAAACACCCTTAACCCATACACTACCCGTTAAGACTAACGGGTCAAATGATAATACCCAAACACGACCCGTTAATATTAACGGGTACACGACCCGAACCGTTAACACCCGTTAATATTAACGGGTCTAAACGGGTAACGGGTTGGGTGACCCGTTAATACCCGTTAATACCCGTTAGTACCCATTAATACCCGTTAGTACCCGTTAATACCCGTTAATACCCGTTAGTACCCGTGTAATATTGGTTCGGGTCACACGACCCAATAAAACCCGTTACCACTAACGGGTGATAATGGGTATAAACGGGTTTAATCGTGTAAGAGTACAAACCCAAACACGACCCGTTATGATAACGGATCTACCGTGTTGACCCGTTAATGACCCAAACCCGATAAGACTAAACCCATTAACTTATAATTTCGTGTCGTATCGTGTCGTGTTATCGTGTCGTGCCTCATTTTGTCATGTCTAGCACCAGGCACAATGAATGCGAACGAAGTAACCGCCATTGTTGCTCAGGCGGTGAATGCCGCGATAGCGGTGATTCAGCAGGCTCCACCCCAGGTTCAGGCAGTGGCGCCAGTACCAGCACAGCTTCCATCCGCATGGGAGAGGGTTCGGGATGCTTTTCAGAATGTGCATCCCCCTGAGTTTTCTGGTAGCTCCGATATTGTTACAGTCAGCCAATGGAAGAAGGACATCCAGCGGCATCTCCGAATGTATGAGTGCACTGACGTGCAAAAGTAATTATTGGCTTCCTTTAAGCTGGTGGGAGCCGCATTACAGTGGTGGGAGTCCACTACTACTTTGGAGGAGAGGGACACGATCTCTATTCAGTTGTTCTGGGAGCGGTTTGACCGCAAGTACTTTCCACCCGCAGTGCAGACTGAGATGAGGCGAAAATTACTAAATCTGAAGCAGGAGAACCTTACTGTAGCTGAGTATGAGGAGGAGTTCACGAGACTTCTCACTATTGTGCCGGATGAGGCACCCACTGAGAGCAAGAAGATTTTGCTGTTTGTCGACGGGTTAGCTTGGAGGATCCGTCAGCACCGTATTGGAAATCTATCCCTGAGTACTTTCACTGACGTACTCAATGCAGCGTTACTACATTGCCAGGATCACCGCTTCCATCTTCAGGGAAGCAAGAGAGCAGGAGAGTCCAGCCAGCAGGGCAGGACCGGGGTTAATAGTGCCGGTGGGGCACCATCTCAGGGACAGACTCGTCAGCACGAGCAGAGTTCCCATCAGGGGGACCCTGCTAAGCGATTCCGTTCAGGTGATTCTAGGCAGGGATTCGGGGGTTTCAGGCAGGGCCATCAGGGCCAGCCTAATCAGCAGGGCCAACACCGACCACAGGGACAGCAAAAGGGCCAGGAAGGTCAACAGCGTGCACATCAGGGCCAACAGGGCCAGTGGCGTGGAGGTAACGGCCAGCAGGGTCGTGGACAGCAGGGTCAGAGGGGCGAAAACTTCAAAGGCCGATGCTTTGGGTGCGGTAAACATGGCCATAGGCTCCAGGATTGCCCAGAGGGCGATAGGGCCCCACAGCAGCAGGGAGCCCGTAATGAGCCGCAGAGACCACTCTTTCCACCTGCCCTCCCAGCTCCAGCCCTGGTGCCAGCCCTACCAGCCATTCCAGCAGCTCCAGTGCAGCAGGGGCAATTGCAGTATGGACGTGTCTATAACGTCCACCAGGCAGCAGCTCCACAGGCACCACCCGCGATTGAGGGTATGTTTCCTATCCATGGTACTATGGGTCGAGTTTTGTTTGATACGGGGGCAACGCATTGTTTTATAGCTAGGCGTTTTGCGAAGTCCTTAGGGTTGTTAGCCACAGCAGAGAGCACCGTGACGTGTGTCGACTCACCACTGGGGAGTGGGTCACTTATATTCTTTATATGCCGGGGAGTAGGGGTAGAGATTGGTAGCTTGGTATTACCTGCAGACATGCTAGTCTTAGACATGCACGAGCATGATGTGATTATTGGTATGGATTGGCTCGCAGCTTATAGAGCCATGATTGATTGCTTCAGTGGAAGCATTGTTTTTTCCATTCCGGGGCAAGATATGTTTGTAGTGGCGATGCCTCGCCCAGAGGGAGGTTCGACCGCTCATTTGTATTACATAGAGGAGGATACCTCTAAGGAGGTTGTGATTCCTTTGGATTCAATCCCAGTTGTTAGGGAGTATTCCGATGTGTTTCAGGAGATACCAGGCCTACCGCCCAGTCGTGAGATAGACTTTGTTATAGATATATTGCCTGATACGAGACCTATAGCACACGCATTGTACTGTATGGCTCCAGCAGAGATGCGAGAGCTACGAGATCAGATAGAGCAGCTATTAGGTCAGGGCTTCATTCGTAGGAGTACCTCACCTTGGGGCGCTCCAGTCTTGTTTGTGAAGAAGAGAGGTGGTTCATTGAGATTGTGTGTGGACTACCGAGAATTGAACAAGGTAACGATACGGAATAAGTATCCGTTGCCTCGAATCGATGATCGATTCGACCAGTTGAGGGGAGCAACTTTCTTTTCGAAGATAGATCTGAGGTCGGGGTACCATCAGTTACGTATTAGAGAGCAGGATGTTTCAAAGACTGCATTCTTATCGAGATATGGGTCCTATGAGTTCAGGGCGATGCCGTTCGGACTCACAAATGCCCCAGCCGTTTTTATGGACTTAATGAATCGAGTATTCAGAGAGTTCTTGGATCAGTTTGTCATCGTCTTCATAGATGACATCTTGATATATTCACACTCCGAGGAAGAACACGCCGAGCACTTGAGGCAGGTTCTTCAAACCCTACGAGAGCATCAGTTGTATGCTAAGTACGAGAAGTGTGGATTCTGGTTGCGAGAGGTACAGTTCTTGGGCCATGTTGTTTCTGAGCAGGGGATAGCAGTTGACCCGAGCAAAGTGTCAGCGGTGAGGGAGTGGGGACAGCCCACGACACCGACGGAAGTGCGTAGTTTCTTGGGGTTAGTCGGATACTACAGGAGATTCATTCGGGGATTCTCCAAAATAGCGGGTCCATTGACGAATCTGACTCGCAAGGGAGTACCATATGTTTGGGATAACGCATGTCAATTGGCTTTCGACGAGCTGAAAGACAAGCTGACTTCAGCGCCAGTCCTGCGTTACCAAAGCCGTGTGTAGAGTACCTGGTTTACACCGATGCGTCCTTACGGGGACTTGGGGGAGTACTTCAGCAGGAAGAGAAGGCTATAGCTTTTGCTTCCCGCAAGCTTAAGCTGCATGAGAAGAATTACCCCACCCACGACCTGGAGTTAGCAGCGGTCGTCTTTGCATTAAGGATATGGAGGCACTATTTATTGGGTGAGAAATTCCGTTTGTTCACAGACCATAAGTCACTGCAGTACCTGTTCACTCAGCGAGAGCTGAATATGCGTCAGCGCAGATGGCTAGAGTTTGTGAAGGACTACTAGTTCGATATACAGTATCATCCGGGGAAGGCCAATGTAGTTGCTGATGCGTTGAGCCGTAGATCGGTAGACAATGTAGCGGACGTCTGGAAAGCAAAGTGGAAGGAGTTGGGTCACCAGGACGCAGTGGCACGTTCTTTCATATACGTGATGTCAGTCACACCCGAGATTGTTACGAGGGTGATACAGGCACAGACCACAGACCCGTTTTGCCAGGAGCAGATTGTGCGACTTCTAGCCGAGGGTGCTGAGTCCTATTCTGTTAGTTCTGATGGAGGTTTGCGATTTAATGGGAGATTAGTGGTTCCAGAAGGAGCAGAGTTACGTCATGAAGTGATGACTCATTCTCATGGGTCCCGATTTGCAGTACATCCGGGAGGTGATAAGATGTACCAGGACATGAGACGACAGTAATGGTGGAGTGGGATGAAAAAGGACATTGCTGAGTTTGTGTCTAAGTGTTCTACCTGCCAACTGGTGAAGGTGAACCACCAGAAACCGTCAGGATTGCTTCAGCCATTGGAAGTACCCGCATGGAAGTGGGAGAGTATTTCCATGGATTTCATTACAGGGTTGCCTACATCACAGCGGGGCCACGATTCTATCTGGGTGATTGTAGACCGTTTGACCAAGGTAGCTCATTTTCTGCCAGTGAGGACAGATTATACCACGGGTCAGTATGCCCAGTTGTTCATCGCCGAGATTGTCAGATTACATGGGGTGCCCCTGAATATTGTGTCAGATAGAGACAAGATTTTTGTGTCACGTTTCTGGGAAAGCTTTCAGGAGGCTATGGGTACTGAGTTAAGGTTGAGTTCAGCTTATCACCCACAGACAGACGGACAGACAGAGCGTACTAATCAGATGTTAGAAGATATGCTACGCATGTGTGTTCTCGATTTTGGAGGAGGATGGGAGCCACATCTTCCACTGGTAGAGTTCGCTTATAATAACTCTTATCAGTTTACGATTGGCATGGCTCCATTTGAGGCTTTGTATGGCAGGCCTTGTCGTTCTCCAACTTGTTGGCTCGAGGTGGGTGATAACAAGTTGCTACGGCCAGATGTGATTCAGGAGACCTCCGCGAGGATTGAGATAATCAGGAGTCGTATTCGGGTAGCCCAGGACAGGCAGAAGAGCTACGCCGAAGCGAAACGGTTCTTCCGGGAGTTTAATGTGGGAGATCAAGTGTTGTTGCGTGTATCTCCTATGAAGGGAGTGATGAGGTTCGGGAAGAAGGGGAAGTTGGCTCCGAGGTACGTAGGACCATTTCCCATCATCGAGAGGATTGGGCCGGTAGCATACAGGTTGGGATTGCCAGAACATTTGCATCGCATCCACGATGTATTCCACATCTCGTCTTTGAGACGATATCTTCGGGGTGATATGGCCCATACTCACATTGCGATAGTTGAGATAGACTTACAGTCCGATAGCTCTTATGAGGAGAGACCAGTGGCTATTCTAGACTATAGTGAGAGGAGATTGAGGTCGAAAATAGTTCCACTTGTGCGAGTCCAGTGGGAGCATCATAATGTGGAGGAATCCACTTGGGAGCGTGAGGCTGATATGCGCGAGAGATACCCAAAGTTGTTTTTACCAGGTATGCCTTATTTTTCGAATTTCGGGACGAAATTCCGTTATTAGGGGGGAAGTATGTAATACAATGTATTTTTATGCTATATTAAATTGGGGATTTATTAAATTTAATGTGACTGTTTATTTAATAAAAATCTGAAAATTAATTATGTTATAATTATTAACGTGACGAGAGTTAGTAATTATGGGAAACTTGTTGAATATTACTAATGAGCATAGTAATATATTATATTGGTTATATTGAATGTCATAAGTGAATTAAATGACTATTTCGGAAATTTAAGTCGGGACGTGCCCGTGTCACGTCGGGACTAATTTTGTTAAATTAAAAAGTGAATATTTTATAAGTTGTTCGTATGGTCGTTTTGAGTTTGCCAACGCGTCCGGAAGGGTCGAGATAGTCAGAAAAGTGTACCCGGGGGTTTAGTTTGGGCCTCGGGGCGTTTTTAGGCCTAATTGGTGCCCCGGGAGGGCATTTTAGTCATTTTACATAAGTGGGTAATTAAACCCACGAATTTCAGCCAACCTATATCAGCCAATAGTTCAGCCTCTTAGGGTTAGAACATTCACAAATCAAGTGACGGCCATTGGAGAAGAGAGGAGAGAGCTCCAAGGCCAAAAAGCCACCGATTTGCACCGCCACCACCGCCACCGCGTAGATCACGAGTCGAGGAACGCAGCCATACCAAAATCAGCCGTGAATCTGCATACCAAAATCCCAGGCAAGTGTTTAAACTTGCTATTTTCGTTGATGCAATGTTCATGTTAGCTTAGGAATGAATTGTGGTAAAAACTATGGAAGAAAAACCCCATTTTTGATAGGAGAACCCATGTAGTATTGATGTATATGTTAATTCTGGAAACCCTTGCCATGTAGAGGTAATAATCCACGAAATTTGGTGATCATAATAAAGAAATATTGGAGAAAGATTCATTAGAAATCTGTTTAAGAAATTCTAGGGTTCTTGATAATTGGACATGATTTTAGGTTGAAAATCCATGTTTAATGATAGTTATACACATGCCTTACGTTATAAACACCTGGTGTAATGTTATAATGATGATAGTAGGATTTTTGGGACGATTAGAATGGAAAAACATAGTTTTGGATGAAGAAGTTTGATGAATCCCGTAACTGCATTCTGCAGAATTTTGCCCAGACCTGCTTGATCGATCGATCGAGCCCCAAGCTTCAATCGATAGACCCCTCCTGGCAGACTCCTATTTTCCCTTGTTTAATTAGTTAAATTAAGTTTATCGTGAAATAATTTTTGGGCATTCTAAATAAAATGATTTGGGAGACATTGAGGACCAGTAGGGTATATGAATAAATGATGGAACCTTTAATCTTCAACTAGAATGGTATTTTTGGGATATTTACTTTAGGTTGGTAAATTTATGAATTCAAAGGGTAAGGTGCGTAAGAGAGTTACGTTGGAAATCTAATAAAGTCACTTACTGAATTTCAGATTTGTGGGGATATAATCCACGAGTGTTAGGTAATAAGTGAGAAAACCCTTCGAGTTAAGGTTAGGAATAAAACCTTATACGTAATTCTATAACTGTGAAATTAAGGATAAATGGTATAATTACGGGTGATGAGAAGAACCTATATTAATATGATAAAGTGGTATATTTATATGATTGTGTGTACATATATTATATTTATGTGAAAATCATACCCACGCTACTTGCTATCCCTGAGGTTTCGCGCTGGGACAAGTCTTATCTCGATGGGACCTTTATGGGGGATATTGACTTGTACCCTAGAAGATAGATGTCCTTGGTACAGGCTATCGATGTGATAGTTCAGACGGTCCTAAGAGACGCAAGTATGTGCCATCCTCTTAGAGACTTGGAATCTATTCTTCGCCTCAATATTGTTTGTGTATTTATGTTAATACGATTCGAGAGTGATTCCGAATGTATTTCCCTTAATATGAGTGATATGGGGCTTGGGGTAGTGGAAGTATGCACGCACCATAGTTTTATTCGGGGTGCTGTTATATATATATATTATACGAGTAGTTAATATATATATGAGATTATGATATTTGAAACTGTCTACTGAGATTTGATAAGTAGGACATGGTTGTTGACTCAAATTATTAAATACTTGTTTTGAAAAAAGTATAATATGTCACTGTAAAACTTTATTGATTTTATAAAGTTAAAATGGAGGACTTTGATTACTGTTTGGAACATTCTTTTTAAAATGGAGTTGTGAATTATAAATCTTGCGAGTAATCTAAGTTAAGTTAAATCTTTTAGAAAGACTAGTGCGTTAAATGATAAGAAACCGTGGGTAAGGTTAGTGCAATAGGTGTGCACATTAGAAGAGAGGTGAGTATTTTCTCAAGAGAGTGACGTACTAATATGTTGTTGCATTGGCATGTATCAATTTTAAATACTTGCTAAACGTATTTTAAATCAAACACACTTTCGGGCTCTGACCCGTTTCTTTTTCTCTCTCTCTCTTGTATATATATGTATATTTTCAGGTGCCCAGCCACAGGGGCGTCTTGCTTAGGATCCCTTGAGAAGAACGAGCTGCAGCTTAGGTGGGAGTTGCAGGTCACTTGAGTAGACGGCTTCTATTATTGACTCCACTCCTAGTACTCTCATTTATTGGGCACGTGTCGCCCCTTTTCATCATTTCATTTGTTGTTGGGACATTTATATTTCAGTTATTTCCAGTATTGTTCTATGGGATTTATTCAGGATGGATTTGTTATTTAGTTTCATATGTTAACATTCGATTGACGAATGTATTATGTTATTTGGTTTATTGTGGTGTGATTCTTAATTGTAGAAATGTTGTTATTATGTAAATAAATCTTTTTCTTTAATTAAAATCTGGGAAGTTTGTATGAAATTGTTTTTGACACTTAGCTTAATTATTTAGGGTGTTAAATTGGAAAATTTATTTTTATCGACAGTGAAGCTGAGAATGAACCAACTGTTTACCTTGATTTAATTTAATAAAGGAGTGATCGTCCGGTATTTAATTAGGCGGGGTGTCACAGGTGTCAATTTCTCTTGACGCTAACTCTCATAACTCTCTCCATGGGAGACATTCCTAACCACCCCTGACAACTTATGTCAGATTCCAAACTTGGGGTATAGTCGTATACTCTCACCACCTTCTTAAATTTTACAAAAATGACATCCTAATCACTAACCATCTACCCCAGTCTGACTTTTAAACCTTCGATTGATTATGGCGTAATTCTAGTCATATTACTCCTTTACGCGGAGTAGTTTCTAATTATCCTCGAAAATAAAAATGTACATTCTTTGTACTTTTCAACACTCTAATCACCCCCTTTTTTCTGTCTACTCTCCGATTTTTGGTGACATGCCTTATTCTAAACGCAAATATATTCTCTTTATCTTATTTTAGTCTCGTCTCTATATTACCTCTGCATCTACGTTCATTTCATATGTTTCCATGCTTTCTCCTCGAGAACGATACTAAAAATTTCAACTTACTAGGGCTCCCATACACCTTATGTCCTGTGAACTTAGGCACAAATCAACTGAAGGTAATATACTTATATTTCACGTAATACACTTGGCATGATTATACGGTAAGGTTATACTGGAATATTTTTATTTTAAGGCTTTACAGATTGAGCAAGAACTTATGAAAGTAGCAACGGATGCAAGGATTGCTTCTGTCATGGATGATCGTAGCTAACTTAGAAGAAGTTGATCCCGACAAAGCCATGTAGAGTATTCAGGGTTCAAGGAACCATTAGTAAGAAATTGAGATGGTTTTTCTCCATTAAGAAGAATTTCAACTAAGCCATGCCCTATGGCACTAGGAATGACTTGAGATTTCCGTGAAAGATAGTTTGAGCGATCAAGTTTGATTGTAAGTGATGAAACAAGAGAATTAGAAAAAGGATTCCAACTGGAAGATGAACCTCCATTGGAAGTTGAGGTTGACACAGTGAAAAGAAAAAAATCCCCAAAGCTCTAATACCATAAAAGGATTCTATGAGTAAATCAATAGAATAGACAACTTAATGAAGAACTCACAAATGCTCAACAAGAATAATGAGCATTCAATCTTATTCATGCATTTATAGCTACATTACAAGATAAGAAATGAAATTACATTTAACATAATAAGTGCCTAACTAATGATAACAACCAATATAACTGACTTAATAGTTCCAACAAACTAACTAACTGTCTTAACTAATCATTGACCAAAGGGTCCTTATTACTCCAAAAGGTAAGACTCGTAAATCAGTTTTTAATTCTTTCCCTTGAATTTTCCATTTGAACCCGGGGTATTTGTACTCACTCATCAATTTATTTCCATCTTCTACTGTAACATTAATCACTCTCATTGCTTCCATGTCACTACCACTCTTTTTAGCAACTTGAAGGTCAATAAAGTTATGTGTACTTCCACTATCCACTGATATTTATAAGGGTATTCTCTTTACATAGCCTTTTAATATTGTAGTGGTTTTGGAAGTTGTATGTGTTAGTGCATGCAATGGAATTTTAGTTTCTTTTTTATCACTTCATATTTCTTGAACTTTCATATTTTTTTCTTCTGCCATTTATTTAGTTCCTTTTATCATACACTACCTTTGAGTCATACATTTGTGCCATGGTTTATAAACCTCATCATAATTATAACACAATACTTCTTTCTTCCTCTTTATCATTTATGTTTCAATTATTCTCTTAAAGGTAGGGTTATAGTTAATCTATCGTAATTTATCAGTAAATACGCTTAGGTATAAAGGAATAAAAGTTTTGATTTGAGTTTCAGGAGTTTGTGGAATGTAATTTGATAGGGAAGGTGTTGAGGTAGAGCTCTTGATCCTTGGCCAATTCAGTAGCTTGAATGAGATTTGTAGGTTTAAAAAGTGTAGCATATTTTTAATCTCCACTCTGAGAGATAATGGATCTCATTTTTTGTCCAATCTAGGTGATTAGCTCATCCTTTAAGAATTCAAAATGTTATTGATATTCCTTAACTGATTCGTTCTGAGTTAATTTCCTGAAAGTTTCCATTATATTATCACCCCCTGTGGGAAATTTTGTTCAGTAGGTACATTTTGGAAAGCTTAGTTATGCCCTTGTCTAAACACCCTAGTCCAACATCAGTTTTAGTCATTAAAATTGGTGTAGTTAATATACACCTACTTTGACACTAATGGGAAAGCCCTTTAGGCATTATAATTTTGTGTGTAGTAGGCAGAAGAACTTGTTGGGCCAGAACCGCGCACGCTAGCTGCCGTCCGCCCGACCAGGGTCTTGGGCTTGGGTTGTGTATGTATTAATTTTGGGGGGCTTAAAACCATTGATTTTTTTTTAAATGAATGGATTTATAAAATATAAATATAAATTTTATTATTATCTTTCTTATTCAGCCGAAAGTAGGAGACCCAATTTCTCTGACTCTCCTTCAATTAGTCATTCAAGTAATCTTTTTTTTTACAGATTCTCTTTTGGACCATTATTGCAGAATGAAAATACACACAAAGGGGAAACTCTCTCGCTCTCTCTACCCAACTATTTTGTCTTCTGAAATACTGAGGTAATAGACACACAAATTATCTGACTCTTTCAAAGCATATTTTCTATTTTCCATACATGATCAGTTCGTCCCTCAAACTGATATTGTGATTGAGAAATTAATTATGAACAGGTGATAGTTTACCAGATTACTACGTGCATAGTTTTTTAGAAAGAAATTGATTACAATTCTAAGTTGTTTTATCCTGGGGGTGACGGGGCATTATTTGGACTGCAACACAATTTTGGGCAGTGTCGCAAAATACCTTAAAGAGAGCGGCCAAGTTAGCGACTCAGCCCGCTGAATTTTTTGCTCCTTGATTTCACACAGTTGGTAACTTCGTTCCATTCTCTAACTTCAGATACAAAATTTAAGTTTGGATAACGAAAATACCCGTGAACTTAACAAACCTTTCAAAATTTGAGGGTCTGCATTTAAAAGATGGAGACAAAAAATGTTATTTTACCTAACTACCAAAAAACTAGCATCAAGTATTAAATTAGACAAACCTATTATGTCTTAATGATACTAGAAACAGCACCACCAGATGAGATATTGACAAGCTCAAGCTAGCAATAACAATGGCTGCACAAGAGTATATATATAGTAGAATGAGGTGAGGAGAAGAGGATGAACGCTTGTATATAAGTGGTTCTGTCAATCTGGCATACATCCACTGTGAGTGTGTGTGTGTGTGTAATATCACTAGATGAAGGCACTAATGACCATGGATACAATCTCTCAAGCTTTCTCTCTCTACTGTGTAAACTAACAGAGTTTCAGCTAGGTTTGCAATTATGGATCCCTTTACAAGGTAAAGGATGAATTCTATATATAGTACTTGGGGGGTGTAATGTACCCCCCCCCCCCAGGCATGTAATGAGCATGTGCATGAGGACCCAACCATTATCATGATGACACCTGGTTGGTCCCAAGTAGGTAATGATGACCTCAATATTCCCTCGCGTAGAGGAAATTATTCAGTTATAACAGATTTGTCCACGTGTTCCAAACCATACATGTGCTTGTAGATGCTCGTCCCTATCTTTGTTTGGTACAACCTTGACCTGGAAGAATAGAAGGTTGATGGGGTCCGACCATTGCTTTATCCCAGGTTATTCATGATGACCTCGGCCAATAAGGTTGGCCGAGGTCAGGTATATGTAATTGTAACGTCAGCTTGGGCCAATGATGATATTTCCAGATGATTGATCCCATGTGACATTACTGATCTCGATTGATGATTGCAACGTCGGCTAGGGCCGATGATGGTGTTGAAGGGTAGTTGAACCCATTAACCTTTGCTGACCTCGGCTCATGCCCCACCGAGGTTGAAGTATGAGGTAGGTGCGATGTCGGCTGGAGCCGACCTTCTGGGCGACGACCTTGCTGATGGTTGTCACTGGATTCTGGTCACCTCGATTGTGATACTGGCAAAGGTTAGTTACTCTGGGTAAGAGGGTGCACTTCGGGCATATCATGTCTCATCCCCCTACTACTTGTAACACCCCGTAATTTTGAGCATTTAATATTTAATTATTTTTGGAAGTTATAAAAATATTTAAATTGGAGAAACTTAAATTCATGACTTGGAGAGTTTATTTGAGTGAGCCGAATTATTTATAATTGGCGACTTTCAAGTTTAATAGTTCGAAATATCGTGTGTCGCATTTTGAGGATGAAATTTGGAAATGTCAAAAAGTATTTCGGATAGCAATTCTGAGTGCACGGTTGCGTCCGGATGGGTCAGAATAGTCATAAAAGAGTACCCGGGGATCAGCCATTGCAGCTGGGGTATGAAGGTAACTATTTCTACCCTATGGGCATGGGGTATATTTTTGAGTGACAAAGAGGATGTCGCAGAATAAGACTTATTTTTCACTAGAGCTCGCAGGTGAGTCGAATTTAGTGGGTGCGTTGGAGGTAGCACCCATAGTATGTGGATAAACTTTTAGTAGAGTAGTGGAGTTCCTTGGTGTTCTTCATGGGAGAGTGGAGGTTTACACTTAGTAAAGGTTTAAATTAGGCGAGGAGTTACTACTTTCAAGAATTATAGGAGTAGGGTTGATAATAATTTCCGAAATATCGGCTGGATAGCGATGGGATTTGAACTATTGTGAAAAGTGGGGGTAAGTTTTGGCGTTCGCAACACCAGGATGTGATTGGTACGAGGTATCACCTGAGAGGGCATTTAGCCTATGTATATGTGTGTAATTATGTTATATTGTGTGGGGCGATAGACACAAAGTGAGGTTTTATGTTCTCACATTTTATATCGATAAATAGGGGTGTTTACTGAAGTGAATCATTGTTCTCACATTTTATCCCGGTAAGTAGGGGTGTTTACTGAAGTGACTCAGGGTGGTTAGATTTATTTTCGAGCAAAGAGAGATAGCTCGGGGTTTATTTTGCGCAAGGACTAGTGATAGTTAGGGCGCGGTATTTTATGTTGTCGTTGGTAGCATGAGGGTAAGCGTACATACTTTTGTGTTAAGAGACAAGTATTTAGGGGTACGTGCTATGGACTGAGGGTCTAACGGATCTCAACGATCGATAATTCTGGGTAGTAGTGTATCGGGGGTTCCTTGTTTGGATTTCGCTTTGCGAGACATCCCACGCATGAAACTTAGCGCAACGTTGGAAAGTGGGGAGATGTCTGGTCGTTAGTACATGGGCTGGGTACCCCGGGCAGTAGATATATGTATATATATATATATATATATATATATATATATGTGATATGACTACGGGTTCGAAGTTATATTACGGGGTACGACTAGCATAGTCGGGTAGTTGTCGTGCGGTAAAGCACGGGGATAGGGTGTATGGGCACCCGATTTAATTAAGGCAAGTTTTGTGCGGTTAAGCACGGGTATAGGGTGTATGGGCGCCCTGGTTAATCTAAATGCATACTTGTGTAACGTATGGTTAGAAGTGGATGGGATAGATATAGCGGGCTTAGAGGCACATGACTAGAGAGTAATATGCGAAGCTTGGAACATTGCGTTCATCTTAATTTTGAGGACGAAATTCCTTTGTAAGGGGGGAGTATGTAACACCCCGTAATTTTGAGGATTTAAAATTTAATTATTTTTGGGAGTTATAAAAATATTTAAATTGGAGAAACTTAAATTCATGACTTGGAGAGTTTATTTGAGTAAGCCGAATTATTTATAATTGGCGACTTTTAAGTTTAATGGTTCGAAATCTCGTGTGTCGCATTTTGAGGATGAAATTTGGAAATGTCAAAAAGTATTTCGGATAGCAATTTTGAGTTCGCGGTTGCGTCCGGATGGGTAGGAATAGTCAGAAAAGAGTACCCGGGGTAATAATTGGGCCTCGGTTGATTTTTGAGCATAGTCGGGCTCACACGGGGTGAGTTGGGCCTTTTTAATTAGGCCCACATGGACAAAAACGGGATTTGATATTTTTAACCTAATTGAGAGATTAGGTGACGACAGTCAACACACCTCTAAACCTAGGGTTTGAGAGAAAATTGGGGGAAAGCAAATCAAGAGCCAATTTGGGGATTTTGGAGACAAATTAAGGGACTACACCAACGGATCAGAGACTACGAACAATTTCAGGTAAGTGGTTAACTGTTGTAATTTCTAAAGTGATGATAATCAATTCATATCATAGTGATGTGCAAATCAAAATTCGTTTTCGGGGTGTAACCAAAGTTAAATTGGGTTTTTAAAAATTGATATGCCTTAATGGGATTAAGGGGGAGATTGATCGTGTTTTATGATTCTAGAATGTAGAGAAATGAATCGTATGTTAAAATCAGTAAGAGTAGATGGTTAATTGCTGTTAATATGAATGAAATTCGTATTTGAGATGTGAAACCCGGATAATACCCAAATCGGGAAAACCTTGGAATTAATGGATATTGCTGATTAATTGAGGTATGTGGGATGTTTAGACCCTTTTCTCATATAGAGCATATGTTATTTGTATTTGGGTAAGGGCTTAGGTTGAGAACCAAAGCTTTAAGTTTCGTCCATGGCTGACAGTGGCTGGAGAGGACGAATACTGGAACGATCGATCGATCGACCCAGGGTGCTCGATCGATCGATGATGCAGAAATCTGGGGAGTTCGTCCAGTTTATTATATAAAGGAAAATTTATTAGAAAGTTAGGTTTCATACATTAATAAGTGATAAATAATTATGAACAAATATTCCTAGCAATTATGGGAGAAAGTAACTGGGACTAAGAAGAATTTATGTGGGGCACTTTATGGATGGATTTGAGAAATTTTATTCCAAAATAGTGAGATACGGATCAAGTGAGCGAGCCCGGGAATATTGGTCAAGCGACCCCAAGGTATTGAATTAAGTTTGGAGATAAACTAATTAATTTAGAGTCGGGATGTAGACTCGGGAAATATTTAATTTCGGGCCAAGTAATCGAGTCCGGGTACGTTGGTAATTATAGGTAAATATAATTGGGAAATTTATGGAAATAAATGTGTGACACATTGTAGGCGAATATGTGGGTATGAAATTATGAGATGTAAGATGGACCAAGTGAGTGAGTCCGGGTATACTGGTTAAGTGACACCAAAATATTAAATTAATTATTGAGAGAGAGTAATTAATTTGGAGTCGGAACATAGACTCGGGAAATATTAAGTATGGGCCAATGAGCGAGTCCGGGGAAAATGGTTGGGTGACGCCAAGTTATTGAATCAATTAATGTGTAAACTAATTATATTAGAGTTGTCCACAGACTCGGATTTGTGTTGATTAATTAATGTGTAAATTAATTATATTAGAGTCGGACCACACACTCGGATTTGTGTTGATTAATTAATGTGTAAATTAATTAAATAAGAGTCAGATTGTAGACTCGGGAAGGTATTAAATTAATAAGTGTGTTAATTAATTTAATTAGAGTCGGACGATAGACTCGGAGAGGTATTAAATTAATATGTGTGTTAATTAATTTAATTCGAGTCGGGTGATAGACTCGGGAAGGTATTAAATTAATAAGTGTGTCAATTAATTTAATTAGAGTCGGACGATCGACTCGGGGAGGTATTAAATTAATATGTGTGTTAATTAATTTAATTAGAGTCAGGTGATAGACTCGGGAAGGTATTAAATTAATAAATGTGTTAATTAATTTAATTAGAGTCGGACCACAGACATGGGGAAAGTATTATATAAATTGAGGTGTGAATTAAATATATTAGAGTCGGGCCATAGACTCGGGAAGATGATAAATTATTAAGTGAGAAAATTAATTACGTTGAGTCGGGCCACGGACTCGGGAAATTACAGGCAGTGTATGGGATTTTGAGTACACGGTAAAGTCGGGGTTTATATTATATATATACGGTGTAGTGATAGTATATATATACGTGTATATATTGTGTGTGATATTAAATATCAGTGATTAGATATTTATTTAATTTATATACTCTAGTGCTATCAAGGGAGGTTGCGCGATGTGAGTGAATCCCCTAGGTTGAGGAGTAGGCAGAGTATATCCCCAGGTCATAGCGTCCGGTATATGGGTGAGGGGATTATCTCACTTTCAGGGAAGGAATGTGATCGCCTCCACTACGTTTATATTTTGGGGCCAAGTTGGTGAGCGATTCCAACTTGGGGAACTAGGTTTTGTGAGCACACCTGGTGAGATAGCATTTTAGAGGGAATCATCCGGCGAGGGTATACTCGAGGGGATGGATATACGTATATTATATGTGTGGATGTTATGGTAAAGGTACGTATATAATGGTAGTAAATATTATATGCGGGTAGTAATACAGTGTGTGATGCATTTACTTTATATAACTTGTGACACGGTTATATGCTACTGTTTAAGAGGAATTAATTAAGTTAATTGTGATATAACTTATAATTCAAGAATCATTATACTCGGGTTAGAGTAGTATGGCAAGGGGAGGTTATACCGGGACTAGTTGGACGGGATAGTGCAACTAGGTGGGGTTAAGGTAACCGTTAGGTGTGCCCATTAGTGGAGGGGTGAGAATGTCCACAAGGGAGTGCGACACTAACTTAAATATGAAGCGCATTCATGCATTTTAAATTACTGCAGTTAATTCACTTGCTAAATATTTTCAAGATGTTTTGGGTTCTAACCCTTGCTATAAAACTATTTTCAAAACCTTTTAGGTGTCCAGCCACAGGGACGCCAGGATTGATATTCTATTCCAGGGACACGGAGCTGCGGCATATGTGGATGCTAGCAGGAGTTTGGATTTGACGCATCGTTCATTCATTCCTAGAGTACGAATCATTTATCAGTCTCAGTTTTATTCAGGGCTTGTCGCCCAGACTTTACAGTACAGTTTCCAGATGTATTTTGTTCAGGTGTTGATTATTTGTATTGGATTATTTCTTTGGTGGCCGGTGGTTTATTCGGCAAGTTGTGTAATTAATTATTCAGTTGAGTTTTATTCAGTTGTGTGAATGGTTTATAATTATTTCCGCATGTACTGTTTTGTGTAATTAAAAAGTTAAAATTGGTATCAGCTTTTAGAATACTAGGCAGTTAGTAAGTTTTAAAAAGTTTTCGACACTGATGCTAAGAATGATCCAACTGAGATTCCTGTTTTAATTTGGTATAGGACTGATCACTCGGTATTTTATTAGGCGGGGTGTCACACTGCTGATGAAAAATAAGGCCATGACAACTTGGGACAATAATGATTTTCCTTAGAAAAATTATGTTTTAAATGGTTTAAGTGATGATCTTTACGATTATTATGCCAATTTCAAAAATGCCAAAGTTGTTTGGGAGGCATTGTAAAACAAATGACACCGAGGAGGTGGGTACTAAAAAATATGCAGTTAGAGGTTATTTAAAATTTCAAATGACGAACGAAAAATCTCTCATTTCTCAAACTCATGATTTGCAGAAAATTGCTCACAAAATTATTTTTGAAGGAATGGGGTTAAATGACCAATTTCAGGTTGCCTTTATTATTGACAAGTTACCTCCGAGTTGGAAAGATTTTACAAATTCTTGAAGGGGTAAATCGAAAGAATTTTCACTTGAAAGTCGAATCAATCGTTTGAGAATTGAGGAAGAAATCCGAAACAAGATTATAAGGATGGAATTTTGGTTGTATGTAACAAAAAGAATTATAACAAAAACAACACTCTTGTAGTTTTAAAAACAAATGAAAAAATATGAAATTTCAGAAAAGGAACCGGGCCCAAAACATTAAATCAAACCAAAATTATAATAAGTATAAGACCCACCCTAATGGAAATGGAAAGACTGGTAACACCGGGTTGTTTCTCTACCTTAAGTGAAACAAGACTAGACATAGAGGTCGCAAATGGAGGAATGAACCTCATCTTGCTCCTCAGGCGAACCTAACGGAACTGAAGGGTGGTGGGCAAATAGTGGCGCTTCCCGCCATAACTGTTATGATCGTACTTTATCTAAGACTTATTCTGACGCTGAAGACAAAAGGGTAATGTTGGGTGATTCCCACTCCACTAAGGTTGCTGAAGACAAATATTAGGAAGAACTTGTTTTCTGGCTATCTCTTGAATAACACTGGTTTCACTCAAACTTTTCAAGAAAATTTATTTACCTCGACCAAAAATGATACTTTTGTAGGCAAAGATTATTCCATTGAAGGAATGTTTAAATTGAGCAATGATGTTATCAATAAAAAAAATTCCTTCTGCTTATATTGCGTGTTCTTTTAAGGATCAAATACCAAAACGTCCCTCAAATATTTTTCAATGCATATTTAGTCCAAGTCTTTTTATTTTGTTTCAAAAAATCCCTCAAACACCCATTTAACCAAAACTTCTCTTATTTTTAAAGTCCGCGCTAGCGGCATGTTATCGGACGTTTTGGAACAAATAAAAAGGCTTGGACTAAACGTGTATTAAAAAATGGTCGAGGGACTATTTGGTATATGCCCCTTCTTTTAATGCTTGGCATGCTAGACTTTGTCATCTAAATAAATGACTTGTTAAAAATATGAGTACTTTAGGATTAATTCTAGAAATATCACTAAATCATTTTGAAAAAAGTGAATGGTGTATCCAAGCAAGAATAACAAAAATCCCACATAAATCTATTATTAAAGAATCGGAACCACTTCACTCAATTCATTCAGATATATGTGAATGGGATGGAATTACGACCAGAAATGGCAAACGTTACTTTAGCAATTTTAATTATGATTGCATGGATTATTCGTTTGTGTATTTAATGAAAAATAAAAGTGAAGCATTTGACATTTTTTAAAATTTTCTTAAATGAAATTAAAAATCAGTTTAATCGAAAAATTGAGAGGCTACATAGTAATAAAGGCACCGAATATGATTCTGGACCTTTTATTGAATTTTATAAAATTCACGGTATTATACACAAAAAAACAGTTATGTATTCTCCCAAAATGAATGGAAAAGCCGAAAGAAAAATAGGACTTTAAGTGAATTGGTATTTTCTATAATATTAAGTTCAAGGACGGCTTCACATCGGTGCGAGAAATTATTTTAATGGTATGTCGAGTTTTTAATAAAATTCCTAAAACTAAAACTAAATTTTCTCCTTATGAAATTTGGAAAAATAATAAGCCAAACATGTCATATTTTAGAATGTGGGGTGCTTAGTATATGTACGTATTCCCGACGCTAAATGGTTAAAATTTGCTAGTAGAGCTTCTGAATGTGTTTTTATTGGGTATGCGATTATCAGCAAAGCATATAAATTTTATGATTTTAAAAATCAAGTTATTATCAAATCAAACTATTCTTATTTTTATGACAAAAATTTTCCATTTAAATTGAGAAATAGTGGGGGATCAACATCCACTACTGTTTCTATTTCTAAAAATTCAAAACCAAATGAATATATTATAGAACTAAGAAGAAGTAAAATATCTCGTGTTGAAAAAGATTTTGGTCTTGATTTTTATGCCTACACATTAGAGGAACATCTCAATACACATCAAAAAGCCTTGTTTTCTTAAGATGCGGATTTATAGAAATAAGCTATTAATGATGAAATTAAATCTTTAGAAATTAATAAAACTTGGCACTTAGTGGATCTTCCACCGAGACGTAAAACTATAGGTTGTAAATGGATTCTTTAAAATAAATTAAAACCAGATGGTTCTGTTGAAAAGTATAAATCACGTTTAGTTTCCAAATGTTTTAGATAACGTGAAAACGTGAACTTTTTTATACATTTTCACTCGTGACAAGAATTACATCTACACATCAACTATTTGCGTTAGTTGTATTAAATGATTAAATTGTACTTCAAATGGATGTTAAAACTGCCTTTTTAAATGTTGAGTTGGAAGAAGAGATTTATATTAACCAACCTGAAGGTTTTATTATACACGGGCATAAACATAAAGTGTGTAAATTAGATAAATCTCTTTATGGACTAAAACATGCATCTAAATAATAGCACGATAAATTTGATAGCTTAGTCATCTCAAATGAGTTCGGAATGAATGAAAGTGAAAAATTCAATTGTTATAAATATGAAAATAATATTTTCACTATCATATGTCTCTTTGTGGATGACTTGCTTATATTTGGATCTAATATTTATGTCGTAGATAATGTTAGATCTTTATTATATGCCAAATTTGATATGAAAGATTTGGGTGAAGCTAATGTAATATTGAGAATTAAAATTACTATGTCTAAAAAGGGAATTTTTTAAAACCAATCTCATTATGTTGAAAAAGTTTGAAAGAAATATAATTACTTTACATATAAACCTGCTAGTACTCTATTTGATCCTACTATAAAGTTGTTCAAGAACACTGGAGATAGTATTAACCAAACTGAATATGCTAGCATCATTGGTAGCCTACGTTACGTTACATATTGCGCTAGACCTGACATAGCTAATGTTGTGGGAGTATTATGTCACAAAAAAGGCAGTCAAATGAAGATCAATCTCTAATTACCTAGTCGATCTTCCCATGGAAGAAGTAGACGTGTGGATCTCTAAACACCCGGATGAAGAAGTTCTCTGTACTAGTCATAAAGAGATTCGAAGGAAATTTTTTTGAACAAAGCTAGTTTCACTCAAACTTCCGGGGCAGATTTATTTACATTGACCAAAAATGGTATTTTTGTAGGGAAAGATTATGCCACTAGAGGAATGTTTAAATTGAATATTGATGCTATTAATAAAAAAAAATCCCTTATGCTTATATTGCGTGTTCTTCTAATGTGCGGGATGCTTGACTTTGTC
Source organism: Sambucus nigra (assembly GCA_949130495.1). NCBI lineage: Eukaryota > Viridiplantae > Streptophyta > Magnoliopsida > Dipsacales > Adoxaceae > Sambucus > Sambucus nigra. The sequence continues at coordinate 179,480,500 of OX422219.1, forward strand.
ATGTTAATAAACGACTTGTTAAAAATATGAGTACCTTAGGATTAATTAAAGAAGTATTACTAAATAATTTTGAATAATGTGAATGGTGTAGTCAAAATAAAATAACAAAACCCCTACATAAATCTATTATTAGAGAAAACGAACCACTTGACTTATTTAATTTGGATATATTTGAATTAGATGGAATTACTATCAGAAATGGCAAACGTTACTTTATTACTTTTATTTATTACTGCACGAATTATTCATTTGTGTTTTTAATGAAAAATAAAAAGTGAAATGCTAGAGATGTTTAAAATTTTCTTAAATGAAATTGAAAATAAATTTTAATCGAAAAATTAAGAGGCTACATAATGATAGATAAACCGAATATGACTCTGGACCTTTTATTGAATTTATAAAATCCACGGTATTGTACACGAAAAAATAGCTCTATATTCTCCAAAATGAATGGAAAAGCCGAAAAAAATAGGACTTTAACTGAATTGGTAGTTGTTATTTGATTAAGTTCAGGGATGCTTCACATTGGTGGAGACAAATTATTTTAATGGTGTGTCATGTTCTTAACAGAATTCCTAAAACTAAAAATTAAATTTCTCCTTCTGAAATTTGGAAAAATAATAAACCAAACATGTCGTATTTTAGAACATGGGAGTGCTTGGCATATGTACGTATTCTCAACCCTAAAAGGTCTAAACTGGCAAGTGGTGCTTATGAGCGTTTTATTATAGGTTACATGGTTAATAACAAAGCATATAAATTTTATGACTTGAAAAATCAAGTTATTATCAAATCAAACGATGCTGATTTTTATGAAGAAAAGTTTCCATTTAAATTGAGAAATAGTTGGGGGTCAATATCCACTACCGTTTCTATTTCTAAAAATTCAGAACCAAATGAATCTATTTTAGAACCAAGAAGAAGTAAAAGATCTCGTGTTGAAAAAGATTTTGGTCCCGATTTTTATTCTTACACATTAGATGAAGATGCCAATACCCTTCTAAAAGCCTTGTCTTCTTTAGATGTCGATTTATGGCAAGAAGCTATTAATGACGAAATAGAATCTTTAAAAATTAATAAAACTTGACATTTAGTGGATCTTCCACTGAGGTGTAAAACTATAGGTTGTGAATGGATTCTTAAAAAGAAATTAAAACCTGATATTTTTGTTGAAAAGTATTAGGCACATTTAGTTACCAAATGTTTTAGACAACGTGAAAACGTAGACTTTTTTTATACATTTTCACCCGTGACAAGAATTACATCTATATATGAAGTCATATTAAATGATTTAATTGTACACCAAATGGATGTTAAAGCTTCATTTTTAAATATGAACCAGGTTAAAGGTTTTATTGTACACGGTCAAGAACATAAAATGTGTAAATTAGATAAATCTCGTTATGGACTAAAACAGTCGCCTAAACAATGGCATGATAAATTTGATAGCTTAGTTATCTCAAATGTGTTTGGAATAAATGAAAGTGATAAATGCATTTATTAAAAATATGAAAATAATATTTGCACTATCATATGTCTTTATGTGGATGACTTGCTTATATTCGGATATAATATTAATGTAATAGATAATGTTAGATCTTTATTATGTGCCAACTTTGATATGAAAAATTTGGGTGAAGCTAATGTAATATAGAGAATTAAAATTACTATGTCTGGAAAGGGAATTTTTTAAAACCAGTCTCATTATGTTGAGAACGTTTGAAGGAAATATAATTACTTTAATTGTAAACCTGTTAGTACTCCATTTGATCCTAGTGTAAAGTTGTTTAAGAACATTGGAGACAATTGCCTACGTTATAATACAGATTACACTAAACCTAACATAGCTTATGATGTGGGAGTACTATGAAGATTTATCAGTAGAACTAGTATAAAGCATTGGCATGATATTGAGATGGTCATGCGGTAACTTAAAAGAATGATGAACCTCATATTACACTTTAAAAAACATCCCACTATCCTTGAAGGATTTAGTGATGTTGTCCAAAGCTACTAGTGGATTCATATTTAGTATCACTGGTGGTGTAGTGTAATAAAAGTCTAAGAAACAAACTATTTTAGCTCAATATACCATGGAGTCAGAAATGATAGTGCTAACTACAGCTAGTGAAGAGGAGGGATGGTTAAGAAACATTCTGTCAGATATCCCATTATAGGAGAGACAGATATCAACCATTATAATCCACTGTGATAGTATTGTGGCTATTGTAAAAGTAGATAACTGTTACAATAATGGTAAGAAGCAATAGATACATCACAAACACATTACCACTCGAGAGTTTATCTCTATGGGTGTCGTGAGAGTGGATCACATACGATTTGAGGAAAATTTAGCCAATTCTTTGACAAAAGGACTAGCAAGAAAATGGTGTGGAACACATCAAAAGGTATGAACTAAATCCCTTAGATAAATTGAATCACTTGTGATGGTAACCCAGCCTATAAACTGAGATCCCGAGAAATAGGTGCAAAGGGTAATAACAAGTCATAAGTGATATGGGTTGAATCGTGCTAATTATTAAGTAGGGGGTTTCACTTCAAGTCCATCCATGTAGACCATGTTATCTTGAAGCGAGTTAAGGTTGAGTTATATATAACTCTTAGTGAATTTCTATAGCTTTATTTTTTGTAGGGCACCTAGATACGGGAATATCCTTGATAGACTCACCTATGTGAATGTGGAAGTGAGGTCGGTTCCTATGGTAATTTGGGCAAAGTACCTAGAGAGTTCACTATACTAGGATGGAAGCACATGGTCGTAATGTGTTTGCTTGAGGACTACACCCGAGTAGGATTGTGTGTGGGCTATTCTGAGGGATAAAGTTCAAAACTACAGTTACTCTAGTATAATTTAAATCATCTTTACTATGTAAGGGTTCAAGTCGAAGGACACATTTGCTTATGCACAATTCTATGAATTATTGCTCAATATATTTTCAAAATTTTCAAGTGGGGGATTGTTAGAAAATTTTGTTTAGTATGTAAACTTTTGAAACCTTAGTTATGCCTTTCTCTTAAACTCCCTAGTCCCTTATCAATTTAATCATTAAAATTGGTTTAGTTAATATACACCTACTTTGACACCAATTGGCAAGCCCTTTGGGTATTAAAATTTTGTGTGTAATGGGTAGAATAACTTCTTGGGCCAAAGCCCACATGCACGCACACCATCACCGTCATTCGTCCATCCGACTCGGCTCGTGTCCATCTCCCAGTTCGGGCCCTGGGTCTTGGACTTGGGCTATATGTGTATTGAATATTTTCTAGCTTAATATAACTGATCTAAAAAAACCTAAACATATTTATAAAACAAAAATATATATTTTATTATTATCTTTTTCTATTTAGCCGAAAGTAGGAGACCTAATGTCTCTGGCTCTCCTTGAACTAGTCGTTCTGTTAGTCTTTTATTTTATAAAGTCTATTTTGGATCATTATTACAGAATGAAAATACACACAAAATAAAACTCATTCTCTCTCCTCATCTCCCTCTCTCTCTCTCTCAACCCAACCATTCTTCCTTTTGAAATACATAGGTGAAAGACAAATAAATAATCTGGCTCTTTCAGAGCATTTTTTCTTTTTTCCTTACCTGATCAATTCGTCCCTCAAACTGATATTGTAATTGAGTAATTAATTGTGAACGGGTGATAGTATACCAGATTACTACGTGCATGTTATTTAGAGACATAAATTGATTACAATTCTGGGTTGTTTTATCCTGGGGTGACGGGGCATTATTTGGACTACAACACAATTTTAGGCAGAGCACCGAAACACGTTAAAGAGAGTGACCTAGTCCGCGACTCAAACCACTAATTTTTTTTGTTGTTAAATTTCAGCAGTCGGTAATTTCGTTTCATTCTCTAATTTTAGATACAATAATTTTAAAGTGCTTCTTATCTGCCATAGATAACGAAAATACTTTTGTAATTAACAAACCTTTCAAATTTCAGGGTCTTCATTTTAAAAGATGGAGATAAAAATGCTCTTTTACCTAACTACCAAAAAACTAGCATTAAGTGTTCAATTAGACAAACCTATTGTGTCTGATCCCCCTACTGCCAATAAAAATAAGGCCACGCAAACTTGGGACAAAAATGATTTTCTTTGTAAAAATTATATTTTGAATGGTTTAATTGATGATATTTACGATTATCATGCCAATTGCAAAAATATTAAAGTTGTTTGGGAGATATTATCAAAAATATATGACACCGAGCAGGCGGGTACTAAAAAATATGTGTTCAACCGTTATTTAAAATTTCAAATAACGGATGACAAATCTCTTAGTTCTCAAACACATGATTTGCAGAAAATTGCTCACAAAATTATTTCTGAGGGAATGGAGTTAAATGAGTAATTTCAGGTTGTCGTTATTACCGATAAGTTACCTCCCAGTTGAAAAGATTATAAAAATATGAAAGAATTTTCACTTAAAGACTAATCACTCGTTTGGGAATTGAGGAGGAACACCGAAAATAAGATTATAATGATGAAATTTTGTTTGTGTCTAATAACAAGAATCATAACAAGAACAGCACTTCGGTTGTTTTAAAAACAATTGGAAAAAAATTAAAATTTCAGAAAAGGAACCACAACCAAAAATTGAAATCAAATCAAAATTAGAATAAGTATAAGAACCACCCTAATGGAAATGGACAAACTGGTAACACCAGGCAGTTTATCTGCTTTAATTGTAACAAGCCTGAAAATATAACCCGCAAATGTCGAAATAGACCTCATCCTGCTGCTCAAGGTAACCTAACCTAAGATGATTTATGTGCCATGTTTTTTTAAATCAACATGGAAAGCGGTGCTAAAGGGTGATGGGTAGATTGTGGAACTTCCGACCGTATCTTCTATGAATGTACTTAAGACTTATTCTGATGCAAAATATAAAAGGGTTCTTCTGGGTGATTCCCACTCCTTAAATAAGCATGGAAACGGATCAGTTTAGGTTCGGGGAAAGTATCCCATCCCCGTTAGAAATATCATTCCCCGTCCTTGCCCCGTTCCCCGTTATAACGGGTTAGGGGATCCCTGTATGTAACCCATTTTTTTCCCTCTTTAATACACAAAGAACACCGGTGATCTTAGAAGGATACTCAATGTTACTGAAACTGTGTGGGTCTACCAGATCTAAATCAAAAGAATCACCAAAGTTAAATAACCCCAACTCTTAAATGAACTGTGAAACTTTAGTTCGGAACTTAAATAGGTTCAGCTAGTTCAAACTATATCTTTATAAGATTCTAGATAAAATCATTCGATCAATTTAAAAATATCATTTCAAAGATTACAGATTTCAAACCTACCACGGTTGACTTAAAAAAATTAAAATAAGAAAGAAATTCAAAATTAGAGTTCCAAGTTGTAGCTTTTTTTATGAGCTCACTAATAGTATCATATACTTCGTACTGTGTGATCCAAATCGATTGACGAATTAAGCAAACAGATCAAACTTGCCAGATCAAATTCCCATCTAGAATTTTTTTACAAGATCCAAATACATATATGCTCATATAACAAATAGATATGTAGATATATCAATAGAGACATAGTGAACCTATAATGTGATATTGAGTGGGTCATCGACTGCAATGATGAACAAAAACAGATGAAACGGTCATGGTCGTGGTCGTGGAGATGAGGGATAGGGAAGATGAGGCATGGAGCGGCGTGAGAGAGTGAGGGAGATATAGTAGCTAGGGTTTTATTATTTAGATGCTTTTATACCTGCAAATTTTATTATAATATAAATATATATATGTATATATATAATTCGGGTATCTCCGTGGAGACCGGAGAGTATACCCGAAACCGACTCAAAAAATTTTGGGAATGTTTTTTACTCCCCGATCCCCGATTTTTTGGGGACTTTTTTTCGGGTATCCGCGGGGACCCAAATTTTCAGGGAAAATTGCCATCCTTATCCTTTAAGGTTGTTGGTAGTGGAGATGTTGAATTGAAGTTTACTTTTGGAAAAATTGTGATCCTTAAGGAAGTGCTATATACTCTTGTAATTAGGAATAACTTGGTTTTTGGCTATCTCCTGAACAACACTGGTTTCACTCAAACTTTTCGGGCAGATTTATTTAACTTGAAAAAAAAATTGTATTTTTGTAGGCAAAGGTTATTCCACTGAAGGAATGTTTAAATTGAACATTGATGTTATCTACAAAATTTCCGTTTCTTCTTATATTGCGTGTTCTTTTAATGTGTGGCATCAAGTTTTTCCGAGAAAAGGGAATTTGATACCTTGATGTTTACGGTGACTTGGCCCTCGTCATATGAAAAGGCCTCCATAAATGGAAAGTCAAAGCGAGAGACCCCTTCCCTTCCACGCTTATCTTGAAGAGCTTGATTCATAATTCAAAGATGTCACTTTCCATTATCTTTCTCGCTCAAGGAATATCTTAACTAATGCATTGGCTACATTATCCTGCATGGTCGACATGCCCGAGGGAATAACGATTACCCTCTTATAAGTTTAGAAACAATCCATGCCAACTCACCGCTATCATAACGAGATCTCTACTAAAAAAGACGTAAAAATCTAGGATTGTGTATTATGATATTTGGTGCCTCCTCAAGCACGATCGATACCCTTAAGGGATTAATAAGAAGGACTGTATGACCCTTAGAGAACTCGTAGCCCAGTGCATCATTTGCGATAAGGCCCTATTCAAGAGAAACTTTATAACATTTATTTAAATGAATATCATGGGTTTACAATGAAGAGATTATGCAAAAAATCCATGGTCGATAAAGTGAACCCCATATAAATAACCATATTCTTATTAAGAAAATCATCCCCTATGCTTACTATTGACAACCATGGTCCAGGACTGCACTGCCTTCATCATAATATTTCTCAAATATCATCAATTCGCCAATCTCTAAAACTTACTTCCTCGAGAGTTGTACAACATGACCTCCCCTCGATACTTTTCGATTTGGAACACCAACGTCGTTAGGAAAGTTACTCCCTCCAATAGACATGGATTCATCTTAGTCGCCATCAATTATTTCACCAAATTGGTTAAAACAAAATCGTATGTGGTGTTGCATGCAAAAAAACTAACCAAGTTCATTAAGAAGAATATCGCATGTTGCTACGGGTTCCTTATGGGCTACTATCCGATATTTGTCTCCTATTTGAAGATGAGGTTACAGAAGTGGTCGAAGAGTATTGAATCTAGAGACACGAGTCATCCCCTTGCAAATCGCAAAATAATAGGGGTATTGAAGCTTCAAATAAGAGCCACATTATCAGCAAGATGGTCGAGAGTTGTAGAGACTGGCCCAACATGATCCCTTATTCCCTTTGGGGCTATCGCACATCCATCAAAAGCCCTTCAGGAAACTCCCCATTCCCTTATTTATGACATGGAAGGAATCCTTTATGTTGAATTTGAAATACCTTCCCTATGGTCATGCTCAAAAGTCAAGTCGGGGAAGTTGATTGGCAGCAGATTCTTATGATGAGGTCACACTTTTAGACGAAAAGAGGCTGAAATTTGAATATTATATACGAGGGTATCATCGTCACATTGCATGATCATTAAACAAGAAAGTCAAACATCACGGTATGCGAAAGGTGACCTCACTCTCAAAGAATTTTGGATCCTATTTGGATCCAAGAGGGAAATTCAATATTAATTGGAGTGGGTCGTACCTTATGAAGAAAATACTATCAAGAGGCTCCATTATGATCACAGAACTCGATGAAGAAGAGATGAAACGCCCATTTAACGTAGATTGTATCAAGAAATTTTATCCTTATTCCGAATCTCATCGCACTACAAAATTTTCATCTACATTTTATTCCTAAAAAAATTCATCTCTTCTCCCTATACAAGAACTATGTAGGACTTTATCCTATTAAAATATTTTCAAACATTGCAAGCATTATTTTTATCCACACAAACGTATGTAGACAACCCATAAAGTGACTTTGGGTGCAGTCCTTTCTCTTTCATAAATACATTTCTATTCTCCCATCATGTGGCATAATCGTTTAATTAAACAAACGAATTATGTATGCTATAGTAATTTCTATAGACAATTTAAATATAAACAATTTGTCAAAGGCACAATAATATACGGTAAGATCAATATATATTTTAACATTTATATATCAAACGCAGTTTTTACATGAAACATTAGCAATGGAAATCCCAAAATCTTACAAAAACCCACACTACTAAAATCCTAAACCTGCTCATAACCTTACCCAAACATAAACAAAATATGTAAATATCTCTTAAAGCTACATCAACAAACCAACCTAACCAAGCACCAACGCCTAAACCAATCACTCATCCTAGAGAGCTTCATAAAAGAACCTTCCTCAATTACCAGAATGTCTCGCTTCATTATCATCATTTCTGCTATTGTAACCAAAATTATCATCAGGGGATCCTCAATAATCCTCATTTTGAGTGTGCACCCTCAAATACTCAATGCGATGGTACACCCTAAAAAGATTATACGGGATTATGACACCCTTTTTAACAACCTCTACAACCACGACCCACCTCTACCCTAATTCCTCGACACAGATCTTCAAGACTAAATCCTTCCATAGCCATTTTATATAATCCCCCAACACTACTGAAGCCTCCTCCATAGATTGGTTCGGATGGAGAGAAGGTCTATGGTGATGCCATAAACTCTGTATAGTCATCCTCAGAAATTCAGTCAAATCCTCCATCGGGAAAAGTTACTTATTCAGGGAAGGATAATCTATTACCAACCTACATGGCGTAAAATCCTCTAAGAGAGTTAGAGGTCCAGCAAAGGCCTACAATCCGAACATCGCGGTAATCATCCGATTGTAAAATGAGTTTCAATTCACCCCACCATGGTATAAACTAACAGAGTGACCAGCTCCACCTGCCAAAAGCCAGTCGGTCCACTCATTTATGGACGAGCCAAAGTCCATATGCTGCCGAAGGAAGAAGTTGGGAATATCGATTAGAGGGTAATCGAGAGGCACCGCCAGTCAAAGTCTCTCCACCAAGCATATGAACAACATTACAAGACTACCTTGCAAAAAGGTAAAGGGATTATTTTTCTAGTTATCTAAACTATATTGTGTTTGCACCAGGATGTTGGTCCTCGAATTACCATGATATCGCATCCATAGTATAATGGTAGTTACTTGAGTGTCCTCAGCCATACCGCTCGTCACTAAAAGAATTTTTGCAGTCAGACCTAGGGCCACTGCACCAACAAACCAAGTATCCCTAAAATCCCTCTAATGTATGGATTCAAGCACCGCATGGGCAATAAATGCCCCTCCCCCCCCCCAACACACTAACGGACGGGATGCAGATGGAGATATATGCAACAATTCGAACAAAACCTCCTGAGGAGAATAGTAAAATCCAGTCACGGTATCCATCATTTGAGGCTGAACACCCAACATGCAGAGAGATCCTCATAAATTGGACACACCCCATCCAATCCGAAAGGGAACATATGGTTTTAAATACCATAAAATAAAGGGACGCTTGGAACAAACTCCAATTTATTTGACGATTACGCCACAAAGTAACAGGGTGCATGAGAAAGTGGATTCAATGGATGGATTTGTATCTTAGGGCAAACATACACAAATTCAAATTTTAGCAAATTTATCTTGAATTAATTTAGTGCGCATGCAATAATGAAGTCCAAATTAAGTATGGCAAAACAAACAAACAAATATGCTCAGAAGTTGGAAAAAATTCCCTTCGGGAAAAACCTTTATTTCAGCATTGTACAAGATTTGACAGACACAATATGACTTAAAAACTACTTAGATCACTAAGTATGATGTGGAGTACTTCAAATCTTCTACATTAACGGCACAGTCCAACACCGCCCATAGGAAGCAATCTTCCCTCGGTATCCACTGATCATCCTTCTTCTTCAGTAGTAAAGCGTCGGCTCCACAAATCAGTAGTAGAGATGAACTCTATAAGGGTGTTTGAATAAGGATTACGTTCTTTTTTATTTGATAAAATGATCTCTAAATTTTTAAGGTGTTTGGATGAAAATTGGAAAAGTTTGATCATAAAAGGAACTCTAAAAGGGTGTGGAAAAGCTTCCAAAAAAATTCTTTTAAACAAAAGAAAGTTTGTTATAAAATAATATATATAAGATATTTGGATCAGATTTAATTAAAAAGCAAAATCTCGCTCGCTCTTTCGAACGACTTGGTACCTTGTTCAAATGACATGCCCATTTCCGTTTCATCAGGCTTCCAACGACATATCAAACGACATTCTAGTGTTTGTTAAAAAATCAACTCGTTCGATCATGAGAACCCTCATTCTAACGACATACCCAATCTCGTTTGAACAACTTCCAATGAGGCTTCAAACGACATTCCAGAACTGACCAAAAGACGTCGTCACAAATTTCGTTCGAAACACAAAACTCGTTCTAACGAAGTTGTGCAACGTGTATGAACAACAAGTCAAACTCGTTCTAAAGAGTTTGCGAGATTTTCAATTTTTTTAAAATAAATTAACCATTTTTAGATGCAAACTCTTACATATGTATACCCTGAAAAAATAAAGGCTTTACCAAAATAACCATAACTCTTCAGAATGTTATTAAGACAAACGATTTTTCAATCTTCCAAAAGACTTCAACTTTGTCTTTGAATACATATAAGCAGCCATAAATGTGTAGTGTATGTGTAACGAGATAAGCCATTTAAAAAAAATTGAGCGATTATCTTACAGTGTAAACTGAAAGTCGAGTAATCAATAATATACTAACTTATAGCTTCCAGACCTTCAAGATAAATAACAAATATATATATCATGGGAATGGACATTGGAAAGATATGAGTAGTATACAAGAGGAAAGAGAAGAAATATTGGGGTGATTCAAAATACCCACTTTAAGCCCCCTTTTATACTAAAATTTCTACACAAAAAGACAAAATTGTTGAACTAACAACAATTGTGAAAGGAGTCAAAGTATTAGGAGTGAAGAAATAATGCAACAAAGGTTGAAAAGCTATGTACCCAAACAGGTGCGGCGACTGGCAGGCCAGGGGGTATGCCGGTCAGCACCTCCTATTTTGAAAAATCCTTTTTTTCCTTGTTTTTGTCTTTCCTCATTTCCAAATAAGATCGTTTTAAAATTAGTTTTTACTACAATATTTTTAGGCATTTCTTTACATGAAAATTCAAAAGATATTTAAAATATAATATCTTAATTTTCCAAAATTAAAACCCGCGACAAAAAAATAAAGTGAAAATAGAATATATCATTAAATCCAGATAATTAAATGGAAAATTCATCACTATATATACATATAGGGAGAGGTTCTCTAGTGGACCAAAAGAATGGACTTTTTAATGGACTTTAACAAAAAACACATAATAGCACATTAATATTAATTCCTCTAGTAATTGGTCCGCGCCAACGGCACCAAACACGCGTGTCGATCGACCCCCAACCCCCCCAACCGCCCACCCCACCCACCCCATCCCCACCCCCATGGCAATCCTGCTGTCATAAGGGCTGCTATGGTGAGGGTGGGGATAGTGGGTCTCGAGTGCCGCTGGCGCGGACCAATTACAGTATAGGAATTAAAATTAATGTGTTTTTTGTTAAAGTCCATTAAAAAGTCCATTCTTTTGGTCCACTAGAGAACCTCTCCCTATATATATATATACAGTCCTGCTCTTGTGCGGACTAGTACGCATTTTAAGAATGCGGACCGGACATGTGTCACCTGGCGGTGAGCCCAGAAAAGAGAGAGTGTGTGCCTATAATTTAGGCGATAATTTCTAGGAGCACCGTTAGGTGACACATGTCCGGTCCGCATTCTTAAAATGCGGACTAGTCCGCACATGAGCATTATTATATATATATGTGTGTGTGTGTGTGTGTGTGTGTGTGTGTGTATTTTATTTTTTAATATTTTTTTAGGTCAGACAAAATACACACACAAAAAAAGAATAAAATTGCTAGGATGCTTCCAGACTTTCTAAAGACCTAGCCTAATACTACCAACGACCTCAACGATCTCACTAAGGGTGCTTCTCTCGATGGCAAGAGGTGGAAGCCCCACTCCCGGAGCTCGAAGATGGTGCACGATTATCATTCATCACCGGAGGATCAACACATGACCAAGCCATCCTCCGTACTTGATCGGCCATAGAAGCCATCCAGTCTTGGACGCTGCGCAGCCAAGACGTCCTCACAACCACAACCTGCAAAAGAAAAGTCTAAAAGAAGAAATTAAATTATAATAAACAAGATAATATAAATCAATTGAGAAAGAAAAAGTCTTACCCTAACTGCAAACTGCAAGTCTGCTTCAGGCACGGGGGGAAAACCCTCTAACCTCGCATGGGTTCGATGAGGAACCTACACTACGCGGCCCTCTCCCAACTGTATATATTACGAGGGAAATGTATACTCTCAGAGCGAAGGAATCTCCACACCCCCCGAACAGTTTCTCGACGCTTGGGTTGAAGATCCCGACACGCCACCACTTCCCGCCTACGTCAATGGAGATTGAGCTCCACCCACATCGTTGATCGATGCCAACATCAACCAACTGACAATAAACTCCCGATAGTTATGCGGTGCTGCTATGTCCGTGTACATAGAATAGTGCTCCCCCATCATCATATCCCCCTCTTACATCTTATCCGGGTCCCGCGTATAGAATGGGGGGCTCAATAGAGGAACCACCACCTCACTCTCCATAACATGTCATACCAACCTCTCGCCCAGATTCCAACGGTATCCGAACTCATGTGCAGGGCCAGTCCATGGCCCGGTCCAACATTTGGGAAAAAAATACCCTACATATTTTATATCTCATTTTCATACTCAGTTCACCATAAAAAAAAGCCCAAGCCAAGTCCAAACAAAATAAGTTCTCTTAAATTAACCTAATCAAAAATCTCTCCAACTTTCCCATCTTCAAAGCACACGGCAGCAGCCAGCAAACAAAACAAAAGAGAAGTTCCTCATTTTCGAAGCTTTGAAAAATCAAAGCTGTCTATCCATGATATTAGCCTACATAACTGTTAAAGTAGTTAATTAGTTATTTCCTTTCTCAATTTGTTATTTAGTGATTATTAGTTAATTAGATTAGTAAAGTGGTATTAATTAAATTAATTTCCCTATATGATTTAACTGTTCTAATAGATTAGTTTAGTAGTTAATTTTTATTAACTGTTAAAGTAGTAGATTAGTTTATTAACTGTTAAAGTAGTAGTAGATTAATTGTTATTAATTGTTAAAGTAGTTAATTTTTATTAACTGTTAGATTAGTTTAGTAGTTAGTTAAATAGTTAATTGTTAATTGTTATTAACTGTAAAAAGTAGGAAAAGTGACAATTTTTAATTGTTTTATTTTTGTGTACATACAAGATATTGTTAGAAAAAATACTTATGGTTAATATATTTTTAGTGCTAAAATATTGCATAAAACTGTAAATAACTCTAAAAAAATCTGCCTCGAGGGCGGTAACCCCGGGTAGATTGTGGTCCCCCCCAACATTCAATCCTGGCTTCGCCCCTGCATGTGACAATAACCACCACAGCCGAGCATGGAAGCTGGTGACCCCCATCTCCGCCGAGGATCGATCCGAGGGATAATAAATTCAGTCACTAAAATCCAAAATGAAATAAAAAATATAAAAGATTAAAAATAAAGGCTAACACAGACACTCGTCAGGGGATTTAACACAACTCCCATGTCCTTATGCTTCGGGAGGTCATTTGGGTACCTATTCCCCTTCCTCCATCTTATCATCCTGTGCCAGGCATCGGCCTCCTTTGCCACCAATGACATATATAAAGGCCCATTTTGTGTCCTTCACGTGAAAACATTTTTTTCAAAAACTTTTTTCTATTTAAATATGCATCAATTTTACCTAACCCAATTTTATCTTGTTAATTCTAAACATGCATCTAGTTTGATTACGCAAGTAAAATAAATCAAGTTCACACAACACCGATGTACGAGGAAACGACAAAGGGAAAAAACTTTGGATAGCCCAAGCCAAACAATCACTATGATACGATTTTACAAAGTATAACTTACTTAACGACTCGATTCCCAAAAGCCTTGACGCTCTTTTATGCTTCAACCGCTCCTCCACAGTGCAACGCAGGAGTACACTTATGCCAGATCCATAACACATGAGTCCACGTGTGCCTCAGTATCCATTAATACAACTTCGACAATCATCTACGATTGGGAACACGGAGTTCACTGTTTCTTCACTGCAAAATTTGACGAAATAATTTGTGTTCAACAGAGATGAACAAACACCAAATGGTGCAAACTAAGATCCTTTATAGCATATGTGCATGAAAGTTTGGATCTTGAACTATAAGGATGGTTTTATCTTTGAAATCCTTTGTAAATAAACTACAGAAAAACGTATAGTTTTGTTTTGTATTTTGTGTTTTTCTTTCTCAAAATTCTTAGAAACAAACGCGTTAAATAAAAAATTTAAGTAGGCGCGTCGTTTGAATGATATTGGCATGTCGTTCGAACGAACTGGGCATCTCGTTTGAACGACAAGTCCACGCCATTCGAATGACTTTCACATGTCGTTTGAACGATTGTAGATGTCGTTTGATCCTTCAACCACGAGAGAAAGATCCATACGACTCTAAACAAGATTTATCTTAGAAAAACTCAATTAAAAAACATTTAAAAATCATTTTCATAAAAATATCATCCTTAGAAAATATTTTCGAATCCCATAAACATTATGCGTTCATACTTGAGAGATTCTCAGAAAATGATATGAAGACGTGAAATGTGCACCAATAAATACGGCATGATCTATCATTAAAGCTTGGCAACTACGTCTTCAACGCAACGTCAAGACTGAATAGTAATCATGACAAGTAAAATCTTTCTATGACTTAAAGTGGTTTTTATTCGGAATAATGCCAGTACATACAAATTGACACTATTTGGAAATTTGTCCTTATAAATCTCCCTATTTGTCTATTCCGAGACAAAATCAAAAAAGTAAAATTCCTATGTTGGACCGTCAAGTCGAAAGACCTAAATCCCATCAAATAAACCCAAAAAGAAAATAGAGGACAAGGTTTAGTAAACAAATGTCAGACCGACAGCATGAACGTCTACTGGACACAATCTAATAAGTAAATGTTGGACCGACAGCATGAACGTCTAAATGTGATGTAGTCGTAACGTCTAAATATGTCCTGAACTCTCGAGTGTGCATAATGTGTTTCATATTTCAATGATAAAGAAATACATCCCTGATCCAGCACATATCTTAAGTCACGAGCCTCTTCAAGTTAGAGAAGATTTGACATACATGGAGCATCCAGTGGAAATCTTGGACCATAAAGATCAAATATTACGAACCAAGGTTATTCCACTAGTCAAAGTATTATGGCAGAATCATTCTGTTGAAGAAGCAACATGGGAGCGGGAAGATGAAATAAAAGAGCGATATTCATACCTTTTTGGATATTAATGTAAGAAAACATTGGGGACCAAACTTTTTATGAGGAGGGTTGGATGTAATGACCCTATTTTCTTATGCCAATATATAATTGTCTTCTTTCAATTTCGTCACACTTACTATCAAATAATGATATATTATTACATATATGATCTTCCGAGTTCTTAATATGACAAAGCCCATTTTTAAATTTGAAGAATCAACGGTAAAATGGGTCAAACTGAGATTTTATGGCACATCCTAAGCTAAGAGATAAGTTTTGGGGTAGAAAATATAATTTTATGAAACTTTAGGGACTTAGTTTTAATAAATAAAGTTTTAGGGAACAAATTGAAAAATAAAAATGAACCTTTTTATAAATAAAATATTTTCAAGGACCTAAAAGAAATGTTGAAAATATATGGTAAGAAATCACCAAAATGCCCTTCAGGTGCAAAATGACCCTTATACCCTTAATACCTTTTCACCTCATGCTCGACACCTCATGATTTGTTTTGACACCTCCACCGTACATGTGTCGTCATTAGAGGAAAAGCCAAAACACGTGTCGTCGTTAGAGGAGAAGCTAAAACACGTGTCGAATACCTACATACGTGAAACAGAGAAATACCAAGTGAAGTATAGAGGAACAAATAATATCTAATTAACTAAAAAACATCCCCCATACATCACATGTTTATTTCTCCCCCTTTTTGTCTCGAATAGACAACTAGTGAGAAAAATAAACATATAACCGAATATCTAGCATGAAATAATCATATGAAGCATACCTAGATAAATAAGATGAACTAACTAAAAATAAACAGAATATCCCAAATTGTAGCTAGCAAGCAGTCACAAATATGAATCATCAATATCAGGAATGATGTGACTAAACAAAAGTAATGTAGTATAAAAATCAATCATTAATAATTAATATTGATTGCATATAAACTGTCCAAAACAATCCAGAAGTACCAAAATAATGTAATATCAATATATATACAAAGCAGGTACAAAAACAGAACGAAAACTCAAAAAGTCAACATAGATCGTTCGAACGACAAAGCAAAGTCGTGTGAATGATAAAAACATTTCGTTTGATCCAAGCTAAGAAATTACCTGAAACAGTAGCATATCACGCGAAGCATCTATCTAGCAACCTATCTCGTGACCATATCTTATACTTAATGTATCTTATTTCTAAGATCGTTTGATCCAGTGATATAACGATGTGGGCTTATCGTTCGAACAACGACCACAAATCGTTCTAACGACTTCAAAAGCTTTCCATTCCAGCTCTAAAAATATGCACGATTTGCCTAGCGAAGAAATTTTCTAAAAATAGCAATTGGAAGTACGAAACAGTAGCAAAACATACTCAAAACAAAAAATATGAGTTACATGTTAACATAGTATCAATGTGCCTAAACATGGGTATGGTATGAATGGGCATGTACTACAACGAATGAATCATAACTTAAACACATCGAAATGATCAAGAAGCTCTAATTGATAGCTCAATATCGTAAAACTAAGTTTTAGCCATATGTGATAATTAATATATGGAGCTTAATGAAATAAACTAACATCATGCACACAAATCCAGAATTTTGGCGATTCTACCAAATAAATAACGCCGTGACATAATTTTTCAACATTATGATTCGAGGTGCAAAGTTGTTATAATTTTCCATCCAAACTCCCTTATATATTCATATACCTTTTTCTGATTCTTTTGAGGTTTCAACTTTCTCACCCTAGAGAAATCCTATTGCCCTTTTGGGCATATATATGATAATTTAAATGCCTTGATTTTTTCTTAGGCTCTTTTAGACAGTGACTTTTACGACGAGTTTATTATACGCTCGCAATTATTTCCCATGAACACTCATTAATTTTCCAATTTAAACAATATATATCCTCACAGGCAACGGTTCTTACATCCACACCCCCTCATAAGTCTAATTACGCATAGATGACAAAGTTGAGAGGATATCGTCTCATCAAACTCAAATATGCATGAGAAGCCAAATATTCATGTAAGCTTACGCATGTGTGTGTGATAACAGATATACAAAGCCGAATCCAAATGCAAATTAACTTCAAAACAACCCCATTAATCAATGGGTAAAATCATTTTAAGCATCTACAATTATGACCATATGTCCTCGCTATATGGATGATGAAACGATGGGAGTCCAAACACACCAATATGTCACATCAAACGTGCAAATTCACGACACAAAAATAAACTGAAAATCTTTTTATATGTTTAAAAATAATATATGAAACCAAAAATCTTTTTGTATTTTTTCAAAAATATATCAAAAGCAAAATATTTTTGTATTTTTCTCATAAGACTCAATAAAAGAAAATATAATACAAAATGATACACATGTCATAACACTAGCAAGACATATATCATGAAGCAAAGACTAACGTATAACAAACATGCATAACACAATCATCATTTAGATTTAGCATGGGAAGAATCAAGTTCAACCAAACGAGAATCATGAAGTTTAATTCCTAAAGCCTTTAAGTCCGATTTTCTAACCCAAGTAGGTGTGTAACGAAGCATGGGGTTTGAGGAATCTAATTGATTTTACTCCTAAACTTCCGAGGAGCATTTTTAAGGTCATAATAATAACGTCTAAGGTGACCCTTCCTACCGCAATGAGTGCAAATGTAAATATGGTGAGGAAAATGACCTAAATGTGAACCTTTCCTAACGTTACTAGTTGGCTCTCTCACATGAATTGTATTAGCTTTGGGAATGGGAGAAATACGATCATCGAACCCTATACCACACCTATCATTTTCTATTTAGACGGTGCCTAAAGTCCTATCTAACTTTTTTACCTAGCCTCTAAATCAAACTTCAGCTTACTCGAGTCTCTCAATCTCTCCTCAAGATCACTAATCCTAGACTCAAGCAAATTTCTAGACTCCTCAAACTCTAAAAACACCTTCTTTATATCCTCCATCAAACCACGAAGCCTATCTCTCTCACCCTTAGCGTACTCTAGTTCCTCTCAAAGAGTCTTCTCCCGCGCCTTAAGATCCTCAATCAATGCATCGTTATTTTCTATGGCATGCTCTTTCAACCTAACTTGTAATACCTTCTTCACCTTCACCCCTTCCTCATACAAATCATCGAAGGAAATTTGTAACTCGCTCATATATATCTCCTCATCCTCACTTGCCTCACCCTCACTCACTTACGATTCACACACAACGACCTTGAAAGTGTCATTCACATAAGTACCTTCATAAGAAGATTTATCGTCATTACTCATATGACGAACCATAAATGCGGTGTAGTTGCCCTAAATGGGGGGATGTCCTCCCTCTTTCGATTCACTATCACTAAAGGTGGCATTATATGCAATCAGTTTCTTTCCATCCTTCTTAAGTCTAGTGGGGCACGCCGCTACCCTATGGCCATAACCCTCAAAACCAAAACACCTATTCGACTCATCCATTTTATCACTCCCACTTCGATTATTAGGGACGTAATAGGACTTGTTATTATTGACTTACTCAAGTCATTTGGCATCTTTCGATTACTTTTGGAACTTAAGAGACTTTTTGAACTTCTTTACCAATAAGGCTACATCTTCAAAATCGGTGTCGGATTCATCATCCTCCAAAACCTTTTATTTTATCCTATCGAGCTTTCAAAGCAATGCCTTTTTCTTTCTTTGGTACTTGCTTGGAGGTAGCACGTCAAGATCATAAGTTTGTAGGTCACCTACAAGCTCTTCTAGTTTGGTTAAGTCAAGTAAACCCGGAGAGTTTAAAACGATTACCTTTGGATCAAATCAAATAGGCAACGACCTTAAGAATTTCTTTATGAATCGGTTGTCGGGTATTTTCTCTCCTAAGTTAAATGACGAGTTGACAATATGGAATAATCTAGAGGAAAACTCATCAAACGTCTCACTCTCTAACATCCTAATCATCTCAAATTGAGTGGTGAGATTTTAGAGTTTAAACGCCCTAATTGTAATGACCCGAATATAATTATGATAAATTATGTTTAAATCATGCATACCTTATGTAATGTGTATAATGTGTTAATAGTATATCTAATGTTAAGTAATTATGTTTATCATAATCCTACTTTCATAAATCATGAAATATCGAATTAGTTATCAATACAAAATTTTGAAGTTTTTGATAGAAATGTTCATGTTGGAGACTAGTTTTGACATTTTTAATATAACAATTAACTTGAGGTGAAAACTATATAGTTGTATATACCTGAGTTAAGTTTGTAACACAATAAACAGTGTGTAAAACAGAGGTCCGAGGAAGGAGTTATGCTAAAATTACGATGCAGGGGAAAATTTATCCATTTGTTAAGTGATATTTTGTCTTATTAGTACACCATGTGCTATGATTTGATTGGTTGGAAGAGTAGGCTTATTCAGCCGACTTTAAACCCTTTAAATAACCTCATCCCTCATCAAAGTCATCCATGAGATATTTGGATCTTGAGGAGAGAGAATCGGGAAGTTTAGGAAGAAGAAAGTGAGGAGAAAAATGGAGAAAAATCCGTAGAAAACTACATAAAAATCCCTAAGGTAGTCTATCCATAAATCTTGTTATTTTTCTTGTATTACTGATTTAAATGATAGAAATCATCAATTTTTTTATTAAACTTTCATGCCTTTATGTATATGTATGGGTAGATACGAGTTTAAGGAAAGTTGAAGGTGTAGACCCTTTATATCGCTTCGATTGAAAACCTTATGTATTCAAACTTTTATATCTTTTTGTATACTTAATATATTTGAGTAATTATAATTTAAAATTAAAATAGACTCATGTATTTATATCATATCCAAGAATTTTGTAAAAATACTAAGAAATGAATCTTGGGTGATAGTTTAAAGTTCAAGTATAGAATCTTCCCTAAAAGTCTAAGTATGCATACTATGTGTTTCAGATTTTTCTTGACATAGCAAATGAACTCTAAAAATTATGAAATTTTAATTTTGTATTATTCAATATGCTTATTGAAACAGGGAGGGATAAAAGTTATGATGTAGAAAAATTATGAAAATTCCTGGAAGTTGACTGAACGATTGAGGAGCCCATAGGGAAGATTTGCTATGTAGTAAACAAATGGGCATATTTTGCTCTAGAAAACTTGAAATGATGTGTCATCTTTTGTATTGGGACCCTAATATGGTAAGAATTGGATTACCAACTAAAAATTAAAGTATTTTTGGACTATGAATTGGATATGTTAAATATCTTAACATGAATTTGGATAGAACTTCATTTATGATAAATGATTTGAATGGAATCATATGATGCTTATGAATTGAGTTACGTTTAAGATATTCCTTGGCTTGTAGATATTCTTATAATGATACTAATATTGTAAGAATGATAGTAAGGGAATGAGAATCAAGTTGAATAAGTTATTGACAAAGGAAAAGGAAAAGCTTGATAAATTGCTAAGGTGAGTGTACTTATAATTATTTCATATATTGATATTAAAATGATGATTTGGATATGAATATAGCTCTAAGAGAGGATTGGTTTGAATACTTTGGTATACATGGTTTGTTTGTATATTCAACTATCCAGGATTATTTGGGTCTTATGATCCAGGATTGAAATTGGACAAAGATCCAATGATTTGTTTTGTCTTATGAAAAGGATTTGTTGGAACTTATGTTTCAGGATTTGTTATTGCCATAACGGGAAAGATTGTTTAGATTTTATATCCACGGATTTGATATAGATCTTTTATTTCATTGCAGGTAAGGAGTACCTCACTAAGATTAATGCTTAATGTTTATGTTTTAACATTTTCAAGTTTGTACACTGCCAGCTAGGATACCATATGATGGGCGATTTTGAGAGTTGCACCGTTAAAAAGAGTCGGGGCTTTGACAAGGGGATTTTGTCATTGTCACATCGAGGATTTTACTCACATATTGTATATATTGAGTTATAGTGGTTTAACTTGATAATGGTAATAGTTAATTATAATATTGCTTGTTCGCTTAATTATGACTCTGGTGTTAATTACGTTATGGTACAGATAGCAGGATTATGTTCATTATGTATTATGCATGAAAATATTAATAAATGAATTATATTTCAAATGGGCTGAAGATTATGATTTAATTATTATAAAAATAAATGATTAGAATGGATTTGGATTTGGGGCGTGACAATTAGTGGTATTAGAGCATATACGTTATAAGTTCTGGACGTGTGTGATGGTTAGATGGTGGTTATTGGTTTGATTTGATATTATTGACTTATTTATGTACTAGCCAATAATTTTGTATTATAAACTATTTGTGTTGATTGTTATAACTCTATTATGATAGATGGAACCTAGGTCATGGGACAAGCCAGTAGTTCCAGGCCAAATGGACGAGTTTTTATGATGAAAGAGGCTAAGGTTACTCTGGATGTGGTGACAGGTACACTTTATGTTACTGATAGAAGTGCTTATGTTTTTATTGATCTCGATTCCACACATTCTTTTGTGTCCTATGATTTTGCTATATATTTGAATAGAACACGTACTCGTTTAGATGTGGTGTTGGGTATTTCCATGCCTATCGGGGGATATGATTGTAACTCGATATGTTTTTCATTATTATGTTTTGACTGTGGGGGTTAGAGATACAGTTATAGACTTACTTGCATTGGATATATCTGATTTTGACATAATTCTGGGAATGGATTGGTTATTTAAATATCATGTATATATAGATTCTTTACGTAATGAAGTTATTTTTAAAATTCCCAGCGAGTTTGAATTTCAATTTATGGATGAAAGAAAAATTGTTCCTAAATGCATTATATCTTCTATTCAGATGAGGAAATTGTTGAGTAAGGGTTGTGAGGGTTTTATTACATATGTTCTTGACGCTAGGAAAGGGGTTTACAATTAGTTGATGTTCCTATTATACGGATTTTCCAGAGGTATATCCTAGTGAGTTTCATGGGTTACCTCCAGAGAGAGAATTTGAGTTTAGTATTAAATTAGCATCGGGGACAACCCCTATTTCTATGGCACTCTATAGAATGGCACGTGTTAAATGGAAAGAACTCAAGATTCAGTTGCAGGATTTACTTGATAGGGTGGTCATACAGTTTCGTGTATCTCTATGGGGTGCACCAGTCTTATTTATGAAAAAGAAAGATGGTACCATGCATTTGTGTATTTATTATTGGCAACTGAATAAAGCTACAATTAAGAATAAGTACCCTTTACCTCGTATAGGTGATTTATTTGATCAGTTGTAGGGAAAGTATTTTTAAAGGTAGACTTGTGATCAGGTTATCATCAGTTGAGGGTGAAAGGGAGTGATGTTTTTAAAACTACTTTTCGTACTCGGTATGGTCATTTTGAGTTTCTTGTGATGCCTTTTGGAGTGACTAATGCTCCAACTGTATTTATGAATCTTATGAATCGGGCACTGCATCCTTTTGTTGATTCGTTTGTGATAGTTTTTATTGACGAAATTCCGATTTATTCACGAGGCATGGTTGAATATGAAAAGCATATCAAAACTATTTTGAATGTGTTGAAAGATAATCATATGTATGATAAGTTTAGAAAATATGAATTTTGGCTATCACAAGTTATATTTTTAGGCCATGTTATTTCTGGGGATGGTATATATGTTGATCCTAAAAAGGTAGAAACTATTTTAAAATGGGAGAGGCCCAATAATGTGATTGAGGTGAGGAGTTTTCTGGGTTTGGCTGGGTATTATAGGAGGTTTATAAAGGGATTTTCTTTGATTGCCTTAACAATGATTAAATTAACCCGAAAAGATGTCAAGTTTGAATGGAATTCTGATTCTGAAAATAGATTTGAAAAGTTGAAAAAGCAATTGGTAATTGCACCTATTCTTACTATTCCACATGGTGGATATGGTTTTGTTATCTATATCGATGTTTCAGATCAGGGGTTGAGTTGTGTTTTTATGAAGCATGGTAAGGTTATTGCTTATTCTTTAAGGAAGTTGTGTACACATGAATGCAATCATCCTACACATAATTTAGAACTTGCTGCTATTGTGTCTGCTTTGAAATTGTAGCATCATTATTTCTATAGTGAAGTATGTGAAATTTTTACTGACCATCAAAGTCTTAAGTATTTATTTACTAAGAAGGGGTTGAATTTGAGGCAAAGGCGATGGATGGAGTTAATTAAAGATTATGATTGTACAATTCACTACCATCCAGGGAAGGCAAATGTAGTTGCATATGCTCTACGTAGAAAGGCTTCGAGCATGTTATCTTGTATTCGGTGTGCTAGAGTTGCTCACATTTTGGAGTTAAGATTAATGGGAGTGGAAATATAGCTAGCAAATAGGGGAAGATTTTTTGCTCATGTAAGTGTGAGGCCTTTGTCAACTACCCGTATTCGTGATTTGCAAAATCAGGATCCTTTTCTTGAGAAGAAATGGCAAGATGTTCGAGATGGTAAGTTTGACGATTTTTGCATTGTTAATGATGGCACTTTATTGTATAAGCAGAGATTATATGTGCCTAATGTGGATGGATTGAAAGCAAAAATTTTAGATGAGGCTCATAATTCCATTTATACTATCCATCCTGGTAATACTAAAATGTATAGGGATTTGAAGGAGCATTATTGGTGGAATAATAAGAAGAAGGAGATTGCTAATTTTGTTGCTAAATGCTTTATATGTTAACAAGTGAAAGTGGAATATCATAAACCTGCAGGTTTTCTTCAATCATTGCCAATACTATAGTGGAAATGGGATTATGTAACAATGGATTTTATGGTTGGGCTTCCTCGATCTCAAAAGGGGTCAGATTCGATTTGGGTAGTGGTGGACAGATGGACCAAGTCATCTCATTTTCTAGAAGTTAAGACTACGTATACAGTTGATAAGTATGCGAGGTTGTATATTAATAAGTTTATTCGATTGCATAGAGAACCTGTTTCTATTGTTTCAGATAGGGACCCTATTTTTACATCCAGATTCTATGATAGTTTACGGTATGCTATGGGTATTAACTTAAAGTTTAGTATAAATTTTCACCCTCGGACGGATGGGCAGTATGAAAGAACCATACAGATTTTGGAGGATATGCTTAGAGCTTGTGTGCTTGATTTCAAAGTTAATTGGGATGAATATTTTCCTTTGATAGAATTTTCATATGACAATAGTTTTCAATTTAATATTGATATGACGTCATATGAAGCGTTGTATCATAGACGGTTTTGTATAGCGATATATTGGGGTGAAGTTGGTGAAAGGAAGATAGGGGGTCCAGAGTTGATTGAAATCACCATTGAAGAAGTGAAGATTATTCAAGATATAATGAGAACAGATCAAAGCAAACATAAAAGTTATGCGAATAAACGGTGAAAATATTTGGAATTACAAAAGGGGATTAGATGTTTATTCAAATATCACCATGGAAAGGAGTTATGAGATTTGGAAAGAAAAGGAAATTGATTCTACGCTACATTGAACCGTATAAAATTCTTGAGAAAGCCGAAATGGTTGCCTACAAGTTAAAATTATCACTGGAGTTAGCCCGATTACATGATGTTTTCCATGTTTTTATGTTGAGAAGGTGTGTAGCGGATCCTTCACATGTATTGATGGAACAACCTATTGAGTTGAAGGAAGACTTGAGCTATGTGGAAGAACCACTTGATATCCTGGATAGGAAAGAACAAACATTGAGATCCAAAGTGATACCACTCGTGAAAGTTGTGTGGATAAGGCATTCCATGGAAGAAGCAACATAGGAGAGCGAAAATAGCATGAAAATACATTATCCGTATTTGTTTGATTTGAACAACCAAGGTGTGTCAATTTCGGGGATGAAATTTCCTAACGGGGGTGGGGGGGGGTTGTGATGACCCAAATATAATTATGATAAATTATATTTGAATCATGCTTATCTTAAGTGATATGAATAAAGTGTTATTAGTATATCTAATGTTAAGTAAATATTTTTAGTCTAATCCTACTTTTATAAATCAGGAAATATTGAATTAGTTACAAATACAAAATTTTGAAGTTTTTTGTAGAAATGTTCACATTGGAGACTAGTTTTGACCTTTATAATATAATAATTGACCTGAGGTGAAAGCTAGATAGTTGTAGATATGTCAGTTAAGTTTGTAACACAACAAACTTTGTGTAAAACAGAGGTCCGAGTAAGGAGTTATGCTGAAAATACGAAGCAAGGAAAAATTTGTCCATTTGTTTAGTGGTATTTTGTCTTATTAGTACGCTATGTACTATAATTTGATTGGTTGGAAGGAGAGGCTGGTTTTGCCGACTTTTAACCTTTGAAATAACCTCCTCCTTTAGAAAATTCAGCCATGAGAGATTTGGAGCTTGAGGAGAGAGAATCGAGAAGTTTAGGAAGAAGAAAGTGATGACAAAAATTGGAGAAAAATTCGTAGAAAATTACGTAAAAGTCCCTAAGTTAATTCTATCCATAAATCTTGTTATTTTTCTTGTATTAATGATTGAAATGATAAAAATCATCAATTGTTTATTAAACTTTCATGCCTTGATATACATGTATGGGTAGATACGAGTTTACAGAAAGTTGAAGGTGTAGACCCTTTATATTACTTCGAATGAAAACCTTGTGTATTCAAACTTCTATATCTTTATGTATACTTACTCTAATTGAGTAATTATAGTTTAAGATTAAAATAAACTCTTATATGTATATCATATCCTTAAATTATATAAAAATACCAAGAAATGAATCTTAGGTGAGAGTTTAAAGTTCAGGCAAAGAATCTGCCCCAAAAGTGTAGGTATGCATACCATCTGCTTGAGGTTTTGCTTAACATAGCAAATGAACTTTAAAAATTATTGTATTATTCAATATGTTTATTGAAATTAGGTGGAAGATTATAGAAAGTTGTGATGTAGAAAAATTATGAAAATTCCTGGAACTTGACTAAATGATAGAGGAACCTATAGGGCATATTTGCTATGTAGTAAATAAATGGGCATATTTTGCTCTAGAAAACTTGAAATGATGTGTCATATTTTGTATTGAGAACCTAATATAGTAAGAATTGGATTACCAAGTAGAAATTAAAGTGTGTTTGGACTAATGAATTGGATATGTTAAATATCTAAACATGAATTTGGATGGAACTTCATTGATGAAAAATGATTTAAATGGGATCATATGATGCTTATGAATTAAGTTACGTTTAAGATATTCCTTGGATTGTTGAGATTCTTATGATGATACTAATATTTTAAGAATGATAGGAAGGGAAGAAGAACCGGGTTAAACAAGTTCTGGACAAAGGAAAAGGAAAATCCTAATGAGTTGTCAAGGTGAGTGTACTTATGATTGTTTCATACATATATTTTGAAATGATATGTTGGATATGAATATAGCTATAAGAGCGTATTGGTTTGTATACTTCGGTATTCAGGATTTGTTTGGATATTCAAATATCTATGATTGTTTGGGTCTGATGATCTAGGCTTGGAATTGGACAAAGATCCAATGATTTGTTTTGTCTTATGACAAGAATTTGTTGGAACTTATATTTCAGGATTTGTTATTGACATAACTAGCACGATTATTTGGATTTTATCTCCATGGATTTGATATAGATATTTTATTTCATTGCATGGAAGGAGTACCTCACTAAGCTTAATGCTTAATATTTATATTTAAACCTTTTCAGGTTTGTACGCTGCCAGCTAGGATACCATATGATATGCGATTTTGAGAGTTGCACATTTAGAAATAGTTGGGGTTTAGACAAGGGTATTTTGTTATTGTCACACTAAGGATTTTACTATACTCACGCATTGTATATATTTAGTTGGAGTGGCTTAACTTGATAACGGTAATAGTTAATCATAGTATTGTATGTCTGCTTAATTATGACTCTGATGGTAATTACATTATGGTGCGGAGAGAAAGATTATGTTCATTATGTATATTATGCATGAAAATATAGATAAATGAATTGTATTTCATATGGGATGAAGATTATAATTGAATTATTATAAAAATAAATGATTATAATGGATTTGGGTTTGGGGTGTGACACTAACTGTGCTAGTTCCCTTATGTGCAAGTGCAAGGACATCCCATGCCTCTTTCGACGTTTCACACATCATAATACGATTATACTCTTCAGGTGTGACAGGCGAAGAAATAACATGTAAATGTTTAGAATTATATAGTGCAAGTATGTGTTCGGCTTCGGTCCATGACTCAATAGGTTTTAAGTGTGTGGCCTCACCCTCTCTCATGAGTGGTGGTGTCCACCCTTTTTCTACTGCTAGCTAAGCACGCTCATCTATGGCCTTAAGTGAACTCTTCATTCGCATCTTCCAATAAGCATAATTTGACCGACCAAAAATTGGTGTTCTAAAACCTTTAAAAATAAATTCATACCTAAAAGACACGTGGGACCACTCATATAATAAAATATTGTTTCTACCTCTCATACCAATTTGTAGAGGCCCTTTTTGTGTGTCCTTTAGGTGAAAACACTTTTTTCAATCTTAATATGCACCAATTTTGTGAACCAATTTTACTTAACCCAATTTTATTGTAAAATGGGTGATGGTTCGAAATACACCAATTTTAATTTTTCAAAATTAATTTAATTTTCTTTTCTTTAAAAGATGAAAAATTAAAATCAAACACGATTTTTTATTTTTAAACAAATTAAAATTAAACAACAAGTGAAATTAAGTTTACACACACACACACTTAAAATTTCACTTAAACCAAATTAATTTAATTATCAAGTTAAACTACCGGGAATAAAATCAATGTCCATTTAAATATTCCAACTTGAATTAATTAATTTAAACTTACCCAAATATTAAACTTGCGCCAAATTAAGCAAAATTGCAAATTAAACCCAATTGTATCGTTTTAACCTAAGCATGCGTTCTAGGTGAGTTAAACAAGATAAAATAAGCAATCTCACTACACGACGATGTACGAGAAAAACCCAACAGAAAAAAAACTCGGGCGACCCTACCTAATAAATCCACTAGCTATGGAATAACAATTATAAGACAACAGACTCACTTCAACGACATGACTCCGTCCAAGTCTTGACTCTCCTCCTTACAAACACCTCCGTCTAGTCGATAACTACGGACTCCACTACAGTCTCGAAATCCACCGATAGGGCTATGGCCACCATCAACCCGCACGTGAAGCCTTTTTTTGAGTGAGAACACCACAACAAACTTTTCTCCTTTGGGGGGTAGAGAAGAACCCAAACTCTCTTCTTGTCGGTGTAGAGAAAATCAGGTGTCAAAACTCTCCAACCAATTATATATCAATAGGCACTTGGAACAAACTAAACAATTGGGTGTGTATGTGTTTTTAGTGAATTTAATCCATAAAAATCAAACACAAAACATGGAACTTTGAACGCGTGGCCGTCAGTTTCGTATTTTTCTGATTTTTTTTAATTAGTTATGAATTTTCTACGGAAAGGTGTCCGAGAACAAAATCTTTAGATAGTATGAATTGAAAAAAAATAACAAAAATACTAACAACCGAAAATAAATTTCTCAAGATAAAATAAAAGTTGTTAAAAATATTTTTATGAAAAGAACACCGATAAAAAAATGTTCCCAGATCCTATATATATATATATATGTAATGCATTCATACCTTACGAGAGATTGGAACTAAGTTGAT
Source organism: Sambucus nigra (assembly GCA_949130495.1). NCBI lineage: Eukaryota > Viridiplantae > Streptophyta > Magnoliopsida > Dipsacales > Adoxaceae > Sambucus > Sambucus nigra. The sequence goes on from OX422219.1 coordinate 179,509,695, forward strand.
GACGTGAAATGAGGCACATGTAAACCGGCAATGATGTTAACTTGAAATTCAGGCCGCTACGTCTTCAACTTCTCAAATGCCATAGGCTTGGACGATTATACCATGGACATCTATCCTATGACATAAACTATTTTGTCCGAAATTGAGCCAATATTACAATATGACTCAATTAGAAATTTGTGTCCTTACAAATCTCCCCCTTTGGCTATTCCGGGACAAAACAAAATCAAAAATCCTAAGGGCTGTAAAGCTCTACTAGACTCAAAACAAACGTCCCACCCAAAACAAAAATACAACTTGACTCAAGACCCAAGGATGACTATCTTTGCCGATGAAAGTTGCAGCTAAAAAATTCCTACACGCTTAAGCAAACATTAAACGCATAGGAAATATCAAAAGATAAATGCAATTAAAGTAAATACTCTCCCTGCATTAATTCTCTCTTTATCAAATATCATCAACCTAAGAAGTTAGCGCTCTCCCCCTAATTTAAATCTCCTAAACTAAGACACGATGATAATTGGATTAGATACCCTTTCTCCCCCTATCATTCTCCCCCTTTTTGTTCAGGAATAGGCAACGGATAAAAGAACTAATCAATTACTCATTTCTTCCCATTTTAACTAAATATGATTTCTCTCCCTAAAAATGATATAAGGGATATAAATATGGGGAAATAAGTTAAACAAAATGATGCTTAAGAGATAGGCTCAAGAAGAGCTATGGGAACCAGAAGACAATAACTAATCCAAGTAAGTGACAATGAATACTAGCTACGATGCGAACAAAATGATATCAATTTGAAACATAAGAAACTAGGCATGTGATATCAAACAAAATTTTGCAACAAGTTAGGTACCAATTATGAATTAAGGCATAGGTGGACTAGCTAAAATGGCAAAGACTCAAAATAAAATATAATATCATATATATATGTATACACAATAGATATAAAATATATACAAGCACACATATGTAGATATAAACTCATAAATGACACAAAATAATATAACATGAGTTTTTCACACTCTTATGGCATAAATGTGTCATATGGAAACGGAAGTGAAGGTGTAATGACCCTATTTTCTTATGTCAATATATAATTGTCTTCTTTCAGTTTCGTCACACTTACTATCTAATAATGATATATTATTACATATATGATATTTCGAGTTCTTAATATGACAAAACCCGTTTTTAAATTTGAAGAATCAACGATAAAATAGGTCAAACTGAGATTTTATGGCACATCTTAAGCTAAGTGATAAGTTTTGGGGTAGAAAATGTAATTTTATGAAACTTTAGGGACTTAGTTTTAATAAAGAAAGTTTTAGCAACCAAAATGAAAAACAAAAAGGGGCTTTTTTGTAAATAAAATATTTTCAGGGACCTAAAAGAAATATTGAAAATATATGGTGTGAAATTACCAAAATGCCCTTCAGGTGCCAAATGACCCTTATACCCTTAATATCTTTCCACCTCATGCTCGACACCTCATGCTTGGTTTTGACACCTCCACCGTACATGTGTCAACATTAGAGGAAAAGCCAAAACACGTGTCGTCGTTAGAGGAGAAGCTAAAATACGTGTCGTAGTCCAGTGAAATAAGACTGCAAGATGCCTCCGTTACGCGACACGTCAACGCTGACTCCCATTGTAAAAGCTTGGTCATCATGGACACGTGTCAATGCCGTGATATCTTTGGAAAACTATAATTAGTGCCTTTGGGGATCATTTGAAACTCACACCAATTCCTTGAGAATTATAGAAAGAAATAGTGAGAGAAAGTGTGAGAAAGTTTAAGAAGAAGTTCTTAGGGATATTCATCTTAAGGTAGTCATAATGTTATAATGCATCTTTATAGTTCTAATTTATTGTTTTATAGCTTTACTTAGTAGTTATGCTGGTAAAATCAATAAAGAATTCATTAATCAAAACTTAAAATTTAGAACAAATCCAAGTTGATTTTATAAACTTGTTTGAAATTATACGCTTTTAAAAATGATTCTTTTTAAAGAAATTGCTCGTTATTATAGAATCCCATTTAAGTAATTCCAAAGTCAGGCCCGATGAAGTTCTGTCTAGATGAGATGGTATTTAAGTGGTGCCCCTGTGACCCTCCATCTCTACTGGGAATGAATCCGGAAATGTTCTGTCTAGATGAGATGGTATTTAAGTGGTGCCCCTGTGACCCTCCATCTCTACTGGGAACTGACTGATGAGGAAAGACTATGAATTGAATTATTCAATTACGATCAATGAGTTTTAAAAGTTGATAAATGGGGATTCAGTAATCATTTAAAAGAGGAAGTTATTATTAAAGTATAGTATAAACTGGACCTTAGAACGTGTACTTAAATCTTTATCAGATTAACGTGTGATCGAAGACTCAATACCAGTAAATTTGACCTCCATTTTGGGTGAGTACTCTGACATTCCTTGTGTATTTTGATTATATGATATTATGCAAACTATATTTATTTTATGAACTGCTTTTATTCTCAAAATTCATGTGATACCGATGATTGATTCATTTGTGATATGTTTATATTTGTCCATATAAACATACCGATTAAAATGATTATTGAAAAGGATATTGAATATTGAAAATCTGATTCGGCCTAAGGGACCTCTTTACTGACTGACCTTCCCAGTTAGGTTATCGTTGGTGTTCCCTAAATAAGGCATTGTGACGAACATGTTCGATTAACCCTCAACTACTGGGGTATAATACGGTAGAAGAATACGGTATTAGAGTGTACTTGGTCATCAAAATGATATGATTGAAAGAAAAAGATATCCCATTTGATTTGTTGCATTCGTCTTATTCTGAGTTATCCAATTGTGATATATATACTTTCATTTCAAAATATATATTTATTTACTGCAAGTTCCTATCCATATATGTATATGCCTTCTCTTTTGACTTGAATAGGTATCTATTTTCTGAAAACCCTGGAATGTCTGGAGATTGAACCTCATTCGGCTTTTAGCTGATGTTGTATAAATAAACATTTTTCAGGAAACGTTTAGGCTCACAGACGGAATGAAAATGGACTATTTTGAAGATTTAGCTTTTAGAGCTCTTTTTGTAAAATGTTTATTTAGAGCATGTCTGGCTCTCTAGTAATAAGGTTTAAATTTTTCTCTTAAGTTGTAACTCGTTGTTACTTTTAATATATATGAAGTTTCCTTTAGAAAGCTCTGATGACGTAATTCCTTTAGTTTCAGTATTTTACGATTTATAACCATGTGATAATATTTTCGTTGCATTTATTTAAGGAAATAATTAAATCGGAATATTTGTTGCCTTGGTGGCATGTCAAGACATTCGTTCCCTAATACTATTTTGGGTCAGGGTCGTGACAGAGGTGGTATCAGAGCATTGGTTATGAACCCGCAGACTACTGAACATAAGTTTCGAACGTTATAGATTTTAAGTTTCCATACATAGGATACAGGATTAAATATCCGACTTATGTGATAACCCTCCACATGTATTAATATATATATATATAATTATTTATATATCATTATTCTTCTAAATTGCAATCTTGGGCTAGTATAATACATCTTACGTTTGGCCATGACTGTAGAAAATGACCAAGGCAAGATCAAGTCCAGGAACTAGTGGTTCGAGTATGGAAGGACTGGAAGGTGCATGCATGGCAATTGAAAGTCTAGCAAGAATTGTGGAGCATCGGGTGAATAATGGAGCACCAAGGAATCTTGAACTAAGTAGTTGTACTATTGAACATTTCAAGAAGTTGAATCCACCGTCTTTTAAAGGCACTCCTAACCCCACTGAAGCAGAAAATTGGGTGATGCAAATGGAAAAGATGTTCGATGTTCTTAAGTGTACAGATGAACAACGGGTTTTATTCGGAACATTCATGTTAGAAGGTGAAGCCGAACATTGGTGGAGAATGACTAAGAGAATGCATGGGGAAAGGAATAATCCCATAGGTTGGAATGACTTCTTAGTGATCTTCTACGAGAAATACTTTCCCGAAACGGTGCAAGATCAAAAAGCAGCTGACTTCATGAGTCTGGTTCAAGGAAATATGACGGTTAGTTAATACGAGGCAAAGTTTACTGAGTTATCTCGTTTTGTACCTCATGTTGTGATAACCGATGTTTTAAGAGCCAAGAAGTTTGAATGTGGGTTAAGGTTGAATATTCGTAGCCGAATTTCCATCCTAAAGTTGACGTCATATAATGACGTGGTGGCTAGGGCAACAATAGCTGAGAAGGATAGTGAAGAATATAATCAGGTTAGAGAGGGGAAGAGGAAGTTTGGAGAACAAAGAGGAAGGAACCCCAATAACAAACCCTTTAGGACTATACCTAATATAGGACAACCTTTAGTAAACAAACCCTTTAACGTTGATAAATGCCAACGTTGTGGTAATATTCATAGAGGGCGACCGTGTTACCTGGAGACGGGGAGTTGCTTTGGGTGTGGCCAAAAGGGACATAAAATGCGAGATTGTCCTAACAAAGGGAAGGCAGCAACAAAGACTTCTAATGACAATAAGGATCAGGGCAGATAAGGTAGAGTCTTTAATCTTTACGATGCAAAGGCTTCTAATGCAGTAGTGTCAGGTACACTTTCTATATGTGCACAACCTTTTCAAGTTTTAATAGATCCTGGTTATACCCATTCATTGGTTTCTGTGCGTTTTGTTAATCGCTTTCCTAATATTCCTGAATCATTGAATCATATCATACACGTTTCTACTCCTTCGGGTGAGTTATTGACAGGAACATTAGTATTTAAGTCTTGCCCTATAAATGTCAGTAGTCATAAACTATTCACTGATTTGATAGTTTTAGACATAAGAGATTTTGAAGTCATTTTGGGGATGTATTGGTTAGCCTCATATCATGCTAGGGTGGATTATTTTGAGAAGAGAGTTATTTTCCAAATTCCTAACCAACCAGAATTCAGTTTTGAAGGAACTAGCATCTTATCTCCCATGCGTATTATCTCTGCAATGCAAGCTTGTAGTTTTCTTAAGAAGGGATGTCAAAGATTCCTTGCCAGTGTTATTGATTTATAAACAAAAGGTACTAGTTTAGAAGATATTCCTATAGCTAAGCTTTTTCCAGATGTTTTCCCAGATGATTTGCCCAGTCTACCTCCTAGTAGAGAAGTAGAATTTATCATTGACATTGTTCCTAGAACTACACCAATCTCAAAACCACCTTATCGCATGGCATCTTTAGAATTAAGGGAATTAAAAGTTCAATTACAAGATCTGTTAGACAAGGATTTTATTATACCTAGTATATCCCCTTGGGGTGATCCAGTGTTATTTGTTAAAAAGAAGGATGGGACGATGAGGTTATGTATAGATTATCGTGAACTAAATAAGTTGACCATTAAGAATAAATACCCCTCACCTCGTATAAATGATTTGTTTGACCAACTGCAAGGTGCGCAAGTATTTTCGAAGATTGACCTTAGGTCAGGCTATCACCAATTGAAGATTAAGGAAGAGGATATTTCGAAATCAGCTTTTCGTACTAGATATGGTCACTATGAATGTCTTGTGATGCCATTTGGATTAACTAATGCACCAGACGCTTTTATGGATATGATGAATAGAGTGTTTAGAAAATATCTGGATCAGTGTGTGGTTATTTTCATTGATGACATCCTTATTTATTCCAAAGGTATTGAAGAACACGAGAAGCATTTGGAGATAGTATTACAAATCCTTAGGAAAGAGAAATTATATGCAAAATTAAAGAAGTATGAATTTTTGTTGCCTAGTGTTTCTTTTCTAGGACATGTCATATCCAAGGAGGGAGTGTCGGTTGATCCTGCAAAGATCGAGGCTATACTAGATTGGCCAAGACCAACTAATGTGACGGAGATTCGTAGTTTTCCTAGGGTTAGCAGGTTATTATCGAAGATTTGTTGAAGAATTTTCTAGTATTGCCAAACCTCTTTCTATATTAACACAAAAGACGGTGAAGTACGAATGGTCTGAGGAAGTTGAGAATAGTTTTCGAGAACTTAAGAATCGATTAGTAACTACCCTAATTTTGACTATTCCTTCCGGTACAGGAGGATTTGTGATTTATAGTGATGCTTCTAAAAATGGTTTGGGATGTGTGCTAATGCAAAATGGAAAAGTAGTAGCTTATGCCTCGAGATAGTTAAAAACCCATGAGCAAAATTATCCAACCCATGACTTAGAATTAGCAGCGGTAATTTTTGCTCTTAAGATTTGGAGACATTATTTGTATGGTGAGACTTGTGAGATTTATACCGATCATAAGAGTTTGAAATATATATTTACTCAGAAGGAATTGAACATGAGACAAAGGAGGTGGTTAGAATTGATGAAGGATTATGATGTAAATATTCACTATCACCCGGGGAAAGCTAATGTAGTTGCCAACGCTTTGAGTAGAAAGTCTACACCAAATTTAGCATGTCTTATTACCAGCCAGGAAGCTCTATTAAAAGATTTGAGAAGTATGGAAATAGATGAACGTATTTATGGCGAAGGAGGAATAATCGCAAACTTACAAATACAACCCACGTTGATGGAAAGAATTAAAGTTGCACAAGTAAATGACCCATAACTGAAGAAGATTAAAGAAGAGGTTATTGAAAGGAAGATAATTGAATTTGCAATACGAGATGATATATTAAGGTTTGGAAATAGAGTGTGTATACCGAGTGATGCCCAACTAAAGAGGCAGATTTTGGAGGAGGGTCATTACTCGAGATTCACAGTTCATCCCGTAAATACCAAGATGTATAGAGATCTCCGAGAAGTATTTTGGTGGAATAACATAAAAAGGGAGATAGCAGAGTTTGTATCTCAGTGTTTGATCTATCAATATGTAAACGCTGAACATCAGAAACCATCAGGATTATTACAACCTTTACCTATCCCTGAGTGGAAATGGGACCATGGATTTTGTGACAGGGCTACCAAGGAGTTCCAATGGTAATGATTCCATTTGGGTAATTATTGATAGGTTAACTAAATATATTGTTGGGACCAGAATTGATTCAGGTCACAACAGAGAAAGTGAAATTGATACAAGACCGACTTCAAATCGCTCAAAGCCGTCAAAAGAGTTATGTTGACAATCGACACCGACCGTTAGAATTCCAAAAAGGAGACTATGTTTTCTTAGGAGTATCACCGACAAAGGGAGTAATCCGATTTGGGAAGAAAGGAAAGTTAAGTCCAAGATACATAGGACCTTTTGAAATCTTTGAAAGGGTAGGTGTTGTTGCGTATAGAATAGCCTTACCCCCTGAACTCTCGAGTGTGCATAATGTGTTTCATGTTTCAATGATGAAGAAATACATCCCTGATCCAGCACATATCTTAAGTCACGAGCCTCTTTAAGTTAGAGAAGATTTGACATATATGGAGCATCCAGTGGAAATCTTGGACCATAAAGATCAAATATTACGAACCAAGGTTATTCCACTAGTCAAAGTATTATGGCAGAATCATTCTGTTGAAGAAGCAACATGGGAGCGGAAAGATGAAATAAAAGAGCGATATTCATACCTTTTTGGAGATTAATGTAAGAAAACTTTGGGGACCAAACTTTTTATGAGGAGGGTTGGATGTAATGACCCTATTTTCTTATGCCAATATATAGTTGTCTTCTTTCAATTTCGTCACACTTACTATCAAATAATGATATATTATTACATATATGATATTCCGAGTTCTTAATATGACAAAGCTCATTTTTAAATTTGAAGAATCAACGGTAAAATGGGTCAAACTGAGATTTTATGGCACATCCTAAGCTAAGAGATAAGTTTTGGGGTAGAAAATATAATTTTATGAAACTTTAGGGACTTGGTTTTAATAAATAAAGTTTTAGGGAACAAATTGAAAAATAAAAATGTACCTTTTTATAAATAAAATATTTTCAAGGACCTAAAAGAAATGTTGAAAATATATGGTGAGAAATCACCAAAATGCCCTTCAGGTGCAAAATGACCCTTATACCCTTAATACCTTTTCACCTCATGCTCGACACCTCATGCTTGGTTTTGACACCTCCACCGTACATGTGTCGTCATTAGAGGAAAAGCCAAAACACGTGTCGTCGTTAGAGGAGAAGCTAAAACACGTGTCGCAGTCCAGTGAAATAAGACTGCAAGATGCCTCCGTTACGCGACACGTCAACGCTGACTCCCATTGTAAAAGCTTGGTCATCATGGAAACGTGTCAATGTCGTGATATCTTTGGAAAACTATAAATAGGGCCTTTGGGGATCATTTGAAACTCACACCGATTCCTTGAGAATTATAGAAAGAAATAGTGAGAGAAAGCGTGAGAAAGTTTAAGAAGAAGTTCTTAGGGATATTCATCTTAAGGTAATCTCAATGTTATAATGCATCTTTATAGTTTTAATTTATTGTTTTATAACTTTACTTAGTAGTTATGCTGGTAAAATACAATAAAGAATTCACTAATCAAAACTTAAAATTTAGAACAAATCCAAGTTGATTTTATAAACTTGTTTGAAATTATACGCTTTTCAAAATGATTCTTTTTAAAGAAATTATTCGTTATTATAGAATCCCATTTAAGTAATTCCAGAGTCAGGCCCGATGAAGTTCTGTCTAGATGAGATGGTATTTAAGTGGTGCCCCTGTGACCCTCCATCTCTACTGGGAATGAATCCGGAAATGTTCTGTCTAAATGAGATGGTATTTAAGTGGTGCCCTGTGACCCTCCATCTCTACTGGGAACCGACTGATGAGGAAAGACTATAAATTGAATTCTTCAATTACGATCAATGAGTTTTAAAATTTGATAAATGGGGATTCAGTAATCCTTTAAAAGAGGAAGTTATTATTAAAGTATAGTATAAACTGGACCTTAGAACGTGTACTTAAATCTTTATTAGATTAACGTGTGATCGAAGACTCAATACCAGTAAATTTGACCTCCATTTTGGGTGAGTACTCTGACATTCCTTGTGTATTTTAATTATATGATATTATGCAAACTATATATATTTTATGAACTGCTTTTATTCTCAAAATTCATATGATACCGATGATTGATTCATTTGTGATATGTTTATATTTGTCCATATAAGCATACCGATTAAAATGATTATTGAAAAGGATATTGAATATTGAAGATCTGATTCGGCGTAAGGGACCTCTTTACTGACTGACCTTCCCAACTGGGTTATCGCTGGTATGCCCTAAATAAGGCGTTGTGACGAACATATTCGATTGACCCTCAACTACCAGGGTATAATATGGTAGAAGAATATGGTATTAGAGTGTACTCGGACATCAAAATGATATGATTGAAAGAAAAAGATATCACATTTGATTTGTTGCATTCGTCTTATTCTGAGCCATCCAATTGTGATATATATACTTTCATTTCAAAATATATATCTATTTACTACAAGTTCCTATCCATATATGTATATGCCTTCTTTTTTTACTTGAATAGGTATCTATTTTCTAAAAACCCTGGAATGTCTGGAGATTGAACCTCATTCGGCTTTTAGCTGATGTTGTATAAATAAACATTTTTCAGGAAACGTTTAGGCTCACGGACGGAACGAAGATGGACTATTTTGAAGATTTAGCTTTTAGAGCTCTTTTTGTAAAATGTTTATTTAGAGCATGTCTGGCTCTCTTGTAATAAGGTTTAAATTTTCTCTTAAGTTGTAACTCGTTGTTACTTTTAATATATATGAAGTTTCCTTTAGAAAGCTCTGATGACGTAATTCCTTTACTTTCAGTATTTTACGATTCATAACCATGTGATAATATTTTCGTTGCATTTATTTAAGAAAATAATTAAATCGGAATATTTGTTGCCTTGGTGGTATGTCAAGACACTCGTTCCCTAATACTATTTTGGGCCAGGGTCGTGACAGAAGGGGTGTGAACTAGATACTAAAGAATTTAAAACCCAATCACTTAAACGTGTTCACGGAGTTCTTATTTGATTGTAAAACTTTATCACATGTAGATATAACCTCATATGACAATATAAATTGAACTCAATGAACAAACATACACAATGTACATAAGCCTAGAATTTTGATGATTGTACAAACCAATAGAGTCATGACAATGAAAGCGCAACTAGGATAAACAGACATTGTGCAAAACCGTTGATATACCATCCAAACTCCCTCAAAATATGTATATAGTTATGGAATGACTATATCAACTAAACAATATAGGCCGTGGAAAATATTTTTCTTTTAATGCCATTTTCTTTTAGGCCTTTGGACCACGTATTTCTTTTAGGTCCATTATAAACGGTTGCTTACTCGTAAAGGATAAATTTCCTTTCGGAGCCCTTCCCCGTGCACATTCATATATTATTTTTTATATCACACAAATCTCACGTGCAACGGATTTAATATGCACAAGTCCTCCTAGGTCATAAAATATGTAGATGACTAGATTGGTATGATAACACCTCATAAAGATCAAATATACATGTGACATTTAAATTTCAAATGAGCTCGTGCATGTGTGAATTGAGGCATATGAAATTAGAATCCACTAAGCAACACAAAATTCAACTACTCCATGCATGCATGACAAAGAACATTTTAAGGATTGATAATCTTAACCAAAAGTTTCAGCCATATGGAAGTGAAAAGGAAAGGATTCGAATACAAATACATGCCACATAAAGTGTGTCAAACTAAAATACATACAAAAAAATCTTTTTGAGTTTTTGAAAAAAAAATTGACCAAAAATAAAAAATAAAAAATATTTACCCAAAAGACAAAAAAAAATCATTTGTATTTTTCATTAAGCCTAAATTACTAAAAGGTAAAACTCAAATGATAAACAAAAATATTTTTGTATTTTTCATTTAATGCAAACTAAAATGAAAGAACTATAATACAAAAGATAAACAAATATCGTAATTCTAGCATGAGATATGTGATAAAGCAATGACTATAAAATGATAAGCAAGCATACAATTAACGTGGTAATATAGCATGAAGTACAAAAGCTAAAGTATGCAAACAACTAACACATTCAACCTTTGGATTTAGCAAGAGAGGTATCGTGTGAAAGTAAATGAGAATAAAAAATCCTATGTTGTAAAACTACCAAGTCGGATCTCCTAACCCAAACTAATGATGAATGATGATCACGGGATATAGGAATCTTGGCTACCTCGGTTGCCTTACGTTGGGATTTTCTAGGACCTCATTTAAGATCAAAACCAAACTTCCTAAGATGACCTTTTCGACCACAATGCGAGCACCTAAAGACTCGGTGAAAAGACTTAACTAAGGAATGATCTATAACATTATTCCAAGAGGATTCTCCTAAAACATTAGTTTTGGCTTTAATAGTTGATTGATTCATTACAAGTATCGAAGCCTAAACCACACGTGTCATTTTTAATTTGGACCGTTCCTAAGATTTTATCTAATTTCTTCGAACGACTCTCCAAATCAAATTTGACTCTACTTGAGTCTCTCACTTTCTTTTCAAGTTCTACAATCCTAGACTCACGCAAACTCTTCCTCTCTTCAAACTCAAGAAGCTCATTTTTCATTGATTCCATCAAACCTCTAAGTCTATTTCTCTCGCCTTCTACATATTCAAGCTTCTCTCGAAGAGCTCTCTCTTGTGTCCTAAGGTCATCAACTAACGCACTCTCATCAACGACTTTGGCACTCTCTTTTAAACTAGCTTCTAACTTTAAATTTGCTCTTTTTAATTTAATAGATTCATCGTATAGTTCTTGAAATACAAATTGAAGTTCACTCACATCGTATAGTTCTTGAAACATAAACTTTGACATCGAAAGTGTCATGTATTTGTATAACTTAATGGGAAGATTCATTATCGGTGCTCACATGACTTTCCATGAATGCGACAAAGTTGCGCTCAATGGGGGAAGCGGGTCCCTCCTCCTTATCACTATCACTAAGGGTAGAATTGTATGAAATTGGTTGTTTACCATATTTCCTTAGTTTAGTGGGGCATTCAAAAGCCCTATGGCCATAACCTTCACAACCGTAAGGCCTATTAGACCCGTCCCTATTAAGGTTTTCATTAAAAGTTATAGGGATGTTTTCGACCTTGTCATGCTTAGAATTTTCAAATTTCTTTAAATCATTTATAAACTTATCTTTATTAATTTTAAGAATTTTTTGAATTTTCCTAGCAAACATAGCCATGTCCTCCGAGTCACTATCACTCTCATCAACCACAACTTGTTTTTCCTCCTTTTCGGGCTTTCAAAGCAATGCCCTTGTCATTTTTCTTTTCATTTTTGAAGGGGAACATATCTAATTCATAAGTTTGTAAATTACCTACTAGTTTCTCAAGTTTGGTCGAGTTCAAGGTGGGTAAAGAATTTAAGACGGTCACTTTGGAAATAAATCTCTCGGGTAGGGACCTTAAATTTTCTTTACTACTCGGTCATTGGGTACTTTCTCTCCCAAATTAAATGATGAATTTACGATATCGGAAAGTCTAGCATAAAATTCATCAAATATTTTTTTTCCATTCATTTTGATGGTTTTAAATTGAGTGGTGAGGTTTTGGAGTTTAGTAGCCTTAACGACACTAGTTCCCTCGTGAGTGAGTTGTAATATATCCCAAGCTTCCTTAGCGGTTTCACACGTCATGATACGTCAGAATTCATCCGGTGTGATCGCGTTAAACAAGACATTTAAACCTCAAGAATTAAAATTAGCAAGTTTAAATTCATTTTCACTCCACCTATCTACGGGTTTGAGAACACGCTCATTTTCTACCAAATGTGTGGGTGGGGACCACCCGTTAACAACTGACAACCAAACTCTCTAATCAATATATTTTAGTGCCATTTCATACGCGCCTTCCAATACACGTAATTGGAACCATCGAAAACAGGAAATTTTAAAAATGGGAAAATTTTCATTTTTAACAAAAAATATTTGAAAGGACCTTAATGCAATAAATTAACGCTCCGACTTTGATACCACTTGTAAGACGAGTGATGGTTCGAAATACATCAATTTAAAATTTTGAAAAATTAATTTAATTCTCTTTTCTTTAAAAGATGAAAAATTAAAATTCAAACATGAATTTTAATTTCTAAACAAATTAAAATTAAACAACAAGTGAAATTAAGTCTACATACACACACACTTAAAATTTCACTTAAACCAAATTAATTTAATTATCAAGTTAAACTACCGGGAATAAAATCATTGTCCATTTAAATATTCTAACTTAAATTAATTAATTTAAACTTACCCAAATATTAAACTTGCACCAAATTATGTAAGATTGTAAATTAAACCCAATTTTATCTTTTTAACCTAAGCATGCGTTCTAGGTGAGTTAAACAAGATAAAATAAGCAATCTCACTACACGGCGATGTACGAGGAAAACCCAACTAGAAAAAAACTTGGACGACCCTGGCCTAACAAATCTACTAGCTATGGAATTACAATTACAAGACAATAGACTTACTCCAACGACATGACTCCGTCCAAGCCTTGGCGTTCCTCCTTGTAAACACCTTCGCCTAGTCGATAACTACTAAATCCACCGCAGTCTCGGAATCCACCGATGGGGATATAGTCACCGTCATCCCGCACACGAAGCCTTTCTTTGAGTGAGAACACCGCAACAAACTTTTCTCCTTTTTGGGGTAGAGAAGAACCCAAACTCTCTTCTTGTTGGTGTAGAGAAAACCAGGTGCCAAAACTCTCCAAGCAATGATATATCAATAGGTACTTGGAACGAATTAAACAAATGGGTGTGTATGTGTTTTGGGGGAATTTAATGCATAAAAATCAAACACAAAAAATGGAACTTTTTCTTAAAAGTTTTGCTCTCAAAAGACTCTTAGAATGTGAAAAAGTTATCTTTGAAAATGTCTTTCCCGCGCTATGTAAAGGTGGTAAAAGTTAGTATATAAAGTGGGAAGTTACAAAAAAACTGTCAAAAAAACTGCTCGAAACTAAAATTTCGTTAGAAGTTCGTTCGAACGAGTTTGAGTTCGTTTGAACGAAACTTCTAACGAGAAAACATAAAAAAATTCTGAATCTCGTCAGAAGTTCGTTCGAACGAGGTCGTTCGAACGACTTTTCTAACGAGATTTTAGGCCATGATTCTAGATAATTTCGATATGAACGCGTGGTCGTTAGTTTCGTATTTTTTTTTGAATTAGTTATGAATTTTCTACAGATAAGTGTCCGAGAACAAAATCTTTAGATAATATGAATTAAAAAAAATAACAAAAATACTAACACCCAAAAATAAATTTCTTAAGATAAAATAAAAGTTGTTAAAAATATTTTTATAAAAAGAACACCCATAAAAAAATGTTCCATGCTCCTATATATATATATATATATATATATATATATATATATATATATATATATATATATATATATATATATATATATATATATATAATGCATTCATACCTTACGAGATATTGGAACTAAGTTGATGACGTGAAACGAGGCACATGCAAATGGCAACGATGTTAACTTGAAATTCAGGCCGTTACGTCTTCAACTTCTCAAATGCCATAGGCTTGGACGATTATACCATGAACATCTATCCTATGACACAAACTGTTTTGTCCGGAATTGAGCCAATACTACAATAGGACTCAATTGGAAATTTTTGTCCCTACATTTATCTTGTTAATCCTAAACATGCATCTAGCGTGATTAAGCAAATAAGATAAATCAAGTCGACATAACGTCGATGTATAAGGAAACCACTGAGGGAAAAAAAATCTCGGACGACCCAAGCCAGACAATCACTATAATACGGTTTTACAAAGTACAGCTAGTAGACTTACTCAATGACTGGATTCCCACGAGCCTTGACGCTCTTCTATGCTTCAACCGCTCCTCCACAGTGCAACGCAGGAGTACACCTACGCCAGGTCCACAACACACGAGTCCACGTGCGCTTCGATATCCATCGATATATCTTCGGAAACCGTCTACAATTAGAAACACAGAGTCCACCATTTCTTCACTGTAAAACTCGACGAAACAATTGGTTTTCAACAGAGATGAATAAACTCCAAATGGTACAAACCAAGATCTTTATAACATATGTGTATAGAAGTTCGGATCTTTAAACTGTAAGGATGATTTTATCTTTAAAATCCTTTGTAAATAAACTGCAGAAAAATATACAGTTTTGTTCTATATTTTATGTTCTGCATTCTTGAAATTCTGAGCAAATGACACCTTAAATAAAAACTTAAAGTCGGTGCGTCGTTTGAACGATATTGGCACGTCGTTTGAACGAATTGACGATCTCATTAGAACGAGAAGTCTATATCGTTTGACTGACTTTCACATGCCGTTTGAACGACTATAGTTGTCATTTGATCCTTCAAAACACAAGAAAAAGATCCATACGACTCTAAACAAGATTTATCTAAAAAAACTTAATGAAAAAACATTTTAAAGTCATTTTAAACAAAATATCATCCTTAAAAATATTTTCGAATCCCATAAATATTATGCGTTCATACCTGAGAGATTCTCGAAACATGATATGAAGACGTAAAATGTGCACTAATAAACATGACATGATCTATCTTTGAAGCTTGGCCACTACGTCTTCAATACAACATCATAAACTGAATGAGAATCGTGACATGTAAAATCTATCTATGATTTAAAGTGGTTTTTGTCCTGAATAATTCCGATACATACAAATTGACACTATTTGAAAATTTGTCCTTACAACATCAACTGGGTATTGCGCCTAAGCAAATCATATAACCACACTTAAAAATCAACAGGAGAAAGTTCAATACAATTTTAAAAAATAAATATATATTAAAAAACATAAAAATAATGCAAAACTAAATTTGAAGCATAATATACCTCCAAAAGGTATGTGGCTCCTGTAAATGTCATGTGTCGGGATCGACTAAAAGCATCCAGAGAAACATACAGAGAAGTCAATATCAGGCTCTCCAAATCATAGCTACTGGATGTCCCTAAGATAGGGAAGGAACTTGAGGTGGACATCATCACACCTATCAGTGTACTCCCGAGCAAACTTAGAATGAAGAGTTGGTTCGTCTTTCTCAGTTGCTAGCGGTTGGTCACATCAATCTCCCTTTTTAGTAAGGTGTCCTTCAGTAAGGACACTTTCACAAACTCTGGGGAGCCTACTCGTGCTATAGGCCCGAGTGCCAACCTAATCGTAGCGTGAGGTAGATGAATGGAACCAAAATTTGGTGCACAATTTAATTTAAAACAAAACAAAAATAAACAAAATAAAAACAAGCAAAAATAATACTCACGTAGACCAAGGCTCTTCACCCAAGCCGAGTGATGTATTTTGGGCTCACTCAGCAAAACCCGATCATTTTTCACTAGTTTTAAGACCTCGGTACACATTCTCCATTCCCATGGGCATCCCCCAGGGTAGGCACACTTTATATTTATCTACTAATCGACGTTAACAATATTCTCAATTTTTTTAAAAAAACTCACAAAAAATGTGTGAGAGAACTCTTTTTCTAGAAAGAGGGAGACAAATAAATCGTTTTATGGTGAATAGTGAGCGTTGCCCTCACCCTCCTTATATAGTGGTAAAGGGTATGCCAGTTGGCGAACCTTTATGCCTGCCAGATGGTAGTCCCCCTTTGGGAACCCGTGAAGACAATCAAACTCCATTCCCTCTTGTCCGCTAGCACAAGTGCCCATACCAGCTGGCACCCTCTCCAAATTCCATTACAAATATTCAAAAAATGTGCTGAAACATCACAAGAATTCCCCCAAATTATAGAATAATCACAAAAATCATCAAAACCCAAATTTTTGCAAAATACACATTTTTTTAATAAAAACATCATAAATTATAAAAAAATACACAAACATTCAAAAAAATCATCAAAGATTTCAAAAAAAAAAATTTAAAAATCTAAAAAATTCCTAAGAATCAACGAAAAATAAATAAAAAAAACATAAAGAAAAGAGAAGAGACTTTCACTGATTCACACTTTTTCATAAAGAAAATAGAGAAACTCTAATTTTGGACTACGGTTTAGAGCCCTATGAACTACGCAGACTTTAATGTCATTTTTGGCAACGTAGGAGTCCCAAAATTTCTTTTGAGATTTGAGTCATTTTTACATGTTTTCTTTTCTTTTCATATTTCATATGTTATTACTTCACCCATATGCTTAGTTCACTCTTTTCATGTAGTTATTTTTGTTGCGTTTGTCACTTTTTGCCATCCCATGATATGCATGCTCACTTTTTTATAGTCAAGTTACGATCCACTGCATCGATCACATTTCTTGTTGATTTCATTTTCTTATAACTATTATTTCGTAGTGGTTTTGTGACATGCATGCTCACTTTTCTATAGTGGCGCTACGATCAGGTACATCGCTCACATTTTTTGTTAGTTTTCACACTTTAGCAGTTTATCTCCTCATAATGACTCGTTCCCGTATTTTTCATGGTGTGAATATGATGATCATTCCTTACCCATACACATTCATACGCATATATGCACACCTAGTATGTATACTTTACACACATGGCACATTTCATACTTTATACAAACATACACACACTTTAGGAGAGAGAATATTTTGTCGCCTATGAGAGATCGAAGATGAACGAAATGATTACATAACACCTTCCCATTCCGCAACATAGTCTCTGAGCCCCTATCTTTTTAGTTTCACACGGACTAGTAGTCTTTTATGTCGTCTTTTTAGAGATGATTACTTCTTTTGTCTGTTTTGAGCAAAATAGACCGACGACTCTGATCTGTACATTTACACAACCTCACATTGCCGTCGACGACCGCTTTATGTCCTCAAGAGCTTGTGACCCGCGTGTAAGCGGGGAAGATTTTTTCTTTTCCCAGAGCCAGGATGGACACAATATCCGCACCATCTGGATATCAAATTGCGATTGATATATAAAATTATCAATCGCAAGCTAGGCCGTATGCGTGAAAAACACAGCATGCTTGTAGCTGTGTTGTCGGTGATGAATGTCCTCATATTCATCAATAGGGATACTTTAAGTGAATCTAAGATAAAAAGGGGTAGAGAAAAATTTGGTCGACTGATAAAAATGCCACCCAAACTTGTTGGAAGGGTATTTGTACTCACGTTCTCGTGGCATTCCAACTGCCGCACGAAATTGGTTACCATGACATTTGATCCGTCGTGAGAAGAATACCTATGTTGAACGCCTGTGAGCAATTGATGATTTTAGGAGGAGGAAAATAACATTGAAACATCTTTCTGGATACCAAATGCTGAAGTGTATTGGAGATGGCTTATTTCTTTAAAAGATGCTTATGTAGTCCATAATTGTCTTTAGCAAAACCTATTTAAATTTTCGAAGAAATGTATTGCTAAGATATTATAAATTCAAAAAACGTCGCTAAAAGTAAAAAATGAAGGTTAATCCCATAATATTCAAATAAATGAGGACAAAACCCAAATAAGTGTGCAATTTACCTTTTAATTCATTGTTGTGATACTAATCTTCGTTATCCATCAACCGCTAGAGTTAAGCAACATGAATCCTGAGCCCCACCTTGGCTCCCAAAACTCACAAAATCCACACCAAAAAATTTTCAATCGTTTGAAAAGGCGAATTCACAATCACACACACTAGTCATTTCCTAAGAATAAACCATGTTTTTAAACAAGTTAATTCAAAAGAGACTAGCCTCTCTGTTACAGCCATGGCTTCGACCAGAAGTGGAGCTGGAATTAGAAGTGAAAGTAGGGTTTCTTCGTTCTCACGTAATCGCAAAGAATCTAAGGCTGGACACTTCAGCTCTCGACCACTTACTGGACGAATCATCTCCTTTCTCTTTCAAAGACGTCAAAATCGAACTCCTCATTCTCACAATATCCAATTGGTCCGTTCCTTCATTTACAATTGAAGTTCACGGCCTTCATCTCACTCTATCCCTAGGGTACAACAATTCTCTCTCTCTCTATATCTATCTATCTATCTATCTATCATATATATATATATATATGCATGTATATAAATGAATGCAGTGATTATTTTCACCAAATTTCATTACAAAATTGAATTATTGGATGATTAGAAGCGTGCACGAGCGCGCGTATGCATATACACACGCATACAACATACATTATTAAAGATAACTAAAGAACATACCGATTTTTAATAAATTAAAATTTTCAACTAAACATGGTATAGATGATGTACGTAGCTAAAGATGAGGTGTATAGGTGCATTTTCGACCGGTAAAACTTTTGATCATCGTCTCCTCATTATGGAGATCATCTACACTAACTTTGGTTAAGAAAATTCAATCTTTTAGTTATTTAAAAAATTGGTATGTTTAATGAGGTTTGTTAGAGAGTGTGTTTGTTTTCTTTTCTTTTATATATATATATATATTTTTTTTGATAGGTAAGTTTTGTTAAGGTTAAAAACCACTACTATTTTAATTTGCATTTTACCAGATGAAATTTGGTAGGAAGATCCCCATGGTACCCAATTTCATTAAAAAATTCATTATATAGGCCTCCGAAATTTAGATATGTTCTTGACACACGTGTATGCGTGTGTATATATGGTTTCTTTGGATTTATTTCTGGTATAGAAGTTTTTTTGGATTAGGTCACGAAGAATGTCTATTCAGTGCGGTCCCTGCGTGTTATGTATATAGTAATGTATACTCTACATTTGCATTGTATACACAAGTTTTTGTAATCTATAAGCGGTATTATTTTTATTTTTGTAAATGCATACTTGAATTTTTGTAATGTACACGTGTTAGGTTTGTGTATACCCTAACTTGTAAGGTATACATTAAGAGGCGAGGGACTTTAGTGCTGAAAAAATATGTTTGTGGACTAGAGCCAAAAGATTTTATTGCCAAGGATTAACTTGGGAAGCTCCCATATATAAACGTGCGGGTTCATTATTATTATTATTATTGTTGTTGTCATTATTATTATTATTATTGTTTTTTTATTTTTTTAATTGTTGAAGGGAAGTGGAGGAGAGATGGGCAAGATCGAGACAGACACCAATGGACTCGTCAGCTGAGGATATGAGGAAGCTTCTATCTGAAATCGACCCAGAGGTATTTATATTATATAATAATTTGTTCTAGTGAGAACTATATTATGTGTTTTGACATATCTCTAGCAATGTGTTGTCGATTAAATTACACTGTGTTCTATATAAGTGGATTGTTGCTTGTTAGTCTTGACCAACTCTTGGACAAAGCTCAAGTTGCACGGTTCAACTTTCAATTAGTGTCCACCTGTTAAGGATGTCCACCTTAAATATGAGTAAAATTACTTAGATTGGGCTCTCATCATATACCCCATTCTAAATCAAATTATTCAAGTTTGAGTTTAATCCAATCTTTCACCAAATTAAGCCACACTCAAATTTGAACTCAAATTTGTGTAACGATTTTATTAAGCATTGCAGATGTATTTTGGGAGCAACGGTAAGGTTGCCCCATTGTGACTTGGATGTCACAGGTTCGAGTCGCGGAAATGCAGGGGTAAGGCTGCGTACATCTAATCCCCCAGTACCCCGCAGTGGCGGTAGTCTCCTGGAGTGGGTTTGCCATTTCTACTTGTATTACCAACTCTTACTCCAGTTTAATTTTGAGCAAAAGAAGTTTTTAGGAAAAGATAGGCATTTTGAAAAAAAAAAGAAAGAATAATAATGTGAGTTTATCATTGGAGTATATATAAAATCAAATTTTTACTAAAAATTGAGATGGGATTGAAGATGGTCAGCATTGAGTTTTTCAGAAGGTTCTGTTTGCTGCAATGAATGTACTTGAAAAAAACACTAAACAAAAAAGAAATGGGATGTATCAGGAAAGAGTGGCCTCGGACCTTGATGAAGTGGAGAAGGAAACAGAAATCTCCTGATTTCTTAGGGAAATTTCCCCCCCTGTTTTAAAAGAAATAAATGCTAGCTTTCCATCGTACTCAACGAAGTCTTTTTCCTAATTAATTGGGTCGGGAACATGAATTCTAGTTCTCCACTTTAATTTGTTTAGCTATTGAAACATTGGGTTTTGCTGAGATGTGTATGATTTCATTGCAACAGATCGACCCTTGATCAATGCAGATATTAGTCTACCTATCTTTTAACTTTGACATAATCTTGATTACGTTTTTATAATATCAGTTTCCGTTTGGGCATCATTTGGTCCATATGATGATAACGTGTGTACAGTGTACATCATATGTTAGGGGTTAAACTTATGGGTTCACAAGTACGGATTGAGGTTTTTTCTCACAACTTTCCTGGACATGCATTAACATAACCTATTATTTTCTTTTTATTTTTTTTATCATCTGGAAAGCTGAACTATTGTCCAATTCTTTGTTGGATAACAGGGCAGTGCTTTGCATGACGCTATGAAGAGGATTTCGGAAACAACTTGTTCGAGAAGTAGGACAACTTCTCTTCTGAATATTATCCTCATGCATTGTCGGTTACAGATGCATGATGTTCACCTGCTGGTGCAGTCTCCCATCTCAAATGATTCTTTTTCATGTTTGTTTGAGATAAAGGAGCTTAATGCAGAATCTCGATTTATCAAGCATGGGTGTTTTCTTAGAGGGTTAATCACTACACTTTTCGTACCTTCCAGAGACTGCTATTTAGACATTGACGTTAGAGGATTTGAGATTGGATTGAAGAGTAAAGATCGTATCAGCCATGTTGTGCCTTCGACGAATTTGCTCACTTCCATTGAATTGAAAGATCTTCAGCCTATAAACTCCGATTTTTGTGTTTCAAAATTAGAGTTTTCATTTTCTCCAGCAGATCTTTCCATCATATTAGCATTTAATGAACTGGCGGCCAAATCGAAGAGTGCGAGACATGGTAAGCAACTGTGGAAAATAGCTGCAAGCAGAATTAGTTCTCTGATTCCTACTCCTAGATGGTCATTCCATAAGGTAGTTAATATTGTTTGCCTATGGTTGCTTTATTCCCATGCTTATGAGAATTTACTTTTAGTAGTTGGATATCCTGTGGACAATATAATAAAAAGATCTGTGATGATGATGTTGAGGGACAAAATATATTCAAAATCGGTTAAGCACCAGTGGGAGGAAATCTCTGGAATTGAGAAGGAGCTACCTGCTGAAGCTGTTGCGCTGGCACGTCGAGTAAGCCGCTACAGAGCAGCGGTAAATGTTAATCGGTCTAAAGATAGTTCTAGTGAGCCACTCGTCAATATTTGCGTCAATTTCTTCTGGAAGATTCGTCAACTACTAGCCCTTTTATGGAATACTATTTTCAGCACGTTCAAGTCAGTTGTAAATTTCCTCTTTTTGCATAAACTTTTTGCTGCTCATTCAAAGACTAATGAGTTTATAGATGTTTCTGAAGCTTCTTGCCCACAGCATTGTTTCAGTGTAAACATGGGAATAATTTTAATCACCATTTCCCCAGAAAGTGCAGTTCGGCCCCCTCTTGGTGGAAAAGCAGTCTCGGACATTGGAATCTCCCGCTCTGATATACTTTCATTTTGTCTTTCAATTGATTCATTTCTCTTAATATACGATGAAAATATCTGCGAACAGTGTTTATCCTTTTCCGTTGGTCACTTCAAGGTTATATCTTCATCTATTGTGATGGGAGATAGGAAAAAGGAAGCTAATGATTCAGAGATGACTTTATGGAGTGAGCCTGCAGGGATATTTAACTGTGTAGAAACTACTGGAACTGGTACTGCTGATGGTATTGAGGGAACTTCTGTCCCAATTTTGGATACCCTTTTGCGTGAAATGTGGTTGGATTGGAAAAAGTCTTGCACAAAATTGGAAGAAAGTAAGATCTGGTATCCGGAGAATTCATCCATTCTCTGTGGGAGTAAAAGCTTTTTGACAGATCAAGGCCTCAAAAGTACGACTTCTGGGTTTTGGAAGTGCTGTTTGGTGATGGGCAAAATGAACCTCGTCTTGGGATATTCATCAATACTGTCACTAGCTCTACTTCTAAGGCAGATACAGCAACTTTTTTACCATACTGATAGTAATGATAGGGCAAATGTTACTTCACTTGCTCCAACAATTTCTGAGGGCCCACCAGCTAGTGATTGGGATGGTAAATGCAAGTCATATGTTAGTGGAGTTGAGACGGCAGTTTATAGAATGCTTCCAGAGAAGTTCATTCAAATTGGAGTATTTGTCACTGGCCCCCACTTACGAATATCACCGAGAAAGGAGAGTTTTTATGTCCGTAATACAGATGTAAACCCTAAGCAGGATGATATTGACTTTGCCTTTGATATCTGTAACATTGAACTTGCTGTTTCACCAAATTTTACGTCTGATTCTACAGCAGTAGATGATGCAGAATTAGCACGCATCAGGTTAAAGGAGCTTGAAATGATTGATGTTTCGAAATCAGAAAATGAAATTTTCAAGTGTCAGGGGAGAACTTTACTCTGTGCTTACCTAAAAGTTGATGGTTTAAATGTTTATCTTCATGACTCATTCAGAAATCAACAATACCAAATTATCGTATTAAATCCAATGACAATCCAGTTATCATCCACAAGGTAGGGGTTTTGGCCTTTTTCTCTTGCTTCATTTACCTTCCATTTTAAAACATTGATATCTCAAGATACACAGTAGTTGTTGATCTTCCAACTGTTAATTATTGCAAGTTAAATTGTTCGATAAGTTTGATTGTTCCCTTTTGCCTTTTCGCCTCTATATCTTTATCAATAAACTCCCTCTCGAAGTAATCTGATGTTTCGGTATTGACAATCTAGTTGCTTGTGACTTTCCTATCCGATTCTTACCTATGGAATTTTTATACATGTGTTTGGGAGGATGGTAAAATTTGATAATATGACAAGTTTAATAACAATTCAGTGATCCTTTTTTGTGCGCTTCATTTGAATTTTTGTATAGATTAGTCATGAGTCAGGTCCTCTAAGAGGGCTGAATATCCTGAGTCGTAACAAAGAAAAAAAAGCTTGTTTGAAATATCTTCTTGTTAAAATTTGAAATATTTTATGAAAAGCAAAGTTATTCTGTGTTGCATCATTCCCTCCTTTTGACACTGAAAGCACTTCTATTCTATAATTGTTAGACTTGCCCCTTAGAGCTTCTAGACAAAAAGGGCCTATTTAAATTTTAAACGGAGACCAAAAATTAGTGGGATGCTACTAAGAACTGATTGGGCAAACCCATTGACAAGTTTCTACAAAACCATGAGGGACCTTCTTTGGGAAGGTAATAGGGGGGGAAGAAAATGAAAATTTGGTCAAATGGGAAATGAAGCCTTCTGAATGTACACGGCACCTGATTTGCTTGAGGTGGAAAGGGGCTGTTTCAGGGGACTGCAGTAATATCACAGGGATAGATCTCGTTTCGCTGGGTGAAGACTGGCAGTCAAGGCGAACTTAAGGATGTGCAACGTTGTATTTTTGCGGCTTTTATTTTCTTATTTGTTTTATTTTATTTTTTTTCCTCTCTTCGTGTTAAGTCTACAATTTTATTTTTGTTCTTGCGCTGTGGACTGCTGGTCCGTTTCATCCTTGTAATCTTTCCCTTTTCAGATTTAAGAGTGCCTCTCTCGACGGTAGCTACCCAAACAAAACTAGTTTCAATTAAAAGGAATATATTCTTTTTATCCAAATTTGGGCAAAAGCTTATCCAAAGTGTTTAAGTGGCAAACCGTGATTTAAAAAAATGATTCAACTTTTATCCAAGCACCTTGCAGAAGTATAGGTAAAGGATTATACGAAAAATAACTTATAGACTTCAACCTCTTTAGACTCAATATTGCACAATCTCCACAACCAATCTCATACACCTTAAAGTAGTTATAGTGGACACAAATTCATACACCTTAAAGTAGTTATAGTGGACACAAATCGCATCCACCCCCACCCACCACATCGCAACGTATAGACAATATTGCATTGTAACCGCTTCCAAATCTTTCTTAAGCTGAAGCAAAATTTGTTACAAGGAAAATGAAAAAAGAGTAGTCACTTAAAACTAACACCTAGGATGTGTGAAGAAGGGTTGATAGTGTAGAAAATATTTGGGCTCACTCAAGTCTTATAATGTGTATTAAACTCAAATGATGAAACACTCAAGAACAAAGAAGGCTTGAGTTGGAAGAGCAAGTAAAAGTCTTGTCTTCAATGTTTTTTCTCAAAATGGACCTAAGAGTTTTTGCACACAAGGAAGGTTTTTGCTCTCTAAAAATCTGATTTCTTTTATCTTGATAAAATGGAATCAAGACCCACCTATATAGGCCACTAAAGCTTGCTTGACAAGCTCTCATAGGTCACTAGGTATGACTAGTTCACACATCACAAAGATATGGCCAAAAATCAGATTTACACAATTCCTAATGAAATCCAACCTAATATCTAAAATCCATGATTTTGTTGAGGCTTTGCTATAGTGAGCTTCAACGAGAAACTCTGAATTGAGATTGCAACCATACCAGGTTCGCGAGCAACGAAGATTAGGTTCGCTGCAACAAATATCCATAACCATAGTGAGAGGCAGCGGGATGGCCGTGCAAATGAGGCAAAGATTTTTCCAAGTTTTGCTTCTTAAGTTTGCGGGTAGAAGTTTGCGGGAAGCGAAGAGGCTTTATGAGAAAGTTTGCGGGTTACGAGCCACCATGAGGCTTTTCGCAGGCAACGATAATGAATCCAGAGAAACTGAGAAGACTGTGTTCCCACCACGTCTGAACCAAGTCTTTAAATTCACAATATGCATTTTAGGATAAGTTTTAGATGAAAAGTATATTGCATAGTATATTTGACAATCTCTCGAATAATAAGGTTAAATTAAAGACATTTTTCAATTTTCAAAAATATGTAATCAAAGAGTAAAGCTAATTCCTCTAAGTTCAATATATATTCATGTTATATGGCATACTCAAGGTAGAAGCATGAATGAAGTCCGACTTGAAATCTTGATCGATAAAGCTTTCCAGAGACCTTTTGAACTAAAACTCAAAGTGTGGTGTTACCATAATTAGACAACTAAACAAACAAAGGACAATGAGTATACATATACTCTTACAATCTCCTAATTTATCTATTTTATGACAAAACACATAAAATAAAAATTACAGGTAAATGAACCACATTTATTAGCTATGACATGACTTATTTGATCAAAGAATTAAAAAGATAGAAATTACATTCGCATGAATCAAAAGACACAAGATGCTCAAACACCCTTCAAAGAGCTCTTGTACATGTTTTCCTGTCATTAGAAGCACGTCAAATACCAATGCGTAATCAAATGACAGTGGAATTATAGTAATAAGATGAACTACAGAATATGACAACATCATAAAATATCATTCGTCAAATCACAAAATTCTGAAACCTCTCCCTCTTACGAAACTCTCCCCAACGCGTTATAAAATATCTTCCTCGAAGAAGAACAATATAAAAGTACAACCTAAGGACACAAATATTATCCCCTTATCCTTATAGTTATTTCCTTTTTGCACAAGATGATTATCCCCTTTAATAAAATACTCTTCCCCCTTTTGTCACGAAATGGACTAAAGTAAAGATGAAGAATAAATAAAAGGAACCAACAAGGACACAAGAAAATTTTTATATTAAATAAAGTATAAAGAAATACTAGCTAGAGTTTAAAATATGCTATGTAGCACAATAAGAAAAATGAGATGATAGAGTATGAATCACATGTCATAATATACGACATAAATAATGATATAACAAGACAACTATATTAGAACCATCAATGTAGCATAAAACTTCACAAATGTACTTAACACAATCAATAAAGAGCTTAGGATGAGAAAACAAATTAGACAAGAAATTTTCTCATGCAAAGCTAACTCACAAATATATGCATTAAGATAACTATTAGGCCAACACTTGCCTAACATTTGAGTGTATGTCAAAAGTTATTAATCAAGAAAAGATTATCTGAAAAGGCTAATAACATTAGATCATTAACCATGAGCACAAGATTATATCTCATTTGTGCAAAAGCAAAAAAAAGCAAAAAAGTAATGAATGCCATTGAGAGATAAAAACTAAGGTTCAATTCAATTAAGCTTATGAATCATTAAACTATGGACTCAAAATCTTTGGTTGAAGTGAAATTGTTATATCCTTTGATCTTTTTCGACTATCACATTTTTTCACCGTCAATAAGCGACTTTAATTAACATCTTTTGGTCTCATGATCTTCATGCCCTCGATGTTACTCAATCTTAAACATATAGAAATCTATGAGACAATACTTTTGTTCAAAATTTCTTTTGCATCTGACGACTTTCACTCGAACAAAGGTAGCTATCATGCTATCCCATGTTGCATAACTTTCCATATCTACTCATGATTTTATAGATATATATGTAGCCTTTTCAACTTCTAAAATCATGAACCACAAATCTCACACACTTAAAAAACTAGACTCTCACAAGTCTGATGAAATTTTGAACAATTTGTAAAAGACCATATAATTGTCATTCCTTCACAAAGAGGAATCAAACATTGTGCAGGGCGGTGTAAAGTGCAACAAGAAATGAGCATATTTATGAGACTTAAAAGAATCTAGAATTCGTCTCATAAGAAACACATGTCATATTCCCAAACAAATGAAAAAAAGATCAAATGCACCATTTTGATATCCGAAGATATGTCTTGGAGTATAATAAAAAAGGCATAAAACTAATCTTATCAAAACTCTTTTTGGATGTTTCAATGAAAGGTATATACAATCGAAACAAAATCATGTCATAAGATAACGAGTTTATGCATGGAGTACAAAATTTAGACATGCAAAACCTGCAAAAAGGTAAGCGAAGCCTAAATACAAAATAGACAAGGCCTAGGATAATAAACATATACGAAGAATGATGAAAGCACTTTAACATGCAAAGTGATGCAACATACATTGATTGAAAAAAGATCAACCAGATTCAATGATCCTAAAAGCATAAAAACATATTGTTGAACAGCAACAAATTAAAAGAACATTAAAAAAATGTCTTTTTGAAAATTTTCATGATATAAAAGCAATGCAAAAAGAGATAGATAATCCAAATATGAGACATTAAGGAATTCAAGAATGAAATACAATTACTCATATAGGAATCTAAATCACATAGCTTAGCACAAGATATACGTGATATGAAATGTAAACATAGACTATTGCAAAGTAATATCTTTTTGTTTTTTTAAACATGTGCATTCAAAGAAAACACACAAAAGACAAAAAAGGGTAAGAATCGCAAGACGCTTAAGGACACAAGATAAATAATCTAAAAAGATTTGAAGCACTCCCGGATACGCTTTGACTAGTAGAGATAAAAAAACCACAGTAGGGCCTCTTTGGGTCTTTAAGGCAATTTTTTCCAAAATGTCTCTCCTAATCCACTTATGACTGACTGACTCAGGGGGTCTTAGAGATAGGTTCAATGCGAGGCACATCGGGTTCAACGTTTCTTCCATTAATATGATCATTTCTTTAATGGAGTCGCTGCTTTCCCGCCCTCTCTCTACAAAAAGTTGTTTATCTACTTACCAGTCAAAGGCACAAGAGGTTTCCTAAGGAAGCAACAAAACTCCACTAAGTCTCCAACCTTTTTGCAATGGGTGCATAAGTATAGTTTTGTCAAGTTCACTTTGGGTGGTGTCCTAGGAGCAACTTGGAATTTATGTTAAATTCTATCATCTTAAGCAAAACTCCTTTAAATGACCTTTATTCTTGAAAAAAACAAACATAGAGAGGTCTCTACTTACCAGCTTCAACTTTTTTCTCATTTTTAATTTTGGTTGAAGCGTTAGGAAGAAGTGGAGTACATACATTATTGTAAAAAGCTTCCACAAAAAACATGGCAACATTAGAATTAGTCACCCAAGCCTAACCCAGGTTTACCTCTCATCCCTTGGGTCAACACATTAATGTCTTCCCCAACTTCTCCGATCTCACCTCCAAATTCACTTTCAAAGTAGTGGCCGAGATCAAATCTTCTTAACAGACGAGAGCTTATCATTCAATGCATTATTTTCATTAGATTATTATAACTCCTTTTCTTTTTCTCTAACTCAACACAAAGAGTGTCTCTCGCGCCCTCTAAATACGCTTTGAGAAATTACTTGGCTTGACTGCACTAATTACCATCCCTTTATTTCTTTCCTTTTCCAATAAGGGCCAATTGTGTGAAAAGTTTAGAGGTTCTCTTCCCTAGGTTGTTAAGACATTCCTTTGGGAGACACCTTGCACTTGTATAGGTAAAGGATTAGATGAAGTGATAAATGACTTACAAACTTGAACCTCTCCCACACTCAATAATACACAACCTCCACATTAACATTTTCCACGTTATAGTAACAAGAGCAGGATCATATTTACCTGCCCACCCACCGTCGCAACTTGGCAACCTCGTTAATATTGCCGCCTTTGAACCACTTCCAATTTTTTTTTTTCAAGTTGAAGAAAACTTTGTTAAAAGGAAAATGAACCAAGAGTATCCACTCAAAATTAACATCTAGGATGTGTGAGGATATTTTAAAGGTTAATGGTGTAGAAAATATTTGAGCTCACTCAAAAGTCTCACAAAGTGTATATATAATAGACAAGCTCCCCACTAGCAAGCCATCAACCCGTCCACTGCAAGCATATGGCTAGAATCGGATTTACACATTTCCTAGTGCAATCCAACCTAAGATCTCAAATCCCTGATTCTTCATTTCCTGAGCTGGAAGCTTAGCAAAAAGGTCGTGGAATACTCAAATAGGAAATTGAGATTACAACCATAGAGGGGTTCGCTGGCAGCGAAGAAAGTGTTCTCTGTAGATAATTTCCCTTCACTATAGCGAGAGGCAACTAGATGGTCGCGCAAATAAGGCGGAGATTTTGCAAAGTTTTGCTTCACAAGTTAGCGGACAACGAAGAGGCTTAACGAGAAAGTTCGCGGGCTACGAGCCACATAAAGTTTCTTATTGAAGCTCTTTGCGGGAATCGAACCTATGTTCGCGGTAGCGAATCAAACAAAACTGAGAAGACTATGTTCCAACTTCCGACCTAAGAAGCAAGTCTTCTAAATACATAATATGTATTTTAAGATAAGTTTTATGAAAAAGTATATTGCATAGTGTTTTTTTGCAATCTATCAAATCACCACGTTAAATTAAAAATGATTTTCAATTTAAGATAACACTTAGCCAAGCCGTAAAGCTAAGCCCTTCAAGTCCAATATGCCTTCATCTTTTATGACATATTTAAAGTGAAACATGAATGAAAGTTAGTTCTTTTGGGTAACCGGGCTATATGGAGGTTTCCTCTAGTTTAGTAGGTGTCTTTCTTTGGTGATTAATTGTTGAAAGCAAGTGGGGAGGGTTAAAAAGATAGACTATGTCTCTTTCGTCTCTCACTGAAAGAGAAACTAACATGTAAGAGCAACACAACAAGATGGCACGTTAGTAAATTCAACAAATCTTTGACCTACAATCTCAATGGATCCGAATCATAATTGGAAAGTCAACTTCCACATATAGAGATAATTTTTCCTTTGGATAAGACACAACATTTTATTGTTAGTAGATGAAACAAACTGTTAGATGTCGAAGCATCATAATTTTAGGCCCCGCTGTAGCAGATGCATTGAAGGGAGATGTTTGGTGTGTTTAAGTTGGTACTTGAACACACTAATTTTTGTTGACCATTGGAGGATCTTCTCTGCCTTATTCGGGAACGTATGAGGTAAAAGAGGATTTTGTTTTGATAAGTACATGTATGAATAATAAAAATTATCTTAAGGGGGCAAATACCACTTCTAAACCAACAAAAAAAAAACCAATCCTAAAGATTAGCTTCGGAAATGAGAAACACTACAAAACCTCCACCTCCCTGAAAAACAAAAACAATAACAAAAGAAATGTACAAACGGAGGATCGAAGAAGGAGAGAGACGCATGAATAAAAAAAGTAAAAGGCGCAACATGTAGAATCTTAAAATTGGGATTTACATTTCTTCTCTTTCTTCCAATGTTTTAAATCGTTGTCGTGCAAGGTATCACGTTTTGATCCTTCGCGTCACGTAAATATCATTGCGTGTCGCGCAAGCTATTCCTGCATTGATATTTATAATTAAAAAATATAAAAATTATATATATAATGCACATAAATTCATACAATTATCTCAAACATTGTTTTGTATTCTGAATAAAATACTACATCATTTTGAATAAAAGTCATATAATTGTAAAGTACCACACCCTTCCAAACAAAGTCATAGACAAACAAATAAGTCCATACAACCATCCCAAACATGTGAATTTCCAAAAAATTAAATTGATAAGCAAATGAGAAATAAGAAAGTCCCCCTCATCCTACATAAAGGGAATTGAACACAAAAAATTAAAGTAAATAAACTTCAAAGATGGACCTATTGAAATAAATCATACATACACAAAGGTCCTCCTTAACCTCGCAACATAGATACTTAAACATACGAGAAGCAACATGTAGCTAGACTACATGCAAGCCATTGAATGTTAAAAAATAAAATAAGAACTTACAACGTATATTCTGTCTCTCTCTCTCTCTCTTTTTGCCTCATGTGAAACTATTAGTTTTCTTTTTTCCTTTAAATGAGTTATTTTTAAAAAATGCAGTAAAAATATAAAAGCACGAATAGTGGGAAAATAGCGTGAAATAGCTCACGCTATTTGTGACGACCGCTATTCCAGATGCGCAATATCGTGTTTTAATAGTGCAAAACGCAGTAGCACTCGCAATAACGCACAATTTAAAATATCACTTTCTTCTATTGTCCTCTCTTCATAAAGAGAGAAGAAAGAAAAAACAAAAAACACAACGGAGTAATTTGCTAAAAATTTGAACCGACCTCCTCCTCCTTAATCCCCTTCAAGAAGTCAAAAGATCCACTACTGATTTAGGAATCACCCAGGACATATTGATGTGAGAAAATAAGGCAGACCATAGATGTTGAGCTCTTTCTTAGTCAAGGAATGATGATCTAATGTTTCCTCTTTCTTGCACACCGAACACCTATTAGCAAACAGTCAGTCGATTTCTCTTGATAAAATTAGCAATTGTTATAATATCACCTCTTGTAGATGTGTAAACCCTTGTGAGACACCTCCCTTAATTGTGTCTTGGCATATCGGATGGATGGTCTACATTTGTACTTGGGGATTAGTCAGGCTGAACACTTGAGAACGCCAAATCATTAAAAAAATAGCACCTTTAGCTGCTATCCATGTAAAATGCCACCTTGGAAGGATCCTTGGTTTTCCAAATGCCCTTAGTTTACGGAGGAGTGCAGTAGTTGCAGTTTGCTGGAACTTATGGCTATGGCTAGAACGGAATAATAGAATCTTTAAAGGAAAGGAGGAAAGCAAGGAATGAGTTTGGGAAAGGGCTAAATATGCAGCATCGTTTTGGGACTCGACAACGAAGTAGTTTGAGAATGTCCCGTTATCTTTGATTTTATTCAACTACGTCATCGTCACAGGAGCTAAGCGTTTAGAAATGTAGACCCTTATATGTTACAATTTTTGTTGTAGTTTTCATTTTTTTCAATGCGCTCTGTTGTATGTTGCATCTAGTGAATTGTTGGTCCACTATCACTTGAATCCCTCATTTATAAATAATAAAATTATGTGTTTCTTATATAAAGATTCACCCTTGAAGAAAGGTTATATGTTGATACAACTGAAAGTATGAAAACATAGCATTAACTGTACCCTTACAATGCAAAGAAACGCTGTCCTTAATTTTTAAAAGTGTCCCGTTGTTTAAAAAGGTGCGGGGAGAATTTAAGGTGTTGTGCTTGGGTGAGGCGGGTGTAATCCTCGAGGCGGATCTAGGCATAAGCCTTTGACTTGAAAAAAAATATCCAATATAATAAAAATACTTTATCATGCCAAAAAATATCCATGATTTATTTTACTAACGCGCTATATAGTGTAGCATCACCACATTATCGCCAAAGATGTTCATAATCAATTTATATGTGTGTAGATGATGTGCATATATATGCGTGTGTATGTAAATGACGTGTATATAAATTTGTGTGTAGATGACGTGTATATATATATATATATGTGTGTGTGTGTGTGTGTGTGTGTAAATGACGTGTATATGTGTGTGTGTGTAGATGACGTGTATATATATACTTGTGTGTGTGTGTGTGTGTAGATGACGTGTCTATATATATATATATATATATGTATCAAACATAGTATATATACACATACCTAATTGGACAAAAAAGAGAGAAAGGTTTGGAAAGAAGAATAAAAGAAAAGAGAGAGGAGAAGACTTACATGAGGTTAGAGTTTAGTAAACCCCGAGGCTTAAGCCTCAAGTCAGTGAGACTCAAGTCTTTTGAGAAAGATCCCAAGGCTTAAGTCTCAAGGCAGTTATTTCATGCCTTGAGGCATGGCGAGCTTTGAGGCAGAAGCCTCAAATTCATTTTTAAACATGGCTTGTCCTTTAATGTGGTCCCAATCTCCTCTAGAACCCTTAAAAGAACCTCCACCTAGGCTGTTAATGAATGGATTTGATTTAGACCCGGATCCGATCCATTTATCCGGTTTCAGATTATATTTTACATTCCGACTATGCATTTACCCGATTATTAGACGGATGCGAGACATATAGCACTTGATAAAATATAAGATCTATGCTATAAATTAACATATATATATGTATGTATGATAAATGAATATGAATATATGTTCATATATATATATATATATATATAATCAATACGTAAGTATATTGCATAAATGTAGTATATATCTTTATATATATAACATAATTATATGTGACATTAAAACTTATTTTAATCCAAATATAGAAATAAAGAAAAAGGGATAAAATAAAGTATAATAAACGAATATTTCCGGAACCGTATCCATTTCAACCAGTGTTTTAAATCGCGGTCGTGCAAGGTGTCGCGTTTTGGTTTCGGGTGTGTATCGCGTAAGTAAATAACTTCAAAAAAGGATTCCAAATTAAATACTACATCACTTGAAATAGAGTCATAGGTTCATAAAGTACTATATAATTCTAGACCACACCATCACATTGTCTCAAATAAAGTAAACAAATCCGTACAACCAACACATGAAATTCTAAAAATAAACCGACAAACAAATGAGAAGTCAAAAGTAGTTTGCTTCATCAAACATAATATCACTATCATCTTCATCAATAGTATTTATGTTGAGGAAGTGTCCACTATCTATGTTAACTAGAAAAAAATGCAACAAAGAAAACAATTTTTAAAATAGTTGGTTTAAAAAAAGATGTTTTACAATATTTGGTTTAAAAAATGAAACAAATATCTTTTTTTGACAAGGTTTACAATAGTTGGTTTAAATATAGAAACTAAGAAATCAACTTTAAAAAAAAAGAAGAGCAGAACTGAAGCTAAAACAGCAGAAGAACAATCGGGTTCTAAAAAAGAAAAAAGAAGAAGATAAAGTGAAAAATATACCTGTGCAAGAGGGAGAAGAAGGATCTGTTTGGGATAGGAGTAGAAAGACGACTGGAGCTAGGATTTTCTTGCGGCGGCAAAAACGCGCAATCGTGCGCTTTTTAAAACACTAGTTTCAATCCGGTTCCGATCCCAGATCCGATTAAGTACTTAATAAAAATATCTTGACCACCCGGATCTAATACGGATTCGGCCCGTTTATAAGGATACCTCTTCCTCCACGAGCTCCCAGTCCTGTAAATCGTGTCTGGATATGAAGTTCCACGCTCTACGAGCTCCTATGGTCTTATCATGCCAAAGCTGAATGATCAACTATGCTCCCCTCTATTGTGGTCTAAAGGACAAAAAAGCACCATGTAGAAGCTAATCCTTGTATCATCGCCAACCTTAAAGGAAGCAAACATGGAAACCAGTACCAAGAAAGAATCCCATCAACTAGTAATGTACTTCCACAATCCCATCCCATGAGGTAACTGTGAAGGACTGGTATTCCAACTAAATTGAAATACCGTAAATCTTGCCACAGCAACTCGTTTCCGCAGGCTTTCTAACTCTAAGGTAAATCTCCACCAACCTTTTCCCAGACCCTTCTTGAGATATAGGTGGACATTTTTCTTGCAATTCACCAAATAAGAATACTGGCACATTGTTTTGCACCCACTCATCCAAACCTCG
This sequence comes from Sambucus nigra, assembly GCA_949130495.1. Lineage (NCBI taxonomy): Eukaryota > Viridiplantae > Streptophyta > Magnoliopsida > Dipsacales > Adoxaceae > Sambucus > Sambucus nigra. The sequence goes on from OX422219.1 coordinate 179,544,883, forward strand.
GACGTCTGATCTAACTTGCACAATGTCCTCTTGCTTACACATAACAGGACCACAAATAGCAAAAGAAGCTCAGGAAGTAGGAGATAATTCTCAAAATTTTGGTTCAAAGTTTAAAAACCTCTCACGAATCAGGCCAAAAGCCATGTAATTGCCTCAAACTCTCTCCCTCACGGCCAAGATTGCCATCTAACTGAGATAGGACAGAAGAGGAAGGAGCTGCACACTTGTCATTACGTGAAGAGCTTGTGAACTAGACTTTATCCTGTCAAATCAGCAGGTTAGAAATGATTTTCAGCCGAAAAAGAGATTCGGGGAGAGAGTGTTTTCCTGAAACACAAGGATCTTCATTTGTAAATTGTAACCTCGCTCCGATTGCAACTGGTTCCCTGATCTAGAAGTTGGAGTGGGATATTTAAATTCAAGACCTCACCATCTTCCATCTCGTCCCGGAGGATCCTCACACTCAACTTTAGGGTTTCCCTACCTTGTTGCACCATCAAACGCTTCGATGGTTTCCCAACAATGTCTAATATTTGGTCTGAACAAAAACACATCCATCGAGTCAGTGAACTGGGTTCGTGTTTTTCTTATGAAAGAAGTGTGCATATTTTATTCTCATAATTTGCAGTAGAGTATGGTCATCGCAACTTTTTTCTTGAATGTACCTATTTTCAATTACGGATTTTAATAACAATATCGGGGTAATGAAAAGTACAACTAGGATAATTTTGGGAGAATATTTGAGAAGTCAAAATGAAGCCTCATAAATATGTGGACTTAAATGCTCTTACACCTAAGACAAAAAATATCTGACATATAATAAAGTTATCTGACATATAATAATCTATGTATCAGCTAAACCCAACCTGACTAAGAAAAAAAATATCTGACGTATAATAATCTGTGTATCAGCTAAACCCAACCTGACAATACTAGATATGCATTAGAAGATCACACTGGCTTGGTCAACATATCAACAAGCTAATCACAGGATGAGACGAAGATAACATGAATGTCTACCGTCTCTTGAATAAAGGGAATATTAACATCAATATGGTCTGTCCTCTTCTAAAGAACCGAATTGGAAAACATCAAGGGAGATTGGTTGTCACAAAAAAAGTACGCGAAACCTAGATAGGAAAACCTAACTCTGTTACTTAGGAGACAACAGGACCAAATAACCTCAAAAGTAACCTGAGCCATTGCTGGATACTCGGCCTCAGCAGAATAAGGTGATACAATGTGTTGTTTTTATGAAATTAGATTACCCCATGCAAAGTACAGAAACCAGAAGTAATGCGACATAGTATGCATCTGTGAGAGACAAATTCTGGGAGGGTAAAAAGGATCATCTTATTAGTTGCAGTGTTGTTTCAAGACCTAAAATCAAAGGGGCTTGGGATTAGCTAATCTTTAAAATGGAAATTTATCTCTCTTGGGTAAATGGTTTTGAGGATTCCATAATGAGCAAAACTCTTTGAGCTTCCATAATAAAGAATAGATATGAGATCCATTCCAATAGACGGGATTTAAAAGTGGTTAAGTATGGGTCTTATGATGCCTGTGTAAACCAATATCCCAAGGCTTGGATTTGTTTCTCAATAACGTTAGATTGTGTATGGGAAGTGGAGGGAAAATTAAGTCTCGGGAGGAGTGCTTTTTGTTTATTAGAGTATATCGCCTCTATTCAAATCCTTGTGGGTCAATTGACTCTTTCGTACTTGGAACTGGTCATTTCGACTTCACTTGGAACATAACTTCAGAAATAAATCTAGTTCATAGAGAATTTAATGAATTTTTTGGACTTCTTCACGGGGAATTAAAATGATAAACAGGCTAGGGTGGGGAATTCTTCTGGTTCATTCTCTTGCAGATATTTCTTTATTTGTATGATGAACCTCCATCTCTTCCTTCCTCTAAGCCTTTCAAAAATATATGGAAAAAAGGATTCCTTCAAAAGTCTGCTTGGTTAGTCAATAGCCGCTAACAAGAATATGAAAACTTGCGATTTATTTCTTCTTAAAAGACCTAAATATTGTTTATCACTCCATTAGTTTTGTTTATGTAACAGCAGTAGTGAAACACTGACTAGATGTTGCTCCATCGTACATGAACAACGTTTTTTCTGGAACAAAATATTCTTTGAGCTTGGATGGTTAGAGCGTTCATGATACAACTTTATTTCTATGATTTGGTTCTTTTATGGGGATTAAAAGAAGGTCAAAAGCTTATGGAGATGCATAGATTTAGATCTTGCTTGGAATATTTGGAAGGAAAGCAATGAAAGAATTATGAAGGCAAAGACTTGACAGCATGAAATCTATGGGATACATTTAAATACATCGCATCTTTATGGACAGCTTCAGTGAAGGCATTGGCATCCCGCAGATTACTTACTATTGGAATGCAGCTGTCTTGTGATCATCAGAATTATCTACGTTGCTCTTGGAGTTGTTATTTGCAAAGGAGCTGGATATACGGGGTGAAGTGTGTCTGATAGGGAAACATGGAGGTAATTGAGGTGTTCTAGGGAAATACGTGAGGGATTCTCGGTGCTGAAATTAATACATGAAAAACAGCTCATATTGCTTTTTCAGTTGGTGGTCCTATGTTGTGCTTATTTTATTTGTATGGTTTCACTTTTGTTCCAAGTGACTTTCTTTCTTTATTATTTTTTTATTATTATTATTTTTGTTTTTGTTTTGTGGACTCCTTGTCCACATCTCTTTGTAATATTTTTGTTTATGCAATAAGTTTTAGTTTCTGATAGTGAAAAAACCTTCAATATCTGATATACTGCATCTAAGTGAGCTAAGTAAGCTGGCCAAGTATCATACCTGATTTGGCTGACAAACGTGAGATCTAGTTTTGTGCTCGTCACCTACAAAACGTTGATAAATAAAAAGGGTTGAAAGAAAATCACTGGACTTTACATGAAGGCGATGATTTGGGTCATTAGGAGAAGAGGCAGGGTGACTACCAAGCAGTCTTATCTTGCAAAAGGTAGAAAATGATGCACATTGTGTGTTGAGGACATTTTTAGCATTTCCTACTGCTATTTTTAACTTTTAATATAAGTAGTTGCTTTGCGGATGGTTGGGGGAGAAAAGGGGGGGGGGGGTATTTTAGTTATATCGTATATAAAAATATTCTAGGCCATGTTGTGTCATTGGGGGGGGGGCATCCTTTTGTGATGTTACCCATGACATCACATGGATGCTAGAATATTCCCTAGGCTTAGGCTAGTTTCCTATTAGCATTCCCTCACCCCGTATGATGTATGCCACATTGGGAAAGGCAATTAATACATTTTATTTTAGAGATTGACTTGTTTGTCTATCATTCTTTGTACAAGTGTTCATGTCAAATTGGTATCAGAGCATAGTCCCTCCACTCGTTGTTGTGTCGGAACCCTAACAAAATCTTACACACTACAATGGAATCCTCTGAGATCGAGAAGAGGGTTTCATTACCCTAAGTCAGGTGCTCTCTGAAATAAGAAGTTTGGATCTTTCCAATCAACCGCAAGTGGCTCCACCTGACTCCACTATCGTAGGCCAGCTTCCAATCTCTGCCGTTGCTTTCGCCGGATCCAATCATCAGTCCCAAACCAATTAGAAGAGGCAACAACTCAGGCATGCCCCACTCCAGCATGTATGATGGACGAGCTAACTCTTATTCATTCATGCATTGAGGGGCGAGACTTTCTCCTCCGCCCTATGAGGCCATTCCCGATGTCTTGACCTTCAACTCTGGTGGTATCATAGGAGGAGTTAGCTACAGATACCGCGGAGTCAGGCTTGTGTTATGCCCTTATCAGTCCCATCACTACTCTAGAGACAATTGTTTTCCTACAGGTTCAGGGCTTATTGGATTCCGATTTTGATGTGTGTACCTCACTAGATGAGCTCCCTCCTCTCAGAGATATACATCATGCCATTGATTTTTGTCCCTGGTGCACAACTCCCTAACTTACCCCATATCATGCGGAGCTTCAGAGATAGGTCATCGAGCTATGTGACGGTACATACGAGAGAGTATGTCATCACGTGCAGTGCCGGCCCTTTTAGCGTCGAAGAAGGATGGGAGTTGGCGGATGTATGTTGATAGCCGAGTTATTAACAAGATCACGGTGAAGTACCGATTTCTTATTCTTCTGTTAAAGGGCATGTTAGACCAACTCTACAGTGCTCGAGTTTTCTCCAAGCTGGGCTTGAAGAGTGGATACCATCAGATCCGTATGAGACCCAGGGACGAGTGGAAGGCTGCTTTCAAGTTGAAGGATGGTTTATATAATTGGACTGTGATGCCTTTTGGCCTGTTTAATACCCCATCTACTTTTATGAGAGTGGTGACTCAGATTCTACGTCCTTTCATGGGCAAGTTTGTGGTAGTGTACTTTGATGATATATTGGTTTATAGCCGATATGAGGAGGAGCATCTTGATCACGTGGCTCATGTTTTGGCTGTCCTACGAGCGGAGCGCTTCTTCCTCACGTTGAAGAAGTGCGCTTTCATGGTATCTTCAGTGACCTTTTTACGGGTATGTGGTTTCAGGTGATGGTGTGAGGGTGGACGCCGCCAAGGTTTAGGCGATAGTTGATTGGCCTCCACCCACGTCAATATTCTAGATTCGCAGTTTCCATGGTTTGACGGGTTTTACTGAAGTTTTATAGCGGGGTTCAACACCGCCATGACACCCAGATTTGATGAGTACTTCTTCGAGTACTGAGTTCTGATGGACAGAGAAGGCGAATAAGGCCTTCGAACGCATCAAGGAGTTGATGACCACGACACCTATCCTAGCTTTACCAGATTTTGATCAATTGTTAGAGTTGTCTTGCAATGCTTGCAAGATGGGAGTGGGTGTCGTTTTGAACCAAAATGGAATGTTGATTGCATTTTTTAGTCAAAAGTTGACGAGAGCCGCCCTTAACTATTCGACTTATGATTTGGAGTTCTATGCGGTATTGAAGGCAGTGAAAGTTCTGGTCGTCTTATCTCCTGCACAAGGAGTTCGTTATTAAATATGATCTTGGTGCCCTTTGATAAGTACATTGTCAACGACGTGTTAGTGATAGACACGCCAAGTGGACGACATATCTTTAGAGATACACATTCCATCTATAGCATAAACCGGGGAAGGAGAATCGGGTGACTGATGCTCTTAGCTGGAGGTTGCATGTTTTAGTGACTCTTCGGAGTCAGTTTTTCGGATTTGACGAGGTCCGAGATCCATATCCGACCGATGTGGAGTTTGGGCCGATATTTGCAGCTTGCTAGCAAGGCAACGGAGCATTGGGCGAATATTTGTTCCAGGATGGTTTCTTACATAGGGGTACAACTTTATTCTCTTCTCTTTGAGAAGAATATTTGTTTTGTTGCCTTCAACAATGCTGTTAGCTGCTCTACCGGTCTATCCTCATTTCAGATTGTATTAGGGATGTCACCCAATATGCCCCTGGACCTTGCTGAGCTTCCTCCGACAGTGTCTACTTGTCCTTCAGTCGAGGAGTTTGCAGCCTGTTTAACTTCCATTCAGGCAGGTGTTCGTGCTTGTCTGGAGACCACTTACGCCTCCTATAAGGAGGCCGCAAATGAGCATCACCGTTTTGTATCCTATCAGCTGGGTGGTTTGGTTGTGGTGTACCTTCAGAAAGCGCGGCAACAGGGCAAGGGAAACAACTTCTCGTGCTGCAATTTGGCTCATTCCCTATTGTTCGGGCTTGCGGGTCGAATGCTTATGAGGTGGATCTTCCGAGGAGTTCCGTATGCATCGTACATTCATTGTAGCGGATCTCTTTCCTTTTAGAGGCACCCATGCTCCTCTGATTTCCCTTCCACCTGCACAGCCCATCTATTTGACATTAAATACTCATTTGCAACCATCTTTCATCTCCTCGGATGGGAGCAGAACAAGCTCTCAAGTCTGATTCTATTACCAGCTTGCTATTTCAGCAGCCATAGCTTCCATTCCACGAGGATCCCTCAAAGAGAGAGAAAGAAGAACGGAAATAGCTGAAAGCGCCGCCAGATAAGAATGGTAAGAATAGAGGAGCCGTTTATACGAAATAAACTGGGTAATGGTATGCAATAGGTAAATCAAAGTCAGGCACAGGAACGAAGGAACAACAGATGAATTATAATCAATATCAAGGGAGAGGGGAAGCTTGAGTCAGAGGGAGGCAGTGGTGAGACTGTAGGAGGGGAGCGACACAGCCGATACATTTACATCTGGTAGAGGTTGAGATGGAGGTGTAAATGAAGGAGAGACTAGAAAACGGAAACATAATGTGCTGAAGGTGAGGAAGTTACCTATAGAGGAATGATGGAGGGAACCTGCAACCAAGTGAAATGACCAAAGAAAACGAAGATCTGAAAAAAATGTAATGTCGAGAATTAATCATTTGATTGGAAGTAGGATCAAACAATGATATACTTTTGACATAGTTGTGATAACATGCCTATAGAGCAGTGATGCGCACCAGTGATGCGATAAGATGCACCAGAATCAACAACCCATGTGGGAGGAGGAGGAGCTGTGCCAACCATACAGGAGTAGCATGGCTAATATATGGTGAATATTTGTCGGCAAAAGAAGCTGCAGAGAGAATCGAACCAATGGAAGACAATGTAGAGGCAACAGCAGCAGTAGAGCGAATCGAACTTATAAAAGACAAAGTAAAGGCACTGGATCTCATCAATGTGTGTAGAGCTGAAAACACTGAGCCCTTCTATGCCCAGCCCCACAATGACTACAAAGTAGAGATGCTGGATCTCTTCCAAAAAAGGCTGGCCAAAGCAACGCTTTTTTACTAGAAACAAAGCATATATTATTATATATAAAGTACAAGTTACATTAAGAGGCTCTACATAGAAATGTAGAAAATACATAATAAATAAAAAAGCTTTCAAGTCAGCAGGCCGCAATCACTTTTCATATGAAGCCTTCACTGATTGTATCCATTACTCAAAAACAGCACCAACATATGAACCTGAGAAAAATTAAACTTCTTGTTTATTGAACCCTCCTTGGCACGCACTTAATAAACTCTAAATTATACTATTTGTTAAAAGCTGTCTGTTACTCGTTCATGCTTACTTTGCTAGAGATTTGTAAGTTCACGAATTTTGGTGAAGTTCTCTCTCTCTCTCTCTCTCTCAAAATCCAGATATCTTATACACAACATTCACATGCCCATGGTAGCGCCTTAACACTACATGGAGGCTGAAGCTGGGCTACACCGTTTCTTGTTTTTAATAGTGAATGGATATTGTATATATGGCAGGGAGGAGCTTCATGCGTTTGGCACAACACATATTGCTGTCTCTGGAGCTTTGCATGGGGTTGCTACTGGACTCACTGTTCTATTATTTATGGATGAATTGTTTCTTTTAGTTGAGGTGATTCTTGTCATTTTGTTCGCTTGTAATTTCAACATTTCATTGTTTCACCTTGTTTTAATAACCCAGTTTATTCATTGTGATTCCTTTAATTTATTTTCCTTAAACTTGTTTATCTATTTTGGTTGCATAGATGTTAGCTCTTTCTTGAAGGAAATATTACATTTCTCATGGGCTACACTAATTTGTTGTAGTTTTACGGATGACCTTGAACATAAACTTGATTGTAATTGATTGCCTAGGGAACTCCTCCTCTCTCTTCTTCCATTTTACCAATTTATTGCTATAAACAAACTATTTGGATGTGTTGAATAGTACTTATAGACTGAAATCTATATCTTAGATTGCATAAATAAGTTTAAGTGACAGTAAATGTAAGTCATCCACCCTAGGATTTCTTATTTTCATAGGTTCTCAACCTACATACTTCTATCATAATTATTTTATAGGTAAAATTCATTCTTTTTTAATGCAAAGGGGTCAAAGCCATGTACACGTGATAAATACTATAAAAACTAGAAAAAAGAAAAGGAAAGGAAACTTCTGTGAGAACGACATGCCAAAAACTACACTCCACAATAATACAATAATAAAATGATGTGAATAAGGGCCTTTTGTCATTTTTTTTGTTATTTTTAGTCTTTATTTTATTTCTAGTATTCATTGTATTTTTCCTTTTGTTTAGTATTTAGAAGAATGAAGTTATTGGCTCCTAGGGACATAATTGTAATTAGATTCTTAGCTTAGAGGCCAAGCAACCTCCTTCCTATAAATACCCATATGTAGCCTCATTTGAGGCATTATTCCATTTTGAGATATTGAGATTTGAGAGAGTTTAGAGAGGCTTATCCTTTCTCGCTCCCATTTGACGTCATTTATGTCAATTGGTATCAGAGCTTAGTTTGCTCCACCGGTTGTTATTGTTATTGTTATTGTAAAACAAAAACTCGTAAACAACGTCACGTGGGTCCAAGAAAGATAAACAACTCCGCGGAAACTCCTCATGAGCAAATCATGGAGTCTATCAACCGATTGATGGCCCCGGGTCGATAACATTGACGCGCAAATTTCTCCATCAACAACCATCACTGATCGCCCTCACACTGCCCCGATTTCATCTCCCAAATTCTCCCAAATCAACCCATTTTACACCCTTACCACAAAAAAACCCTAATTTTGCAAACCCTAACCCCAATTACAATCAAGAAAGCACTACCACCGAGGATGACGCTCCACTACCACAAACCGCGTTGGCCGAAATTCCAAAAAAAAAGGCCCTAGACCAAGCCGGACTGTCGAAACAGCCTCAGCACCACTCGAAACCTCAAACAGCGCCCGTCCCGCCTGAAAATCATCGCGATCCAACTCGACATCAACCTTCGGACAACAGGCCCCTACCATGGGCTATCACCTTTGAAGTCGGACGACCCAAATCCAAGGCGAAACAGGCCCGATCCAGTCGCCGACTGCCTCGGACACACCCGATGCCTTCAAGCGAGCCCACCGAGGTACAGGCGAGCCCACCGAGGGTCTTCCACTAGCCTCAATTCATCCCGATACCTTTCCGACCACTTCTTCTCCAATTTGTGTCCAAATAGTGCCCCCCATGATTGGAACGTACTCCCCGACAATCGCCGAGATGATTCGTGACATCCGGCACGCAAAGGGTTCAGATCCAATTCATCCCCAAGCAAGGGTAACAATTTCGGTGACAAATGAAGACCATATGAATCCTAACCCAAATCTTGAACACCAAACCTTAGAATTTCAATCCTCACACATCCCTAATACCTTCACTCACCAAAATTCACAAACACCTTCCATATACCCTCCTCCACCATCCAAAATATCAACACACCACCATGTACCCTCACAACACCTTCCTCCACCTCGTATTCTTGTTTCCTCCCATTCACCATCACAAAATCCCCACAATTACCCCCACACCACCTCAACATGACTACCTTTTACCTCATATCTCCATTTACCCTCGCCATCATCCACAAAACACCTCGAAGCTCCCCATCTCCCCTCTATGCCCCCAACCTCATCCGCTACCACCCACCCCATATTGCCTTCCCCACGCTTTCGCCACCTATTCTTCACACCTCACCACCACCCGGTCACCCGACACATGTACCCCATCATCATTCCACATGGGATGCCACTTCCGTTCATTCCGCACCCGTTGATACCCATGAGCGGGTACGGGAGTGGATTAGTTTACTTCCATATGATGGCCCCCCTTCACCTCGACCCCGCTCTGCCCCAGAGTTTGAGCCTCCCCTTCCTACTGAGTGGGGCACCGATGTCTCTACTTTTGACTTTCTGGGTCCAAAGGTTACTCCATACGTTGGTCTTAACTCTGCCTCCTTCTCCACTATGAGAGACCATTCCACCTTATGCTCCTTCTCTACCCGCTCATTTATCACTAGCACCACCAACACCAGCTCCTGACCCTCCTTATCCATCGCCTTGGAGACAACCACAATGAGCATTACTTCCCGAGCCTCCGTTAGGCGATGATGACCTAGATAAGGATGCCATGGCCCTACTGGGTGGTGATGCCATTACACAGTTGGCGTTTCAGTTACTCATCTAGAGTATGCATGGTGATATTAGGGTGGATGCCCCGATGTCTGATGGCCACTTACAGCCTGATGCCGTCGTTGACTGGCTTGCCGCCATGGAGCGGATATTTGAGTACAAGCGACTGAAAGGTCGCCGGTGTGTCTTGCTAGCGGCTACTAAATTTCAGGGTTACGCGAGTGATTGGTGAAATGATTTGGAGCAGCGCCGTGTTCTTGAGGGCTAGCCTCTAATCCAGCCGCGTCATAAAAACAAACTCCCGAGTTCAAATTCATCCACTTTTAAAAAAAAGGAATTCAATAGGAATCTGACCCTTTTCTGTACCCCCCCCCCCCCCCCCCCCCCTCACTGGCGGGACCAGGGTTTTTTCAATTCAGAGGGGGGCAAAACACAACCTTAAAGTTGTTTTTCCTCATCAATATAAAATATGGTGATTTTAAGGGTAAATGCGATAAATTCCCTATATTATTCCCTTAGTTCTATAAATAACCTCCTAGATGGGAATAGTACATATTTATTTGTAAATTTGTTGGTGAAGGAGTTAATTACAACTCAGGTGATTATTGATGAGGATTTTTCTAATTTTCACAAATACAGAATGTAGAGCAAAATAAATGAGGGCTAAAGACTAAATAACACATAATATTGTAAAAATATTAAAAGTATGAATGAAAACGAACTTTATCATTTATTTATTCTTGAAGTTCACCCCCAAAGTAAACTTTTTATGTGTCAGAAGCTAAAATTTAAGACAATTATATTAGAGCCTTTGTAACTTCAAGTCCACCTTTCCCGAAATGGACACTACGATTCCTCCCAAATAAGTTCCTTATTATAAATTGAACCACCAAACATATCATCTCATTGGCTTAATGAGGTATGCTGAGCCTGACTCTCTCTCTCTCTCTCTCTCTATATATATATATATATATATATATATATATATATGTGTGTGTGTGTGTACATATTATTTACGTGAATCATTGAGTATATGTAAAAAGAAGGTTTTTGAGCTTTTTTGCCTAAATTCGCACATATATACATAATCATTAAATATATTGAATAGTACGTCCCATTTTTTTTAAAAATATGTTGCCTAAATCCGCACATATATTCATAAGTCATATATCATCAAAGTTCTCCAGGTGTTATGTGAAAGAAAAAAAGAAACTTAAAATCTGACCACCCCCCAAAAAATTCCGCCTAGCCCACAAAAATCCGCCTAGACCTGCCTAAATCCTCCCAGCCCACCTAATCATTCAGGACAATTATCGGCTGATTAAGCTGTTGGCGAAGTGGACGGTGACCTTGTAGCGCCAAGGGCATTAGAACACTGAATGTGGAGGTCAAAAGTTCGAATACCATTGGGGGATTAGTCAAGTGCTTCAAGGAAATTAAGATCAAGATATAATGTTACTCTATGTAACAGTAACAACATGTCCTCTTTTTATGATAACTCGGGTGGTGAACATTTTAATACTTGCATGCGATTTGTACTTGGTTCCTTGAGATCAATGTATAGCTTTACTAGATCACTGGTTGACCTTTTTTTTCTCTTAATTGAAAGATTTGCATGAACCTTACATATATGAATTGTATGTCTAAAGATTCTTCTTTACGGCAGGAGATGGTTGGTTTATCTTCTACTGTTTCACGTGCTTTTACCATGTTTGATTCAACTGGTGGTCTTAAGTGTCAAGAATTAATAAAGCAAGAGATGGCACATGATGATTCTAAAAGCAAGGTGGCATTGAGGAGTACAACACGAAGGACTTTAGTGAGCTCCGCATTTGTTTTTAACTGCACTTCTGAGCTCAAGTCAATAGATATAGTCCTTCATAAGTCCAGGGAAAGCAATCACGTGGAGGAATATATGACAAACTTTGCTGCCACAAGTAGCAAGAGAAAGTTACCTGTACATGATATGCCTGATTATGGAGTTTGCGTTTCTGTTCACCAATCATTTATGGAGTTTTCTTTTAAAGAAGAGATAGTGGATGTTCTAACTAATTTCTCTGGTGTTCGGGCTGTTATCTTTGGATATGCAAATGAGGTTGAGAAAAGATCTGGCCAATTTGACCTTAGCAATGTGCTTTTGCATTCTCTGGATGTCTTATATGAAGCATCGATTTCTGATTGCATGTTTTCTTTGTGGTTGCGATTCCTTTATAATAACTTCACTTCTGAAGATGCACAGAGTCCAATTGGCACTTCTTTCCCTGGTGGTAAAGTTTTACACACGGTGGATGATTCCTCTTCGACAATTGATACTGGAGGTTCAAGGGCTCAGTCTTTCACACGTGGTCCACAATTTGTTTTTTCTCGAAACATTATACATCCAGCCTCAAGTCATTGGTTGGTCATAAACGTGGCCCTCAGCGAAATTTATTTGGCTGAGTGCCCAGTAAAGGATTTTTTGGTTGGAGCACGTCAATCAAAGAAGCTTGAGTTATCAGTTTCCGTCGGCAGAGAATGTCGTACGATATGTTGCCAAATGCAGGTGCCACATGGATTGTACTGAATCACAACCATTTTACAACAGTTTTATTCTCACTCAATCAACATCGTCTTCTTTTCTTTTGAATCTCTGTATTACTTGTATATCCATATTGTAAATTAGCTCAGCTTTTGGAATTCCCTTCAAAAATATCTTTTTAACATTTAATGTAAAATGTCTACCAACTTTCACACACACAAACGTTTGTCTGGAATTTCACACCTAGTTTTCACATTAGTGCAAACTTTCTTCGTTCATACGTTTTGGGAGATTGTCAAAATGGCCCCCAGAAATTTTTAACTTTTTATTTAGGCATGTATTTTACTTTGAAAAATTATACATTGCCCCCTCAACTTTCTATATATTTCAAAATTTCCATGGTTCATGCTGTAGGCCTGTACACGGGTAGTATCGTTGTTATGAATAACTAGTTGTTGGAATACTATGTATGTCATTAATTATTGCTTCAACTTTGAATACTTATTTAGATGATCTTTGTGACACATGCACAGGGTGGTTCCATTTTTATTCAAACAACGGCATTGGTGATGTTTTTTCAATGTTTTACTTCCTACCTTGGCTGCATAGAACATCTTTTACCCATTGCATCTGAGGAACATCTAGCATCTGCACCTGGTGAGGATATGGCTGTAATGGATAATCAACCCACTCAAGAGACAAATTTACCACAACAAATTTTGTGGGAGAAGTTGGAGGCTTTGACCATAGATATTTCTCAATTTTCTCTTACACTTCTGGCCAGAGATGAGCCTGGTATATATATTTTTTTAATTTTCATGTTGCTATATATATATATGTATTAAAACATATGTGAAATGTTTGAATGTTTGACTTCAATGCAGGGAGACTTCAGGAACTTCTGTTTGGTGCTGATGTTCATTTGAACTATGAAGTAGCTGATATGAGAAGAAAGTTTTCATTTGGTCTTTCCAACTTGTCAATTCTTTCTCACACCTTTCATGTAACCGTGGAACGAAAAACCAATGAAATTAAAATTCCTCAATTTTTTTCTGTTGTGTCAAAGGATCTTTCTTCTCACTTTACACCCGGAAATCCCAAAGTAGCATTTCAGCGCACGGACGGGATGCGTTTATCTCTGAATGATGATAGCTGCTCAAGCCCATCTGTCCCTCAGAAAGAATCTTACATGGAAAATTCAGTATCTCAACTTTCGAATTTAAGTCCTCAAAACTACATCTTGAAGCAGTTAGGTGCTTTCGTAGCAGTTGAGAAGTATGTGCCAAGGGACATGATTAGTACCTTGCATTCAAATAAGCTTTGGGTTGGTGGTGGTTCAATTTCAGGTTTTGATATGACAATCTCTCTGCCTGAGATACAGGTGAACATTATTATCACATGCTTGATACCATCCTATTGAAATTATTCATACTATTGGCCTCGTTTGATGCGGGGGATAAGATAATAATTTCCCATGTGGGATGGGATAGGATTACAAATGGGATAAGTTATCCCATCCCATGTATGGAGTTGGATGGGATAGGGTTTCAAGTGAGATAAGTTATCTCAAGTAAGACTCTTATCCCACTAGTGTGGGATAAAACCATCCCACCAGGAGGTAGGATTATTTTATCCCGTCAGGATATCCTACCTCCTTATCCCGTGCATCAAACAAGGCCATTTAGAATATGACATGTGGTGTTGCTTAATTGTTTTTTAAAAAATAATTAGAAAGATTATTAGAAGCCTATATTGTTAGATGAGAATTAAAAATGTCAATAGAATGTAGAGAATTGAAGGTGTATGATTGCTAGGCAGGAGGAGGAACAATACTTCTAGAAAAAGGCAGGAAACAAAACAATAGAAATAACCAAGACAGATTGGCAAAATCTGTGAAAGCGCTTACCCTAGAAACCATCCCCAAAAATAAGCCAGCTTCATGATTATATCTTACATAGAATTGTTCCCTAGGAAGTTATTAAGCCTAAGCTACATGTTATATAGGATCAAAGAAGCATTATTCATTAGTGTCTAAAGACATGTTTACTTTTTATTGGTGTTTCTTATGTCAGTTTAGGCATCCCTCATGGTTAACTTGGTTGTCTTTCGTCAGATGATTCTTGCTGGTGTTGAATCCTTGTCTGAGGTTTTCAGCAAAGAGACAACAGACAATGTGGAGCAAAGGCATTGGTCGAGTAACCAGGAATCTGAAAGAAGTTTTGAAGAAATGGCTCCTGATGGTGCTAATATTTTGTTAGTGATGATTAATATTTCTAAATATGAGGAAATTAAGCTAACAAATTGTGATTTGTATAGGGACCATTGTGGCAATCCAAGATGTCCATCAACACATGTATATTACAGTTGAAGGTTCAGAAAACAAGTACAGTTTAGTTGGTGCAATTCATTATTCTCTCGTGGGAGAGAGAGCTCTTTTCAGGGTACACAGTTACTGACTACATTTTATTTAATGTTCAAAGCTTTGCTATATAATCCTTAACATATTGAAGGTTACTTCATTTATGACTGATACTCAACTCAACTTTATATATCTTGTTCGAAATACTTGGCTTCTGCTAACTTGACATGACAAACCTATGATATGGCTAACTGTGTCCAGGTATTTCTGGGTTTATAAACTTTCTGAAACAGAAAATATATTATTTAATCACAAAAATAGGTAAATGGAGCGGGTAAGCTGTCCATTATCTGTTTACAGATTCGATAGTTTGAAAGAAAACAAAATGCGGACAATGTAACTGTTATGAGTTTATACTAAACGCCATGCATTATGTAATTAATATTTGTCTTTAATTAATTAATAATTAATAAAATCAGTTGCTCCGTTTTTAGTGATAATCTAATGTGGGCATAAGTTTTTGTTTATTTTATATTTAAGAATGTGTCCTTTTCGTTTTACATGAAATTTTGTGTCGAGTTCAACTTACATGCCTAAGATCTTGGTCACCAGTGTCTCTAGAATATAAATTTTGTTCACAACCTTTTTATTGGGTACAGAACTTTTAGTCCACAGACTTAGATGCACCATCATTAGGGTAGGAGTGCAAACTTATGGTATGCTCTGTCTTGATTGTGCGACCGCTCTAGTTTTGGATGATAGTAATTGTACACTTAATGTGTAGTGAGGATGACCAAATTGAGGTAATTTTCTTAATATAGGCTAATAAAAACAAAACACCTTATGGATATTAAGATTACCGTGGTCTTAATTTGAGAATAATGAATGGACTTTTGTAGTTATTATTGTTACTTTAATTGTTTGTGAGTGAGAGACTCCATTAGTAGATCAAAATATATCTGTGAATTGGGTAATAATAATACATGCATGGTGGATTTTTTTTCAACATGGAATTTCCATCTTTCTATATTGATTGATGATCCCTTTGAGAGTGCTTATAAAATTTGAGTGCATCAAACCTGACCGGTGCATATATATAATATGACATTTCACGTAAGTTGAGCTTAATGTACCCAGGGGCAATAAGCCGATAAATAATATTATCAATAATTATTTTTGTTAGCATGTATTCTGTTATCTTAAAGTGACGAGTTAATTGGTGTTTATCTTAATATCATGTAGCTCAAAATTATAATTTATAGCAAGGGTCAGAGTGCTATTATAAATAGTGAGTGGAATGACTCATTACTTATGAAAACCAGGAACTTAATTAAGAGTGAATTAGCGTGAGATGAAAAATTGATACATATGTGCATTTTAGGCCGTTGAAACTGTTAGTCATCATCTCCCTCACTTTAAGATTGAATTTTTTGATGATCTTTCTGGAGATCATCTATAGAGATCATATCAGTTTGGGTTAAAAAATTAAATTGTATACCATTCAAAAAATTGGTCTGCGCAAGAGGTTCAAACTTCTCCCTTTTTGAGCTAAATAATCCCTCTGATGTTGAATTGAGTTCTTTAAGCATTTTGATTTATGTCCTTTTTTGGGGACTGTGTGTCATTTATTTTTTTATTTTTATGTTCACCCATAGTATTGGGTTTCTGTGTTTGGCTTTTTCCATTGTTGTCATTATCACTCTACTTATCTGTGTCCGCAGCTTTACCCATCTCATATTCTTTTAGGATATAGGTGTTGTCATATGTCGGAACACTCTAATGCTTGTACCACTTTTATTTTCGTTCATACGGAATTTCCAATATTAGAGTTAGAGGTTATTTAACTTCCTTCTATTGAAAAGGAGGACGCTTGCAATTTATTAGCCATCATGACTAAAGTAATACTAGTTGAATCTCAAGACTCCATATCACCTAAAACCATTTGGTGTTAAGGAGGATAAACTTTTTAATCTTTTACGGGTTCACTCAACATCGTTATCCTGGGGCAAGGCATTTATTGTACTCTCATTCCAACACAATCCTCCCAACAAATGACTCCCCGATGCAAGGCATTTGTTGTACTCTCATTCCAATACAATCCTCCCAACAAATGACATGGACAAGAGTCGAACCCGTGACCTTTGGCTCAGATACCACTTAGTCGGATCTTAAGCCACGATCTCACCTAAAATCAATTGGTGTTATGGAGGGAATTTTTTTTAATCGTTTACGGGTTCACTCAACATCATAGTTCCGACACAATTGTAATCAATAAGTTATTGTCTGTTTTCTCCCCCCCCCCCCCCCCCCCCCCTCCTGTCATACATTGTTCTTTCTGGTTGCCTGATACCATTACTATCATTTTCCATTGATATTTCCTCAAACGTGGTTCGTAGGTGAATTATCACTATCAGAGGAGATGGAACTCATCAGTTCTGTGGTTCTCTTTGACTTCATTGCATGCTAAAAGTGATTCAGGGGAACTATTACGATTGAACTGTCGTTCAGGATCATCTTTCGTTGACATCTCCAGCTCTAATGATAGTAGGTGGGCCCTTTGGAGAGTACTTCCTTATAAGCTTGAAAACTACGAGGATGATCCTGAGTTGCAGTCGTACAGTCCCGTGGCCAAAAATACGTTTCACCTTGTAAATAGGAAGAATGATCGCTGCATAGCTTTTGTTGATGGGGTTTTAGAGTTTGTTAGCAAGCCTGGACATCCATTCAAGTTGAAAGTTTTTCAAGACCATTCTCTCCCTCGTGACGTTTCATTAGCTAATATTCCACATACTTCACAAACACATTTGAATGAGGAAGGAACCTCGGCGACAGCTGGCAACCTCTCCTGTATTAATGTCGCGATTGAGAGAATCACGCTGACCATCGTTCATGAACTATCAGATACAAAGGAAAAGTTCCCACTCCTCCAGGGTTCTGCCACTTTTACTGATTTCATGGTACAGATTATGCACACTAAAGCCAGGGTTATGAGCAAATTAGAGGTTGTTCTACAGTACTACGATGCCCAGAAAAACTTGTGGTGAGTCTGTGTTAGATCATGGGAAATTTTGGCCTTACAGCCTATTTTTTGACCCATATATTTTGTTTCACCTAAATTTTTAAAATTGTTGTATTTTTACACCCTGCCGTTATAACGACAGGGTGAAAAGACAAAGAATAGGTTTGAATTTTTTGACTGTGCACCCTATGTTTTGTCATGGGCATGCTGGGGCTTAGAGACATGGTCCAAGGGTAGGATACAAACATAATGATTTTAGATGGTGGAGTGCAAAAATGGAACACGTGCAAACAATAGGGTGCCATAGTAAAAATTCTCTTAAGTCTACTTCTGATGTTTCCTTGCGTTTGTACTTTTCAGCGGCAGCCAATTGCTTTCCCCCGTACAAACTTGTTTTAATTCTCTTCCCTTTTATTCACACAACTGCAGGGAAGAATTTGTCCATCCAGTTGAGATATGCATTTTTTATCGATCAAGGTTCCAAATTCAAGGTTCAGAACATGTTTTGCATGGAGTGCCTGTGCATTTCTACACTAGAATTAAAGAGGTAGGATATATATTTTTAGTCACTCAATTATTCTATCATTGTTTAAAATAATTTTTAGCGCTTAATATTGTGACCCTTCAGCTGGACATATCAATAACCGAGCTTTCGTTGGACATACTTCTCTTTGTGATTGGAAAACTGAATTTGGCGGGTCCTTATACAGTAAGAAGCTCTATGATTCTGGCCAACTGCTGCAAGGTTTGTACATAAACATTTTCCACTTTCTTTGATTTCCTTGTGAATGAACATTTAAGTTAATGCAACTTCATTATCTTGCATGCTGTGTATGTGCTTGTGTTACTTTTGTATAAAAAATTCAGCTGTGGAAGTAGAAAAAAAATATTTCGAAAAGGCTTAAACTCGAACAAATAATGAATCATGTAACAAAATAGCAGATATTTCTGTTGACGTCACGGCAAGAGAGAGTATATCTGATTTCTAATACTCACTTTTCTTTAAGTTCAATATACACGATACATTATACTTTGCTTCCAGTTAGGAATCTAATTTGAGTACCTTTTTTTTTGTGCATTAAATTTGGATAGTAATCATAAATTTGGTTAAAAAACATTTCAGTTGTTGCTTGTGTCATTATTTTATGTTCTCTCTCTCTCTCGTGAATTTATATGTCTGAGGTATGACCTTGGTGGGGTTTAAACTCCCACACAGGTATAAAAAAAGGGAAAAAATGCAAAATTAACCTTAAAGTTTGGGGTCATTTTCAATTTTAGACCCCGTCTTCAAAAGTTGCAATGTTAACCCTCAAGTATGTTAAAACATGCAATGTTGACCGATTGTTTATGATGAGAATTAGGGTCATTGTCGTCTTTTATCATTTTTTAGTCATTTTTAGTATTCATTGTCTTTTTCCTTTTGTTTAGTATTTAGAGGAAGGAAGGTTAATTGGCACTTAAGGATATAAATGTAATTAGATTCGTAGCTTAGAGGCCAAGCAACCTCCTTCCTATAAATACCTATATGTAGCCTCATTTGAGACATTCTTTCATATTTTGAGATATTGATTAGAGAGAGTTTGAGAGAGAATTATCTTTTCTTGCTCCCATTTGGCGTCATTTACGTCAATTGGTATCAGAGCCTAGTCGCTTCACCGGTTGTTGTTGCTGTTGTTGTAAAACAAAAACTCGTAAACAACGTTAAGGTGGGTTCAAGAAAAGATGAACACTTTCGCGGCAAACCCTTTTGATCAAATCATGACAGCCCTCAATCAATTAAAGGCTCAAATGGATGAGATGAACGTGCGAAATCCATCACCGGCAACCACCACGGATCGCCCCCACACTGTGCTGGTAACATCTCAAAACCCTAACCCTAATTCCCCAAAATCAACCCATTCGACACCCCTACCACAACTAGCTATTATTTCCAATAACCCCACTGCTGCCTTGGTAGGAAATCCCCTAACCCCCTCCGAGTACAATCTCCGCAGTCGGCAGACCCAGCCCAAGGCCAAACAGGTCCTGCCCCTCTGTTTCCGGCCCTAGACGCACCCAGCGCCCTTGGACGAGACCACCGGGGGTCAGTCGACACCACCACGGGCCTTCCCTTAGCCCCAGTGCAGTCCGACGCTCTCCCCATCTTTTCCTCTCCTCTTTGTGTTCCAATGGGGCCTAACATGCTCGGAATGTATTCTCCGACTGTTGCTGATATGATCCGTGACCTTCGGCATGCCAAGGGATTAAATCCAACCCATTTTCAGCCTCAGGTAACAATTTCAATATCAAATGAGCCTTACATGCATCTTAACCTCAATCTTAAAACCCCACACATCCCTAATAATTTCACCCTCCAAAGTTCATCAACACCTCCCATACACCACCCTCCACCACCCAACATATCAACACACCACCATATGCCCTCTCCACACCTTCCTCCACCCCGAATTCTTGTACCCCCCCACTCACCACCACTACACCCACCCAATTACCCCACTCCACCCCCACATGACTACCCCTTGTCATCTATCTCCATTTACCCTCGCCACCACCCACAAAACACCTCGAAACCCCCCATATACCTCTCTATCCGTTACAACACATCCCCACCTACCCTATTCCACTTTCCCCATGCTTCCGCCCTCGCCTATTCTACACACCTCTCCACCACCCGGGCACCCTCTCCATGTACCTCATTAGCACCCCCCATGAGATACCCGTTTCCCATGAGCGGGTACGAGAGTGGATTACCCTACCTCCACATGATGGTACCCCTTCACCTCGACACTACTCCGCTTCAGAGTTTGAGCCACCCCCTCCTACAGAGTGGCGCACTGATGTTTCTCCTTTCGACTCCCTGGCCCGAAGGTTCCATATGTCCCTCTCTCCGAGCGCGATTATTTTTTATGTTATCAGAAGGGGCATTAGATGAACCACTGTCCCTACCGCTAGCTGTTGGTCCCAGTACCACCTCCTTCCCCACCACGAGACTCTTCCACCTCATACATCTCCTCCCCCAGCCCCAGTTCCCCCACCAGCTCTTGACCCTCCTCATCCACCGCCTTGGAGACGCCAACATCGCGCTTTACTTCCCGAGCTTCCGCCTGGCGATGATGATCTCGATGAGGATGCCATGGCCCTACAGGGTGGTGATGCCATTACACAGTTGGTGCTTCGGTTACTTTCCCAGAGTATGCAGGGTGATATTAGGGTGGATGTCCCGATGTCTGATGACCACCTATAGCTCGATGCCGTCGTTGACTGGCCACCTATAGCCCGATGCCGTCGTTGACTGGCTTGCCGCTATGGAGCGGATATTTGAGTACAAGCGACTGAAAGGTCGCCGGTATGTCTTGCCAACGGCTACTAAATTTCAGGATTACGCGAGTGTTTGGTGGAATGACTTGGAGCAACGCCATGTTCTTGAGGGACAACCCCCTATACAGACTTGGGCGGAGCTTCGTGCCCAGTTGATGTCAGCTTTTTTCCCCACCACTTATGAGGGTGACCTATTCTTGCGACTGCAATCTCTTCGGCAGGACACCACAGTTTTGGACTACACTGAGCGCTTCCAGCTTCTTTGTACTCGTGCCCACCTCGGTGAGAGTGAGGAATAGAGGATCAATCGGTATATTCACGACCTTCAGAGCTATATCCATCGCAACCTCGCTTTACGTGGCGTCACCTTCTTTGCTAAGGCAGTGGAGTACGCTACTAAAGTTGAGTCTTTTCATCAGCCTGCTCCTCCCCGTGGCCGCTCCACGACAGCTCTTCCAGCACCAGTGACTTCTGCTCCTCCTGTGACTCCATCTACTGCAGCTACTCCTACTGCCACGGTTGCTCCTCCTGCACCCACTCATCCTGTCACCTTCAATTACTACAACTGTTGGGTGATTGGTCATAGAGCCTCAGATTGTTCCCTTCCCCGCCGTCGCGCTCTCCTAGCTTCGGGCGATCCTGAGTATCTTGAGGAGGCATCGGAGGTCCCACCCCAGCCAGCTCTCATTACTATCCTCGATGGTGATACTGTAGGCCTTCCCCTCTGAGTTCGATGACGAATTCTTTCAAGGGGGGAGAGTGATGAGAATTAGGGTCATTGTCGTCTTTTATCATTTTTTAGTCATTTTTGGTATTTCTTTTATTTTTAGTATTCATCGTAGTTTTCCTTTTGTTTAGTATTTAGAGGAGAGAAGGTTAATTGACACTTAAGGACATATATGTAATTAGATTCTTAGCTTAGAGGCCAAGCAACCTCCTTCCTATAAATACTCATATGTAACCTCATTTGAGGCATTCTTCCATATTTTGAGATATTGATTAGAGAGAGTTTGAGAGAGAATTATCTTTTTCTTGCTCCCATTTGACGTCATTTATGTCAATTTAACTTCGTTAATATTAAAGGATGGAAAATTGACATGATTCTTAGTTGGCAATATATTGTCTCACAGCGTTCATTTTCCATTGCAAATTCACACTTCAACATTGAATAACTACCCGAACACATTGAACTATATAACCAACCATCTTATAAAATAATTACCAATCAATTTTTGTAATTAATTATAAATAATATTAAACGATTAAAATAACGGAACCACCAACCCTCCACCTGAATTTAAAAAAAACGAGCAGAGACCACCACCACAAAAGTTGCCATCACCCGCCATCACCCGCAAAGAAAACAACAATGTTTAGCCACCACCTCCGCTACAATCACCAACCCCTCCACTCAACAAACTCAAACCCTCCACCACCCATGCGAATCAAATGAAAATCTCAAAACACAGATCTAACCACCACCATAACACGATAAATCAATATCGAATCGAAATCGAAAACAAAAACCAAAATTGGAAATTGAACAAGGATGAATCAAATTCAAATGTTTAATACCAAACTTCTGTAAATCAGTGAATCAAATACAATAAAAGAAAATGATGGCAATTCATATAACGGCACTAACGGAAAACCGATCAGAAAATCAACAAGGGGTCAAGGATGAATGATGAATCAAAGACAAAACTAAATGAATCAGAATTAAGTGTTATTAAAATAACACTTCTATAAATCAAATTTGGAAGAAAATGATGAATCACAATCCAACTGGAAGAAAAAAAACAACTGAAAACAAAAAAACACAGCCAAATCGAAACCGCACCTGAAAACCCAAATCGATCAAACAAAACCAAACTGGAAATGGAAAACGATATTGAAACAATTGTCCACCAAATCGAAATAAGAAAAGACAAAAATGAAGAATCAAATCGCAAACGGAAACAAAAGCCAAATTGAAATTTACAAATTAGTTGAGAACAAAATCAGAATATGAAACCATACCCAATTCCAAATCGAAATCAAAAGTTGATGGGGTGGGGAGTTGATGGAGAGGTTGGCGATGGCGGAGGGAGGTGTGAATTGAGTTTAGTTTAAGCTAGGGTTTTAAATTAATTAGGTTTGTTTGGTTGATAGTTTAAGTGTTTGGTTGTGAGCTATGAAGCACGGGTGCGGTGAGGTGCAGATGAGGGTGCGGCGATTCGGAAAAATAAGGCACGGGTGCGGGTGCCGGTGCAATGGGTGTTTTGAGGAATCGGTGCTTCATAGTTTGTGAGCTTAATATATTATATTGTTAACCGTTTTTATATATGTTTTGGGGCCATGTATCAATGAATTATTAAACAACATTTAAAAACATTTCACGTAATACGCCATATCAGCAATTACGTTAAGTTTCCTAAGGGAGATGTGACGGTGGGTTTGATTACATCAGTTGTCAAAATTGGTGGTTAACATTGCAACTTTTGAAAGATCGGGTCTAAAATTGTAAATGACCCCAAATTTTGGGTTTACTTTTGCATTTTCCCTAAAAAAAATTTGGCATTTCGTAGTTCTCTCTCTCTCCCTCTCTCTCTCTCTCTCTCTCTCTCTCCTTCCTCCCTCTAAATTTCTTATACCAAATTATGAACTCGCATTCTCATGACGTTTTTGTAATTCTGTAATGCCAGGTTGAAAACCAGTCAGGCTTAACCCTTCTTTGTCACTTTTACGATAACCAAGATGCATCAATTGGCAAAAAACAATCCACTACTATTTTCTTGAGGTACTGATCTCTTATTAACTATGTTAGTCTACATAAAGTTCTGAAGTTGCATATATCTCTTAGATTTAGGGTCATTTTATTGGCATTTCAAATCAGCTATATGGACTCCATTCTCTAGTGTTAAAAACTTCAGCCATCATTTTTGGAGTGCGAATAGCATCACCCGTGTTTTATTAGTATTGTTTTCGATTGAATTAAACGGAGTTTTTTGGGTCCAAAAAGTGTCGTAAGTAAAAGACACTGAATCGTAATAAGCTTACTTGAAAAAAGGGAGTAAGAAAATGGGTTGTTGCCCTCACAGAGCACCAGTCTTTACAGTAGTATAAATAAAAGACGACTGTTAAAAGTTCCTAGGAATTGATCTTTGTTTTCGTTAATGTCTCTACTTGGACAATTCATGTCAATATAGTAGGGGAGTTGGTATTTCTTTTGTGCGAGCGTGTGTCTGTGTTTGTTTCTTTTCTCCCAGCTTATTATGCCCCCTTTCTTTGGCCCTAAGACTTGAAAAAATTGACATATAATTTTGGCCCATTGGCTGATCCATGGACACCCTAAACAGACCATACTGGAAATTAGAGACATAATCAATTTACAAATTTTATCTAATTATTTATCTGTTTAAGACTGAAACAATATTTGCACACGGTCACACAAGTCAGAGAAGATATAAACAAGGCATATATAAGTTATATCATGTGCAAGTTTTTAGATTTAATTGTTGAAAATAGCTTAGGGATCAAATCAAAGTGATGCATCTTATCCTAATTACTAGGATAAGAGGATTCAAGGCAATATATGAATAATATTTCCTGAATCATAAGACAATCTACTGAACGGTGGAAATTTATAACTAGTGATTCCCCAGAGTGATTGTTTTCATTATTGTGGATTAGTAATTCACAAGGATAGGAATTTCTAACCTCTCTTAAATTTCTCAACTTGTAAGGATGTGAGCATGGAAATGGTGCACACATGGACTCAAGCAGAGAATGAAGAATAATTTAAATTGTAATTTTTACTTTATTTATTGGTCGTAAAACTTTGAAATATTCCTTTGAAGAGCATTTCCATAGTTAATAATTGATAATATCTAGTAGGGTCATTTTGGCCCATATGTAATATATGGAATATAGAAGGTGCCCAGAGAGGTTATTTCTTAAACTTTATTTAGGGGCTTAGAACATTCCCATTGTAGTAACAATATCTTAGGAATATTTCGTAACCCTCTATATGGTGTACACCCCATTGAGGAAATCATTCAATTGCCAAATATTTTAGAGAAGTGAGAATAAGAGTTTGAATATTTCTTATTAACTGCTTGTTTTTAGTTGTTCTGCGTTACATCAAATTGGTATTGACATTCTCTGTAAATGTGATAGTGTACGATTGAGAGTTGGGTTGGGATTCCTGTCACTACTCCCACACCACCGCTACCTCCACAAGGACCAACTCCGTGGCTTACCTAACTGACCACCAGACTACCACCTGTCACTGTACTACCCCACATCCGATTCATTGCCGCCGTCGATGGTGGGTGGAGCATTGAAGACTATGAAGAAGAGAGCATTACAGAAAGTTTTGGCGAGATTGCATTCACTTTTTGGTCCCTAAAATTCAGTCGATACAGCCCTTTTGACGATTCTCAACCCGAGACAGTTCCACTGCTTCAAGCGGCAATCCACACGTCCTAAGGATGTCACAATCCTCACTGACAACCTCACCCACCTCGTTTTGGCCATACCCTCTCCATTTGATGCGCGACAGGGGCCTAAAGTGTTTTATTTTGACTCATCAATGATGTCCACATCAAAACCGATGAAACCTGTACTAAATCCTTGGCTGGAATAGAAGATGAGCAGGCAGGAAGAGGTCAACCCTGATTGTGATGAACAAGGGCTGTACAAGCCCTGTGAGAATCGGTAAAATCCTTTCGAGGAACGAGACGAGGTGAGAGAGATTGATATTTTGTTGTATGCCTTGACCATTTAAGTTTCCGGCGCGATTGGGGATGTTAGAGGCGATCTCGGAGAAACTCGGCGGCAAGTCGTCGCTACTGGTCTCAAGGTTGTGACGACTTGGATTCTGAGGATGTTCGCAGCAGTCGGGGAGTAGAGAGAAGGGCTTGGCGACCAAAGTTGACGAAAAGTTGGCCCAATCATGGTTTAGGCGCCAAAATGGGGCGAGACAGGTGTATCAGTAATTCGAAGATAGCTAGGGGATTCTCAGGAAATGTTTCAATATTTCTCGCACCTTCAAATAGCCATACATACCCTTTATGGGTTGCGGGGAAAGATAACCTTTTTTAGAGCTTTTAGATCTTTTAGATCGGACGTAGATAGGGGAAATATGATCTAAATAATAATTGGAGGGTATATTTATAATTTTTCTTTCTTTAGTATTTTGTTACACTTATTGTTTTAGTGCATATATATTGTTGTTATGATAGGAGCTTCTAGAAGGTTCCATTAGTGTTGTCATTGATGACCCTACATGATAACTCACCATATGACACAACTCATACTTCCTTCTCGAAGCCTCTTCCAATGCCTATAAATGTACTCATTCCCACATTTGGGAAGATAGATATCTTTGGCTTCTTAATAAAAATTCAGATTGTGCTTGTGTTTCTCTCTTCTTTGAATACGATTTTTGGTGTTTGCATCAAATTGACATCAGAGCGAGGTGATAATGAGCCGAACGCTCAAGGAGAAATTGAAAAAGAGAAGAAAGAGCTGGTGGCCAAGAAAATCACCGATGAAGTTGAAAAACGAGTCAAAGAGGTTATTGAGCAAAGAGAAGATCGGGATTCGTTGAACTTCACCGGGGGTTTTAACCATAAACGGGGGGTTGGAATCCATTGTTTGGCTGTGTGAGTTTGCTATGGAAACTCTTGGGTTAATTTTGGTTGCAAAGTTAATTTGGCTCTGTTTGGTGGGAAGTTAGACCTAGGGTATTGCGCTGATCGCAAGTTGGGGTTTCTACATGGAAATGACACAAAAAGGGTGTATAAAGCTGAAGGAGTAGGGCTGTTTAATTTGAGCCCAATTGTTAGATTGGACTTTAACCGCAAAATTGATTTCTTTGGGCTTGAAGACATTACCTCCAAATTTCAAGGAGTTGACAGATATTGCAATTGGGCCCCGACAGTTTGAAGAAATTTATTTGAGCCCTCATTAAAGAGAGAAAATATTTTTCAAATATTTGTTCGTGTGGCATGGTTGGGCACAATTTTGGCAAGAATTGTTCGCGCGATCCGAGTTTCTGCAATTTTTCCCTCTTAGTTCGTGCTGAACTTTTTCAAACGAGGAGAGAATGACGTAAATAGGGGAAATATGATGTAAATGATATATGGAGGGTATATTTGTAATTTTCCTTTCTTTAGTATTTTGTTACACTTACGATTTTAGTGGATATATATTATTGTTAGGATAGAAGCTTCTAGAAGGTTCCATTAGTTTTGTCATTGATGACACCACATGACAAATCACCATATGACAACTCACTAGGTGTGTTCATGGGTCGGATTGGTTTGGTTCCACCATAAAACCCGAACCAGAACCCGAACCACTGTGGTTCGGTTCCTTATTTTTCGAACTAGACCCAAACCGACCCCATGCTAGATTTGAACCAAACCGAACCAATGGTTCATGGTATGGGTTGGGTCGGTTCACCATTTTTTTTTAAGTTTTATAACTTTGGGATAAAAAAAAAATTAAATATGATTATGAAGTGAGAACAGGGCAAATGCGGAAATATGAACTCAGAAAAATACCAAAGTCGTTGAATTTTTATTGACTCAGAACCTAATTTTATTAGATACTATTCTTGCACTGATAAAAAAGACATTATTGACTCAAAATCTAAATATTTGGAGGAAATCACGGGAAAACAATCGGCGGCACTGATAGGACATCATAAAAACCATAGCATAAGAACCTTAAACCTAACGCATAAAAACATACGCATAAAAACCTTAAATCAATAGCATAAAAACATATGCATAAACCATATGCACCATTTCTTTAAGTTTAACGCAATGCACTTATAGGAAGGAACTCGCCGAAATAAAAAGTCGGCGGCTGAAAATGTTTGGACTTTAGGTTGGAGAGGAACGAACTGCTTGGACTTTAGTTTGGAGAGGAAAATGTTTGGAGGTGAAAATGTTTCTTACGGCTCAACAAGTGATTTAAGTTTAGGGTAAGTAAGGGGTTTAACTTTTGACTTCAAACAAATGGCCTTAAAAAATGGAGTTATAGCCTTACGGGTATAAATTGTAAATGGTTTACCGGGCTACTTTATATCTATTATCTAATAATTCAAATAATACAATATATAATAATAATAAAATATATATTCGAGTTATTGGTCCGGTTCTGTGGTTCAGGTTATTGGTTCAATTTTGCGGTTTCGGGTATCAGTTCGGTTTGGTTTGGTTCAGCCTGTAAACCGAGAACCGAACCAAATATATTGGTTTTTAATTTTTTCGAACCATAACCAACCCAAACAATTAGAAAACCGAACCAACCCAACCTATGGAGACCGGTTTGGGTCGGTTCTATGGGTTGACAGATTCTGATGAACAACCCTACAACTCACCATATGACAATTCATAGCACCTTCTAGAAACCACTTCTAATGCCATAAATGTACCCATTTTTACATTTAGGAGGATAGATATCTTTGACTTCTTAATAAAAATTCAGATTTGTGCTTGTGTTTTTCTCTCTTCTTTGGATCCAATTTTTGGTGTTTGCATTAATATACACCAATCTCACTTTTATATTTGGACAACACTGTTGGGGTTAGAGTCTAAGGGACAAAATCAGGAGTAATAAAACGGAATTTATGGACTGTAAATTTAATAATGAGGCGTCGGATAGCATAATATTAAAAGATTGAAGAGAAAGTGATAAACCAAATTAATAAATTTCGTTATTTAGGATCAGTGTTACAAAGTAATGACCATATTGATGAGGATGTTACGGGTAGAATATCAACTGGTTGGATGAAATGGAGAAAAGCAAGTGGGGTCTTATGCGATAAGAGGATAACTAATAAATTAAAAGAATTTTTTTATAGAATAGTTGTTAGGCCAGCGACCCTATATGGAGTGGAGTATTGGGCTTTAAAGAAAAAACATGAACAAAGTCTCCTTGTTAGTGAGATGAGGATGCTCCGATGGATGATAGGAATTACTAGAAAGGACAAAATTAAAAACTAGTACGTGAGGAAAAAGTTAGGAGTTGCTCCCATTAGCGATCAATTAAGAGAAAGTATATCAGCAAATGCACTTATAACAAGAGGAAGACTATTGGAAATAGAGGGTAAAAGAGAAAGGGGCCATCCTAAGCTATCGTGGGATGAAATTATTAGGAGAGTTCTTAAGAATTAAACTTGAATGATAATGTTGCATATAATAGATTACAATGGAAAGGGAGAATCCATGTGGCCGACCCCATCTGATGGGATTAAGGCAAGGATGATGATGTTGGGGTTGGAGTAAGCCATGAGATTGATGAAGACCCGAAATCTGATGGGCCATCTAAAGAAATCAATGAAGATAATGTCAAAGGATTTGGCCCTTTGTCATATGTGGATTTCCTTGGTCTAGAAAACTTTTGCTGGACAAAGTGCCCCAAATTATGAACAATTTATATTTTTTGCCCAAGAAACTGGAGATATGTGATTTTGCACAAAAATTATCAGACCCAAACCCCCCTAAATATTTGTTTTAGTGGATTGGGCTTGTGCAATTTTCTCCTCGTGCTCGAGGACGAGCTTTTTCAAAGGAGTGAAAAATAATGTACATGGTGAAATGGTGCACACATGAAGTCAAAGGTAAGACTGAAGAATATTTCAATTGTAATTTTACTTTATTTTATTGTTCATAAATAAGCGAATATTTCTTTAAAGAATATTTCGATCGTTAGTTTGTAAATAGTAATAGCTAGTACAAGCATTTTAGCCCATATGTGATAAATGGAATATAGAAGGTTCTCAATGAGGTCATGGCTTATGTCATTACTTTAGTGATGTTAGCCATGACATCGCTAGAACACTCCCATTGTAGCTAAAATATCTTAGGAATATTCCAGGCTATATATATATGGTGTACACTCCATTGGATTATCATTCAGTTACCACATATTTGAGAGAAATGAGATCTCTTAACTAGTAGTTGTATTTAATCGCTTCCGCGTCACATGATGTAATCAGGTATTGGAGCTGGTTAAATCCAAAATATGGTTTCATTGGCAGTAGTGGGGTTGACATAGACCCAGCCCATGAATTTGTAGGGACTGGTCAAGCTATATAGACTCGTAAACCTGGCTTTATCATTTTATATGCCCGACTAGCCCCAGCCCAAACCGAGTCCCAGATATATATTTTAAGAATATTTGTTGGGGTTTTGAATCTTTGTCCACGAAGGGCCTTTGCAGATTGAATAGGGTTGATTTTGTTTATCTGTGTTTCCTGCTCAGTTTTTTTGTTTTTGCTGCTTCAGTCTCATATGTAATGTTTGTGAAAGGGATTCGCTGATTGAATATTGTCTCCTTAGCTATCTAACTTGATTTGCATGTCAAATGACAACTGTGATGTTTGGCCATGCTCTGTTCAATATTAGGGTATTTAAAAGTCTATTATTGTTACCATTTGGGTATTGCCTGGTTAGTTAATTTCTCATTTGGGACTTTGGGTGAATTCCGATTGTGTTATTTATTTTATTTTATTATTAATATTCAATCTCTGTGGAAATTAGAGGTCGGACTTGGTGCGACGTCAAGTGCTTTCCCCCCCCAAAGCGATATGTCGCAGGTTTGAGTCTTAGAAGCAGCCCCCCCAAATAGATGGGGTTAAGGCTGCTTGCCTCTATCAACGTCTCCCAGCTCCCGCTGGGTACGACCTTTTTTTTAAGTCTTCGTGGAAATTTATGCTCCCTTAGAGCTATTAGCGGCAGACTGAAAGGGGAAGATTATGTCTGTTGAGCATATGCTGTATGGAATTTTTTTGTTTCGATTGAACACGTGGGGCTATATTATTGTAGCTGTGAGAGCTCCAACAGATGCTAGGACTGTAAATATGCTGATTATAGTGCCATGTTGGCTGCATTGGTTGCTTGCGGACTTAGGTATTTCCATATCCTCTCCGTTCCCTATATACTTTTATAATATCAGTGCTATTCAAGTAGTGGACCTCATGGAGATTGGTTGACATCTTTATCCTTGTGTCATATGTATTTTATGATCCTTGTCTTGATGTAGGGTTTCATCACTCTTTGTTGATAGGTATTATTCCTTACTCCGTTTTGTGTCATCACTCATAGTTGACAGGTGTTTATCACCTTTTATTGATTGAGCCTAGTATAGGTTCATCTATCGTTGTCGTGTGTTTGTGGGTTTTGATGCGATCCGTTCTTTGAGGGGTAGTTTTACCCCATTTTATTCTTGTTTGGGTATTTGTTTATTGATGAATGATGGAACATTCCTTTCTTTGCTGGTAGGTGTTTACACCTCTTCTTGTACTATAGCGGAGGTTCAATCGTTGTTTATCGCTTGTTGTGTGTCTATCAGTGATGAATTCCCTTTTTGGTGTGGGATTGTCGTAATGGCAGCATGTTGGTGGTGAAGTCGTAGTGGTGACCAAGGGTTTGTGGTGAGGTTGTAGTGGTGGCCTCTTGCTCATGGTGGTTTGCGTTGATGATATACTTTGTATTTGGTGAGTTGGTGACTGCTTCGGTGATTGGTTTCAGTGTTGATGGACTACGTAAGTTAGTAGTTTCAGTTTGTGATTGTCGTCTACATTGTATATCCAGTCGATATGATGCTCCGTTGTGTTGTTACCTTTGCATGCTTTTGATGCAGAGCATTATTCTTTCTTATTTGTCCTTTTTTAGCCTTTTTTATCATTAGTATAAATTGCCTTGAGAGGCCCCTCTTGTAACTCTTTTGACTTTTGATAATGAGAACATAGAGAGAGAAATTGAGAGTTTTCATGACTTCTTCTTTTAGTTGTTGTTGTGTAGAGTAAATTTTCACGCTTCCACATCTTTTCTTTACATCGAATTGATATCAGAGCCTTGCTTGCTCTTGGATTGAACATATTCATCGATGATTGGGATTCGGGTTGGTCTCACCCGGATGAATTGTAACACACCGTCAAACACCTCCATGAAACCCTAACCCTAGATACACAAGAAACAAGAAACCCTAATTTTCCAAATTCCCATATAATGTCACCACCCGTGGCCACCACGAAGACTCCCAAATGTAACCTAAGCCTGGCTGGACGTGAACCCAATGGCGGAAACACCACCAGAATACCGCCGGAACCCTAAAATACCACTGAAACCGCTAAAATCGGGCCAACCGGCCCTTGTGGCAGCAACCCTAGTCGCAAACTCATTTTCGGCGCAGCCGCCAACCCTCGCGGGGCGCGACATCCTTTTATTCTCTTCTGTCCAAGACTCCCGATCCCAATACAAATTCGTTTCCGATTACTCCCATCCCCCGGAAACCCTAGATTCTAATTCTATCCATAATCCAAATTCAAACCCTAATCCTACTACACCTAATTTGATAAAGAATTCCCAATCTTCCCCCATCACTTAAATTTCATACCACAAACCCATAAGCCCTAAACCAATACCATTGAATCAAACCCTATATCCAACCCTATTTACAAAGGGTGTTCTTCATTAGGCATCCTTCCTATCCCATCCCATGTCCCATTATCTACCGCCCAATCTATTTGTTGGCGACGAGATTCATTTTGCCATACCCAGGCGGAGCTCGCAGGAGTTTCTATCGCATATGTGCGTACTTTGATGATACATGATACATGGTTCCGCACGAGTATTTTTTTTTACTCGTACCGTCAAGGGGTGGCTATGTACGGTGATTATTGACGGAGGAGCTAGCGACAACTTGGTGGCATAGGAGATTGTGGATAGATTGAAACTACCCACGAAGTCGTTGACCACCCCTTGTCGTATTAGGTGGTTGGGTAGTGGAGCTACACTTGCTCCTAGCTGACAGTGTCGAGTAGCTTTTTCCATTGGGGATTACCATAATGAGACTCTGTTTACCGTGGTTGATATGAGAGTGCCATTTTTTTGTTGGGGAAACCATGATAGTTTGATCATCGCAGCATGCATGATGGTCGAGCTAACACTTATTCATGTATGCATAAGGGGAGGGATTTTCTTCTTCGTCCCATAAGACAGTTCCCGATGTCGCGACCTTTCGCCGTATTAGTCTCACACGAGGAGCTAGCCACAGAGGCTGCGGAGACAGGGTTATGTTATGCTCTTTTCAGTCCCGTTACCACCCCGGAGACAGCCGCTCCCCCACACTTCCTGAGCTTGTTGGACTCTTATTCCGATGTGTACTCCTCCATATGATCTTCCTCCTCTCCGAGATATACAACACCCTATTGATTTTGTTCCCGGGGCGTAGCTCCCCAATCAATGCCATTATCCTATGTCGCCTATGGAGCATGCGGAGTTACAGAGGTAGGTCACCGAGCTATGTGACAAAGGGTACATTCAGCAGAGTATATCCCCTTGTGCGGCACCAGCTCTTTTAGCGCCAAAGAAGGATGGGAGTTGGCGGATGTGTGTTAATAGCCGAACTATTAACAAGTTCACTGTGAAGTAAAGGTTTGCTATCCCTTGGTTAGGGGATATGCTAGACCAACTCCATGGTGCTAGGATTTTCTCCAAGCTAGATTTGAAGAGCGGATATCATCAGATTCACATGAAGCTAGGAGACGAGTGGAACATTGCCTTCAAGACAGAGGATGGGTTATATGAGTGGACGGTGATGCCTTTCGACCTATCCAATGCCCCGTCTACCTTTACGAGGGTGATGACTCAGATTTTACGCCATTTCATAGGCAACTTTGTGATTGTATATTTTGATGATATCCTGATCTATAGCCGATCAGAGGAGGAGCACTTAAATCATGTGGCTCAGGTATTACCTAAATCATGTGGTTCAGGTATTGGAGGTCCTACGTGCTGAGTGCTTCTTCCTCACATTGAAGAAGTGCGCCTTCATGGTACCTTCGGTGGCATTTTTGGGATATGTGGTTTCAGGCGAAGGCGTCAGGGTGGATGACGTCAAGGGTCAGGTGATAGTGGATTGGCCCCCACCCACGTTAGTATCCCAGGTCCGCAGTATCATGCCCTGACAGGGTTTTACCGATGCTTTATAGCCGGGTTCAGCATTGTAATGGTACCTATTACGGATTTGATGAGTACCTCGTCAAGTGCGGAATTTCGGTGGACTGTGGAGGCGGATAGGGCCTTTAAACGCGTCAAGGAGTTGATGATGACGACAACTATCTTAGCACTACCTGAATTTGATAAATTATTGGAATTGTCTTGCGATGATTGCAAGATGGGGATGAGTGCTGTTTTGGGCCAAAATGGAAAGCTTATTGCCTTCTTTAGTCAGAAGCTGACAGGGGCCACCCTCAATTATTCGACGTATAATCTTGAGTTTTATGCAGTGGTAAAAGCGGTGAAGTTCTGGTCATTCCACCTCCTCCACAAGGAGTTTGTCATCAAGTTGGATCATGAGGCCCTACGCTTTTAACGTAGTCAGTGGCGTGTCGGTGGCCAACACGCCAAGTGGACAGCCTACCTCCTCCAGAGATATACGTTCCATTTATAGTACAAGCCGCGAAAGGAGAATCAGGTCGCTGATGCCCTTAGCAGGAGGGCGCATGCCTTACTGACTCTTTGGATTCAAGTTTTTGGAGTCGATGAGGTTCGTGATCTTTGCCTGACCGATGTGGAGTTTGGACCGATTTTTGCAGCGTGCCAGTAGGGCAATGGCGCATCGGTGTGAGCATTTGCTACATGATGGGTTTCTACACAGGGGGATGACATTATGCATTCCATTATCTGCGGGAGAAGATTATCTCGGAGGTCCACGGAGGGGGATTGTCAGGCTATTTGGGACAGGCGCGTACCCATGCGATGCTGAGGGACAGATTTGATTGGTCGACGATGAGGAGGGATGCTAACCTCTTCATTCGGCGTTGCTACACTTGCTAGACAACTAAAGGCCAACACACTAATGCTGGTTTGTATACCCCATTACCGATTTCCGAGAGATCGTGGCAGGATGTCTCGATGGACTTTATCGTGGGGCTTCTGCGTACATCTAGTGGCCATGGTTGCATCTTTGTGGTGAACAAGTTCTCTAAGATGCCGAACTTCATCCTATGTACTCGCACGATTGATGCGTCCTATGTGGCTTCATTATATTTTCGCGAGATTGTCCGTCTCCACGGGGGCCCTCGTAGTATCACCTATGACAGGGACATACGATTTACAAGGCATTTCTAGCGTACATTGTGGCGGCTTTTACGGACGGAGTTACAGTTATCGATAACTTTTCGCCCTCAAACGGATGGCCAGACCGAGGTGGTCAATCGGAGTGTGGGTGACCTATTGCGATGCTTGTCTTCTGAGCACCTCCTATCGTGGGACATCGTGATAGCCCATGCCGAGTTCGTCTTCTACAATGCCGTCAACCGTTCTACTGGCCTCGCTCCTTTTCAGATCGTATTGGGACAATCACCTACAATGCTTATAGATGTGGCCGAGCTTCCTCCGACGGTACATACTTGTCCCTCAGCTGAGGAGTTTACCGCCCAGCTGACTTCCATCCAGGCCGATGTTCGTGCTCGCTTAGAGACCACTTATGCTTCTTATAAAGAGGCCGTCAATGAGCACCGCTGCTTTGTCTCCTTTCACCCGAGTGATTTGGTCATGGTGTACCTCCAGAAAGCACGGCGGCAGGGTAAAGGCAACAAGCTTCTTATTCACAGATTTAGACCATTTCCTATTGTCCGAGCTTATGGGTCGAATGCTAATGAGATTGATCTCCCTGACGAGTTCCGCATCCACCGTACGTTCAACATGGTTGATCTCTCTCCTTTTCGAGGCACACATGCTTTGCCGATTCTCAACCCACTCGTCACATCCCATCCGGTTCGTTCAAGTTGATCGCGTTGAGGGGATTCTAGACTCCGCGCCTATCTTCTCATCTTCAGGTGATTATACCCGTTACTTGGTTCGTTGGGTAGGTCGATCCGAGGCCGAAGACTCGTGGATTACCGAGGCCACCTTGTAGCACATCGACCTCGATTTCTATCGCCAATATACGGAGTATATGGAGCCTTTTCAAAGGAGGGAGAGTGATGCAGGAGCATAGGGCATGAGCGTCCTTTTTATTATTCTTTCTTATTTGTCCTTTTTTTTAGCAGTTTATATATTTAGTATAAATAGCCTTGAGAGACCCCTCTTATAACACTTTTGACTTTCGATAAAGAGAAATTCAGAGCTTTCATGATTTCTTCTTTTAGTTGTTGTTGTTGTTGTTGTTGTGTACAGTAAATTTTCATGCTTCCATATCTTTTCTTTACATCAGTTTTTGTTGCAAGTTGAAAATGTGTTCAACTTAAGGTAAGGGGGAGTGTTAAGAGAATATATAACTGTAGGGAATTTGATGACTTTGTTTCTTTGCTTGCTATGATCAATGACCTTCGTACCTCTTGTGAATCCTTTGATAAAAAGGGCTGAGTGATGAATATGATACAGGAGCATAGGGATATAGTTGTCTTTTTTAGCATTTATTCAGATTTTTCCTTTTGTACCCGTTTAGTATAAATAGTTATTGAGCTCCTCATTGTATCACTTTTGGCATTTTGAGATTGAAAGACTAGAGAGAGAAATAATAGAACCCCCTACATATTCCATATTGTTCTTCTTGTTGTGTAGTTAGTTTTTCTTACGCTTTCGCACCTTAGATTACATCAAATTGGTATCAGAGTGTGGTTTGTTCTTGGATCAACCATGTTCATAGAAGATTGGGACTCCCATTGGAGTCATCCGGATGATGTTCGAATAAACCCTAACCCTACATTAGCTACACCTAATATCACCACCACCGACAACCCTTTTTCATCAGAAAAGATTGCCGAGACAACCCAAATGCAGGGCCCACAGCCACCGACAGACCTTAAGGTCTCTTCCGCCTGAAACTTCCCCCCGAAACCATTGAAACCATCGATTTAATGCAGTGATCAGACTACAACCCCCGGCACAGCAACCGCGACCCCATTAGGAGATCCGACTCCTCGTTTTTGCCCTGAATTACCACCCAAGAACCTAGAATTTTCTTTAGACCTGGCCGGAATGATACAAGGCAGTTTCGACACAAAATCTCAGCCCGGAATTCAAGAAAACCACCGAAAATTAAAGAACCAGTCCAGAGATCCACCGGAAATTTCAGAAAACCTTCAAGACAACCAAGATTCAGGGCCTAATAACTCCAACCAATCTAAAGACCATTTCTAAAACCTTAGCCAAGTCCGAATTACCTCAATCCCAAAAAACCCTAATTCTTGCTCCATTTAAAAACCCTAATTCCCAAAGGATGCGCCTCTTTGGGCATCCTCCTCATTCCTACCAATGTCCCATTACTTACCGCTCAATCCATTTGCTGACAACGAGATTTCTTTTGTCGGACCCAAGCAAAACTCGCCGATGTCTTTACTATCTACACACACACCGTGATGATTACGATGCCCGTTGATCCTCACACCTAGCGATGATACTTGAATCCGATCGAGTATTTTTTTTACTCGTTGCACCGCAAAGGGAAGACTATGCACAATGATTATTGATGGGGGGAGCGAGTGATAATTTGGTAGCACAAGAGATGGTTGACAAGTTAAAACTTTCCACATAATTATTGCCTACTCCGTGTCGTACTGGGTGGTTAGGGAGTGGAGCCACACTTGCCCCTAGTTGGCAATGTCAGGTGACTTATTCCATTGGGGATTATCATGATGAGGTGGTATGTACCGTGGTGGATATGCGAGTATGCCATCTTCTTTTGGGGGGCCATGGCAATTTGATCCTCGTAGCATACATGATGGTCGGGCCAACACTTATCCATTTACACACGAGGGAAGGGTCTTTCTTCTTCGCCCCATGCTACCATTTTCGATGTCTCGACCTTCCGCCCTTGTAGTTTCACATGAGGAGTTGGCCACTGAGGCCACAGAGACAGGATTGTGTTATGCCCTTATTAGCCCCATTACCACTCCTGGGGCACCTGTTCTATCGCGTGTTCAGAGTTTGTTGGATTCTTTTATCGACGTGTGTACACTCCCGGATGATCTTTCCCCACTTCGAGATATACAACATGCCATTGATTTTATTTCTGGGGCGCAGCTCCCCAACCTCCCTCACTATCCCAAGTCGCCTACAGAGCACGCTGAGTTACAGAGGCAGGTCATCGAGTTGTGTGACAAGGGGTATGTTAGGGAGAGTATGTCTTCTTGTGCGGTGCCGACATTGTTAGCTCCTTCTTGGGAGTTGGCGTATGTGTGTAGATAGTCTTGCCATCAACAAAATCACAGTAAAATATAGATTCTCAATTCCCAGGCATGAGGACATGTTGGATCAGCTCCATGGGGCGACGATTTGTTTCCAAACTAGATTTGAAGGGTGGCTATCACCTGATACATATGAGACCGGGGGATGAATGGAAAACGACATTTAAAACCAAAGATGGGCTTTATGAGCGGACGGTGATGCCTTTTGGTCTCTCCAACGCTCCATCCACATTTATGAGAGTGATGACACAAATATTGCGCCCTTTCCTGGGCAAGTTTGTTGTGGTCTACTTTGATGATATTTTGATTTATAGTCGGTCCGAGGAGGAGCATTTTGGGCATGTGACCCAGGTTTTGGAGGTTTTACGAGCTGAACGCTTGTTCCTCACATTGAAAAATGTGCTTTCATGGTTTCATCAGCGACTTTTTTGGGTTACGTAGTATCCGGTGATGGCGTCAGGGTGGACGACGCCAAGATTCAGGCGATAGTGGATTGGCCTACCCCCACTTCGGTGACTCAGGCTCGCAGCTTTCATGGGCTTGTTGGATTCTATCGACAATTCATAGCGAGATTCAACACTGTTATGGCTCCGATCACGGATTTGATGAGCACTTCTTCGACCGCTGAGTTCAGGTGGACTAAAGAGGCCGAGCGGGCCTTCACATGTATCATGGAGTTGAGGACTACTGCTCGTATCCTCTCCTTGTGTCAGATTTTGATAAGTTGTTTGAGCTGTCTTGCGATGCTTGCAAGACAGGGGTGGGTGCTGTCTTGAGCCAGAATGGGAAGCCCATTGCGTTTTTTCGCTAGAAATTGACGGGAGCGGCTTTACACTATTCTACGTATGACTTGGCGTTCTATGCGGTTGTGAAAGCAGTGAAGTTTTGGTCCCCTTATCTCCTACATAAGGAGTTCGTGATCAAATCCGACCATGAGGCCTTGCGATTCGTTCATAGTCAGAGGCGTATTAACGACAGACACGCCAAGTGGACGGCCTATCTTCAGCGTTACACTTTCCACCTTCAGTACAAGCCCGGGAAGGAGAACTAGGTAGCGGATGCACTTAGCTGGCTTGCTCATGCCTTAGTGACCTTGCGGAGTCAAGTTTTTGGATTCGATGAGATTAGATACCTTTACCC
The DNA here is from genome assembly GCA_949130495.1 of Sambucus nigra. NCBI lineage: Eukaryota > Viridiplantae > Streptophyta > Magnoliopsida > Dipsacales > Adoxaceae > Sambucus > Sambucus nigra. The sequence goes on from OX422219.1 coordinate 179,584,385, forward strand.
GACAAATGTCGATATAGGACCCATTTGTGCAGCATGCTAGCATGGCAATGGGGCATTGGGTGAGTACTTATTACATGATGGGTTTTTACATCGTGGGACAACTTTGTGTATTCCTTCGTCCCCTTTGTGTAGTCAACCGTTCTACAAGTTTCTCCCCTTTCTTGATTGTGTTGGGTTAGTTCCCAACTATGCCCATTGACCTCGTTGAGCTACCATTAATAATTCCTGTGTGCCCCGCTGCCGAGGAGTTTGCCGTCCACTTGACATCCATCCAGGCCGATGTTCGTACTCGTCTTCAGACCATATACGCCTCTTACAAAGAGGCGGTTGATGCGCATCGCCGTTTCATTTCTTACCAAGCAGGTGATTTAGTTATGGTATACCTCCAGAAAGCATGACGTATCGGCAAAGGCAACAAGCTTCTTATGAGACGTTTTGGAGGCCAAATGCCTATGAGGTCGACCTTCCTCCGGAGTTTCTCATGCACCGCACATTTAATGTGGGAGACCTTTCTCGTTTTCGAGGCACCCATTCCTCTTCCCTCATCCTCGGCCCAGCCAGTCCATTCCCATGTTGATCGTATAAAGGGTATACTTGCTTCGGCATTTGTCTCTTCTGCATCGAGCGACTACACACTATTTAGTCCGTTGGGTTGGACGCCCTGAGGCGGAGGACTCTTGGATTACTGAGGCTACCTTACAACATGTTTATTCCGATTTCTTTCGCCAGTATTCAACATATATGGATTCCTCTAGGGGGGAGAGGGAGAATGATGCAGGAGCATAGGGTTATAGTCTTCTTTTTTAATATTTATTCTAATTTTTCCTTTTGTACCCTTTTAGTATAATAGCTATTGAGCTCCTCATTGTATCACTTTTGCCATTTTGAGATTGAAAGACTAGAGAGAGAAATAATAAATACTCCTACATTTTCCATATTGTTCTTGTTGTTGTTGTTGTTGTGTAGTTAATTTTTCTTACGCTTCCGCACCTTAGATTACATCAGAATAATTCGCATTTCTCTAGTAAGTCCTACATTGAAATTCTCATATTTGTATCTGGTATTAACCGTGAGTCTGTTGACCACATCTTACACCATTGTTCTTTGTCGAGATCCCAACGGAGGTAGATTTTATTAGAGCTTGGTTTAGTTGGTACTAAATCTGGTCCATTTTTCAGTTTAAGTATTCCTTTATTTTAGATACAATGCTCTCTTTCTGATTCTATTCCCCTCGCTCCCCCCCGCGTTCCTTTATTTTAGATAAATTGCTCTCTTTCTGATTCTATCCCCTTTTCTCCCCCCAACCCCAAACACACAAGATAAAAAAGGTAGCTACCTTTCTCGAAGCCACACGCGGGGCAGTTGTACCTATATGTTAGTCTTGTGACTGTGTTTTTACTTGCCTTGGTTGTTTCTTGTGGATGTCTATTGATAGAGTCGAGGTACTTTCATACTAGTCACAGTTATCCCTGCACTACTATTATGTAGGTTTTTTCTTCTTTTCTGGTAAATGACTCAATTTATTTCTGTCGGTCCATGAAATTAGTCAGCTACTATCCCTGCACACACATACCACGTATTTGTATATATATGCTAATGTTTTTCGTTTTATTCTTGATTATCACGTGTGTGTGGATGTCTAAACTCAAGTGTTTGTGGATTTGATTAAAATTATTCTTTTTTTTGCGAGGCACTTGGCTTTAGTAAATCAACATCCAGAAGCATCATTTGTCTCAATTCAGCTTGCAAAGAGAGGAGCCTTTTCAACTTCACCTATTCGTCTTTCACTCTTAGAAGCTAAAGCATTTGCTTGGAGAACACGTATTGTTTCATTAAAAGGTGTGTTTGGCATCTGTGCATCTGTTCTCCCTGTGAAATATTTTATAATTTTGTTGTTAGATATAGATTTTGAGGACTCTTGCTCGTTTGTTCCTGGGGCACATTGGTGTGATAATCTTATAGCACCAATTCCAGTAATGGTCAAGATGGAGCCGTCTTCTACAGAGTTTCATAAAAACTCTACATCGTAAAGCGATCATCTTAATCAACGAACTCAATTTATAAAAAATAAATTTTAAAATTATTTCAGCTTGGACCATCTAAAAAAAATAAATTTTAGAGATTAATAAAACATTACCGGATAGAGTTATTCCACAACTTTAGAACGATTTGTCAAAATATGAATATCCAACGCAATTCGACTTGGCCTTTTTTGGGTTCACCTGCATGAATTAATTTATTTATTTGTTTTTTATAATTATATTTTATGATATGTTCATGGAAATATCTTTAGTTAAACTACATAATGTATGCTTTTTTTTCCACAATATTCATCCAAGTCAGAATAAGCCTACCTCTACCCTAACATTACCGTTAATATTGTTCAAACCATCTAAATCAATTTTCTCTCAATTCATCTTCTATGAAAGCTACCTTTACTCTTTCACGAATATGCTCATTTCTAATTTCATCTTTTTGAGTTTTACCACACATCCATCTTAACATCTCTTCATCTCCGCCACGTTTTGTTTATTGGTTGCCCAAGATTCCATCCTATATAGCATGACAGGTTTAGCTGCCGTCCTATAGAATTTCCCCTTTAACCTTAAAGGGAACCTTGGATCACAGAAACACTAATAGCACTTCCCCTTTAATCATATAGGTAGCATCATCACAGATATCTCCATCTTTTTGGATTATTAATCCTAAATAATAAAAATCACTTTTAGGTATCTATTGACCCTCAAGTTTCACTACATCCCTATATTCCCTCCTACTATCACTAACATTGCACTTAATATACTATGTTTCAGTGCTATGTATTTTTAAACCCTCTTGTTTCCAAGGTCTTTCTCCACACTTCCAATCTACCCTTAGTTCCTGCCTTAGTTTCATCCACTGAAACTATATCGTCTGCAAATAACATGCAGCGCGACACGTCATCTTATATTTATACACTCTATTCGTTCTTAACAAGAGTAAAAAGATAAAGACTTAGTATTGAACTTTGGTGCAAACCTATAATAATTGAAAATTCACTACTTTCTCTGACTCTTGTTCTTATCATAGTCATGACCCCATCATACGTATCCTACATCAATATGTCACTCTTTTTTTATTTAAAACCCACGATATTATATCTCTAGATACTCTGTCATACGTCTTCTCCAAATTTATAAAAATCATATGAAGATCTTTCTTTTTCTCTCTATACCTTTTTTCCATTAACCTCGTTATTAAATAGATAGCGTATATTATTGACCTCCCACACATAAACTCAACTGTTATTTCCAATCTCAATCTATGTTCCATCACTCTATCCCAAAGTTTGATTGTATGACTCATTAACTTAATAGTACGATAATTAGAAGAACATTACGTGTCCCCTTTTTATAAGTAGGTACTAAAATATTTTTTCTCCATTCGTGAGGGATCCTTTTAATCATTACAATTTAATTTGAACAATCTTGTTAGCCAAGACACTCATTCCTCCCCAAAATACTTCCAAACCTCAATATAAACACCATTTGGTCCTAGGGCCCACCCTCCCCGTTATCATCCTTTTTAGAGTAATCCTAACCTCCGATGTCCTAATTCTACGAAAAAATGTATTTTCTCGAATCTCCCAAAGTTCCTTCATATCCACTCTTCTTCCATATTTGTCACTTAATAGCTTCTCAAAATAACTTTCTATCTTTCCTTATTCTCTTCATCCTTTACTAAGACTCTCGAATCTTCGCTCTTAATACACTAAACGTTATTAAAATCTTTTGGATCCCTAAGTTTAGCAAGCTTATATATACATTTCCCCCTTCTCGCAGTCGTCAAAATATGAATGACTTCCCAAAATCATCAATTTATTCAGAGTTCTAGAAACACCGTTGAGAAAAAGGTGCACACGTGAAAATGTGAGATTTTCAAAAGAGTTGTAGATGGGAAAAACTCCTATCATTGGAGTATCCATTTAGTAATGTTGTCGGTGCATATGCACAACTCAAATATAATTCAAACCCGTGTGTATGTTAGAAACTGAATTCAACTATGTGTTGCTATTGAGTTCAAATTAATTGCTTTTTTATTCCTTACTAAAATTGAGAATACCATTTACATATCAATTGTTAACTTTTAAACAAGATCCCCATCTGTTTTGGTTTTGAGCAATGTTTTAAATTGCGTGCTATTGCAATTGCATTTTGCGGTCCAAAAATGCTATATAGCTCATTCTGGTTTGCGCAATGCCCAAATAATGTGCGCTATTGGCGCGCTTTGAGAGTTTTTTTTGTGACTTTTCTGGCTTACAAAAGTAGGTCGTTTTTTGGTAACTTTGCTTCATATGTAAAGGGTATTATTATATTATAAGATTTGGTTTACATGTAGAATGTTATATTTCAGCTTTAAAAATGTATTTTGTCAATTCTCAGTTAATTTTTTTATAAACTCTCAGTTTATAAAGAATGTTACTTTTAAAATCTTAGTTTAAAATCATACTTGTTTTATAAATTCAGTAGAAAATGTAATTTTTTTTATAAGTTTCAGTTTAAAATGTTTTCTGTATTACATCTCAGTTTACAAAGACTTTAATTTTTTAAATCTCAGCTTACAAAATGTTTTTTTTAAGTAGAATGTTAATTTTTTTATATTAAATCTCAGTTTAAAATCATACTTGTTTTTTTTTTTTTAATTAAATCTCAGTTTTAACGAATATGTTACTTTTTTCGCAAATTTCAGTTTAATATGTTATTTATTTTACAAATTTCAGTTGAAATATTACTTATTTTTTCAAATTTCAATTTGAAATGTTAATTCCTTTTTATTTTTTTTACAAATTTCAGTTTAAAATGTTACTTATTTTTTGTTTACAAATTTGAGTTTAAAATGTAACATCTTTCACAAATCCAGTTTAAAATATTACAATTTTTTTCACAAATTTCAGTTAAAAGGTTATTTATTTTACAGATTTCAATATAAAATGTTATTTTTTAATAAAAAATAAGTTTCAAATGTTGCATATTTTTGAAATTTCAGTTTATAATGTCACTTCTTTACAAGTTTCATTTTAATATGTTGTTTATCAATTTATTTGTATATTTATATGTTTTTCTAATTAAAAAAAATGAAATGCACGAATTGCTTGCGTGATGCGCGAAGCGAATTCGGAACCAAAACGCGACACCCTGCGCGACCGCCATTTAACACATTGATTTTGAGGGATAATATCACTGCACATATTGCTATTGACAACCTCATATGCTATAGCAGGCTTCTAGCAATTCCTTAAAGAAGTTATAATTTCAGGCTGTGATGTGTAATGTATAAGCTTATATATGACTTTTTCCAATTTTGATAAATATTCAGTTATTTTGAAGAATCAATGAACCTCCAAATAATGTTATGAGATAGCAAAAATGTTCTCATGCATTGAAACTTAAGAATGGATTTTCCTACATAATCTCTAATGAGTTTACTAGATAAAGCTATGATAGTTTTTCCAAGTAATAAGATTTAGGGAATAAATTGCAAGTAATTTTACCTGTTTTGGATCAAATGAGGTATCTGCAACTCGTCAGTTGTTGATTGGGAAGCATGATGTGAGATAAAAAAAGGCAGGCAAATACAAATTACATCTAAAGATATGATGGGCCTTAAAGATCTTAAGATTTGTCAACAAAGATATGTTATAGATAGTGCGACCTTACCTATAAACTTAACCTTAGAAAGAGATTGCAGTAATTAAGAATAAAAATAGGGTTCTGCTTAGGGCACTACACAAATCTAGTCTAGGCACCAATTTCCACGGACCACCACATTTTTTAATTTTCTCTACAAGGCACAGCATGGGGGCCCACATAAAGTTTACTAATAATTTTTGTTTCTTCTCGGTTACGGGGTACCCAAACTCATCAAAGGAACCTCGGGTGATAAGACATATTAAAGGAGCTGGGCGTTTAGGTGCCGAAACACATTAAAGGGGATTGACGGCTAGGTGTCAAGCCCGTTGTATATTAATTGTTCATTTTTTTTGGGTTCTGACTTGGTGTGGGTTTGCTGAAACTCGTTAAAGAAACTTGGTGGTTAGGTGCATCTGTAGTACAGTAATTGTTGAATATTTATTGCCTAGTTTGGTGAAGGGGTACCAAATCCCTTGAAAGGAACTTGGTCCAGACACTGAAATCTCGATTTTTTAACCGTTTACTTACCCATTTCCCCCCCCATGAAATTTGAGACAATGCAAAGTTATTGACCATTTTCGCAACTTAATGCTACTTTGTTTTAATAGAAATGGTGGAAGGTGAGGATGGAGATTGAAGGTGGTAGTGTGGCCAAAACCTCACAAGGGGTTTCAGTTCTTAGGTTTTAAAACACCTCATGAGTATTGGTTTAATTGTTTGTGGTGTTGGCAAAGGAAAAACACATGTGATGCTCTCAGCAACTTAAAACTGGTCAATGTGTTGACCTTTAGAAGTTTCTTATTTTGTGGATTTGCGGTACCCAGGCTAGCTAGATATACGTGGTGCCCTTAGCAGCACCCTGAAAAAAAAGATCATAGAATTTTAAAGCAAAATGGCTGACAGGCATAGGAAAACATATTGATGATTTTAATCAATTCGTAGATGTTGCAATGGATGTCTCGAATCACTCCTAGATCATCAACGAGGGGTCATTGCATAATTAAATTGGATAAACTTCATTGAATTTTTATTTTATTACTTTTCTGTTCTCAGCTGATTATTATTTTCTGGTTTTGTATTTGTCAGTTGTCACTGATGACATTGTGATATGGTCGAATGTTAATATTACGTAGGATTAAACTTGCCCCTCCCTCTTTTGTCCTTGATCAGATTCAAAAACTTACCCTGGACCAAATGTTGTGGTTGAAATTTCACGGAAGACTGAGGTAACTTCTCAAATTACTGCTTTTGCCACAGTTTTGGAAATTCGTGAAGAATATATTGATTTTTCTCCTTGTTTTCCCTTTGATATCTTGTAGGATGGATTGTCAATTGTGGTTTCTCCTTTATTAAGAATACACAATGAAACTGATTTCAAAATGGAGTTGCGTTTTCAACGGCCTCAACAAGAAGAAGCCGAGTATGCTTCCGTGGTGCTTGAGGAGGGGGATTCAATTGATGATTCTATGGCTGCGTTTGGTGCTATAAATTTGACTGGTGGAGTGAAGAAGGCACTGATGGCTCTAAGTGTTGGTATGTGTCGAACTCTTTCTCGCCCCCTCTCTCTCTCTATGCAAGTGTTTGTACACTTCAGTGTCAAATTATTGTACTTAATTACATTATTGTAAGGCATTTATCACAATCCGGGGTAGTTCTTACTTACGAGATTTTATACTTCAATTCAGTATTTACCTCTTCAGTGCTCCTGATAATTGAGTTTTTATACACCGCTGTGCGTGTTGTTATTTTTTTTCTCTATAACTACTCAATTATGCAGTTCTCTGGTTGAGGCAATAAGGTGATAACATGTGCTCATATTTGTCTTGTCTGAGATCTTGGTTACCCCAAAATTTCATGTGATTGGTGATTGATTTGCAGGTAACTTCTTATTTTCATTTAGACCTGAAAGTATCCATGACTTGTTAAACTTCGAGAAATCACTTTCAGTGGAGTGGTCAGATGATCTCAAGGGCAGAAAGGCTGTTCGTCTCTCGGGATTATTTGATAAATTAAGCTACCAAGTGAAGAAGGCCTTCTCTATTGAATCAGTGAAATGTTCCTTTACCACTTCACATTGCTCTCTTAGATCCGAAGATGGGCATGTCGCTGACATACATTTCCTAATTCAGAGCATTGAAAGAGGCGTACCTGTTATACAGCCTGACAAATTTGAATATGCCCCTGCAAATATTAATTCGTCAGTTGCCCTACAAGAGCAAATGGAAATCTTTCTTCTTCCTACTGTTCGCGTCTCCAACCTATTACAGACAGAAATATGTGTTCTTTTGACTGATAAAGGTAAGAATGCGTTTGATTTGTTACCTGGAAGAGAGAAAAATTACGTGGGAAATTTTTTTCGGGGGAAAATGCTCTTTTCCACTATTTTCATCTTGTGTGTCTGACTGTATTGGTGGCAAATGATGTTTATTTTCCATGCAAAATTAGAAAAGTACAGCTATAAGTGGCGGTGGAAATGTTTCTCCCGTGGAAAAGATGTGCTGTTAAACACTACCAAAAGTGAAAATATATGGAATCTTGACCATTTACCATGGAAAATGTGTGCTATCAAACACACCCTAATAAAAAAATCTGTCCAAAATAGTACTCCCTCCCATCCCAAATTAAGAGTCCACTATTCTATTTTGGATTGTCCCAATTTAAGAGTCCACTTTCCTTTTTTTAGACATAATCGAAGAACCAAGTTCCACAATAGTAAACAATTGTGATCTTGGCCATTGATTGAGTGTATCCTTAATCTGTGGGAAAAATGGATAGAGACTCTTAATTTGGGAAGGATGGCGTATCTATATAAAAATGTTCCTGCATCTAATATTTATTTTATTGCAGATCCCAATGTCGCTGTTAGGTACGACAATATAGGCAAGAAGGCTACTATTCCCTGTGGATCAACCGTAAATTTATATGCCAACCCAGACATACTACATTTTGTTGTTACTTTGACCGCATTTAATTCAAGCTGCAAGCCAGTAAATAGTAGTCAGTGGATTAAAAAATTACAGAAGCAAAAAAGTGAAGTCCATGGTTTGGACATTGAATTAGATTTTGGTGGTGGAAAATATTTCGCTTTCTTAAGATTGTCCTGTGGTCATAGGGGCATATTGGAGGTAATTATCGATAGCTCATTTGATTGTTGAGACCTCCAGTTGGAAAGTTAAAATGATTCTTCTGTTATCAGGCTGCCATCTTGACATCATACTCACTGAAGAATGACACTGATTATTGTTTGTATTGTTTTGCACCTAATGAGAAACCTTTATCTAGGTAGTTTCTTGATCTATGTTTATATATATTGTAAAGACTTTCTTTTCATTTTGCTAAATGCTTGTCAATGTTTATGTATATTACTGTTTTTGACATTTGAAGGGATGAAGCTGAAAAGTTTGGTTCCAGAGTTCCTCCAGAGCTAGGATCTTTTTTGCCTCCAAAGTCAACTAGATCATGGTTCATGAAGTAATATATTTGTTTATCTTGACAAGTTCAAATTACTGTTTCCATTAGATGCCAAAACTAGTGATTGATAAAAAAAAGTGTTTCAATATACTCCCTTTGTTTTAGGATGTCTCATATTAAGAGTTGCATTTCAAAGGGAAAAGTATCAATTCCACGATAGTTAAATAAATTTGGATCCTGATAAATGATTACATAAATAGTATTTACTTAAAATGTTTGACTTTTACTTAATTGAATCTTAATTTTAGATAGAGGGAGTAATGGGCATCTCTTTTTGGTTAAGTGAAATACCCCCACTAATATATCACATTAACTTCAAATGGCTCCGCGAGCTATAAATTTTGCAAAATATCCCTTGAACTATTCCACTTCTTTGCAATTTGCACCTTGTGTTGCTAAAAAAAGCCTTTTTTTAGTGACGCTTTTTACTGATACATATGGGGACTATTTGAAATTTTTTCGTACTTTAGGGGGTTATCTACAACACTAGGAGTATATTTGCAATTAAAGTTATAGATTATTGGTTTTCTGCATTGTACTTTTTTAAATATATATGTTTATATCAAAATTTAAATTTCAGTTAATGGTACATCATTGACCTTTTGCTGTTCATGATAGACAAAACAAGTTGTGCCTAAAAATGTTAGAGGAGAAAGCATCTGAGGTACTATTGGACTTAGATGCTTTATCAGGGCTTACAGAGATAGATCTGGAAGTGGAAGAAAAAACTGGGTTAAAATATATTACAAAGTTGGGGGTATCTTTAAGGCCATTTGTTAGTGACACACGTGTTCCAGCACATGTAGTATCTATGAACCCACGATACATTATATCAAATGAATCAGAGGAGGGTATCATTGTCCGTCAATGTTACTTGGAGGTGTGCTCTTATTCTATCAAATTTGATGGTACCTTCTAATTTTAGATGTCTGAGGCTCTGTTTGGTTTTAGGGAGAAATATTTCTCACTTAGGTGAAAAGTGAAATGGTGAAAAGTATTTTCACGTATTTGGGAGTTATATTTTGTTCACTATTTTGTCCAAAATCATAAAATTATAGCCTGTTCATTTACTAGCAGTTTCAGATGGATAAAAGTTTTAAATTGGATTTGGTGAAAATATCTTTTCATGATTTTATGTTTTATCTGTGTGAACTATTTCACCATGAACCAAACGGGGCCTTAGTTGTATGCTACCATGTACTGATGTATTTGTTGAAAAGGATGACACACAAGGGATGGTCACCATCAATAGCAAAGAGAGAACATCATTACAGCTGTGTAGTGGAAGAAGCAAAAAGAGAGAATTATCCATCTTTGAGAACTTCATCAAAAAACATAGAAGTGCCCGAGACGATTCATTGCCATTTATTCAGTTTCGGCCAAGTGAGATTGGATTGGGGTGGTCGGGCCCAGTATGTGTCGCATCATTGGGGCGGTTTTTTCTAAAATTTAGAAGATCTGCAGATATTTCGGTGCGAGAGTCAAATAGTGTAACAGCACACGACAAAAATATACTGGAATTTGCATCCGTTCATGTGGCAGAAGAAGGTTCTAGTCTTGTTTTGCACTTCCACAGACCACCAAATATCAATCTGCCTTATCGGATTGAGAACTGCTTGCATGATGCACCTATAAGTTACTATCAAAAGGTTGTGTTGATGGTCCTTTAATTTCGTAAATTCAAATATGATGAACACAAGGTTTGATTATTATAAACATATATACATATATATATGGCTGAATAATTTCATTTTCATTTCTTGTTTGAGAATTTCCAGGGTTCATCTGAGCCCGAGACTCTGGGATCTGGGAGTAGTGTTAATTACGTCTGGGACGACTCGACTCTTCCTCATAAGCTGGCTGTACAAATTAGTGGTAGTTGTTTCCCCAACTTTATTGCGCACTATCATTTAAGTTCGATTACAAGTTCATTCTTTCTTCATATTCTACCAATGATATATATGCCTTCAACGAATTGATGGGATTAAGCACTCTGTCATTGTTAAAATTGTTCAATTCCATCATAATTTTGTATTTGATATTTCGATGTGTGCCTCTTAACTATGAATATCTTTCATGGCGCATATTTAATTTAAACCACACTAGATCTACTTGTTCCTGCTAAGGCAATTACTTGTATCAAAGAGGATTAGGAACATTAGGTGTATTAGTGAAGTAAAGTTGAGTTCAAAACTTGATGGCAAGGCTTTTTGACTTAGGCAAACTGGCTAATAAGGTTAAAAAAGTGCAGTCATACACGTATCACATATTTGACGGGTTTATATTTAAAAGTATTTAATACCTAACTGACACTTCTTCCACACTTGTCAAACGTGATCAATCAACCTTGGATGTTGGGATATGAGTATTATATAGTTAAATATTTTTAGAAAATCAAAATAAAAGCAAGCCAATGAAAGTTCCTTGTTGTTATTATGGGCTTAGTCACAACCAATCATTTATATCTCTTTTGTTAAGTTTAACTGTGGCGAATCCTTGATTGAGGTAATCAAGTTAATCAATGATACTTCTCTTATTTAGACTGTTTACCTCGGATTATATATTCCTTCTTTATTTGTCTGTTTTGATTAGCCAATACATTATACCTTCTCTCTCAAATATCTGTCATCATCATGGTATCAAAGCCCCAAGTCCTGCAACTCTTTCTTACCTTGGCCCTATCCATCTTCATTCTCTTCCTTTCCAAATCCTAACCCTAAACTACTCACCCCTCTCTCTCTCTTACACACAAAAAAAAGGAGGCAAAACTTTTGGATTGCTTCAAATTAGGACGCTGGTGGGTGTGATGTTTAATCATTTCATTGGTGTGTGTTATGTAGGAATGCTTGGAAAATTATAAGGTAAAACAACTCCTCTGGGAAAAATCAAATTTATAGCCTCTTAGGGGTATTCCTTTTTCTTGCATTCTTTTATATTGGAAAGAGGCGTTCGTCCGAGGATTCGAAATCTTCCATTTTTTCTCATTGTGTTGTGGTGAGCTTCTTGTCCTATATTGCGATGCATCTATTGATCATTAATAGATATAGTTTTCTATAAAAAAATTCATAAAAAATAAAATTGACTTTGAGTTTGGTGACATCTGGTTGCCTTTGCTTTCTAATACTATTCTATTTTCTTGTCCTGGCCAAAAGAGTACGTCGATTGAACTGTAACCAAACTTGTACTATTTTGCCTCTAGTATTTCACGGTGAAATTACGTTTTTGTTGACATTGGTTCATTTTTGGTCGAATTTGATAATCGAAAGATTACTTTATGAAATCCAAGTTAATTGCTTCTCGAAGGTAAGGTATCTTTCTAAATGGAGTTAGAATTGGAGATGACCTGCGGTTATGATACTATGATATGGTACTTTCTCTAGAAAAGAGCAATCTGCAATATCATTTTTAATAGTAATTGTATGATCTTTTAGTACATTCATGTTTGCTGAACTTTGTCTGTCATGTTCTAGGAATAATTATGCCCTAACTTATGGCGTTGTTTGAAAAACGACACTTGATAATGGCTTTGTTATATTTAATTTTTAATCTTGGGATTGTTTGAGAAACGAACACTTTGTAGTTGCACTTTTTTTCTTTCAATAATAACTGTATGAATGTTGAACTCCTTCCCATGGTAATTGTCACTTAAAATTTCCAATTTCGCCCTTCTAGCAAAATATGGCATTTTGAGACTGTCTTCTCTGTTCTTCAAATTTCATTTGTGTTAAGCTATTACAACTTTTTGTTCACTGTGACCTAAAGGAATGCATAACTCATAAATAATTGTCGTTTGACAAAATCTAGCTATATGCAATGGTTGGCGTGGCATAGAATATAGTTGTTTACCCAAGTTAGTATCTAAGGTTTCTAATAAGATCCCCCCTCCCCACCCAAAAAATAAAAAATGATAAAATAATATAAAATAAGGCAACCTCTATATAAGTTCATTTACTAATATGAAGTACTCAAGAGTTGTATAGTTTATTAGGTATTCTGGCATCACAAACTGAATATATTACTTACATAATTATTTTTTGGTGGTGGTGGTGGTGATTTTTTTTTTGACAGGACACTAATCATCATTTGCCTTTATTAGAGAATATTAATGATCTATGGTTGTAGCTGGTAATGGGGCATGTGAGGTTCATGCCGTGTCAAGATCACCTCTACCCAACCCGATCCATTTGCAGTCATGTAAATTGGTTGTGTTGATTCAAGTTCGTACATTCATCCTTTTAGCATGTTCTTGTTGTGTATAGCCAGATTCATGTCACCCATTTTTGTAAGCATATACGTCTAGTGTGTCAACCTTTACAATCCAAACCTGTTAATGATAAACTCAAACCTGTTGATCTCATGTCGTGTTCGTATCAGGCTAGCGGATTATGTAATCTATCAACTCTATCTATAGTAGTTTGTTTTGCATCATGGATTGGTATGGATTGTTGGTTATACTTTTTCTGTCAGCTGATTGTTTTTTTGGATACCTGTTAATGGTATTTAAGTTGTATATTGCATTATACGCAATCTGACATACATACCTCTTGCAGATGTGCATCTACTGCGTGAGATCAACTTGGACAAAGTGCGAGGGTGGAAAACATTTTATAGAGCCAGCCAACAAAGAGTATTAGGGTTTCAATTACCGCAGGATGGAAAACTAGGCCAGAAAAAAAGAAGTTTTCGTCAATTAAGTGGTATGGAAATGGTAAAGTTTGGGTATGAGGTATATGCAGATGGCCCTACTCGAGTTTTACGAATTTGTGAGCTTTCTGATAGTCGGAAAGGAGATACAGTGTTTCACTCAAGTGTAAAGATAAGACTAAGAGTCTCGTATTTTTCAGTTCACTTACTTGAACATGCAAAGCAGGTCAGTCCCAGTTTAAGCGCATGTCAGCATGAACGCTTTTTTTTGCCTTTCCGATTATTTACTTGTTTGTATTTCCTTTTAGTAGAATGAGGATTCTATACAAGGGCAGAGCTAGGATTCTACGTAAGGGTGGGCAAACATTAAGAAAAAGCCACATAATAGTAAAAAATTAACTAAGGGAAAATAATTGAACAAGTGAATTTAGATAAATATTACTATTTAAAAAACACAATGATTACAAATTATCTGTTGAAGTTGTGAACGACAAGTCATTAAAGATTCAAATTCATCGATATATCTAGATCAATCCTCAAACTAAGATACCATTCAAGGTACAGAGTCATGCAACCAGAAAGAACTTCATCCCGCATTGAATTGCGAATCGCTATTTTAACACGTTTCATCTTAGAAAATGCTCTATCCGTAGTTGCGGTAGAAACAAGAAGAGCCAACACAAGGCGAATCAATCTATCAACCATAGAGTAGTTCTCCGATTTTCTGGTTACAAATAATTTTCGAAGCGAATCACTACGATTAGATTTTCTGAAACTCGGGACCACTGTCACATCAAGTTCACAAGGCATCATCTAGTATCTCAAAGTACAATTGTTTTGTGTGGTGAAATCCTTAGGATTGAATTTTTCAGCAAGTTTGCAATTATTCTTCATGTTAATTGATTTGAAAGAATCATTAGGATCCGAATCCGATCTAAGAGTAAGAAGTTCCACTGCGCCCTCGTTGAATTTACTTTCAAACTCCGTCAACTGAAAATCTATTGTAGAGTTATAAACATCAAAGTGATAATAATATTTAATGGTGATGTGATATTGTTGTTGACATTGACGTCCCATACCCTTGCCATAATGAGAGCTCATATCAAGTATAACAATGCTATTCCAACAGAAAATAACACAACATTCTCAAGGAAAACACCCCAATCACCATTTCTCAATTTATAAGAACTTTTATTGTAGATACTAATTTTAGAGCATTTAAAATGTCTTGTTTTTGATGTTGTAAGGCCTGAAAAAGTTTGTTACTGATTCCCATGATTTTTCCATTAAGTGAATGATAAATATGAATTCAAAGCTCCACATAGCATGGAAAAAACCGCGAGCTTACACACGTATTTGTCCATTGCCCCACCTTTTTTAAGAGTTTGAACAACCATGCAAGTTGCATCATACATGGCCATTAAGTCCTTCGCAAAATTATAATGTGAGCTACAATGAGTAGATCCAACTCGATGCAATGTACCAATTTAATTTGACCCCTTAGTCGATTGTCGTTCACTATCCTTGTAAAGACGAAGAAATACATTCGATTTTCTCTCCTATTTGTTACGGCGACGAAGAATCAAATGTGTGGGTTATGCTGAATATCTTTAGTTTGATCTGTCTTAAGTGTTCCCTTTATTCGAGTAGTCTTTTATTCGCTAAATTGCCCGAGGCCTATGCTTTTTTGAATCCATTCGTAGATTTTATGCCAATTCCATGATCTGGATAGAGCTTTGCAATACCCTTTTAATTGAAATAGACCTAAGTTATCAAGTAAAATGAGGATGTGGCATCGGTAATGGTCGGGATAGCTCAACTGGTAGAGCGGAGGACATTTAGGGATAAAGCATTGTTTTAGTGCGGTCCGCGAGAGAAATCATTCTTGGTATGTAACAGAAATATTAGACATTTAAAATTTTTTCTAACAATAAAAGATATGAGAGATAACAATATGAATAATTCATCAATAATGAAGTCCAACTATTACAACCTCCAATAGTTCAACATAATACAAAAGTCTCAATATAATATTACTAACACTACTACTAACACTACTACAACTGTGGAGTCACAAACGACTTATGTCGAAGAGCTGTCTTATATGAAGTACACCATGGAAAGAAAACTAAACTGCAAATAAAAATAAATCTCCAAAGTCCAGCTTGCTCTCTAAGATCCAATCTGCACCTAAAAGCTCGAACCTAACCTGATATGTAAGTCAACACAATGGGTCACCGCCCACTGCAAGAATACTAGCTACGTATTCCGAAAAGGGTAACCTAACCTAACCTATATTACCAAATGAAATAAATACCACAATAGAGTCTTTTATATAACATTAACAATTAAACTCAATATCTTTATTAATGTTTGCCATATAATATAAACGGTCCAACTATATGAAAAAAAGAGGATTTATCAATGTTTCATAACATTAAGAAGTATAAAGTTCTATCCATCTACTAAACAAGGTATAACAAACTAACCATATGATCTTGAGTCAATCATAACTATTTACTCATTAATCAATGTTAATAACATCTCTTTATAAAGGAAAATCTCAACAACTATCGGTTTATCGATCGATACAAATAACCCATAATGTTTAGCTTACACATATCGTTACAAGTCTTATATCCGTTTTCCAGTTTCATATTCAGTTAAATTCATCATTTCACTTTCATTACATCATATTGCTTCGTATATTAATTCTATTCTAGCTGAGCGGCCTTATCAATATCACTTTGAAAGAAATATTAATCACTTATCTCTTTCTTATTTCATTTATACTATCTTTATACCATTAACTTCATTCTAATTATCCGGCCTCCCTCATGGCCATGGGCGGATCTACGTGGTCCCCAAGGTGGGTGGCCGCCCATCCTATTTTTTCGAGATACATGTTAATTTTTTTGGGATCTTTGTGTAAGTTTTCATAATGAAAGGCAATGAGTTTTATGTCATTTTAAAAGCTTAATGGGGGAGCTGTAAATAACATATCTTCTAATCATATATGCATCTCACTAAAAAAAACCGTACCTTCATTTTCTATTTCTTCCTTTCCTCCCCTTTTAATTGTTGAGTTTCTCCTATTTTATTAATATTTAATTGCTGTAATATTTGTCTTACGATATTTTATCGGTAACATATAACTTGAATGAGTAATTGTTATAATATAACTTGAATAAGTATATGTCATTCAATTAATATATATTTTAGGACTAAAAAATTGCAAAAAACTATAAATAACCCTAAAATAACTCCTTGGGGGTTCCCGGCCCCGAACCTGTCCGCCACTGCTCATGACACCAAGTCTCGCAATACATTGAATTAACTCATAAGTTTCATCAATTAGTTAACCCCTTCATTAAATACAATGTAACCAACATGTACCCCTTCTCTCCTCCGACCATCTCAAGAAACATGCGGTACGCCAATACAAATTCATCACACAAAACATAACCACCTGCTTCACAGTGCCGGAGAAACCGTTGCCACCCTGCTACGTAGTGCTGGATTTCCACCACACCGTGTGACGCACAAACATACCATCACATATCCTATCGCCACCTTTTGTTCGCATGATCGAAATTCCACAACCTGTGTAATGCACCAAAAGTCCATAACAAACCATATCCCATAAAGAACCATGACAAAACCGTAGCCACTTGCATCATAGTGCCGAAGAAACCGTTGCCCCATGTTACGCAGTGCTGGATTTCCACCACACGATATGACGCATAAACATCCATACTAAACCGCAAGTACACTTTCTCGACCACCACAAAAAATCCACATTCTTTAATTTTCTAAAGGAATTTTAAAAATCCTAAACTCCCAATCTTCTCTGGACTCCATGTGTGTGACGTCTCATAAATGAAATCCAAATAAGGAGCCTCTCGATACACTTCTGTATAGATTGGGCAGTCATCGAGAGCAAACAACTACCAAACCATCATTTTAACTACCAAGGAATCTAACTCAAATCATTAATCATATATTATGCGAAAGCCACAACATATTCACTTCATTACAATTTCCCTCATTTACTTCAAACTCACTTCACACATTTCCTTAACATCTCATAATCCACAATTTAACTGTACTCATAAGTTACACATCCCAACAAATACTTATCGATTACTTATTTTAACCACTAAAATTTCTTTCCTGACGTACCAAGCCTATCTCCGAACCTCTACCTTCTCTATACTCCCTGTGTGGGACGTCTCATAAATGAAATTGAAACAAGGAACCCCTCCCAATATATTTCTGTCTAGATTAGGTAGTTGTCGAGAGTGGACAAACACTAAACCTAAGCTTTTATACCCATTACATTAACTTCATTCAATTCGATACACGTAATTCGCATAAAACCCATAACTCACTCTATGATTACCTGCCTAACCCAGAAAATTTATCACACTTCCAAGAATTCGATTCACTCTTAAATTCCACTCACCTTAACTATACCTTTTTCTCAACATCATTTATCCTATGCATCCTTATGGATATTTCTAAATTAAATTCTCAAGTCAACACTTTATGTTAAAAAAGTATACTCAAACATCAACTTTATTCAATTTAAAACGTACAGCTACATATCCGATATTATAACCCCAAATTCAACAATATATAACCCAAGTGTCATAATTCCCAAAGACAAACATCGTAAGCCAACATCATCCTTCTCCTCTTCAATAACGTGTAGTCAACAATATAAGCCATATTCACAACCAACGTCATCTAGCGATCAAAATCTCAGCAAAAACAAATATTACCCAACAAACCTAAGTCCCATCAACAAATTAGAATAACGGTCCAACAACGCAAATCCTCTTTTCAACAATCACAATATTCCAATCTCCACAATATTACAACCAAATACTCATCAATCACTCAAAGGCAACAAATAGTCAACAACTATAACCCTGGGAGAAAAGTCAATACTCACAACATTCTTCAACATCAACAATTTATCGACACCCAAATACCATGCGGATTATTTCGATTTCCAAGGGTACAATTCCAATTCCACACATCAATGATTCATACACATTCTAAGTGGGGCTCACAATATTTTTCAACAATATAAAAATTTTCACGAGACAAGTGTACTCATATTTTATGTTTCAAATCTCAAAGTTCCTAAAGCATAATACTTGACTCTTTTCCATTTATCATAATAATATTCTCATCTTTATAACAATTACAATATTTAATTCACATAAGCATTTTCTAAGCGTTCTTATTATAAAAGGGGGTTTCACCAATTTTAATAGCAAATAACAACAATAGGAAATTGATTAGGTTTATGTTGTCTTAATTAGATCTCTACATTTAATTAACAACAAACATTGTTTAGGCGATATTCATGTAATGACCCTGAAAAACCATGGAGGCCGTGACCATATAAGAGACCATGACCATAAGAAAAGGTCTGAGTAGGTGACGCATCCTTTGGGTTTATAGGTCGCGGATGTACAAGGAAGGCCACGATCTAAGGGAGAAGGCCGCGACGGTTAATGGTCTGGACTCATAAAGGCACAACACGTGAGCTGTTGACGTGGCCTATTGGGTCATAACTTGAGAAACAAGCCTTGAAGGTTCTTGAAACCTTTTTGGAGGGGTATTTGTGGAAATGTGATGTCATAAAGGAAACCCAAGGTTCCTTAGCAATTCCTATAAATAGTAACCCTTAACACACTTCCTAAAGTTGCTAAAAACTCAATTCCCCACTATTAGAGAGAGAGAGAGAGAGAGAGTGAGATTTTGGAAGAGAGCTGTTCACCGGAAAAGTGTTTAGAGGCTGTGGAAGGTTATTGTGCATTGGAGCAAAATCCATCAAGATCCGTCCTCTTCCTCTTCTTCCTTGGTTAAAATCCTACTTTCGATGTTTCCAATTGAATGAGATGAGCTTTTGTATGCAATCTAGGTTTAGTCCATGGAGTTTTTACTATTCATTGAGTTCTTCTAGGTTTAGAGGTCATGGCCTTGTATTGTTCATATAGCCTTTTCGGTTTATAAGCTATGGATAGTTACCGTTCATTGAGAGGCCATGGAGTGTCACCGTTTTATTTGAGATTTTAAAGACCTGGGAATGTTACCGTCCATATTAAGTTCATTAATCTAGTATTTTTCCTCTAGGTTTCTTGTGTAGAGACTTTGTGTTGAGGTCATGAGTATTTGAGGTTATTCATATTGATCTTATGAGGTTTTACTTAGGGTTTTACCATTGATCTTTGAAGATTTGAGTTATGGGATAATTAGGATTTAAAACCATTATTTTACCAAAATATCCTTGCTGTGATAAGGAGTTCTAACTCATCCTTTGAGGCCGCGGAGTTTAAGCAGTATTATATTGTGCCGGGGTATTTTGAGATGGGTTTCGATGCTGATGCCACGACACTATTTGGCTAGGCCGTGGCGTTATTGTCTATTTGAGGGCCACTTGCTTAGTGCCTGAGCTCAAAATGGTTAGCTTAGGGAGATTGAGCCTAGGACTAACTACGAGGCTTACACCGCGGTAGAGCTCGGCTAAGGTTTGGAATTAACAGGAGATCGCAAATCTGCCATCTTGGAATTGAACAGGAGGGGAGGTCGCGACATGTGGCATGATTAGGTCAAATATATCTATAATAAGGCCACGGATATGAGATGTCCAAGGTCAATAAATGAAAGGCCGCAGATTGTGAGGGAGAACTATGGGAGATTGACCTATGGGGGAAGCCGAGGTGGACTATGGGAGATTAAGCCTTAAGTCAATGGGGTAAACTGAGGGTTTGGGAAATTTACATTCTTTTCTTTCCTATTTGCTTATATTGCACTATCTTGATTAATTGTGTTATTGCCTTGTTAGTATATCTTCTACGCGGTGGGCTGAGGACTTTGATTTAACCCTTGCTGAGCTATTTGAGCTCATCCCTTCCATATTCTCCTTGGTATAATAGTCGTGGAGGTATTGTAAGCCGTGGAGAATCATAAAGGAGCCGTGGATAGTAATAGAGATTTGAGATGTTTTTACTTAAATTTCACTCTTAGTTGTATTTGATCATCTTTAGAGTTTTTATCGTAAAGGGTCATACGAGGGGAAAGATTGTTATGGTTAAAGCATGTACTCGAGACTTTTATATTATTATAATTGGATTTATCGATTACTGAATGGATCATTATGTTGGGCAAATACTAAACTGTGATAATTGATTTGGTTGCTAACTCTGTTACGACTGTGTAAGACTGACCTATTAATAAAGTTTAAAATTTTCCCATGTGAGAACAAGTGACTATAACGACCACAACCAAATAGGGCAGGCACGGGGCGGTACAATTTAAGTCATTAAGCATTAAAGGGGAAAAGTAGAATATTCTTGCCTCAGATTGAAATCTGAAAAATCTTGAATCCTTGTTCTCCTCTCAATTCTAGTCAACTTTGCCTCTTGGAGCACTCCCAAATTCCATGTTTAAGGTCCTCAAATGGAGGTTTGAAGGTTCAGTGTTAATGGGGTTTTAGGGTTTTATTTATCGTCAACCTAAAAGTATGAGTTGCTCCTCTTTTTTGTGTTTTATTTTTTGTTTTTTAAAGGCTGAATGCTACGCCACTATAGCGGCCAGGGATCACCGATATAGCGGCTCTCCTCTTTGGCACTTCCCGTTTCTTATGTTTTCCTTATTTTTCTTCATTTTCTTTTATTTCTTCCTTCCCTTCTCTAGGATTTCTCTCTTTTCCATGTAAGCCACAACCAGAACATAAAATTATTTCTAAACTTACTTGCGCATCAAGACGAACTAAAGGGCCCTTATGCCCTAGAGTTTTCACCAAAATTTGAGAAAGTAACCGCATTAAATAATAAACCGTTTCATGCATTAATTTAATAATTCACTTTGATCACTTAATTAAATTTCTCTCATTATAATCAACCTGACACATATATTCTTAATTAATCATGAATCATTTAATAAATCACTTAAAAATTTGAGCTATTATAACCTTGCTTATCAATTTATCTGGTAAACTACTAGGGGCTCATATAGCCCATGTTGGATTAATCATATAACCCTTGTCGGATTAATTATATTTTGGGCCGGAGGAATAAACCTATTTGAAGTGGCTCATTTTGTACCAGAGAAGCCTAAATCTTTCTACGGATAATGGTGGTACCGACTCATATGTCCAATCTATTTGGAGGAATAAAATGAAATTTCCTTTTTGACAGATGGCTAATCATTGAGTCCTCTTTCCAGACAACATATACAAAGAGACCCGCCAATATTAGTGAATCTCTAAGAGATATTTAATTTATATAATTAGTTTGTTTCTCTTCTATTTTTCTATCTCCCATCTATTTATTTTCTTTAGTTATTCCAGTGTTCTAAAAAACCCGCCTAGGCGGCGCTAAGGCGCGAGGCTTTTTAGATACGCCAAGTTTTGGCCCTAGGCGTGGTCAACGTTTTTTGGGGTAAAGCGTGAAAAAACACGCGTTTTTTGGAGGTAAGGCGTGAAAAAACGCGAGCTTTTTTAGAAGTAAGGCATGAAAAGACGCAATTTTTTTTATTTTTTTTTATATTTTAAAAAAATAGTATTTTAATTTACAAATATTTAGACATTTTTAAGGTATGTACCATTTTAGTATTTTTAATAGCCTTGTCATAGTCAAAAAATATTAAAATATATTAAAAAAATGCCTAAACGCCTTTTTACGCCTAAGGCCCGCCTAGGCTTCTAAGGCTTAAGGCTTGGCCTCCACGCCTCGGTCACGCCCCGCGTTTTTTAGAACCTTGAGTTATTCACTAGAGCATTGAACATCGTGAATATTTTTGGCATTGGGATAACCATTTACGTTCAATCTCATCCCTTTGTGAATATTGTAACTCGCAAAGACGTTTCGGAATAGAAACAACAATATTAATAATACAAGTCGAGTAAGAAAAGAACTATCAAACACTACTCTCATCTTTTACTGCCGCAACTAAAGTTGTAGATGATGGGCAAGGCAATCTACATAATACGTATATAGGCAATTTTTAAGAATTAAAGCATGCAATCCTTTACAATGACCTCACATATTATTATTACCATCGTACCCTTGGCCTCGTAAGTTTTGAATCGGGATGTTCTACGGACTATAAGGGTATTAGTGATCTATGTCTTAAGAGTGGATGCCGATGTATTTTCAATGCCGACGATGTCAAAAATCTTTCTGTAAGCACACCATTATGCCTGACATATCTCAAAATAACATCCATTTGCTCCTTTTTAAACTCATCTTGGGATTTGTCGACAAAGAATACACAAATTTTCCCCTTCCATGTCATCGCAAATCATCTTTCTCACTTTATGAGCGAGAATATCAAGGATCTCCTTTGGATTTGACGAGAAGTTTATTTTGGGCACTTTGGAGACTTATTGAAAGTTCTTCATTGTCTTTAACTTCGAAATTCAATAATTCGATAAAGTTCCCCCCGATTCAATGAAGCTTGGAGTGGAAAAATTGAAATGGTTTGAATGCTTGCCTTGGGACGCATCCGATTCTTCAAATTTGTATTCAACATTTGCCAACGTGTGTGGGGACGATCTCGTTAGATTGTTAGGTCACTGAACATATGTTCTATGTGGTGAAGATGGAAGCCTAATATGTTGCAAAACACGCAATTTGCTCCATCATTAACTTCCTTCCAAGTGTCAAACCCACCGATAGTAAGTGCTTACGAGAATGAATCCCAGACTCACTTTTCTCTTCAAAAAGGAAGCATGGAAAATAATACGCTTTATTCGCTTAAGGAGGATACTCTAGCCATGGAAATTATTTGAACCAAGCATATTGAAATTGACGATATTGCTTTCCATGCTTCGTTCTTGGACACTCGGATTAGGTTGATATGGCTCAAATTCATATAAAATCGTCTAACTGTATCTCGTTGAGATTAGGTTGGTATGACCACAAATTCATCTATGCTTGGAAATTTCACAAGAGTTCGACACAATCTTTTCATCTACACTGCTTTATTAGACTGGAAAGATAATCCTTGGCCGTTTAGGTTCTATTTCCTCTTTTATTAATAATACTTTTTTTATATAAAAAGAATGATCCAAATGATGCTAAATGTGAGTGGTGTGGAATGGAGAAGATTTAAAACGTGGCACCAATGTTGTTATACCCTTGGATTATTGGCTTTAGTATTTGTAGAATAACAATTTCTCATCTGCTCATCTTCGAAAAAATAATAAGTTACCCTCCACATTTAATTTAAGAGTTCCGCTTTTCTTTTGGGTCATCTCGAATTAATAGTCCACTTCGAAATTCAATACACCAAATTACACGAATCACGATATGTAACGCCCGTGGCCTTACCCTATTAGATCAAGGGGTTATTTCCCTTAATCTCACATGTGAATTCAAAGCTTATAATTAGGCAAACTAAGTATGCAATCACTAAATTTATGCGTCTTCAAACTCAAAATCTACTTTAGCTCTCATAATCATCATATCCTTTGCGACCTCTAATGATCTTCACGGCCCCTAAAGCCGTCCACGACACACTCACCTTGAAGAAGATAAGGAGTATAAAGGGATGAGCTCAAATAGCCCAGTAAGGGTTAAATCAAATGTTCTCAGCCTGCCTGCCAGTGTTAGTATTCACAGAAACATATATACTAACAAAGCTATATAAACAATTGCAGATTAAGATAAACAAGAATAAATAGGAAAGAAGAAGAGTGCTTTATTCCCAACCCCCACAGAGTACTCTGATGTCTCAAGGCTCAATCACTGCTGATTCACCCCCCCCCCCCCCCCCCCCCCCCAGCCCCCCCCAGCTTCCCCTAAGGCTCAATCTCCCTTAGTTTGCCCAGTAGTCCGCGACCTTGATATATGGCCTTAGACTTCTGACTCTCCACGACTTTATTCTAGGTTTGTATTGACCCAGTCTGACCTCCTCTCCTCTCTTGGCCAATTGTGGGATGAGCGATCCACGTGATCTGCTGTTAACTCCACAACCTTGGCCGAGGTGCAAGTCCCATAACTATTCTAGGCTTAATCTCCCTAGAAGTAGTCGCTTTGACCTCAAGCACTAATCAGGAGCCGTCTCGAGACGTGATGCCTCAGCTTGACGTAACAAAGCCACGACCTCAACATCGAGACCAAACAAGTTCACACATAAGTTAGGCACAATCTTATACTGACTAAGTTCGCAGCCTCAACGAACGAGTTAGAACTCCTGATCTTCAAACAACAAGAGTAATTTAGTAAAATGAAGGTTTTAAACCCGAAATAACTCGTAGATTTCCAAAGATCTAAATAGAAAACCCTAATAAAACCTCAAAAGATCAAAATGCATCACTGCAAAAAGCCATTCTATCTCAAGGCACCCAACCCCAAAACAAATCTTAAGAAATCTCAATAGTAAAGATATGGTATAAATAGTTAAAAGTCCATGGACTTTTACTGTTCATCAAACTAGGGTTTATTCAAGGAAAAGATGAAGAGGTCGGATCCCTTACCAATAAAACTTAGTCCGATGAATAGTAGAGCTCCGTCGCCTCTGATTAGCCTCCCTCTTGCCGGTGAACAGTACGTCTCCTCGGCCTTTCTCTGGTAGGACCTCCCTCTCTTCTCAAAATCTCTCTCTCCCCCTTCCTCTCTAAGGTGTGAAATAGGGTTTCTAGCCGTTTTGGGAATGGAGCCAAGGGTTGCTATTTATAGGATTTGTTAGGGAACCTAGGGTTTCCACTTAAGTCATCACTTTTTCCCAACTACCCCTTCCAAAAAGGCTTCTAAAATCCTTAATACTTGTTTTGCAAGGAATAAGCTAATTGGGCCACATCATAACCCACGTGCTGGGCCCTCCCCAAGTTTCTGAGGTAAAATGTCCGCGGCCCTCTATTCTTGCCTTGTCTCGACAGATCTTTGTTTACTTCCGCGGCCAACTGACATAGCTTGCGGCCCTAGGCCGTGGCTCCTACCAAGGCTGCTGCCTACTAAGGTTCTAGGAGAGTTACACGATATTCATGTTTGTTGCGTTTTTGGTTGTTAATTATCTTGAAGTTAATGTTTTCATATAAATATACTTTTGTACCCAGACTCTTTTTTTGGGAAACAGGGTATTATTTGTTCTTATTGTTGCTTACTTTAATTATCTGATGAACTCCATCTAATTTCTTTCACTTAACAAATCATCTGTTACTATAATTTTCTGAAGGAGATAGATACGAGAGAGCCATCTGCATCTGTTTACACACCTATTATAGTTTTGAGACTTGGAAACATCAATCTGGATTCTGTGTTTACCGATCTGTGTAAATTTAATCAGATAAGGGTACAGGTAAATTCTTTTTCACGCAATTGCAAGTTCGTTCTTGTTTCTGTACCTGAGAGTGTGCTTGTTTTGAAAAAGAATTAAAATTAAAAATTCTTGATGCAATTTGAATTTATTTTCTTACAGTAACAAGCCCTTATTCTTTATGATAATTATAGTCACTGAGCGTGGATGAGAAATGGGTAGGAGCTCCTTTTGCAGCAATGCTTCGAAGGCATATATCTGAATATGACACAAACGATAGCATACTTCATGTAGTACTTATTCTAGTTTCATCCACTTCCAACGTCAGACAAGTCAAATACTCATCCATTGTTCTTCAGGTAATAGAGGGATGTGAAGTTTTAGCTCTTTCAAGATGCCATCTTTAACTAAGGAATTTTTCCTATAAATTCCTGAAGTATGCAGCATGTGAGAAACATAATCGTATTCATTGATTGGCTGAAATTTTTCTGAGCATGACTCGTGGACTCGCGAACTGACTACTGTCATACTGATGATATAACTTGGCCATACTGACAGCCACTTGATTTGAACCTTGATGAGGAAACACTGATGAGAATTGTTCCGTTTTGGAGAACATCCCTCAGTGATTCAAGCACTCCAAGTCAACAGTATTACTTTGATCATTTTGAGATCCACCCAATAAAGGTTTGACGGTCTAATTCTCTTCATTTTCAGTAAAATGCCAGTGTGGTTTCGACTTGGGTACAACACTATATAGACTAAGGTTCCTATTTTCTTTTTATTCAACTTAGCCCATTTTACATCACAACCCCATTAAAGTAACAGTCACATTCTACTAAACATGAAATTCCAACACTAAAGGTATCATTTGGTGACGAAAATCTGTAGTCCCCAAAAATTCTGCCACAAACTTTTTGCACTGTCAAATGGATTTGTGACAAAAAATGGGGCAAGTCTAATACAATTTAAAAGAGGTGCCTTGGTTCTATATACCTCAATTATTGAGGTATCAAGTCTAATTCATCCAATAAAAATTATCTCCTTAATCAGGGGTATTAGCTCACATGTATTTATGAATGCTCCTGAAGATCATCACAAGCTTTCTTCCTGGGGATTCCTCTTACAGCTATAGCTCAACCCAGGAGACTCTGAGGTCTTTACTGCATAGTGTGATAAAGGTATGACAGGAAGAATTTTTAAAACTATTCAAACTTTTTGGATCCTTACACTTATCGAATTGTTAAAGAAGTTGTTTGTGGTTTTCTACCTTTGTGCTTCTTTAGATCCCTGCCATTAAAAAAACGACTGCAGAGCTCAATGGAGTATTGGTTACTCATGCTTTGATAACCATACGTGAATTGTGTGTCAAGTGTGCCCAACATTATTCATGGCAAGTCCATCGAGTAACTTTTCTTTTTTGCTTTACTTCACTTTATAGTGGTCATCATATCATCCTTAATAAAATAATTTTCTAGGTACGGCATGAGAGCAATATACATTGCGAAAGGAAGCCCATTGCTTCCACCAGCTTTTGCTTCAGTTTTTGATGACATGGCTTCATCCTCTCTGGACGTCTTTTTTGATCCTTCTAGTGGCTTGATTAGTCTTCCTGGTCTCACCATAGGTATCACTCACTACCTCTCTCTCTCTAACTCTATAGATATATATACAGGCTATCTGAGGTGCACAAACCACCGTGCGGACCATTCTTTTAGAATAGTAAAAAATTGGCATTTTTAATTATATTTTTTGGAGATGATCTCCATAGTGAGTAGATTATCGACTGAAAGTTTCATAAAAAAATCAATCCCTAAGTGGGTGAGATGATCATCAAAAGTTTCTCTAGTCGGATCTCAAGCCACCATATCACTTAAAACCAAAGAAAGGTCGTACCAATGTACAAGGCTCCCGCATAATTGCAGGTCTGGGAGAGGTGGATGTCGGCTGCCTTACCCCTATATATGGAGAGGCTCCTCCCATGTCTCAAACCTGAGATTAACTGTAGCTTGGGCGAGGGCACTTGCCATCTCACCTAAAACCAGTTAGTGTTAATTCACTCAACTTTGTTGCTTTGAGGCAAGGCATTTGTTTTACTCTCATTCCAACACAATTTCCCAGCAAACGACACGGACAAAAGTCGAATCCGTGACCGTGGCTCTGATAACATTAGTCAGATCTCAAGCCACCATCTCACCTAAAATCAATTGGTGTTACAGAGGGTAAACTTTTAATCTTTAATGTTCACTCAGCTTTGTTGTTCTGGAGCAAGGCATTTGCTTTACTCTTCCAACAATTTCAACGACAAAAAATGCACATATTCATTATTTTTGCATACTATTATTTTTTAAATAGTAGAACAATGAATTTTTTGATTATTTTTTTTGTAGATGATCAAAAAATGTTTTTGTTTTGGTTTTGGTTTTGGTTTTTAGGGTTAAAGCATGATCAAGAATTGTTTTGACATCCTACAAATGGACGTTCATTTTTTTTTTCTCGTTGTTTCATTTTCAATTGCTTTTTACCACTTTAGAAACCTTCCAAACCACCTTTCATCTGGATATAGTCAATCATATATGTACAACCATGACTTTGAGAATACACTTGCTCTCTATTATCTCGAGGATTTTGGAGTATTTATTACTTACCGTTACAATTTTATTCTTAAATCCGCTTTAAAATCTAACAGCATTTTGAAACTTTTGAAACAAACTTAATGGACCATAGTGACTGTAACAACAATATTATGGTAAGTGAGAAATATATGGAAATCTAATATTTTCTAATTATGGCGTTAGACTTCAAGATAGTCAACTTCAACTGAAATTGGCACACGCGCACACACATGCACACGTATACATATATACACTGTTCTAAAAAACTCGCCTAGGCTTGAGGCTTGGGAGAAACTCCAACCTTAAGCTTTTTACGCCTTATTCTTGGCAAAACCCTTAAGGCACACTTTTTTCTAAAAACAATAATGCTTTAGTGAAACGGTATCGCCTTTTAAAGAATTTTTTTACTAACCGAAGCATTATCTCATCCAAAATAATCAATTAGTATTTTAATTTGCATATATTCAAACATATTTTTATGATATGTACAATTTTAGTATTTTAGTAGCCTTTTTATGGTTAAAAAATATTAAAATATATTAAGAAGGCCCAAACGCGTTTTTACGCCTAAGGCCCGTCTAGGCTTCCAAGGCTTAAGGCTTGGCCTCCACGCCTCGATCACGCCCCGCGTTTTTAAGAACCTTGCATATATATATATATACACATACATATATATATACTAGCATATGCCCGTGCCTGAAGGCACGATGGAAATTTTCCGAAGCACGTAATCGCGAAACGAAGAAATTTTTTTCAGTAGGTAATTGCAAAGCGGCAAAAATTTTCAAAGCGCATAATTACAAAACGGCAAAAATTTCGTTCCCCAACAAAATAATGTAATTTAAAAAAACAATAGTCATAATCTCTTCTTATAGGACTATCCACCATGCTTAACAATTAACAATTAGTCCAACAACATTCAAATGTATATGTCGTTGATAAGACATGCATCATATTTAGTTCACAACAAATAAACAATTTTTTTGAGCTATATGATGTCGTGTGACGTCTTTTTCATAAGTAGTGTTATACAAAGAGAAGAGTACGTTTAAAGTATATAGAAAACATAGCTCCATCACAAAAAAAATATGCCTAGCATTTACCAAATCTGTAAAAACAATTCACATAGATGAGACATGTAAAACCTCCATAGCTCACATAGATGAGATATCATGTATTATCATTTTATTTTTGTTTTTACTTGTATAAAATTGGGTGTCAAAATTGTTACCGTGTAAAAATTGGGTGTAAAAATGCGGTTTAAAAATTATCATATATTTACATGTTAAATTGTATGTCAATAGTTTTATCATCGTTTTCGTCTTCTATTTTCGTGTTAAAATGGATATCAAAATATTATTAATCGTGTTAGTCGCATCATGTTGCGTTTGTCCAAAAAACCATGTAGGATGAAAAACTATATATAGCATATTCTTGTGACATGTACAATATAATAGGGTTGGCAGCTTATTGGCCGAAATTTATGTGCTAATAACACTTTCTTTTTGAGCAATTATATTATGGGAGTTATTACAAATTTCATTTTTCTAATCTTAAAAGTCTACACGACGTAAAATGATATTTTCTTACCTATATCGAACATGACTCAAGTAAAAGCGGCACAAGAGAAAATATATTTTTTTAACTGAAAATGAACCTGGCCAAAAAATTCTAAGACGCAATGCTAATTTTTGAAAGTGTACGTCATTGATAAGGCCATACGTCATATTTAGTTCGGAGCAGATAAAATCATGTTATATGATATCGTGTGACGTCGTCTTCATAATTAGTATTATCATGTAATATCGTTTTAGTTTTGTTTTACTCGTGTTTTCATGAATCATCATTTTAAATTGGGTTTCAAAATTGTTTTATGCAACACACTTAATTGTACACAATTTAAAATTTTCGAGCAAAAATTCCTTTATTTATATGACTATCCACCCTGTGTAAAAAATAAAATATATTCAACAATACTAATAGTCCAACAAAAACCTCGGCAAGGTGAGAAATTTGTTATTAATATAGGGCCAATCCGATTAAAACATTAAAGGCATTTAGAGAAATATAATTTTTTACATAAAAAACAAAATTGTGTACAAATTGACCATAACACTAAAACTAATGAATTGAGGAACAGGAGGCATCCTTTTAAGCACTCATTGTGACAATACTCTATTAAATCATTCTTAAAGGGAATATCATAGATCTAACAAAACAACTTATCATTAATAAATGTCATGTCTAGCAGGGAATGTCATGATATTGTAAAAACTCAAAGCCCCAATCGATTTTTGGAATCGAAACAACTCATCAATGTCATATCTAACAGTGAATACCGATCATCTTTTCTTCAAATCTGCATACAAAATGAGAATTAATGAGAGTGGTTCAAATTTGTTGACCGTTAAAAAGTTGTTGCAACCTAAGATTTCAACTCACCATTCACGTGTCGATATTCATTTCAAACAACTCATCAGTGAACATAATGAAAAGTCATCTAAATATTGAGTAACAACAATCAAGCTAGTGCTCTTTGCTTCCTTCTAGTAGCAATATCAAAGCCGAATGTTTTGTATTGAACTACATATATTCAAATTGATAGTGTGGTCTTCTCTCTCGATTGTGAATGAAGCTGCATTTATATGATTGGTATTGCAAATACCTTTGCGTGCCAAAGGTGCACTTGGATCATTTCTATCTCATTGGTATTGCATGGATGGATGGGTAACTGAAATCTAACTTACTTTTATATACTACCCCAATCCCAAATTAAGATCAAGACTTGGTTCCTTGATTACATCCAAAAAGAAGGAAGGTGACTATTAATTTGGGATGGTCAAAAAAGGAAAGCGAGACAGTTGATAATAATGACAACAAATTAGTTACCCATTGGCCCAACTTTTTGATCTCTGCAAAAATCCATCAAGTCTTTCATGCTATTTACAACCTCACACATGTTTCAGCAAACATATATAAGAACCACTCCAAAGAGAATGAGTGGATCAATATTCTATCATATGTCACCGTAAGGAGGGAATAAACTCACCTGTACGCAACGAATGTATCTTTTGAAAGTAAGGTAGACCAAATTTAAATATCAACAAAGTAAGGTCAAGGAAGCTGCAAGCAACTGCAACACAAAAGCGCCGAGTGTATGTGGCAGAGAGTGCACTCAGCTCAAAAACTGAGAACAAACATTAGGCTATTGGTCATTTGGGAAGATTTATGAAATATATACACAAAAGAAGTTGTAAGGGTTTGATCCAATTTAAATAACTGGACAAATGAGACAGGGATATTACCTGAAGCAGAGATACTATTTCACTTCATTGATATCGGCGACAAATCATTTTGGGAAATAACGCACTAACTCAACAGCACTACAAATGTAAGCATTGAACAAAATTAAAAAGCATAAAAGCTTAGTTCATTTTATGCAGAGTTAAACAATATAATGTTCAAGATCAAACCAACCCGCTACTTCTTCCCCCGAACCTAGACCACCCAGATGCTACCCAACCCTCACCACAAACCCTAACACCCCAACCCGACACCACACTTGCTGTCACTCCCTCTCCAAGCCAACCTTTGCTACCCCACAACTAACCCCAGCCATTATGCCTGCTCCTGCTGCAAACCAAGACCACACAGTAGCTCAACCCTTTAACTGCTGCTGTCCACACAGACAGACACACTAAGCCGAGCCCACCTCCTCCCCAATTTTCCCACTTGCCGAGGTAATCCTCGACCATAACCCACTTGTTGCTACCCCATGGTCGTAACCCATACCCCGCTTCTCATACCCAGTTCACTAAAGGTGCAACACGAAATCAACAAAAAGAAATTGTTACATGAATTCAACAACAAAAAAAATCGTAACGCGAATTGAGCAAAAAAAATTGTAACCATTACATGTATGCCCATAGTTTGTTAAGAAAATTAAAAAAAGGAAATCAAATATTGCAATGAAAACTATAAACAAAGACAAACGAAGTCATTAAAATTATTACCCAAAAGACTAAGTAGATAAGAAATGGGTCACATTCACTACAGTAAACCATTGATGTTACTTGGAGTTAGCTTACCTGTTGGAATAATGTGTAAACCATTGTCTGAGTTCATCACCAAGTGTTCTTGAATCGGTGAAATTTGATCCAAATCTCAATTATATTGATCTTTCGTATGACATAACCTTAGTTTCCAGTTGTTCCACTCCGGACAGTCCAACAATTATCAAAAACCAAACGTCAAAGTTGAATCTAACTCAAAACTTAACAAATAATAATAGTTGAACACATTCAATTTTTAATGTTTACCTTTCTAATACCGAAAAGCATCAAATTACTAAATATGAATATAAAGCTAAATGATCCTAATATTTACCACACATGAAAAAATATTTATGCAACTTCATAAAAATTAAATCATAATAAAGATCAATATGCAAACACATGTAAAAGTAATTGATTTGAGAAGAAGAAGATTCTTACTCCCATAAGAGAAGGAGAAGATTACCTCAACTGAAACTCCAAGAATAGTTGTGCTTACTTTTTTTTATAACCACCAAATATTGTGCCAAAAAAGAAGCTAAGCAACTCCAATGGCCATTGAAAAGGTATTATCGGTAGAATCTAAGCAGCTCGTTCACGCCATTAGAATAATTCTTGGCCAACATACTGCAATGTCTTACTCTAGAGAATTGTCATGGCCAATTTCCAATTCGTCTTCGAACGACTCTAGTGGTTTAAGAAAAAGAAAAGTACTTACTACTCAAATATATCTAATTAGAGATTTAATGATGTTAAATATAAAGTACCAGAGCAGAGCATCTACTCTAAATGGAACAAAGAAGAAACGTAATGTTAAAGAATGAATCTCATTTACTCTTAATTCTATTCATGAATCTCATTTACTCTAATAGATAAGTGTATAATCAGAACATATACTTACAAAATTAGAACAGATAAGTGTAAAATCATAACATAACAGATAAGCATATGTGAGGTCAATCAAAATCAGAACAGAACATAACTATGTAAATGTAAACAAAGAAAATTACCAAAGTTAAGTTTGGACCTTCGAACATATGAAATTAAGAAGCGTAGTCTATGTATTGAGTACATGATTCCAAAAAAAAGAAACTGAAAAGCCTAAACTTCAAGTCGTGGAACTCTAAACCCAAACAATATTCCTTCAGCACCTTGAAAGAAATAAACTAAAATAAACTATTTTAAAAGAAAATACTAATGCCATTTGATAATTCTCAAGTACCTGTCAATTCCCGACACAATGAGTCTTCACAGTCAGTATTTCGCACTGTTCTAAAAAATCCGCCTAGGCTTGAGGCTTGGGAGAAACGTCCCGCCTTAAGATTTTGACACCTTATACTTGGTAAAACCCTTAAGGCGCACTTTTTCTCTAAAAACAACAATGCTTTAGTGAAACGATATCACATTTTAAAGATTTTTTTAGAAATTGAACCATTATCTCATCCAAAAAAAATCAAATAGTATTTTAATTTGCAAATATTCAGACATATTTTTATGATATTTACAATTTTATTATTTTAATAGCCTTGTTATGGTTAAAAATATTAAAAAGGCCTAAACCCTTTTTCACGCCTTTTTACGTCTATGGCTCGCCTAGGCTTCTTAGGCTTAAGGCCTGGCCTCCACGCCTCGATCACGCCCCGCGTTTTTTAGAACTTTCGCCATCCATTACGAACCTGTAATTTCAAGATGTGGAAGAATTAGATAAACACTTGAAGTAAACACCTAAATGGATTTAGTTTAGTGTCGTGTATATGATTACTCTCAATCTGAGCATTTGTCGACTTAAGCGCTTACTCATACCAAGCGTTCTAAATATGGAATCTCATGCTAAATGGGGAGAAGCAAAGCCTAATCATTGGTGACCTATAATAGAAAACCAAGAACAACATAGAAAAAATAACTACGGAGGTCCCTAAATTTACATTACACATAAAGGTTGTGTGTGTGTAAGGTCATAAATTCTGAATTTAAGGAAGCTATTTACCAACTTCCCGACACATAATTCAAGGAATGTGCAATACTACTGTAATAGATAGAAGACCTCATTCCTCAATCAAAAGATACGGCGTGTTCCCGTCACATAAAGGCTGTGAAGCATCATTCATACCTCAATCAAATTTGGGCACTATCTTGCTTATTTCATAGGAATTTTACATTATACACGTTCCATCAGTATATCCAGAATCTTGGGTGCACTTAATAACATGGAAGAAACTCACAACAAAGAAATTAACCAAACAAAAACCAATAAATGTTCAGATTAAGTACACCATGACTATCCTTTCAGTCATGTTAGACCACCAACAATAACAATGAAAAGCTTATTAATATGCTTTATAAGCATTCACTCCCCAGTAGCACTAAACAAAACAAATTGTGGTAAAAATAAATGAAGAAATACAGGTATCCCAACATTTTTCAAGAAATTTTAGCGAAAAAACATAACAATGAAACAGTAAATAAATTATAAACCAAATGTGAATTGATGTCAATGAATGCTAGCAAATGTGCAGGGTTAATTTGGGACTATAAGTTAAGATAACCCATGTATTGAGTGAGGGAATTACAATTGAACTGTCCACCACTAAACTTGTGCCTTATTAACCAACATCCGTTATGGACGATAAAGTAGATTATTTATATACTCAATGCATTATTAAATCATACATACATAAATTATCCATGTACTTGTATTAAAAATGCATCCTACTTAGGGGCAAAATTAATATAATAGCATGCGAAATGTACAATGTCAAGCACCAAAATAATAAGCAGTAGAGAAACTGTAAACAGCGAAAGCAGACAGTCAAACTCACCTGAGCTTTACAAATTTTCATTTGTACAATTAATTGTAATCACAGCTGACGAAGTCTCGTTTAAATTGGCCATCATAATGGTTAATTCACAATAAAAAAATCAACAAACCCAACCCTCGATCATTAATAAATATTTGATGATGAGGTGGTTAAGTGAGAACAATGGACCAATATAACATCAAAAGAATGGTATATGTAGAAATACCTTGGGGATCTTCTGCGAGCCCTGCGAGCTAATCAGGAGAACTTCTATTTCCCAATCTGCACAAATTTTGAAACACAAAAATGAGTTCTTGACTTTGATTTTACTATAAATATTAGAATATTCATCAACACGAAAAGAAAAAATCATAAATTTAGGGCCAAGATAAGAAATAAAGAACACCACAATGAGTTACTTTACCACTCTGAGTGATCATTCCACTTGGCCATTGATGAATAAAATGCAAACATGAACACAGTTAGGGATATATACATGAACAGAGTTTACAACTCCAAGTAATGCTTGGACCGGTTTCTTTGCTGCCTGGCTACTTACACACACTATCGGGTCCAGACCACCTAGTGGATCTAGCCCCACTTGCGATTGGACTTACCCAGATTGAAAGTTCTGTGGTCTG
Source organism: Sambucus nigra (assembly GCA_949130495.1). NCBI lineage: Eukaryota > Viridiplantae > Streptophyta > Magnoliopsida > Dipsacales > Adoxaceae > Sambucus > Sambucus nigra. The sequence goes on from OX422219.1 coordinate 179,620,554, forward strand.
GGCCCTCTGGAGTTGCAGCCACGATGCAGGACATGTGGATTTGGCTATTGAAAGATTGGCTCCACATTGAAGTTATTCGATCATGGGGCTCAAGAGTTGTGGGATTTACCTACTCGTGATTAGTGATATAGGAATCAAAGAAGCCTCGGAGGTCCCCTCCTCGTGTGTTGTGATGGAAAATGGAGTGTGATGTTAGGAATTACGAATCCCTCGGGAGACCAACGATTGCCTTGCCACTGGGATTATTCACGGGCTTCAGCACGATGCGCTGATTATTGTGTTGCATGCATTGGCTTAGCCTTCTCGACTAGCCGATGTAGCATTTTTAAGTATGTTTTTGGTGGGGATTGTGATCGCGATGGCGAGTTACACTGCTTTTATAGGTTTGTGTAGTGAGGCTTCTTCTCTTGTAGCAATTGCTTCAGGATTGGGCATTATTATGAGTGAATCTCAATGAGAATCTTACTTCAATTTATTTTGTTTGCCTTTAATCACACTTTGAACGACTCTAATAGATTTGGAGCCTCCAGAAGTAAAGATAAGAATAGCATCTGCAAAAGCCAAATGAGTAATAATGGGGCAACATATTAGAGTTTTAAATGGATTAAAATTGCTTTTATATTGAAGAGTATTAATGTTTCTAGAGAAAGCCGCAACGGTAATAATGAATAAGCCAGGAGATATGGGGTCTCCTTGCCCTATACCTCTGTCAGCCTTAAAGAAGTCGCAAACGTCACCATTTACCAAGACTAAAAAGTGCACGTTTGAAATGATCCTCCATATCACGTCTATCCACTGATCATTGAACCTAAATTTTCTCATTAAGTTGAATGGCCAAGCAATATAAGTCACAGATAAACAGAGATAATGGGAAAAACATAAATGCCAAAGTTTACAAATCCTAATAAGGTGGAAAAAAACATCTTAATACACAGATACATAAGAGGCAAGACCAAAACCACAACACCATTGCAATATACAAAAACTAAAACGACATAAATACAAACATATTTAAAATAAGCACGGATGCGAAGTACAAACAAATTTCTCAAACTGAGCTAATCCAATATGTCAATAGCAGCAGTTCAAGACCGGTACAAAACAACAAAAAAACGAAGTTAAATCGATAAGATTAAAAAAACAAAATGAGAAATCAAATATGTGAGAAACATGTAAAAATATACACAGAGGTGTCTAAAAAGAGAAATCAAATTTTAATTCTTTTTAAGAGGCGTCTAACTCAAAGCCAATAATACCATATAGATTAAGAACGGGGCAAAGACAAAAACACTAAGAAATTAGTAATTGTGGCCTCATTTACGTTACACAATATTAACCCCATTCTATAACACAAAACTAAGCACAAAACAAAATGCAAATAGTTAACTCACTGACTTGGAAATCTCATAGATTAGGGGCTGCTCTGCACAAAAAATAAACAATAGATTAGATAGCAACCTGAATAGAAAATAGTATGTGTGTGTATGTGAGTGCGCAAGTGTAAGAGAGTGATAGAGCCATACTTCTAGAGAGCGGCAATAATAATCATAAGTTCGACACAGCATTGTCGGATTCAACTAAGCGTATATTTCTTTGAAATAGTGTTAACAATCAAACGGTGTTAACTAAGCATACATGAGAATTAGTAACCATGTTAGGAACCCTAAATTTTAAGAAAATCCCCAAATCAAAAGTTTGAACCCTAAAATCACGACCTCCAAAATTTTGAGAAACCCTAAACTTTAAAAACTATTTTTTCAAAGGGCTATGCAGTAAACGAGAGAGAGAGAGAGAGAGAGAGAGAGAGAGAGAGAGAGAGTACCTCTAGCATAGTTGATAAGTAGATCGCAGGTGAGAGAGTCGATCGCACTGCACCGCACACCATTTTTTCCTCACGTGTATGAATTTAAATCTAAATGTGAACAAAGAAAATCAGATGTTGCATTCAAATAACCAAAACATGAAAAATAAAAACCATACCTGTTACGACATTCAAATGATATGTTCTTGGGACAAAAAAAACAAAATCATAAACTCCCAAGTAGGTTAGATTTTGAACCCAAACTCCCATGAAATTTTCATGTGGGTGTGTACGTGCATGGGTTGATGTGGGTGTGTCTGGGTTGGTGTGGGTGTACATAGGAGAGAGTGAGAGAGAGGCGGCGAAGGAGAGGAGAAAAGGAGGATGTGGATGAGTAGGAGGGAGAGAATGAGGAGGGAGGCGCCATCGGATGAGCGAGAGGTAGAAAATCTGTGAGTGAAGAGAATGAAAGAATCAGGATAGGGTTTGTGGGAGCGGGGAGATAGGGTTTGTGGTAGTGGGAGAGAAGTAGGAACGCATTGCCATTTTCACTAAAATACCCCCAATTTTGAATTAAATTGTAAGTTTTGGGAGTAATAAAAGAGGGGGAACCAAAAATTTAAAGGGCAAAAAGGGTATTACAGGATATAAGTTAATCTCAACCCTTCATTTCGTGCCTTGTTGGCTTTGATCTGAATCGTGAAGTGTCTTCCCATCTTATGAATAGTGAAGACACCACTGTAACTTTATATATATATATATCAAACTATAAGTTAGTTATTTACAAATCTGTAATGGATAAGGAATAGTTCTAGGAAGATTTTGTCCGCGTTGAGATGATTCATTTCAAAATAAACTATATAAATAAAAGGTTTTAAAAAGAGACGATTACAGGCATAAAAACCATAATAAAACTTGGATACAAAGTCCTAATTCTTTTGTAAGAAGTGTCAAAAGAAGTGTTCTAAAAGGCGCGCCTAGGCTTGAGACTTGGGAGTTACGCCTTATTCTTGGTAAAATCCTTAAGGCGCACTTTTTTTAAAAACGACAATACTTTAGTGAAATAATATCGCCTTTTAAAAACTTTTTTTACCAACCGGACCATTATCTCGTCCAAAACAATCAAATAGTATTTTAATTTGCAAATATTCAGACATATTTGTATGGTATGTACAATTTTAGTATTTTTAATAGCCTTGTTATGGTTAAAAAATATTAAAATATATTAAAGAGGCCTAAACGTCTTTTCACGCCCAAGGCCCGCCTAGGGTTCTAAGGCTTAAGGCTTGTCCTCCACGCTTCGCGTTTTTTAGAACCTTGGTCAAAAGAAATATTGTTTTTGAATAAACTTACATATATGTATAGGTTTGTGGTTGTCATACATATAATGTATATATTTAATGTTTTTTACTCAAGTCCTTAGCTTTTTAGGAAGGCTTGCTACGAGTTTATTATATGGCCAATTACATTAACACCCCCCCCCTCCCACCCCACCCAAAAAAAAACATTTTTTCGATAGAAATTGGTCATGTGCTATGAACATGTCAATTAACTTCCTCTATATTGCCTAATTTATCCTTTGTTAATAAATTTAAACATTACAAACGGACTAATTCAGTTAACCTTACTAGATTACACTAACTATAACCACCACCACCAATCCAAAAAGGAAATATACACCAATTACTTCTACTCCTCCACACCACCAGCATGAAAAACATATTAAAAAAAACTACTTAATGCTCCTTCACTGCCTTGGTTACTGAGGCCACCACCAGTACCGTAAAAAACAAGAATGCACACAAGACTTGATGTCGCTAGTATGCTTGATCCGTGGTACACAAAGTAATGAGCTTTCGATTGTATAGAAGCAGTATCCTGAGGTATCCCTGTAATGAGTATCCGTTCTTCACACCAATCATACAACCCATACAATATAGATTGATAAAGAGTCTAAATCTGACATGGTGTGACACCCCGCTCAATTAAATAAAGGGTGATCAGTGCTGTACCAATTTAAAACAGAATGTTCGTTGGTTCATTCTTAGCATCACTCTCGAAAACTTTTTAACATATTAATCACCTAATATAAAATTTAGCTAGGTGTCAAAACATTTCCAATTTCTGTAAAACCAAGTAAATCCATTTTCATTCAAATCTTAAAATATAAATCATTCACCACACATAGGAATATAATAAATACTGAGCATGAATCAAGTACTGAAATAAATAAGACTGGGTAAAACCTCCCAGTTCAAAACTCCAAACCATAAAGTAAACTGAATACAATAACTCTGATGAAGGACTAAAAGTGGGCGACACATGCCCTAGATAAGAAGTCTAGATGAAATTGAATGGAAAAGATAAATGCGTCTACTGCAAGGACCTCCAACTTCCACAATAGCTGCAACACGTTTGACACTCCAATCTCTAATTCTGGTACCCCTGTGGCTGAGCACCTAATATAATATATATATATATATATATAGCAAAAGAGAAGAGATACAAGAAACAGGTCAGAGCCCGAGGTTTAAAAATGATTTAGCAAGTATTTAAAACTAGTTCTTAAAACAAGTCTTATACGCATGTTAGTTATCGGACTCTCACATGAGTTTCTCACCTCTCTTCTATTGTGCACGCCTAACGTACATCTAATCTCCCCCTAGTTATGCCACCAAGTCTAACTAGTCAGACACCATACTAATACTAACTATGCTCACTAGTAGTATTCCCGTATCGCCCATACAATACGCTATTTAGATAGTTTATCTCTCATACTAAGTTTCATTATTCACCGTTCGAATGGTTAATCTTTTATCCACTAAGATTATTTTATTTCTCATTTCCATTTTATCTACTAGTCTCACAAAGTAGAAGTTCCCCAAGTACAGTCATATATATATAGTCTCATCATCCTATATATATACACTAATCTTGCACCCTTAGGTTAAGACCACTTGGCGCAATGTAATGATTATTATTATTACCAAGTCTACTAATTTCACACAGTAGAAATATTCACAAGTTCATATATATATATATATATAGTCACATCATCCCTATACATATATATAGTAATCCTGCATCCCCGGGTTAGCACCCATTAATGCACCTATCAATAATAATCCAGCACCCCCGGGTTATCACCCATTAGTGCGCCTATCAAGAGAATCCTGCATCCCCGAGTTAGCACCCATTACTGCAACTATCAATAAAATCCTACATCCCCGGGTTAACACCCATTAATGCACCTATCAATAATAATCCAGCACCCCGGGTTATCACCCATTAGTGTGCTTATCAAGAGAATCCTGCATCCCCGGGTTAGCACCCATTAATACACCTATCAATAAAATCCCGCATCCCCGGGTTAGCTCCCATTAATGCACCTATCAGTAATAATCCAGCACCCCCGGGTTATAACCCATTAGTGCCCCTAACAATAATCATCCTTGTACCCCCGGGTTATCACCCATTAGTACACTTAATCAACAATGTTTTTGCACCCCCGAGTTATCACTCATTAGTGCACCTAATAGTAAGATTCTTGCACCACCGGGTTATCACCCATTAGTGCTCTTAACAATAATATTACATAATAGGCATACACACATCCTATTAGAATTTATAAGTATTTCTCCAACCTACATATATACTTCTCATACGTATTTTAACCTCAACACTACGTATAGTATAAATATTTAGATTACTATTTCTCTCGTAATATCCAGGGTACATTCTCTCTATACCGAAATAAGTAAAGTATTTATTCTCACATACTTTCCCGAAATTCCGTCTTATTTAAATTTACTATTTGGCAGTTTCTCTCACTCCAATAAACCGGTAAACTAAAAACTGGACTCTAAGAAAATTCCCAAAAATTCACCCTGTCACTCGAACGACATCGCGCGAGATACAATCTCGTTCAAACGACATAGCGCGAGATACAATCTCGCTCGAACAAGACTTCGCTCGACTTCGAGCACTGGTTCGCCCCTTTGCCCAGAATTTAGCGTTTTTCACTATTTTTGAACCCAAAAACCTCTAAGATTCAACACCCAACGCCTCATCATCAATACCCATCAACACATAACAGGTTATAAATCATTCCTAAGATCCTAGGATCATAAATTCATCCTTAATCATCATAATTATATAAAATCCCCAAATTAATTCATATGAACCCTAGTTTCCAAATTTTCAATTAAAGAACCTAATAAACCCAGATTCGTTCATCAATATATTATTCTATTTCATAATTAATCCTCTACATACATGAAGGAATTTCAACCACTAATTAACCCAGTCCTGAATCATAATTGAAATCTCCAATTTTCACCCAATTAACATGTAAATCATGATTAATTTCACTTACACTAACATGAGCATGATTATTGCTAAAAGAAAGCAAGTAATAAACACTTGCCTCGAATATGACGGTCTGATCCGTTGGTGATGATGGTATATACGCGTTCCTCTCTTCTCGATCTACGCGTTGGTGGTGGTGGTTGTGTAAGGTGGTGATAATTTGGCCTTCCATCTTGGAAATTGGTTCTCCCTCACACCCTCTATGGCCGTTCTTTCCTTTCTGTAACTCCCAATTTTCGTCCATTAATTAAACTCAAAAATACAATTTACCATAATTGCCTCTCGGGACGCCGACTAGTCCTAAAATTGTCCCGGGACCCAAACTAAACATCCGATTATACTATTTTGACTATCTCAACCCTCCCGGTCTCAATGACGCACTCGAAATGACTATACGAGTTAATAAAAATAAATTCTCTTTTTATTCCATTCAATTAGTCCCGACACGACTCACACGAGTGTCAGACTTAAATTACCAAACTGCCGTATTTCTCACTTCCGACAATTTATCAAATGTTATAATTCTATTGTGACACCCCGACTAATTAAATACCGGGTAGCTACTCCTTTATTAAATCAATACAAAATGCCAAGTTGGTTCAGTTAATAGCATCACTGTCGAAAAACATTTTAAAAATTACTAACCACCTAGTATTTAAAAAGTAAGTTGCCAAATTTAAATTAAGTCTGATTAACATACAGTAAAAAGAATAATGAAAGAACAACAACCATTCACCATAACGAAGCAATAGAATAACCAACCAAAATAAATAAGTCCGGAGGAAAACTCCTCACAACAATCCCACAACTGAAATAAGTAAACAATATCTCCTGAATTAATTACATGCCAAAAGTCTGAAAATCTGAAATAAGAAATGTTTCTAATAGAAATGGGCGATATGCCCTACAACTGATGAAACTGAATATAGAGTCAAGATAGATGAAGCGTCTACTAGCAAAGTCCTGTAACTTCCACAAACAGCTACAGCTCGTCACCTGAATGAGAATCCTAAGCATGGTGTCCTTGTGGCTGGCACCTAAAATGGTTTTTACAAAAAGTAGATTTGAAAGCAAACGGGTCAGAGCCCGAAAGTGGAGAGTATTTTAAAATAGCAAGTGCTTTAACAACATTAAAACAACGAATGCAAAATACATGTTAGGACGTGCACTCACATGAAATACTCACCTCTCGTCTAATTGTGCACCCCTAACGCATAGCACCCATCTAAGTGATAAATACATCTATCTAAACTGACATGAGTTCTAACCTTTCTACTCGGTTCCCATTATACATTCTAATGTTATCAATTTAAAAGAGGCTTTACATACACCCGGATTCTCAATTAAGCAATACAATTCATTTCAGGTTATCCCTTTATATTTTCTCAAAACGTTTCCATATTTATACACAAAATACCACATGAAAGTTCTCATTAATTAAGTGTATATTAGTCACGCCATAAATATACAATACAAGCACCCCGAGACTAGCTACGGTGCACACATACTCTGCTATCCATCCCGGTACATCACGTACATAAGGATCACGCATTCCGAATCTCTCAGGAATCGTTCTCAGATAACAACATCACAAACAATGGAGGCGACCACAGTCACATCACATGGGTCACGCACATACCTACGCTCCCACGATCAGCAGACTTATTAACATCCCAATAAGTCCTTCTCTGACCTATGTTCTCGAGGTACCAATCTAAATCCGGGCAACACAAGGATTAGAGGGTCCTAAGCGAACGTAAACCTCCCGTGATAGCAAGTATGGTAGGTATGTCATACACATAAAATCATATACATCTACTAAGTATGCACACATCTTAGTAATCACCATAATTTATTGGTGGTACACTTCTCATTCTCGTACCGATATATAATGTTACACAATTTACATATTCCCGGTTAATATAATTATTCATGCCGTCAATAATTCTCGCATCGTAATAGTCACTCACGTTCTATTCCACATTCTCCATTTGGTTAAATTCACACTTCTAGGTTTTACTCCTCTATATATCCCAAATATGTTCCTACTATATCAATTTATCATCAAGGGAATGTTATCTCTACCATTAAATAAGGTTACGGGACACGCGAAATCAAAACAGGCTAAAAAGCCTAAACTGTCAGCTCATTAGAAGTCTCGTTCGAACGAGGCTGTTCGAACGAAGTGGGCCTTCTAACGAGATCTCGTTCGAACGAAAGTCATCGAACGAGCATCCCTCTCGTTAGAAGTCAAACTGTCAACTCGTTAGAAGCTCGTTCGAACGACCTGGGCAGGTCTTCTAACGAGAGGCCAGTTTCGAGCCCAGAAATTCCTTTTTCGTTTTTCCAACTTTTCTTCCTCTCTAATCTCATCTAAACATCAATCCAACAATTGTTCAAGGTTTCTAATCGTCCCTAAACATACTTAGGTCACATACTAACGTGTTTTGTGGGGTTAATTCATTTTAACATCATCCAAATATCAAATCTATACATTTTTCCCCAATTTCAAGAACATGAACCCTAGAAATTCTTAAATCCCCAGTGAGTCTAATTAAATCCGTTTTTTGTTTCATCCAAAATATATTATCATCAGATTTATCACCTACATACAATTCTACATGCAATTCCTCATCAAAATACAAGTTTCAAATTCCAATTTAATGGGTTTTCATCAATCTCCCAAAAACAATACAATTTTATCAATTTCCTACGCATGGAAGAAGCATTCTCTGCAACTAATGAAATTAAACCACTTGCCTTATGTGTATCTCTGATTTTGATGTCGAATTGATGAATGATTCTCTCTCTCTGTGCAGAATTCTCCTCTCTCTCTCTCTCTATATATATATATAAGTCTTCTTCTCCAAGGTGACAATGGTGGCTAGGGTTTGTCTTAGGAAACTTTTTGGAACTAATTCCAATAACCTCGTAGCCCATTAGGTTATTAGTGGGTTTAGTGGGTAATTGCCAAATCAGATATTAATTCCTAATTTTCGTGGGTTTTAATTCCCAAAAATCCAAAATTACCAAACTACCCTTATACGTTGCCGGTATGGCCTAAAAATGCCCCGGGACCCAAACTAAACCCCCGGCTAGTGTTTTCTGACTATTTCGACCTTTCCGGACGCGTTGGCGCACTCAAAACGACCATACGGTTAATCGAAATAAAATTCACTTTTATAATTAAAATAATTATATTCCTGACGCGACTGTCACACGCGTCTCAACAAAATTTCCAAATTGCCGTATTTCAATCTCACGACAAGTTTCATAGTTCAATATTCATATATAGTCATATATACACATTATAATCAAATACCAACTCGCATCTCGCTAGTATTTTAATCGGATTAATTTCCAATTAATACACATTTAATTCAATTAATCCCATAAATATATATATCACAAAATACGGGGTAGTACATCTATATTACAAATCACACAGTAATATTCAATAATTCTCGACAATAAGTATTAACCCTTGGCACGCTAGTTAATAATTATTTTAATCCGGATTAATAACAAATTAATTTCTCGCATTTTAATTTAATTAATCCAACAACAATAATTAATTACATACTTATTCCCACAATAATAATTAATCACATAATTATTTAAATCATCAAAAATACTGGGTGTTACATACTTCCCCCCTACAACGGAATTTCGTCCCGAAATTCGAAAAAAGTATATCAGGTACAAACAACGAGGTATATATATATTGCGCATCGCATCCCTGCGCTCCCAAGTAAACTACTCCGTACCACCCATTTAGTACGCTATCGAATACCCTTAATAATGAACACTTCACATGTGTTTGTTTTAAACTCTAGGTTACCCTGTTATATAGGCTCTTGCCCAAGCCTTTCCGCTTAAGTTTCACTACTTAAACTTTATTTTAGATATTCACTATCTAGCCTTCTACTATTTGCACCTTAGTAGATTTATCCCCTTTTCATATACATACGACTTCGTCTCGTGTCGTTCATACAAGTAAATTGGATGTGCAATATATATTTCACACAATATATACGATAATATCGATTCTTCTCCGACATTTGTAATCATAACTGGTCCCCCACCTTTAACTATCAAGTAGGACAACAACAAAGTTTACCGTGCCATACTTTAACTAGCACTCTGCCCGAACGTAAACTTATAGGAGTTATTTGGGCGCAAACTCCACTAGTGGAAGGTACTGCTCTCGTCCTCCCCTAAGATCTCAGGGTCCACATAAACTTTTCTCTCCTGCATCCGATTAGACCGCTTGTCCCGCCCATCCCTCTGTGGGTATTAGGCCGTACTCAATCGCATTTTAGTACCTATGATCTCACCATCTCAGCTACATGAGAAGATCCTTGGGGATACTCTCCCATTCTTTAGTGGAAGAAGCCCCTACTGGTTTCGAATTGTCCACCCTTTTTCTAACGGTCAGGTGACCCACTGCAAGACTATTCATGCAATATTACCCTACATCGTAACCCATCACCACTGTTGTTTGTATCCTGTTACATTTTGTATTTCCTGTAATTTCAGTTTATCTTGAAATGTAAATCTCTGACAAATCTTAGTGAATAAGCTTCGGCTTACCCGACTACATGTTATCGAATTCACATGCTAGTCATAATGCACTGCTTGATTCGATCACCTAGGGCGCCCATACACCCTATGCCTCGCGCGTCATAATACAAATGACATGATTTTTTTTCTTAAATTCTCGCACACTCGGTATGCTGATATAGTAGGGGTGCACTCAACCACCCCGCTAGTCATAACTTATTCTATCCTTCATTGGCATCATTGCTCTATTCAGAATGATACTAAGATTAGGCGACTCTATTACCCTCGAGTCATAAAAGAATTTTCAACTCTCAATTATATTCTTTTATAGGTACAATAATCAACGTACAAAACTTATGTACTATCGACTAAACTTCTCTCCAATTCTCGACGTTCGTTAGTTTCATGCGTGGGATGTCTCGCAAAGCGAAATCCAAACAAGGAACCCCCTCGATACACTACTATCTAACCTAGTCGATTGTCGAGATCCGTAAGGCCCTCAATCCATACTATGTACCTCTCTACATTCTCCGTATGTTGACATAAGAGTTTGCTCGTCCACTCTCATGTCTCTAAAAATAACATGAAGCAAGGCGCTCTCACTATCCCAAGTACTCGGCACTATATATATATATATATATATATATATATATATAGCGAGCTATATCTCATTGCTCAATAAACACAAAGTATCCTGAGTCTCCTCAGTAAAATAAATTCCTACGCACGGGAATCACATATAACTAGACGACATACTTGCTGAGGTCTATAATACTATAAAAGTTTCATATATACCCATATCTGGGACCAACCCTATTTCAGGTGGCGCCGCACAAAATTAAGATCACTCCTCCCGGAGTATCCGGCACGACAGTCATATCACTACATTTCTACTATCGTTTAGCCATACGGTAATTAATCACTTCACATTACCATATAAACTCTACTAAAGCTGACTCAATGCAGTAGTAAATTATAACAACAAAACATATTCTTAGGGCCCACCCGGTTCACTCATGGGCAATCATCAAAATGCCCTGTTAACAATGAGAAATACGTTTGTAACAAGACTGTTAAGACTAACGTTCCCACTAAACTCGACCTGCGCACGAAGTTTAGGGTTTCCAATTTACATAAAAGTTGTGGCACACCCATGTCACTAGAATTAATCCTTTACTAACAAGGAAGAAGCAAAACCTCACCAGTCTCGCCAAATCATAGGGCCTCAGCACGTGGCTGCCATCACGACCCATGAACATCTGCAATCGTTGTACATCTTAGGATTTCATCCTATAGTTGTCCCCTCTCATCATGGACAATTTATTCCATCATGTGGGTTTCATGGCCATTATTGAAACGTTGGCCCAAACTCTCTAGGCCTCAATTATGGCTTTACTGAACTCCCGTTTACATCCCGGGCCCCGTCGACCCTGACATACTGTATGCTACTATTAACGAGGACTCTACTTGTCCAGCCTGAACCCATCACTCTCGGGTTATAAATTTCCTGGGCCTAATTTTCTTGACCCCAAATTCCCTTGTTGGAAGTATCACTCTTCCAGTTGTTATGCCTAATTGGCATGATTTACCATTTCTAATCTTTTTGGTCTCACTTCTCAATTGTGGACACATTCAGCCCTTGTAGTTCTACTTTCTTCACATAGGGAAACTTCACGTGCCATCTCCCCGTCAGTGGTCCCACTGACGATTTTGGAAATGTCCTTCTCTCGGACCGAGTAGTCTTAACGCTGGCCTTTCGGAACTATGGTTGGCCTCTACGGCCCTGATTGACTTCATCGTCACTTTGTAGGAAGTTAATCAACTTAAAATCATCTAACTGAGTTCCCTATTAGGTATTCTCTCATGTGGGGTTCCACTAACACCGCTAAGTTCAGTTTTGCTTTTCGGCCAGATTCTCTAACCTTTCTGGCTCACTTCTTCTGGAAATAACGCAATAACTAGTCACCGTATAACCTTGACGACATCAACATTAGTCATCCTAGCTGGATTTCTCATTAATGCTTGTATTCAACTCACGGGTCCTTTATCAACTATAGACCCTTTGGATAATTTATGCCCCTTTGCCAGGTATGAAGTTTGCAGTTCAACCTTTCTCTCACGATCGGTTTCCATCTTACCCATTGTGCTAAACATCAAAATTTCACTCGCATTATGTTACCACATCGAATGGAAGACCTCATGGTCAAATCGTACCTAAATTTCTCTCTAAATTTCAAACACACTTCTTCATATGTGATGATTGCCTCTAATGACTACATGATGCTCCTAAGAGCTATAGCTTTTAACTCCAAATTTAATTCTGAGTGTCGTCACACCCCACTCTACACAATTGCCTTCGGATTTTCTACCTCCGCTGGTCTGTTACACTTTCTAGTTTTCTTCTCCGCATCTTCACCGATGGGTTTTCAAAAGAGTCCCTCTGATTTCCCCCTTATCGACTATATTAGGTGGTCCTGAAATCACTCCATCGTTATCTACGACTGTGTCTTGGGAACCCACTGTTCGCGAGTGATGATTTCACTATCGTTTGCTTAAGTAATTCCCATGGTGATTTTTGTCACAATCACTCTTTCCAGATTACTCTATGTCTTCGGTTGGGCTGCTTCTCCTGCAGTTCTTCTTACGGCCCTCGCTGGTCGTACTAAAATGTTCGGTGTTCGAATCACACAGAATTTTGTATAATGAGTCACATCCATTATAATTCGTAGCAGGATAACGTAAGTCGCATACGTAAGGGAACACAACAATCCTATCATAAGGCTCTACATCGAAGAACGATGTACTGAAGCGTAATAAGCCGCACAGATCCTAAGGACACTAGAACCTGATGCTCTAATACCACCTGTGACACCTCGCCCAATTAAATAAAGGGTGATCAGTCCTGTACCAATTTAAAACAGAATGTTTAGTTGGTTCATTCTTAGCATCACTGTCGAAAACTTTTTAACATATTAATCACCTAATATAATATTAAGCTAGGTCTCAAAACATTTCCAATTTTTGTAAAACCAAGTTAATCCATTTTCATTCAAATCTTAAAATATAAACCATTCATCACACATAGGAATATAATAAATACTGAGCATGAATCAAGCACTGAAATAAATAAGAATATGTAAAACCTCCCAGTTCGAAACTCCAAACCATAAAGTAAACTGAATACAATAACTCTGATGAAGGACTAGAAGTGGGCGACACATGCCCTAGATAAGAAGTCTGGATGAAACGGAATGGAAAAGATTGATGCGTCTAGTGCAAGGACCTGCAACTTCCACAACAACTGCAGCACGTCTGACACTCCAATCTCTAATTCTGGTACCTCTGTGGCTGAGGACCTGATATAATATATATATATATATATATATATATATATATATATATAGCAAAAGAGAGAAGAGATACAAGAAACGGGTCAGAGCCCGAGGTTTAAAAATGATTTAGCAAGTATTTAAAACTAGTTCTTAAGATAAGTCTTATACACATGTTAGTTATCGAACTCTCACATGAGTTTCTCACCTCTCCTCTATTGTGCACACCTAACGTACGTCTAATCTCCCCCTAGTTATACCACCCAGTCTAACTAGTTAGAAACCATATTAATACTAACTATGCTCACTAGTAGTATTCCCGTATCCCCCATACAATACGTTATTCATATAGTTTATCTCACATACTAAGTTTCATTATTCACCGTTCGAATGGTTAAACTTTTATCCACTAAGATTATTTTATTTCTCATTTCCATTTTATCTACTAGGCTCACAAAGTAGAAGTTCCCCAAGTACACTCATATATGTATATAGTCTCATCATCCTATATATATACACTAATCCTGCACCCTTAGGTTAAGCCACTTGGCGCAATGTAATGATTATTATTATTACCAAGTTTACTAATTTCACAAAGTAGAAATATTCACAAGTTCATATGTATATATATATATATATATATATATATATATATATATATATATATATCAAGGTTCTAAAAGGCGTGAGGCATGGTCGAGGCGTAGAGGTCAAGCCTTAGGAGCCTAGGCGTAAAATGGCGTTTTTCCTTTTTTTATTATTTTAATTATTCTAAGGCTACTAATATAATAAAATAAAACATATCTTGAATTTTGAAAACATATCCATATGTTTGGTAGGCATCTTTCTCATATTCATGCTCCATAACCAATATTTGTCAAATAATCCTTTGTTTTTTAAAAAAAAATGTGCTTTAAGCCTTTTACCAAGAATAGGGTGTAATAAGGCGTAGGCGATGCGTTTCTCTCAAGCCTCAAGCCTAAACGGGCCTAGGCGGAGCCTGAGTGGGCCTTTTAGAACACGGATATATATATATATATATATATATATATATATATATACTAATCCTGCATCCCCGGGTTAGCACCCACTAATGCACCTATCAATAATAATCCAGCACCCTCGGGTTATCACCCATTAGTGCGCCTATAAAGAGAATCCTGCACCCCCGGATTAGCACCCATTAATGCACCTATCAATAAAATCCTGCATCCCCGGGTTAACACCCTGTGACACCCCGACTAATTAAATACCGGGTAGCTACTCCTTTATTAAATTAATACAAAATGTCAAGTTGGTTCAGTTAATACAATCACTGTCGAAAACATTTTAATAATTACTAACCACCTAGTATTTAAAAAGTGAGTTGTCAAATTTCAAGTTAAGTCTGATTAGCATGCAATAAATGAATTATAAAAAGTAAACATAACCATTCACAATAAAGTCCCAATAGAGTAACCATCAAATAATAATGAATCTGGAGGCAAAACTCCTCACAACAATCCTAATACTGAAATAAATATAACAAGTCTGCATCCTAAATTAATTACAAACCAAAGTCTGAATAACTGAAATATAAAATGTCTCTAAAGGAAATGGGCGACATGCCCTACAAATGATAAAACTGAAAATGGAGTCAAGACTAGAAAAGGAGGCGTCTACTGTCAAGGCCCTGTAACTTCCACAACAGCTGCAGCTCGTCACCTGAATTGAATTCCTATGCATGGTGTCCTTGTGGATGGGCACCTAAGAAGGTTTTTAAAAAAAAAAATAGATTTGGAAGCAAGCGGGTCAGAGCCCGAATGTGGAAAATAGTTTAAAAATAGCAAGTGCTTTAATGACATTAAAACAATGAATGCAAAATACATGTTAGGACGTGCTCTCACATGAAATACTCACCTCTCGACTAATTGTGCACTCCTAACGTACCCGTACCCATTCTAGTGATTCTCATCTCTATCTAGTCCAAAATCAATTCTAACATTTCTACCCGGTTCACGCATTAAGTCCAACGTTATCAATTAACTAGAGAGTAAGAGCTTTACAATAATTCTCGGATTCTCAATTATTAGCAATACAATTCACTACAGGTTATCCTTTTTTATCTTTAGCGATCGTTACGATAATTATACTTCACAATTTAAACATGACAATTCTTTTCATTTAACCGTATATTATTCTCATCATAAATATACAATACTAGCACCCCGAGACTAAGCTGCGGTGCACACATACTCTGCTATCCCATCCCGGTACATCACGTACATAAGGATCACGCATTCCGAATCTCTCAGGAATCGTTCTCAGATAATAACAATCACAAACAATGGAGGCGAACATAGTTCACATCACATGGGTCACGCACATACCTACGCTCCCATGATCAGCAGACTTATTAACTTCTCAATAAGTCCTTCTCTGACCTATGTCCTCGAGGTACCAATCTATATCCCCCCGTAAGCACACAAAGATTAGATGCCCTAAACGAACGCAAACCTCCCGTGATAGCAAGTATGGTAGGTATGTCATACACATAAAATCATATATACTAAGCATGCACACATCTTAGTTATTACCATATTTTTATTAGTGGTTTACTTCTCGTTCTCATACCAACTTTCAGTGTTACACAAATCATATGTCCCCGGTTTATATGTATTTAAGTCATCAATTATCCTCACTTAGTGATTAGTCACTCGCGTCCTAATCCACAAATGTCATCTGGTTCAAGCCACTATTCTATATTTTCCTCCTCAATATATCCCAAATCTTCCAACTATACCTATTAGTTAATAAGAGAAAGTTATCTCATCATTTAAACAAGGCTACGGGACACTAGAAATCAAATAAGGCCAAAAAGGCCATTCTGTCAACTCGTTAGAAGTCTCGTTCGAACTAGAGTTCGTTCGAACGAAAGGCATCGAACGAACTACCAACTCGTTAGAAGGCATACTGCCACCTCGTTAGAAGCTCGTTCGAACGAGCTCGTTCGAACGACCTGGGCAGAGCTTCTAACGAGATGGCAGTTTCAAGCCTAGAAATTCTACTTCGTTTTTTCTCAATTTTCCTCTTCTCTAAACTCATCCTAAAATCATTCCAACAGTGTTTTAAGGTTCTTAAACATTACTAAACCTTCTTAGGTCGTATCTTAACATGTTTATGGGGTCCAATCTTCCTAAACAACATATAATTATCATATCCCCCAAATTTTCCCCCAAACCCTATGAGTATGAACCCAGAAATTTAAAGTCTTTAATTTCCCTTTATAAATCCGTTTTTACATCATAAAAAGTTGTATTTCATTTAGTACAATCACCCAATAACATTCTACATGCAATCCCTATCATAACCTGAATTTCTATCTCCAATTTCATGGGTTTTCATCAAACTCCCAATATAATGCAATTATTTTAAATTCTTAGCATGGAAGAAACATTCGCTTGAAATTAACGTAATTAAACCACCTGCCTTAGATTGTTCTTCTGAATTTGTTGTTGAAGGTTGAAGGCTGTCCACTTCCCTCTCTCCAGATTTCTCCCAAGGTTGAAGGTTGAAGATGGTGGTTATGGTTTTCTCTTTGGGAACCTCTTATAACTTTTCCTATAACTCCCGTAGCCCTCAAAGTTGTAAAATGCTGGTAATGGGTTAAGTGGGTTACTAAATTACCTATAATTAACTCCCAAAATTCGTTGGTTATTATTCCCAAAATTTCAAAATTACTAAAATGCCCTTTTTAGTTGCCGGTTTAGCCTAAAAATGCCCCGGGACCCAAACTAAACCCCCGGCTAGTTTTTTCTGACTATTTCGACCCTTCCGAACACGTTGGCGCACTCAAAACGACCATTCCGTTGATAAAAATAAAATTCACTTTTAAATTCAAATATTTACATTCCTGACGCGACTGGCACGTGCGTCCCAACTAAATTTCCTTAATTGCTGTATTTCAGTCTCGCGACAATTTCAATATTTTCAATATTCATATATTGCCATATATACACATTATAATCAAATACCAACTCACATCTCGTTAGTATTATATCCATATTAATTCTCCATTAATTCACATTTAATTTAAATAATCCCATAAATAAATATTGATAAAAGTACGGGGTATTACATACTTCCCCCCTAATAACAGAATTTCGTCCCGAAATTCGGAACTAGAAGGTACCTGGTAAAAACAACTCTGGATAACGTTCGCGCATCTCATCCTCGCGCTCCCATGTGGACTCCTCAGCATTATGATGCCGCCACTGAACACGTACCAATGGTACTATCTTTGACCGCAGTTTTCGCTCGCTTCGGTCCAAAATGGCAATCGGCCCCTCCTCGTAGGAGCTATCAGGCTGGAGATCGATGTCCTCCAAAGCAACGTGAGTATGAGCCAAATCGTCCCTAAGATATTTCCTTAGCGAGGAAATATGAAACACATCATGAATCCTATGCAAATGCTTCGGTAACCCAAGTCTATATGCAACGGACCCAATCTGCTCGATGATAGGAAATGGCCCCACATATCTCTATGCCAGTTTCCCCTTCTTCCCAAAACGCATAATCCCCTTCATAGGAGATACTCTGAGTAAAACCTGGTCCCCTACTTTGAACTCCCAGAAGAACCTCTTCGCATCAGCATAGCTCTTCTGCCGATCCTGAGCTACCCGAATGCGACTCCGTATCAATTCTATCCTTGCCGAAGTATCTTGTATCACTTCCGGCCCAAGTAGTTTGTTGTCCCCCACCTCTAACCAACATGCTGGGGAACGACAAGGTCTACCATACAACGCCTCAAATGGAGCCATGCCAATGGTGAACTGGTAGGAGTTATTATAAGCAAACTCCACCGGTGAAAGGTACTGTTCCCATCCACCCCCAAAGTCTATGATGCACATACGCAACATGTCCTCCAACATCTGATTTGTACGCTCAGTTTGCCCATCGGTCTGCAGGTGATAAGCCGTACTCAACCGCAATTCCGTGCCCATGGCCTCCTGAAAACTCTCCCAAAACCGTGAAACAAATATCTTGTCTCGGTCAGACACGATATTTAGGGGCACACCGTGAAGTCTCACTATTTCTGCAATAAAAATCTGGGCATACTGTCCCGTAGTGTAGTCTGTCCTTACGGGTAAAAAATGAGCGACTTTGGTCAACTTGTCCACAATTACCCAAATGGAGTCGTGACCCCTCTGTGACGTAGGTAACCCTGTGATAAAGTCCATGGAGATGCTCTCCCATATCCACATCGGGACCTCTAATGGCTGTAGAAGTCCTGTCGGTCTTTGATGATCCACTTTTACTAGCTGACAATTGGCGCATTTAGAAAAAAACACGGCAATATCTTTCTTCATTCCGCTCCACCAATACTGACGTCTCATGTCTTGGTACATTTTATCCCCACCGGGATATACCGCGAACCGTGAGCCGTGCGACTCTGCCATCACCTCGTGTCGCAAGTCTTCCCCTTCCGGAACGACTAGTCTCCCATTGAAGCGTAATCCCCCGTCTGAGCTAACGGTATAGGACTCTGCTCCCTCTGCTAGCAATCGAACTATCTGCTCCTGACAGAACGAGTCATTTGCCTGTGCCTTTACCACCTTCGTGACAATCTGAGGTGTAACTGTCATCACAGACATGAACGATCGGGCCACTGCATCCTGGTGTCCCAACTCCTTCCACTTAGCTTTCCACACCTCGGCCACCTCATCTACTGGTCTACGGCTCAACGCGTCTGATACCACATTAGCCTTCCCCGGGTGATATTGGATATCAAACTGATAATCCTTCACAAACTCAAGCCACCTCCGTTGCCGCATATTCAACTCCTTCTGCGTGAATAGGTACTGCAGAGATTTGTGATCCGTGAATAACCGGAATTTCTCCTCCAGGAGATAGTGTCTCCAAATCCGAAGTGCAAATACAACTGCCGCTAACTCCAAGTCATGGGTGGGGTAATTCTTCTCGTGAGGCTTAAGCTTACGGGAAGCATAAGCTATGGCCTGACTCTCCTGCTGCAATACACCTCCAAGTCCTTGTAAGGACGCATCGGTGTAGACTAGATACTCAACTCCCGATCTCGGCAATGCTAACACAGGTGCTGAGGTCAACTTGTCCTTCAACTGATCGAATGCCAACTGACAGGCATCACTCCAAATGAATGGCACTCCCTTACGAGTCAGATGTGTCAAAGGACCCGCTATCTTTGAGAAACCCCAAATAAATCTCGTGTAGTATCCTGCTAGGCCCAAGAAACTACGGATCTCAGTCGGTGTCGTGGGCTGTCCCCACTCCCTCACCGCGGATACCTTCCCCGGATCAACAGATATCCCCCGGTCTAAAATAATATGCCCCCAAAACTGAACCTCCTTCAGCCAAAACCCGCACTTCTCATACTTTGCATACAGCTCGTTCTGACGTAGTGTCTGCAAAACCTGCCTCAAATGCTCGGCGTGCTCCTCTTCTGTTTGGGAGTAAACCAGAATGTCATCGATGAAGACAATGACGAACTGGTCTAGGAACTCTCTGAACACCCTATTCATCAAGTCCATAAACACGGCTGGAGCATTGGTCAAGCCAAAAGGCATAACCTGAAACTCGTATGAACCATATCTCGTTAAGAAAGCAGTCTTCGAGACGTCCTCTTCCCTGATACGCAACTGATGGTATCCTGATCACAAATCAATCTTTGAGAAGAAAGAAGCTCCTCTCAGCTGGTCGAATAAGTCATCGATTCGGGGCAACGGATACTTATTCCGTATCGTGACCTTATTCAACTCTCGGTAATCTACACACAACCTCAGCGATCCATCCCTCTTCTTTACGAACAACACAGGAGCACCCCACGACGAAGTACTCCGCCGGATAAACCCCTGACCCAACAACTGCTCAATCTGATCCCGTAACTCTCTCATCTCGGCTGGAGCCATACGGTAAGGTGCGCGGGCAATAGGCCGAGTGCCCGGCGTCAAATCGATCACAAAATCTATCTCTCTACTCGGAGGTAGTCCAGGTATATCCTAAAATACATCGGCAAACTCTCGAACAACCGGAATCGCATCAAGTGGTATCACCACTTCCTTAGAGGTCTCCTCCTCTATATAGTACAAGTGAGTGGACGATCCTCCCTCAGGGCGAGGCATCGCCACTAAAAACATCTCCTGTCCGGGAATGGCAAAGATAATACTCCTACTAAAACAGTCAATAATGGCTCGGTACGCAACTAGCCAATCCATACCAATAATGGCATCATACTCGGTCCTCTTTAACACTAACATATCAGCGGGTAAAGTAAACCTTCCGATATTTATACCCACACCTCTACATATAAGGGAAATCACGGAACCCCTACTCAACGGTGAATCTACACAAGTAATCGTGCTCTCGGCGGTGTCTAACAGCCTAATAGTGCGTGCAAATCTAATGGCAATGAAACAATGTGTGGCCCCCGTGTCAAATAAAATACGCCCCATAGTCCCCTGAATAGAGAACATACCCTCAATGGCCGGTGGATCCTGTGGGGCTGCGGCATGCTGGAGCTGATACACTCTCCCATACTGAAGCTGTCCCTGCTGAATTGGGACCGCTGGCACGGGTGGTAGTGCTGCCATCTGTGGTGGTGCTGGGAGGGCGGCGGGAAATATAGGCCTCTGTGGCTCGTGTCGGGCACCCTGCTGCTGCTGCTGCTGTAGGGCCCTGCCCCTATCAGGACAATCCTGGCGTTTGTGGCCAGTCTTGCCACAAACATAACACTTCCCCGGGAAGTTTCCCCCTCGCTGTCCCTGCTGCCCTCGGCCCTGATGGCCGTTACCATTTCTCCCCTGGCCATGCTGGCCCTGCTGAAACTGCTGTTGTTGACCATTCTGACCTTGCTGGCCGTTTGGACCCTGATGGCCCTGCCTGAAATCTCCCTGTCCACTTCTGAAATTCCCAGATCTGAACCTCTTAGAATCCCCCTGTTGGGAACCCTGGTCACCCTGCCTGTACTGTCCCTGAGCAGATTGTGCCCCACTGGCACCATTTCCCCCAGTCCTGCCCTGATGGCTGGACTCTCCTGACCTCTTGCTCTCAGACATGTGAAAGCGGTGATCCTGGCAGTGAAGTAATGCAGCGTTAACCACGTCAGAGTAAGTGGCCAACAAGAGATTCCCCAACAAATGCTGACGGATCCTCCATGTCAATCCATCTGTGAACTTCTGAATTTTCTTCTCCTCAGTCGGTATCTCATCCGGAACAATGTTCAATAAATTAGTGAATTCGGCCTCATACTCGGCCACAGTCTTTCCCTCCTGCTTGAGGTTCATCAGTTTCCTTCTCATCTCCGTGTGAACAGCTGACGGAAAATATTTGCGGTCGAATCGTACCCAAAACTCCTGTATAGCGAGAGTATACCTCTCCTCTACGGTGGTAATGGACTCCCACCACTGCAATGCAGAGCCTACTAGCTTGAAAGTAGCTAGTATCTGCTTCTGTACATCGGTGCACTCATACATCCTTGAGTGCCTCTGAATATCTTTCCTCCACTGACTGGATACCACAACATCGGAGCTACCTGCGAACTCCGAAGAGTGTGCTTTCTGAAAAGCATCACGAACGCGTTCCCAAGCAGCCGGGAATGCATGTGCCTGGACTGGCTCGGCTACCGGCGCTTGGGGAGGTGCCTGCTGTACAACGGCTAGGGCGGCATTTACCGCTTGGGCTACAATAGCTGCAACCTCGGCGGCATTCATGGTGCCCTGTGCAGGCTGTGGTTCTGGCTGTGCATCCCTAGGAACCCGTTGCGCGCGTCGTGGAGGCATCTGAAATAAGAGTAAAGTCTATAAGTTCGCAGTTATAAACTCAAAATAGCTGAAGAGCGAAGCATACACAAAAGAATACAACAGTCCTAAAATATAGGGCTCTACATCAAAGAAAGCTCAGCGGAAACATAACAAGCCGTACAGATCCTAAGGACACTAGAACCTGATGCTCTGATACCACCTGTGACACCCCGACTAATTAAATACCGGGTAGCTACTCCTTTATTAAATTAATACAAAATGTCAAGTTGGTTCAGTTAATAGCATCACTGTCGAAAACATTTTAATAATTACTAACCACCTAGTATTTAAAAAGTGAGTTGTCAAATTTTAAGTTAAGTCTGATTAGCATGCAATTAATGAATTATAAAAAGTTAACATAACCATTCACAATAAAGTCCCAATAGAGTAACCATCAAATAATAATGAATCTGGAGGCAAAACTCCTCACAACAATCCCAATACTGAGATAAATATAACAAGTCTGCATCCTAAATTAATTACAAACCAAAGTCTGAATAACTGAAATATAAAATGTCTCTAAAGGAAATGGGCGACATGCCCTACAAATGATAAAACTGAAAATGGAGTCAAGAGTAGAAAATGAGGCGTCTACTGTCAAAGCCCTGTAACTTCCACAACAGCTACAGCTCGTCACCTTAATTGAATTCCTATGCATGGTGTCCTTGTGGATGGGCACCTAAGAAGATTTAAAAAAAAAAAAAATAGATTTGGAAGCAAATGGGTCAGAGCCCGAATGTGGAAAATAGTTTAAAAAAAGCAAGTGCTTTAATGACATTAAAACAATGAATGCAAAATATATGTTAGGACGTGCTCTCACATGAAATACTCACCTCTCGACTAATTGTGCACTCCTAACGTACCCGTACCCATTCTAGTGATTCTCATCTCTATTTAGTCCAAAATCAATTCTAACATTTCTACCCGGTTCACGCATTAAGTCCAACGTTATCAATTAACTAGAGAGTAAGAGCTTTACAATAATTCTCGGATTCTCAATTATTAGCAATACAATTCACTACAGGTTATCCCTTTTTATCTTTAGCGATCGTTACGATAATTATACTTCACAATTTAAACATGACAATTCTTTTCATTTAATAGTATATTATTCTCATCATAAATATACAATACTAGCACCCCGAGACTAAGCTGCGGTGCACACATACTCTGCTATCCTATCCCGGTACATCACGTACATAAGGATCACGCATTCCGAATCTCTCAGGAATCGTTCTCAGATAATAACAATCACAAACAATGGAGGCGAACATAGTTCACATCACATGGGTCACGCATATACCTACGCTCCCATGATCAGCAGACTTATTAACTTCTCAATAAGTCCTTCTCTGACCTATGTCCTCGAGGTACCAATCTATATCCCCCCCGTAGGCACACAAAGATTAGATGGCCCTAAACGAACGCAAACCTCCCGTGATAGCAAGTATGGTAGGTATGTCATACACATAAAATCATATATACTAAGCATGCACACATCTTAGTTATTACCATATTTTTATTAGTGGTATACTTCTCGTTCTCATACCAACTTTCAGTGTTACACAAATCATATGTCCCCGGTTTATATGTATTTAAGTCATCAATTATCCTCACTTAGTGATTAGTCACTCGCGTCCTAATCCACAAATGTCATCTGGTTCAAGCCACTATTCTATATTTTCCTCCTCAATATATCCCAAATCTTCCAACTATACCTATTAGTTAATAAGGGAAAGTTATCTCATCATTTAAGCAAGGCTACGGGACACTAGAAATCAAATCAGGCCAAAAAGGCCATTCTGTCAACTCGTTAGAAGTCTCGTTCGAACGAGAGTTCGTTCGAACGAAAGGCATCGAACGAACTACCAACTCGTTAGAAGCTCGTTCGAACGAGCTCGTTCGAACGACCTGGGCAGCGCTTCTAACGAGATGGCAGTTTCAAGCCCAGAAATTCTACTTCGTTTTTTCTCAATTTTCCTCTTCTCTAAACTCATCCTAAAATCATTCCAACAGTGTTTTAAGGTTCTTAAACATTACTAAACCTTCTTAGGTCGTATCTTAACATGTTTATGGGGTCCAATCTTCCTAAACAACATATAATTATCATATCTCCCAAATTTTCCCCCAAACCCTATGAGTATGAACCCAGAAATTTAAAGTCTTCAATTTCCCTTTGTAAATCTGTTTTTACATCATAAAAAGTTGTACTTCATTTAGTACAATCACCCAATAACATTCTACATGCAATTCCTATATCATAACCTGAATTTCTATCTCCAATTTCATGGGTTTTCATCAAACTCCCAATATAATGCAATTATTTTAAATTCTAAGCATGGAAGAAACATTCGCTTGAAATTAACGTAATTAAACCACTTGCCTTAGATTGTTCTACTGAATTTGTTGTTGAAGGTTGAAGGCTGTCCACTTCCCTCTCTCCAGATTTCTCCCAAGGTTGAAGGTTGAAGATGGTGGTTATGGTTTTCTCTTTGGGAACCTCTTATAACTTTTCCTATAACTCCCGTAGCCCTCAAAGTTGTAAAATGCTGGTAATGGGTTAAGTGGGTTACTAAATTACCTATAATTAACTCCCAAAATTCGTTGGTTATTATTCCCAAAATTTCAAAATTACTAAAATGCCCTTTTTAGTTGCCGGTTTAGCCTAAAAATGCCCCGGGACCCAAACTAAACCCCCGGCTAGTGTTTTCTGACTATTTCGACCCTTCTGAACACGTTGGCGCACTCAAAACGACCATTCGGGTGATAAAAATAAAATTCACTTTTAAATTCAAATATTTACATTCCTGACGTGACTGGCACGTGCGTCCCAACTAAATTTCCCAAATTGCCGTATTTCAGTCTCGCGACAATTTCAATATTGCCATAAATAAATATCGATAAAAGTACGGGGTATTACACACCCATTAATGCACCTATCAGTAATAATCCAGCACCCCCGGGTTATCACCCATTAGTGCGCCTATCATGAGAATCCCGCATCCTCGGGTTAGCACCCATTAATGCACCTATCAATTAAATCCCGCATCCCCGGGTTAGCCCCCATTAATGCACCTATCAATAATAATCCAGCACCCCCGGGTTATCACCCATTAGTGCGCCTAACAATAATCATCCTTGTACCCCCGGGTTATCACCCATTAGTACAGTTAATCAACAATGTTCTTGCACCCCCGAGTAATCACTCATTAGTGCACCTAATAGTAAGATTCTTGCACCCTCGGGTTATCACCCATTAGTGTTCTTAACAATAATATTACATAATAGGCATACACACATCCTATTAGAATTTATAGGTATTTCTCCAACCTACATATATACTTTTCATACGTATTTTAACCTCAACACTACATATAGTATAAATATTTAGATTACTATTTCTCTCGTAATCTCCAAGGTATATTCTCTCTATACCGAAATAAGTAAAGTATTTATTCTCACATACTTTCCCGAAATTCCGTCTTATTTAAATTTACTATTTGGCAGTTTCTCTCACTTCAATAAACTGGTAAACTAAAAACTGGATTCTAAGAAAATTCTCAAAAATTCACCCTGTCGCTCGAACCAGAAGGGTTTTCGCTCGAACAACATCGCACGAGATACAATCTCGCTCGAACGAGACTTCACGCGACTTCGCGCACTGGTTCGTCCCCTTTGCCCAGAATTCAGCGTTTTTCACCATTTTTGAACCTAAAAACCTCTAAGATTCAACACCCAACGCCTCATCATCAATACCCATCAACACATAACAGGTTATAAATCATTCCTAACATCCTAGGAACATTAATTCGTCCTTAATCATCGTAATTATATAAAATCCCCAAATTAATTCATATGAACTCTAGTTTTCAAATTTTCAATTAAAGAACCTAATCAACCCAAATACGTTCATCAATATATAATTCTATTTCATAATTAATCTTCTACATACATGAAGGAATTTCAACCACTAATTAACCCAGTCCTTAATCATAATTTAAATCTCCAATTTTCACCCAATTAACATGTAAATCATGATTAATTTCACTTACACTAACATGAGCATGATTATTGCTAAAAGAAAGCAAGTAATTAACACTTGCCTCGAATATGACGATCTGATCCGTTGGTGACGTTTGTATATACGCGTTCCTCTCTTCTCGATCTACGCGTTGGTGGTGGTGGTTGTGCAAGGTGGTGATAATTTGGCCTTCCATCTTGGAAATTGGTTCTCCCCCACACCCACTATGGCCGTTCTTTCCTTTTTGTGTCTCACAACCTTAAAGGACTTTTCTTGGCTGATAAAATAACTCCTAATTTTCGTCCATTAATTAAACAAAAAAATACAATTTACCATAATGCCCTCTCGGGACGCCGGTTAGGCTTAAAATTGCCCCGAGACCCAAACTAAACATCCGGGTATACCATTTTGACTATCTCGACCCTCCCGGACTCAACGGCGCACTCGAAATGACCATACGAGTTAATACAAATAAATTATCTTTTTATTCCATTCAATGAGTCCCGACACGACTCACACGCGTGTCAGACTTAAATTACCAAACTACCGTATTTCTCACTTCCGACAATTTATCAAATGTTATAATTCCATATTACATATCATACAGTAATATTAAATAATTCTCGACAATAAGTATTAACCCTTGGTACGCTAGTTAATAATTATTTTAATCCGGATTAATAACAAATTAATTTCTCGCATTTTAATTTAATTAATCCAACAACAATAATTAATTGCATACTTATTCCCACAATAATAATTAATCACATAATTATTTAAATCATAAAAAATACGGGGTGTTACACATGGGTCAACCCCTGTATATACTGCACACTTTATACAGCATGAAACTATCAGAAGAAACGTGAAAATACCTTGTAATTGGAACTGTGACGGATATATATAAAAAAGATACTCATAACCCCCCTCTAACCTGTTAACACCTCCTGAGTCAATACCAAAGGAGGACTAGCTAAAGCAGGAGATCAGTTACGGAAGGAACAGTTTAAAGACTGAAATAACAAATGATATAATATATGGCGGATCGATATAACTTTACTATTTATATAAAACAGGAGCGAGCATCAAACAAGGATCCATATAGCAATTTGAGACATAAAGTAAGATCGACAAAAGATGTTGGAAACTATCAAATAAAATCCACAAAAAGGTATAGTGATAAAACCAGATACATTCACCAAATATACAAATTTATCTTTTTGTCGTTAGAATCATCTTATGCCTTTCATGCGTCAATCAAACCAAATTTAGGTGACTCTTTCTATGATCTCCATGCTAGTAATGGTCAAACCATGTGCAGCAGTGGTTTACTATTGAATTAAGTCCTATTTCGTTTTTTGCTTTGAATATAACTTTCATCTTTTCTCTCTTTATGATCCCATAATGATTAGTGGGTTCTTATTTTATATTAATGGGATAACCAAATTTGATTCATGTTCATGCCATAATACATATATACATATATATGTGTGTGTGTGTGTGTATATATATATAAATAAATGTATATAAATATTCCTTTTGTCGTAGCATGATAATATGATTCCTTAGTTTAGATTCTTCTATATTGTGTGGATTTATTTCTATATATTTTTCACACATTTTTGTGGCATGTATGTGGGTTTGAGATTTTGGCGTATATTTCCATATATTTTTCACAAATTTCTGTGTCATGGGTAAGTCTCAAGGGAAGCACCGGCGGAGCACTCCCAGTTGTCAGTGGTCAAGTGGCCTCCCCCACTGTACGGTGCACGCTGGTATCCTTTGTCGGAACCTACGGCTGTGATATGCTGTTTCGTGATTCATGATTGGTCACTGTTCATTTCCCTCGCTCGGGCGTGGTACTTCAGTAGCTGCCATATCCCCAGAACCATTATCCCGTAAGCTCTTCGCCCCAAATAGCTGCTACGACCCCCAATCCAACCCCCCCCAAATCCTTCTCTAGAGGACCCTTGACGACGTCTAGTAAGGGGTGTTGCAACCACCTTTAGCATGCCACCCCTTTGTACAGCTCCATAGCAGCCCAAAAGCGCTCCTGATGTGAATGAGGAATATTGAGGATATTTTTGTCATTTTTTAGGATTTTATAGTGTTTTCTCTTATTTTATTAATTGGTTGTATTTTCCTTTTGTTTCTTTGTTTGTTTAGTATTTAGAGGTGGGAAGGACAAGTGGTATTTAGGGGCATAATTATAATTAGTTCAATAGCTTAGAGCCCAAGCTACCTTCCACCTATAAATACCCCATTTGTAGCCTCATTTGAGGTATTCTATATTTTGGAGAGCTTAGTGATAGAGAGTCGATGCATGTGATATCTTCTTCTTATTATCCATTTGACGTCATTTACGTCAATTGGTATCAGAGCAAAAATTAGAAACAATTACAAATGGGTTTTAAGAGGAGATATGCTCCCGTGGAAACTCGTCATGATCGAATCGTGGGGGTCTTGGATCACCTCTTGAGGCGACTTGAGGATCTTGAGGCTCGCCCTTCCACCACCACCCAAAATCCAAACCCTAACCCTAACTCAAGAAACCCTAACTCTAGCCACCAAAGCACCTTTACTCACGCTTCCGCAACCATTTCCACCCTTTTACCCCCCAAAAAGTGACCCCAACACACCCTAATACTACAATCACCAAGTCGGTGGGTGGGGTGGGGGGCACCAACATCAACCACCCGTTGGCAAGCCCCTCCTGTCAGTTCCAGTCGCCGGCCAGCCATGCTCAAGAGGTGGTACCACCCGGACGAAACCTCCTGCCCCACCTTCATGGTCGGACCACCCTCATGATGGCCAACGGGACCCACATGACGGACACAACCCGCGCCGGCGCCGCCCAGGCTGCGAACACCGCTTGCCTCCACTGCACCTCTATTTTAGCCACCACCAACACTCCCACATCCACAAGGCCGCCCACATCGGACCACCACCCCGGTGGCCGCCGACCCCCTTTTGTGCATGGACCTGCTAGGGACAAACCCTAGTGCCGCCACACACCTCCTCTTGACCAGAGCCACCTAAGAATATGCTGCCACCTTTGAAACCCTAGGTAGGAAAATCTTACTATCAAGAACTATTAAGAACCACCCAAGATACCGCCTCCCTAGGTGGAACTCTCTAACAAATTCAAGAACTAGGGTTTGGCAATCCAAATTTGGTTTTTGATCCGATTGGAAGCTATTTTTGTTGGTTCACATGAGAGGAAAGAGGAAGATGATGAAGATTGAAGCAAGAATTGAAGAATGACCTCTTTCTCCAAATTTTCAGAAAATTACTTTTGGCACCACAAGTTTTTGCCTCTCTTCCACACATTTTTGGAATTTCTCAAATGATTCTCCAATTTTGATGATAAATTTTGGGCCATCCCATATATATGACAAAATTATTTTGGGACCCCATAAATTTTTCTTGTCTTTTTGGCCCCATATTTTGAGGATTTTGTGCATCCTCAACTTTCAGAGTTCGAGGACGAACTTTTTCGAAGACGGGGAGAATAATGGGAATGAAGAATATTGAGGATATTTTCGTCATATTTAGGATTTTATAGTATTTTTATTATTTTATTTTATTTTGTTAATTGGTTGTATTTTACTTTTGTTTGTTTGTTTGTTTAGTATTTAGAGGTGGGAAGGACAAGTGGCATCTAGGGGCATAATTATAATTAGTTCAATAGCTTAGAGCCCAAGCTACCTTGCACTTTTAAATATCCCATTTGTAGCCTCATTTGAGTATTCTATATTTTAAGGAGTTTATTGATAGAGAGTCGAGGCATGTGATATCTTCTTTTTATTACCCATGGGCGTCATTTACGTCAAGCAACCCGAGCCCCTTAAACCTGCAACCAAACCATAGATCCAGTATCCCATCACACTTGTCGATGTCGCGACCCTCGTCGACTTCCGTCGAGGCTTTATGGTGCCACTCTGCCCCTAAATTCTGGAATCTCCTTTATCTCTCCTGGAGGCAGCCTACAACCCCTAAAACACCCTAGCTCCTAACACTACGAACTTCAATCTTACACGTGTTCCCGTTCATCGGCCTCCGGCGAAGTTATCCCTTGATGAATAAATGTCATTGATGCTCTAGATACCTTCCCAACTACTTTTGATGCTCTAGGTACCCTCCCAACGACTTGTGTATGCTCATACGAGCAGGAAGAGGATTTGCTGCAGTCGTGGGCTGAAAGAGCAGAAGCAGAGAAACAAGGATCTGAAAAATCATGATTGCACCACCGTGGAATTCCAGCAGAACTAGAGCCTTAACCCCCTGACTTTTCCACAAAATTATGAAACCTCCTCAGTTCTCAAAGTTACCATATTAAGGCTAGCCTTGAAAGTTACCCTGGAGTTTGATAATGTTTCAAACACCACCTCCCTTCTGTAAGGGTAGAGAATCACAGTTTCACCCCCTGCACTTTCAATAACATAGAAACTCCTCCCATCTTTGCCCCCTACTTTTCAGTCACATTTGAGTGCCGAAACTGTCCCTAGTACCTCTTAATATGACCAAGGTGGGTATAACTTCTTAATATGACCAAGGTGGAGTGCTATGAGAGCACTGAGGGGGACAGCCACAGAGTTCTTAAATTTCTCGGGTAAGAAATTGGACGGTGTGAGAACAATTCTTTTTATTGGCAAGAGGTGCAGGGTTACAAATTTGGGGTTATCTTGGCGGCCTGGTACGATGACTGTCGCAGGCAATTGGATCATTGCAGACAAACAATTTCTGAATTCAAATTGGAGTACGACACTGTCGTGGGTGCGTGAAGAGCACTTGACATGCTTCCCGCCCAAGCACACAAAATACATTGGTTGTCTGCCCATGGATCAGCCATGTCATGAGACCACTGTTACTGTTGCTTCTAACAACCCTTGCCCCTGCCCTTTCTTTGCCCCAGTTATTATTTCAGACTTTTTGGTGCTTGTTGAGGAGTCATTGGCATTCTGCATAGGAGACTTCTTCATTATTTTCAACTTGTAGGGTCAGGGATCTGCAGGGAGGGGGAGAGAGTTTACTACCTTGCTCTTTACTGTTTACATTTTGCTCATCTGCGAGAAGTAGCATTGGTTCCAGTCATCCAGATCATAATAGGAACCTGCCAAACTGTTTTTGCATTAGATGTGATAATAGGGAATTACTACAAATTTGTGGGGTAGGTGTTTAGTTTCCATACATGCCCTTTTCAACTGTAAGGAATCTCTGTAGAGTAACTTACCTATTAGAAAATATAGATTATAGTACGGTTATTTTGAGACACAGAAACCTGGAAGGCTTTTAATGATCTTCACTCTATAATATAGTATGTATCAACATCTACTCATATGTTTGTTGGACTGAAAGGAAACCCCAAACTTTCTTTGAAAGATAACAGTGATATGGCTTTTTTATTTTATTTTCTTTGTTGATACTCACCAAGTATTAGAATAACCATCTTGTTACCAGTTACTTATTTGTACTAGTAATGTTGTGTAGGGTACTTACCACTGTAGCTTTTCAGCATTAATGTCTGAATGTTCCTTTTTCCAATGATGCTTTAATAGATAACTGTTCTGCCTATTAATCTTTGATGCTTTCATTGTCGAGGACAGGCACCTTCAAACTCATTAGTAAATGTATTGATGGTAGAGGTTTCTCTGGGACGAAACGCTATTTTGGTGATTTGGGGAAAACCGTAAGCATTTTATTCTAGGGTCATTTGATTCCCCCCCCCCCCCTTCTCTTTTCTCATACAGACACAAACACAAAGTTCACGTCAAAACGAACTTTAACATCCATCATTAGATTTGGACCCCAATGTTTAACAGTTTCGTTAGTTGACCATTACAAATCATAGCAAATTGCTATAATATTTCTACTTTATCCCCCGCTGATTAGACTTTAGCTCCAATTGCTTTCTATAAATTCAACACTAATCAGGGACACTTTGGAAATTGTTACGATCTGTAATGGTCAACTAGTGAAAGCTTTAGGGACTAGAGTCAGTTTCATTCAGAACTTTGGAGGCTAAATGACAAAGGTCCATTTATTCTATCAATTTAAGTACAGATGTTGCCACAGTTTGTCTGAATAATTATAGCATGTTGGCTCTGCAGTTGAAAACGGCAGGGTCAAGTATACTCTTTGCTGCAGTAACTGAAGTGTCAGATTCAGTTCTGAAGGGAGCAGAAGCAAGTGGTTTTAATGGAATGGTCTGGCTCGTTCTTCTCTAATTACAAGTGAAATATTATATATTCTCTTAATGTTTTTTTTTTTTCATGGTATACAATTTTTCAGGGCGGGTAAGATATATTTACTTAAAAAAAATGGGGATAAAATGGGCATGCGTGACATTTAAGATTATTGTTTCTATATAAAATATTTGCAATCAAGTACCAGGATTTTTTAAATATGGAAAAAAATGTGATGTCCATTAAATACACCTTTAATAATTTGGATATGTGGTTTTCTCAGATTATTGGCTTCCACCAAGGAATACTAAAATTGGCCATGGAGCCATCAGTATTGGGGAGTGCTCTCATGGAAGGTGGCCCAGATCGAAAAATTAAGCTTGACCGAAATCCTGGGGTTGATGAGGTAACACTTGTGTGTGAATATATATTTCCAACGCTGGTCTTATAGCAAGATTTCTTGTCCTTAGCAAGCCCTAGTTTAAGAAAAAAGTAAAGTCTCTGAATTATTTTAGTTAACCAGTGCCTTTCTGGCGGATAATTTTACTGAAGGTTGTAATAATCCAATACGTCAGACATGATACAAGTCACACGATAGGAAGCAGACACGTTGACGACACATCAATAAAAATATATTTTTATGTATAAAGTACAAAGCAATGTGATCGTGGGTTGCTACGGGATATGTTGCTTTAGCCGGTTCGTGGTACGGTGGGGGTATGCGTAGTTGGTTCACTACTTCAAATTATAAGGGGACTTAATGGGTTCTTTTAGTATTATAATCATTGATTTTGTCCAGATTCATGTATCCACCAACAAAGAAAGTTCGCTAAGGATGTATATAGTGGATAATCTCGATATTCTGTGATATATTAATAAGATATATAATGAATTATGTATATATATTAATTGCGAAGTTTTTTTCTTCCTATTTGTTATATTATTGAAGTCAAAAGTTTCTTTATAAATAATAAGAACTAAATAAGTGTTGTTGCTGGACATCACTGTGACTTCTGATGAAAGTTGGACCGAAATAGGACAAGTATGACAATAATAAATAATAAAAAAATAGGTTCCTTGCCCAAATTATTGTAAATGTATTAGCAAGGTGCCTGAGTCAGAATAATCTGTTTTTTCCCCTTTCCGAATACTAGAAGATGTAATGTCTCCATGGTGATTTTCTATGTATCATGTAATGCAGTTATATATTGAGGGATACCTGCAAGCAATGCTGGATACAATATATAAACAGGAATATCTCAGAGTGAGAGTCATTGATAACCAGGTAACTGCTTTATATGTCATTTTATTTCAATTTCTTATGTGTGACCATTGCAGTCAATATATATGTTAACTTTCCAGCCATTAGAAATGAAGCAAGGCTCATATTTTCAAAACAAAACAATTACTTTTATTTAGAGAGGAGCATTGTCCATGTCAGATGTGTTACATTGTCACTTCAGACAATTATAATATAGTTTCTTATGACATACCAATGTACCACTCTCAAATAAATGGTTATGTATACAGGCACACAAAATGTATATCACCATCACAAAATTCAGGAAAGAATATATATAATATATGCATGTGTATAATCTGGACTGTCCAATGATCTTTTAAAAGTGAATAAAGTACCAAATCAAACGGATAAACGTGATGCTTTAACAGCAGCAATTAGAAAATTGGTCAGTTGGGGGGGGGGGGGGGGGAGTATTTTTTATGGAAAGAAGAGATATAAGAGGTTGTGAGTTGAAGAACGATTTTCATTTGATGTCTAAATGATGCATGCGTATGTATAAACACAACAGCGAGGAGGAGAAGGAGGGGGGGGGGGGGGGGGGGGATGGAGATGGGGACAGGGTGGTGGTTAAAGCTATCGCTCTGGGAGGTGGACAGTGCAGTAACAATATACAGAAAGTGTGCGTGAAAGATAGAATTGGGAAAAGGTTAGGTTTGAATTTATGACGCGTCAAGAATCAATGGCACCAAAAGGGAAGAGCAACTCAAGCATGCAACTCCCCCAAATGTATTAATATAAACCCCAAAGGGAGATGGTTACATTTATAGGCCTTGAATATTCCGTAGAATATGCTACCCTATTCTAGAAGGTGCTAGCATTAGTGGTCGAGAGTTGTGTCATCCGTGTGTGACATCACTCGTGAAAGTACTAATGACATCTTCTAGAATCTACTATACTGTAGGGGGAGTTTGAAGGTAATCTCTGAATTAGAGAGAGCTTCCCCAATTAAAAGAAGAGACTCAAGAGAAGGAAGTGACATGAAGACAGCGAGACAGCTCAGCGAGGTAGCTCAGTGAGAAAACTTGCCTCGCTCAGTGATAGAGCTCAGCGAGAAAACTTGCCGAGAGAGCTCTTCTTTATCTTCTATTATTACTTAGTCAAATTGTATTTTTTTAATTACATTTGATTGTAATGCTGTAACGATAGTATATTGAGTGTGCGGTCAAACGGTACTCGCTAGGGCTTGGGGGAACTTACATGCTCAATTGATTGACCTCGTCGTGGGAACTTTAAAGGGACTTGGTTTGGAGGATTGAGTAGTGAGGTAGCGTTAAGACTTGTCTTGACCATCTTAGATAGACCTAGTAAAACATCGAGATAACTTTTACCGTGGAAGCTTGTGCAGAATAACCTTTAATTCTATCGTATATTGAGCTTTGAGCCAAACTGTCCTTTACCAAATGTCACATCTACTTTAGGTGATGTCACTAGCCACCTACCCACTGTCCAATCCGAACTTGAGTAAACCACTGTGGTATTAGGGCTGCCAAATGGTTTGGTGAGCCACCATTGTCGTGATAGTCTTCTAACGCACAGTTTGTGGGCAAAAGACATGTACTAGTATTTAATGATTATGATGTAGGGTGTGCTGATCCATCAGGCATTTAATGCTTGGGACTTAAAGTGTGAGAGGAATGTCTTTCACATTAATGAGGACTGAGACTTCTCAGGAAGAGTGTGGGGCTATTTATGGGCCTTAACCACTTATGAGAAGAGAGAGTTCTATCTAGAATGAGAAACACATTGAGAGCAAAAGGGTTATTACAAACCATAGTTTTATCCACCCACCATTGACATTTATTACGAAGATTTTATTAGCTAACTAGGGAGATATTAGAGGTTGTTGGTGTATTGACTGTCTGTCAAGGTGTATCTAGGGTGCTTATTTCTTTCTCCCTTTTAATGGGTTGTTTCTGAAGTCCTTTTATTGTTATTTGAGTTATACACGAGAGATTTATGAGTCCAACCTGGGTGTTTATTGTATACAATACTTTGTGTTCATTTGTGATGGTTGAGGATATTTAGGTTACTGTTTTATCACCATAACTATAGGGGTTACGCCTCTGTCTGTATTATCATACTCCCAGCCTTCAAGGGACTGCCCTCTTATATTTGGCGACTCTACTAGGGAGGCATTCTTCTAGAAAGTATGGTGCAAGATAACGTTAACTTTACCCTTGACTTCGATGCTATTCAGCGAAATGAGGAACATGCGACTAGGGAACTTGAAGCTTCCAGAGATGGAGTGCCTCGGGTGGAGGCTACCAAGTTCAAACGGGAACGGGAATCCCAACGGTTACACAGGCTTTCACTAGCGCTGTGATGGGACCAGCACAAATGGCCCTTCTGATGGGTAAATTCTTTGAGTTTTTGCATACTCCTGTAGCTGCAACAACTTTTAGGGGAGGAATAGACCCCAGTTCACTCCAATTCTACTCCGATAGCCCCATCGAGTGTAGCTCCAACAGGTGCAGTCCCCACGACCACTATCCCCACCCCTGTCCCAACAGTGGGTGTCCCAGGTGTGGCCGGTATTCCATTTGTGGTTCCTCAACCCATTGCTCCAATGGCTGAGAAAACTCCTTCATCTTCCTTAGAAGAAATGAGGAAGGAGATGGAAAAAGTAATGCTGAAGATGATAGAAGCTTCCTCGTAGTCAGCCAGCGAGGTAGCTTCAGTATACGATGATTTTCATACTCCCTATTCAGAGGCGTACAACGAGGAAGCTTACCTGAAGGATTGCATACCACCTGTCCTTGAAAAATTCACAGGAATGGGAGGAAACCCGAAGGACCATATCAAGAGGTTTATTGAGTATTTGGGGGCCAGTGCAATAATAAGAAGTTAAAGTTGAGGGAGTTTTCTAAGTCCCTCACCGATAAAGCGTACACATGGTACTCTCACTTGGCATCGAAGAGTGTCTCAACGTGGGAAGAGATGCACGTTCTTTTTTATCCAGAAGTTTTTTCTGGCAGAGGACGAACTTACATTGACACAGCTGGTTAGGGAGAAACAACGATTAGGAGAGGAGGTGGTGGCGTACATCCGAAGATTCAGAGAAAGGTCCCTCGATGTGAGGGAGGAAGCCAAGGAGTCCAAGTTGCTTTAGATCTGTGCTGAAGGTTTACTCCCGGAGTACCTCTGTCACCTTATAAATGAGACGCGAGAAGGAACTTTTGCAGCGTTCTTAAAAGCTGCGAGAAACATCTCACTTGTGGTACGCCCAAACCCAATCGTGGTGCCTATGATGTTCAGGCATCCAGTACAGCCCGTTGTAGTACGTGGCCAACCCCCACGAGTGGGTTACGTAGATGGGGGAGAAGGTGAGGTTTTGAAGCCGATGAAGGATAACAAGAGGAAGTTCGGCAGAGATAGGGAGGATCCACCACCATTGTCTTGGACCGTTGAGGAGGCAGTTAACTGCTACAATGCCATGTTGAAGGGGGGGGGGGGGGGCAGTCTATGCACTTAAAGATGCTCAAGCATGGAGCCAGATGTAGAAGTGAGGGCTAACCCCAAGTACTGCCAGATCCATTGGAAGATTGGTCATCCAACAACGTCATGTTTCACGTTGAGGAAGATCATAAACAAGCATGTGAAGGCAGGGACTTTGCAGGTGCCTCAAGGGAATGTCAATAACGACCCATTACCAGCACTTGCAGCAAACCTGGTGGTGGCCAATAACGAAGAAGCTGAGAGGGAAGAAACATATTTGGCATTGGAGTATGAGGAGTTTGAGGAAGCCCTGGAGGATTGCACAAGAGGGATGACTAACGTTGTGATAGTTTATGACGAAGCAAGAGCGAGGGATGTGGAGGAAGTATACAACCTTGACAATGAGGAGGTAGGTCAAAGGCTGGAGTACCAGGCTTTGTCGCAGTCACCCAAATTCACATGGTTTTTCGACCAAGTGGGAATGCCCAAGGAGAGCAGACTGGAGATAACTCGAGTGATTTTGGACATTGCACGAAAGAATGCAATTCCATCGCTGAGATGGAAGGGGCCTATGGCTAGGTTGGTGAGGAATTTTTTATCCGTAGTGACTTTCTCTGATGCCGATAGAGCTGTGAGATCCCCTCATAACAGACCCTGTACGTAACAAGCATCAACGGGGTGAGTTTTACGAGAGCACAGATGGATGGGGGAGCTTCCATAAAC
This sequence comes from Sambucus nigra, assembly GCA_949130495.1. NCBI lineage: Eukaryota > Viridiplantae > Streptophyta > Magnoliopsida > Dipsacales > Adoxaceae > Sambucus > Sambucus nigra. Next base: position 179,659,095 of record OX422219.1, read on the forward strand.
ATCATGCCTATCAGTTCTTTCAGTGCATCCAACATCTCTGAGGCAAGGTTGATACCAATGCCTTTGGTGATCTCTGGTTATGACAACCAGTCTTTCAAATCAATTGGATATGTGAACGTAGGGATAGTGATGGGAAATCTCACTTCACATATTATAGTTCATGTGATTGAGAGTGCTACTTCCTACCATCTCTTGATAGGAATGGTGTGGATGCACAACCATGGTCTAGTTCCTTCGACGTATCACCAATGTGCAAAGGCAAATGTGAAAGGGATTGAGTTCATTATACGGACAACCAAGAAGTCGTTTGCAGTCGAAAAAGCTCATTTGGTGGATGTTGCGTTCTACACAGAGCTGGAGGAACACGTAAGGGTTCTAACGAGACGCATGGAGGGTGTCAGAGTGCCCTCTATCAGAGAGAGAATGGGGCTTGTGAATGGTCAAAGCAATGAAGGAGCAAGTAGGAGCGAAGTAGTTGAGGAGGTCAACAGTGCAAATCCCAAACCTCAAAATATCTCTAAGCAATTGAGAGATAGGATGAGGCCCAGGATTGATTCGATAGAGCATGAGGTCAAATGACAAAGTGTGCTGAGTAGGTTTTTAGGAGATAGGCTAACCGAAGCTTCGACAGACAGAAAACTGAAAGCAGCTGCATCGGCCAACTGTCAGTGCAAGAAGGTGCTAACGGAGGATGGAAGGGTGATCTATCGCCTTTGAAGGTGTGAGCGGGCAGTCGAAAGAGCTATTGAAGAGGCTGGCGAGGAGGCTGACCTGGGATATGAGTGTTTTTTGGTGGACAACCAAGGGCAATGCATGGTCATAGACAACTCTAACATCTAGGAATTTGTGGAGGAAGTGGAGGATGAGCCAGAAAACATGATGGATCCCCCAAAACCGCAGATACAAGAGCTGGAGCAGCTTGATCTAGTCGAAGAAGGAGAAGATCCAAGGCCCATCTTCATTTCGAAGGATCTAAGTGTAGAGAAAAGAAGGGCCTTGATCGAGCTGATTCGGATATACAGAGACGTCTTTGCATGGAAGTACATAGAGATGGAGGGGTTAGATGAGGAGGTAAGTTACCATAAGCTAAACGTTATGCCTTCAGCCATACCGGTGAAGCAGGCTGGAAGAACTTACAAGCCAGAGTTGGATTTAAAGATTAAGGAGGAGGTCCAACGGTTGTTAGTGGCAGGGTTCATCAAATCGATCCAGCACCCACTTTGGTTGTCTAGCATTATCCCAATGGGGAAGGACACAAATTAGATACGGATCTACGTGGACTTCAGAGATTTGAACAATGCTTGCCCAATTGATGAGTTCCCTTTGCCCTCCATTGATAGCTTAATCGTTACAATTGCTGGGCATGAAATGTATAGCTTCATGGATAGATATGTGGGATACAACCAAATCAAGATGGATCCAACTGATGCGAAGAAGCAGCTTTCAGAACATCGTTAGGCAATTTTATGTACAAAGTGATGCCTTTTGGGTTGAGGAATGCTGGAGCGACGTACTAGAGAATAATGATGGCCATTTTCTATGACTTCTTTCATAAATTCTTGGAATTTTATGTGGATGATTTGGTCATCAAGTCGGAGGAGTCCCATCTAGATGACTTGAGGAAGGTGTTCATTCAATGCAGGAAGTACAAACTAAAGATGAATCCATTGAAATGTGCTTTCGGGTAATAAGTGCGAAGTTTATAGGCTTCGTGGTGGATCGGCAAAGAGTACAGATGGATTAGGACAAATATCCAGCGATCTTAGAGATGCTATATCCAAGAACTGCGAAGGAGCTCAAGAGTTTCCTCGGCAAAGTCTCCTATCTCAGGAGATTTATGCCAGGACACAAGGGCACAAAGTTCAGTTAGAAGGACGCTCACCAAGAGGCGCTCAACAAGTTGAAGAAGATGCTCACATCTCTACAGGCAATGATATCTCCCAAGGCAGGGTACCGTTGCAGCTCTATTTCACCTCTACCACTATGTCCGTCGGAGCTCTTTTGGCGCAGGAAATTGATGGGCAAGAAAGGCCAGTCTACCACCTGAGTAGGATCATACATGGACTTGACACTATCATAGAAAAGCAATGTTTAGTCTTAATATTTGTAGAACACAAACTTAGACATTATATACTCTCTTTCACAATTCATATTGTGACAAAATGTGATCCTATTAAGTTTTTGGCGGCAAGAATTGTTTTAATTGGAAGAGCAACTAGGTGGTTCCTTATCATTTCAGAATATGACTTGAAGTGTGTGGTCCCTCAAGAGATCAAGAGCCAGGCGTATGGAGATGTATTGGCAATCTTTCCGTCAGGAGTATTTGAGCCACCTGGTGAAAGCAATCCAGGGGATGATTTGCAAGCCAATTTCTTAGATGCAAACTTTGAGGAATGCACTATGGAATTTGATGGTTCATCGATAGAGAAGAAATGGGAAGCATGGGTTACTCTTTCAAGAGGGAAGTAAGAGATTTGCCTTTCCTACGATTGGATTTCCCTTGCTCCAATAATGAAGCAGAGTATGAGGCGTTAGTGTTGGGATTGCTAGAGATGCTTTGAAGGGGCATCTGTTCACTGCGCATCAAAGGTGATTCGAACTTGGTGGCCCAGTAAGTGAATGGGGAATACACGTCGAAGCATCTCAGCCTGGCACCCTATAGAGCAATCATCCAACGACTGATCAACCAGTTCCATTAAGTCAAAATGAGGCATCCTAGAACGATGAACAGGCATGTTGATGCTTATGCCACCATTGCTCAAAAAGTGGCCATGAAAAGCGACACAATTACGGTTGTGATGCAACGAAGAACAGCTCCCTCGGTGGTACAGTCGATCTTGCCGATGGAAGACGATTCAGATTGGAGAGGTGAGATCAGGAAGTAGTTGGAATCTGGGGAAGGAAAGATGGAACTCAGAGAATTGACGCAGTACTTTGAGAGTCAAGGAAATTTGTATTTCAGGAACGTGGGAGGGTGGCTGTCACGGTGTATCGGGCCAGAGGAAGTAAAACGCAAGTTGAAGAAGACACATTATGAAAACTGCGAGACAATTGAGATCCCTCTGTAATGAAGAATCCAGAGAGATGGATGCTTCTGGCCAACGATGAAGCAGGATGTAACAGAGTTACAACGAAGGTGCGATAAATGTCAACTTTTTTTTAAGCAGTTGAATGTCACTTCGTTGAAGCTCAGACAGATTGGAGGTAGCCTTACATTGATTTCATCAAAGATAGAGTTGTTCCTTCGGAGAAAATGGACGCTATGGGACTCAAGAGAAGACCCCTACGGTTCTACATTGAAGAGGGGAGCAGCTCTATCGTAGAGGATACTTCAACAGGCCTTTACGATGCATCACAAAGGAGGAAGCAACAGAAGTCTTGAAGCAAGCTCACGAACCAGCTCACATTAGAAGGGCAAAGCTATATGACCAATTAATGATCTTGGGTTATTATTGGCCAACCATGGAGAAAGATTATGCCGAGTTCGTTCGCAAGTGCAAGGCATGCCAGTTGCATGGAAACATGATTCATGCTCCCTCGGTGGACTTACACTCTTTTGGCCACTCCTTACCCATTCCACACTTGAGCGTTTGACCTGGTAGGAACAATACATCTATCTTCCAAAGGAAAGATTTGGATAATGGTGGCAACGAAGTGTTTCACCAAGTGGGCTAAAGCAATACCTTTTAAGAGGGCAACAATAGGTGTGGTGACAAACTTCATCAGAGAGTATATAATTTGCAGATTTGGGATTCCAAAGGTCATTCTCTCTGATAATGGAACCCCATTTGTTAAAAAAAAGAAGTAACGATGCTAACGGACAAATACTCCATCGTTCACCACACCTCAACGGTGGCATACCCCAAGTGCAATGGGCAAGTAGAGGCAACTAACAAGACCTTGATCAACATTTTGGCTAAGATAATGGAAGACTTTCCAGGAGTGTGGGATGACAAGATCCCAGCAGTCTTATGGGCCTATCGAATAACAAAGAGGAAGCGAACAGAGTATACACTGTTCTGATGAGTCTTTGGAGCTAAGGCCATTTTGCCAGTCAAGTCGAAAGTCCTATCGGCCAGATATGCCTTGCGAAGCAGCATGCTACCCCAGAGTATGCACGTTCAGTTGGAAACGCTTAATGAGCACATAGATAACGTGATGCAACACTTCCCAATGTACATGAAGCAGCTCTCCAAGGCATATGACAACTTAGTGAGACCACAGAAGTTTGTGGAAGGGGACCTAGTTTTGAAGGCTGCTGTGAAGCACATTTCGGGGCTCCCATTTCCCAGGTTTGCTGCCAATTGAGAAGGACCTTTCATAGTGAAGAAAGCTCACGATTCAGGTTATTGCTCAATCTCAAAGATAGATGTAGACAAACCTTTCAAGATTAACAAGTGGTTAAAGGTCTATCCTGTCTAGAGTTGTGTCACCTGAGTTCAGATTTTTTTATCAACCTTTGTTATGTTTAAAGTCCAATATTTTGTTGTTATTTCTTTTCCTCTAAGATGTTAAAGTTAAGAGGGGAAAAATAAACTGTAAATTGTAAGAGTTTTCACTCTGCAATGAGAATTTTGAAGAAACAACTTGAAACATAAATTGAGACGTGATGTAGCCAAAATAATCTCCTTTTATATATATTTCTGTCACTTCAAAATGTCACAAGCAAGGGGAACTACTGCCCAGAATTACACGTATGGAAAGAAAAGAAAATACATCGAAAGGGCTCAACCCAAAAGAAACCAAAGGTCATGAGAAGAGAAGAAGTCGTAAGAAGGCTCGAAGAAGCTTGTGGGAAGGAATGTTGAGCAGTAATGGACCCCTCAAGCCTCGTTTAGACTTGAGTGCGTTGAATGACCAGAGCTTCTCGTTCTTGCATAACTTTACCCAAAGCCTCCTCGGCGGCCTTTACCTTCAGATCTGCAGCTGCCAACAGAGGGGCCAATTCCCTCAGTGTGGCCTCTTCAGAGTGTTGGGCCTCAACGTGCTTCTGGTATAGCTCCCTCTGACTCTCCAACTTGGCATCCTTCAGCAACTTCAGGTGTTTGATTAGCCAGTTAACCTGAACCCATCCTTCGTTAGGTCTCTCAAATTACCCAAGTGTTGATTTATAATGGGTCTTGAGACGTCCAAAGTCTGAATGTTTACAATATCATTGATGATGCTAGCCATTCCAAAAATCCTGAAACCCATTAAGACTTTGTTTGAACTCAAGCACTCAGGGTTAAATGTCTCTGGATGGTGCTAAGCAAGTTGTTCAATAATAGATCGTTTGCAGGCTGGGATTTGGGGAGATTGCTGAAGGACTCGGAGGCAATTCGTGAGGGGCCATAGAAGCAATGCTTTTAATCGCGGTCGCGCAGAGTGTCGCGTTTTGGCTCCAAAGTCGCATCGCGCATCTCTCAAGCAATTCATGCATTCTAGATTTTTAATTTGAAAAACATGTAAAAAATATAAATAAAGAAATAAGCTCAAACAATCACTCCAAATCATTTCAAATATAGTCATAAAGCCATAAAATACTACATCATTCCAAATAAAACACAAAAAAATAGGACCATATTGTTCTAAACATAAGATCATATTGTTCCAAAAATCTCAAAGGCATGAAGTTTCAAAAATAAATTAACAATAAATGACATCAAAAGTAGATAATACCTACAAAAGACTCCACTTTCCCCTTTCTTTTCATAAGCATATTTCCACCCAAAATACTTCTTTGTAGACATTATTTTGACAACCAACTGAAATTTCAAAAACAATTGAAAAGAAAGAACTTGAGATAAAAAAAATGTTTAAACATAAAAAATAAAAAAAGAACTATCTAAATTCTTACCAGAGTTGGGAAGATACTGTCTAAATGATTTTTTTTATGGACGAAATTTAGATCGGGGCTATCAAAGTAGGGAAAGAAGAGAAATGAGGGGCTGTCAAAGTTAGGAAGAGAAAATAAAGAAGTGAAATGATTGCTGTCAATTTAGGCTTTGAAAGCTTGCACTAAATAGATTTTTTTATTTCGTTCTTTTTCTTTTTTGACTTACCAAAACACAAAACACCGCCGTTTTGTTAAGTCAGTGCGTTTAAAAAAAAACATCTCGCGTAGCAATAATGCCCAATAGTGCACTTTTGCGCACTTTCGCTCCCAATAGCGCACGCAAAAGGGGCATCCCTTATAGCTGTGCCAATACCGTGGCATTTTTCAATCGCAAAAGGCAATTGCGTGCTATTGCCTTCGCAATAGCGCGCCTTTTAAAACATTGCATAGAAGGCAGAGGAAACTCACAACCAGATTCGCTTTCAGCTTGAACGTCAGTGGTGGAACCACGATCGTTGTGACTAGATTCATCTGGGGAAGCAGTCTCGATGAGGAGGCACAACGAGCAAAGGAGCACGCTGAGGTTGCCCTTGGGGAGGTGTGGGCTCCTTCGAGACCTGAAATGTGACAACGAAAAACATAAAATGAGATTTTGAAATTCTTAACAAGTGTTCCTCTTATTGTTAAGTCACCTAGAAGGTGTGAGATTTTGAGGTTCATTGTTAAGTCACGTCGCAGGTGGAGTTTCGAAAAATCTTAACAAGTGGTTCCATTGTTAAGTCACCTTGAAGGGGTGAGATTTTGAGGAAATCTTAACCAGTGTTTTTTCATTGTTAAGTCACCTAGCAGGTGTGAATTCTGAGAAAATCTTAACAAGTGATTTCGTTGTTAAGTCACCAATAGGTGGAGTTATATTTTCCTTCTTGTTTTCGTTTAAACACATGCCTAATGGCAAAACTTATGCAAGATAAGGACAAGTAGAAGTTACCTCAGTAGGCATGGCACTGGAAGGGGGATTAGCTCCAATACCCCCAAGGGGCCAGAGGGATCTCAACTCTTGACGAAATAGCTTCCCCACGAAAAGGCACTAGTGTCAAAACAGGGGAAGTTCCCACTGAAGTCTCTTGGGCTTCAGCAACTTCAACCACCAATGATGTCGAAGGAACTTCAGGATGAGAGGATGGCGCAACGACAGCTTCAATAACCCTTGAAACCTTAGAAGGGGAAGACGAAGAAACTATGGGTACCTTTGGAATGGGAGAAAAAGGAACTCCCTGAGAAGGTGCAATTAATCAAGAAGTGTTAAACATACAGAAACACCATGTGAGTTGGAGGCAAATATACAAAGGAATTATCATTACCTCTGAAGCAGCTGGGAAAGGAACAAGTCCAGTAATGGGTCTCTCCAGAGGAGCGTGGAATAAAGAATCTATAAACGCTGTGGCCAAGGACGAAACAACAGCCTGATAGAAGAATGAAATAACACTTAGTACGACAAGAGCTCAATTTGAAAAAAAGTGTTCAAAAGAAGAAACTGTTACCTCTATAGGACTTTGCTGATACCGGTAGCACAGCCAGTCGAAGCATCGGCGAGGGGGAGGCACCAGAGGAAACCAAGGGAATCTCCTTTGCTCGAGAGGAGGGCCCAGCAGAGTCTTGGGTCATAGCTGCCTTGCGAGCAACCTCCTCTGCATGTTGAGATGAGTATGTAAGTCCCGTCATGGGAGAATGGGGAGGAGGTGCAACGGTCTTAGAAAGATGAAACTGTCCTCCCACGAAATGACTTACTGGAGGAGGAGGAGAAATGCCACCCAACTGACGTTCCTGCAAAGACAAAGACTATTACTTTTTTTGCTAAGTGTTGAAATACTTGCATAGAAATTATAAAGAAGAAAGTTACCTCTGGATCTGGAGATGGTTGGGTAGAAAGAACAACTGGAGAAGGAGATTGGGGTACTGTAGAAGAAGCTCCAACAGGTTCAGGGGCATCTTCAGGGCTATCCTTAATCCCAGGGCTATCCTTAATCTCAATAGCCTAACACTTGATAGAGGTGGAGAGGTCATGGGGCTTGAAAGACGAGCTGTGGGTTCAACAACATAAGCCCGTGTCTTCTGAGGCTTAGTGCCCAATGTTTTCTTCCTCCCAGAAGGAGCACCAGCACCAGCTGTTATTTGTGAGCTCTTGCGCCACGTGGTGATTTCCTTCATGGGAACCACGTGAGTGGATGGGAAAACAGCCGAAGGGGGAATAACAGGGGCGTGTTGTCTAAACTCGCGTTGAATCCGTTCGAATTCAGTACGACACTTTGCTCGAACTTCCTCCTGTATCTCGACAGAAGCTTCAGGTTGGAATGGAGGTAATGGGGAAAGCATCAATAGGCACTTGTGATTTAGACTTAGACCTGGACTTAGAAGAAGTCTCACTCTTGAAAGTCCTGACTTTTTTAGAGGTTGGTTGAGAAGGCCCCTCGCCGGGAGCACCTTTTGCAAGGGCATGTTGTTTTGGTATGGGAGCTTTCTTGGCCTTTGGGGCAGCAGTAACGACCAAAGGGAAATAAGGGGGTAACTCAGTGGGAGGATCCTTAGGAGTTCGATTTGGAGGAATTGCAGCTCCCCAAAACGAATTACCTTTGAGACCCAACTCCAAAGGTGGAATATTATGAACAGGGGGATAAACAGGTGGACTTTGGATAAATTCATTAATGTTGTCTAGCTGCATCAGCTAATATTTCGTCGCGAAAAGAGAAGTCACATCGCCTTTCCTTGTTATTCTAGGGATGGTGATTCAGCCAGCAATTGCCGAACATATTGATGAAGCAGCCGAGGTGGTAAAGAAAGAGCAGGCCTCAGAGAAAGTTGCCTTGGGATGAGATTCTTGAAAAACACGACGAGCCCCTTGATCTTAACCAAATTGGCGAGAACAGTGGTTTGGGTTGTAGTGCTCTGAAGTATATCCCCACTCGGTATAAGAAAGAAAATAACTTGAAGTCAAAAGGAGCACAACAACAAATGAGGGATCTTCGTTGATGAGCTCCTCAGATGTGGCTTGAACCGTTCTAGCTTCATGGGTGAAGAATGACAAAGTCTGGGCAAAAGAATTCTCGCTGTATGGCCTCATAACGAAGCAACTGGGTTTGTCAAAGATGGGAAGAATGTCCTTTCGGCTTTTCTTCTTATGAGAGAAAAATAAGCGATGGGGCTTGAGGGCTTCATGAACTGGAAAGGGTTTTACGTTGGCTGCTATCTTGGGAAAACATGTGTAAAGGAAACCCATTAAGGTTATGGCATTAGCGAAATTGGCGTTATAACGATCAAGCGAGCGTTCCATATTGATGTGGGTCCTGTCCAGCCAGGTTTAGAGGGACCCCAAAGCCATTGCAGCCAGAGGGAGCTTGAACCACCTGGCTAATCGAATAAAAATATTGATAAGGTCCCTATGGGGTTGATCGTTGGGTGTACCAGGCAAGAGAAAACGGGAGAAAATGACAAGGATGTAAGCAGGTAACTTCAGGGGTGTACTTTTGCCTTGGCCAGCAGCAAAAGAACCTTCTTTGTCGGAGGAGGCTTGGAAGATATAGTTGATGAGGGGAGTGAATGTGGCCTTATTGGAAGACCCTATGCACTTTCGACACACCAGGTCCAAGTCAGCACGAGCTTTAGTCTCTTCGGCATTCAGAGCCTCATCAGAGTAGCAGGATGTACTTGTGAGCTCTATCCCAAGCAGTTCACAAATGTCTTTCAGGGTAACAATGAATTCTCCTCACGCAGTGAGGAAAGTGTGGGTAGTGATGTTCCAACATGATACTAAAACTGGAAGGGCAGCATGGTGTTTAGACAAGGTAAACTCCCCAAACCAAGTTGCCCGTTGAAGCCCAACCTTAGTAAGGGCATCAACATGAGTAGTTTGAATGTAGCTATTCCAAGTTGAAAGTGGGTTGGGGAACCTCCAGGCCTTTCGAAGTCTATATGAGAATAAGGGAAGTCACCTTGGTCGAAACGAAACCTTATAGTTCCATCTGGAGGCAAGAAGCCCCAAACAACATCATCGTCTTCATCACCAAGTGCTAATGCCTCACACTTGGCATTTAAAACCCAGATCTTTCACGCATCAGAGTAAACGTCGTCCTTGTCGAAAACAGGAGAACGGCGGTAGAAACGCAATTGCTCTTGGCGTGCCTTCATTAGAGCAGTGGTGTCTAAGGCTGGAGCAGAAGTAGCAGAGGCGATAAAGGTAACAATGGTGGCTAGAGCAGTCGGAGCACTGGAAGAAGCCATCAGAGGAATTGGAAGAAGAAAAAATTGGGGGTAGAGAAGTATGAAGAGGCTGAAAGCGACGGAGCAGTGGTTGTTGATGGTGGCAAAGATAAGAGGAAAAAGATGCTTGCAAGATCAGAGCTTGGGATGGAGTGCAACAATGGCAAAAATCTCTCTCTCTCTCTCTCTCTAAAATCTCTTGAAGTATGAAGGCAAGGAAAGCGTGAATAGGAGAAAATGCTAAATGTTTGAGGTATTAGACGTTTGGGATTCAAATGGGCGGTTAGGTTTCCCACGAAGGCACGTGCTTAGCCGTAAAAAAGATTACAAATGGACATGTGGCGCTTTGGGGAGTACTCTGACAATTGAAAAGACAGTCTCACGTCATTAATGTGGTGACGCTTGGTGAAGAGAGAGGGTTATTTTCAAAAGAATTAATAGTTTGGCGCTAATTTTTTTTAAATTTACGAGAATTCCAAAAGCCTAATGAAAGACTGTCCCTGCGCTACAAGCTCAGACAATGGTAGAACGGATTGAGGTACATTGAGGAGAATTTTCAGTAGCAGTGTGAAGTCATATGGAACAAAGTTCAATTGCAGAGAATAGGCACTGGCATTCACTCAAAGTTAAAAAACGGTCACGATGTCCCCTCGCGCTAGGCTCATTTGGGTTAGCTTTAGCTTGGGTACATTGGGAGAATTTTCCTTTTTTGAGTAGTCAAAACGATGACAACCAGGATCCACAAATACTTCGGGAAAAATTTCAACAAGAGATGAAGAAGAATGAACGGTTGGAGTCTACTCACAGAAAAAATTTACGATGTCCCCTCGCTATACGCCCAAGTCTTGAAGAGCTTTGGCTCAGGTAAATCGGGGAGAATTTAACTTTTTTCTAACAGAAATAACAGCAGTAGTTGCAAGGGAGGCGGATAAGGGAGAATTTTTGCCTGCAAAAGAAGATGGTCCATCGGGTTAAGAAGTTTTTATGCAGACATTTCTTGCGCTCACAACAAATCTCTACACGAAGGGGCAAATTATGGGGGGCTTGAAGGTAATCTTTGAATTAGAGAGAGCTTCCCAATTAATAGAAGAGACTTAAGAGAAGTGATCAAGCGCAAACCGTGCGTCGTGTAATACGCAAATCGTTGTTATCGGTTCGGCGACTCAATGCAAAAAACACCTAAACTACAACTACACTTGACAAGCAACCACATCGGTAAGTCGGGTATCGTATGAAATCCATAAGGAGTGATTGAATTTTAGATTTTAATTACCTTAAAACTTCAAGAATAAAAGTGTAAAAGGTGATAGGTTGGAAATGGTAAAAAGGAAAAAATAAGAAGTTAAAACTAAATTACAACTAATTAAAATGAGAGTCGGAATTGCATCCCCGCCATGGGCTAAACGCGCGAAATTAGAATTTCGGTTAGAAAACATTTAACTGAACATTTTTAGTTAAGTATAAACATCACACATGAAGGGATTTTAACCAAACAATGCGTGATAAAACATTTAATCAAAAATGGCCACACGCGTTTTAAATTCGGAAAGTTAAACGCATAATAATCCGACTTTAATACGCGAGGTTTCAATTAAATGCAATTTTCCCCCAAAACTAACTTTCGGAGCTCGATGCCCATTAATGGTGGACACACGATCCAAACCTTATGTAACTACTCAATACACATGGTTAAGACAACAAATAAAACTAGTTAACCAATTAAAACAAGCAATAAACTAACAAAAACTAATTAATCAAAGAAAAAAACAAAGTAAATAAAGCATGGAATAAGAGAATGAAACTATATTAATGCAGAGTGAAGATGAATAGTACTTACATATACAAAAATGGTGAAACCTTTAGAGAGGGAAGCTCCCAAAGAGAAACCCCCCAAAAAACTAACCTAAAATGAATCTTATCAAGTCTAAAAATGATTCCCCCCTTTAATACAATGTTTTTTTTTACATATACCCAACCAAAAACCAACTTAAAAATGAAATTTGCGGACTTTCAGTCGAATCGATTCACACTGTTCGAATTGATTCGCAACTGACAGTGCTGAATTCTCAGCGTTGTCCAACTTTACGGAAAATGCCGTAACTTTTTCGTTATAACTCGGAATTAGGCACGGTCAGAGGCTACACGAAGATAACTCAGAGGGCTACAACATCCAATAAGACATTAGGCCAAAAAACCAAATTATGAAATGACTAAAATGCCCTTGAATGTGACCTTGAGTGTGATTTTGAAGATAAAACCATCCTAAAAATGTCGTAACTCCCTCATTATACATCGGAATTATGAAGAGAAATAAAAGGGCTTCAACTTCCATGAAGAGTTCGGGATCGAAATTCGAATGTTGAAATTACTAAAATGCCCCCGAAGTTGAAATAATCGACGGAACTTTTCCGAAAAGCGACCGAACTTCATACTAAGCATTCAAATACCTACAAAAGCTCAATTAACCCTTGCAAAGCATATATATATAGAAATCCGAGGTTGTCTGGTTAACGAGCATAAGTATAGGGATTAAGATACCCGAGGGGGCTAATAACGCGTAGGTTAACGGGTGAAATACGCAATATTTGCGTCGTATCACACCCCTAACTTACACATTGCTAGTCCCTAGCAATGACATAGGAAACAACAAGAACTACAAGTAAACCACAAAAAATGAGATATGTACAAAGGGTATAAATGCCACTTTCGTGGGCGAACGATTTCATTTAGCATATGCAATAAGCCGTTAAACCCCTAGGTTACCCTAGTGGACGAGTGTCGTCTTGTGAGGGTTTTCAGGGATGAAACCCACAAACATAACAGTTTCCTCAAAATATGCCCAATCAACATGCGACAAACTCAACAATACGAAAAAGATTTCAAACATGTTATTAGCATATACGAATTCAAACAAAAGTCCGTTGTTATTAACATTATAGAACGAACTTCTTTGAACTGAAACCTTAAAAGTGGGAGGGGAGCGAGCACATGCATAGTATGATTTGGCAAAAACTTAAATAAATCGGATAAGCATTAAAACAAGCATATATTCAATCCTCACGTGCATTACACTTAACAAATGAAATCACTATGAAAGGGGAGGTAACATGCGGGCATAAAGAGTAAATGTAAATGGAAACTAGGCCGCACACATGTCACAAATGAAGAACGCTATATAGAAAATTGAAAACTGTAATCTCAATGAAAGATACTGCTCATTAAAAAAAGCGTAATGTATTTTCACAGATTATCAAAACTATTTAAACTTTAAATTGAACTCATCCTAGGATCACATAGGACTTTATAAGGTTGTAATGTAGGTTTGGGATTAAGGTACGAAATGAAAGGTATATGTATGGATTCAAAGTGTTCGGGGATGAAAACTCGGGATAATGGAAGATTGCTGGCAATTTTAAAATGGAAAACAAGTTCCATAATCAAGCATTAGATATAACAATTGGAGAGTAATAAGGATTATTAGACTCTATATACACATACAAACTTTCTCTTTCTTTTCTTTTCTTCTTTTTCTCATGTTTTCTTTTCTTTTCTTTTGCTTTTCACTTATCTTTTTTTTTTCACTACACTTTCTTCGTTTCTCACTCTTTTCATGCTCAAATTGCAACCACACTACACAACATCATTCAATCCCAAGAAACATTCCAAACAAAGGTAAGGAAGGTAATATATATGGTTTTAACTCCAATTAGGAGTTGCTTATGGGTTGGGGTAATGAAACGAAAGGTTAATATTTAGGCTCAAAGGGGTTGACTAGGGGAATAAGGTGAGGTTAAGGCTAATATGGGTGATATAACAAAGATTGCCTACGATCATTTCATAAAATTTAAGCAATTCTCGAGTCAAAACAATTTTTGAAAATCATCCTCAAGTAACACATTTCAAGATATAAACTCAATTAATGAATGATCAATGAAAGAATAATGAGATTACCGACGAATTCAACGTTTTCAATGAGGAAAGAATAGTGTATACACTCACAAATGAAGAAATGTCCAAAGCTCACTTGGTGCAAGTATATACAATGCAACAAAAGATTACCGAGTTATAAAAATCTTAAACCAAATCAATATAACAAGAAAAGCACATGTGCTCAAGGGATAAAGTTTAATTCATGAAGTTACTCATAATATCAATGATTTGAGGACTAAAGTCTAATAACTTCTAAAATTGAGAACATGCATTGTTCAATGTCTAATGGATCGGGCAATTATTGAAATTTATCATCGAAAACAAGGCAAAATGCCCAACTAAGGAGAAAAAATAAAAAAAAATATTTTTGAAAAATTTTCGATTTTAACAAGAAGGTATACTTAGTAACTAACATGTGATAAAATCCATGGACAAGACAAAGAAATGGATAAAATATCCCACACCCCCTTACTTAAATGTTGCATTGTCCTCAATGCGCATTAAGAACACAACACAAAGATAGGAGAATAATGATATTACCCAAAATTGGAGCGATCCCCGTAAGCACGAGTCCAAACGAATCTACTAAACAAGTTGGTACCGAGCATAACAAATTCAAATAACAAAAAGTTAACTAATTACACTAGACTAAACATAAAAAGAAAGAAAAACTAAAGAAAGGAAGAAATAATAAAAAATTACTATTTACAACCTACTATTTAGACTCCACACTAACTATATACTATAAGTCTAAATTTTTTAGGATCCACCCAAACTACATTTTGACTTTGAAAGATCAACGGTGAATCCTCCAAAGAAATCATGCCTCCCGGAAAATATAAATTCCTTTTGAACAACGGAAGGCATGTGGGTAGTGGAAAAACTGAACCATCGTCAATTTGAAATTTTGGGCTGATGATGGGGGATTTGGATAACAAGGGGGAAAGGTACACTAGAGGCCCAAGAAAAATCGACTCATCTCCCAAAGGGTTTTCAAGTGGAATGGGAGATGGTGCACACACAGGGATGACATCCATCGAAAACAAGTCCGATAGAGAGTCCTAATTGGCAAAAGGTTCACAAGTTTCGATAATTTCTACCGACTCATAGGAATCAACCGGCAATTCTAATGGTTCGATCACGAAAAACGAATATGGTGATGAAACAAATTCAATCTCAATCGACTCATCGTCGAAGGAGATTGAATTTTGGGGGAGAAAGATGCACACTCGATGAGAAATTCTTCGAAAAATTTAGGTGAAACACAAGTTTCCACCTCCTCGTTGTTTTGTGCAGAAGAATTCATCTCATCGCAAAGTGCACCAAGTATCGATCCAGCACCATTTAGGCTTTCCAAACCTTGGGAGTAAAGAAGAAAAGTTTCTTCCAAAGTAAGCTTCCTCGGCTCTAGATCCTCGGATTCCTCATTTGGTTGAAATTCTTCTTCACATTCATCGGAATAAGAATCGTTATTGGATTCGAATAATGAATCCAACTCAAGCTCCCAATAACAATTTTCATTCCGATAATTGTTTTCAATTCAAGTCTTTCAATCTCAAGAAAATCTTCAAAATGGAAAACTTGAAAACTATCCTCAAAGTAAGAATCATTAGAATGACCGTTATAACTATAATAGAAAGACATGATTACCAAATTGTATGTAGATGGAGAATCCACAGGGCGTGATTGAATTTTAGATTTTAATTGCTTTAAAACTTTAAGAATAAAAGTATAAAAGGTGATAGGATGGAAATGGTAAAAAGGAAAAAATAAGAAGTTAAAACTAAATTACAACTAATTAAAACGAGAGTCGGGATCGCATCCCCGCCATGGGCTAAACACGCGAAATTTGAATTTCGGTTCGAAAACATTTAACTGAACATTTTTAGTTAAGCATAAACATCACACATGAAGGGATTTTAACCCAAAAATGCGAGATAAAACATTTAATAAAAAATGGTCACACGCGTCGTAAATTCGGATTGTCGCTATAAACACTAACGTTGCATGACAAAGAAAGTTAATACGCGAGGTTTCAATTAAATGCAATTTTTCCCAAAAACTAACTTTCGGAGCTCGACTCCCATCAATGGTGGACACACGATCCAAACCCTATGTAACTACTCACTACACATGGTTAAGACAACAAATAAAACTAATTAACCAATTAAAACAAGCAATAAACTAACAAAAACTAATTAATCAAAAAACAAAGTAAATAAAGCATGGAACAAGAGAAAGAAACTATATTAATGGAGAGTGAAGATGAATAGTACTTGCATACACAAAAATGGTGAAACCTTTAGAGAGAGAAGCTCCCAAAGAGAAACCCCCCAAAAAACTAAACTAAAATGAATCTTATCAAGTCTAAAAAGTATTCCCCCCTTTATTACAATGTTTTTTTACATATACCCAACCAAAAACCAACTTAAAAAATGAAATTTGTGGACTTTCAGCAGAATCGATTCGCACTGTCCGAATTGATGCGCAACTGACAGTGCTGAATTCTCAGCTTTATCCAACTTTACAGAAAATGACGTAACTTCTTCGTTATAACTCGAAATTAGGCACGGTCGGAGGCTACGCGAAGATAACTCAGAGGGCTACAACATCCAAGAAGACATTAGGCCAAAAAACCAAATTATGAAATGACTAAAATGCCCTTGAATGTGACCTTGAGTGTGATTTTAAAGATAAAACCATCCTAAAAATGCCATAACTCCTTCATTATACATCGGAATCATGCACCATCGACGGCCTCGAGAAGAGAAATCAAAGGGCTTCAACTTCCGTGAAGAGTTCGGGATCAAAATCTGAATGTTGAATTACTAAAATTCCCCTGAAGCTGCAATAATCAACGGAACTTTTTCGAAAAGTGACCAAACTTCATACTAAGATTCCAAATCCTACAAAAGCTCAATTAACCCCTGCAAAGCATATATATAGAAATCCGAGGTTTTCTGGTTAACGAGTATTAGTATAGGGATTAAGATACCCGAGGGGGCTAATAACACGTAGGTGAAATACGCAATATTTGCGTCATATCAAGAAGGAAGTAACATGAAGGTAGCGAGACAGCTCAGTAATGGAGCTCACCGAGGAAACTTGCCGAGAGAGTTCTTATTTATCTTCTGTTATTACTTAGTCAA
This sequence comes from Sambucus nigra, assembly GCA_949130495.1. Lineage (NCBI taxonomy): Eukaryota > Viridiplantae > Streptophyta > Magnoliopsida > Dipsacales > Adoxaceae > Sambucus > Sambucus nigra. Next base: position 179,676,243 of record OX422219.1, read on the forward strand.
ATTGTATCTTTTTTATTACATTGATTGTAATGCTGTAACGATTGTAATATTGAGTGTGAGGTCAAACGCGAGAGATCAGGCCTAACAGGGCTTGGGAGAGGTTACATGCAGTATCTAATGAACTCGCCGTGGGAACTTTAGAGGGACATGGTTTGGAGGATTGAGAAGTGAGGCAGTGTTAAGGCTTGTCTTGACCATCTTAGATACACCTGATAAAACATAAAGAGAACTTTTACCGTGGAAGCTTGTGCAGAATAACCTTGAGTTCCATCGTATATTGAGCTTTGAGCCAAACATCCCTCTACCAAATATCACATCTACTTTACCCACTGTCCAATCCGAACTTGAGTAAACAACTGTGGTATTGGGGGCTGTCAGACGATTTGATGAGTCGCCACGGTCGTGACAGTCTTCTGACGCACAGTTGGTGTGTAAAAGGCATGTAGTAGCATTTAATGATTATGACGTGGGTGCGCTGAACCATCAGGCATTTAATGCTTGAGACTTAAAGTGTGAGAGGAATGCCTTTCACATTAATGAGGACTGAGACATCTCGGGAAGGGCGTGGGGCTATTTATGGGCCTCAACCACTTCTGAGAAGAGAAAGTTCTTTCGAGACATCTCAGGAAGGGTGTGGGGATATTTATGGACCGCAACCACTTCTGAGAAGAGAGTTCTTTCTAGAGAGAGAAAAAAACATTGAGAGCAAAAGAGTTATTACGAACCAAAGTTTTATCCACCCACCATTGACATTTATTACGAAGCTTTTATTAGCTAAACAGGGAGATATTAGAGATGGTTGGTGTGTTGACTGCCTGCCAAGGTGTATCTAGGGGGCTTACTTCTCTCTCCTTTTGAATGAGTTGTTTTGAAGTCCTTGTATTGTTATTTGAGTTATACACGAAAGATTTGCGAGTCCAACCTGAGTGTTTATTGTATACAATACTTTGTGTTCATTTGTGATATTTGAGAATATTGTTTTATCACCATATCTATAGAGGTTACGTCTCTGTGTGTATTTACTCTTCTCCTGAAATATAGGACAAGGGTGATAAAATGAAAAAAGTACAAAAATACCTTCTCGTATTTATTTACATCACAATTCCTCATAAAAGAGAGTTTGCCCGTGAACTAAAGCGGGTCACCATTGATTTGTGGCTGTACTACACGAGTGAACAAAGTCTAGTGTATCTCGGGCGGATCTGGCATCTCTCCATACTCTTGATCCTCTTTGGTAGCTAGTAAGGAAGGTTTTTTCTTCTCAGGTGGGTGGGTTGAAATTTGATGCCTTATGCCCAGGGGTGCCCGTGGGCCGGATAACGGGCTGAAATGTCTGGGTCAGCAATAATACAGAATTCTCCTGGCGTAGGTAGTCTTCCACTCGGATGGCATACTCAACGGCTCTCTGGAGGGTGCAAAGCTTGTGCAAACTCAACTCATACCGAATACCTAGTTGAAGACCATGTATGTAGCGCCCGATGTGCTGCTCCTCTGTCTCATGTAATCTAACGTGGGTGCATAGAATTTGATACAATTCTGTGCAAGTGTGCACCATCGAGGAAGACACACATAATCCTTGAACGCGCACAAAAATGTCGTGCTCATAAGTGGTAGGGAGAAACGCTGCACAAAGATGGTCTTTCATAATGGGCCATGTTTGGATGGGTTGGAGGCCTTGTTGTTCTCAGGATTGCACAAGATTATTCCACCATACCTTGGAAGTTTGGTTACCACAAGACATACACACTTAACCCCCGTGATCCCCTTATGCTCAAAAACCTCCTCAATGGTGTCCGATCAATCTATAGATGTGCCCGGGTCGAGATGGCCATCAAATGTGGGGAAGTCAAACCGGATATCCCCATGTAAAAATATCTCGAAAAGCGCTCAAGTTTTGTAGGTAACCCACTTCTTGCTAGGGATCATCGTCCTCGTCCTCATCCTAATACATCAATGGGACCTAGAGTAAATGGCTACCACGGGTGACAGGCAGCGTGCAGAGGATGCTCTAGTTGTGGTGTTTTTTTTTTAGGGGGGATGGGGGTGGTAGAGGCCGAGGTGGGGCTTGTTGGGGACTCTCTGTCATGAGGTGGTCCCTCTTGCAACAAATCACACATGCTCATTGTTCCATTGGCACTAATGGGTCGATTGGGGGTGTGAGACTATCATGGGGACTTCCCATCGACAGCAATTCATCCGAAATTAATGACGACGGGGATATGGTTTGGAAATGAGTTTACCTTCAATTTCCAAGCCCTCCAATCGTTCTTACTCATACTGGGTTCGGTAGCTTTGGTGGTGGGGGTTGGCATTGAATTCACTCATGGAGGTGGTGACTATTGTCGCGGCAAAACTAGTGGTGGTTTGCTGAAGGATAAATAGTGGAACAACAGTCGTGCCACTTCCTTGGTTACTTTACCAGTGGTCGGCCGGTTACCAAATCAATGTCGGGGTTTGGATTCTTGTGGTGTGTAGTCGCGATGAGGGGGATAGCTGGACGAGGTGTAGGAACTCTGTGTGGGGGGTTGGGAGGTTTCTGAACTTCCGTTACCTCTTTCTCAGGTGAGCGACCAACTGACTGAAGCAATGGGCTCTTGCATCCGCTCGCGACCCTTGTTGTTGATGATTTGTAATATCCTCTGAGGGCCTGGTCTTGCCATGATGACCGACGACCATAACTAGAAGATTGGGGGAGGCGACTGGATGATCAGGATGTCCAGGAGATGCAACTTGTTGTCGGGGGTCATCCAGCAAACTTGCAAGGTGGTTGTCTGCAGTTCGCGAGAATCTGGAACCTAAGCCGATGGCCAGGGATGAGTGGCTTTGCTGCTATGTGGGCTGGGTGAGGGTGGAACCTTCCATCGAGGGCCTGTGGGTGACGGGTAGCGTAGAAGCCTTCTCTCGGTTTGGAGAATGTGGAAAAAATGCTGAGGTTAGAGCACTCATTTGGTGATTAAGGTTTCTACACAGGCCTCCATATGGGCGGTGCACCTTTCTAGGCAGGTTTGAGATCCCTCTCTTGTAGTTATTGTTGGTGTGACGATTTTAGGGTTTTACATACTTAAACAATTATGGAGCCAAACCTTGCTGTGATACCAATTGATGTGACATACATTAATGTCACCAAGAAAAAATAGCAACTCAAGTCGAAACTCTCGCAAAGTGTATTAATGATTAATCCCAAAGGGGAATGTTTACATTTATAGGCGAGAAAAAATATTACCTCGAATGTGCTACCTTATTGTAGAATGTGCTAGCATTAATGAGGCCATGACTGATATCACCCACGGTGACATCCCTCATAACAATACTAATGGCATCTTGTACTAGTAATAATATCTATCTTCTAAAAATAGGACAAGTGTGATAAAAATGGAAAAAGTTCAAAAATACCCTCTGATGTTTATTTACATCAATTTAGCACAAGGGTACAGTCGTAATTTGTTATGGTTTCGTGTAGGTTATAATCTGTACAGTCGTAATTTGTTATGGTTTCGTGTGGGTTATAATCTTCTAATATGACATACCATCTGTTGAAGCCATGTCATATCGTAATTTTTTTAATGTAAACAAAATCGTTTCTATATCACTGATTTAAAATGAATTCCACAAGTCTGGACACTTGAAACATATACTTAATCAACATTTTTCAACCCATGGACATTTTAGTAGAACCCCCAGTACTGTGTCTAGCAATCATGGAAATCAAATAGACTCATCCCAAAGTGTCTTGTCTTCAGCATGTATAAATATTTCTTGATATGGATGAAGATAATTGCAAGTAGAAAGGTATAAAACAAGAATAATACACTGGGATAATATTCAATATGATATATTTGCATATAGGTCTCATGGTAGAAAATCAGAAAATACTTAACATTAATATGTTTGTCTGTCTTAGAGAGAATAAAAAACCTCTAGATGGAATATAAATGGCTGTTTTTATATCCACCCAAATTTCCTCTATATGCACCCCTTTTGATCAGTTTTTTAAAGTTTAAACGTTTCAATTGATAAAAGAGAAAATATATCCTATGTTAAACACCCCGTCTTTTTGTGGCCAATATCTAAGTCTCGTAATAATTGAATTTTGTTATCCTTTCTCAAAATGCTAGATATGAACTATGATTGATTTGTTATCATATATCCCTTCAAGTTATATTTGAAAAGTGTTGTTATTATATGTTGCTTATTAATTATAGTAGTGTTGTTAGATTTTCCTGGCCCAAATCTAAGTCTCATAGGGCTTGTGCTAAGCGTTTTATTTTTTAATTTATATATTTTCTTTTTCGGGTAAGAAAGAAGCTCCATACTGTCATTAGTAACTAAAAACGATCTCGGTATGGCATCAATACTTGGGCAATAGAAGTAATGGATAGAAGGATGTTATCTATGTCGAACATGGATCAGTTTGCTATGTTTTTTTCCCCAACCAATGATCAGTTTGATACTTGCACCCATGAAGATAAAAGAGATCTCCTTAAAAGTTGATTCTGAATTCTTCCCGAATCTGTGCAGAAATGCGTGTATAGACGGAAAAATGTATATTAAATACATATTTGATCTGGTATGAAATTAGTGTCATTGTTTACCTTGATTATGGATTTAATATTTTAGCAAAAACTAGATGGTAAATAAGAAATCTCCTTAAAAGTTGTTTCTTAATTCTTCCGGAATCTGTGTAGAAATGCGTGTATAGATGGGAAAATGTAAATTAAATACGCGCCTAGGCGTGGAGCTTTTTAGAAACGCTAAGTTTTGGCCCTAGACGTGGATTAAGGCGTGGTCAACGATGGTGGCCAACTTTTTTTTAGGGTAAGGCGTGAAAAAACGCGTGTTTTTTTGGGGTAAGGCGTGAAAAAATGCGAGTTTTTTTAGAAGGCTTGAAAAATGCGATTTTTTTAATTATTTTAAAAAAATATTATTTTAATTTACAAATATTCAGCCATTTTTTAAAGGTATGTACCATTTTAGTATTTTTAAAAGCTTTGTCATGGTTAAAAAATATTAAATATATTAAAAAATGCGTATACGCCCAAGGCTTGCCTAGGCTTCTAAGGCTTAAGGCTTGGCCTCCACGCCTCGGTCACGCCTCCCGTTTTTTAGAACCTTATTAAATACATATTTGATGGTATGAAATTAATTTCATTGTTTACCTTGATTATGGATTTAATATTTTAGCAAAAAGTAAATGGTAAATATGAAATCATTGTACACACCTTGCTCATGGGATGTGTTACAAGGATCTCTCTCTCCCTCACTCTGAATTTCAAGCTATGCTGTTCAATCATACAGGTTGTCTTGAAAAACCTTCCCCCAAACAGTTCTCTTATAGACGAGATCATGGACCGCGTGAAGGGCTTTCTTGTGAGTAAGGCATTGTTGAAAGGGGATTCTTCATCTTCCCGTCCTCTAAGCCATCTTCGAGGAGAAAGTGTAAGTCTGTCCATATACTCAATGTGCATTATTCTCCTATAATAAAGAACTAAAGTGTTTAGCCGGGTTTACAATATAAGCCAAATACCAAGTCAATCAGGGACGGAGCCATGTTGGTCCTAGTGGGGGCTGAAGCCCCCACAACTTTTTTGGGAAAAAAAATTACACACACAAGGGTTTTGAAAAATATAGGTGCCAAAATGTTTAGGGTTCATATTGTCAAGAAATTGGGGGTTAGTTTCGGTGAAGTTTTCAAGTATTACACTTAACCACCACAATTTAATGGATACTCGGTTTTGTTTCTCTCCATCCATTTATCTTGATGTTAAATTTGGGGTTCATATTAGGGTAAATGGTTAATATTTGTTAGAATTATTTTACGATTATTGTTGGTTTAATATTTAGGGTCACTTTTTATGATTAATTTTAGAGATATTGTTGTTTTGAATGTGATATTGATGAAATTATTTTTTTTTTGTTAAAAGAGTTAACTTATGGAGAAGTATTTTTTTTTAAAAAAGGTACGTCTTGTTTACATTATATTAAATTAATATAAGTAATATTTTGATAAATGCTAAAAATAATTTAAAAAAAAAATCCGCTTGGGGGCTCCCGCCCCCGAACCTCCGGATATTACCATTTAATTAGCCCCCCCTCTCTGCAAATCCTGGCTCCACCTCTGAAGTCAATTGTAGGTATTATGAGAGGACCCCCAAATTTATCGACACTCTTTATCTCTACTATAATAATAATCTTCACATTATTGGTGGACACATTATCCCCCTCCCCCTCCCCCTCTCCTCTCTCTCTCTCTCTCTCTCTATATATATATATATAGAGAGAGAGAGAGAGAGATATATATATATATATATATAGAGAGAGAGAGAGAGAGAAGGTGGGTTGCATAAATTAATAATCAATCACCAACCCATAAGGTTTAATCTGTCATAATTATAGAGAGAGAGAGAGAGAGAGAAGGTGGGTTGCATAAATTAATAATCAATCACCAACCCATAAGGTTTAATCTGTCATAATTATATTTATCAAAGTTTCCTAATAATGTTAACAAAAACAATCTATATATATATATATTGTTGTTGTTCATGTTATTTTTAAACTTTCCCAACAGGAATGGAGAATCGGACCGACGGTTCTCACTCTGTGTGAACACCTCTTTGTGAGTTTTACAATCCGTATGCTGAGAAAGCAAGCTGGTAAAATTATGGGAAGACTCAAGTGGAAGAAAGAGACCCAAGATGAGAAAGCCATTGTCCCAGCCGACGAACAAAAGGTGAAGCTTGTTTGGAAATGGAGTATCGGTAATTTTATATTTTCAGGTGTAGTCGCCTACCTTGATGGACGGTTATGCCGTTGTATTCCTAATCCCGTAGTAAGGCGAATTGTTAGTGGCTTTCTGTTGAGTTTTCTTGATAGAAATGACGATGGTTAAGTTAAATACTACAGCCTCAAGTTATTAATGCAAGTGTATATTGTAAATGATTTACTATATTCCCCTTCCTTTTTTGTGGAAGCGAGCGGATTCTGATTTTTTCTTTTGGACGCAATATTACCTTTACCGTCTTAAATGGAGCAATATTGCTTCTTTTTGTGGAGAGACAGAGAGCACCATGAGAGGAGGTCCCTGACATTGACAGTGATAAAAGCCGGATGAGAGTTTCATAAACTGAGGATCCTTATTGTTGTTTGAGCTTAAGAGAATCTTGGTTGTTTTTCTCATATGTTTCCATTTGTGAGTCTTTGAATCATATGGTACCATTTCTAGAATGTATATTCGTTGGGTTGACATTTTATTGAACTCTGTTCCTAGGCCTTACACATTCTGTGTTTATTATTTTGGTTAACCTAGACATTTACTTTGCCTTTATTTCTTGGTGTTATTGATGTGTTCCTGGGGAATGGGTGGGTGATTAATCTTCAAAGCCCAATTTATAAAATAGATTATGTACTTTTAGGACTTAAAATAATATTGATTATGGATATAGGACAACAAACATTTCGTTTTCATTTTTAGTCCCTATTTTCAAATTAAAGGGACACATGACATGTTTTGATTGATTGACGTTTTATGAATATGAGTCCGCGCTAGCGGCTTTATTAAAAAATAGGGACTAAAATTATAAATAAAATATTTGTTATCTTATTTCCAAAATACATATTACAATAGGTCCTAAATTTACAAAACTCCTTTATAAAATTGTTTGTGGATAAACTATCATTTAATAAAAATGGCCTTTCCATCTCAGGGACAAGGGGCTTTGGTATAAATGGGTAGAATAAAAACTCTATATAAACGTTAGGATTTTGAACCTCATGATTTTCATGTGTATTCGTAAAGCAAAAAGGAAACTAAACATACTTCAACCAATAGCTATGAATCCTGTGGAGATCAAACCATTATCTTGAACGTGCCTCTTGATTTTCAGTAAGTTTCTTGATCTTATATGTCAAAATCACCTTCTCCTAGTTGGTCTTAATTGTACATTTTATTGTTGTAACAACCTGTATATTTTAACGTTAGGGTTTATCACTTCCTAATATTAAAATATACTTGTTAAAATAATTTTAATAACATTATCAGCACGAAAGGAAATAAATGAAACATGTAACAATTTATGAATGAGATATAATAAACTTTCAATATAAAATTCATAACGTACATCAACTACGAAAGTGATAAATATCTCTACGACTAATACCAACATCAAATACGTTCCATCTAAAAAAATGTTCATATAGAAAATACCGAGGATCCTTAATGACAAGAAGTTATAATGGACCATTATAAATTACGAAATCAGACTTACAAAAATTACTTGACATTGAAATTTATCGAGTTACAATTATATAAAGGATAAATATGTACAAAAATAACAAATATACAAAAAAAAAACAAATAAATTTGTAACACTTTGCATATTTTAATATTAGAGTTGATCAAACTGACTACTAAAAGATGTAAAATGTTATAATTTAAAATATCATTTTCAACACGTGACAAAAATATGGGACATTTAGAACTTTTTTCAATAATAAGAAATATAAGAGATAATAATATGATTGATCACCAATAGAAAGTTCAACAGCAATAATCCTCCAATAATCCAATAATATACAAAGTACCAGTACAAAATTTCAAATACAAAGGTGGAGTAAAAAATGATTCAATTAAAAAACTATCTCATATGAAATACAACGGAAAGAAAAATAAACTCTATATAGTCAAACTCCAATATCTAGGGGTGAAAAAAATATTCGAAAATTCGTATCCGTCCGATATTCATATAAGAATTTAACGAATATTTATTCAAATAAATATTCAAAATAGCGGATTTGAATACACGTTTTAAATATCCGAAAAAACCGGATACGGATACGGATAATGCTAGTTTCCGTGATGGATGATTTGTATCCGAGAGGGACTATCCATATTGATGGATATCCATTTTTGCGAATATTCGAATCCGTAAAATAATTATATTTATTATTTATTTTAAATATTTTTAATTAAATAATATTAATATTTTTTGTAGTATAAAATAATATTAATATTAATATAACATAATAACATCTAGCATAATTATGAGAGACATAATAACATTTAGCATAATAACATTTAACATAAACGTGTAATATACTAAATATACATCTTAATAGAGGACTATAGTGTCAATTTCAACCCTACTTTTCTCTGACCTCACTCCATCAGATCACCTAACATTAACACCCACATCCCAAATCTTGAGAATCTCGCTTCCCCTCACCACACTCCGCCAGATCTCCCATCCCACCGATGAGTTTCTTTTAGGGGTGCAACCGATATGGTTTGGTCGGTAACGACCCCATACCAATACCCAAATCACAATCTAAATGGTAAAACCGTTTATACCAAATTTACTGACTAGTACATTAAAATAAAAACCAAAATCAAATCGGTCGATTTTTCGGTATTTTCGAGTTTTTTTTTGTTTTAGTAATTTCGGTTTCAATTCAATTTTTTCTCGGTAAATACTAGAATTACAAGTCGGTTTATGTGTAAGGACACAAGTCTCCAATTGAGTCTTAATGTAGTGTTGGCTCAATTCCGAACAAAAAAGTTTGAGTCATAGGATAGTGTTCTTTTGTATCCTTCAAGCCTATGACATGTTGAAGTTGAAGACGTTGCGGCATACTTATCAAGAGAACATCATTGCCGGTTTACATGTGCCTCGTTTCACATCATCAACTTAGTTCCAATCCCTCCTAAGGTAAGAATGAATTATATATATATATATATATATATATATAGAGAGAGAGAGAGAGAGAGAGAGAGAGAGAGAGGAGCTTGGAACATTTTTTATTGGGTGTAAATTTATTTTAATATAAATTTTATTTTCAGAAGGTTACTTTAGAACTTTGTATAAAAAGTTTTTGGGCTTATTTTTTAAAATAACCATTCTGGCAGTTCGTTCGAACGAGTTTGTCGTTCGAACGAGTTTGCCAACGACTTTTTCCAATTGACCTCTGGAATATCGTTAGATAGGTCGTTCGAACGAAAATCTCGTTCGAACGAGATTTTCGACGGGAAAATACTTTGACAGTTTTTGGTAGTTTTCTCCATGTTCCCATTTCTTTTGTCCCACTAACTTTTTCCAGATTTAATATGTGCGGGAACCAACATTTTCAAAGTAACTTTTTCATCTCCTACAATCTCCAGAGAGAGTTTTTGAGAGTTTAATTCCTCCATGAAAAGGTTCAAGTTTCGAGTGCTTGTTTTTCAAGAAAATCCTTCTTAAACACTTGTGTTTACACCCAGCTGTTTAGTTTATTCCAAGTATTTCTACCACATATATATATCTTGCTTGGAGAGTGTTTGGCACCGACTTTTACTCTACCGAATTGAAGAGTTGTTTGGGCTTACTTCTTTGTCCCACTAATTTTTTTCAGATTTAATATGTGCGGGAACCAACCTTTTCAAAGTAACTTTTTCATCTCCTACAATCTCCAGAGAGAGTTTTTGAGAGTTTAATTCCTCCATAAAAAGGTTCAAGTTTTGAGTGTTTGTTTTTCAAGAAAATCCTTCTTAAACACTTGTGTTTACACCCAACTGTTTAGTTTATTCCACGTATTTCTACCACATATATATCTTGTTTGGAGAGTGTTTGGCACCGCGTTTTACTCTACCGAATTGAAGAGTTGTTTGGATTTACTTCTACATTTCGTAAAGAAGAAGTTCGTTGATTTGCTGCGGCGTACTCACATAGTGAAAGGCATTGTGCGAGGGTTTACGGTTGTTCAAAAGCTTCATTGGTGGATTCCAAGGTTCCGGTGGATTCCGGGATTATCGACTAGGCAGAGGTTGGTACAAGAAGACGCATCAAGAGCTTGAAGGGAGTTGAGTTGAGTAAGTCATTTGTCGTGTACTTGTAAAAATACCGTACTTAGTGGACTTAAGGCTAGGGCCGTCCGAGGTTTTTTCTCGTTGTGAGTTTTTCCTCGTACATCGCGGCGTAGTGGTTGTGAATTTATTTTATCTTGGAAATCACCTAGAACGCATGCGTAGGATTACAAGATAAAATATGGGTTAATTCGCAATCTTGTTTAAATTGGTGCTACAATTTAATTTGGATAAAATTTAAGTTAATTTAAATCAAGTCTAAATAATTTAATTTGATAAAATTTGATTTGGTCTAATTTGGTAATTTTGAAAATATTGAGTAGGAAAATTTTAGGACTTGTGTTAAATTAATTTTGGGCTAAAAGTAATTTTCTCATAGTTAACTTCGAGCGCTATTTTTGTTCATGAGAAAATTCAAAAATTGGTTTGTGTGAATTTTGTGTGCGTGTGTGTGTCCACCATAATTCACTTATTTAAGTGTAATTTTAATTTTGTTTTTTAGAAATTAAAATTTGTCAATTGAGTGTGTTGAACCATCTTTATTCCGCATTAAAGGAAATTCATTTTATAAAATTAAAATTGGAGGTCTGCATTTCCAAAAAGTTGTATCAGAGACGGAGCACTAATTTATTACGATAAGGTTCTTTTAAATATTTTTGGTCTAATGGAATTTTCTCCATTTTCAAAATTTTGCTATTTTCGATGGTTCCAACTACGCGTATTGGAAAGCGCGTATGAAATTGGCACTTAGGTCTCTAGATGAGAGGGTTTAGTTGTCAGTCATTAACGGGTGGTCCCCACCTACATATTTAGTTTAAAATGAACGTGTTCCCAAACCCACAGATAGATGGAGTGAGAATGAATTTAAACTTGCGAATTTCAATTCCCGAGGTTTAAATGCCTTGTTTAGCGCGAGCACACCGGAAGAATTCCGACGCATTATGACGTGTGAGACCGCTAAAGAAGCTTGAGATATTTTACAACTCACTCACGAGGGAACTAGTGTCGTATAAGCTTTTAAACTCCAAAACCTCACCACTCAATTTGAAACCATCAAAATGAATGAAAATTAAACATTTGATGAAATTTATGCTAGAATTTCATATATAGTTAATTCATCTTTTAATTTGGGAGAGAAAATACCCGACGACTGAGTAGTAAAGAAAATTTTAAGGTCCCTACCTGATAGATTTATTTCTAAGGTGACCATGTTAAATTGTTTACCCTCTTAAGCCTCTACGAAATTAGAAGAGCTCGCAGGTGATTTACAAACCTATGAACTAGACATGTTTCCCTCCAAAATTTAAAAGAAAATAGATAAGGGCGTTGCTTTGAAAGTCCAAAAGGAGGAAAAACAAGTAGTAGAGAGTGAAAGTGATAGTGACTCGGAGGACATGGTTATGTTTGCTAAGAAGTTTCATAAATTTCTTAAATTTAACAAAGACAAATTTAAAAATGATTTTAAGAAATTTGAAAATTCTAAGCATGACAAAGCCAAAAAAATCCCTAAAACTTTAAATGAAAATTTAAATAGGGACGAGTCTTATAGGTGTTACGGTTGTGAGGGTTATGGCCATAAGGATTTTGAATGCCCCACTAAATTAAGAAAAGAGGGTAAACAACCAATTTCCTACAATGCAACCCTTAGTGATACCCGCTTCCCCACTGAGCGCAACTTTGTCGCGTTCATGGCAAGTCATGTGAGCACCGATAATGAATCTTCCCATGAAGATATACAAATTCATGACACTTCTAAGGCCTTTGTTTGTGAATCTAAAAAAGATGATGGTAGTGAGAGTGGAGAAGAAAGAGAGAGTGAAAATGAAGAAGAGGTTAATGTGAGTGAACTTCAATTTGCATTTCAAGAATTATATGAAGAATTTATTAAATTAAAAAGAGCAAATTTGAAGTTAGAAGCTAGTTTGAAAGAGCGTGCCGAGGTCATTAATGAAAGTGTTTTAGTGGAAGACCTTAGGACATGTGAGAGAGATCTTCGTGAGAAGCTTGAATATGTAGAAGGCGAGAGAGATAGCCTTAAAGGTTTAATGAAATCCTTGAAAAATGAGCTTCTCGCATTCGAAGAGCGCAATGTTTTATTAGAGTCTTACATTATAGATTTAGAAAATAAACTAAAAGACTCTAGTAAAGTCAAATTTGATTTGGAGTGTCGTTCGGAGAAATTAGATAAAATATTAGGAACGGTCCAAATTAAAAATGACACGTGTGGTTTAGGCTTCGATACTTGTAATGAGTCAACTCTTAAAGCCAAAACCAATTTTTTTGGAGAATCCTCTAGGAACAATGTTATAGATCATTCTTTAGGTAAGTCTTATCGCCGAGAGTTTAATTAGGTGCTCTCATTGTGGTAAAAAAGGTCATCTTAGGAAGTTTTTCTTTGATTTTAAACAAGGTCCTAGAAAATCCCAATGTAAGGAAACCGAGGTAGCCAAGATTCCTACACCCCGTGATCGTCATTCTTCATTAGTTTGGGTTAGGAGATCCGACTTGGTAGCTTTACAAAATAAGATTTTTGATTCTCATTTAATTTCACATGCTTCCTCCCTTACTAAATCCAAAGGTTCAATGTGTTAGTTGTTTGCATACTCTAGCCTTTTGTGCCTCATATTATATATCATTTCTAGGTGTATGCATGTTTATCATTTTCTAGACATTGCTTTATCACATATCTCATGCTAGAATTATGATGTTTGTTTGTCTTTTGTATTATATTTATCTTGTTTGTATTAAATGAAAAAAATACAAAATGATTTTTGTTTATCATTTTTGTTTTATCTTTTTAGTAATTTTGGCTTAATGAAAAATACAAATGATTTTTGTTTGTCTTTTGAGTAAATATTTTTATTTTTAGTTAATTTTTTTTTTCAAAAACTCAAAATGATTTTTGATTTTGTGTGTATTTTAGTTTGACACACTTTATGTGGCATATACTTGTGTTTGAATCCCTTATTTTTCGCTTCCACGTGACTAGAACTTTTGATTAAGATTGTCAATCGTTAAAATGTTCTTTACCATGCTTACATGGAGTAGTTGGATTTTGTGTTGCTATAATGGATTCTATTTTTATATGCCTATTTTTACACATGCACGAACTCATTTGAAATTTTAACGTCACATGTATATTTGATCTTTGTGAGGTGTTCTCCTACCAATCTAGTCATCTGCATGCTATGTGACCTAGGAGGACTAGTGCATGTTAAAATCCGTTGCACGCGAGGATTGAGCGATAAAAGATTATGTATCTAAATGTGCACGGGGAAGGGCTCCTAAAGAAAATATCATCCTTTGCGAGTAAGCTACCGTTTGCTTGAACCTAAAATAAATACGTGGTCCAAAGGCCTAAAAGAATAATGGCATTAAAAGAAAATATTTGCCAACGCCTATTTTGTTTAGTTGATTTATTCATTCAAAAGATTAAACTATATATGCATATTTTGAGTGAGATTGGATGGTATATCAACGGTTTGCACAATGTCCGTTTATCCTAGTTGTACTTTCAATGTCATGACTCTATTAGTTTGTAGAATCATCAAAATTCTAGGCTTGTATGCATCGTGTATGTTTGTTCATTGAGTTCAATCTATATTGTCACATGAGGTTATATTCATATGTGATAAAGTTTGCAATCAAATTAGAACTCCATGAATATGTTCTAAGTGATGGGGTCTAAATTTAATTGTTACTAGTTCACACCCCTACACTTTTGTTTCCATATGACACATTTTTACCATACGAGTGTGAAAAGCTTATTGTATTTTGTGTCATGTGTGGTGTCTATACCTATATATATGTGCATGTGTGTTAGTGATGTTCATTATGTCTACATATATATGGTATTTTTTTTCGTTGCCTCGCTTTCTAGTCCATCTATGCTTCTAATTCATAATTAGTATCTATCTTGTTGCATATTGTTGTTGATATCACATGTTTAATATCTTATGTATCACATTGATATCATTTTTTTTGATTAGTTATGATTTTATTTCCCATATGCTTTCATACTCTTATCACTCTAAGCTTCAACGTGTTTAAATTAGTTTTTATCCTTTGTTTATTCCTGAACAAAAAGGGGGAGATTGATAGGGGAAAAATGGTATCTAATCCTATTGTAATTGTATCTTAATTTGGGAGATTTAACTTAGGGGAAGACGTCTTTCTATGTAGGCCATTTATTCAATAAAGGGAAGAATTAATTTAGGGGAGTATTTATTTAATATTCTTATTCCCTATGCGTTTGATAGTTTGCTTAAGTGTGCAGGCATTCTTCTAAATGGAAACTTTCATCGGCAAAGATATTGATACTTGAGGTTTGAGTCAAGTTATGTAATTTTTATTTTGGGTGGATTGTTTTTCAGTCTAGTAGGTATTGACAGCCCTTTAGGATTTTTTGTTTTGATTTTTGTCCCGAAATAGCCAAAAGGGGAGATTTGTAAGGACACAAGTCTCCAATTGAGTCTTAATGTAGTGTTGCCTCAATTCAGGACAAAAACGTTTGAGTCATAGGATAGTGTTCTTATGCATCCTTCAAGCCTATGACATGCTGAAGTTGAAGACGTTACGACCTACTTATCAAGAGAACATCATTGAACATCATTGTCAGTTTACATGTGCCTCGTTTCACGTCATCAACTTAGTTCCAATCCCTCCTAAGGTATGAATGCATTACATATATATATAGGAGCTTGGAACATTTTTTATTGGGTGTAATTTTATTTTAATATAAATTTTATTTTCCGAAGGTTACTTTAGAACTTTGTTTAAAATTTTTTTGGGCTTATTTTTGAAAATAACCATTCGGGCAGTTAGTTCGATATTGTCGTTCGAATGAGAATATCGTTCGAATGAGTTTGCCAATGACTTTTACAATTAGCCTCTGGAACATCGTTAGATAGGTCGTTCGAACGAGACTTCATTCGAACGAAAATCTCGTTCGAACGAGATTTTCGACGGGAAAATATTTTGGTAGTTTTCTCCATGTTCCCATTTCTTTTGTCCCACTAAATTTTGCCAGCTTTAATATGTGCGGGAACCAACCTTTTCAACGTAACGTTTTCATCTCCTACAATCTCCAGAGAGAGTTTTTGAGAGTTTAATTCCTCCATGAAAAGGTTCAAGTTTTGAGTGTTTGTTTTTCAAGAAAATCCTTCTTAAACACTTGTGTTTACACCCAACTGTTTAGTTTATTCCAAGTATTTCTCGAAATATATATCTTACTTGGAGAGTGTTTGGCACCGGGTTTTACTCTACCGAATTTAAGAGTTGTTTGGATTTACTTCGACATCCCATAAAGAAGAAGTTCATTGATTTGTTGCGGCGTACTCACATAGTGAAAGGCATTGTGCGAGGGTTGACGGTTGTCCAAAAGCTTCATTGGTGGATTCCAAGGTTCCGGTGGATTCCGGGATTGTGGACTAGGCAGAGGTTGGTATAAGAAGACGCATCAGGGGCTTGAAGGGAGTTGAGTTGAGTTGAGTAAGTCATTTGTCTTGTACTTGTAAAAATACCGTACTTAGTGGACTTAAGGCTAGGGCCGTCCGAGGTTTTTTCCCGTTGTGGGTTTTTCCTCGTACATCGCGGCGTAGTGGTTGTGAATTTATTTTATCTTGTAAATCACCTAGAACGCATGCGTAGGATTAAAAGATAAAATATGATTTAATTCGCAATCTTGTTTAAATTGGTGCTACAATTTAATTTGGATAAAATTTAAGTTAATTTAAATCAAGTCTAAATAATTTAATTTGATAAAATTTGGTTTGGCCTAATTTGGTCATTTTGAAAATATTGAGTAGGAGAATTTTAGGACTTGTGTTAAATTAATTTTGGGCTAAAAGTAATTTTTTCATAGTTAACTTCGAGCACTATTTTTGTTCGTGAGAAAATCCAAAAATTGGTTTGTGTGAATTTTGTGTGCGTGTGTGTGTTCACCATAATTCACTTATTTAAGTGTAATTTTAATTTTGTGTTTTAGAAATTAAAATTTGTCAATTGAGTGTGTTGAACCATCTTTATTCCGCATTAAAGGAAATTCAATTTTATAAAATTAAAATTGGGGGTCTACGTTTCCAAAAAGTTGTATCAGAGACGGAGCACTAATTTATTGCGATAAGGTTCTTTTTAAATATTTTTGGCCTATTGGAATTTTCCCCATTTTCAAAATTTCCTGTTTTCGATGGTTCCAACTATGCGTGTTGGAAAACGCGTATGAAATCGACACTTAGGTCTCTAGATGAGAGGGTTTGGTTGTCACTCGTTAACGGGTGGTCCCCACCTACATATTTAGTTGAAAATGAACGTGTTCCCAAACCCACAGATAGATAGAGTGAGAATGAATTTAAACTTGCAAATTTCAATTTTCGTGGTTTAAATGCCTTGTTTAGCTTGGTCACCCCGGATGAATTCCGACGCATTATGAGGTGTGAAACCGCTAAAGAAGCTTGGGATATTTTACAACTCACTTACGAGGGAACTAGTGTTGTAAAAGCTTCTAAACTCCAAAACCTCACCACTCAAACGTTCTGAACATGAAACAAGTATTTATAGGAGGTTCAAAAATTTTGAGGCGGTTCGGTCGTTTGAACGAGAAGAAGAGATCGTTCTAGCGAGGTAGAGATGTCGTTCGAACGACATATGATTCGCTTCTAATGACCTAAAGAAAACTTAGGATGTGAGCCCTCGTTTGAACCCCATTTGAAAACATATAAAAATGACCTATCTAAATGTCATAACATCTCATTTGAACAAGATGTCAATCTCGTTTGAAGGAGATAAAAAATAAAATTATTTTACTTTTTTTGAAAATAAGAAGACCTATTCGTTTTTGATAAAAAATAATCATCCTAAATATTAATTCTGTAGTTTAATTTAAACTTTAAATTGTTTCATACCTTTACGGGATGTCGGGAAGTCTTCAAACTTGGAGATTCTTGAGTTGGGTTGTCTTGATGGCGCGTGACAATTTGTAACGGGACACGCCAAACAAGTTTAAAACTATGCTATGAACAATGTTGAAAAATTGTTCTTACCCTCTCCCATAGATGACGTTATTTCCCCATAAGATATTCGTCAAATTAAATGTAACGTCCGACCTTGATTCATGGGTTACCTGTGAGTTAGTCCGAGCATTTGGTGTGAGGTGCAATGAAACAACCTAAATAATGTTGCTAGTCCAGTTTTATTTTAATTAACATTTCACTTGTTAGCATGCTATTTCATTTTTTTCAAGGTAAACTACATGAGGGACCTATGTGGAGTACCCTGGAGTCCCAAGTCAACAGAGCTACTAACATAAAACATAAATAAAGTATACTTACCTGTATAGCGCTCTCAAAATACGAATCCGCACCTAACATGCCATAACAAAGTGGGGATGTGAGCCTCTGCCCAGTGGGATTCATACAAACAGTAAAAAAACGAACGAAAAAAATGAATACTCACACGCTACAACCACATGCATGCAAAGATATGTATATATCTACATACGTATACCTTTGGTAAATACACATGCCAATACATGAACCGTTTTACTTTCAAAAATCTTACTTATCCAGATCAGTGTACCTTATTCTAATAAAGACTTCCTTTATTCATGCTTGGCATTTTTTGTTGCCTTGTTTAACACACCCGGCTTAATAATCGAAACCATTACACTTAATTTGCTTCGAACCCATTCCTTTACCGGAATTTAGCCGTTTATTCATTTGAACATACTTTAGTATTTTCATTGCAAATCGCCATTTCAACACACCTAATTCCCGTGTTAGAAAATACTTATTTAATCTTTGAAAATCCTTTTCACAACACATTCTTGTGTTAAGTATTAGTTTAACGATTTAGGTTACTTAACCATCCATTTATTTACTCCCTTGAACCATTTTCATTCCATCATGGACATTAATAAATTTACACATATAATTGTCCATTTAACCTTTACCAGAATATTTATTACATTCATTCAAGTTAGGTTGTATTAAAATATTTTACCACACAACCCATTTCTTGATATGTTCCATATTTCCTTGATCTTTTCTCAGAATCTTCCAATACCTCATAATTACACGGGCTCCACACCGACGGCTATGCGCACCATAAGCTTTGGCCAGTGATTTAAGACTTTTCACCCAAGGGCTCGGGGCCCTACTTGCTGTATTCCGATGTCATCCGAGTTCCCTTATGTGTTTTAACATTTTATAAATGTCCAGATTATTCCACTTCCTTACTTTTATCCGGTCGAGGCTAAAATCCGGATTTGACCGTCCGTTTTTTCATTAACACTTGGATTTTTTTTTCTTTTCTTCTTTAAGTCCCTTCCCCGCACGCACGTGATTTATACTAGATTCACTCATGCTTTAGAACTTAATTCATTTTCACACATATTAGTGTAAAGGCATTCTTTAACATTTTTATTCCATAAAAATGTTCCGCTTTAGGTAAATTACCAATTTTACCTTTTTTTTCCACCAGAGTTGCAATTAGTCCTTTAACAAGTGTTATTTCTAAAAACTCGTTATTAAGTTTCCAACTTAATATTTTAAATACCTTTTAACCATTTTAACACTTGTTCAATATCACAATTACCCCTTTAACTTCCATTATTCACTTTTACACCATACTTTATGGAAAACCATATATTTCATACATTTCAGGCAAAGTAAGACATTTTATCAATTTCTTTAAACTCGACAAATGTCCATTTATTTGTAAAGTCTCCATTTCGTAAGAAACTTAAAAATATTTATTTCATTACTATTTTGGCAACATTAAAATTATTTCACATGTTTATTTAATAAAACTGCCCATTGTTTCTTTGGTTAGGAATACACTAAAATAATATTTCCTTATTTTTATTCCATAAAAATGTTCTTTATTTCTTTTTACTAGAAATACACGCAAATAATATTTTCTTTCATTTTTATCCCATAAAATGTCCATTACTTCTTTTTACTAAAAAAAACACCAAAACGACATTTTCTTACATTTTTATTTCCATAAAAATGTCGATTATTTCTTGTTACTAAAAATACACCAAATGATATTTTCTTGCATTTTATTTCCATAAAACTGTTTATCATTTCCTTTTCACTAGAATTACACAAGAATAACATTATTCCACATTTTTATTCCATAAAAATGCAATCTATTTATATTTGGAAATTATATTCAGTTCTAAACCTTGTTTGAACGTTTGTCTAAAAAGAAACCATAGAAATCAACCAACAACTCTATTAATACAAACTTATTACAAATTTGCATATATTTAGCCTAATGTATGCTATAACAAACTAAAATTATAATAAATCTAAACCCAGGTTATTGAATCCCACCTTAAATGACTTCAAGGACTGTGGTGGTGGTGGTGAAGATGGGTGACTCCCCCACCTCCAAAGCTGGCCCTAAAGGTAGTCACAAAATGCTCCACTATACCATCTCTAAGAACTCCCCATGACAACCCTATTTCCAACCCCATAGTAGACATATGAATCTTCTTCCCAAGAATAACCCCCTTCAAATACTCATCAAAGTTTCCCACTAACACTTCTACATTCGTAGCTTCAATTTAGTAGTGGGGTGATTATCTCATACGTGGTGTGTGTAACTATTACACTTAACAATCCCGATTGCTTACTGGACATGGAGGAGAGGAAATGGTGACTATTATAAAAATGTGGGAAGACAGAAATGGATTGGCGTCCCCTACCCACATCTCTCTCTCCCTCTTATACACAAATAAAAGACCCCAAACCTATTCACAACAGTTGATTCACTCAGATCCATGGTCCTAAATTAGACAAAAATTATGGCAAACCTGCTACGTCACTAATCTCATGTTCCCTTATATAATACACAAACAAAAACCAAGTTCTTCATCACGTCTATATCTGATCTTGTAATATCCGTCCCAGAGTCCATCCCTACAGACATAAATTTTGAACCAACCACTGAGAGTTCGACATCACACTGGCGAGGCTAACACTTTTTGCGTCGCTCGAACGACTCTTCTAGTCATTCAAGCGAGATCCTCCCCTCGCTCAAACCAAGTCTATGGTTGTTTGAGCGACCATCTAGAACTTTCGAATTTTTTTTCCCATCTTCTAAATTTCTCACATTTGCCCCAATATAATATCTAAAATCTTATGAAGGCCTCTTTAGTTTATAACCAAGAGTTTCTATAATCCATACAAAATCCCATGATACTCTTCGAGTATAATTCATCCCTCATCATATATAATCCATACATATAATTTAATTAATTTATCGGGGCGGCTATTACAAACTTCCCTCCTTAGGA
Source organism: Sambucus nigra (assembly GCA_949130495.1). Taxonomy (NCBI): domain Eukaryota; kingdom Viridiplantae; phylum Streptophyta; class Magnoliopsida; order Dipsacales; family Adoxaceae; genus Sambucus; species Sambucus nigra. The sequence continues at coordinate 179,697,377 of OX422219.1, forward strand.
AATTTCGTCCTCAAAATTCTTAGTTTACCCCAACTTACACTCCAATTATTCATGACCCGTTTTCCATTCTAAGCGTCCTTAACACTATGGTCTAAACCCAAAGACCTCACTTTAATCAATCACTATCGTTATTCCAATCATGATGAATCCTAAGGTCTTATTTGTAAAATCTTGAGCATGTCTAACATGCCTATCTGAACAAACCTCAAGATGAATGATACTCACAAAATGTCGCAATATCAACAATGAATTCATGAACATAGATCATTCCTACGTTAGGATTCACAACCTACATTTCCTCAAATAATCTTAGATCATGCCCAACCGAGGCTAGATGAACCTCAACACTTCTCCTTACACATAATAATGATTCCTAAGACAATCACCTTATCACATAATTCTACCCGATAGATATCTCCTACGAGATCCATATGCTGGCCCATGGTCATCCTGATTATTATCACAACATGCATATATACAGACGACCATCTCCTAGATCTCCAAAATTTTGAACTAAGTGAAATGCTATCATCCAGTATTTAACAGGTTCCAATTTTTATAATATTATCGAGTCAAAACTTTGGGACATACGACCAGATTGTAGTTATAACTGGATAACTAACAACATTGTTAGCCTAAGGGATCAACCCAACATACGCCAACTATGTGCAAGAATGCGAGACCACACGTACACACAAATTAATGTACACTAAAGGTGCATCCGAAGAAGCGCACTCACATATCGTGATGTATCAGCCACAACCGTCCTAGCTTAAATCATTACTGAGCTTATGTAGAGCTATACCCGAATCAAAACTAATCAAATACCTCTCGATACCGGGATTAAGAGGACACAAGAATGCTACAAATCGAGCGACTGCCACACCGAGAGGAAATAATCAATTTCCGACACCGAATCGACCTACACGAAGTGAGAACCCACAACGTATACTTAAACTGTATAACTCCAACAAGATACCTTCTAAACCCTTAGCCTTGCCACGTACCCTGTCTTGGCCTCCTAACCATGATAAATTCTACTCGAGAATTACCATTTCATGCCGGAGAGGCTGAATACAAAACCAATGTCTTCGGGAAGATGAAACACTAGGCTTCCCTCCTTAGGACTAATGTTATCTATTCATCACTGGCAAGCACAACAATCCTAAATCAAGGCGAAATTACTCCTCTTGACACTAGTCATTAGTTACCGATCTATCACCGATAGGCCTCCAAAATTTCATCATGCGATAACTAATCTCAATTTTCGAGATCACTCTCATAAAATGAAACAGAACACTCATGTAGTTTTAAACAGTCAATTCATGCCCTAATGGCATCCTAAATTTCAAGTCTTACTCATACCTAATTATTTCCCTCAACAAAGTCATCACTAACCACAGACGTAACACACTTAGGTGCTATACTGATACCTAACACTTCATCCTGAGTTTTATTTCTAAAATCCATGACAACCGTCAATATGTTCTAAATCTCCTAGGTGTACCACCTAGCACCGACTGACTCATTTTAAAATTATTCTCAAAGGTCATATCATGATACATGCCTATAAATGAAAATTGTAGCACTAACTACAAGGTACCACCACAAATCGACGTGACCTAATCCGTACTACAATCATTAGTGGTCTACCATCACTTATGTAACTTCAATACAACAGTGATTCCTAATGCCTCATGGGCGACGACATCAAATTCAAATGTTTCTCTAAACAACTTACACATCTATTACAAGGAACCACCAGTCATAACATGACCTATGCTACACAATCTTGAGTCTATCACCATTAAACAAACATCACTACATAAACTTCAATGCCGCAATAAATCCCAAGGTTTTGAAGGAGACACTATCCTCATTGCAATGCATGGTACACAACCTCAGATTCACTATTACTAGGGAATGACTACTACTCACATTATTATTTTGCTAGCTAAACCTTGGTATACACCTCCAAAGGATTATCAATACGAAATTTATATTCCTATTCAAATTACTAACCCAAGCTCAATTTCATCAAACCACCTTAGTACTTATCTCTATAAGGAATTTAATGCAACTCACGTGCGCACCGAGAATACCAATCCATAGTTAAATTCACTAGACCACATCATTTGATTTCTAATGGGTATTCGACCATTATAACTGAATTGCCTTATTGTGTAGACCTCATACCACGTGCTAATCTACTAATTGACACAACTATATATTTTTGTAGGATACAGGACATCGAGCAATGTGTACGACCACTAAGGCCCATGCCTAGGAACGCTACAAGGGGTCTTATTTCTCAGCGCCAAACTACAATCTCCAAACCCTAACTCAATGCCATCCATGTTTTGGTAGTACACATGACATAGGGTATTGCCCAAGAGGAGTCTCACCTTAAGAATGCTGCAAGAGGTCCTATTCTAACACATCACAACTCATTACTTGATACAAAGTCACCACGGTTTTCTAAGTTCACCCCTAGGTTACCTCAAACATCATGATTATCTATACCCACGTTATAGTCAAAGTACCTAAATCGAGACATACTAAATCCAAACCCATAAATAAGGGACCTAGTACGTCCTCACTGCAGAACTAACAGTTATAAACACATTACCCAGTCACTTAATTTCAATTGGTAAATTCACAAGCTTTCCAGCTAAGTCGCAATGAACACTACACGATGTTACTACTATTACTACTAAGGCTCTTTGGTAGGATACATGACACGACGTATAACTTATACACCCCAGGTATACACTACCGGTGTCACTAAAGATCCTATTCATCAAATGTTGCATTACCCTTCAATCACTATTTTGAGGGATTATCTAAGGTTCACTCCCTTGCCACTACAACTCCTCTTTGTCACTTAAGTGACCCCTTTCCATAGATGTCCCATACCTCTAATCATGACTCTCAAGGTACATTCATCGGGTAACAATTACTATGGCACTCACCCTCAAGGATAACATCATACTTAACTAAGGTTGGATGTGCCTATCCCTACGTGTTGACCCACATAAATTTACATTCTCACCAAAGTTACCATCAACCACGGGATTACCCCAAGGATCGAATTTTCCTAATCATCATATTGATATTAATCTCTCACATGCATCGCACCCAAGGCTACATATAATTTAAGTCACGATTTCCCTTTACATAATTATGACAATCTAACAATCAATCCCTACTGTTGATTATTCGTGCTTTGGTGCCATTTTCCCAACAGGCAATATCGATAAGGACTGGAACACCAAACACCCCACACTATGAACCTCGGTGTCACCACTTATTGGTTTATGTGGACACTCATAAATTTTAAATCATATTTTATCAGAAATGCGGAAGCGATTTATAACCATCAATTTAATCGTGTGCCACTTGACATTAATTTACTTGTCGTGCTAACCTCTTTGAATTTACCATTGAGGACACGAACTAAACTGTCATCACATTAGCATGACCGTCCCGAACCACACTGACGTCAAAATATTGAATACCAACCTCACCACATTACACTCGAAAGGAACCTTGAGAGCTTAGATACCATTTGTAAAATCCCGACCCGAATTTATGGGTTACCCGTGAGTCAACCCGGTCCAACTCGAGCGTTAGGTGTGAGGTGCATTCAAACAACCTAAATAATGTTGCTAGTCCAGTTTTATTTTAATTAAGATTTCACTTGTTAGCAAGAGATTTCAATTTTTTAAGGTAAACTACGTGAGGGACCTATGGGGAGCACCCCAGAGTCCAAGTAAACAGAGCTACTAACATAAAACATAAATAAACTATACTTAACTGTATTACGTTATTCAAATACGAAATCACTCCTAACCTTCCGTAACAAAGTGATCATGTGAGCCTATGCCCAGTGGTATTCATATAAACAGTATAGAAACGAACGTCAGAAAGGAATACTCACACGCTACAATCACATGCAAGCAAAAATATGTATATATCTACATACGTATACCTTTGGTAAATACACATGCCAATGCATTAACCGTTTTAATTTCAAAAATATTACTTATCCAGATTAATGTACCTTATTCTAGTAAAGACTTCCTTTACTCATGCTTGTCATTTTTTTTGCCTTGTTTAACACACCCGGTTTTAACTATTTAGGTTGCTTAAGTATGGGTTTAACCATTCTTGTGTTAAGTATAGGCTTAACCATTTAGGTTTCTTAACCATTAATTTATTTACTCCCTTCAACCCTTTTCATTCCTTCATGGACATTAATAGATTTACACATTTACCTGTCCATTTCACCTTTACTAGAACATTTATTATATTCATTCAAGTTAGGTTGTATTAACACATTTTACCACACAACCCATTTCTTGATATGTTCCATATTTCCTTTATCTTTTTCTTGGAATCTTCCAATACCACATACTTACATAGGTTCCACACCGACGACTATGCGCACCATATGCTCTAGCCAGTGATTTATGACTTTTCACCCAAGGGCTCCGGGACCTTCTTGCTTTATCCCAGTGTCATCCAAGTTCCTTTAAGTGTTTTAACTTTTTACAAATGTCCACATTAATCCACTTCCTTACTTTTACCCGGCCAAGGCCAAAACCCAGACTTAACCGTCCGTTTTTCCATTAACACTTGGAAAATTGTTTCTTTTCTTCTTTAAGTCCCTTACCCACACGCACGTGATTTATACTAGATTCACTCACGCTTTAGGACTTAATTCATTTTCACACATATTAGTGTAAAGGCATTCTTTAACATTTTTATTCCATAAAAATGTCCCGCTTTAGGTAAATTACCAATTTACCCTTTTTTCGCCAAACTTGCAATTAGTCCTTTAAAAAGTGTTATTTCTCTAAAATGGTTACTAAGTTTCCAACTTAAAATTTTAAACACCTTTTTAACTATTTTAAAATTTGTTCAATATCACAATTACCCCTTTAACTTCCATTATTCACTTTTACACCGCACTTTATGGAAAACCATATCTTCCATTCATTTCAAGCAAAGTAAGACATTTTATCAAATTCTTTAAACTCGACAAATGTCCATTTATTTGTAAAGTCTCCATTTCCCAAGAAACTTAAAGTATTTATTTCATAAATATTTTGACGAGATTAACATTATTCCACATGTTTATTTCCTAAAAATGCCCATTATTTCTTTGACTAGGAATACATTAAAACAATATTTCCTTACATTTTATCTCATAAAATGTTCATTATTTATTTTTACTAGAAAATACACACAAATAATATTTTCCTACATTTTTATCCCATAAAATGTCCATTATTTCTTTTTACTGAAAATACACTGAAATGACATTTTCTTACATTTTTATTTCCATAAAAATGTCCATTATTTATTTTTACTAAAAATACACCAAATGACATTTTCATACATTTTATTTCCATAAAAATGTTTATCATTTCCTTTTCACTAGAAATACACAAGAATAGCATTATTCCATATTTTTATTCCATAAAAATGTTATCTATTCATATTCTGAAATTATATTAATCTCTAAACCTTCTTTAAACATTTGTGTAAACCGAAGAAACTGTAAAAATCAACCAACAACTCTATTAATACAAACTTATCACCAATCTAAATATATTCAGCCTAATGTATGGTAATAACAAACTGAAATTATAATAAACTAAACCATGGTTATTGAATCCCACCTCAAATAACTTCAAGGACTGTGGTGGTGGTGGTGAAGATGGGTGATTCCCGCCACCTCCAAAGGTGGCCCTAACGGGAGTCACAAAATGCTCCACTATACTAGCTCTAAGAACTCCCTATGATAACCCTTATTCCAAACCCCCAACAGACATATGCATCTTTCCCCCAAGAATAACCCCCTTCAAATAGTCATCAAAGTTACCAAACAACACTTTTACATTCATAACTTCAATTTAACAGTGGGGTGATTATCTCATTTGTGGTGTGAGTGTAACTATTACACTTAACAGTCCAAATGGCTTACTGGCCATTGAGAAGAGGAAATGGTGAGTGTTATAAAAATGTGGGAAGACAGAAATGAAGTGGGTTCCCCTACCCACATCTCTCTCCCCCTCTTATACATAAATCAAAGACCCCAAACCTACTCACAACTGTCGATTCACTCAGATCCATGGTCCCAAATTCGATAGCAATTATGGAAAACCTTCTACATCACTAATCTCATGTTCCCTTATATAATACACAAAAAAAACTAAGTTCTCCATCACGTCTATATTTTATCTTGTAATATCCGTCTTAGAGTCTATCCCCGCCGACATAAATTCTGAACCAACCACTAAGAGTTTGACAGCACACTGCGAGGCTGACTGTTTTTGCATCGCTCGAACGACTCTTCTGGTCGTTCAAACGAGATCCTCCCCTCGTTAAAACCACGTCCATGGTCGTTTGAGCGACCAGCTAGAACTGTTGAATTGCTTTTCTTATTTTTTCCTTATCTTCTCAATTTCTCACATTTGCCCCAATATAATATCCAAAATCTTAAGAAGGCCTATTTAGTTTATAAGCAAGAGTTTCTATAATTCATACAAAATACCATGAATCTCTTCGACTATAATTCATCCCTCATCATATATAATCCAGACATATAATTTAATTAATTTATCGGGGCGGGGTATTACATAAAACGACTATTTTAACCAATTTTAATTCACAAAAAAATTCTAAAAAATCCTATAAATTCAACATTTGACCCTCTAGTTAAATTTCTACCAATATAACCTAACCTGATTCAAATATTCTTAATAAACAATTAAATTATGAATTAAAAACATTAATACTTCACTTTAAAAATTCGGGATATTGGAAATTTGGTCATAAAACTTGAACTTTACTAGAACGGTTACAACAAGAAAAATCATTTTAATAAATATATTGGAAGAATACAACAATACACAAGCGGTATTTAGAAATATAGAAACATAACAACTTATGTGCTAATAAGCATTTTAACAAACACCAAATAAGGACACGATTTCTCAACTTCTTCTCATTTCCAGACCTTTTTTTGGAAAGGAGTCATTTGATTATGAGGACAACATTTGAGAATAATTAAAAATTAAATCACAATTTTCTTTAAACTTACAATGTAATTGATATCAAAAGGAAATTTAAAAAATTCATTCAATTCTTTTCGTCGTTAGTCGCCACTTGAAGTCATGCCTAAAACAATAAGCTTAAAGAAAATAATGTACACTTTTCCAACTTTTCAGAGTTTAACGTTGAAGAGATGGAAACATGTAGTTTTATTGAGACAGAAATCTCTCTCTCTCTCTCTCTCTATATATATATATATATATATATATATATATATATATATATATATATTACATCCGGATGGTGGAATACAACATGATTTTGGAGAAAGTAAATATACGCTTATGGGGGGTGGGGGTGGGGGAGGAAGGTGTGACAACCCACTCATCAAAATAAGGGGTGTCCAACCCGATACTCCAATAATAATGGGAATCATAGATGGACCATTCTCAGCATCACAATAATAAAGTAAGTATACGGGATAACCACCCAATATTTCAGAAAAACAGGTTGACAAAATTTTTAGTTTTATAAGTTAAAGAAAGCATTTAAACAACCCAATTTAAAAAGAAGGTGGATCGAATCTACAAGAATAAAACTGAACAATACATACATAACCCAATAACCGAATAAGTTATCGGTTAACAGTGTCTTACAACAATATTCAACAAGTTCATTGAGTTACATAATACATTTCATTAGACAATTACAAAAGCTTTGGGCCACACGCCCGAATAAGTGACCCGATCATAATTCGAGTACAAAAATGAAGGTGCCTATAACAACATATCCCGTAACATCCGTAAAGTATCACGGCTCCCAACACACCGGAATAGGAAAGTCAGAACCGGCGTCCTTGCGGCAGAGCACCTGAGTGAATGAACAATTCATGCAAAACAAGAAATATGAACGAGTCAGGGCCCGGTTTTATATGATCACTAGATGAATAAAGAGTATGACAGTTATGAAAATTTTATCATGATTGATGGTGATAAGAATCTACCTAGTCAACTCAATACATAAACTAAGGCAATTAAATAATGATAAGTTTAATTCAGTTATGCAAGAGGATATGAATGGATATCCACTGTTTCATTTCATCGTTCTATATCTCATTATGAAACATAATCACAGTTATTTTCTCTTTATGGCATTTATCATGAATCAAGTTGTAATACCCCGTACTTTTGACTATATTTATTTTGAGGATTAATTAATTAAATGCGTATTAATTGGAAATTAATCCGGGTTATAAATACTAATGTGATGCGAGTTGGTATTTGATTATGTGCATATATGATTATATATGAACTTGGTATTATAAAATTTGTCGTGGGATTTATATACGGCATTTTAGAAATTTTGTTGAGACGCGTGGGACCGCCGCGTCACAGTATAATATTTTGATGATAAAAGTGAATTTAAAATCTATAATCCGTATGGTCGTTTTGAGTGCGCCAACGCGTCCGGAAGGGTCGAGATAGTCAGAAAACACTAGCCGGGGGTATAGTTTGGGTCCCGGGGTATTTTTAGGCCATACCGGTAACTTAAAGGGTATTTTGGTAATTTTACATTTTTAGGAATTAAAAGTGACGAAAATTAGAGATGTAAATCTGATGTGGATTAAACCCATTAAGCCCATTAACCAAACCATATAAACCTAGAAAGCTACATAGGTTATCATTTAGGTTTTCTAAGTTCCCAAATCAAAACCCTAGCCACCTTAAGCCACCATTGGAGAAGGAGCTTGGAGAGAGGAAATTCTGCAGAAAAACCTCATCAACCTACACCAAAGTCAGAAATCAAACCAAGGCAAGTGTTTTAATTATATTTAAATTCGTAGAATGTTTCCCCCATGTTAGAAATTGATAAATTACAACTGTTCTTGAAAGATAATGAAAACCCATGTAGTTTGGAGTTTAGAACTTGAAAATTGTGAAGAGAATTGCATGTAGTATGATAGGTAGATGATTTCCCTTATAATAATTGTGATTTGAAGGAATTAAAACGAAATAAATTCTCGAATTTGATGATGATATAAACCTAGGGTTCATGTTCTAGAGAAATTGAGAAAAGTGTAGAGATTTGTAAATTTGGTTGATGTTATGATGATTCAATCCTTGAAAACATGTTAGGAGATGATTTGAATATGTTTAGGATGAATTAGAGACCCTAAAACGTTGTTGGGATGAACTTTGGAAGAGATTAGAAGTGATAAAAATGGGTAAAAATGAGATGGGGAAAAATCTGGGCCGAAACTGGTAGCTCGTTAGAAGCAGCCCCCAGGTCATTCGAACGAACTCGTTCGAATGAGCTTCTAACGAGTTGACCAGTCGTTACTAACGAGAAGGGATCTCGTTCGATATCTCATTCGAACGAGATATCGTTAGAAGGAACAGTTCGTTCGAATGAACTGGGATCTCGTTCGAACAACCTCGTTCGAACGAGACTTCTAACGAGTTGACAGAGGGATCTCGTTCGAACAGCCTCGTTCGAACGAGACTTCTAACGAGTTGACAGTTTGGTCCTTTTTGGGCTGTTTTGACTTTTGGAGTCCCGGAAACTTGTTCGAGGATATAGATAGCATTTCTTTGATGATATAGTGATAGACTTGGGACATTTGGGTATTTATGAGGAGGAATTTACATACGAGAGTTATATTACATGGACGGTTTTGGGTTGAGACGTGAGTGTCTACTACGACGTGAGAAATTATAGCGCGTATAATTACAAACCGGAATAGTATAGATTGTGATATTTATAGTTAGTACGAGAATGCGATACGTACTACGATTAAAATACGGTATTACTAAGATGTGTGTTTACTTAGTATTAGTATATGGATTGTGTGTATGACATACCTACCATACTTGCTATCACGGGAGGTTGCGTTCGCTTAGGACCCTCTAATCCTTGTGTGCCTACGGGGGGGATATAGACTGGTACCTCGATGAACATAGGTCATAGAAAGACTTATTGGGATATTAATAAGTCCGCTGATCATGGGAGCGTAGGTATGTGCGTGACCCATGTGATGGTGACTGTGTTCGCCTCCATTATTTGTGATGTTGTTATCGGTAAACTATTCCTGAGAGATTCGGAATATGTAATCCTTATGTACGTGATGTACCGGGATGGATAGCAGAGTATGTGTGCACCGCAGCTTAGTTCTCGGGGTGCTTGTATTGTATATTTATGATGTGAATAATATACGGTTAATTAATAAGAACCTTCATGGAAATGTTGTGAATATAACTACAGTATTGTTTCGAGAATAACATAACGGGTTAGTGATATATATATATTATGCATATTGAGCGTCCGAGATTACATTAAATCCCTACCTAATTACGAGCGTTATATGTTAATGGAACCGAGTATTATGGGTAGAACCTTCGGCAGTCTAGCTAGATATGTTGTTACTTAGCTAGTAATATGGGTAGTTATAGATGGGTACTTGCGTTAGGAGTGCACAATTAGACGAGAGGTGAGAATATAATGTGAGTGCACGTCCTAACATGTACTTTGCATTTAATGTTTTAAATGTTTTTAAAGCACTTGCAGGTTTTTAAAATATAACTCCACATTCGGGCTCTGACCCGTTTGCTTTTCAAATCTATTTTTCTTTGTAAAACCATTTTAGGTACCCAGCCACAAGGACACCAAGCATAGGTACTCATTCAGGTGACGAGCTGTAGCTGCTTGTGGAAGCTACAGGGATTTGCATGTAGACGCTTCTACCTTTTGGATTCCAGAGTCACTATCTATCAGTTGTAGGGCGTGTTGCCCATTTCTATTAGACATCTTTTACATTTCAGTTTTCAGACTTTAGCACGTATTGTTTCAGTTTATTTATTTCAGTTGTGGGATTGTAGTGAGGAGTTTTTCCTCCAGACTTTATTTACGCTATGATGATTATTCGTTTTACTTCAGTATGGTGAATGGTGTTATTTATTTTCTTCATTATAATTGTCGCATGTTAATCAGACTTAAATTAAAATTTGGCAACTTACTTTTAAATACTAGGTGGTTAGTAATAATAAAATGTTTTCGACAGTGATGCTATTAACTGAGCCAACTTGGCATTTTGAATTAATTTAATAAAGGAGTAGCTACCCGGTATTTAATTAGTCGGGGTGTCACAGGTGGTATCAGAGCATCAGGTTCTAGTGTCCTTTAGGATCTGTACGGCTATTATGTTTTCGCTACATTTCTTTGATATAGAGCCCTATATTTTAGGACTGTTGTACTCTTTTTGTGTATGCTTCGTTCTTCAGCTATATTAAGTTTATAACCGTGAACTTATAAACTTTGTTCTTATTTCAGATGCCTCCACGATGTGCACGACGAGTTCCCAGGAATGCAACGCCCGAACCCCAGCCCGCTCCAGTTCAGGGCATGATGAACGCCGCTGAGGTTGCTGCGATAGTAGCCCAAGCGGTAAATGCCGCGATTGCCGTGATTCAGCAGGCATCGCCTCAGGCGCCGGTTGCCGCGCCAGCACAGGTTAATGCATTCCCGTCTGCTTGGGAGCGTGTACGAGACGCTTTTCAGAAAGCGCATCCGCCAGAGTTTGCAGGTAGCTCAGATGTGGTAGTCTCGAGCCAATGGAGGAAGGACATACAGAGGCATTTGAGGATGCATGAGTGCACTGATATTCAAAAACAGGTGCTAGCTACTTTCAAGCTAGTGGGATCTGCACTGCAGTGGTGGGAGTCTATTACCACCGCGGAGGAGAGGGATACCCTCACGATTCAGGAGTTCTGGGTGCGGTTCGACCGCAAGTACTTTCCGTCCGCAGCTCATACAGAGATGAGGAGGAAGCTGATGAGTTTGAAACAGGAGGGCAAGACAGTGGCTGAGTAGGTTGCATGCAAATGGGGATATAAGGAGGCTTAAATCCCCCTTTTGACATGGCATCGTACAATAGCGTCTGCCTAGGCCCTGTATAGCACCTAGACAGTACCACTAAAGGTACCCAAAACCAAAAATGCGTTGCCAAACCCAATTTCTTACACATGATCCTAAAACCCTAAAACTTGATACACAAGAAGTGTTTTAAATACCATTGGCGTTATCCCAAAATTCCCCATATGTCTAAACTATTTATAACTTACAATAATTAATGTAACTTTAAAGGAATCACATTAAGTCCATACAATTTTTATAATTTAGTTAATCAACGTCATAATTCCAAGTAAATTCATTTCTATTTTAAATTCACAACTTAAATTATATAATAAATCTAGATTCAAATTTATGTGATACCCCGTATTTCTGAATATTCCAAATATTCCATTTAATTAAATTGGAGAATTAAATGAGAAAATACGTCTTAATTTAAATTACGCAAGAGTAGTAATTTACAGAGTTTTATTTAAAATTGTAATTATGGAATATTAATCGAGAGATAGAGATACCGGTTTATATTGACTCATTATAATTACTTAGTGCGAGTGGTAAATAGTCACTTAACGCGTGTAGACCGTGTTGGGGTGAGAACAAGTAATATTTTTTTAAGTGACTCAAATGATAATTTAGAGGTCACAGATGAGTCCGAAAGGATCAAATTAGTCAAAATAGTATATCCGGGGGTACTAGTTGAGTCCCGGGGTAATTTTGGACTAAATCGAGACCGTTCGGGGGCGTTTTGGTCTTTTAACATGAGATGGTATGGAGACCTACGAAATTGAGAGCTTTATATCAGCCGTATGATAGAAGGGTTAGGGTTAGAAAACCCGTGAAAACACACCATAGCCATTAGAGATAAGAGAGAAACCATTCTCAAGGCAAAAGGAAGAATTGGGAAGGATTCAAAGGAGATTTTCACTATCAACTTGTTGGGGAAGAAGGATCGAAGGATGAAGATCATCAATCATCAACAACAACCAAGAAATCAGACCCTACAGATCATAAGGCAAGTTGTTTATTACAAAAATTATAAAGTTATAATACCCATGTGTAGGGTTTTTGAATAGTTTTGTTTAAATCAATATCTTGATAGGAGAATGATGATATTTATACATGTTGGGATAGGAATCGCTTGTAGAATGATTTAACTTATGTAGAGGATTAATATTCAGATTAGACTTGATGATTTTTCGGAATAAAATCTGGATTTTGAATGAAAATATGGGAAGAACACCATAACTAGGGTTTCAAGAAATTTTGGGTTTAATTCGCTATTTCTTTAAAGGAATTGGAGGTTTGATGTATTTGACACGTTAGAAATTGTCCTTGTATATGTGAAAACATGTTAGGATCATTGGGTCGAAGTTTGGTGGACTATAATGGAGTTTGAAGATTTGTTAATGGAGGAAAAGCTTAACGAAGAAGACAAACTGCGTCCGTCCCTGTTCGATCGATCGATCGATCCTGAACTATCGATCGATCGAATCCAGCATTCGATCGATCGACGCATGCTGTTTTTCCTGAATTTTTCTTGTTTAAGTCTTCGTTGATTTTCGGGAATGAATGAGTATCCTAGGATTTACATTATACTTATATGGGTGTGAGAATAATACCAGTAGGTATATTGTTGAGGTCCGATAAGGCCATTGGGTGTAGGGCTTGGATTACGGACCGATGAGAATAAATTCAATTTAGTAGAGTATCGGGGAATTCGGAATTGAGTTACGAGGCGAAGTAAATTCAATTTAAGTAATAAACCAGTAGGGTAAGTAATAACTACTGAAATTATATGTGAGGGGTAACTAGGACCCTTAGAGTTGTGTGAATACTCGAATAAATGCAACGGTGAAATAAATTGTAAATTAATGAGTACGGTGGATATAAGTAAAATATATTTCGTACATGCATGATTTGATGGGTCAGGTGTGTACCTACTAAATTATATAAAAGTTTGGGTTAAGAGAATTTCACCTAAATTAATTATGTTAGGGTCGATGAGACATTCCGAACTAACATAAAGTTATTATATGTTTGGGGTCGATGAGAAATGCCGAACCAAACCTTGAACTGGTGTCGCGATGAAAGAGTCCCGAACCAGAATATGTGTATATATATATTTTTTAAAATAATTGGGGTCGATGGATAATTCTGAACCAACTCTCACTTGGGGTCGATGTATCATTTTGAACCAAGAATCACTTATGTGTGTATATAAATAATTGGGGTCGATGTATCATTCCGAACCAATTCTTACTTGGGGTCGATGAATCATTCCGAACCAAGAGTCCTTTACGTGTATAAAAAGGGTAAAATAATAATGACTGATATTTAGTATATATTGTGTGTGAAATATATACTTGATGATATTCTACTTCTGTGTATTAGTAGAGTGATATATATTATGTATTTAAAGATACATACTGAACTGGTAAGTTAAGTAGTGAAACTTAATTACGAAATGCACCCTTAGATAGAATAAATCTATTTAGTAATTTAAGTAGCGAAACTTAATTACACAAGTGGGAAGACAACAATTGTGAGAATTGTAGTGATTTTAGTACTGAAATTAAATGAGAAGTCTTGAAAAATAACATAGATGAAATGTTACATGAGAATTAATTAACATACGCGAGATGTTAGTGAAACGGTTGTACTGTATGGGCGGTACTGGAACTTGGGTACAGATAAGTTCATTGGAATACTTTAGTTTTAGTTAGCTTGGGAGGTATGGATAGATAAACTAAGTATAGAATGTTAGGTGTGCACAAAAGATGAGAGGTGAGTAATCTCAAGAGAGTGTACAAGAACCTAACATGTGTAATCAATAACCGCATTTTATATAGTGATAAACACTTGCTAAATATTTTCAAAATGTTTTGAGTAATAAATCTTGCTATAAAATATTTTCAAAACCTTTTAGGTGTCCAGCCACAGGGACGCCATGTATGATGATTTCATTCCAGGGACTCGAAGCTGTAGCACAGTGGATGCTTACTGGATTTTGACTAGACGATGTCTCTCATTCAGATCTAGTACAGGATCTCACACTATTCTATGTATGGACTTGTGGTCCGCTATCAGTCTCAGATGTTTAGTTTCAGATTAGTGGATTGTTCTTGTTCTATGGTTGTTTGGGATTTTTAGCCGATGGTTTATTCAGTAATACTCTTGTTCTGTTGTACTTATACTTTATTGATTGGGTTTTAGTACATGGTGTTTGTTTTACTATATTCCGCATGGTTGATTTATCTATTTTAAGAAAGATAAAATTTGGCACCGGTCTAATTTTCACTTAGGTGATTAGTAATTAAAAAGTTTTCAACAGTGATGCTAAGAATGAACCATTTGAGAAACCTGTTTTAATTTAATAAAGGTCTAATCACCCGATGTTTAATTAGGCGGGGTGTCACAGATGGTATCAGAGCATCAGGTTTTAGTGTCCATAGGATCTGTACGGCTTACTACATTTTCAGCGTATCGTTTGATTGATAATAGAGCCCTATCTTAGGATTGTTGTACTCCTCTACGTACGTAGTTTACATTTCCCCTGCTTTATATAGTAGATGTAGTGTTATATTTACACGTTCGATTGGGCATGGTACGCCGAACATGGAGGTAGGAGCAGCATTGGCGTTGGAAGGACTGCAGGGGGGAGGAGCTCGGCATGAAGCATATAGTGTTCGAAGATGGTAACCATAGGAGAGATGACCGTTGTCGAGGTCACTCCTAGTGTGTAATGGAAGTAGATGCTGCAAGGGTTGTTGAGGCATAGCAGGCATTTTTCCAAGTGTCGTGACGGCAGGGAGGGATGCTAATCTAGACCCGCCCAATGCAGTGATAGTGGGAGGGAGTCTGAAGAATTTTTTGATGAGAACGAGCCGTAAAATGTTATAAAACGGTGACTGTGCATGGTAACCGATGGATGTAGAATGTACAGAGGTTTTGGCATTTAGTTATAGAGTAAAAATATCCAGGAGTGAAAATTTGAGTAAAATTTTTGAGGCAACGTGGCGGGGATACCAATCATCGCATTCGGACCGAGGGTCCGTATACAAATAGAGAGACCTTACGTATAGTTTAACCGCAAAGTTCTCCAATGTTGATTCAGAAGCGAAGAGAATGGGAATACCTGAACCCATCACGTGAAAGCCTGGTAGAGGCCAACCGTGAGAAAGAAATTTATCCGTTGAAGTGAACTTGTACCGATGAGATAGGTATGAGGGAAAAGAGCCCTTGAGAGGATGGACTCTCAAGTTGTCGTTCAAAATTTTAGTAAAACTCTTCTTGGAGGAATTATGTATATAAAGGAAGTATGGTACTTCTTACAAGGTTGAGGTAAATTCTCCTAGGTGGGCGGAGCTAGGAGAGTTTAAGGATTTAGTCAAAGAGTAAGACTGAATGTAATGGGGCTGGTGTAAGCCATAAGTGGATACCCACTAGGAGATTTAATGATTATATTCTAAGTCGGGATTGTTAAGTCCCATAGTGTGTTCCTCTTGGTCAGCAGAACTAAGGGAACCAGGGTGATAGTGTTCAGAATCGAGGCTACCAAGTCCGAGAGGCGGGACACCCAAACCGGTCCGTGTGACCTGGAGTAAGGGAATTTTTGAAAAGATGTCTAGTGTGGGTTATAGGGCCACGCATTTTATTTTAGCTTGAAGTTATTCGAGGAAATAATAACTCCGATAAGTTTTGCATTCCGAAGAGGACAAGCGTGCTATGTCCGAAAACCATCTGAACCACCAGAGCGATGGACAAGGAAGTTTATGGGTTTTAGCCTCGAGTGAATGGGGTATATGGTGATGCCTCACCTGAAAGATGGTCGAGTTGTCATTATTCATCAATATGTGAGAGACTTCGGAGATTATGAATATCTCATAGTAATTGATTCCGGTGTGTGGGAACCTAAATGATGTGAGTCAAGGTATGTCGTATGACCGCTAAGCAGAGAGCTCGAGCTCGCTGTTGTAATTAGTGCTAAGGACTTATTGATAGTATAAGCGCGGTGCCACTTGACTCCTTTAGAAATATTGGAGTATGGTTGCACATATTGTCGAGAAATGGAATTTGGGCATCTTGACTATGTGTTGTTCCGACAATGCTCAGTAAGAATGCATGGGGGAGAGGTCCCTTGTTTAAGTTCGGTTGCGAAAGGGGATACGACTCAATTTTTATGCACGTCAGGAGAAGAGACGTTGTTAGATGCTAGGGCATCAGTGGAGCCGGTAGTGTTGTGGAGGAACAATGAAAGGCTTACATCCCCACGAAGGGATAAGTGGGACTTTGTGGGGAAGGATTTGATTTTTGTCTATAGGGGATGGAGAATACCCGCAAGATTGTAGTCACGTCGTGTAGACAAGGATATAGTTGAGGAAAAGCATGTTACGGGTGCGAAGCTTGCAATGTTTTTACAAATGTTCACGGAGAAAAGGGTGTATGGGCGCCCTAATCAATTGGTCTTCTTAGACATCCAAAATAGAGGGATGTGGAAAATTACTTTGTACGCCGGTGGGGAAATTATAAAGTAACCAACCCCAAAAGTGCGCCAATTACGAAGAGTGCATGAATTGTAAAGTATAATATACCCGGAGAGAGTGGGGAATAGATTACCACTTGAGGAAAGATGACGTGAGTGGGAAGCGGTGTTGAGGAAGAGACAGTGTGAGATTGTCTCCAGAAGCACCACTAGTTGATAGGGAAAGATAGACTCGAAATGAGCAACCGAAATGTGGTAGTGAATCTATGTTTCCAATGATGGAAGGAGAAGACAGACTTATAAATTATTGATGGGCTGTGAACATCATAATTAAGCCAACATTTTGCTGGGGTAACGAAATGGAGTGACCGGGATGGATTAGTATGTAGTCGAAAGGGGAGAGTGCACAAGTGCACGGTGCCGCTCTACATGATTGTGAATCATTCTGAAATCCTAAAATTCCACCCTGTGAGAGATGGTCAGGGAGGAATAGAGATAAAGTTTTATTTTGAGTATGTTGTGTTACCTACGACTCAATGTTAGTGAGAAAGGATGATGAAACGCCCTTATGATAGTGGAATTTTGGAGAAGCCCACTAATCAATTCGTAGGAGGAATGTATACCTATATGAGCATATTTATAGGTCGTGTGAGTGCCTATATGAACTGTACATAAGGATTAGGTTCATGGGTACGTATTAAGAACTTATGTGTACCTTGAGGTGTGGTTCGAGGAGATATTTCGAACTTTTAGTCCTTAATGTGTGATATGAGGACATTCTATGGGAGTATGACATTTTAGAATACATGAAGTGTGAAATATATGGCTCACAAATTGTCTACTCACGTGAGACGAGATATATATACTTATAATGTGCTCGAAGTGTAATTCCGAGACAATATAACCAATCACTATTGGTGATCGAGGTGGGATTCCGAGCCAATAACCCCAAAAGTGTTATAAAACGGGGGTGATTATAAAATAAATGTTGATAGTATATGATATGTGTAACATATATATACCTTGTGATTTCCTGCTTATGTGTGATAATAAGTATGCTTAAATTATGTATTGGGGTCGATGATGTTCCAGACCAATACATGAGGGATCGATTTGGGGTCTATGATGTTTCCGAACCAAATCGATGATATATATTAGTATCGACAGAAGGTCTGAACCAACATATGTATTACATTTACCTTGGGGTTGAGGGATTTCCGAACCAATGTAAATGAAAGGATGATTGGGGCCGATGATTTTGACGGACCAATTGTCCTTATAGTATATATTGTGTGTGAAATATATATACCTTATAATTTTCTACTTATGAGTGATAGCAGGCACATAGATGTTATATCTAGAGTTATACATCAAAAGGGTAAATTAAGTGATACTTAATTATGATATAGGCGTCTTGGGTAACATGTAATAAGAGTTTATAATGAAGCAAGACATGTACTTGGGGAGACCGTTAGGATGATATGATTTGATTTTGGGTACTAGAGGATGCTATGATGTTTAAGGTCCTTAGTCTTAATACCAGCCTTATCCTAATTTCGAGGACGAAATTCCTTTGTAAGGGGGGAAGTATGTGATACCCCATATTTCTGAATATTCCAAATATTCCATTTAATTAAATTGGAGAATTAAATGAGAAAATACGGCTTAATTTAAATTACGTAAGAGTAGTAATTTATAGAGTTTTATTTAAAATTGTAATTATGGAATATTAATCGAGAGATAGATACCAGTTTATATTTCCTCATTATATTTACTTAGTGCGAGTGGTAAATAGTCACTTAACGCGTGTAGACCGTGTTGGGGTGAGAACAAGTAATATTTTTTTAAGTGACTCAAATGATAATTTAGAGGTTACAGATGAGTCCGAAAGGGTCAAATTAGTCAAAATAGTATACCTGGGGGTACTAGTTGAGTCCCGGGGTAATTTTGGACTAAACCGAGACTGTTCGGGGGCGTTTTGGTCTTTTAACATGAGAGGGTATGGAGACCTACGAAATTGAGAGCTTTATATCAGCCGTATGATAGAAGGGTTAGGGTTAGAAAACCCATGAAAACACACCATAGCCATTAGAGATAAGAGATAAACCATTCTCAAGGCAAAAGGAAGAATTGGGAAGGATTCAAAGGAGATTTTCACTATCAACTTGTTGGGGAAGAAGGATTGAAGGATGAAGATCATCAATCATCAACAACAACCACAAAATCAGACCCTACTGATCATAAGGCAAGTTGTTTATTACAAAAATTATAAAGTTATAATACCCATGTGTAGGGTTTTTGAATAGTCTTGTTTAAATCAATATCTTGATAGGAGAATGATGATATTTATACATGTTGGGATAGGAATCACATGTAGAATGATTTAACTTATGTAGAGGATTAATATTCAGATTAGACTTGTTGATTTTTTGAAATAAAATCTGGATTTTGTATGGAAATATGGGAAGAACACCATAACTAGGGTTTCAAGAAATTTTGGCTTTAATTCGCTATTTCTTTAAAGGAATTGGAGTTTTGATGTACTTGACACGTTAGAAATTGTCCTAGTATATGTGAAAAAATGTTAGGATCATTGGGTTTAAGTTTGGTGGACTATAATGGAGTTTGAAGATTTGTTAATGGAGGAAAAGCTTAATGAAGAAGATGAACTGCGTCTGTCCTAGTTCGATCGATCGATCGATCGATCTCGAACTATCGATCGATCGAACCCAGCATTCGATCGATCGACGCATGCTGTTTTTCCTGAATTTTTCTTGTTTAAGTCTTCGTTGATTTTCGGGAATGAATGAGTATCCTATGATTTACATTATACTTATATGGGTGTGAGAATAATACCAGTAGGTATATTGTTGAGGTCCGATAAGGCCATTGGGTGTAGGGCTTGGATTACGGACCGATGAGAATAAATTCAATTTAGTAGAGTATCGGGGAATTCGGAATTGAGTTACGAGGCGAAGTAAATTCAATTTAAGTAATAAACCAGTAGGGTAAGTAATAACTACTGGAATTATATGTGAGGGGTAACTAGGACCCTTAGAGTTGCGTGAATACTCGAATAAATACAATAGTGAAATAAATTGTAAATTAATGAGTACGGTGGATATAAGTAAAATATATTTCGTACATGCATGATTTGATGGGTCAGGTGTGTACCTACTAAATTATATAAAAGTTTGGGTTAAGAGAATTTTACCTAAATTAATTATGTTAGGGTCGATGAGACATTCCGAACTAACATAAAGTTATTATATGTTTGGGGTCGATGAGAAATGCCTAACCAAACCTTGAACTGGTGTCGCGATGAAAGAGTCCCGAACCAGAATATGTGTATATATATATTTTTTAAAATAGTTGGGGTCAATGGATAATTCCGAACCAACTCTCACTTGGGGTCGATGTATCATTTCGAACCAAGAATCACTTACGTGTGTATATAAATAATTGGGGTCGATGTATCATTCCGAACCAATTCTTACTTGGGGTCGATGAATCATTCCGAACCAAGAGTCCTTTACGTGTATAAAAAGTGAAAAATTGTAATGACTGATATTTAGTATATATTGTGTGTGAAATATATACTTGATGATATTCTACTTCTGTGTATTAGTAGATTGATATATATTATGTATTTAAAGATACATACTGAACTGGTAAGTTAAGTAGTGAAACTTAATTACGAAATGCACCCTTAGATAGAGTAAATCTATTTAGTAATTTAAGTAGCGAAACTTAATTACACAAGTGGGAATACAACAATTGTGAGAATTGTAGTAATTTTAGTAGTGAAACTAAATGAGAAGTCTTGAAAAATAACATAGATGAAATGTTACATGAGAATTAATTAACATACGCGAGATGTTAGTGAAACGGTTGTACTGTATGGGCGGTACTGGAACTTGGGTACAGATAAGTTCAGTTGACTACTTTGGTTTTAGTTAGCTTGGGAGGTATGGCTAGATAAACTAAGTGTAGAACGTTAGGTGTGCACAAAAGATGAGAGGTGAGGAAGCTAAAGAGAGTGTACGAGAACCTAACATGTGTAATCAATAACTGCATTTTATATTGTGATAAATGCTTGCTAAATATTTTCAAAATGTTTTGAGTACTAACTCTTGCTATAAATATTTTCAAAACCTTTTAGGTGTCTAGCCACAGGGACGCCGTGTATGATGATTTTATTCCAGGGATTCGAAACTGTAGCACAGTGGATGCTTATAGGATTTTGACTAGACGATGTCTCTCATTCAGATCTAGTACAGGATGTCACACTATTCTATGTATGGACTTGTGGTCCGGTATCAGTCTCAGATGTTTAGTTTCAGATTAGTGGATTGTTCTTGTTCTATGGTTGTTTGGGATTGTTAGCCGATGGTTTATTCGGTAATACTCTTGTTCTGTTGTACTTATACTTTGTTAATTGGGTTTTAGTACATGGTGTTTGTTTTACTATATTCCCCATGGTTGATTTATCTGTTTTAAGAAAGATAAAATTTGGCACCGGTCTAATTTTCACTTAGGTGATTAGTAATTAAAAAGTTTTCAACAGTGGTGCTAAGAATGAACTATTTGAGAAGCCTGTTTTAATTTATTAAAGGCCTGATCACCCGACGTTTAATTAGGCGGGGTGTCACAGATGGTATGGAATATTTGGAATATTCAGAAATACGGGGTATCACAATTTAATTAATTAAATTTTATCCAATTAATTAATTTATTTCTTCGTAAAAATATGGGATATTACAAATGTGTTGTTCTTGTTGTGCATAATTGATGGAGATAACGAATTAGTTATATATAGTGAGAGAACTGGTTTCCTAATTAGACTTAAATTCTACTCCCCATTAAAATATTATCTGATAGGATAATAACCCTTTTTTCCAACAATTAAATAAATTCAATGATTACACATTAAATCATAAGACTAGATCCTAATAAAGTTAAGATTGTAATATCTCATTAGACCATGATTCTTATTTGGGCCTCATGCTAAGGGGATAATTATGCAAATATAATTTGAAACTCACTAATTATGAATTATCGATAGCAGTTCCAATATTCTCCTACTTGGTTTATATGATACTCATATTATATGATTTATTTGATTGCTATAAGGAGTGCCATAAACTTGAGTCAATCTTTCTTAATGGTTCCTAGTAAAAACCTCAATCAATTAAAACATCAACTCGAGTTATAGTGGTTCCACACTAATTAAATAACATAGTTCCTTCCATTTATGTACTATGATATTATTAATTTATTAATGAAGGTCTACAAGGGAAGTTATTAATAATTTGTCAATAATGTCGTTAAAAAGACTATTCATGTCATATTCATTCATTTACATGCATGTATACACATATTGCAAGACAAAATGTAAAATTTAAAAATAATTTAATATCAAATGCAATGTCAAACAAATAATTACTAAGCAATCCACAACATGAACACTTTATTATCTACATTCAAGACTAGTATCTTAAACATGCACGTGAAAGTAATTGGTGATAGTCCTTTTATGTCTATGCTTTGTCAACACTTGTACTACGTGTAAATTGAGACTCACCATTTCTAAATTTCTTATTTAATATAAATCTATTTCAATTTAATGTGTTTAGCTCCTTTAAGATACTCATCACGTATTTAGTAGAGAAGATCACAACGACATCTTCATTATTTTTTAACAACTTGTTATTAGGGTTGGCAAGTCAAAGTCTTGAAATGAAGTTCTGCAACATAATTCATAAATCGTAGCCTCAAAGCATAGTATGAACATAATTTTCATAATAGATAAAATAATAATGGATTTTTTTTGCACTTTGTTATAATATTGACTGTTAAACCAAAACCAACATACTTGATTGAGAGTGGATTTCATATGATCAATATGTCCAACAAAATATAAGTCATAATAAGGAATCATCTTGAAATGAAAAGTCATCATAAGTGTGTGCATATAATATTTTACGTACATCTTACTTGTAAAAGCACGTATAAGATATTTTGTTTCTTTACTTTCTAATCAATTTCTTATACGTAAATATATAAACTTAATGATTAGTTATGAATATTTTATGTTGTGCCATTTATTCTTATGCATTCTAGCATAATTGTGTCCCTTATTTCCTATAATTATTATGCATTCTAGCATAATTAAATATATAAACACACATATATATAGGAAAAGAAGATAATAAGATACAAGTTTTATTCTTGAAAGTTATGTTGAAACTTGGTTGAATATGAATTTTGTTTGATATATATATATATATATATATATATATATATATATATATATATATATATATATATATATATATATATGTGTGTGTGTGTGTGTGTGTGTGTGTGTGTGTGTTTCAATGTTTATTTGATCTTTTATAAGTATTGGAATGCTTCGCGGAGAAATTGGTTTCATTTTGGGAAAGTTCCATAGCTTAATTTAAATTTGGGGGAATTTTAGTCATTTAAGCATTTGGGCTTTGGGACCGAACTCTTTACGAAAGTTATAGCTCTCTAAGTTTCCTCTTATGATGCATCATTATGGTGCCATATGACCGAGATATAGTCATTCAACCGAAGCATATTTCCTGAGTTTTTGATGCAAGAAGTGGAGGACAAAACAGAGCATCAATCGATCGATCCCCATCCATTGATCGATCCTTCTTCATTTTTGTAAGGAGATTGAAGGTAATGGGCTGATTTTAGGGTCATCGATCGATTGATGGCCAATCGATCGATCGATCCTTGCAGTTTCTAGATGTTTGTTGCTTTTGTTTTGTTTTCTTTTGGATTTAATCAACTTACGATATATAGTAAGTTGAGTTTATTTATTAAAATGAATTAGTTTTAAAAAGTTTATAGTTGTTGGCTGATATTTTGAGATCTTTCATCCACTCTCTATTAGGTTTTGTATTAGAAGTTACTATTCATCTTATTCTTCATTAATTCAAGCTTTCTAGTTTAACTCAATGCTTTGTTAATTAGTTTTATTGTTTAATTTACTACTTTATTTCATTCGATGCCATTTACCATGCTTTCTAGCTATGTAAATTAGGTTGAGATTATTGAACTCACCATGGATTAAATGATTACTTTGCTGTGGTATGATGGTTTAAGTTAGTTTTAAGTGGTTAATTGTTATTGATTTTTCATCTTTGAAACTTAATGGAGTATATCATGTATGCACCATTTTCCCACCTTTCGTGTGTGATCCCAGAGGTATTTGTTGACACCAAACTCCAATTAATCTTTTATGAGAATTTAGAGGATGACCACTATAGGTTTTATTAATTGTCCAAATAAGTATCAATCTTGAAAATGCTTTGCTTTCCATATAACCGTTTATGATGACTAGTATGTGGTGAGGGCTATAATTATCATCCTATAATTTCCATTCTTGTTAATTACTTTCATTTCAATACTTTTCTATATTAATTATAGTATAAAATGTTTAAAACTAAAGTTCTTCTTTTACACATTTATTTATGAAATAATAAGTTGATAAAATTCTAAACAACGTTCCCTATGGATTTTGATACCAAGGCTCGGCTATATACTTATAATTTTTTTTTAATAGAATGTTAGGGTTTTTGGATTGAGGGTTAGACTGATAACAACGACCTTTATACGACCGCTCGATTTATCCCCATCAAAATACTGTTGTTGAGAAATCGTGTTTCTTGGAATTTCATTGATTAAATTTTTTTTATATATTTTTGTATCGTTCCTTTTGTTATTACTTGTTTTGTAGACTCTAACATTTAATATCCAAGAGACATTTAATGCTCGGCTGCATATCACGTTGTGGACTTTCCATCGACAAAGTACTCGGTAAGCATGTCTTACTCAAGTGTTTTCGGTGACTGTAATGGTGTTTTAAGTTCGCAATTTTATCGTTCAAATAATTTTCAAATTCCCCCCCCCCCCCCCCCCCCAAACCCATTACGTTTGGTGAATGCTTTCATAGTGAGAAGAATGAAAATCATAAAATGACTTTGGGTGACTATTTAAAAAATAAAACAAATGATTTGGGGACATTTAAAAATGATCCTCTTGACAATATTCCAAACAATTCTTACAATAACATCGTTGAAGACTCTTGTGATATTATTTCTGTGAACTATTACGATAATAACCTTTAAACTTGTTATACTAATATTTTTGAAAGTTACGATGATAGGTCTCAAATTAGTCTTTTTGGTGAAGTTGTGAAACAATAGAATTCATTTGGTGCGTTTTTGCACAGTCAAAAAATTGAAGAATTTGATAATTAATAATAGAAGGCAAACCATTGTTGGGAACATGAATATGATGTATTATTTGAAACCAACAATGTTTTTTCTCTTCAGACTTTAGAAGATGAAAAATGTTTTGAACCATATTAGAAATTCAATGATTTCAATCGAAGGGCACCTACTTTGGAACAAACCATTCTTCTCTTAGCCCAACATATGATTGAGAATGAAAGCGATGAAGAAATGAATATTGTATCAATTTGCAATGATATAATTTTTTCTTTGAAAAACAAAGAGGAGGTTGAGAGTTTTTCTTCTTCTCAAATAAAATTTTATTGAAAATGATCCCATCTACCTCGAAATTCAATCTTTGAGTGATGATGATTCATGTCTTGAGATTGAATTGGTTTCCTCACCTTTTTCGTTCACTATCATTGAACCATTACAAGTACCGTAAGAATATGATGAAAGTCTTGAGGACTTTGACCCGATTCTTGTCAAGTAATGCTTTTTCAAAATGCTTTCCATGATGGGATTCTCCCTTTTATGGGACGCACCTCCCATTCCATTTGCAAAACCTTTGGGAGGAAATTTGAAATTTCTCCGATCCTAATTGTACTTGTCCCCCATAAAATCCAAACCCATCATCCGCAATTTTTTTTAATTGGTGATCGATCATTTTCCCCGCCCAAAACATGCCTTCCATTGTGGAAACAGAATTATTATTTTTCACGAGGTATTATTTTAAATGAGGGACCTCCAATTATCCCTTAAAGTCAAATTGTTTATTGGGCGAACCCTCAAATATTTCAACTTCTATTGTATAGTTAATTTAGTAGTTGAAATGTAGATGTACATAGTAGCTTCTTCCTTTTATTTTTATGTAGTTTAATTAGTTAAATTTTTCTCTACTCTTTTTGGTTATGCTTGGTACTAACATTGTTTGTAGGTTCAATGGAATTTTACAATCCGAGATCGCTCTTCCCAAGCATGATTTAATTAAAAAAAATTGAAAAATATTTATATCCCTTATTTTCACTCCCTAGGGCCTGCATTGGCGGCTACGTTGGTTCGTCACTGACAGTTTCTCTTAAATTTCCTAGTTTCATTTTTTTGGCAATTATGCATAATCACACTCTTATATGTGTATATTATATACCCATTCTTCATATATCCTCCCCATTTCCCATCCCACAAAACGTATATATATATATATATATATATATATATATATATATATATATATTGTTTTTCCCCCATCCATTTATTTTCATATTTTCCCTCCCTATTTCACATCCCACAAAAACAAGAGAAAAAGCTTTAAGATGTTAACAATCAATCGATCAATCCTGATCTTGATCCATCGACGGCATAAGTTATTGCCCATTATCGATTCAAGTAGCCATTTTTTGAAACCATCGATCAATTAATGTCCAGTCAATTGATCGATGGCTATAGGTCTGGCTAAATTAAATGAGTAAAACCCTTCATTTCCCACACTCCCTTATGCATTCTTTTACCCTACATTTTCCATTTCAAGCCCTAGCTCTCTTATATTCATCTCCAACCCAAAATTACCTCATTTCATTTATTGTTAGGAAACAAAGATATGGTTTCACCTCTTTTACATGGATTTTTCTTGAGTTTTATTGGGTAATTTTCATTATTAGGGCTTGTTTGGTTTGTATTGTATTACATGCTCTAAATGCTTCTTCCCCATAATGCTTGTCAAATGCCACCCCACCCCTATTTTAACATTATGCCAGAGCTGAAGGACTTCTTCATGGAAGCTTTCCTTTTGGCCTTCTCCAAGGTGAGCTTCTCGGATAGCAAAACATCAGCAACTTTCAATTTTTGTTCAGCTTCCTCCTTCTGCCGAGTTACTTCCTGGAGTTGGACCAACCTCTCCTCAGCAGCCTTGAGTTTGTTTTCAAATTCCCCAGTAGTCTTGAGCGTCACATCGAGATCTTTATTAGCCTTCTCCAAGGCATTCACTTTCCTCTCTAAATCCCTGGAGGCCTCAGCAACCCGAGTTTTCTCCTGCTCGGAGGAAGCAAGTTTCTTCTCCCAGACTGCCTTATCAGTAGCGTACTTCTGGCGAGATCCCTCCAAGGACTTGGTAGCTTCTTCCAGAGCTCCCTCCACACTGGACGAGGAGCAAGAAGCTTTGATTGCTTCATCCTTATTAAGGATTATGTTAAAGCAGCTCGTCAACTGTAAACATAAAAAGAAAGCAAAGTCAGAAACAAATATGAGAAATAACAAAGGAAAATATGAAAAATTCAAAGTAAAGGTACTTACTGAAGCAAGATGACGAGCAAACAAAGAAGTAACCATATTTCGAGTAAGGTTATCTTCATTACCTTGCACCTCGGGAATGGTCAAGGACTTTACCGAGCTCATGTCAGAGCTCGGGAGAACAGATGTGGAAACCTCAGTCCTAGCAATAAGGGGCTGAATGGTCGTGTCAGCCAAATTGACCGAGGAGCCCTTCTTCAGCCTCCTCGGGGGAACAGGTACAACCAAGGGAGAATCCTTGGTCAGTGATATCACAATCACCTTTCCAGGAGCAGCAGAGCTGCTCGAAGCCACTGCGGGCTTATCAACAACTCGGAGACTTTAGCAGGAGCAGCTGCACCAGTCTTCTTTGTACCCTCCTTTGGGACATCATTCTTAATCCTTTTTACCTCCCCAGAACCGGAGGCAGTTTTCTCAAATAGAGCAAGAGTCCTTCTCTTCTTCATCCTTTCGCTCAATGGAACGTGAGATTCTGGCAAAGAACTTACAGAGGGTGGTACTGGCTCTGCTTCACTGATCACTGGACGATCAGTGAAAGAAGTTGTATAGCTCTTGTATTAGAGCAGATAGGAGGCTGATCGAATGTGCTCGTCAGCAACCCTTTGATGCAGACCCCAGATAAGTCCCAAATGCCTTATATTGACATCTATTTCTTTTGGTCACTTTCTCTTGCTATCCACTGCAAATAAACAAACATTGTTATCAGTAACACATTTTCTCAAACATAAAACAAACATGATTTCAAGATAAATAAAATAAAATAAAAATAACCTATCCCATTGCCATAAGGAGGGCATTTGGGACCCTGGTAAACCTCATCTCCAGTTAAAGGAGGGTGTTGCCAATTTTTTACAACAACCCCATGTTCAAAATAATCCCTGTTGGCATCAGGGAGATTGACTACTAAGGATCTATTTATAAACCTAGTTTTCAAATAATAAATATTATCATTAACTGCCCATCTATAACAGTACATGATTTCTGGAATTCCTATACGAGTTCCATGCACTTGATTTAATTTATGCACCCCATTAACTATTCTCCATGTATTGGGGGCTATTCGTGCAGGAACAACATCAAAGTACTGACAAAATTCCAGACACAGAGGATTTGGTGGAAAAGAAAATCCACACTCAGCAAAAAAGAGACTGGGGAACCAATGTCCCTCAGCCAAATTGAAATAATTAGAAGGCTCAGAAAACTCTTCCAATACAACCCAAGAAGGAATGGAAAAATCAGATCGAAATTTGTCAAGAGACTCAACAGAGTAAGCCATGATGATGAATTAAAAATGAAGAAGAAGAAGAAAGAGGATCTTACAGAAAAAATACTGAAGTTGTTGACAATGAACGACGGAAGAGATGAATGCACAAGAGAGTAGAAGACAATGAAAAACTCGAAGATGAAAATTTGAAAAGATAGAAGACGATGGGAGTCTCTGTGAAGTTTAAATACCTTAACTTCGGAACTGGCAAAGTAATGATTACAAAAGGATGATTACGTTACCGACGGCTAAAAAGGCCTTAAATATTGGCGCGAGAATCAAAGCGAACAACAGCGGTTGAAAAGGCGAAAAGTGGCGCGGGAACCGAAGCGAGCAGAAAAGTCCAAAAAAGCATGATTCTACGAATTGGGAAGGAGAAGTAAATACAAGGGAGATGATCCTAAAAATCAGGAAGAACTATTTAAAGCTATTGTATTCCGAGAAAGAATGTTCCATACTCCTCAAATTTCGAACTATGAAACATTGGGGGCTTCTGTTGATACCAAATTTAATCTGCCGACTTGGATCAATCATATGAAGACACGTGGCTATCTACATGACAATAACAAGCACTTCCGAGATAATCACACGCTTCGAGGAACCATGTTATTCCGAGGAATGCATACGCTCCGAGGAACAGACCTCTCCGAGGAACTCTTACGCTCCGAGAAACAGACCTCTCCGAGGAACTCTTGAATACCAGAAAGCTTAGGCGGTCCGAGCTGCATCTCGAACAGAGCATTAATTGATGAATAACCAATAGTACAACTGGTTCATTAAATGCTTATCATTTAGACGCACACGCTTAAAGGGCATTAAATGTATTACCCTTTCATACGTATATCATTTAATGTATCACCCTTTCATATGACAGCCTCAAGGCTATAAATACGTTGTACAATCCTCATTGTAGGGGAGCTGATTCTGAATCCAAACTTTGGGATCCAGAACGAAATTTCTTGTAATCGAGAATTCCCAAACATTCAGCAATAAAACAACAGTGGACGTAGGCCATTCATATAAGGCTGAACCACTTTAAAAATCCTTGGTCACATTTATTTATCTGTGATTGAATTATTAGATTGATCTAATTTTTTACATCAACATCGATACTTTCCACCTAAGTATGTCGGTGGGTTCCATTGTGAATAAGAGATGGATTGGTACCCTATGGGTTTTCAAAGCTCCCTAAGGATGCTGTCAATAAATCGTTCTTGGTTTTTAACTCTCATGCGTAATGAAGACCAGAAGCACCTCCAAAGATTTAAATGGGAGTCATTCCTCATGATGAATGATTTCATTAACGAGGAGCTAGTGAGGATGTTTTATTCTTCTTTGGTAAAGGTTAAAGGCAAGAAGGTTCACTATGAGATGTTTGTACGGGGAGGGGAGGTGGGGCCCCACTCACCCATAAGGAGTTGGCCCATTGGATGGGCAATGTGGAGAATCCTCATACTTTTCTAAAGATAAGAGTCTTGAAGACCTTCAGGTGGGACCCATTGATAGAGCATTTGTAACCTGGATGAATTTGGAAAAGGAAGGTGTTTAGGTCGAGACCCTCAATATTTATTACATCAACATGCATTTCTGTAAGGACGCAAATTTCCAATTGAGTCCTTTGTTATTTTAGCTCAATTCCGGACAAAAACGTTTGAGTCATAGGATGGAGTATATTGAAGACGTAGCGGCAAAAATTATAAAGCTTCATCAAAATGCCGTGGTTTATGTGCCTCGTTTCAACGTCATCAACAGTGGTTCCATGCTCCCAAGGTATGAATGCATTTATATATATATATATATATATAGGAGCTTGGAACATGTTTTATATTGGGTGTTATGTTTTAAAACTGTGTTTTGTTTTCAGAATGATTTCTATTAAAACTTATATATAAAGTATATAAAAGTTTCTGGGCTTAAAAGGAATTTTTGAACATTCTGTGAGTTCGTTCGAACGAGATTGTCATTCCAACCACAAGTCGTTCGAACGAGATTGCCAACGACTTCCCATTAAGGCATACTGGAACTTCGTTTGAAATGTCGTTCGAATGAGATGGTCGTTCTAACGAGATTTCCAACGAGTTCATACTGGAACTTGGTTAGAAGACTCGTTCGAACAAGAATGTCTTTCGAACGAAATGTTGTTCGAATGAGATTTGGCGGGAATAGTTTTTGGCAGTTTTTAAGCAGTTTTCTCCCACTTCCCCACTTGTTTCTTAAGTGATTTTTCTCATACTTTATTATGTGTGGAAATAAATTTTTCAAAGTAATCTTTTTCATATCCTTCTAACTCTTTGAGAGTGTTTAGAGAGCAAAATCATAAAGAGAAAAAGATCAAGTTTTGAGTGATAATTTTCAAAGTAAAATTTATCTACCACTCTAGTTTTCACCCATAGTTTTATTTATCCAAGTTCATTTATATATACATCTTGCTTGGAGTTTGGCACCGAGTTTATCTCTACATCGAATTGAAGAGAGTGTTTGGGTTTGCTTCTAAATCCCACAAAGAAGAAGTTGTTTAAGTTGATTTACCCACTTGGAGAAAGGCTCTTAGTTCGGGTGACGGTGACCACATAAATTACGATCGATGGATTCTGAGATCGCGGTGGAGCTCCGGGGTTATTCGCTACGTGAAGGTGTTTGCAAGAAGGAGCGTCGGGGCTTGAGAGGGATTGAGTCGTATGATGTAAGTATTTTGTCTTGTATTTGTAAAACTGTACTTAGTGGACTTGAGGCTAGGGCCGTTCGAGGTTGTTTCCCGTCTTCGGTTCTTCCTCGTACATCGTGGCGTAGTAATTTCTTGTTTTATTTTATCTTGCAATATCACCTAGAATGCATGCTTAGGTAAAGAAGATAAAATTGGTTTAAATCACTATTAATTTAATTTGGTGCATAATTAAATTTGGGTAAAGTTTATTTAATTCAAGTCATTTGGTAAAAATGGTTTAGCCTAATTGGTTTAAATGAAAAAATATGACTTAGGCAAATTCTAGGACTTGGATTAATTAACTTGGTTTAAGTGAAATCTGAATTGTGTTTGTGTGTTATTTAATTTCACTCGGTTTAATTTTAATTTGAAATAGAAATTAAAATTTGTTTTAGTTGAACCATCACCTTTACGCTTTCGCATCGTTTTTCACAAAAGGAAATAATATAATAATTTTAAAAATTTTAAAATCAGGGGTTCCACATTTTTACAATTTCTTTATGGTCACATCGAATGGGCTCGAGGTGCAACAAAATCACGTTACTTTCCTATATGCTTTGATGAATAGCTCGGGCAATATTAATTTTCCTGATATTTTTTTGGATATGATGTATGTCTCACCAAAGAGGTCGGCCTAGTCTTTTTCCTCCCCTTTCCTGCATTAGTCACGAGTATATGCCTTGCTATGGGATTCCCCGAGCTTGATTTTGATGCTAAAAAGTCCCAAAAAAGCTTATAAACAAGAAAAATATCAAGAAGACATTGGTTCGCTACTAGGGAGAACAAGGGCAGAAGCGCCAAAGGGTGGAGGATGAATCCAATGATGAGGTTGAGATGAGACATGCTGAGCAAATGTTTATACAACACGAGGTGACTTTGTCCCTCGACATCCACTTCACGACCTTCGAGGAGTGGTATGATCAGAGATGGGTGGTGTTTGAGGAGCGCTATATGTAGGATTGTGCTAAATATCGCCGGGAGTTTAGGATGATGCAATATGTGATTAGGGACCTCTTCACATATCAGTGAGGTCAAGACACGTCGATACCACCGCATGACCCAGATGCATCGGGGGACCCTCTGGTGGTCCCAGTTATTAGTTTTTCTTGTTGATGTGGGATATGTATGTTCTTATTTGATCTTTTATGATAGTTAATTCCTTTATGTTAATGGTTTTAAGTTTATTTTTTTGTAGTTGTGAAATTGGAAATGGTAATGTAGTTCTTAGTTATTTTACTGGATTTTGGTGTACTTGGATTAATATATTTAAAAAACCAAATGGTGACATCAGTTTATCTAGTAATTATGATTTCCCCTATGTTATTGTGACTTATGACAAGATATTTTAAAACTTAACCATTATCTTGAATAGGCTCACAGTGTATCTCTCGAGGATCGCTCCAAATTCGGGTGACTCATTTCTATTCCTCTCTTTATCATACCGTCTTTAATTACATTGAGTAAAATGTGTGATTTATCATCATGGTTTTTATTATTCTATGAGCATTTATATTTATATTTATTTATTATTAAAAAAATCAAAAATTTTAAAAATTCAAAATAATTTTATTTCTTTATTTTCTCTTTCTTGGGACTTTTTCCCTAATTTTTAATGATGAATTTTAAATAATTTACCTATTCAATTGCTAAATCAATGATGGATGTTCTATTTCTTTCATGTTATTAAACTTTAGTACTCAAATTATTGATATTGGAAATAAATGCATGAATTGAAACATTGAAACCCATGAGCACATGATCATTTCTTATTAAATGATTCAGTAGGACAATTGTAAACTGACAATCTTTTTGTTTCTTTGTGAACACTAAAACCGAGTGAGTTTTTTGAATTAGGAAAATTCATATTTTCTTTGTTAATAATATGTTGAAATCTCTAGTTGTTGTTTATCTTAACATATTGGTTATTTGGGCACATTTTGAGAAAATTTTATATTTGTGGGTTTCTTCCCTGAAAACCCTTATGAGACAACACTCATTCACTAGAGTAACCTAAGGGCTTAACAACTTGTTGCATTCGCTAAATGAAACCGTACGCTCGTTAAAGTGCCATTTATCCTTTGTATATAGTTTTTCTTCTCTCTATTTGGTTTATTCTCTCTTTGTTTCATCACTAGGGACTACTAATGTCTAAGTTATGGGGTATAATTAGTTACGAATATTGTATATTTGGTTTCTGTTATTCTTATGCTAACTATAGAATTAGCACACCCGTGTCTGTTAAATCCTGTAATTATGCTAATTTATTAGTTAACCTTTGATATATATATATATATATATATATATATATATGTGTGTGTGTGTGTGTGTGTATGTGTGTGTGTGTGTGTGTGTGTGTGTGTGTGTGTGTGTGTGTGTGTGTGTGTGTGTATATATGTATGTGTGTTGTAAGGTTTATTTGAGCTTTTGTAGGTATTGGAATGCTTAACGGAGAAATTGGTTGCGTTTCAGAAAAGTTCCATCACTTGATGTAACTTTAAGGGCATTTTAGTCATTCAACTTTTGGTTTTTGTGATCAAAATCTTTATGAAAGTTGTATCTCTCCGAGTTAGCTTTGCATATCCATAGGCGGTGCATCATTTCGGTGTCGTATGACCCAGTTATGGCTATTCAACCGAAGCACATTAAGGAAAATATTTATCATTAAAATTTAACATAAAATAACCATAGCTCAAAAGATCCATATCCTTAAGTGTGGCAACACTATCACACCGCTTGAAAGAATATTCAATTAACTTTTAAGTAGCTAATGTCTATTTTGAACATCCGTGCAATCCACCATCCTCAAATGACTTTCCATATCATGCCTCCACTGGTGAGCAACCATTGGGTCAGGTTCCCCGGTAAAAAGTGGGAGGATGAGAACACACTATAAGGTTGACTTACTTGAGTCTGCGCTAGATAAAAGTTCTAACTAGTTTGGATATGGTGACAAAATATTTTTGATTTTTAAAGAGGAATACCCCCTCAAAGTATCCAAGTTTCAACAAGATCATCCAGTCCAAGAACCTACAATATCTACCAAAGGCAAGTTTCCTTGAACTCTTGAACACACAATATGACACATTTCATGCATATAGGTGTTAATATGTGTGTACAAGTGTTTGAATAATTTTTGGTAAATTTTAAAACGTTTTTATATATGTTTAAATCATTAAAATATTATTTATTAAACATTTAAAATTGTGTTCCAAAATGTGGTGGGATTAATTGGAAATATTTTTATTCCTAAAAACTTTGGTTGGGTAGAATCCGAAAGAGGCAGAGACTTTTGTGGGTGCATTTGTATTTTTCAAACATAAAAAACACGCATTTTAAATTCAATCTTCGCCTAACATGTGTTAAGACTATAACGACTGAATTTGTGTTTGTTATGTGTCTTAGTTAGAAGACTTAATCCCAGCCTTTGGTTCAAATTAATCAACAATTTACATGTCATCTGTAATACCCTGTAATTCTGAGTATTTGAATTTAATTAATTTGGTTTATTTTAAATTATGCGAGAGAAGTAATTTAATTGAATTGAGTAATAACATGCTTATTAAATATGAATTGAGAGTGACGTAATGATTAATATTATGAATTTAATTTACTAAGTGAATAGTGAATAACGCATGGAAATCATTATGCGTAATAGTGAGTGATATTAGCGTAATTGGATTTTATCTCAACCAGGAGTCGCGTGTTGATTAATTTGAGGTAGAGATGGGATGATTATATAGAGTGACTCGAATGATGATTTCGAGGTCACGGATAACTTAGAAGGGTCAAAATAGTCAAAATAGTAAACCCGAGGCTATCGATTGGGTCTCAGAGCATTTTTAGGCTAAATAGTCACCGTATAAGGGCATTTTAGTCATTTGGGAAATGAGGGTTAAGAGACCTACGAATTTCTAACCCCTTTATCAAATGTTAGATAAGAGGGGCTAGGGTTAGAAACTCAAAATACAACGGGAGTTAATTGGAGAACAAAAGGAGAGAGTCCTTGGAGCTTTTGAGGAGATTCTTAGAGCTTTTCATCTCAATCTTGCACCACAAACAACCTAGGAGTGAGGATTGATAGAGAAGATAATCAAATCCATCACCAAGCCAGGAAATCATACCCTACTGATAAAAGGCAAGTGTTTATATATGAGTTATTTGAAGTTATAATACCCATGTGACTAGGGTTCTTCATATTTTGATTAAAGTGATAATTCTTGGAAGAAAAGAACGATTTAAACACTTTGGGTAGGAATTTCATGTAGAATGATTTGATATCAGTAGAGGATAATAAACTACAGATTTTGTATTATTATCCACGAATTAAATTTGGGATTTTGAGGATTTCACGTAGAATGATTTGATGTATAATAGTGGAAGAACATAAAACCTAGGATTTTGAGGAGTATATGTTTAAATCCCATCTTGAATGAAAATTGTAAGGTTTTGATGTTATATTTACGTTAGAAATCATCCTAATGCATGTAAAAATGGTTAGGGACAATTAATTTTAAGTCTGTTGGAGAAATATGTAAGTTATGTGGGTGTTAACGGTGAAAAACGCACTTGCGTAAGGAAGAAGATGATACAACTGGTTTTCTAATCGATTTGGCCAATAGGCGAATCGATTCGGCCTCTTGGCGAATTGATTCGGTTGCCCAAAAAATGTGAAATTGCCCCTTTTTAGCCTATAACTCCTAAATTGTTGTCGAAAAAACTTTTAGGACATTGTTAGAATATAATGAGGTATTTATTATATTGCAGTAGGCCATGATAGGGTTATGGGAATTAAGTCTTATCGAGAGAATTAAGATGATAATTAAATGGGAGTAAGTGATAATGTAATTAATTCGCGAGAATGAGAATGTAATTACGGGAAAGTGTGAGTGAGCTTATGACATGAACGGGTAAGGTAAGGAAGACTTAGCTATTGAAATAAAACAAGGGGTAACTAGGACCCTTAGAGTAGATAATAATACTCCATAAATTGGGATAGTGAGAATAATAGTAAATTGAATGTATTGTGAGTATTGGAGTGATATATACTATCTACAAATGTTGATAATTAGGTTGTGTGAATACCTACTGAATATATAGGTTGTGTGTGTGCCTATTTTATGATTGATGTAGGGGTGTTAAAAAAAATATTTGGTTTGGCTCGGTCTTTTTTCCTAATCGGTCCGGTCTCGATTTATTTTTTTAGCGGACCGACCTAGTCGGTCCGATCCACGATTTCTAGTTTTAAAAACCCTGTTAGGACCAGCCCATACTGACCCTATATAAAATAATATATATTTACATATATAAGATAAATAAATAGTGAAAATATATATTTTAATATTTGATTAGTTTAAATTATAATCTAAAACAATAATAGGTTTGTTTTAAATACAAATTTTGATATTTTTTTAGTTGTTAATGTTTGGAAAAAAAATACACTCGGGTATATTTTTATTATTATAAATGATGTAATTCATTAACGTGAGGACCGAAGGGTTAGACTGGACCGACCCTATAAAAAATTGAAATGACTAGGGTCGGTTAACCGACATTATCAATCCGGTCTCGATCCATTTTTTTAGAGGGCCGAAAAAACCTCAAAACTGAACCGGACCGAATCGCGAACACCCTTAGATTGATGATATGTTAACATACCAACGCTGCCTGCTATCACAGAGGTTCCCGTGCAGTGGGCGATCCCACCTTGTCGATTCTAGGGAGGTATGGATTTATACCCCAGAACATAAAACTTAGGGCGGCTCACTATGTGTCGTGTATTAGTGTGTTCGGCATGTTGTTTGGGTACGTTAGGTATGTGCGTAGCCCAAAGGCTTAGAACTATGTTCTCCTCCACTGCTTGTTATTTGATTTTGGGTTCTAGGAGAAGCACTGAACCATTTGCCTCTATTTAGTATGAGAGGTACTTGGACTGATGGCAGAGCATGCCCTTGTTTCACGGTGGTCCTTTTATGATATGCCATAATGATATATATATATATATATATACACACACACACACACACACACACACACACACACCGATGTGAATATGCTACTTATGTGCGACATTAGACAGTTAGATAATGGGTATCTAAAGATTGAATTAAGTAGTGAAACTTAATTAGTTGAATAATGAGAATGTAAGTGAAATGATAATTTCAACTATTTTAATGTATGAGAAACGTTAACTAACGGGTGAAGTACTGTATGGGTGGTATGGGAACATAAACGTGTTGTTAGCTTGGGTAGAATAGCTAGGTGGGCTAAGTAAAAACTTTAGGTGTGTACAATAGTTGAGGGATGAGGAAACTCAAGCGAGTGTACGTGAACCTAACATGTGTAATCAATAACTGATTTTAAATTGTGATAAATGCTTGCAAAATATTTTGGATTCTTGCTATAAAATCTTTTCAAAACCTTTTAAGTGTCCAGCCACAGGGATGCCAAACATGATGATTCTTTTCGGGGACGTATAGATGCAGTGCTAAGGAGGCTTGCAGAGTTTTGATTATACACATATATCATTTCATTCCTAGCATAGAAATGTATTCGAGTAATTGAGTTTGGGCATGCTAGCCCCATCTGAGACTTTTTTTCATTTAGTATTTCAGTTTCAAACTTGTATTCCGATATTTTTTAGTTGGATTCATTATTGTGGTTTGGGATTTTTGCCGATGGTTTATTTGGCAAGACTTTATTTATTTATTTACTTGAGATGATTTAAAGTCTAGTTTTGCGTGGATGTTTTAAATTCAAGTTTTCACATATCTCATTTGTCTGTTTAATGAAAGATAAAATTTGGCACCGGCTTAATTAACTAATAGGTGATTAGTAATTAATTGGAATTTTCAATAGTGATGCTGAGAATGAACCAATTTGTGTATCCTGTTTTAATTTAATAAAGCCCTGATCATTCGATATTTAATTAGGCGGATGTTATCAGAGCATCAGGTTCTACTGTCCATAGGATCTGTACGACTTATTACGACTTTATCGTGTAGTTTTTTTGTTACAGAGCTCTATTATTAAGTCTGTTCATTTAATCTTCACATGTTTATGATATCGTGCTTCTGCTATTAAATTTTGTATAACTGTGTACTTATACAAATTCATCTGTTTTCAGATGCCACCGAGGATAAAGCGAGCCACTAGGGCAGCGATCAGGGATGAGGTGAGGGATGCTCACCAGGAGCTATAGGAGGTACCTCAGCCACAGCCACAACCACAGCCACAACCACCACCAAATATGATTTTGGTGGCCTAGGTGGTGGAGATTATGGCCCTGGTGGTCAAGGCGATGATGAAAACCATGGTAGTTCACTTCCCTCAGCTTCAAGCACTGCCGCTAGTGGCACCCGTGATCTAGGCCCATCCACATGGAAAAGAGTCAGAGAGACCTTCTAGAAGGGCCACCCGCTTGAGTTTTAGGGAAGTTTTGATGTGGTGGAGGCATGTCAATGGATGAAAAATATTCAACGACATCTGAGTATGGTGGAGTGTATCGAGACACAAAAACATATGTTGGCTACTTTCAGGTTGGTCAGAGTGGCCCTACAGTGGTGGGAGTCGGTGACCACTGCTGAGGAGAGAAATATGATGACTATTACTGAGTTATGGGTGCGGTTTGATCACAAATACTTTCCTCCTGCAGTTGAGTCAAAGATACAAAAGAAGTTTGGGGAGGTGAAAAAGGGTGACCGCTTGGTAGCTGAGTGCGAGGAGGAGTTCACTCATCTGGCTAATTTTATTCCAAATGAGGTGAGCAATGAGGAGATAAAGAAGATAAAGTTTATGGACAGTTTAGACTGGAAGATCAGGCACCATTTGATAGGTAACCCCACATTGGTGACATATACTGATGTTGTCAATGCCACTCTTGTACACTTCCAGGACCATTGCTTCCATGCAAAGGGGAGCAAAAGAGGTGTGGAGCCTAGCCAGCAGGGCAAGGCAAATGAGGGTGGTACCATCTTGACACCGTAATAGTGGACAGTCAGTCATCAGGCGTAGGATTCCTGATAGGGGAACAATGCCAAGATATTCATGCATTGAGGGTTTCGATCAGATGGGCAGGGTTACAGGCAGGGTCAATGGGCCCCAAATTAGCAGTAGTTTCCTCAAGGTTGTCAGGGCCAAGGTAACTAAGGGGGAGGCCATCAGGGGTAATAACAGGGCTAGAGACAGAGGGAGTTCCCAGGACATTGCTTTATCTATGGCCAATCGGGTCACAAGAGGAGAGATTTCCCATAGCAGGGCAGGGCACAACAGCAGGGTGCCCAACAGGGAGAACAGGCTCCTTTATCACCTGCAGCACCAACACCAGCACCACTAGCCCCTCAACATCAATAGGGACATATGCACTACGAGCGTGTGTATAACATAACAGACCTCAGGCATCACCAATAGTAGAGGGTAAGTTTCCTATTTATGGGCTTTAGGGTAGTATTCCTTTTTATACCGAGGCATCACAATTATTTATTAAGACTAGATTTGCTAGAGTTGTCGATTTGTTAGAGACCGTTGATAGTCCTCCTTATGTGTGTAGAGTCATCAATGGGTAGTGGTTCACTGATACACTTGATTTTTAGAGGAGTCAGTATCGTTATTGGGAGAGTGAGTTTAGTGGAAGACCTTCTAGTGTTATAAATGGAGGGTTACGATGTGATTCTAGGTATGGATTAGTTGGCAGGATATAGGGTAATGGTAGACTGTTATGAGAGGACCATAGTGTTCTCCATCCCAGGACAGGAGATATTTTTAGTGGCGATGCCTCTTCTCGAGGGAGGGTCGTGCACACACTTATATTATATTGGGGGGAAGACCTCAAAGGAGATTGTGATTCCATTAGAGTTGATTCCAGTCGTCAGGGAATTCGAGGACGTATTTCATGAAATACTAGGGTTACCACCTAGCCAAGAGATCGAGTTTATGATCAACCTGGCACTGGGTACGAGACTAATTGATCGAGCACCTTATCACATGGCCCCTACAGAGGTGCGAGAGTTGAGGGAGAAAATTCAGTAGTTATTGGGGCAGGGCTTCATTCGGTGGAGTACATCGCTGTGGGGTGCACCTGTGTTATATGTGAAGAAGAGGGATGGTTATCTTCTCTTGTTTGTGGGTTACAGGGAGCTGAACCAGGTTACGATATGTAATGAGTATCCATTACTAAGGATCGATGACCTATTTGATCAGTTTAGAGGGCTGCCTACTTCTCAAAGATTGATTTGAGATCGGGTTACCACCAGCTGTGTATTCGGGTGGAGGATATTTCCAAGAACTCTTTCCTATCGCAGTGTAATACCCCGTAATTTTATTGATTTTTAACTGTGGGATTAATTGAATTACTTATGATAAATTTTCTTAAAATTAATCCGGATTTAAATGAATATTAACTAGCGAGACGAGGGTTAGTATTTATTGACGCAAATTGATTGGGCATAAATATTGTATATTTAGTCCCCTAATTTCAGTATATTTGTGAACCCGAGTGATGTAACATATATAGATTTGATGCACATTTATGCTACTAACCTTCGTTGGCGAGTATTTCGTGTTTCGTGCTTCTCTTATTGGTTTTACAGGTTAATTATGCAAACAGTGCAAAAGAGGAACCAAGACAATGCTAGAAAAGCTAAGAAGGCAAGTTCAAGGGCAATTTAGTAATTTTGCAGCCAGATCCGGAAGGAGAAGTCAACTGGAAAGTTGAAGATCTCGGAACAGCGAGAACACTGGAAGAAACGGCACCCAAATTCGAGCTACGGTTGATGAGTTATGCCCAGTTGAAGTTGAAGAAAAATCCAAGAAAGGAAGAAAAGAAAGCAAGAAAAAATCTAAGTGTAGCACTCCAGGCCAGTACACATTCACGAACCCAGGCCGAACCGTTTTGGGGGGGCGAACCGGTTCGGGGTACATGCGAACCGGTTCGGGGTCCCTGATGCGCGAATTTGCTCCCGAAATCTGATTGGTTCCCAAGACTCCTTTTAGGTTAAAACTCTAAAAAATAGTAGGGAACAGAGGCAACAACCTGGGGCAGCCATTAGGGATAGTTTTAGTCAGTTTTTGATAGAGAGAAAAGGAGAAGAACATCTAGGAACATAAGGGGAATTAATTGCTTCAAGATTAAATCGTTACGGGTTTGTTTTTCAAGTTTTAATTCAAAGTTCAGAATTCTTGTCATTATTCTTGCATGTTTATTTTCTGTATTCGATTCAACTTATTGCTGCGTTCATAATACGTATTTACATGATTCAATCTAGTTTCATCATTAATTCTTCCACATGCAACGTTACTATTTCATGCGTTAGTCAGTTTAACATGTCCGGCTAGGGTTTAAAGGTTGGGATGCATGAACTTAACCTGATGTGTTAGTGCATGTGCATAACGTTAATCCGATGAATTTAACGATTGATTTTGATCGTATCGCGTAATTACATAATAATTATGGATCTTTATATCTCGTTTACCTTTGGGTACTCGTGATGATTTAGAGCACAATTTGAGTGCAATTACCGCGATACCGATTTACTCATCCTCAGATTAGGTATGACGCGGGCTTGAACCTCGTATACATAATGCTTGGGAGTCCTAAATTCCGGGTCTGATTAATCGGATAAATTTATGATTGACATTGTTACTGCACTACACTAGGGTTGGGGGATTGCATTCCCGTCCTGTTTTCTCATCATTTAAGTTTAAAAAGTTTTGATTCAATTTTTCATTCATAATTTAGGTACTTTAGTTAGTTGCATTTTTCATCATAATTTCATAATTGCAGTTAGCTTAGTCAATCCCAAAAACCAAATCAATTTTTCCTTTTCTTCTTAGAGTCTAAGTTAGGATTCCTCTGTCTTGTCCCGTCGTCACAACTCCGTTGTCCTTTTTCCCTGAGGATCGATACCCGACTTGTCGGATTATTACTTGAGCGACAGGCTTTCACTTGAGCCTAGAGAGTACGAACTTTAGAGACACATTATGAGTCGCGTCAAGTTTTTGGCCCTGTTGCCGGGGAACTAGGTAGATTTAGGATTAGATTGAGTCAATCCAAAGCTTTGACCAAAAAAAAAAAAAAAAATGAAAATAAAAAAAAATAAATAAAAAAAATAACATAAAAAAAAACACAAAACACAAAAGGATTCACCACCATCTCTCATTAGTTTTTAATGCAAAATCCTACTCCCACTCCCCATAATACTCCAACCAACATTCACGAAAATCATATAGTGGAGTACAATCCAGATAGTCCCCACACTCCAAACGCCCCACAGTTCTGGATCCCCCCTCCCACACCGTCACACTCAATCGCCAGTAACACTCCCTTCTCCTTCGTAGGACACACTTAGAGCACACCTAGTGAGAGCCCCGAGTCGTCAAGTGAGAGAGAGATGTCGCAACATAGTAATGCACCTACCGGTGAGGAAGAGCCTCCGTACCGCCCGTTGAGAGAATTCTTATATCCCGAGCGCACTGTCACTCCGGGATGCATTATACTCCCATATAATGCCGGGCAGTTCCGTTTCAAAAATGGAATGATCCAGATGCTACCACATTACCACGGTATGGATTCTGAAAAGCCATACCTCCATATAAGGTAATTTGAGGACGTGTGTGATACTCTCAACGATCAAACCTGCACACAAGAGGTAATCCGCCTCAAACTCTTCCCCTTCTCGCTCAAAGATAAAGCTAAAGCCTGGCTATGGTCTTTACCTCCAAGCTCGATTCCATCCTGGAATGAGCTCCAGTCGAAATTTCTCAAGAAATTCTTCCCACCACATCGAACAATCTCTATCAAGGCTCAAATTCAAGCGTTTAGGCAACATGAAAATGAGCCATTCCATCGATGTTATGAACGTTTCAACGAGTTAGTTGCCTCATGCCCTCATCATGGATTTGATCCATCGCAAATCATCTCTTTTATCTATAATGGGTTGAATCTTAACTCTAAACAACTTTTTGAAACTATGGGAAGTGGTTCGTTTGTCGATTTAGATGCCCACGATGCTGATCTTCACATGAGGTATGTCACCGAGACTACCCAATCCTGGGATACCTCCGATCCGAACGCTCAAAATAGAAATCGACAATACACCACCGCTCCGTCGGCGTCCGGCCTATTCCACGTAGATAAGAATTCTATGACGGACAGTCGATTGGACACCCTTGAGAAAGGATTGTAAGATCTATGCGAGATATATGGAAAAGGACTAGCTGGACCCATTCCGAACCCTGTCGTGAAGGTGTGTGCAATTTGTGAGGTGGGACATTCAACTGAGGAATGTCCTACGATACCCGCCTACAAAGTAATGTTGCAGGAGCAAGTTAGTGGTATAGGAGGCTTTAAGGGTAATTTCAGTGGCCCGCACGGGAATTCATACAACCGTTCGTGGAAAAATCATCCCGATTTTAGCTACGGGCAACAACATGCCACAATGAACCCTCCTTCGCATGTTGCCCCCCTCCACCACAAGAATTTCAACAAGCTCC
Organism: Sambucus nigra; assembly: GCA_949130495.1. Lineage (NCBI taxonomy): Eukaryota > Viridiplantae > Streptophyta > Magnoliopsida > Dipsacales > Adoxaceae > Sambucus > Sambucus nigra. The sequence goes on from OX422219.1 coordinate 179,741,833, forward strand.
ACACATGCAAGGACATGTGCAAGCACCACCACCTCACGAAAATTATATTCCGCCACAGCGGAGAACTCTCGAGGATACAATGAATCAATTCATTGCAAGCTAGACTGCAACCAATGCCAAATATGATCGTCTGATCGACAACATAAATGAAAATCTGTCAAAGATACAATCCTCGTTGAGTGTTCAAGAGAAGGGCAAGTTCCCTACCCAAGGCCAACGACCTCCCCAAGGTCAAACTAGTGTTAGCTCCACATCCACTGAACATCAGGAGCAATGTCAAGCAGTGACCACTCTTCGTAGTGGAAGAGTCGTTGATTTATCACCTCCTCCACACGACACAACAAAAGACAAGGAGATTTCGCCCGGCACGAAAGAGGCCGAAGATGTCCCCTTGAACGAGAGTGAAAAGGAAGACACTAGTGAGCCTGAGGTGGTAGTGAAACCACCCTCCGCAGCACCATTTCCTCTAAGGTTGATTCCCGCTCAAAAAGGGAATCCACATGATGAAGTGCTAGAAGTACTTAAGCAAGTAAAGCTGAATTTACCCTTCCTTGATGCCATCAAGAAAATTACAGCTTATCGCAAAGTTATCAAAGATTTGTTGACGGTAAAAAGGAAAATGAAGGTCAAAAATAATGTCTTTCTAGCCCAAAACGTGAGTTCCATTCTACTAAATGATCTCCCGCCTAAATTCAAAGATCCCGGTGCACCCACTATATCCTGCATCATTGGAGATAATAAAATTGAGAAAGCCTTACTTGACTTGGGAGCAAGTGTAAACATACTCCCTTACTCCATCTATAGGCAACTTGATTTGGGCGACCTCAAGCCCACAAAGGTCACTCTCCAATTAGTGGATCGATTAGTGAAGATCCCACGAGGCATAGTCGAGGACGTGATCGTCCAAGTTGACACTTTCTACTTTCCGGTAGATTTTGTCATTTGGGACACGGAGCCCTCTTTCAACTCGAGCAATCATGTTCCCATCATCCTTGGGATCCCTTTCTTAGCTACATCTAATGCAATCATCAACACAAGAAATGGGCGAATGCAACTCACCTTTGGGAACATGACCTTGGAAAATAACATCTTCCACATAGCCCAAAATGCAGGAGAGGAAGATGATCTTCACGTGGTGAGCCTCATAGACGAGGCAGTAGAAGAGTACTTTGAGGAAAATTTCTGTGGCGACGCTTTAGAGTCCTGTTTAGCGATGAGCTATGAGTGTGAGGGGACGTATACCCACTTCGAGAGGGAGGTTGGAAAGTTGAGAGAATTACTCGATGAGAGTACGTCGGACGAGGACGTGAGAGAGGTTAATTGGGTTTCTAGATTCGAGGAATTACCTCCGAGGGATACACACATGGCTCCCTCCAGTGAAAAATTTCCAACCCTCGAATTAAAGAAACTCCCCTCCCATATTAAATATGCATACCTAGGAGAGGATGAGACATTTCCTGTTGTTATCTCCTCTAGCCTAGATGAAGGGCAGGAGGGTAAATTATTGAGAATTCTGAGGAAGCACCAAAGTGCTTTTGGTTGGTGCATCGCTGATTTTAAGGGGATAAGTCCTTTGATTTTCACTCACAAGATTCATCTCGAAGAGGATGTCAAGCCCTCTAGAGAAATGCAAAGAAGACTGAACCCCAACATGAAAGAAGTTGTGAGAACTGAGCTCATCAAATTATTGGATACCGGGATTATCTACCCAATCTCGGATAGCAAATGGGTGAGCCCTATTCAAGTCATCTCGAAGAAGTCGGGTATGACTGTGATTGAGAATGCTAAGGGAGAGCTTGTTCCCCAACGCACCACCACCGGTTGGCGCGTTTGCATTGACTACCGGAAACTCAATTCGGGAACTAGGAAAGACCATTTCCCCTTTCCATTCATTGATCAAATGCTTGAGAGAGTTGCGGGCCACCCTTATTATTGCTTCCTTTATGGTTATTTCGGATATAACCAAATTGAGGTGGATGTACTTGACCAAGATAAGACGACCTTCACTTGCCCTTTTGGTACGTTTGCCTACAAACGTATGCCATTTGGCTTGTGTAATGCACCCGCGACTTTTCAAAGGTTCATGTTGAGATTATTTAGCGACATGGTCGAGAGAGGACTCGAAGTGTTCATGGACGATTTCTGCGTTTTTGGCACCTCTTTCGATCATTGTTTGGACAAGTTGGAAAAAGTACTTACCCGATGTGTGGACAAAAACTTAGTGCTGAATTGGGAGAAGTGCCATTTCATGGTCACCGAGGGAATAGTTCTTGGCCACATTGTATCATCCAAAGGCATAGAGGTTGATAGGGCTAAAATAGATATCATAGCTGATCTTCCCCCATCGAGATCGCTTAAGGACGTGCGCTCATTCTTGGGCCACACCGGGTTTTATCGAAGGTTCATTAAGGACTTTAGCGCCATCGCTAGACCCTTAAGCAACCTGCTCATGAAGGACAACCCATTTGAGTGGACATAGGCATGCCAAAGCTCCTTTGACAAATTAAAGAACATGCTCGTGTCTGCTCCCATCATGCAAGTTCCGAATTGGTCCTTACCATTCGAACTTATGTGTGACGCAAGCGATTACACGATTGGGGACGTTTTGGGCCAACATAAAATTAAGCAAGCTCATGTCATCTACTACGCTAGCCAGACCCTTATCGGACCTCAACTCAACTACTCTACCACAGAGAAGGAGTTGCTAGCGGTAGTCTTTGCCCTTGATAAATTCAGGGCGTATCTCATTGGTTCTCCTATTACTGTCTTCACCGACCACGCGGCTTTGAAATATCTACTTGCGAAGAAAGACGCCAAGCCGTGCCTCATAAGGTGGATCCTACTCCTACAAGAGTTCAATATCTCCATCAAAGATAAGAAAGGAGTAGAAAACGTTATTGCCGACCATTTATCTCGGCTTTCGTCCAACGTACCTAGTGATTCCATACCCATAGACGAGCACTTTTCGGATGAGCAACTATTTGCTACTTCTTCATATCCTTGGTTTGCGGACATAGTGAACTATCTTGTCACGGGAGCCGTCCCTTCCGATTGGACATCGCAAGATAAGAAGAGGTTTCTCAATTGGTCGCGCATGTTCTTTTACGATGATCCTTTCCTCTTTAAATATTGCGCCGATCAAATCATCCGACGATGTGTACCGGATGACGAGATCCCGAAAGTCATCCAGTTTTGTCATTCGGAAGCGTGTGGAGGCCATTTCTCGACGAAAAAGACGGCCGCTAAAATCCTGTAATGTGGCCTCTATTGTCCCACAATCTTCCGGGATGCGAATGACGCTTGCAAGTCATGCAACAGGTGCCAACGAATGGGAGCCATTTCTCGACGAGACATGATGCCCCTTACCCCCATACTCATCATTGAAATATTCGATTGTTGGGGTATTGACTTCATGGGTCCCTTCCCCCCATCCTTTGGTTTCCTATACATCCTAGTCGCAGTAGATTACGTTTCTAAATGGGTGGAAGCTATAGCTATTAAGACTAATGACAATAAAGTGGTGATAAAGTTCCTACAGGAACACATACTTTCTCGATTCGGTGCACCGAAAGCAATAATTAGCGATAATGGCACGCACTTTTGCAATAGGCCATTCGAGAAGCTCATGAGAAAGTATGGTGTCGTCCACAAGGTTTGGACGACATATCACCCGCAAACGAATGGGAAGGCTGAGCTAGCGAATCGAGAGATCAAGAACATTCTTGAAAAAACCGTCAATCCTACCCGGAAAGATTGGTCCCTCAGATTGACCGATGCACTATGGGCCTATCGTACCGCATTTAAGAATCAATTTGGCATGTATCCTTTCCATTTTGTGTATGGAAAACCTTTCCATCTTCCTGTTGAGCTCGAGCACAAAGCGTATTGGGCAATTAAGAAATTGAACTATGCCTTGGACAAAGCCGGTGAAGCCCGTAAGCTTCAATTGAATGAGCTAGAAGAACTACGCAATGATGCGTATGAGAATGCCAAAATTTCAAAAGAAAGGATGAAACTCGCTCATGATAGCATCATTCGACGAAAAGAGTTTCATCCGGGGAAAAAAGTTCTTCTCTACAACTCTCAGCTTCATCTCTTTCCGGGCAAGTTGCGGTCACGATGGTCTGGCCCGTTCGTCGTGAAGAACGTTTTTCCCCATGGAGCTGTTGAACTTGACGATTTAAAAGGGGAAAACACGTTCAAAGTAAATGGACAACACCTAAAGCCATATCTAGAGGCGTGTGAGTATGAGGTCGATACAATTTGGTTGTCGGACCCCATTTACGGGGTCAATTGAGCTGAGAACGTAAGGTCGTCGCACCCCCGATGCGTATGGGGTGAATTTGTGTGTATAGTAGTCGTGTGTGAATAGGTTAGTTAGGAGTCAGGATCCTGAGTTACAAAAGAGATCGGTTAGCACGCACTTCAAGGGAGCTAGTATGCAATTCGAGGTTGAATTCAAGGAAGTTTTAGGGAGCCCGAGGGCCTAGAAAGTTTTTAGGGGCCTTATGCACAAGTTAGAGGATGAGAGAGCACCTTGAAGTGGAGAGAAGAGTGAATTCTAGCGTTCGGACCAGCATGTCACCCCGAACCCCATCCAGAACCGGTTCGGGGGCGAATCGGTTCGCGGTACACCCCGAACCGGTTCGGGGTACCTGGAAGGTTCTTCCCCCCTTAATTCCAAATTCATCCCTTTCCCTCCATTCTTTTCCCCCTTCTTCCCCCTTCGTTTTTCCTCCCTCCAAATACTTCCCTCCTTCCCAAATTCATGCCAATTCACTCCCTCCCTCCTCTCCTTCCCACCCATTCCCATTTCCCACCAAAACCTCACCCCTTCACACCTATAAATACCCCCCACCCCTCCTCCATTTCTCACACCAAAATAATCTCCCTCACTCTCTTCTCTCCCATATCCTTTTCCCTCTCCCTCTCTCTTTCCTTCAAAATGCCGCGCCTTCGCCGCACTAATCTCCGCCCCAAGAAATATGATGATACCACCGTCCTTGATGACGCGGGTAAGGGGGTCTTTCGAAGCGTCCAAGAACGTCATTGGGCTGAGCAATACTTCTCGGCTACGAGCCCCATTCACATCGAACGCTTCGTTGATTGGGGCCAACTTCCGGGCGATGTCACCGCCCTATTCAACCGCCGTGGGTGGTGCTCTTTCCTCGTCCCAACGAGTACTAACGTGTTTGATGCCGCCATTCACCAGTTTGATGCGACCTTGGTTCGCAAATCCTCCACGCTTCACGAGGCATACCTTGACGGTATCACTATTCCCTTCTCGGCGGCCATCATCGCACGCAAAATGCGTGCCAAAGGGGTCATCCTCCCCGTGCCCTTCTAATACCCCAACAATGGTAACCCCCACACCAAAGAAGAATGCATTGCACGCATGGCACCTGGGGTGGAATGGGTGCGCGAATCCTTTCCTATTGGTGGTTTGGTCGCTACGGTGCGCTTCACGCACCTCATTGCTTGTGGGGCCATCCACCAAACCACTAATGACTCGGTGGTCCGGTTACGTCACGCTAATTTCCTCTATTAATTTTTGGACCCCGAGAGCACCATCAAACTTGCCCAGCTCTTCTACGCGGATATCCTCAATGCCGCCTAAGACGAATGGGGCAAAACTGCCCTATCTTACGCCTGTTTCATCACGGAGCTATTGATGGAAGCCGGAGTGGATGACCCCGGGCAACAAATTCGACTTCCTCGCCCCATTGGCGGCACGTCTACCACTCGAAGCAAACGCCAAATGCGCGTAGCTCACCCCGACCGTCCCATTCTCGACGAGGATGTGGACGAGGAGGCTCATGATGCCCCGATGATGGACGTCGACAAGGACGAGTTTGATGATGATGATGAGGATTCCGATTTCGAGCCCCTGGGGGAAAACTTCGAGAGTCGCCTTTCGGCGGTTGAATCTCGTCTTGATGGGTTCATCAACCAATATAATCAAGATCAAGCAGCTTACCGAAGGGACACCCGGATGATGTACCAACTCCAAGTCCACCTTCACCAACTCAACTTCGGCGGTCCTCCACCCCCCTTCTTTTATGACCCGTATGATCCAAATGCACCCGGCACCTCCCACCCACCTCCCCCATGACCTATGATTATTTTTATATTTTGGTGTGGATGTCAGTTGTTGTAGGAATTTCACATTGCTCACAGTTGCTCTCCCATTTCTTATGTAACACAGGCTTCTCATTGTTATTATACAAGCTTGCATTTTTTCATATTTGTTTGTTTTATTTTTCCGCACTTATTATTCGCTTTGAGTTAGATTTTCGTCCTTTTTGCTTGAGGACAATGCAAAAGTCTAAGTTAGGGGGGGTCACAAGTGAGTATTTCTAAAACTTCACAAATTTTCAAAAATGTCCAGAAATTTCCAAAAAAATCATAAAATTTTGAAAAATCCAAAAATATTTTTTGTTCAAAATAAATCAAAATTGGAATTCAAATTCTTCAAAAATATCATTAAAAGTCAAATTGGAGTCTCAAATTGTAAACATCCAACATACACAAAGCCGAAATTGACCAAAGATGGAAATTGAGCGAAAATTGACGACTTAACGAATAAATGTGGAGATTAACAAACCCGGTGAGATTCGAGCCTATCAAGTTTTGTGAGTTTTTAAATCAATCCGAGTTAATTGTTAACTCAAAGTTATTTTTAGCGCCTAATAAGTTGTCAAGGATCTCAATCCTTTCATTTTGATCGGTTTTAAGAAAATGTGTGCAATATTGCCTTGAAAAACGTGCCAAATTAGTCTCTAAACTTAAATTCACCTCGAAACGCATATGGTAACGCAATTGGTATTTTGGACAATGAAGTAGGCCATCGTTTGTCACCCAAAAATATTGTCCAGAAAAAGTAACGAAAAATTATCCCTTTTGTAACCCAAATTGAGCCAATAAAAGTTATCCTTTTCGTTTGACAACCCGAAAAACCCAAATAGCCCGGAATTGCGAAACATGAAAAAAATTCAGAATTTAAGTCCGAAAAGTGCAACAAAAAGGGCAAGAAAAAATAGAAGAATGCTCAACAAAAATAGCAAGAAAAGAAAAGAAGTGAAAAAAAAGAAAAAAAAATGAGCAATAGCCCAGAAAAAAAGCACAAATGGACATCCTAAATAACTTTTCCAATTCCGAATTTCCCGACCATTTCCATGTTACCCAATATACCTACAACCCGAAAAAGTCCTAACCGAGTCCAAATTGCGAAATTGATTACCGCGTGGAGAGCTAAGACACCAAAAGATAATATAAGAGATTAAGTGCGCGAAATAGAGGCAATGTTCCCGTTTTTAAAACCGTAATCCATTGATGAGATCCTATCACCATGAAATTTCCGTCTTTCTATTGTATGCGTGAATTTGTTTCCCTTACATTTACTCTTTATATCATGCATACCGAGAGAATAGCCATAATCCGAGAGATTCGTTTGTGAGAGCGTTTCGTGAGAAATTGAAATCAAAACGAATTTTCGGATAAGTAACGTAATGATCAATCGGTGGAAATTGGCGGTTATATTTTCGGCTTCGCACACACACTACGGTTTGAGACTCGTAAATATGACTTGATGATGTCTATTTTCCGGAAAAGTTTGAATTGCACAATTTTTGCATATTTTGAATTTTCTTTGAGTCGAATTTTGTGGGTATATTCACTGCAAACCCTCACGAGACACAACTCGTCCTACTAGGGTAACCTAGAGGTTTAAAGGCTTGTTGCATGCGCTAAATGCAATCGCTTACCCGCGAAAGAGGTGCTCTATCCCAATAAAGTCTTTGAAGGATCCTTAACTCATACGTTCATTCTTTTACATTCCTCGGGATGCGCAAAGTTCTAAGTTAGGAGGGTTTGATTGGGCATAGATATTGTATATTTAGTCCCCTAATTCCAGTATATTTGTGAACCCGAGTGATGTAACATATATAGATTTGATGCACATTTATGCTACTAACCTTCGTTGGTGAGTATTTCGTGTTTCGTGCTTCTCTTATTGGTTTTACAGGTTAATTATGCAAACAGTGCAAAAGAGGAAGCAAGACAATGCTAGAAAAGCTAAGAATGCAAGTTCAAGGGCAATTTAGTAATTTTACAGCCTGATCCGGAAGGAGAAGTCAACTGGAAAGTTGAAGATCTCGGAACAGCGAGAACATTGGAAGAAACGACACCCAAATCCGAGCTACGGTTGATGAGTTATGCCCAGTTGAAGTTGAAGAAAAATCCAAGAAAGGAAGAAAAGAAAGCAAGAAAAAATCTAAGTGTAGCACTCCAGTCCAGCACACATTTGCGAACCAAGGCCGAACCGGTTTGGGGGGGCAAACCGGTTCGGGATACATGCGAACCGTTTCGGGGTCCCTGATGCGCGAATTCGCTCCCCAAATCTGATTGGTTCCCAAGACTCCTTTTAGGTTAAAACTCTAAAAAATAGTAGGGAACGGAGGCAACAACCTGGGGGCAGCCATTAGGGATAGTTTTAGTCAGTTTTTGATAGAGAGAAAAGGAGAAGAACATATAGGAACATAAGGAGAATTAATTGCTTCAAGATTAAATCATTACAGGTTTGTTTTTCAAGTTTTAATTCAAAGTTCAAAATTCTTGTCATTATTCTTGCATGTTTATTTTCTGTATTCGATTCAACTTATTGCTGTGTTCATAATACGTATTTACATGCTTCAATCTAGTTTCATCATGAATTCTTCCACATGCAACGTTACTATTTCATGCGTTAGTCAGTTTAACATGTCCGGCTAGGGTTTAAAGGTTGGGATGCATGAACCCAACCTGATGTGTTAGTGCATGTGCATAACGTTAATCCGATGAATTTAACGATTGATTTTGATCGTATCGCGTAATTACATAATAATTGTGGATCTTTATATCTCGTTTACCTTTGGGTACTCGTGCTGATTTAGAGCACAATTTGAGTGCAATTACCGCGATACCGATTTACTCATCCTCAGATTAGGTATGACGCGGGCTTGAACCTCGTATACATAATGCTTGGGAGTCCTAAATTCCGGGTCTGATTAATCGGATAAATTTATGATTGACGTTGTTACTGCACTACACTAGGGTTGGGGGATTGCATTCCCGTCCTGTTTTCTCATCATTTAAGTTTAAAAAGTTTTGATTCAATTTTTCATTCATAATTTAGGTACTTTAGTTAGTTGCATTTTTCATCATAATTTCATAATTGCAGTTAGCTTAGTCAATCCCAAAAACCAAATCAAAATTTCCTTTTCTTCTTAGAGTCGAAGTTAGGATTCCTCCGTCTTGTCCCGTCTTCACAACTCCGTTGTCCTTTTTCTCTGAGGATCGATACCCGACTTGTCGGATTATTACTTGAGCGACATGCTTGCACTTGAGCCTAGAGAGTACGCACTTTAGAGACACATTCTGAGTCGCGTCACAAATCATATTGACTATTACTGAGTAAATAAATTAATATATGATTATAAATAATTAAAATTGTCGTGAGTGAAAAATACGACAGTTTCAATAATTAAGTCGGGACGCGCGTGTCAATCGTGTCGGGACTCAATTTTATGGAATAAAAATGTAATTTATTTTTAAGTCATCGAAATGATCATTTTGAGTGCACCAAAGTGTTCAGAAGGGTCGAGATAGTCAGAAAAGTATACCCGAGGGTTTAGTTTAGGTCCCGAGGCGTTTTAGGACAAACGGACACCCTGGAGGGGCATTTTAGTCTTTTGAAATTTTAGAGGAAATAAACCCACGAATTTTATAAGCTTAAATAAGATGGTGTGTTGATTAAATTAGGGTTATCATAATAAAAAATTGAGAGAGGCTATCCAGGGAAGGAAGGAGGAGAATTCCAGAGGAGATTCAAGGCTTTCCGACACCTTTTGCACCACCATCACCACCAATGCATAGATCAGAAAGAGAGCATCGCCCCTATACCATCTTCTTCATCAGATTGGAACTTCAATTAGAGGCAAGTGTTTTATCTTTAAAATATTCTGTCTATATATTATCCATGGTAGTTTAGATTGGAAGAAATAACCATGAATAATTGATATTTCATAACCTTGGAGAATTGAATTATGATCATCGATAGGTTTTGCATGTAGATGAATTTATGGAATCATTGGAAAAATAAAATTATAATCTAAATGTTAGAAATGATGGATTAAATCTTAGAATTACAGTGTTCTTGATTATAATTTCAATAACTAGGGTTCTTAAGAAATATTCATGAATTACTCCAAGAAATCGATGCCCCATGATGATTTTATGATTCTTATATGTTAGAACTCGTGTAATCATGTTAGTACGACATTTAGTACGATTGATTGGGAGTTTGGGATGATTAAATTGTGTATTTGAGGTTGAAAATGGGAGAAAAACATAAGAACACATATGCATATTTTTGATACCTGTAAGTGCGAATCCATTCGGACCAGGCCGAATCGATTCGGCTGCCCATAATTTATATCATTTCCCTTTTTGTTTAGAATTTTTGGGAGATATTCTGGATTTAATAGTGGACTTTGATTTTAAAAATATTGAAGATCATTTTGGAATACCAGCAATCCTAGATTGTAAATTGGGTTTAGTTCTATGATAATGAGTTAAGGGCTAAACTTAATTAGGTTTAATTGAGAGAAATACCTGAATCAAAGACAAATTCAAATCTCAAAAATCCAAAGGATATGATGACTTGGACTAGTAGGATATAAGCTTGTTACTTAATGATATTATGTTAGGAAATAAAGGAGACACTTCGAGTGATGAGAATTATTCAGGTGCGTACGATGAGAGTAGTTAAATATTTCATTAAGACGTAGGATATTCATGAGATAGATATACTACGTATAAAGTATATGCTATAGGATGTGCGTACACCTATATTAAAGATACAGATTTCTGTACTAAGGTTGTGTGAATACCTAATGTGTGATTGATTGATTATGTGTATGACATACCTATAAAACTTTCTATCAAGGGAGGTTTTAAAAAGGGTACAGTCTTATCTTGATGAGCCTTTAGGGGGATTTTAGATTGGTACCTCAAAACATAGGTCTGGGAAAGACTTATCGATGAGTTGATAAGTTTACGGTCGTGTGGGTGCGTAGGTATGTTCATATACCATATGGTTGGGAATTATGTTTGCCTTCAATATGTGTGATTTGTATTGATACAGTTCCAGGGTGATTCAGAATTCATAATCCTTATGTTTGTGATGTAACAGAATTTGATAGCAGAGTATGTGCGCACCGTAGGTTTAGCCTTTTGGGGTGCCTTATTAGTAGATATATGTGATAGTGATTTATATATTTACACTCATGATTATTATTCTTTGTTTCTTAGTAGATGAGAAAGATTACGCCATCTTATATTTATCAAGAATGTAAAAACTAGAATAAGGAATGATATACTTGAATTGGATTTAATTAATATTGGAAATGTAATTTGTATTAATCGGGTAATTCGAGTAGGCATAATGACGTAGGCTTTATAGTAAGAGACTTGATTCAAATTAGATAAGAGGGATAGTGTAATAAGGATGGGATAGATGCTTCCATTAGGCATGCACATTAGTTGAGAGGTGAGAATCTCAAGTGGGGGCATGTGGAACTAACATGTATATAATATTTACAGTTTAATGCATTTTAAACACTTGCTGATTTTAAAGTACTTTAAAATCGGGCTCTAACCCGTTTGTTTCCAAATCTATTTGTTTTTAGTAAAAACCTTTTAGGTGCCCAGCCACATGGATGACAATTATAGGAGTTCTTATCAGTTGACATGTTGTAGCTACTGTGTAAGTTACAGGACCTCGGTACTAGATGGATCCACACCTAACTTTGATTATTTTCGAGTTATTTACTTCAGTCGGGTGCGTAGGTATGTGCGTATCCCATAGGGCCCAGAGCTATGTTCTCCTCCAATATGTGTGATTTGTATTGATACGGTTCCAGAGTGATTCGAAATTCGTAATCCTTATATACGTGATGCACCAGGACTTGATAGCAGAGTATGTGCGCATCGTAGGTTTATCCTTTTGGGGTGCCTTATTAGTATATATATGATAGTGATTTATATATTTACACTTGTGATTATTCTACTTTTTTGCTTAGTAGATGAGAAAGATTACAATAACTTATATTAATCAAGAATGTGGAAACTAGAATAAGTAATGAGATACTTGAATTCGATTTAATTAATATTGAAAATGAAAGTAGTATTAATCGGGTAATACGAGTGGGAATAATGACTTAGGAATTATAGTAAGAGACTTGATTAAAATTATATAAGTGGGATAGTGTAATAAGGATGGGTTTGGATACTTTCGTTAGGCGTGCACATTAGTTGAGAGGTAAGAATCTCAAGTGAGGACATGTGGAACTAACATGTATATAATATTTAGTGTTTAATGCATTTTAAACACTTAGTGAATTTAAAATATTTTCAACTCGGTCTCTGACCCGTTTTCTTCCAAATCTATTTTGTTTTTGTAAAAGCCTTTTAGGCGCCCATCCACAGGGATGCCACTGATAAGAGTTCTTATCAGTTGACGTGTTGTAGCTGTTGTGAAAGTTACATGACCTCGGTACTTAATGCCTCCCTATATATCTTTGATTCTTTATGAGTTATTACTTCAGTCGAGCATGTTTCCCATCATTATTTAGATGTATCCAGAGATAGAGATTGCAGACATTTATTTATATTTCTGTTGTTGGGTTTTGTTTCATTTCACACTATTGTATTTGGGATTTATATTGGAATTGTTTATTCCAGACACGATTACTTATTTATTTTATTTTCTTGTTGTGAGATATTTTATTGGATGGTGAATGTTTATTTAATTATTTATGTAGTTGTTTGTTAATTTAGAAGATAAAATTTGACACCAAACTTTTTTAACTACTTGGTGGTTAGTAATTAAAATATGTTTTTTGACAGGGATGCTAAGACCGAACTAATTGGATATTATGCTTTAAATTTAATAAAGGACTGATCACCCAATATTTAATTAGGCGGGGTGTTACAGGTGGTATTAGAGCATCAGGTTCTAGAGTCTTTTGGATTTGTGCGGCTTATTATGATTTCAATGTAGCGTTCTTTGATATAGAGCACTATATTTAGGACTGTGGTATTCACTAATTGCGCATTTTATGCCTTTAGCCATTTTTAGATAATAATTATGAACTTATAAATTTCTCTCTCTTTTCAGATGCCTCCCATACATGCAGAGAGAGCCCGTAGAGGTGTAAAGTTCGAGCCTCATTCAGCTCTTACCCAAGGTAACATGAATGCTTCGTAGGTTACCTCTATAGTTGCATAAGCGGTAAATGCTTCCTTAACAGTCATACAACAGGCCATACCCCAGGCACAAGCCTTGGCACCAGCACCAGCTCACGCACTCCCTTATGCTTGGGAGCGAGTCAGGGATGCCTTCCATAAGGAACATCCTCCGGAGTTCACAAGGGGTTCCAATGTTGTGGTAGATAGACAATGGAGGAAAGATATCCAATGGCACTTGAGAATTACGAGTGCACAGAGGTTTAGAGATAGATACTATCCACATTTAAGCTAGTGGGAGTGGAACTGCAATGGTGGGAGCCTGTTACCACTACTGGGGAGAGAGATGTCATGACGATTCAGGATTTTTGGGTACGGTTTGATCGTAAATATTTTTTGTTCTCCGCTGAGACTGAGATGAGGCGACAATTGTTAGACCTGACCTAGGAGGGGAAGACTATTGCTAAATATGAGGAGGAATTTACAAGGTTGACAAATATGGTGCCAGATGAGGTACCTACTGAATAGACGAGGATTCATATGTTTATGGATGGCTTGGCTTGGAGGATTCGTCAGCACCTTTTGGGTAATATTTCATTGAGGGCATACACAGATGTGCTTAACGCTTCCTTACTACACTATCAAGGTCACCACTTCTATCTGAAGGGAAGTAAGTGAGCAAGGGAGTCCAACCAGAAGGAAAAGATAGGAGGTAGTCGTTCCAGGGAGGCACAACCAGCTCAGGGTGAGCAGAGTTACCATCAGGGGGACCCTGCTAAGAGACACGTATCCGATGATTATAGGAAGGGACATAGAGGATTTAAGCAGGGCCAATAGGGCCATCCTGGTCAGCAGAATTAGCAGGGCTAACAGTGTGCACAATAGGGGCATTAGGGCCAATGGAGGGGCGATAAGGACCATCAGGGCTGATCTCAATAGGGATAGAGAAGAGGAAACTTTGTTGGTAAATATTATGTATGTGGTAAGACTGGACACAAGCATCATGAGTGTCCTGAGAAGGGCATAGACCCACAATAACCGCAATAGGGTGCTCATTAGGATCCCCAACAAGCAATATTTCCCTTTGCCCTCCCAGCACCACCACAGATGTCAGATTTACTTGTCATTCCCGTAGTTTCGATCCAGCAAGGATAACTACAGTATGGGCGTGTTTACAACGTCCACTAGGCTGTAGTCCCACAGGCTCCACTCGCAGTTGAGGGAATGTTTTATATACAGGGGACTATGTGGCACATTTTATTTGACACGGGGGCCTCACACTAATTTATTTCCACTAGATTTGCACGTGCTATGGGGTTATTAGATACATCGGATAGTACTTTTACGTGTGTAGACTCGTCGTTAGGTAATGGAACATTGATTTTCTTTATCTGTTGGGGGATGGGTATAGAAATTGGGATATTCATTTTGCCTACCAATATAATGTGTTGGATATGTCAGAGTATGATGCTCTTATTGGTATGGATTGATGAATTGCGTATATATCCATGATTGATTGTTATAGTCATAGTATTGTATTTGCTATACCCGGTCAGGAAATGTTCTTGGTGGTGATGCCTCACCCTGAGGGCGAATTGTCCACTCACTTGTATTACATAGATGAGGAGACCTCTAAGGTGGTGGTGATCCCACTTGATTCAATTTCGGTGGTCTATGAGTTTTCTAAAGTGTTTCAGGATATACCGGGGTTACCGCCTAGTAGAGAGATTGATTTTGTGATAGATTTGACACCAAACACTCATTCGATAGCCCGTGTGCCTTTCCGTATGTCTCCGGATGAGATGAGGGAGTTACGGGATCAAATTGAGCAGCTATTGGGATAGGGATTCATCCGCAGGAGTATTTCTTATTGGGGTGCTCCCGTGCTATTTGTAAAGAAGAGAGATGGGTCATTACAGTTGTGTTTTGACTATCGAGAGTTGAATAAAGTCATGATACATAATAAATTTCCATTGCCCCGAATCGATGAATTATTCAACCAGTTGAGAGGAGCTGACTACTTCTCGAAGATAGACACTGGGGTACCATGAATCATGACTCGAGGAGCACGACATGTCGAAGACTGCTTTCCTGATGAGACATGGGTCCTATGAGTTTCGAGTTATGCCATTTGGACTAACCAACGCACTGACTGTGTTCATGGACTTAATGAATAGGGTGTTCAGAGAGTTCTTAGATCAATTTTTTATTTGTCTTCATAGATGATATCCTGATTTATTTCTGGATCGAGGAAGAGCATGCTGAGCATTTGCGTTAAGTATTGCAGACACTGCAGGAGAATCAGTTGTATGAAAAATATGAGAAATGTGGGTTTTGGCAGAGGGGGGTTCAATTTTTGCGGCACATTGTATCTAACAAGGGGATATCTATAGATCTAAGGAAATTATCGACGGTGAGGGAGTGGGGACAACCCATGACACCGACAGAGGTGCGCAGTTTCTTGGGGCTAGCCCGATACTACAGGCAGTTTATTTGAGGATTCTCGAAGATAGAGTGTCCATTGACTAACTTGACTCACGAGGGGGTGGAATTAATTTGGGATAAGGCTTGTCAATTGCCTTTTGATGAGCTTAAGGATAAGCTGACTTCAACACCATTTTTATCACTGCCCAGGCTAGGAGTGGAGTACTTTGTCTATAATGATGCGTCCCTACATGGACTTGGGGGTGTGCTTCAGCAGGAAGATCAGGCTATATCTTATGCTTCCCTCAAGCTTAAGCCTCATGAGAGGAATTACCCCACCTACAACTTGGAGTTAGAGGCAGTCATATTTGAACTTAGGATATGGAGACATTATTTCTTCGGGGAGAAAATTTTCCAGTTCACAGATTACAAATCACTACAGTACCTGTTCACTCAGCGAGAGCTGAACATGCGTCATCGGAGGTGGCTGGAATTTATGAAGGACTATTAGTTCGATATCCAACATAACCAGGGGAAGGGTAACGTGGTAGAGAACTAATTGATCCGTAGGCCAACAGGTGAGGTGACCGAGGTATGGAAGGTGAAATAGAAGGAATTGGGACACCAAGATGCAGTGATATGATCTTTTATGTCTTTTATGACCGTTAGGCCCTAGATAGTCACGAGGGTTGTACAGGCTCATGGAATATATCCATTCTTCCGGGATCGAATTGTACAACTTCTAACCGAGGGAGTCGAGTCATATTCTGTGGGTTCAGATGGGGGCTTGCGCTTCAACGGGAGATTGGTAGTTTTAGAAGGGGAGGACTTGCGACATCCAGTGATGATAGAGTCGCATGGTTCACGCTTTACAATACATCCTGGAGGGGATAAGATGTACCAAGATATGAGGAGATAATATTGGTGGAGTGGGATGAAGAGTAACATTATTGAGTTTGTCTCGAAGTGTGCCACCTATAGGCTAGTAAAGGTGGACCACCAGAAGCCAGCAGTACTTCTTTAGCCACTAGAGATTCCTATGTGGAAATGGGAGAGCATTTCTATGAACTTTATTACAGGATTTCCTACTTCTCAGAGGAGTCACGATTCCATATGGGTGATTGTGGATCGATTGACTAAGGTAGCTCATTTTTTTCTAGTCAGGTTAGATTACACTGCGGGACAGTATGCCTAGATATTTATAGTCGAGATAGTGAAACTTCACAGGGTGCCCCTTGATATCGTGTTCGACAGGGACAAGACTATTTTTATCTTGGTTTTGGTAGAGCTTTCAGGAGGCAATGGGTACAAAGTTATGATTGAGTACGGCCTATCACCAGTAGACTAATGGGTAGATTGAGAGGACAAATAAAATATTAGAGGATATGTTACGGATTTGTGTCCTTGATTTTGGCGGGGGTTGGGAGTAGCATCTTCCACTGGTGGAGTTTGCTAATAATAACTCCTACCAGTTTACTATTGGCATCACTCCATTTGAGGCACTATACGGTAGGCCTTGTCATTCTCCAGCGTGTTGTCTAGAGGTATGGGACAATAAGCTAGTTGGGCCAGAGGTGATCCAATATACTTCAGCCAGGATTGAGGTGATTCGGAGCCGTATATAGGTTGCTTAGGATAGACAGAAGAGCTACGTCGATGTTAAGAGGTTCTTTAGGGAGTTCAGTGTGGGGGACTAGGTATTTTTACGAGTATCTCCTATGAAGGAGATATTAAGGCTGGGGAATAAAGGGAAGTTGGCGCCGAGGTATGTAGGGCTATTCCCTATTATTCAGTGGATTGGGCCAGTGGCTTACAGACTTGGGTTCCCCAAGCACTTACATAGGATTCATGATGTGTTCCATATTTCTTCGCTGAAGAGATATCTTCGAGATGAGTTGGCCCACACTCATATTTATTTATAGGATATTAATATACATCCCGATATTTCCTACGAGGAAGGTCTAGTTGCTATCCTAGATCGTAGCGAGAGGAAACTAAGATCAAAAGTAGTGCCATTAGTACGTGTTCAGTAGTGACATCATAATGTCGAGGAGTCTAATTGGGAAGCGCCAGGATGAGATGCGTGAAAAATGTCCAGAGTTGTTCTTACTAGGTATACTTTTATTTCCAAATTTCGGGACGAAATTCCATTAATAGGGGGAAGTATGTTATACCCCGTAATTTTATTGATTTTTAATTGAATTAATTATGCAAAATTTATTTAAATTAATCTGGATTTAAATTAATATTAACTAGCGAGAAGAGGGTTAGAATTTATTGATGCACATCATATTAACTATTAGTGAGTGAATAAAGTAATATGCGATTTAATTTATTAAAATTGTCGCGAGTGGAAAATATGACAATTTCGGCAATTAAGTCGAGACCCGCGTGGCAGTTATGTCTGGACTTAATTTTATGGAATAAAAAGGTAATTTATATTTAAGTAATCCAAACGGTCATTTTGAGGGTACCAAAGTGTTCTAAAGGGTCATGATAGTTAGAAAAGTCTACCCGGGGGTTTAGTTTGGGTCCCGGGTAGTTTTAGGCCAAACCGACACCCTAGAGGGGCATTTTTGTCTTTTGAAATTTTAGAGGAAATAAACCCACGGATTTTATAAGGTTAAATTAGATGGTGTATCAAGGAAGTTAGGGTTATCATAATAAAAAATTGAGAGAGACTATCCAGGGAAGGAAGGAGAAGAATTCCAAAGGAGATTCAAGGTTTTCCTACACCTTTTGCACCACCGTCACACCAACGCGTAGATCGGAAAGAGAGCATAGCCCCTACTCCATCTTCTTCATCGGATTTGAACTTCCATTAGAGGCAAGTGTTTTATCTTTCAAATATTTGGTGCATATATTACCCATGGTAGTTTAGATTGAAAGAAATAACCATGAATAATTGATATTTCATAAACTTGGACAATTGAATCATGATCATGGATAGGTTTTGCATGTAGATGAATTTATGGAATCATTGGAAAAATGAAATTATAATCCAAGTGTTAGAAATCACGAATTAAATATAAGGATTATGGTGTTCTTGATTATAATTTGAATAACTAGGGTTCTTTAGAAATATTCATGAATTAATCCAAGAAATCGATGCCCCATGATGGTTTTATGATTGTTATACATTAGAATTCATGTAATTATGTTAGTACAACATTTAGTATGATTGATTGGGAGTTTGGGATGATTAAATTGTGTATTTGAGGTTGAAAGTGTGAGAAACCTGTAAGAACACATATGCATATTTTTGACACCTGTAAGTGCGAATCCATTCGGACCAGGCCGAATCAATTCAGCTGCCAAAATTGGTTTCCTTTCCCTTTTTGTTTAGAATTTTTGGGAGATATTCTGGATTTAATAGTGGACTTTAATTCTAAAAATACTGAAGAGCATTTTGGAATACCAGTAGTCCTAGATTGTAAATTGGGTTTAGTTCGATGATAACGAGTTAAGGTCTAAACTTAATTAGGTTTAATAGAGAGAAATATCTAAATCAGAGACAAATTCAAATATCTAAAATCCAAAGGATATGATGACTTGGACTAGTACGATATAAGCGTGTTAGTTATTGATATTATGTTAGTAAATAAAGGAGACGCTTTGAGTGACGAGAATTATTCGGGAGCGTACGATAAGAGTAGTTAAATATTTCATTAATACGTAGGATATTCATGAGATAGATATACAATGTATAAAATATATGCTATAGGATGTGCGTACACCTATATTAAAGATAGATATTTCTGTACTAAGGTTGCGTGAATACCCAATGTATGATTGATTGATTGTGTGTATGACATACCTATAAAACTTTCTATCAAGGGAGGTTTTAAAAAGGGTACAGTCTTATCTTGATGAGACTTTAGGGGGATTTTAGATTGGTACCTCAAAACATAGGTCTGGGAAAGACTTATCGATGAGTTGATAAGTTTACGGTCGTGTGGGTGCGTAGGTATGTTCATATACCATATGGTTGGGAATTATGTTTGCCTTCAATATGTGTGATTTGTATTGATACAGTTCCAGGGTGATTCAGAATTCATAATCCTTATGTTTGTGATGTAATAGAATTTGATAGCAGAGTATGTGCGCACCGTAGGTTTAGCCTTTTGGGGTGCCTTATTAGTAGATATATGTGATAGTGATTTATATATTTACACTCATGATTATTATACTTTGTTTCTTAGTAGATGAGAAAGATTACGCCATCTTATATTTATCAAGAATGTAAAAACTAGAATAAGGAATGATATACTTGAATTGGATTTAATTAATATTGGAAATGTAATTTGTATTAATCGGGTAATACGAGTAGGCATAATGACTTAGGCTTTATAGTAAGAGACTTGATTCAAATTAGATAAGAGGGATAGTGTAATAAGGATGGGATAGATGCTTCCATTAGGCATGCACATTAGTTGAGAGGTGAGAATCTCAAGTGGGGGCATGTGGAACTAACATGTATATAATATTTACAGTTTAATGCATTTTAAACACTTGCTGATTTTAAAGTACTTTAAAATCGGGCTCTAACCCGTTTGTTTCCAAATCTATTTGTTTTTAGTAAAAACCTTTTAGGTGCCCAGCCACAGGGATGACAATTACAGGAGTTCTTATCAGTTGACATGTTGTAGCTGCTGTGTAAGTTACAGGACCTCGGTACTAGATGGCTCCACACCTAACTTTGATTATTTTCGAGTTATTTACTTCAGTCAGGCATGTTGGCCTTTATTATTTAGATGTATCCAGAGATAGAGATTGCCAATATTTATTTCTATTTCTATTTTTTTTTCATTTCAGACTATTATATTTGGGATTTAGACTGGAATTGTTTATTCCAGACACAGTTACTTCCTTATGTATTTTTTTTGCTGTGAGATCTTTTATTGGACGGTGAATGTTTAGTTAATTATTTATGTAGTTGTATGTTAATTTAAAAGATAAAATTTAACACCAGAATTTTTTAACTACTAGACGGTTAGTAATTAAAATATGTTTTTTGACAATGATGCTAAGACTAAACCAAGTGGATATTCTGTTTTAAATCTAATAAAGGACTGATCACCCGATATTTGGGGTGATGCCGTTTGGGCTCACCAATGCACCAGCAGTGTTCATGGATCTCATGAATAGAGACCAATGCACCAACAGTGTTCATGGATCTCGTGAATAGAGTATTCAGGGAGTTCTTGGACCAGTTCATGATCGTTTTCATAGATGACATTTTGGTTTACTATCATACTGAGGAGGAGCACGCTAAGCATATACATAGGATCTTGCAGACACTTGGAGACGATCAATTATATGCCAAATTCGGGAAGTGTGGATTTTGGCTACAGGAGGTGTGGTTTATATGCCACATTGTATCTGACAAGGGTATTGCTGTTGATCCGAGTAAGGTATCGGCGGTGAGGGAGTGCAAACAACCCATGACACAAACAGAGATTCACACTTGGGTTTGGCCGGGTATTATCGCCGCTTCATTATGGTATTTTCAAAGATTGTGGGTCGACTGATGAACCTTACTCGCAAGGGGGTATCATTTGTGTGGAGAGACTTGTAACACCCCACCCGCCCGGGGAGAGCGAACGGAGCGCTAATGCGATAAAATAAATCCAAATCCACAAGTGACAAGGTATAGAGCATCTTAATAAACCCACAATCATATAAATCCACTAATCTCAATTCTTCAAATTAAATACAACAACATCTCCCAAATTAAAATTACAACAACTAACTCGAAAATAAAATACAAATCTACAAAGTTCTATACATCAAAATAATAAAAATCTTTCCCAAACAATCCTCGCTAAAATCAATCTCCATAGCGCCCCAAAATCTGCGCTAACCTGCCACTAAAAGAAAATATGGGGAAGCACACAATACGAAAGGAAAGATGCTCAACAAATATGGATTAGCAATGAATAAAGCGTAACAACACGGGTACAAATATTCAAATCAAAATGCAAATCCCAAAGCATTTATCAATATAATTTCTCAACAACACATCAATGGGTCACCAGGCCTCACCCCATTCGCATATGCTTTATCAAGCAATAGCCCGGGAAACAGGAATTTTGGCGGGTGCCCAACATCGGTGCCATATTAAAATCTCATGACAATGTGCTCATCAACAATATAATGATACCACATGAATCAAAATAATTTCAACAATTATTTTCCAGATTTCAATGAATTTATCAATTCAAATATGAGTTCAATTAACAAGAATTCAAAGAGAATGACACTCGCGAGATTTAAGGAGCATATTGTGTAAAACCCCATACCTCAAAACACGATGAGAAACCAACGATCACATCCTCAAGATCAACTCAAAAGATCTACAAAATCTCCTCCAAGAACCTCCAACAAAATATCTCCAAGAACACCTCTAATCTAAGGTTGGAACTCACAAATTTCAAGGGCCAATGTATATATAAAAAGAAGAGGAATATAAAATATATTTACTGCCAAAATTTGTGTCAAAAGTAGGTTAAAAGGGTTGCCCATGACTTCCTTTCATAATGAGAAGAAATGAAGAGTTGGAATCCAAAAGACTCCTTTAAATAAGGCAAATAAATGAAGAGTTGGAAGTCAAAACAACTCCAAGAGTTAAAAACATTTAAAAATCATTTTAAAATCTGTTTTAACTCCGTTTTCTAAACTGTTTGAAATTATCGCCTTTAAAAATATTAACCAACATATTTGAGCAATAAAAATAATTTTATAAAAAACTTTATTTTCCTCCATTTTCCAAAAATGAATTAAAATAGCCCAAAAATTACATGGGTTGTTACACTTCCCCACTAACAATTGAATTTCGCCCTCGAAATTCGCCGAATGCCTAACTCTAAAAAATCAGGCTAATAATCTCCAAAAATAATTTCGTCTCCCAAAAATAAATTCCTCACTTCTAATCTCGAAACCTAGCACGAATATCACCTAAAATTTTCTATCTCCAAAAATTGCTAACCACGCAATGAACCCAAAACTCAAGCCCCGAGGGTTGCCGTATACCTAAGCTCTGATACCATTTGTAACACCCCTCCCTCCCGGGGAGAGCGAACGGAGCGCTAATGCGATAAAATAAATCCAAATCCACAAGTGACAAGGTATAGAGCATCTAAATAAACCCACAATCATATAAATCCACTAATCTCAATTCTTCAAATTAAATACAACAACATCTCCCGAATTAAAATTACAACAACTAACTCGAAAATAAAATTCAAAACTCCAAAGTTCTATACATCAAAATAATAAAAATCTTTCCCAAACAATCCTCGCTAAAATCAATCTCCATAGCGCCCCAAAATCTGCGCTAACCTGCCACTAAAAGAAAATATGGGGAAGTACACAATACGATAGGAAAGATGCTCAACAGATATGGATTAGCAATGAATAAAGCGTAATAACACGAGTATGAATATTCAAATCAAAATGCAAATCTCAAAGCATTTATCAATATAATTTCTCAACAACACATCAATGGGTCACCAAGCCTCACCCCATTCGCTTATGCTTTATCAAGCCATTGCCTGGGAAACAGGAATTTTGGCGAGTGCCCAACATCCGTGCCATATTAAAATCTCATGACAACGTGCTTATAAATAATATAATGATACCACATGAATCAAAATAATTTCAACAATTATTTTCCAGATTTCAATGAATTTATCAACTCAGATATGAGTTCAATTAACAAGAATGCAAAGAGAATGACACTCACGAGATTTAAGGAGCATATTGTGTAAAATCCTATACCTCAAAACACGATGAAAAACCAACGATCACATCCTCAAGATCAACTCAAAAGATCTACAAAAGCTCCTCCAAGAACCTCCAACAAAATATCCCCAAGAACACCTCTAATCTAAGGTTGGAACTCACAAATCTCAAGGGCCAATGTGTATATAAAAAGAAGAGGAATATAAAATATATTTACTACCAAAATTTGTGTCAAAAGTAGGTTAAAAGGGTTGCCCACGACTTCCTTTTATAATGTAAAGAAATGAAGAGTTGGAATCCAAAAGACTCCTTTAAATAAGGCAAATAAATGAAGAGTTGGAAGTCAAAACTATACATTTAAAAATCATTTAAAAATCTGTTTTAACTCCGTTTTCGAAACCGTTTGAAATTATCGCCTTTAAAAATAATAACCAACATATTTGAGCAATAAAAATAATTTTATAAAAAATTTTATTTTCCTCCATTTTCCAAAAATTAATTAAAATAGCCCAAAAATTACGTGGGTTATTACACTTCCCCACTAACAATGGAATTTCGCCCTCGAAATTCGCCGAATGCCTAACTCTAAAAAATCAGGCTAACAATCTCCAAAAATAATTTCATCTCTCAAAAATAAATTCCTCACCTCTAATCTCGAAACCTAACATGAATATCACCTAAAATGTTCTATCTCCAAAAATTGCTAACCACGCAATGAACCCAAAACTCAAGCCTCGAGGGTTGCCGTATACCTAAGCTCTGATACCATTTGTAACACCCCGCCCTCCGGGGAGAGCGAACGGAGCGCTAATGCGATAAGATAAATCCAAATACACAAGTGACAAGTTATTGAGTATCTAAATAAACCCACAATCATATAAATCCACTAATCTCAATTCTTCAAATTAAATACAACAACATCTCCCGAATTAAAATTACAACAACTAACTCGAAAATAAAATACAAATCTCCAAAGTTCTATACATCAAAATAATAAAAATCTTTCCCAAACAATCCTAGCTAAAATCAATCTCCATAGCGCCCCAAAATCTGCGCTAACCTGCAAATAAAAGAAAATATGGGGAAGTACACAATACGACAGGAAAGATGCTCAACAAATATTGATTAGCAATGAATAAAGCGTAACAACACGAGTACGAATATTCAAATCAAAATGCAAATCTCAAAGCATTTATCAATATAATTTCTCAACAACACATCAATGGGTCACCAGGCCTCACCCCATTCGCATATGCTTTATCAAGCCGTAGCCCGGGAAACAGGAATTTTGGCGGGTGCCCAACATCCGTGCCATATTAAAATCTCATGACAACGTGCTCATAAACAATATAATGATAACACATGAATCAAAATAATTTCAACAATTATTTTCCAGATTTCAATGAATTTATCAATTCAAATATGAGTTAAATTAACAAGAATTCAAAGAGAATGACACTCACGAGATTTAAGGAGCATATTGTGTAAAACCCCATACCTCAAAACACGATGAGAAACCAACGATCACATCCTCAAGATCAACTCAAAAGATCTACAAAAGCTCCTCCAAGAACCTCCAACAAAATATCCCCAAGAACACCTCTAATCTAAGGTTGGAACTCACAAATCTCAAGGGCCAATGTGTATATAAAAAGAAGAGGAATATGAAATATATTTACTGCCAAAATTTGTGTCAAAAGTAGGTTAAAAGTGTTGCCCATGACTTCCTTTTATAATGCAAAGAAATGAAGAGTTGGAATCCAAAAGACTCCTTTAAATAAGGCAAATAAATGAAGAGTTGGAAGTCAAAACTATACATTTAAAAATCATTTTAAATTCCGTTTTAACTCCGTTTTCGAAACCGTTTGTAATTATCGCCTTTAAAAATAATAACCAACATATTTGAAAAATAATTTTATCAAAAACTTTATTTTCCTCCATTTTCCAAAAATGAATTAAAATAGCCCAAAAATTACGTGGGTTGTTACATGACCTATGTCAGTTTGCCTTCGATGAGCTGGAGGGCAAGTTAACGTCAGCACGCATTATTGCATTGCCTAATAGTGGGGGGAAGTATCGGGTCTACACTAATGCATCCTTTCAGGGACTTAGGGGTGTATTGCAGCATGATGGGAGGACCATAGCTTATGGATCTCTAAAGCTTAAGCCCCCTGAGAAGAATTACCCCACCCACGAGCTTGAGTCAGCAGCGATGGTATTTGCTCTGAGGATGTGGAGGCATTATCTATTGGGAGAGAAGTTTACATTGTTCACGGATCATAAGTCACTTCAATATTGCTTCACACAAAAGGATCTGAATATGAGGTAGAGGCAGTGGATAGAATTTGTGAAGGATTACCAGTTCAATATACGGTATCATCCTTATAAGGCTAACGTGGTAGTAGACGCGTTGATCTGGAGACCCACTGGGGAGTTAACAGAGGTCTGAAAGGAGAAGTAGATTCAGCTTCAACACGAGGATGAGGTCGACAAAGCGTGTATGTCATTATTATCTATCACACCCAAGATTGTGATGAGGGTAGTGAAAGCACAGGATGAGGATCATTTCTGTCAGGACATGGTGCGACTATTATTAGTTGAGGGTGCAGAGTTATACTCGATCATCTCAGAGGGAGGTCTATGTTTTAATGGGAGATTAGTTATGCCTGAGGATGAGGATTTGAGGCATGCTATGATGACTGAGCCCCATGATTCAAGGTTTGTAGTAAATCTCGGTGGGGATAGGATGTACCACAATATAAGGAGACAGTACTGATGGGAAGGAATGAAGAGATACATAACAAAGTTTATCTCGAAATGTGTTACTTATCACCTTGTGAAAGTTGACCATCAAAGACCTTCAGGGATGCTACAATAATTGGAGATTTCCATGTGGAAGTGGGAGAGTATCTCGATGGATTTTATTACAGCGATGCCGACATCATAGAGGGGTCACGATTCCATTTGGGTGACAGTGGATCGGTTGACCAAGGTGGCCCATTTCTTTCCAGTTTGCACTGACTACGAGATAAGTCAGTACGCATAATTATTCATTGTTGAGATAGTTAAGCTGCATGGGGTGCCGATTAATATTGTGTCTGATAGAGACAAGATCTTTATGTCTCACTTCTGGTAGAGCTTCCAGAAGGCCATGCGGTTGAGTACCACTTATCATCCACAGACAGACGGGAAGACTGAGCGGGTTAATTTGATGCTAGAGGACATGTTGAGGATATGCATTCTGGATTTCGGAGGAGGATGGGAACGATATCTTTCATTGGTAGAGTTTGATTATAATAATTCTTACTAATTCACTATCGGTATGGTTTCGTTTGAGGCATTGTATGGGAGACCTTGTCGTTCGTCCGCTTGCTAGTTAGAGTTGGGGGACAATAGGTTATTGGGGACAGAGATGATACAGGAGACGATTGCCAAGGTTGAGCTAATCTTTGGACATATTTAGATTACTCAGGATAGGCAGAAGAGTTTTACTGATTCTGATCGGAGGCACGTGGAGTTAGAGGTTGGGGATCGGGTGTTGATTCGAGTGTCTCCCATGAAGGAGATCATGAGATTTGGCAAGAAAGGGAAGTTAGCACCGATATATGTAGGACCTTTTCATATTATTGAGAGAGTGGGATAAGTGTCTTATAGATTGGGTTCATTGGAGCACCTTCAGCAAATACACGATGTGTTCCATATAGCATCGTTGAAGAAGTACAAGACGAGCGAGAGAGATTTTTGGCACTTTCCACTTAAGGAGATTAATTTGCAGCCAAACATCTCACATGAGGAGAGATCCATGGCTATTCTGGATTGTATTGAGCATAAGCTGCGGCCTAAGGTGGTGCCACTAGTCAGAGTTCAGTGGGGGACACCACATTGTTGATGAGTCTACTTGGGAGCGAGATGATGACATGTGAGAGCGGTATCTAGAGTTATTCACCACATGTATGACCTAATTTCAAGGACAAAATTCCCTGTAAGGGGGGAAGTATGTAATTCCCGTAATTCTGAGTATTTGAATTTAATTAATTTGGTAATTAATTAGTTTTATTTTAAATTACGCGAGAGAAGTAATTTAATTATATTGAGTAATAATGTGATTATTAAATATTAATCGAGACTGAAATAATGATTAATATTATGAACTTAATTTACTAAATGAATAGTAAATAATGTATGAAAATTATTAAGCGTAATAGTGAGTGATATTGGAATAATTGGATTTTATCTCAACTGGGAGTCGTGTGTTGATTAATTTAAGGTATACATGGGATGATTATATAGAGTGACTCGAATGATGATTTCAAGATCACGAATGACTCCGAAAGGGTCAACACAGTCAAAATAGTATACCCAGGGGTGTCGATTGGGTCCCAGGTCATTTTAGGCTAAATCGGCACCGTATCGGAGAATTTTAGTCATTTGGAAAATGAGGGTTAGGAGACCGAAGAATTTCTAACTCCTTTATCAGATGTTAGATAAGAGGGGCTAGGTATAGAAACTTAAAATACAATGGGAGTCCATTAGAGAACAAAAGGAGAGAGTCCTTGGAGCTTTTGAGGAGATTCTTGGACCTTTTCATCTCAATATTGCACCACAAACAACCTAGGAGTGATTATTGATAGAGAAGACAATCAAATCCATCACTAAGCCATGAAATTAGACCCTACTGATCAAAGGAAAGTGTTTATTCACAAGTTATTTGAAGTTATAATACCCATGTGACTTGGGTTCTTCGTATTTTGATTAAAGCGATAATTCTTATAAGAAAAGAATAATTTAAACACATGTTTGGGTAGGAATTGCATCTAGAACGATTTGATATCGGTAGAGGATAATAAACTAGAGATTTTGTATTATTCTCCATGAATTAAATCTGGGTTTTATATGTATAATGGTGGAAGAACATGAAACCTAAGGTTTTGAGGATTAGATGATTAAATCCATTCTTGGATGCAAATTTTAAGGTTTTGATGTTATATTTACATTAGAAATCATCCTAATGCATGTAAAAATGTTTAGGGACAATTGATTATAAGTTTAGTGGAGAAATATGTAAGTTATGTGGGCGTTAATAGTGGAAAACGTACGTGCGTAAGGAAGAAGATGATAAAACAGGTTTTGTAATCAATTTGCCTCCTGGCGAATAGATTCGGTTGCCCCAAAAATGTGAAATTTCCCCTTTTTAGTCTATAACTCCTAAATTGTTGTCGTTAAAACTTTTGGGACATTGTTAGAATATAATGAGGATTGCAGTAATCCGTGATAGGGTTACGAGAATTAAGTCTTATCGAGATAATTAAGATGATAATAATTCGTGAGAATGAGAATGTAATTACGGGAAAGCGTGAATGAGTTTATGGCATGAACCAGTAGGGTAAGGAAGACTTATCTACTAAAAAAAAATAAGGGGTAACTAGGACCCTTAGAGTTGAGAATAATTCTCCATAATATGAGAAAGTGAGAATAATAGTAAATTGAATACATGGTGAGTATTAGAGTGATATAGAATACGTACAAACGATGATAATTTGGTTGTGTGAATACCTACTAAATATATAGGTTGTGTGTGTACCTATTATATGATTGATGATATGTTAACATACCTACACTGCCTGCTATCACGGAGGTTCCTACGTAGTGGGCGATCCCACCTTGCCGATTACAAGGAGGTCTGGATTTGTGCCCCACATTATAGTACTTAGGGTGGATCACTTTGTGTCGTGTATTAGCATGTTCGACGTGTCATTTGGGTACATTAGGTATGTGCATATCCCAAAGTCTTAGAACTATGTTCGCCTCCACTGCTTGTTATTTGATTTTGGAATCGAGGAGATGCACCGAGAACCGTTTGTCCCTATTTAGTACGAGAGGTACTTGGGCTGATAACAGAGCATGCCCTTATTTCACGGTGGTCCTTGTGAGATACGCCATATATATATACACACCAATGTGAATATGCTACTTATGTGTGACATTAAACAGTTAGATAATAGGTATCTAAAGATTGAATTAAGTAGTGAAACTTAATTAATTGAATAATGAGAATGTAAGTGAAATGATAATTTCAACTATTATAACGTGTGAGAAATTTTAACTAATGGGTGAAGTAGTGTATGGGCGGTACGGGAACAGAGACGTGTTCATATTCAGAATTATTTAAGTCTAGTCACCTTGGGTAGAAAAGCTTGGTGGGCTAAGTAGAAACGTTAGGAGTGAATAATAGTTGAGGGGCGAGTAAACTCAAGCGAGTGTACATGAACCTAACATGTTTAATCAATATCTGATTTTAAACTATGATAAATGCTTGCGAAATATTTTCAAAATGTTTTGGGTTCTAACCCTTGCTATAAAATCTTTTCAAAACCTTTTAGGTGACCAGCCATTGGGACGCCAGACTTAATGATTCTTTCCACGGACGTATAGCATCGCTGTCGAGGCTTGCAGAGTTTTGATTAGACGCATCTATCATTTCATTGTTAGTATAGGAATTTATTCTAGTATTTCAGTTTGGGCATGTTGTCCCCATTTGAGACTTTATTCATTTAATATTTCAGTTTCAAACTTGTATTCAGATATTTTTTTATTGGATTCATTATTGTGGTTTGGAATTTTAGCTGATGGTTTATTCCGCAAGACTTTATTTATTTATTTATTTACTAGAGATGATTTAGACTCTAGTATTGTGTGAATGCTTTAAATTCAAGAGTTTTTGCATATTATCATTTTTTCGTTTAACGAAAGATAAAATTTGGCACCGGCTTAATTTAATAATAGGTGTTAAGTTATTAATTTGAATTTTCGACAGTGATGATGAGAATGAACCAATTTATATATCCTGTTTTAATTTAAATAAATACAAGATCACCCAATATTTAATTAAGAAGGGTGTCATATCGTCTAAGTGAATCCATGTGAGGGTGAGTTGAGCCAATCGGAGAGCGTATAACAGCGATGAATTTGTATCCCTTAGATTAGAAGTCAAATAGTAAGACTCAATCTGAACCATCCAAACAATTCGAACTTCTGGATCCTTCTAAGCTTACTATAAAAAGGCCCCTTAGGTCAACCTTTGAGAAGTTTTTTAGAACTCGTCTCATTTAAGAGAAAAAAATAGAGAGAGTAGAGAGAGAAAAAAAAGAGTAGAGAGAGAGAGAGAGGGAGAAATACCTGTTGTGAATCTATCAAACCCTAAACGTTTTTCTTTCAAAACCAAAAACTAAACCCTTCAATTTATTCAAAACAGAAAACCCTATAGTCAAGAGTTATCTTTAGGTTTTTTGTGAGTTTTGGTGTGAGGTTTTTACTATTTGAAGACCCTCCTCAACTTGTATCTCTCTTAGGAACCCTGTCATTGTAAATCTCATCTTTCTTTATAGAAAGTGTTTGATTTACTAAGACAAATACTCCAATTAGTATTTTTGGTTTCCTGTGACTCTTTTCTTGTGGATCTTGTTTTATAAATCTGTATTTTGTTAGATTCACTATCTCTTTTAAAATAAATTCGAAAAAGAGACTTCTGGTTGTATAAAGTCTCAAATCTAAAATTTTTTTGTTTCAAAATATTTGTTTCATAGTTTGTGAAATTTATTCATAAATAAATAAGGTTTTGAAAGAACCTAGATCTAATTTTTAGAAAGATTATTTTTTCAGATCTGAAAAAGTTTTGGAAGTATGATTTTAAAAGATATTTGAAAGACTTTCATATCTTATAGATTGAATGTAATTTGTAGGATTTATGTGTATAAATCTTGAGAGGGTTAGTTGCATGTTTTCATAAAGTCACATCACGGTCACTATTCACTCTCACATGAACACTTAGATTGTGTGGCTCATTTGAGAGATATAGTGTTGTTTGAGCCACTGCAACCAAAGTACAAGGAGGGAAGCATGAAAGATGCGACGGAGATCGAAGACATTTAGAACTGCCTTAGAGAGTGGAATAGACCATGTAGGTATAATTTCTGACTTAGACTTAGGATCTTATTATGCATGCTTGGTGCTTGTATTCCTGTAATCTGTGATTGTTTTTAGTGGATTCTTTATTTTGTGGCATAGAGGTCATCGTTGAGGTTTTCCCTAATTTGGGATTTTACCACGTTAAAAAACCTTGTGTCAATTTGCTTGAATGTTCTTAACTGCTTATCTGTTTGGTTTCTTACTAAAGAATTAGTTTAGGTTTTATTTTAAAAACCTAAGGTAATCTATCTACCAGATCCATCTTCCATACTAAAATCAATTTTACACATCTTTTGTAGTAATATTTTTTGAAAATAGTTTCGTTCAACAATTTTACTTTGGAGTTTACTTAAACCTTAACTTTCAGTTAACAATATCAAAATCTGATCTTGAAAATCTAGAAACTATTTTTGAAATCTATTTTTGAAAATCGATGAAAGATCTGAGAAGTTAGGTATCCTTTCCCATCCACCTTTATTTGATGGACACAACTTCCCCTATTGGAAAGTCAGGATGATTGCGTTCATTCAAGGCACATTGGGTGACGACGTATGGGATATGATTGAAAATGGTTACACACATACAACTAAACCATTGTCTAAAACCAACCCTACAAGGGTTAGGAAAAATCTTAGAGAATTTACTAAAGAAGAGAAAAATATGTCTCTGGATAACAATAAGGGAAAGAATTGCATTTTTATGTCCATTAACGAGCATGAATTTAAATGAATATCAATCTGATCTACTTCGAAGGAAGCCTGGGACATGCTAGTCACCGCCCATGAGGGTGATGAATGTGTTAAGGCTGGAAAAACCCAAATGCTGGTTCAACAATATAACACACAGATTATGGATGATAACAAATATTTTCAAGACTTATATATAAAGTTAACACACATTGTCACCAAATTGCATGCTAATGGTATAACCTATGAGAGAAAAGAGATTGTGAAAAAAATCCTTATGTCTTTACCTAATAAATTTGATAATAAAAGATACGCTATAAAAGAAATGGACGACCTAACTCTAACTCCTGAATTGCTTACTTGTAAATTAAGAACGGTTGAAATGGAGTTGCAGTATTAAAAGCGACAGACTTCCCAAAATAAAACACCATCAGGATCTAATGTTGTGTTTTCATCACAAATGATTGTCCCCAAAATGAATTCATCAAATTTTAACCTTGATCTTAGTGATGACTGTGATCTAGATCACCTTTATAACCAAATAAATATTATGAGAAGAAGTTTAAAAAGATAATCAAATTTAGAAATTCGGTTGCCTCTAAATAAGGCAGACTAGGGTATTAAAATCAGTAAAAGAACATACCTCATCAAAGATACGATGATAAAAAGTCTAATGACAATAATAGACCCAAGACTGACACAAAAAATGTGAAGTGTCATAATTGTGGAAAAATGGGACATTATGCCGATAAATGCAGAGTCAAATTGAACAACATTGCTAGGGCTAAACGTGTAAGACATGGGACGACTCTAGTGAATCTGACCAAGATGAAGCTGAGTCAACCCAGTGTGATGAGTCATGCATGGCCTTTTTTGCAAAGATTGTGTACACTGATGATAATGCATGCTTGCATACTCATGAATCTATTATGCCTGTTGATATTGATGTCATATCTTCTTGTGAAAATGTTGTGCCTATTGTTGATGAGAATTAATTAGATGATACTAGTCTACAAGTGTGTCAAAGCGTGAATATTATCGACAAATTGAACACGTGCGTGAGTTCCATAGAAAAATTAACGCAATAGGGGACACTGCACACGATGCACTTAGTGAGTTCGATGATGATCTTCCAGATCTTCAGGAGCTATAAACAAAAATGCTTAAGAAAAGTGCCCGACTTGATAAAATGGTGAAGCTATTAACCGAATGCATTGATTCACTTAACCAGACTATTAGAAAGAACAACGAGGACTATACATCTCATTGTGTTGCCTACGAGACTTAAACAAAAGAGTTTTCCTTGAAAATAAAAGACCTATTTTAGAAATACTATGCTTTAGAGAAAAGATATATGTCGAATTTAATTGAACTTGAAGAATCAAAGGAGAAGGTTTCAAACATTTTAAAAAAATGTTTGCACTTTGAATTCCAAGCAAAAACTTATGATGAAATTATTGTTGGAAGTAAGTTTGGTTATGAAGATAAAGCTAGCTTAGGATAATGAGAAAAGGTTTTGACTAGCAAAACGACTGTATCTCCAGAAAATGTTATTTTTGTTAAACAAGGCCAGAATTTTCGAAACTCTCAAAAAGGAAATTGTAGTAAAAATGTCTCTAAGGAAATGTAAAGTCAATGTAATCATCAGCCTAAATCTAATGGTCCAGCTAAGTATGTCTGTCCTCCTATTAGAGACCAGTGTAAAAAAATCAAGCCTAATGACAATTGGACAACTGTACCAAACAGGGTAAACCTATTTTTAAAGACTTTAGTAATAGAGTCAAGCCTTCCACCCACCAGTACTGTTTGTATTGTGATGTTTACGGACACACCATTTTTGAATGTTTTCAAATGAGATTGTATACACCTACTTTTCAAAATTCTAACTATTCTAGAAAGAGTAGGAATACCTATGTTCTCCCAAAACAGACCACACATACCCCTAACTATAAAAAGAATAAAGGGGGGGGGGGTCCAAAACTTAGAAGAAACCATTTAGAAAGACCCAACAAACCTTTTATAAATCAAAGTCCAATAATTTTTTTTAAAACTAGGCCTATTTGGATTAGAAACATCACATGTTACCCCGGCTCAAGTGCAATGTTGTTATAACTGCTTTCAAGGCACAACACACTTTATCTGGTTAGTACTTAGACTCCGGATGTTCTAAACATATGACCGGGGACGAAACCAAATTGACGAATAAGAAAGACTTCTTTGGAGGTAATGTCGTGTTTGGAGATTGTGTTTCATCTTAGATCATACATAAGGGAACATTGTGCGAGGAAGGTCTCCCCAATCTAAATGATGTTCTATTAGTTAAAGGTCTTAATAACTCGCTAAGAATTTCACAATTTTATGATTTCAATCATATTTTTACCCTTTTAAAAACTGATTGCAGAATTCTTATTAAGAAGGTAAACTGTATTTTAATAGGAAACATAAATAAGGATAACTGTTACACAGTAATTCCCAAGTATGAATCTTGTCATGTATCCATATGAAAAAGATGTTTATCTATGCCACAATCGATTGGGACTTACAAATTTTGATAATCTTCATAGGTTAAGTTCCCAAGAAATAGTTAGAGGGTTGCCAAAAGTTAAAAATACTTTTAACCCTATTTGCGGTCCTTGCCAGAGGGGAAGATAAGTAAATCCTCTAATAAGAAAGTTAAATATGTTTTAACTTCAAAACCTTTGGAACTCATCCATATGTGGTAATAATTATGTCTTAGCTATTGTGGATGACTTCGCACGATATATTTGGGTTGCTTTCATGAAAAAAAATTGATACCTTTCCTGAGTTCTTAAAAATTCTTTTAAAAATAGAGAACAAGAAGGACACCCAAGTATGTCACATTAGAAGTTCCAGAGGTGGAGAGTTCAAAGACTCAGGTGTTGCAAAATACTGTATAGGTAATGGATATAAACACGAGTTTAGTGCTCCTAAAACACCTCGGTACAAAGGGATTGCTGAATAAAAGAATATGACCTTACAAGAGATGGCTAGGGTGATGTTGCACGTAAAAAGTCTACCAACATACTTTTGGGCTGAAGCCATACATATTGCGTGTCATATCATTAATCGTGTATGCCTCAGGAAAAATTCCAAAAAAACTTTTATGAACTTTGGTACCACAAAAAGCCTCACTTGAAATATTTCAAAACCTTTGGAAGTGTATGTTATATCTGTAAGGACATAGAAAATCTTTCAAAATTCAACACCCGAGGAGAGAAACGAATCTTTCTTGGTTATTCTCAAACAAGTAGAGCTTATCGCATTTTTAATTATCGTACCAAAGTCATAATGGAGTCATTTAATAATTTTGTAAATGATACAAGTGTAGAGAGTAGTGCCAGTCAAACAGTGGTCCTGGATGAGGTTGAAACCAATTTCACTCCTGATTCTCCATAGATAACTGATTCACTACCACTTGAGAGTCCTTCTGTACCAACTTGGGTTTCTAAAGACCACCCCATTGAAAAGATTGCTAATAATCCTTTTGAGCCAGTTAGAACAAGATCCCTACTTTAAAAAGTGGCTAAATTTGCATGTTTCATTTCTCTTGTAGAACCAAAAAATATAAATGATGCCCTTTGTGACTCATTCTGGATCAATGCTATGCAAGAAGAGCTTGTCCAGTTTCAGAGTCATGATGTGCGGTACCTTGTTCCTCGACTAAAAGATCAAAATGTTTCACTGGATTTTCAAAAACAAAACTGATGAAAATGGTGAGTTGATTAGAAATAAAGTTAGGTTGGTAGCAAAAGGTTACTCCCAGATAGAGGGAATTGACTTTGACAAAAGTTTTTCACCTGTTACTCATCATGAGTCAGTTCGTCTCCTTCTTGCTATATAATGCCATTTAAAATTTAAACATTTTTAGATGGATGTTAAGTCCACATTTTAAAATGAAATTTTAACTGAGGAGGTATCTATAGAACAACCCAAAGGGTTTACAGATCCTTCACATCCTGATCACGTCTTTAGATTAAAGAAAGCCTTGTACGATTTGAAATAATCTCCTAGATCTTGGTATGAGCGCTTATCTACCTTTTTGGTCTTAAAAGGATTTATTCATGGAGGAAACGGTCAAACCTTATTTATTAGGAAAACAGACTAACATGTCATAATTTCCCAAGTATACATTGATGATATCATATTTGTATCAACTTGTTCTAGTCAAGTAAAGGACTTTTCGGATATCACGCATGCTGAGTTTCAGATGTCTTTAATGGGTGAATTACAGTATTTCTTAGGATTATAAGTAAAATAATTTACTGATGGATTATTTATCACTCAATGAAAATATGCTGCCGATCTCATTAAAAAGTTTAGGCCAGAAAACTCAAAACCAGCACGTACACCCATGAGCACATCCACAAAATTATCTATGGAGGAAAATGGGAAAGAAGTCGACCCAACTCTATATAGAAGTATGATGGGGAGTATTTTATACCTTACTGCGTTTAGCCAGATATTTCCTTTACTGTGTGTATTTGTGTAAGATACCAATGTATGCCTAAAGAAACCCACATGTTGTGCATTAAACGAATTATTAAATATGTTAAGGGTACATTAGATTTCGGTATTTGGTATACAAAAGACACTACAAGTTCTATTATAAGATACACCGATTTCGATTGGGAAGGATGTTCAGACGATAATAAAAGCATGTCTGTCGCTGTTACTATGTAGGAAATAACTTAGTAGGTTGTAGTAGTAAGAAACAAAACTGCATATCCCTTTCTACGACCGAGTCTGAGTACATTGCATCAGGTAGTTGTTGTGCCCAACTTTTATGGATCAAACAGATGCTTAGTGATCATGCTATCATTGAAGATAAATTGACTATGTATATAGATAACCAACGTGCGATATATATATCCAAAGATCCAGTCCATCACTCACGAACTAAGCACATAAAAATTAGACATCATTTTATTCGCAAACTTGTAGAATCCAAAGAGCTTGAAATTGAGTATCTCAACACTGAAAAATAATTAGTTGATATATTTACCAAACCTTTGGATAGTATTATATTTGAGTTCCTTATAAAAGCCATAGGAATGATAGTTCTTACATAATCACTCTTATACAATTGTCAGATCCACGGTAGTTTCATGATAATAATTGTTTATGAGGATTTAGGGCATGGATGCTTCTCTAATGACAAAAGACGCCTCCTTAATCTAGACAATGTTAGAGACCCTTGAATCTGCCCTTGCTTATGATATTGATTGTGTATAATTCTTTGTTTATATACTCCTATCTTTATATCTATTTTTACCCCATTGTATATTTGAGAAAAATTGGGGGAGAAGAACTTGAGTAACTGGATTTCATTTCATATTTTATCTCAACTAACTCAACTAATATACCATCGAGTGTTCATTTTTTTAGGCATTTTCAGACCCAGTTGTATAGCTTGTCAGATCTCTCAGGGTAATGGTCTGTATGATAGTTGAGTTATGTATTCTTTTCTAATTATTTTCGATTCTAGGATGGGAATGGGTAGATAGATCTTTTATATAGGAAATCTCAAATTTTTCAGTTTTACCCACGAGTACAGTTACTCAAGGGAATGTTGTCTCCAATATCTAAAGGGGGATTGAGAACACAATATATGGTTGATTTACTTGAGCCTATGCCACATAGGAGTTCCAACTAGTTTGGATATGGTGACAAAATGTTTTAAATTTTAAAAGATCAATCCCCTCGAAAAGTATCCAATTTTCAACAAGATCATCCAGCCCAAGAACCTCCAAATTCTACCAAAGGTAAGTATCCTTAAACTCTTGAACCCACAATAGGACACATTTCATGTATATAGGTGTTAATATGTGTGCACAAGTGTTTGAATAATTTATAGGAATTTTTAAAACATTTTTATATATGTTTAAATCATTTAAATATTATTTTTTAAACATTTAAAATTATGTTTCAAAATGTTATGGGCTTAATTGGAAATATTTTTATTCCTAAAAACTTTGGATGGGTAGAATCCGAAAGCAGTAGAGACTTGTGTGGGTGCATTTGTATTTTTCAAACATAAAAAACACGCGTTTTGAATTCAATCTCTGCCTTCCACGTATTAAGACAATACCAGTTGAATTTGTGTTTGTTATGTGTCTTAGTTAGAAGACTTAATCCCAGCCTTTGGTTCAAATTAATCAACAATCTGCATGTCATCTAAGTGAATCGATGTGAGGGTGAGTTGAGCCAATCAGATATCATATAACAGCGGTGTGTTTGTATCCCTTAGATTATAAGTCAAATGGTCAGAATCAAATCAAACCTCCAAATCATTTGAACTTCTGGATCCTTCCAAGCTTACTATAAAAGGCCCTTTGGGTCAGCCTTTGAGAAGATTTTTAGAACTCATCTCATTTGAGAGAAAAAAATAGAGAGAGTAGAGAAAGAAAAGAAAGAGTAGAGAGAGAGAGAGAGAGAGAAACCTATTGTGAATCTATCAAACCCTAAAAATTTTTCTTTCAAAACCAAACACCAAAACCTTCAATTTATTCAAAACAAAAAATATAGTCGAGAGTTAGATGTTTAGTTTTTCAGTGAGTTTTGGTGTGAGGTTTTTACTGTTTAAAGACCCTCTTCAACTTGTATCTCTCTTAGGAAAGCTCTCATTGTAAATCTCATCTTTCTCTGTAGAAAGTGTGAGGTTTGCTAAGAGAAATACTCCACTTAGTATTTTTGGTTTCCTGTGACTCTTTTCTTATGGATCTTGTTTTTTAAATCTGTATTTTATTAGATCCACTATCTCTTTGCAAATAAATTTGAAAAAGAGACTTTTGGTTGTATAAAGTCTCAGATTTGAATTTTTTTGTTTTAAAATATTTGTTTCATAGTTTGTGAAATTTATTCGTAAATAAATAAAGTTTTGAAAAAAAATTGATATAATTTTTAGAAAAATTATTTTTTGAATTGAAAAAGTTTTGGAAGTCTGATTTTCGAAAGATATTTGAAAGACTTGCATATCATATAGATTGAATGTAATTTTTAGGATTTATATGTATAAATCTTGAGAGGGTGGCTTGCATGTTTGCTTATAACCACATTAATATCACTATTCACTCTCACACAAACACTTAGATTGTGTGGTTCATTTGAGAGATATTGTGTTGTTTAAGAAACTACATCTAGAGTAAAAGGAGGAAGGCAAGGAAGCTTCGAGGGAGATCAAAGCCATTCATAACTACCTTGGAGAGCGGAATAACATGTGTAGGCATAATTTCTGACTTAGACTTAGGATCTTATTATGCATGGTTAGTGCCTGTATTCTTTTAATCTGTGATTGTTTTCAGTGGATTTTTTCTTTTGTGGCGTAGAGGGCACTGGGGAGGTTTTCCCTAATTTGGGATTTTACCACGTTAAAAAACCTTGTGTCAATTTTCTTGAATGTTCTTAACTGCTTATCTGTTTGGTGTCTTCCTAAAGAATTAGTTTAGGCTTTATTTTAAAAACCTAAGGTAATCTATCTACCATCATCCATACTAAAATCAATTTTAGACATCTTGTGTAGTAATCTGGTTTGAAAAGAGTTTCGTTCAACGAGTTTACTTAAAACTTAACTTTCAATTAACAATCTAGTAAATAGTTTTTATTTCAGAGGATTTACCTTGTTGAAGTTGTCCCTCTGCCCATCCCACACTAAAGTGGGTACACCCTACTGCTTCTTCCTTTAGGTCCCCACCTCTGTCTACCTACCGTAATCCATGTGGTAGGGGCCTTA
This sequence comes from Sambucus nigra, assembly GCA_949130495.1. NCBI lineage: Eukaryota > Viridiplantae > Streptophyta > Magnoliopsida > Dipsacales > Adoxaceae > Sambucus > Sambucus nigra. The sequence continues at coordinate 179,781,685 of OX422219.1, forward strand.
CAAATAATATCCGGTAACTCCTTAGCTCCCCAAAGATACTTCCCTACATAACCTGAATTAAAGAACTAGAAACTTCACCCTCTTTCCTATCTACATATCTCCTAGAATATTCACTATTTAAAAAGATAGGAACAAACAAATGTCAGACTCAAACACCTAAAGAGCACAAATCAATAAAAGGAATCAAAGATCAACAACGTGGAAAAATATAATGGACTCATAACTCTTAAGACCTAATAAAATACTCTAATACCAAATGTAATACCAACGTATTTCTCCCTTGAGAGTGATCAGTCCTTGATGCTAAGATATGACGGACATTAAAATCAATATACCATTCTTAGCATGTAACATAAATATGAGACATTTAAAACTTTTCCATAAGATTTAAAGTGAGATAATCCAACAATACATGAATCATCCACCACAATAAGATCCATCATCATAATAAAACTTCAATAATAAAGAACTAAATGATATAAAGTCAACTATGTAAATCTCTCAAATAAAACCATAAATTAACTGTGGTGTTGAATGACCCACAAAATAAAAAACAATTGCCTTATAAATAAAATGATTATAATTGTAAACTAAACTATGTAAAAAAAAAAAATCATCTACATGTACATTAATATCCAAAATAATGTAGCAACCTAACAACCTATCCTGAAAGATTAGTCAATATCAATTGTTAGAACCCACTACAATATACCAATTACTCTTCCCAAATAGGATCCATGAATCCAGTCATAAGCATTATTGGAGATAAATATTAGAATGGGATATTTAAATCAATGAAGAACAATAAATAAGGATGCGAGTAATGTAAATCCAACACAACAATACACCTAAGGTTAACCAACTCGACTACCCAAGTCTAATTATGTTTCTTTAAATAATAATTAATTATCTATTCATTAACTTACTCAATTTTATTTATCTTTCTCAATATTATTACATTATCGAAGCAACACCATCATATCCAATTTTCCTTTCTTATGACGCTACACATACTCATGGTGTGCCTAACATCTCATCACATTAAATTTTTACATCATTATAGGCTGTCATCCCAAATCATTAGTTTTCACTTATCCTGATGTTCCCCACACAAGACACGTCATTGTAGCTAGCTGGCCTGGTCCCCCACACATCATAATGGCCAATCAACACCAGACGCTGCACATCCCATGACACTAGCATAAAAACGTCTAAGTAGCTAAGACAGTGTAAGTCCCGCACATACAGTGTTGCGAGTCAACGTACACCTGCACATAAAATGATGCTACATCAATCCATCTCTAATAACCATTTATGATCTTAGTTATTAATTATCTTATAATTATCATGCTTTAATTATTTACAACTATCCCTCAAAGTAATATGGGTATTATAACAAGGAAAAACCACGATTGAAGCCTAATCCATCACTTAGGAAAAATACCCAAAATGATAAGTATCCTCCAATCTTACGCCAAGGATAAAATAATGTAAAATGCGTATCTCTTAGTACTATATCTAGGCAATACCCAAGCATACAAGTGAACAATCCCTAGTTCCATACCTATAACGTATAAATAATAATTTATATCCCTATTCTCTAGTCCCATACTTAGAAAGTATCATATTATTAAGAAAAGTCAAAGTACAACAAAGGCATGTAACCTAAACGCCTCAATCATGTCATTTTATTAACATAAGTAATTTCTACAACATTTGCCTTCTTTAGTCCAATGTCAAATTACTTTGTTTCACGATTATTCAAGTCATATTCCATAAGCATTGTATAAACCTAATAATGCGATATACAAGTTGTACAAAATATCCCAACAAGTTTTTTGAATTGAATATTTCAAATTGAGTGGCATTATAACAATTTAAATCATAAACTAGCTCAAATTGTGTATTAAAATTTATAGCAACATAGTATCATAGTCTATACCATAATAACCATCTTCGTGATTTCTTAAACCCAAACACATTATCAAATATCATATATTATTTAACATATGATTCGTCCCAACAATAATAAAGTCTAATACTCCTAGCATGAGGGATCTTATATTTTAAATTCAATTTCACAAGTTCATAAAAACAGATTTGTAATTAGTTTATCACTTCCCCTAATTAGTTTGCTAATCATATTTATAAAACATGTGTAATTAATGTTTAGGCAACATTTAAATCAAATAATACTTAAGGAGAAAAATAGATATATTCTTGCCTTATAAAGAAGTATTATGAAAATATAATTGCCCTATTGCATTGCTCTTGAGAAAATATGCACTTTTTATTTTATAGACTTCTTCAATAATATGAGTGTAAAACCTTCTAAAATAAGGTTAAATATGGTTGAAAGTTGTTTAGTGTTTAAAACAGAGAGTCTATAGCTTTCTTAATTTTTATGAAAGTCAAAACGAATATATCTATCAAAATAAGTAGGCATGGGCATCCCTAAAAAATATCAAACTGCCTCAAAAGAGTCCTAACCAAAATAAGCCCAACACGCGTATAAACCCCAACCCTCATTGTTGTAGAAGCACTAGGTTCCATAGCGATTCAGTCTAACCCACCATAGCGGCAGCCCAGGCCGCTACAACGATTACAAGCCACGATTTTTTTTAAATGAAATTGTAATTTTAACTTAGATTCTATGTTCTTTTAAACTCTTTAACTTAAAACATGTTTTCCCAAAACAATTTCTTTTCTGGGAGTCCAAGCCAAAAAAAGACTTAAAATCCCCATAGGTTATTTTTTTGAATTCTATTTTACACAAAAATGAATTCAATGACCAAAATATTCATTTAATTCACCACAAATCACCGAATTCATTTAAATTTAATATTTTTCAAAAAAATTCAAATTTCAAACTTAAATACTCTTTTTAATTAATTAATTAAATCCAAACAAAAAAAATAAGGGCTATTACAATCTTCCCCAATACCAAATTAATTTCTTCCTCAAATTTTTATAAAACACAAATGTCGTAATGCACATGCGCACAAATAATATTGGTTCATATACTCCTACCATATAATGCCACGATTGGGGTGCCCATACACCTAATCCCACACACACATATCATGCAAGTAAAACCTAAACACACACACACACACACACACACACACATACTATTTCACTAATTACGTCTTAGTTCCTCGGAAGGTTTCCCCACGTGTGTTATTGGTGGTGTATAAATCCTTGGTGCAATCGGTGCTGGAAGTCCTTGGCCCTACAAATCTTGAGTATTAGGATACCTCATGTACCAATGTTCTAGTTCTCCACAAGTATAACAAGGGCCTTTAAAAGGTCCATAGTTTCTACTCGATGAACGGTCTCCTTACTATCCGTGTCCCTGTCCCTAAGGGGTTTAGGGGTCGCCATTGCCTGATCGATCTTTCTCCAATAGAGGCTTGTTTCCTGGTTGGTCATTTTGACCCTTGTGCTCACCACCTACCTTGGTTCCATTTGAACCATCCAAATTATTTCTCTTTCCAAAATTCTTTTGATAATTAACTTTCTCTAGCCATAACATCATTGCGACGACGGCCACCTGAGAATAAGTGGTGTATGTTGGATTTCCCAAAACTACTTGCTTGATATACCATGTCAACTCCTTAATAAAACATTATTTTTTCTTCAGTTTTTACCTCCTTAGATGAACACATAGATAAATTATTGAATTCCTACTCATACTCATCAATATTCTTCGAACCCAGCACCCAATCAAGAAAATCCTTCTTCTTCATACGCATAATGCTATAATGAAAATATTTGTCATTAAAATTCACCATAAAATCTCCATAGCTCAAATGATCCATATCCTCAATTATGGTGACATTCTCCCACCACTTTAAAGCATCTAGAGTTAACTTAGAAGCAATTAATATCTATTTTTGCACATCCATGCAGTCCACCATCCTTAAATGCCTTTCCATATCACTCCTCCACTGGTGAACGAACGTTGGGTCAGTTCCCCCAACAAAAGTGAAAATATTACTCTTACTGAAGTCGGCCCTAACTCGATCCCACATTTAAGTGGGTACACCCTATTGTTGCGCCTCTTAAGCTCCCCACCTTTGTCGACCTACCTCAATCCTGATCGTTGTGGCCTCACGTATAATAGTCACTAACTCCTTAGACACCAAAATAAACTTCCTCTACCAAGCCTATACTGACGAAGAAAAACTTGAACCCTATCTTCTAGCTCCAAATCTCCTTGTGTTCGCTATCTGAAAAGATCGGAACAAATGAATGTCAGATTTAAAAGCCTAAAACATAAAAAATAAATAAATGGAATCAAAGATATACAATGTAAAAAACTATAATGGAATAATAGACCTTAAGACCTAAGACATTCTCTAATACCAACTGTAACACCCTACATATTTTTCCATTGAGGGTGCTCTGAACCCTAGGCCAAGATATGGTGGACGCTAAAATTAAGATACAATTCCTATCAAGTGATAGAAATATGAGATATTTTTTTTCACGACATACATATTGAGATAATATAAAAATACACAAACCATACACTATAATATAATCCACCACTATAAAAAAAACTCCAATAATATAAAAATTAAAGGATATAAAGTCAACTACATCATAATTTTGATTAAAAAATAGAAATTAACTATGGTGTCGAGTGACCCACTAAATCCAAAACAACTATCTCGTAAAAAAATGTCTATAAAGGAAAACAAAACCATAGAGTGAAAATAAATCACCATATTCAAGTTCTATAATCTTTAAAACTATGTAGTTACCCAAAAACTGTAACACCCCGCATTTTTTAGAGATAATTAAATTTCACAAATGGATGTAATTTAGAAATTTGAGGAATTTCTCGAAATAATAATTTTTGGAGTTTATGAGTGTTAGATGATTTCCGATGCATGTTATAACTACTTTTGGGAATAAGTAGATGAGAAGGATTATTTTACTACAGGTCACAGTTGAGTAAAGGGACAGAGGAAAATATTTTAATTAGAAAACCCACATTGAAATGTATTGGGTTTAACTAATGGATTCCGATCAAGTACCTCGAATGGAGATTTTGATTGTGCGGTTGATTTTGGAAAGGCCGAGATAGTCAGAATAGAGTATCCGGGAGTAGTGTTTGGATTTCGAGAATTTTTGGATTAATAAGGACTCGTAATTGAGTAAACGGGTCATTTTTGGGTTTAAAGAGATAAACCCTTATTTATCCCTATATAAGGCATGGGAGGGGGAAATAAGAAAGGAAAAAGAGAGAAAAAAAAGAGGACAAGAAAGGAGAAGAGAAAAGAGGAAGAAAAGGGAGGTTCCGACCAAACTCTGCGAGATTCGACTCAGGATCGTCGGATTTTATCCGCGAGGCAAGTGTTTACTTGATTTTTTTTTATTTTATGCATAAATCTCATATCGTAGTTGGTAGTGATAAACCATAAAGATTTTCGATATGGGTTTTTGGGAATCAAAACGGGTTTTCAGAAGTTAAACGACTAAACCTTGAATAATTGCCAATTCGAGAAACTTAAGAATTTATTGAAATAAATTGTTGGTTATGGGTTCTAGGATGCTTAGAACCCCTTTTATAGGTGTATATGTTGTTGATTGAGGTTGGAGGATGTTGGGAGAGGAAATACAAGCTTGGGGGAAGCTTTAATGGCTGAAACAGCTTCTCGGAGAAGAAGCTACCCGAAGTGATCGATCGATCGATGGCCAAGGGTCGATCGATCGATCCTTCAGGATTTTTGGCAATTTTGCCTAGGGTTAAGTAAATGGGAAGAATTCCAATTTTAAATTGATTCTAGATTATTTATTTTAGGAAATAAAGGCTTAACTAACGAAGATATATTTATCCAATTGAGGGAATTTATAGGGGCTAGGAGGATGCTAAATTAGTGTGGCACTAAAAGTTATATTTTCTAGGAAAATAAATGGATTAAGAAAATAAAGTATTAGGGGACCTATAAATTATTATTTAAGTGAAATGTAGACCTCGGGTTCATGGAAAATGGAATCCATGACTTATTTATTTAAGGGTGTTTAGGGCGAGTAACACTCGAGTTGATATTTTGGTGGGGGATTGTACGTATAGAATTATGCATGTAGAGAATGTAATTATGTGTCAAATTGTGTGTAAGAAAATCCTACCAGGCGAATAGGATGAAATTGGGATATAGACTAAAGAGGATTTAGCGGCTGCTCGACACGTTTATTGACGATGGTCATTATAGGTGGTGCGATACTTATGAGAATTAAGATAAGTCAACGGTACACTTATCTAATTAGTACGAATTGGTACATTGGGGTTTATGTACAAGTCTTTAAATAGTGGTTAAGGTGTGAGTTATATTTAAGAGAGAGAATACTTAAATATTGTTATGAGGTTGGCAATTGTAGCCATATATACATTTGAGGAGTGATAAATGTGTGTATATATATATATATATATATATATATATATATATATATATATATATATATATATATCTATGTGTGGATGGTATATATATTTATGTGAAGCATACCCCCTCTAATGCTATCATGGGAAGTTGCGCAATGGGGGTGAGGACCTAGCTTGAGGATCAGGGAGCGTATAGTCCCAAGGTCATACTGTCCATTGTTATATTGTGATTTTTATTAGGGGTGAGACGTGGTCGGTATGTTTCATCTTGTTTTCGAGGAGTAACTATGATCGATTCCCAGACGTTGTGATTTATGACCGCGATGTCGGTGATATTGAGTCCGACCGCTGGTCCCTAGGATGGTATGTGAGTGATGCCCTTGAAGATGATAGCATTGAGAGACTGCATCCTCGAGTTATAGCTTGTAGGGATAGTTATTATACTTATGTGTATCGTATATTACTTGTGCATGAGAAAAAGATATAATATATCTCTATTAGAGTAAAGAGATAAAATAAAAAAGGATTAATTCTCATTCCGGGAGATTATATTGTGATATGCATATGAAAGTGAGTATAATAATGTATATAATTATATGAGTACATATATATACGTGTGTACTGAAGGTATAATGGATCTCTACGATCGACACTGCCAAGTAGTAGTGTATCGGGGGGTTCCTTGTTTGGATTTCTCTTCGCGAGACACCCCACGCACGAACATGGCATAGTGTTGAGACTGAGGAGAAGTTTATCCCTTAGTACTTAGTTTACTTAGGAATTTTAAAGTTTGGGGGTGACAGATTAGTTAGGCAGAGTAGCTTGACAAGGATGTTTAAAGGGATACGTTAGGCGTTCACTATTAGAAGAGAGGTGCAGGGTATCTCATGGGAGTGTGATACCAATTTAAATATGAGATAAAACGTATTTTTATAAATAAAGTATTTATGCACTTGCAAAATATTTACACAACTCGGGCTCTGACCCGTTTATCCGTTTTCCTCTCTTTTCCTATATATATATATATATATATATATATATATAGGTGCCCAGATACAGGGATGCCTGGGTGACGATTCCTTCAAGTCAGACATCTAATGCAGCAGCTGTGGATGCATGCAGGTTTACTGTAGACGATTCTATCCTTGTAATCTAGATAGGAGGTACTGTAAAAATATTCGGGCTAATAACCCAACATCATTTATTTATTCTTTTATCGCCTTTTATACGGATTCCATTTGGTTGTATATTGTTAAACCGAGTGTTCGGTTATTTTTTTTCATCTCAGTTTCATTTATTCATAAACTGTGTGAATGTTTAATTGATTTAATTTGTTTGAAAGATTAGTTAAATAAAATTTTGACGCCAGCCTAATAGGTTATTAGTAATTAATTTGGTTTTTGACAGTGATGCTAAGAATGAACCATATGTGACTCCTGTTTTAATTTGGTACAGGTGGGATCGCCCGGTATTTTATTAGGCGGGGTGTCACAGATGGTATTAGAGCTTCAGGTTCTAGTGTCCTTAGGAATCTGTGCGGACGTACTATGCTTTCAGCGTTGCTCTTGATTTGATATAGAGCCTTATGATTAGGATTATTGATTCCTCTTGTGAGATTTCGTTCTCTTGCCATATTATATGATTATAGTAATCTTTTGTGTGCTCGTTCGAGATTCGTTGCTAATCAATGAAGGACGACCACAGAAGGCCATTGCAAGGGTTGCAGAAGGCATGAATTATTCAGAACGGTTAGTTGAAGTTGGAGACTAGGACCGTAGTAGAGGTCACTCTCCTTCTGGATCTTGTCAAAGATGGTTGAAATGACTACTAGGGCATAATGGTTATAACTATCCAAGTACCGCTGTAGTAGAGAGTGGTACTAAGGTTGAATTACCTGGTGAAGCTAAGGGTTTGAAAGGGGTGTTTGATAAGGACCATACTTTGAAGTTAACTCATGTGAAGGAAGTGTAGCATTAATCAGTGGAAGTAGAAGGCTCAGAAGCTTTGACTTGGAGAAGGGTATGGAAATACCCAGATGTGAAAATTTGAGGAAAATTTTTCACTCGTAGGAGCAATATTGAAATGGTGGCAATGGTGGTCACCATATTCGAGGGAGCAGGATGTGTTGCTCATAGAGGAATCTCATGGATGATTTTAATCGCAAATTCCGTTGGTTGATTAGGAAGGAAGAGAATACAATTTTGAATTATTCACATAAGGATCGGACAGAGGCCGACAGTGAATAAAGAGTGACATGGATAAGTGAATTCTGTACTGAATCAAGGTAAGTACAATGAAGATAGAGTCCTTCCTAGGAATGATAGGCTCACTAGAGAAGTGTTGCTAAAACATATGGAGAATGTGTGTGTTTGTGGACCCCATTGGTGGGAATCCACCCGGAGAATTCGTTGAAACAGGGATGTTGAGGCCGGTGGTGGAGTTTCCTTTTTATGAAGAAGTTAAGGGGAACTAGTAAAGTGATTGTCAGGATTGCGGCTATGGAGTCCAAGATACTGATAACCTTTAAATGGTCAGGGTTACCCGAGATGGGGAATGTTGTAATGTGGAGTATAGAACAATACAGTTAGTCATTGCCTAATGGGAGTTAAGGGGCAAGAGTAGGGTGCCTAGATGGGGCATTGATTAAAGTAATTTTTGGTCCAGTTAGGGCAAGTGTACCATGTCCAGGAACCATTTGGAGTAGCCAGGGCCTTTGGCAAGAACATTGTTATGAGTTTCACCTCAGTTGAAGGAGTCTTGTTCTGTGTGACAAGATTGAGTCACAGTGTTTTATTACCCCTAGATTCGTGTGTGATTCAAGTTTACAAATAGTATCGATAACATTATGTAGTATTTGTTTATGTGTTTTTCCACGATAACGGGAATCTATTTTCTTTCATTCGCTGTGAAAAGCGAGCGTTAGTATTTTGAGTTTATATTAGATTGGTATTACTCGTTTTGTGTGTGTTAACGAGTATGGTGTTATTTTGGGTAGAATATGATATTCGTTGTTCGGAACGATAGCAGGCTAATGATGGTAAGACTATCGTGTTTACGGTTCTAGGGTGGAACAAGTTGTCATTGCAATATCTCACTTGGATATAGGTTGATTTCGCCTTTATTATATGTATGGATGGAACTTCGATGAGAAGATGTTTCATTACCATGATTCAAGTGTGTGGAGACCTTATAGGAGTAATTTAAGGTATGCAGGGTTAATTGTTGAGCTATGAGTTTAAGCTCATTATTGGTTGAGCAAGGACTCAGTGTCAGTGCGAGCACTTAGTGGTGTGGTTCCTGGATAGAGATAGGAGTTCATACCACATTCTATCGAAAGAGGGGATAAGGTTATCCCGATTGCATATTTGAAGTTAACGGACCTCCATGACCGACAAAGTTAAGTAGTAGTGTATTGGAGGGGTTCCTGGTTTGGATTTCGCTTTGCGAGACACTCCACGCATAAACCTTAATGACGTCGGGAGTGGAGAGATGTTATGGGATGCATGGATGTTGGTTTTGTTAATGAGTTACCCAGTGGGGAGAAAACACTATTGACTGAGAGTCGTGTGATGATGGTATGGTTAGATATGGAAGTGCTATGAAAAAGCACTAAAATGGTTCTCTCATCGCAAGTAGGTGGGTGAGGCAGAAGTTAGAGAAATTGAGTTGAGGATTATAGCTAGGCCTTAATGAAAAGGTAAATTTTGGAGGAAGTATGTTTTGGGTATGATGTTCGTAATGCTTTTGCAGAGAATTGGCACCTCGATTAGTTAGATTTTCCTTTTCTCCTAGGAGCAAGGACATAATAGTAGAAATGCATTAATAGGTTAGCTAGGTAAGACTTAGGATGTCCCACTGGTGTGCCTTAGGCCGTTTTATCTTGATGACCGACGATGAGATGGAGTAGTGTAATGGGAGGGTTCCTTGTCTGGATTTCGCTTTGCGAGACATCCCACGCATGAAACCGAGCACATGTCGAAAGTTGAGAGAGGTCTTGGGAACTAGGGGCATAGTTAGGATAGTAATCATTTTATGGGTGTAGGAAACAAATCGATCTTAGGGTTGTGGGAAGTAAACCACAATAAGATTGGTTGTATATAATTATATGCATATGAAATGAGTATTATCGTGTCTGTGGTTCCAGGAAAATCTTCTTGTGGTTTATTTTTATAAATAAAGCATTTTTGCACTTGCAAAATATTTTCACAACTCGGGCTCTGACCCGTTTATCTATTTTCCTCTCTTTTGGTATATATATATATATATATATATCGATGTCCAGACACAGGAATGCCTGGATGACGATTCCTTCGTGTCAGACGTCTACTGCAGCAGTTGTGGATGCTCGCAAGTTTACTGTATACGCTTCTATCCTTGTAATCTAGATAGGATGTATCGTAAAAATATTCGGGCTAATAACCCAATTGCATTTATTTATTCTTTTACCGCCTTTTATGAGGATTTGATTTGGTTGTATATTGTTAAACTGTGTATTCGGTTAATTTTATTTCATCTCAGTTTCATTTATTCGTAAACCGTGTGAATGTTTTAATTGATTTAATTTGTTTAAAAGATTAGTTAAATAAAATTTTGACGCCAGCCTAATAGGTTATTAGTAATTAATTTGGTTTTTGACAGTGATGCTAAGAATGAACCATATACGACTCCTATTTTAATTTGGTACAGGAGTGATTGCCTGGTATTTTATTAGTCGGGGTGTCACAACAACCTACCCTAAAAGGTTTGTTAACCACAGTGGGTCAGGGCCCACCATAGGAATAATAACTACTTTTCCCTAATATGTTCCAAGAATCCAATCATAGGCATTATAAGAGATAAATGTTACAATAAAATATTATAATCAACAAACCAATATAAATAACTATGGGAGTTAAGTATAGCCAAAAAATTACCCATCCAAAGTAAACCAACTTAACTACCCAAGTCCAATTATTTTTCCTTCAAAATTAATTTATAGCAAAGTACTCTTAGGTACCTCACAAACAAAATTTAAACACTTAGGTCCACTAATTCTCTTCTTGTAGAAGTCGACGCTTGTGGCATAACAAGTGGACCTAAGAGTAAATTTTCCTTTAATGTTTAAAAATTATCAACAAGAAACCTTATTATAAATTTCCCATTAATTTATTCTCTTTTCATTAATTTACTGAATTACATATATATATTTATAACTATTAATACATTATCAAATAAATACCGTCGTAGCAAGTTTGTGTTTCTTACGGCCTTGCATATATTCATAGTGCACCTAATGTCTCATCACATTAAATCTGCATACATCACTATAGCCCATTAGCCTAAATTGTTATCCTGCACATACCGTGATGTTTTCCACACAAGACACGCCATTATAGATAATTAGCCTAGGTCCCTCAGACATCTTAATGTCCCGTCAACAATAGACACTGCACATGCTATGAAGATAACATAAAATAATCAAAGTTTTCAAGAGAGTGTAAGTCCCGCACATACAGTGTAGCTAGTCAACGTACACCTGCCCACCTTTATTTTTTAAATCAAATCCCAATTTAACATGGATTCCATGTTCTTTAAAACTCTTTAACTTAAAATACATTTGCTAAAAATAATTTCTTTTCTTAAAGTCCAAGCCAAAACTAAAAGATTCAAAATCCCCATAGGTTTTTAGCAAATGTTCATTTTACAAAAAATAATTAAATGGCCAAAATATTCCTAATTCATTATAATTAAATCATTTTTAGGTTAATTCAAACTCCAAATTGAATTTTCATTTTAATTAATTAACCTAATTAATTAATAAAACTTGTTTCCAAAAATACGGGGTATTACATATAGCAACCAAAGTTTGATGAGAACATACAAAATTTAAATACTTATCATTCTTTTTTAACCTTGTATTATACTTCACACATTCTACCTGATAAGATATATACATAATAGTCACCTTTTAGTATGAAAATGATTGTTCATGTTTACACTTAGTCTCTAATATTATTAATGTGAGTTGCTTTACATCATTATGTGAAATAATTTTGCATCAACATACTATTTTACTTTCTCAGTCTCTCCCTAACTTCATACAACTTATCCCATAGTAATTAATCATAATATTGGTTACATTAATTAAAATTTCCACATAAATATTAGTTTAAACTTAACTTCACACGGAGTTAAGAGAGAAATAAAACTAATGAAACATCCAATATTAGAGAAACAAAATAGGATACAATAATATTATACAATAATGAGATAAATACCACATCACATCAATGCTTTAAGTTAACATTACATAAATTTATAACTTTATAATAAAAAAATATAGTTCTAGTTTTCCTTCAGTACTAACAATGAAATATTAATTATGATGCTTATTTGGATATGTATATATCACTTTATTGGGTGATACATTATTTAATTATATTGAACTCATTATTTGTTAATAGCTTATCGCCACGTAATTAGATAATATATGTGACCCCTTAATATTCATTCAATCAGTCAAGATTGATTCTCTCTGGGATCACTTTGATTGATGAAATAAACTTAATATATACCATTAGTTTCTTTACGATTATAACATCACGAGATATGACTACCATCTTTATATATAATACTCATAACCATTATATTTGGAACACAATGGTTACTACCAAACCATCTATACTATTAATATTACATTAAGTAATTACTTACATAATTAAGTAATATAATAAAAATGCCTATCTATGTTCGTTGATCAAAAGAAAAAGGTTATCCACATGTAAGCAATCATTGAATATTCAATAAATAATGAAATAAATTCATATCAATATTTTCATACATTTGATTTGATTACATATTAATTCAAGAAGCTATAACGTCGACCGATGTTCTATATTTTCTAAAGGAAAATATATCTCCTTCATTCCTTTCAATTATTATAATTGGAACCTTGAGCTACCGAATTACAAAGATTGAATAAACAATATCATATAATACATGGGGAGGGATCAAAGGGAGCTTGAATATAATATCATACATAGTTTTGAGTATTTAAAAAATAAAAGGTTCTACACACGCGTTGACGTATGGAAGCTTCTTCAACCAATGAAGGGGATTTTTGGACAGTAGTCCCTAAGTCAAATTTTTAAGAAATATATTTTTTAGTTTTTTTTGCATTTTTTTTAGCTCTAAGAATCTTGAGGTTAATTTTCAGCAATTTTTTACCCCTAATAGTAATATTTTATACCGTTTCAACTTTTTTCAAATAACGTAATAAGTAAACACATATTTCATCAAATATAGTTTGAGAATGTACAACATAACAAACAAATATTTTCACTAAATATTGTGTTAACTTTCACCAATCAAAGCTTTTTAAAGAAATATCTCACCAAACAAAATTTTCGAAAATAAAAAATAACAAACAAATCATTCACCACATATAATTTCAACTTTCACCAATTAAACATTTGTAAATACGTACTTCACAAAATATACCCTCAATTAATAAAAGATTTGCAAACATATTTAAAAGTTAAAAAGAACTTACATGTTATAGTGAGATGAGAGAAAGATGTTGGATGATCAAGATTAGAGAGAGATTGCTTATGAGGAATAGGATATTTTGGACTTGAATAACAGTACAGGGAGAAGGGGGGGGGGGGGGGGGGGGGAGAATGAGATGAGAGGGAGTGGTTCCTATAAGATTTTTTTGGTTTAAATGGGAGGGTATCTCAAAAAGCAGTAGTGTCCTATTTTTAAAACTAATCAGCCTTTTTTACCTTTAAGTTTTGGAAAGGATATATTTGGTAACACTTTAGTACAAAATCTTACATTTAAGCCCCATATTTATTTTATTTTCACCATATATGTATTTTATTTTTCCAAAATCTCAAGTGATGAGACCGCACTCCCTTGGGACTTCCTAGGTCCGCCCATGTATACTCATGAGATTTGGAATAAATATGATAATTTCTAAATCAATATATTACTTTTATAAGTGAAGAAAATATGTTAACTTTTCTAGAAATTGCATTATTTTGATACCAGTCCTATTCATTTTGGTTTAAAGAGTGGGTATGGGTTGTTATAGTTTTTGATGGTACGGGATAATGGGTTCATGTTTATTATGCTTGGGGTGTAGATTTTGTTTTGGTTATATATAATATGTTTATATCGTTTTTTTTTGGTCTATGTTTTGTGTTTGATACATACACTTTTTTCTTTAAACATAGGTTAACTTATTTTGATCATTTATTGACAACTACTCTATCATCCTCACTTTGATCATTATTTCTTTCCAGAAGAAACATACAATATGAAAATAGACTAATTCATCCAACCTCTCATATTAAAAATATATGGAAAAGTAAATAATTAAGCTTATTTCTTGAAACTTCTTAGGGGTGGTTCTTACTGATCTTTTTCTAATACTCTATATTTTAAAAAGATGGATGAATAACTAAATCAAGCAATGAGTTTCTCAAGATTACTTAATTCGGTATATTTATTTCATTCACGATAACTTATACCAATGATTTATAATTATATTTTTGTATATAGGTTTTGTTACTACAAACTCATGGAATCAATGTCAATGTACAATCCGATCATTTGTGCATTTACAATTTTTATTAGATTTTATTACGTATTTATTTTTGTTATGTTATATGTTCTTTACATTTTAAATATATCAATGCATTTATTTACAGTAAACAGAAAGAAAAGAGAAAAAGTCAACCCTCAAGCTCCAACAAATTCCACTGATGATAATGACAATGCTCAATATCCTAACGTTAGCATCTAGTTGATTTATTAATTTATTATATATTATATCTTGTTTTGTTACCATTAAATATTATGTTTGATAGACTCTTTCATTTCTCTTCTATAAATTCTTATGATGAAATTCATAGATTTTATTCTTTAATAGTCACATGTTTATACCCATTTCATAAATATTTAATTCATTTATATACATACCGGCTTGGAGTTCGATATATTTCATTTTTTAGGAAATGAAATATAAATTTGTGGAGAGATGTCGTAATACGCCACCCTTGAAATATATGTTTTGATAACAAATTGGGTGATTTGTTCGAAGAAGTATTTGTAGAAAATCGATGCACAAGTGAATAGGTTACTATTGCACATAAAATGTCACATGTCATGTGGCTCCTTGGCATCTTGTCGTGCATGGGCAAGCATAGGGATGTGCGACACCCATTTTAGGTTAATGTAATTAAATTGGTGATACATCGATATCAAGTTACATACATAAGAACGTTAATTGGGAGTCTAACCGGCGCACAAGATGCATCAAATTGCAACTTTACGTGATTTAAAAAAAATTCTCCGTAAGGGATAAAAATGGTCCAACATAATAATTGGGTTTCTAAAATAGGGTTCTTAAGGCCATAAGGTCAGAAATGGGATTTAAGGAAGTTTTGGAGAAAGTGTCGATCGATCGATGTAATTTTCCCTTGGAACTCGACCTATCGAGCTATGATCGATCGTTGAATTTTGAATGATCAATCAATGACTGGCAAGTCTGCGAAGGTGGTCTTTTCTTTTTGTGCTGTCGCATTATAAACCCTAGGATTAACGAGGTGTCGAGTTGTGGGCAACCTAAGACCTGATATTAAAACATTTGGAGATAAGAATCTTCCCATTTATGATTTAGAATCTTGTAGTTTGGTTATAAGAGAGAGAGAGAGAGAGAGAATTGTAAGGGGCCATATACACACAAACCCATTAGATATTTAAGTCCCCCTCTCTCTATTTTTATCTCCCATGGAGGAAAAACCTTCTTCCCCAAAATTTCCCACCCATTTCTACCACTCTCATGCCCATTTTTCACCATTAAAGGCCACACCCAAGCTCTGAAACACTTGTAAGAACCCTAGGACAACTTGTTGAGTGAATAATATGATGTTCTTGGTATGTTTGATGGGTGTTTGAAGGGGGTATTCTTAATGATTAAGAGGGTTTTCCATGAAGATGAGGTGTAGATTCTTGGGAGAACCATTTAATCATGCTAGAGGAAGTTTTGGTAACCCATTGAGGCCACCTTTGGAGGTGGGGGTTGCTCTATTTCCACCACCATTTTGGGCACTTTAGAAGTGGGAATACTAACATTGGCTTCAGTTTAAAGTTGTGTATAATTTCAGTTGGTTTATTTACATACATTAGGTGTAATACCCTATCCCTAAAATTTAATTAAATTATATATGGATTATAAGTGAGGAGGACAAATGATAATTATATAAGAATTGTCGATGAAATTGGAGAAAAATAATAGAAGAAGAAAAAGGGTCCTTCAAACGATAAGAGGGTGTCGTTCGAACGACATGGGTGAGTAACGAGAAGGGTCGCGAGATACATGGTTTCTAACGACATGCTACTGACTTACACATGTCGTGCAAAGGGTCGTTCGATCCAAGCAAGGAACGACATAACAGAAGTCGTTCGAACAAAATAGGGAAGCCATTCAAACAACGTTTGTCAAGTTTTTAATCTTAGTTACCCTTGAATGTTGTCACAATCTAAGTCGTTGGATCTTTGAGCTGTCAAGCCAGATCATCATAGAAAGGGGTAAAACAGAGTTTTTAGCCTTAAGGAAAGTTTTATTAAGGGTTGTTTGGATTATTTGGGTTTATTTGTTGTTAGGAGAAAATGAAAGAAGGAGAGAGAAAGAGAGAAAGAGGTGGGTGGTCTTCCACCTCCACCCACCACCAAACAACCATTCCACCACCATTTTGTGTGATATTACACATTGTTCAAACCCGCAATACCATTTCCACCATTGATAAATAAGGGTTATGAATTTTGGAGGAGTATTTAGGGAGTTTCTTGGAGAAGATGAAGACGGATTTTAATGGAGTTGAAGTGGGTCTTTCTTGGAAGCTTGGAAGAAGAAAACTTTAAAGCATTTGGGGGATGCATTTGGTAACCCCTTGAGGACACCTTTGGAGGTGGGGGTTTCTAATCCTACATCAATACTTCGACCACCATTTGAGCCATTAGAGGTGGGAAAACCTTACTCTTAGTATAAGACTCAATTTTTGCATATTTGTAGTCTTGTAGATTTACTATAAGAGTAGGGTGCATTTGATTAAATGATGTGATTAATGTGTAGAAAATAATAAACATTAATGTTTCTTACAAAAATGATGATTTTCTAAAAAATAGACATATATTGAGTTTGAAGAAATTATATGTCTTTTATATCTTGAAAATGCAATTTTTTGCAAGTGTAATGAATTTTAGAATGCAAAATGTGTTTCACCCATTTAATAGGATTTTAAGGTCTAAATTCCATATTCTAATGCATATAAACTTTTAGTATTTTGGCATTAAGTGTATAAACAAGTTTAAAGAAGATTTTTATGGGTTTAAACATGAAATAAGAAAGATAAAAATTCTTGTCCATGAAGGTTTATGAAAGAGGGGTTAAAATGTGATAAGGATAAAATGTAAGGCTACATGTAAAATTAAAAAAAATGATATTTTATTGATAAAAGTAGTCATTAAGTTTTAATGGGTAGACATGGAAATGTTAGTGGGTGTAACTTAGCAATGTTGAAAAATATTAACACTTATGAAATTGAAAGGAACTAAGGAGGTGAAGGTTACAAGTCTAAAAGGGTGTTAATGTGTTAAAATACTTAAGAAGTTAGAGTGGATGGCTTAATAGAGTTTTAGGGGAAATAATACTTATGGAATGGAATAAAAGGTGATTTTGGAAACAAATGTGTAGAAAGGTAAAGTGTGTGGGTAAATAGGTGATTAAGCAACCTAAGTAGTTAAACCCATAATTAATACAAGAATGTGTTGTAAAAATATTTTTAAAGATTAAATAAGTATTTTCTTACACAATGTTTGCGTGTGTTGAAAGGGTGAATTTCAACAAAAATATTAAAGTGTATTGAAGTAAATAAAAAGGGTGGTTCCGGTAAAGGAATGCGTTTGGATAAAGTAAATATTGTGGTTTCAAGTGTTGAACATAGTGTGTTAAAAAAGTGTGAAAATGCTAAGGGTGAGTAAAGGAAATTCCTATTAAATTAAGGTAAATTAATCTGGATAAATGAAGTTTTTGAAAGTATAAACTGTTTCATGCATTAAATATATGTATGTGCACATATATATATGGTTGCTTGCGCATATAGGCATAATGCATCGAGTCTCCTTTCTTCCATTCGATTTAATGTTTCGTTTGTATATTTCTCATTGGGCATAGGCTCACAACCTCTCTTGGTTATGAAAGGTTGGGATCAATTTTGTATTTTGAGGGCGTTACACATGTAAGTACTCTATTTATTTTTACATTAATAACTCTGTTCACTTGGACTTCGGGGTGCTCCCCATGGGTTCCTCACGTAGTTTATTTTGAAATTGGAATCGAATGCTAAACAAGTGAAACATTAATTAAAATAAAAACTGGACTAACAAGATTATATAGGTTGTTTCACTGCGCTTCACACCTAACGCTTGAGTTGGACTGGGTTGAGTACGAGTAACCCATAAATTCGGGTCGAGGTGTTACAAATGGTATCAGAGCTTTAGGTTCAAGGTTACTTTTGGGAGTGACGTGGTGAGGTCTGTAACACCCCGCATTTCTAAGCATTTAGTTTTTAATTAATTCGGGTATTTTTTTAAAATTACATGCGTGCCGTAATTTAATTGAATTAATTATTATGTGTGAATTAAAAATACTAATGGAGAGAGATAATGGTTTCAAAAACCTCACTATGTTGTTTTAACAAAGGTTAAAATTGTTTAGTAAGTTCCGAATTACTTTTTTAAGAAACTCTTATAAATTTTTTTACAAGAATACAAGAGGTTTTAAAAAAATCTGTTTGAACAAATTATCTAAGAATCTTGGAAATAGGTTTTTAGATTAAACCTAAGTCTGTGTCGCAGATTGTATCAGTAAAAGATTAAAAATCACACACAAGAGAGATAGTAAATTTTTACGTCGTAAAACCGCACCCAATTGGGGAAACATCCACGGTGGTCTCTACACAACAAAACCAAAAATCTGCTATAAAAATTAAGGTTTCAAGCAAACAACAGATCATACAAACAACTCTTATATCTAAGTCTAGAAATATACTTACTGAGAGTCAACCCTTCACGATATTCTTTCTGACTTCTCCCAAGGAATGTATGTGTCCTTTTTCAATTCCCTGCTTTGCTTACTTTCTCCTCTTTTACAGTGTCAACTCAAAAATTAGAATCTATCAACCAACAACACACTTTTATGATTGTGGGTGACAATATAGTGAGTGTTGTGCCTAAAATCCCATGCATGCACTCACACAAACTTAATTACAAACGATTCCTATAAATTACAGAAATTTAAGTATGGAACTCCTTTTCCACACTTCTGAGACTAGACTTAATCTTTTTCTATATATCTTTAGTATCTTTAAAACCTAGATCCTTGGAACTTTATTTATTCACAAAATAATTTCGAACTGAAAAATTAACAGATTTGAAATATGTAAGTGTGACACCCCGCTTAAAATAATAACAGGTGGCCAGCCCTATACTACATTTAATTAGGAATCTCAGATGGATGATACTCAGCATCTACTGACGATACTAAAATAAAATAGGGCAAACTACCCAAAACTATAAAAGTGGATGCCAAAAAAAAAAAAAAATTAAATAAAAACATACAATGGACAACAAACCAACAATATAGAACTAATAGAAAAGGTAGAAAGCACACAAGTACCACGATAAAAGGAAGTACTTGAATTAAACTAAACTAAATACACAAAAATAAATATACCTGAAAAAGTTGTCGGGGCACAGACAATACAACATCCCTAGCGAAGGAAATATAAACAACTACACATAACTCTTGGGTGTAAACCCGATATACAAAAATGTAAGGACATTTTTGTCCATTATCATTTTGTATGTCTTAATTCATTACATCGTTGAAGAAAATCAAGATCAAATCGTCATCAATGGATCCAAATTTCAAAAGAAGAAAGGAAGTATTTTTCTGCACAGCCGGACCGGATTGGTCCGCCCAGATTAAAAGAGCCGATCCGACCCCGGACCGGTCCGCCCCTTAATCGGACCGATCCTATTGCTGAAGATCCAGTAGACCCCGGGTCGATAGTGAACCGATAAAGCCAAAATTAAAACGAATAGATTCGCCCCATCGGAACGATCCGCCTCAAATCCAGACCGGTCTGCCTGGGATAAAGTTGAACAGATCGTGTTCAAATTTTTTAGGGCCAGGACTTCTTTTATAAACCCACTAAGGGGAGTTGGTTTGATAAGACTTCTACACACGATTTTCAGAGTTCATAAACTCAAAGTCTTCATCTTTGTGAGTTTCCAAACTCATGTTTTGATTCACACAAATTTCCAAATTCTTTGTGAATCATTTTGAAACCCCAGAACACAAACTCTTTTACTGTTCATACTCTTGTGGAGAAGATCGTTCTTCTTCTTCATTGTTTCCCTCCTGGAAAGGGAAACTTCCAGCCACAGACTACAGATCCGACGCCTGCGGGTAATTCTGTGTCACCCTTGTATTTCATTGTAATTCGTGTAAATTGTACTTTACAAAATTATAGTGAAATAAATGGTTTTGCCCCTTCGGGGGATTTTTCGTCATTTGTGTGTGTTTGAATGTTCCTACAAGCTGTACATCTTATTCAATCACACCTAGATGCATGTATAGGATTTAATTGGGTTAAACTATGTTTAATTTTATAATTTCTTCAATTGAACGCACGCGCTAACTCTTTCAAATTGGTATCAAAGCGGGTTAAGCTAATCTATTGCGTATTCCTAGTTTTCGCAAAATTTTTCTAAGATATCAATTTCCTGAAAAAATGATTTTTGAAAAAGTGCGTGTTCAATGGAGAAATCATATAATAAAATGCCAGTTTTTGATGGTACTAACTATGCATATTTGAAAGCCCGCATGAGGTTTGCTTTAAAGGCCATAGATGAACGTGTTTGGATTCTAGTTGAAAGAGGGTGGACACCTCCCTCCGTCACTGTTGAAAACGTGACCAATTTAAAACCTGTCACTTCATGGACTGAAGATGAATTTAAATGGTCTTCTTCTAATTCTAAGGGTTTAAGTGCTATTTTTGAATCCATCACTCTTGATGAGTTCCGACGTATCATGACGTGCACCACGTCAAAAGAGGCATGGGATGTTTTGCAACTTACCCATGAAGGAACTAATGCTGTGAAAGAGTCTAAATTGCAAAATTTAACAACTCAATTTGAAACCAACACCATGCATGAAACTGAATGTTTTGATGATTTTTATGCTAGGCTTTCTGACATTGTTAATACTAGATTTAATCTTGGTGAACATATTCCTAATGAAAGAGTTGTGAAAAGATTCTTCAATCTTTGCCTAAGCATTTTATCCCTAAAGTCACTGTGCTAAATTCTATGGGTAATTTAAATACGCTAAAATTGGAGGAACTTGTAGGAGACTTGCAAACTTAAGAAATTGATATGTTCCCTAAATCTATCAAGTCTAAAGATAAGGGAATTGCACTTAATGCCCAAGAGAGAAAAAGTGAGGGGACGACAAGAAAGAGAGTAGAGTCATCTAGAAGGAAAGAGAGTGAAACTTCTGATTCTGAGTGTGATTTTGACTTAGATGATTTGGCTCTATTTGCTAAAAACTTTAAGAAAATTCTCAAATTTAAGAAAAGTGGAAATTTTAAAGATAAGAAGAATTTTCAGAAAAATAAGTTTGAAAAGAAAAATGAGAAAGATACTAAAAACCCTCCTAAGAAAGACAGTGAGAGATGCTATGAGTGCGACGGTAGGGGACATAGAGCGTTTGAGTGTGCTACTCGTCTGAATAGAGAAAAGGGCAAGGCTGTCCTTAATGCTACCCTTAGTGACGACAGTGAGGTCGAGTCGGTGGACTCGGGAGATGAGTCACCGCATGAGTGTAACTTCACCGCATTCATGGCTAGTCATGTGAGTAATCCTAGTGCACCTCACGATGATGAGGATGCTACTTCACAGGGACACCTCGACAGTGAGAGCGATGCAAGTGAGGGGGAGGATGACACAAGTGAGAGCGAGAGTAATCTTCAATGCGCCTACGTCGAGTTATATAATGCGTCATTTAAAACTGAAAAGGGTAACAAAGCGGTAGATCTTAGGATCACTACGTTAGAAGAAGAATTAGAAGAGACGAGAGAGAAAGTGTCCTCAACTTGCACCGCACCGCACTGAGAGAGAGAGAGTCTTCCTGTGGTAAGTTAGAGAGTTATTTTGAGAAGGAAAGAAGGGACTTGACTAAACAAGTGTCTAGTCTTACGAGTGAGCTTCATTCCTCCATGGAGACTCGAAAGAAACTTGAAGCCCTTGTTGCCCAGCTTACTCATGATCTGGAGGAAGCACGGGAAGTCAAAGTATCGAGGACATATCTAGGAAAATGGGAAAGATGATCCTCGGCCCTGCTTTAGGTTTTGGTGATCGGAAGGGAATTGGTTATGATGGTGCCTCCACATCCCAAATTGTACCTGGACCAGTCCATAATTTTACTACTACTCCTTATGGTCATCGCCAAAATCCACGAAGGAGAGTTCGACCAAGAAAAGCAAACCAAGGTCCGCCTAAGACTGAGTTCTTTTGTACATATTGCAAAAGAAAAGGAAACCTGAGGGAGTTTTGCTATAGTTTGGGTCGAACACAACATACTTCTACTCCACCACGTTATACCGATGAGCTTTCCAGTCTGAGAGAGCGTGTTGAGTTTTTAGCTACCACATCATAGAGTGTGATGGAGGAATTCTGACGGATGTCTTTTCCGTCACTGAATGCTCCTCACGTTTTGGCTAAAACCAACGACAACAAGGGTAAACAAAAGGTTACCACTTCTTGGGTGCCTAAGAAAGCCCTTAATGTTCATGTCGCTCTCAAAGCACATAATACCTCACAGTGGTATTTTGACAGTGGGTGCTCTAGACATATGACAGGTGATGCCTCATTTTTTACATCTCTTGAGGATTATCAAGATGGCAGAGTCACCTTTGGAGATGGGAGCAAGTCTAGCATTATAGGACGTGGTACTGTCGAGTTACCTGGTTTTCCTAAGATATAAATTTTTTTGTACGTCAAAAGTTTAAAAGCAAACCTTCTCAGCATTAGCCAACTGTGCGACGCTGACTTTGTAGTAAAGTTTGACCGGGATGCGTGTAATGTCTATAATCAAGCCGGTAAACTTTTAGTGCAAGGGGTGAGGACAAAGGATAATTGCTATGGGACTGAGCCCACATACTCACTTGTCTGCAACAGCGCCACGATCACTCCTATGGATTTGTGGCACCAACGTCTAGGTCACGTGAACATTAGAGATTTGACTCATTTAGTCAAAAAGGACCTAGTATGTTGCTTACCATCTCTTGGAAAGTCAACTTCCACGGTTTTTGGACCCTGTTAGTTGGGAAAGAAAATTCAGAGCCCTCATAGGAAGTTACATTCTATTACCACCTCCCGAGTTCTTGAGCTGATTCACATGGATCTTATGGGTTCTACTCGTACTGCGAGTTTGGGTGGTAAGAGGTATATCCTCATGATGGTAGACAATTTCTCGAGATACTCCATCGTAGGTTTTCTGAGAGAGAAATCCGATGCTGTAGAGTTTTTAACGACCAAGTGCCATCAAAATCAACACGGAGTCACTATTAATAGGATACGTAGTGACAACGGCACTGAATTTAAGGAAGCAAAGGTATATTTTTATTGTGATGGCCTTGGGATCAAACATGAGTTTTCTGATGTGAAAACTCCTTAGCAAAACGGGATTGTTGAGAGAAAGAATAGAACGATCCAGGAGATGGCTAGATCTATGCTTCTAGGTCATAAGATTTCTAGGAGATTTTGGGCAGAGGTAGTTTCTACTGCATGCCACACGATGAATAGGGTTTACCTGCGTCCACACACACTTAAGACGCCTTATGAATTATGGACTGGCAAGAAACCCAACCTGGCATATTTCTGTGTTTTTAGGAGTAAATGCTACATCCTACGAGATAGAGAGCAATTAGGAAAGTTTGACTCCCGAAGCGACGAGGGAATATTGACAGGATATTCATCGAATAGTAGAGCGTACCGAGTTTTTAACCTGAAGAGCTCTAAGGTTATGGAATCAATAAACGTCACCGTGCAAGATGACGAACCTCCGACGACTTTTGATTCTAACCTTCAGTGTGAGGATGAGGACTCTTCTAGGAGTGACCTACTTGTCCCTCACTCACACTCTTTGGACCCCACTCATGTGCTAGGGGACACACCTGCTTGGGTTCACAAAAGTCATGACCCTTCTTCCATTGTTGGCGATCCCACTCTAGGGGTCAAGACTCGTGCTCAGCTAGAGAACGTTGTTAGCCATCTTTGCTACACGTCCAAAGTTGAGCCCAAGAATCACAAAGAAGCACTCAAGGATGAACACTGGATATTCACCATGCAGGATGAGTTGCTTCAGTTTAAAAAGAACAATGTCTGGGAACTTGTCCCCCGACTTAGTAAGACAAATGTGATAGGTACCAGATGGATTTGTAAGAATAAAATGGATGAAAATGGTACCATAATCAGAAAAAAGGCTAGGTTGGTCGCTTAAGGATACACATAGATAGAAGGTGTAGACTTTAGGGAGACATTTTCTCCTGTTGCGAGGCTTGAGTCCGTCCGTCTACTACTCGCCATCGCATGTCATCTGCGCCTTAAGTTATATCAGATGGATGTCAAGAGCGCCTTTCTAAATGGCATTCTACAGGAGGAGGTTTATGTGGAACAACCAAAAGGGTTTGAAGACCCTAAGCACCTTGATCATGTTTATTATCTAAGGAAAGCCTTGTATGGTTTGAAGCAAGCACCCCGTGCTTGGTATGAAAGGCTTACTTCCAATCTCTTAGCTCGTGGCTTCAAGAGAGGGGGAGTTGATATGACGTTGTTCATCAGGATAGATGACGGTGCTATTTTGGTTTCCCAGGTCTATGTGGATGACATAGTCTTTGGATCCACTTTCTCTCAACATGCTCATCACTTTGAAGAGGAGATGAAAAGTGAGTTTGAGATGAGCATATTTGGTGAGATTACATTCTTCCTTGGTCTCTAGCTTCGTCAGCTAGAGGATGGGATGCTCATCTCCCATTCCAAGTATGCTAGAGATCTAGTGAAGAAATTTAGTTTAGACTTCTCTAAGCATACACGTACACCTATGAGTACCACTACCAAGCTTAGTAAGGACACTTCAGGTAAGGACGTAGAGCAAACCTTATATCGGAGTATGATAAGTAGTCTTCTCTACTTGACTGCCAGTTTTCCTGACATAGCCTTTAGTGTTGGAGTCTGTGCGCGATATCAGGCGTCCCCGAAAGAGTCACATTTACTTTCTCTAAAATGTATTATTAAATACGTGAGTGGGACTCTCTCATACGATATTTGGTATTCCATTAATATCGATGATCGTTTGTTCGCCTATTCGGATACCGATTGGGCAAGGGATACAGATGGGTGTAGGAGCACTTCTGGTGGGTGTTTCTATTTTGGTTATGCTTTTGTCTCTTGGTTGAGAAAGAAGGAACACTCCATCTCTTTGTCCACTGTGGAGGCTGAGTACATCGCTGCCGGGAGTTGTTACAAGCACCTCTTGAGGATGAAGCAAATGTTGGAGGATTATGGGATTTCACAGGACACCATGGTCATTTCCTGTGATAACACGAGCACGATTCTCATATCCCGCAATCTCGTCCAATATTTGCACACAAAGCACATCAGGTTACGGAAGTACTTCCTACGTCAGTTCGTTGAGGAGAAGGTCGTATCCCTGAGTTTCGTTCCTACCGATCGTCAATTAGCCGATATTTTAACGAAACCTTTAGATGCCCTTAGATTTGAGAGTCTTAGGAAGTCTTTGGGGATTTGCACAGTTGACTGAGGGGTTGGTCCGTGTCTAGCATAGGATGAATTGTCATATCCTTTGATTCCTATTGCTAGATTGTATCACTAGTGTATTTATTCTTTTTGCTTTTTATACTTCTTTTGAAAAATACAAAAAGATTTTCTTTTAAGAAAATTTTTGAGAAAAGCACAAAAAGATTTTATTTTGATAAAATTTTTGAAAAATCCAAAAAGATTTCTGTTTTGCACCTTTTATGGATGAGCATTTAAGATAGCCCAGTCACAATTTCATTCCATATATTCATGTGACTATTTGATAGAGATTTAAGATTCTACATCATTTAATCCATGTGCTTTACATTGATTGGAGTCTCTGAGATACGATTAGTGATTTCTTCCTACATGTTTGACTGCTATATCCTTTATTGCACACATGAAAGGCTATATTTAATTATTGTACTTGTCTATCACATATTGGCTTAAGTGTTTCCATCTCAATTCTGTCTATACAACGTACAACATGCAATAAAATTTGACAAGATTGGAATGCATGTAAAAACCGTTTGGTGAGACTGTGTGTTTATTTGCAAAATGGGGAGGGGCTGCGAAAGGTTATTATATATCCTTTGCGCAAAAGCCACCGTTCAAAAGGACCTAAAAAATTGAGGAATTTTATTACCCGAGGTCCAAAGAGGTTAAAAGAGCTCGAAAATTTAAAGGAAATAAAAATCAATGCATGCCAATCATGGGCCATTTAGGATTCACCATCAATTCTCTAAAGTTTGAGAATTTAGAAT
Source organism: Sambucus nigra (assembly GCA_949130495.1). NCBI lineage: Eukaryota > Viridiplantae > Streptophyta > Magnoliopsida > Dipsacales > Adoxaceae > Sambucus > Sambucus nigra. The sequence continues at coordinate 179,808,772 of OX422219.1, forward strand.
ACCTCTATTTAAAATATATATCTGAGGGAGTTTGGTTGGAGAGTTTTTAAACGGGTTTGCACTTCCTTGAAAGTCTTGAAAAAGCATGAAATTCATTTTGTACGTTATTGGTGTGGAAATCACTTTGAGCTTTGATTTGTTGATTTGATTAAGTCAATGTCTCATTCCATTTTTACTTACACCAAAAGGAAGCATTTGAGTTCATTCGTTAGGAGTATCCGATATTCATCGTGCACATATATCATGTTTGTATGCATTGATTTTCCTATCAAATTTGTTCACACCAATTCATTTACGCTATCACCGACTTGGTTGTTTTGTGTTCATTCATGGTGTGTTCTTGTTTGTTTGAAAAAATTAAAAAATCAAAAATTAGTAGTTTGTTCCCTGTGCCACCACAACTTTACTTGTTTAATTGTGTCTTCTCATTTGTCTATTTGGGGACATCATAAAAAGGGGGAGAAAGAATTTTCATATTTTGGGGTAGTTTTGAGTTTTTGAGATTTGATAAAGTATTCTTTCATCATTTAATATCTATGTTTATCTCTTTTCAAACTCGATACGTCACTTGGTATTTTGCTTTTTCTCATGTGTGTAGGTACGTTGTTGATGATCTCTGAATTGCACACCCTGATGAGAAAAGCGTTGAGATTCCTAAAAATTCGAAGAGCAAACGATGAAGTCTTATTCATATGTATCTTTCCAGTTTTGGGTTCATGGAAGGGTAGATTTGTATAGGCATGTTGTTATTTGATAAATTCAGATGGTTGTTTTTATGTATGTACCGGCATAAACATAGGGGGAGATTTGTAAGGATATTTTTGTCCATTATCATTTTGTATGTCTTAAGCCGTTACATCGTTGAAGAAAATCAAGAACAAATCGTCATCAACGGATCCGAATTTCAAAAGAAGAAAGAAAGTATTTTTCTGCACAGCCGGACCACACCGGTCCGCCCAGATTAAAAGAACCGATTCGACCCCAGACCGGTCCGCCCCTCAATCGGACCGATCCCCTTGCTGAAGATCCAGTAGACCTCGGACCGGTAGCGAACCGATAAAGCCAAAATTAAAATGAACCGATCTGCCCCCTCGGACCGATCCACCTCAGATCCGGACCGGTCCGCCTGGGATAAAGTTGAACAGATCGTGTTCAGATTTTTTAGGGACAGGAATTCTTTTATAAACCCACTAAGGGGAGTTGGTTTGATAAGACTTCTACACACGATTTTCAGAGTTCATAAACTCAAAGTCTTTATCTTTGTGAGTTGCCAAACTCATGTTTTGATTCACTCAAATTTCCAAATTCTTTGTGAATCATTTTGAAACCCTAGAACAAAAACTCTTTTGTTGTTCATACTCTTGTGGAGAATACCATTCTTCTTCTTCATTGCTGCCCTCCTAGAAAGGGAAACTTCCATCCGCCGACTACAGATCTGATGCCTGCGGGTAATTCTGTGTCACCCTTGTATTTCATTGTAATCCGTGTAAATTGTACTTTACAAAATTATAGTGAAATAAATGGTTTTGCCCCTTTGGGGGATTTTTCCTCATTTGTGTGTGTTTGAATGTTCCTACAAGCTGTACATCTTATTCAATCACACCTAGATGCATGTATAGGATTTAATTGGGTTAAACTGTGTTTAATTTTATAATTTCTTCATTTGAACGCACGCGCCAACTCTTTCAAAAAATGAATCCTATCTAGATTTACAAGAAATAGGAAGCGAATACAATCTAAATCTCGTAACAGTCCGCAACTGCTACGACTCCCAAGACTCTGGATAGAAAAGCTTCCTCGGTATCCTTGGGTAGGGACACCTGTAGTAAATATATATATATATATATAGCAAAAGAGAAATATAAACGGGTCAGGGCCCGAGGTAAAAAATATTAGCAGCAAGTGTATTAATCGTGCATTATAAATATAAATGCAATATTTCATATTTATGGTGGAGTTTCACTCTCGTGAAATGCCAAAATCACCTCTCATCTACAGCGTGCACCTAATCGTGTCCCGAAACCTTAATTAAGCTACCGACACATTTAAGGGCAACGTACCAAACTATACGCATGGCTTATACCCGCCATCCTAACTTAACCCAAAAAAATAAATCCTTTTCATACTAATCACACATGAATACACACACACACACACACACACACACACACACACGCATATATATATACCTTACTAGGATTTATTGGTTCTAGTTATTAGCTTAAACCAGGTATTATTCTTAGCACGACACACAATATCATAAGTTTTCGCATAAAGAACTTATTATCCAAGTAACATACATTCGATTACTAAGGACAAAACTTCTCTCCACTCCCAACATTGCACAACGTTTCGTGCGTGGAGCGTCTCGAAAAGAGAAATACAAATAAGGAACCCCCCCGATACACTACTCCTTGACAATGTTGATCGTTGAGATCCATTATGCCCTCAACCCACAAGCTAGAACTCCAACTATTTACTAGAAACATCTAACTCCAAGTATTTAAGTAAGATACCACCCATAAACCTTAATGTCTATATAACATTATCTAGTTATAAAGCACAAACATTCAATCCTATAACCACGTACACATACCACACATAATGTAAACTTTAACATATTCACAATATATACGGTTATAAGATACAAATATACTACATCATGCTATCATCTTCCAGGAATGACTCACTTTCTCCCGGGTTACCACATATCGGACAATTATAAGACCGCCATGGTAATAAAATCAATCATAACGTATGGCAAGCAGTCATAGTTCCTAACCGTAAGTGAGAACGAATCATACCCAAGAATTCTCACCCCAAAATGAAATCACACAATAAATAGAGGATGACTATGACCTAGGGACTATACGCACCCTGCTCCTCAAGCCAGGGGCCTCACCCACTTCGCGCAACCTCCCATGATAGCATGTGCCGGGTATGCTCACACAATAAGTATATATATATATATATATATATATATATATATATATATATATCATCCACACTATATATATATACATACATACGATCACTTCATATATACAAACCGTCACGCACGGTATAGATATTCATGGCATACATACACACATATAGACATATTTATATATATACATACCATCTCTCATCCGTATGTATGAAATTTATAAACTCGACCATAAGTGTACGTAATCCTCATTATACTAGTCGTCGTTCCAAGCGTACTAACTTAATTCGTTATATAAATACGATCCCTCACTTGAAGCATATTCATCCATTTCCCCTATGATATGAAAAGTCTTCCCATATATATATACAACATTAAGGTTACTAACTCAAAGTTTTACGTATGTAACAATCACTATACATCACATCTATATCCAAATGCACATCGTTATATCTAATAATAATCCCGACTATAGGTATATACATCACTAATATTCTACAAACCTCAAGCTTAATTCTAAATTCATTCCAAAATACCTTCAAGTGTTGGAATCCCCATTGTTAATCACACATAGATATATAGTAACTATCCCTACTAACATTACAACACAACCTATTCTAGTTAATAGTACAATCCAATCGTTCACAATTCTACATACGGTTTAATTGCTCCTATGAACCCTTAACATTAATGCATTTCCGATTTATTCCTTGAGTTTATCATCACTAAGGATACGCGACCTCTCTTTCTCACTGGCCCCCAATCATATCTTAAATAGAATCCTATCACTATAAGGATTCGACAGGAACGTCGGCCTAGCACCATCACGCCATGCATTTGCAACTCCGTCGAAGAGTCCTCAACCTTACGTCATATATTAATTCACTTATAATCTCAAAATAGGACTCCCATCTCTAATGATATTTCCCACAACATCAATGCAATAAACTACAATACATATGTATATATATGTTCCCCAAAATAGCTAGATATTTCCCCACGATCCTATCATGCGAGAAACTCCCAATAAATCTTCTAAACATATCCCTAGCATCATATAAGAATATTCCAAATTGAGAAACCCAATCAAAATGGAGGAAAACTCATTCTAGAAAATTTCCTCAAAACATCCCAGTTTCCGAATCGATTCGGCCTGGCCCAAATTGATTCGGGTCCAAAGGTGAATCGATTCGCCCCTAATGTGAATCGATTCGGTCTAAAGGACATGTGAGTCAGTCTTAGGCCGAATCGATTCTCTTTGGGTCCGAATCGATCGGTCATACAGACCTGACACTTTTGCCTAATTCAAATCGATTCGCTTAAGGGGGCGAATCGATTCGGGTCTGTAAAACTTTAGAGGTTTCTTCTTCTTCTTAAAACCTACGAATTGTAAACCACAAAATCATCACTTCTAACCCCTAAACCTTCATCAAATCATGATTCCAAGCCTATAAATCGACTCAACTCTGATCCCAACCATCCCTACACCATCAAACCCATATATAAACATCAAATGCAAGATTTATTCTACAAACACCTAGGCTTTGACATATAACCCAAAATCCAATTCTTTTGTCCACAAATTATGAAATAAAATACACAAATGAATTATTTAGCAAGATTAAACACTTTCCTAAAAATTTTAGAGGTTGAATCATCCCGGAGATCGCATATTGGCCGGAAATCCCCAAGCTCCAAGGTTTCTCCTCTCTCTTCTTCTTCTTCTTCTTCTTCTTCTTCTTCTTCTTCTCTCTCTCTCTCTCTCTCTCCAAATGAGAAAGGCTGATTCGTAAGCCTATATAGCCTTTAAAACTTGAATCCCAAATTTTAAATGATAATACGCATTTTAAATGGCTTGTTTACTCCAATTCGAGTTAAACTTACTTAAAAATATTTCAGGACCGAAATAAAACCCAAGGACGGTCATTTTGACTACCTCGACCGTTCCGAAATCAACCACACACTCAGATTCATTATCCGAAATACTTTATAACATCCTCAAATTTAAACCTCAATTGCCAAAATTTAAAATTCTTCAATTTAAATAAACTTATTTCTCCCAAATAAATTAAATTCTCAATCCCAAAAATCACGGGGTGTTACAGACTTCCTCCCTTACAAAAATTTCGTCCTCAAAATTTAAGTTATTCCTAGGGCTCAGAACCTCATCTAGTTCTTACATTTACCCTCAATATCACTATACCTATCTCTCACACTTTACACATCGAATCATTTAAACTTTAAAATCAAACTAGCTACCCAAGGTGCCCATACACCCTGTACCCGAGATCAACTCATAAAAACATAACCCGGATCCACTAGCCTCAAATCGTTATATAATTCTGAACAAATTAATCTATAGTAGCATACTAAATATATAAAAGTTTGAAATTTCCAATGGTTGACCTCTTCTCAATTACCGACATTCGCTACTTTCATGCGGGGGAGGTCTCACAACCGAAATCCAAACAAGGAACCCTCCCAATACACTACTGTGTAGCTATGTCAAGTATTGAGATCAGTTGAACCAGGATAAAGGTTTTATAAAATATTTTTCAAACCATAGGTATTGCCCTAATGCCTATATAATAATATAATATAAAATAATTTCATTTCTTTTGACGCACCAATCAAACACCTTCTGTTCAAGACACAAAGCCTTAACAAATACAATACTCCTACCAACAAATAGTCCTAAAAACTTATACATTTATGAGCTAAAGTTCCCGCTCTACAATGAATCTGCTAAACTCTGAACCTCCTCAGTTATACACATCCTTTACGTCACATTAAAGCATTTCCGCAAGGAAAGTCCTTCTCTAATTGGAACACTATAATTACCTGCACCGAACCTAACTATAGAACAATAACCTTATCATTATTACTCAACAAAATTTAACGTCTCGCACTTCCAAAAATCAATAGCATAGCTCTCTTCTAGCTCATCACAAAATGATCTATTATTCCAGAAGATGCCATACAAAGGCCACACTTACTCACTCCTTCCTCCAAGGAAATTCTATAAACCCTATGGTTATAGCAGCAAACCACTCATTATACCTTACATGCGATGCTCCCAATAGCGTGTAAAGCTTGACTTAAACCCAAAGAAAGGTATTCTACCTTATAACTCCATATTCTAATTGCCTCACTTCATCCCTGGGTCCCTATTCAAAGTCGTCTACTCCTTCCAGGACAAGCCCTTTTTCCTAAGGCCTATTTCTCCATAAAAGAAATATTTCTCAAAAATCCTTCCTACCCATCCTCAAGGTAAAAGCACTATTACGATCCTCGACAATCTCGCCTAATACCCCGTCACGATGATAATCTTGCTCCACTGGTATCAACTCCTCCAGTCCTACTTGATGAACCCAAGTCTCCAAATTTTCTTACTACCTCCTTAATGAAGACGATACTCCTGACAATGGGTCAATGCCACACACCTCCCATCGATAAAAGTCAACAACAGGTTTCCTAAGAAAGGTTGACGAATTCATCAATGTAGCCTCCCAATGATGTCACTATTCGCTTCTTCCACTGACTTGCAACCATTGCATCAGCTCCCTCCAAAGAGACTGAAGGATATCCTTTCCTAAAGGCTTTTAGTACTCTTTCCCACGCAAATTGTCCTAGGTGGTCTTAAGCCATCAAAACTACAGGATGGCGTGCCACTACAGAAATAGCGGCACCTACTATTCATGCCACAAAATTAGTAGCTTCAACTGCAGTCCTTGTCCCTATGGACATTTGGGGTTCCACATTCTCATCCCCTCTACTTGCACCTTCCTGGATGACTTCTTCTCGATGACGTCTGGGATGAGAAAAACTATATCAATACGTCGTTCAAGTGAGTACACCTCGTAGAAGAAAATAGACGTAGAGAATACAACAATCCTACGAGTAGGTCTCTACATCGAGAACTCTAACGGAAGAATGTAAAAAACCCGCACAAATACTAAAGGCACTAGAACCTGATGCACGAATACCATCTGTGTCTCCATGCTTAAAATAATAACGGGTTGCCAGCCGTATACTACATTTAATCAGGAATCTCAGATGGATCATACTCAGCATCTACTGACGATACTAAAATAAAATAAGGCAAACTACCCAAAACTATAAAAGCCGATGCCAAAAAAAACTTAAATAAAAACATACAATGGACATAAAACCAACAGTATAAAACTAATAGAAAAGGTAGAAAGCACACAAGCACCACAATAAAAGGAAGTGCTTGAATTAAACTAAACTAAATACACAAAAAGAAATATACCTGAATAAGTTGTCGGGGCACAGACAATACAACATCCATAGGGAAGGAAATATAAACAACTACATATAACTCTTGGGTGTAAACCTATTATACAAAAATGAATCCTATCTAGATTTACAATAAGTAGGAAGGGACTAAAATTTAAATCCCACAACAGTCCACAATTTCTATGGCTTCCAAGACTCTGGATATAAAAGCATCCTCGGTATCCTTGTGGTGGGGCACCTGTAATATTAGTATCAAGTGTATGAAGCGTGCATAATAAATATAAATGCAATATTTCATAATTAAAGTGGAGTCGCACTCTCGTGAAACCCCAAACTCACCTCTCATCTACAGCGCGCACCTAATCGTGTCCTGGAACCTTAATTAAGCTACCCGACACATTTAAGGACAACCTACATAACTATACGCATGGCTGATACCTTCATGACCCGTCATCCTAACTTAACCCAAAAAATCCTTTTCATTCTAATCACACATGAATATACACACACACACACACACACACACACACACACACACACACACACACATATATATATATATATATATATATATATATATATATATATATATATATATATATATATATATATATATATATATATATATATATATATACCTTACTAGGCTTTATTGGTTTTAGTTATTATCTTAAACCAGTTATTAGTCTTAGCACGACACACATTATCCAACATTGCACTACGTTTCATGCGTGGGGCGTCCCGCAAAGTGAAATCCAAAAAAGGAACCCCCCCGATACACTACTCCTTGGCAAATTTTATCATTGAGATTCATTGTGCCCTCGACCCATAACCTAGAACTCCAACTATTTACTAGAAACAACTAACTCCAAGTATTTAAGTAAGATACCACCCAGAATCCTTAATGTCTATATAACATTATCTAGTTATCAAGCACAAACATTCAATCGTATAACCACGTACACATACCACACATAATGAATACTTTAACATACTCACAATATATACGGTTATAAGATACAAATATACTGCACCATGCTATTATTTTCCAGGAATGACTCACTTTCTCCCGGGTTACCACATGTCGGACTATTATCACACAACCATTGTAATAAAATCAATCATAACATATGGGAAGAGGTCATATTTCCTAACCGAAAGTGAGAACAAATCATACCCAAGACTTCTCACCCCAAAATGAAATAACACAATAAATAGAGGACGACTACGACCTGGTACGCACCCTACTCCTCTAGCCAAGGGCCTCACCCACATCGCGCAACCTCCCATGATAGCATGTGCCGGGTATGCTCACACAATAAGTATATATATCATTCACACTATATATATACATACATATGATCACATCATATATACAAACCATCACACACAGTATATATATTCAAGCCATATACACACACATATACACATATCTATATATACATATCTATATCTATACATACCATCTCTCGTCCATATGTATGAAATTTATAAACTCGACCATAAGTGTACATAATCCTCATTATACTAGCCGTAGTTCTAAGCGTACTAACTTAATTCGTTATATAAATACGATCCCTTACTTGAAGCATATTCATCCATTTCCCCTATGATATGAATAGTCTTTCAATATATATACAACATTAAGGTTACTAACTCAAAGTTTAACGTATGTAGCAATCACTATACATCCCATATATATCCGAATGCACATAGATATTTCTAATAATAATCCCAACTATAGGTATACATGTGAATAATAGTCTGCAAACCTCAAGCTTAAATCTAAATTCATTCCACGATCCCATCAAGTATTGGAATCCCCATTATTAATCACACATAGATATATATTAATTATCCGGACTAACATTACAACACAACCTATTCTTGTTGATAGTACAATCCAGGTGTTCTCAATTCTGCATACGGATCAATTGCTCCTATTAACCCTTAACATTAACGCATTTTCGATTTATTCCTTTAGTTTATCATCACTAAGGATATGCGACCTCTCTTTCTCACTGGTCCCCAATTATATCTTAAATATAATCCTATCGCTATAAGGATTCGACACGAACGTCGGCCTAGTACCTTCACGCCATGCCTTTGTAACTCCCTCGAAGAGTCCTCAACCTTACGTCATATATTAATTCACTTCTAATCTCAAAATAGGACTCCCATCTCTAATGAGATTTCCCATAACATCAATGCAATAAACTTTAATATGTATGTATATATATATTCCCCAAAATAGCTAGATATTTCCCCACGATCCTATCATGCGAGAAACTCCCAATAAATCTTCTAAATGTATCCCTAGCATCATATAGGAATATTCCAAATCGAGAAACCCAATCAAAATGGAGGAAAACTCATTCTAGAAAAGTTCCTCAAAATAGCCCTGTTTTCGAATCGATTCGGCCTGGCCTGAATCGATTCGGTCCAAAGGACGTGTGAGTCTGTCTTAGGCTGAATCGATTCGCTTTGGGTCCAAATCGATTCGATCATACAGACCTGACACTTTTGCCTAAGCCGAATCGATTTTCTTAAGGGGGCGAAGCGATTCAGGTCTGCAGAACTTTGGAGGTTTCTTCTACTTCACAAAACCTACGAATTATAAACCCAAAAATCATTACTTCTAACCCCTAAACCTTCATTAAATCATGATTCTAAGCCTATAAATTGACTCAACTCTGATCCCAACCATCCCTACACCATTAAACCCATATATATCTACAAAAACCTAGGTTTTGACATATAACCCAAAATCCAATTCTTTTTGTCCACAAATTATGAAATAAAATACACAAATGAATTATTTAGTAAGATTAAACATCTGCCTCAAAATTTTAGAGGTTAAATCATCATGGAGATCGCGTATTGGCCGGAAATCCCCAAGCTCCAAGCTTTCTCCTCTCTCTTCTTCCTTTCTTCCTCTCTCTCTCTCTCTCTCTCTCTCTCTCTCTCTCTCTCTCTCTCCCATATGAGATAGGCTGATTCATAAGCCTCGTAAGCCTTTAAAATCTAAATCCAAAATTTTAAATGATAATACACACTTTAATTGACTAGTTTACTCCAATTCGAGTCAAACTTACTTAAAAATATTCTCGAACCAAAATAAAACCCAAGGACAGTCATTTTGACTATTTCGACCGTTCTGGAATCAACCACACACTCAGATTCATCTTCTGAAATACTTTATAACATCCTCAAATTTAAACCTCAATTGCTAAAATTTAAAATTCTTCAATTTAAATAAACTTATTTCTTCAAAATAAATTAAATTCTCAATCCCAAAAATCATGGGATGTTACAGTAAGCCATCATTGTAGTTTTGTAAAAAATGAGAGATATGTGATATAAAACATATTACAAGCATTACGTAAACAATATCCAACACGAGAAGATGATTTCTCAAAATAAGAAACCAAAACAACCTATAAAACTAAGTGAAACTATATCACTAATTTAGACTTACAAGTTTTTAAATAGAAACAAGATCTAAGTCTTATGAGGTTATTGAAAGAGAGATTTAGACTTAAGTGGAAATCAAGAACTAGAAACCCTAACTCTCAAAACTATTTTTTGAAAAGAGTTATAATAGTTTTTGTACGAAAAATAATTTTCTCTCTTTTTATTTTCTCTATTCTCTCTTTTTTCTCTCAAATGATGAAAATGGGGATCCTAACATCTATATTTATACTGGTCCTGGAAGGATCTGGATGCTTGAAGTCAAATGGACAATCAATATTAAAACACCGGTTAGGCTTCAAATCTAAGGGTTGTAAAGGAACCGCACAAATCTATACTCTAGTTGGTTAAAACGTTAAGCATAAGGATTAACTTAGAGCGCATGAAGGCCACTGATCATTTTAATCTAACAATTAATATAGGATGAAAATGCTGTGAGTATAAAGAAGCATAAATTTAGCCAATCAACTCCCACCACGTGCCAACTTCAGATCTAACAAAAAATGCTTGTTTTTAAGATTTTTAAAATCCCATTTTATACCACAAAAGCTTATGCTGCTTTTGGAATCTACCCAAGATAAGATTTAGGAACTTTCAAAACATGAACTTTATCCCCAAACAATTTAAAAACCCCAATTCAATTATTTTTAAAAAAAGATTTTAATTATTTAAAAATTCTTAAAAATTGAAGAAAATTGATTTTAAATCCAATTAACACACACTAACCAATTATGTAATGAAATGCAATCTTATAAGTGTGTCTATGTGTGTTGGTTTTTCTACCTTTGAAGATTGATCATAGTTAATGTTGATGAAGCTTCATGAGTGTTCTTTGATGCACTTGAAGGATGGACCTCAATTTTTTCACCATTTCCAAACTAGGTGAGGATCCTATATAGTGCAGACTTAAGTGAGTCAACTATATAGTGTGCATCAATCTACCCCTTTGGAAATGAGAGACAAAATCTCCTTTGAGTCATCTGGGACTCGTAGGGATAAAAAATAAGAAAACCTTATTCCTATACAAAAATTCTATTTACCCCATTTCCTAGAAATCAAAAAGCACATAACTCAGCTAAGAACAGACCAATACCCTAAAAAAATTTGATATCAATGATTCCTAAAAACAAAAACACAATAACTCATGGCAAAGATCAATAATTAGTCAAGTTTTATAAGAATTGTCATGATGGACTCAAATACCTATCTCCCATTTTGTCTCAATTGGACAACGGGAGAAAAACTTAACATGAACATACCAAGTATGTAAACATAAATCTATCAACCAAAATTATACAACAGGCCACCTAAAGGGTCTTTTATATGAAATAGAGATAGGAGGTGTCTTTTCTCTTTTATTAAACAACCGTGCCCTATTTCCTCAAAGAACAATTATAAGCATTAAAGTAACCAGAGGATATTATGGGTGGTAGATATCTATTCAAGCATAATCATACCTATGGATTTTCTTAAAGATTCAAAACGTCAATTATCTAAAGGTTTAGTGAACAAATTAGCTAGTTGATGTTCAGTGGGTTAATAGTTTATCTTTAATTCTTTAGACTCAACTAGTTCACCTATAAAATGATGTATAACTTTAATATGTTTTGTACATGAATGTTGAATAGGATTTTTAAAGATATTGATCACACTTTGATATCACAATATATATTTAGTTTTTCTTCATTAGTGTAGTAATCACTAAGCATTTGCTTAATCCATAATAATTGAGCTCAATAACATCCTAGCACTATATATTCAAATTCGGATGTGGAAAGTGGTATGCAGTTCTATTTTTTACTGCTCCACCCTGCTAATTTCTTATCGATGTAATAATAAGGGCTAAACATGCTTTCGCTATCATCTGAGCAGCTAGCCCAATCAACATCAGTGTATGCTACAATTGTGCTAGTGGTATCATTTGTGTATCTGAAAAGGAGAGCCTTTCTGACTCAATGCTCTATCACCACTTGTTGCTGTGCGAGGCCCTCAATTTGTAAAGACTTTACTACAAAACGTAATTCCCTTTTATGAGATGCGGAAGAGGAGATGGTTCAATTAAACAAATTAACAAATTTTAATTTATTTTCAAATTAAAATTAAATCAAAGTGAAATTAAATTAAATTAAACGACACATGGATATTTCACTTAAACCAATTTAACTCAAATCAAGTCCTAGAAATTTGCCTAAGTCATATTTTCAATATTCCCAAATTAGGCCGAACCAATTTCATCAAATTAAGAGATGACTTGAATTAAATTAACATAAACATTAACCAAATTAATTTTTCACCAATTTAATTAAGTGTGACAGTTAAACCGAATTTTATCTTGAATTAGACTAAGCATGCGTTCTAAGTTATTTTGAAAGATAAAAGTAAATCAGTCACACTACGTCGCGATGTACGAGGAAAAGCTCACAACGAGAAAAGACCTCGGACGACCCTAGCCACAAATTCACTAAGTATGGTTTTACAAGTACAAGACACGAAAGACTTAGAACACTCGACTTGACTCTGTCCAATCCCCGACTCTCCTTCTTGTACATAACTCCACCTAGCGAATAACCACGGAGCTCCACCGCGGTCTCGGAATCCAACGATCGGACTTTTTCGATCACCGTCACCCGAACTAGGAGCCTTTATCCAAGTGGGTATGACAACGCAAACAATATTCTTCTTTGTGAGATTTAGAAGCAAACCCAAACTTCTTTTCAAATGGAAGAGATAAAACCGATTCCAAATTCCAAGAAAAGTATATATATAGAGGAACTTGGATATACAAACTATGGGTGTAAAACAGAAGTGTTTTAAAGATTTTTCTTTAAAGAATGAACACTCAAACTTGAACTTTTTCCTTTTGAAATTTTTCTCTCAAACTCTCTCTTGGAGATGGAAAGATGTGAAAAAGTTAAACCAAAAACGTTAGTTCCCTCACTAGTTAAGTTCTGTCAAAAGTTAGTGGGGTAAAGAAGTGGGAAACATGGAAAAACAGCTCAAAATTGCCAATTAAACTGTTCCCGCTAAATCTCGTTCGAACGAGATTTTCGTTCGAACGAAGTCTCATTCGAATGAAGTCTCGTTATAACGATACTTCTAACGAAGTTCCAGAGGCAGATCATTGGAAGACCTCGTTCGAACGACATTCTCGTTCGAACGAAAAACTCGTTCGAACGACAATTTTGAACGAACTTCCAGAATGTTTAAAAATTCGATTTTAGACCAGAAACTTTATTTTAAAGTTGTAATAAAACATTTTGAAAAAAAACAACAGTATTAAAACAAGGTACACCCATATAAATATTGTTCCAATATCCTATATATATTAAAATGCATTCATACCTTAGGAGCAATGGAATCATGTTGATGGCATAGAAACGAGGCATAATATACACGGCATTTGATGAAGCTTTACTATCTTAGCCGCTATGTCTTCAACTTTAGTATGTCATAGGATTAAAGGATGGTCAATAACTCTATCCTATGACTCAAACGTTTTTGCTTGGAATTGAGACAAAACAACAAAGGACTCAATTGGAAATTTGTGTCCTTACAAATCTCCCCCTTTGGCTATTCCGGAACAAAAACCAACAAAAATACTAAGAGGACCGTCAAGCTCTACTAAACTAAAAAATATCCCACCCAAAATAAAATACAATATCTTGACTCAAACAACTCAAGGATCAATATCTTTGCCGAAGATGAAAGTTTGCATTTTGAAGAATTCCTGCACAGTTAAGAAAACTATTAAACGCATAGGGAATATCAAGAATATTAAATGCATAAAAAAACTCCCCCTAAATTAATTCTCCCCTTTATCAACTGTGATCTACCTAAGAAGGTCGCGACTCCCCCTAAGTTAAATCTTCCCCAAACTAAGATATGAGTACAATAGGAATACACACCATTTCTCCCCATATCATACTCCCCCTTTTTGTTTAGGAATAGACAAAGGATAACAAACTAATTTAAACATGATGCTTAGAGTGATAAGAACATGAAAGGATATGGTTAACAAAAGCACAATTAATCCATGCAAATAATAACGGATACTAACTAGGAGGCAAGAAAATGATACCAATATGATACATAACTATTAAGCATGTGATATCAACAAAGAATGAAACAAAATAGATACCAATTATGAATTAAAGCATAGGTGAACTAGAAAGAAAGACAAAGACCAAATAAAGTATCATATATATACATACTCGAGATATACCAAAGATGCACACGCACATATATATAGATATAAACACACAAATGACACAAAATAAGATAAGCTTTTCACACTCGTATGGAAAAATTGTGTCATATGGAAACAGAAGTGTTGGGGGTGTGAACTAGTAACAATTAAATTTAAACCCAATCACTTAAAACATGTTCACGAGGTTCTCAATTGATTGAAAACTTCATCACATTTGAATATAACCTCACGTGACAATATAGATTGAACTCAGTGAACAAACATACACAATGCATACAAGCCTAGACTTTTGATGATTCTATGAACTAATAGAGTCCTGACATTGAAAGTACAACTAGGATAAACGGACATTGTGCAAACCGTTGATATACCATCCAATCTCCCTCAATAAGCATATATATTTGAATGAATATATCAAACAAAAATAGGCCTTGGCAATTATTTTTCTTTTTAATGCCATAATTCTATTTTTAGGCCTTTGGACCACGTATTTCTTTTAGGTCCAAACAACCAATGGCTTACTATTCGCAAAGGATAATAAATTCTTTCGGAGCCCTTCCCCGTGCACATTTATATGTAATATTTTTATTTCTCACAAATATCACGTGCAACGGATTTCGACATGCACTAGCCCTCCTAGGTCACAAATATGTAGATGACAAGATTGGTAGGAGAACACCTCACAAAGCTCAAATATACATATGAAGTTAAAATTTCAAATGAGCTCGTGCATGTGTGAATAGAGGCATATAGAAAATAGAATTCATTTAATCAACACAAAATCCAACTACTCCATATGAGCATGGTAAAGAACATTTTAAGGAATGACAATCTTAACCAAAAGTTCTAGCCACATGGAAGCGTAAAAGATAGAATTCTAACACAAGTATATGCCTCATAAAGTGTGTCAAACTAAAATACACACACAAAAAAATCTTTTTGAGTTTTTGAAAATTTTAAACCAAACAACAAAAATATTTATGAAAAAGACACAAAAATCATTTGTATTTGTCATTAAGCATAAATTGCGAAAAGAGTAAAAACACAAATGATAAACAAAATCTTTTTGTATTTTTCATTTAATGCAAACAAAAATGAAGGAAATATAACACAAAAGATAAACAAAAATCATTATTCTGGCGTGTGTTTAAGCATAGAGCATAGACTAGAAAATGATTAAACAAGCATACATTTAGCATGATAATATAGCATGAATTACAAAAGCTAAAGTATGAAAATAAAACTAACACATTCAACCTTTAGATTTTGCAAGGAAGGAAGCATGTGAAAGTAAATGAGAATCAAATACCCTATCTTGTAAAGCTACCAAGTCGGATATCCTAACCCAAACTAATGATGAATGACTGTCTCGGGATGTAATAATCTTGGCTACATTGGTTGCCTTACATTGGGTTTTTATAGGACCTCGTTTAAGATCAAAGCAAAATTTTCTAAGATGACCTTTTCGACCACAAGGTGCACAAGTAAAAACACGTCGAAAATTGGAAACTAAGGATTTATCTCTAAAGGATTTCCTAGGTTATTCTCCTAAAACATGGGTTTTGGATTTATGAGTAGATTAATTACAAGTATCAAAGCCTAAACCACAAGTATCATTTTTAATTTGGACCGTACATAAGATTTTATCTAGTTTTTTGAACCTACACTCCAAATCAAATTTGACTTTACTAGAGTCTTTTAATTTATTTTCTAATTCTAAAATGTTAGACTCTAATAAAACATTTCTCTCTTCAAACTCGAGAAGCACCTTTTTCATTGACTCCATTAAACCTCTAAGGCTATCTCTCTCGCCTTCTATATATTCAAGCTTCTCACGACGAGCTCTCTCTTGTGTCCTAAGGTCTACCACTAATGCACTATCATCAACGACCTTGACACGCTATTTTAAACTCACTTCTAACTTCAAATTTTCTCTTTTTAATTTAATAGACTCTTCATAAAGTTCTTGAAAATCATTTTGATGTTCACTCACATCAACCTCTTCTTCATTTTCACTCTCTCTTTCTTCTTCACTCTCACTACCATCAAAAGCAAGGGATTCATAAACTTTGACCATGGAAGTGTAATGTGTTTTAATATCTTCATGGGAAGATTCATTATCGGTGCTCACATAACTAGCCATAAAAGCCACACCGTTGGGCTTAGTGGGGGAATCGGGTCCCTCTTCACAATCACTATCACTAAGGTTTGCATTAAAAGAAATTGGTTGCTTACCCTCTCTTCTTAGTTTAGTGGGACACTCTTTTGCCCTATGGCCATACCCTTCACAACCAAAACACCTATTTGACTCGTCCCTATTTAAGTTTTCATTAATAGTTTTAGGGATCTTCTCAGCTTTGTCATGCGTAGATTTTTCAAATTTCTTAAAATCATTTTTAAATTTATCTTTGTTAAATTTAAGAAAATTTTGAAAATTTCTAGGAAACATAGCCATATTTTTCGAGTCACTATCACTTTCACTCTCTACTACTTGTTTTTCCTCCTTTTGGGCTTTTAAAGCAACACCTTTTTATATTTTCTTTTCAGTTTTAGAGGAAACATGTCCAGTTCATAGGTTTGTAAATCACCTACAAGCTCTTCTAATTTCATAGAGGCTAGATTTGGTAAAGAATTTAAAACGGTCACTTTTGGAATAAATCTATCGCGTAGGGACCTTAAACTTTTCTTTACTACTCGATTGTCTAGTGTTTTTTCTCCCAAGTTAAAAGATGAATTAACAATATCGGAAAGTCTAGCATAAAATTCATCAAAATTTATTTTTCGTTCATTTTGATGGTTTCCAATTGAGTGGTGAGGTATTGGAGTTTCGAAGCTTTTACAATACTTGTACCTTCATGAGTGAGTTGTAAAATATCCCAAGCTTCTTTAGCGGTTTCACAAGTCATAATGCGATGGAATTCATCCGGTGTGACCGTGCTAAACAAGTCATTTAAACCACGAGAATTAAAATTTGAAATTTGAAATTCATTTTCACCCCATCTCTCGGCGGGTTTGGGAGCACGCTCATTATCTACTAAATGTGTAGGTGGGGACCACCCATTAACGGCAGATAACCAAACTCTATCGTTGATAGATTTTGGTGCCGATTTCATCCGCACTTTTCAATACACATAGTTAGAACCATCGAAAATAGGAAATTTTGAAAATGGGGAAAATTCCATTTTAGCCAAAAATATTTAAAGGATCTCTAAACGAAGCAATTTATTATTTTGGCTCTGATACCAATTTGAAAAGGAAAGCCTTTCTCACTCAATGCTCTGTCACCACTTGTTGGTGCGTGAGGCCCCCAATTTGTAAAGACTTTACTACAAAACATAATTTCCTTTTATGAGATGAGGAAGCGAATATGGTTTAACTAAACAAATTAACAAATTTTAATTTCTTTTCAAATTAAAATTAAACCAAAGTGAAATTAAATTAAACAACACATGGATATTTCACTTAAACCAATTTAACTCAACTCAAGTCCTAGAAATTTGCCTAAGTCATATTTTTAATATTCCCAAATTAGGCCAAACCAATTTTATTAAATTAAAGATGACTTGAATTAAATTAACATAAACATTACCTAAATTATTTTTTCACCAATTTAATTAAGTGTGACAGTTGGAACGAATTTTATATTGAATTAGCCTAAGCATGCGTTCTAAGTTATTTTGAAAGATAAAAGTAAATCAATCACACTACGCCGTGATGTACGAGGAAAAACCCACAACGGGAAAAAACCTCGGACGACCGTAGCCACAAATTCACTAAGTATGGTTTTACAAGTACAAGACACGAAAGACTCACAACACTCAACTTGACCCCGTCCAAGCCCCAACGCTCCTTCTTGTACACACCTTTGCCTAACGTATAACCACGGAGCTCCACCGTAGTCTCGGTATCCACCGATCGGACTTTTTCGGTCACCGTCACCCGAACTAGGAGCCTTTCTCCAAGTGGGTATGACAGCGCAAAAAATCTTCTTCTTTGTGGTATTTAGAAGCAAACCCAATCTTCTCTTCAAACGGTAGAGATAAAACCGGTGCCAAACTCCAAGAAAAGTATATATATAGAGGGACTTGGATATACAAACTATGGGTGTAAAACATAAGTGTTTTAAAGATTTTTCTTTGAAAAATGAACACTCAAACTTGAACTTTTTCCTTTTGGAATTTTTCTCTCAAACTCTCTCTTGGAGATGGAAAGATGTGAAAACGTTAAACCAAAAATGTTGGTTCCCGCACTAGTTAAGTTCTGTCAAAAGTTAGTGGGGTAAAGAAGTATGAAACATGGAAAGACTGCTCAAAACTTCCAATTAAACTGTTCCCACCAAATCTCGTTCGAACGAGATTTTGGTTCGAACGAAGTCTCATTCGAATGATACTTCTATCAAAGTTCCATAGGCAGGTCATTGGCAAACCTCGTTCGAACGACATTCTCGTTTGAACGAAAAACTCGTTCGAACGATAGTTTCGAACGAACTTCCAGAATGTTTAAAAATTCGATTTTAGACCAGAAACTTTATTTTAAAGTTTTAATGAAACATTTTGATAATAAACAACAGTTTTAAAACAAGGTACACCCATATAAATATTGTTCCAAGCTCCTATATATATATATATATATATTAAAATGCATTCATACCTTAGGAGCAATGGAACCATGTTGATGATGTAGAAACGAGGCACAATGCACACGGCATTTGATGAAGCTTTACTATCTTAGCCACTACGTCTTCAACTTTAGTATGTCATAGGCTTAAAGCATGGTCAATAACTCTATCCTATGACTAAAAATTTTTTGTTCCGAATTGATCCAAAACAACAAAGGACTCAATTGGAAATTTGTGTCCTTACAGTATCATATACCTAGATTTATTGTCCCCTTAATATATTTAATTATACGTTTAACACAAAAGGTGAATTTCCTTAGGTGCACTTTGGTAACACGCGCAAATACAGATAACGTACATAATATCGGGTCGAGAAGTTGTTAGATATAGTAAACTTCTTATCATACTTCTACATAGCATAGGATCTACAGGTTTTCGATTATCATATTTGGATAGTTTCGTGGAAGTGCTCAAGGGTGTCCTATCAATTTTGGCTTTGTCTAGATCGAAGTTTTTAACTAATTCAATTGCGTAATTAGACTGAGATATGAATAACTCACCATCTTTTTACTTAATTTTAAGACCAAAGAAATATTGAAGCTCTCCCATAAGTGACATTTGGAATTCCCCGTGCATAATTTTTGAAAACTCTTTAACCTCAAACGGATAAATGGATCCAAATATAACGTCGTCAACATAAACTTGAGCTATTAAGACCTATTTGTTAAAATGTTTTACAAATAATGTCTGGTCATTTCCTCCACGTCGAAAACCTTTATTGATAAGAAAGGTCGACAAGCATTCGTACCAGGCCTGAGGGGCTTGGTTTAAACCGTATAATGCATTTTTCAATCTATACACATGGTTTGCGTAATGAGGATCAATAAATTCTCCTGGACGCTCAACATAGATCTCCTTTGTCAAAAAACCATTTAAAAAAGAGAATTTCACATCCATTTGATAAAAGGTTGAATTGTAAGTGACACGCGATAGGCAAGAGTAAGCGAACAAACTCGAGGCGAGTGACTGGGGCAAAGGTCTCCTCAAAATCTATTCCTTTAACTTGAGAGTAGCCCTGGGCAACTAATCTAGTCTTATTTCTAGCTATCATGCCAGATTCATCTGTTTTATTTTTAAAAATCCAACGAGTACCAATAACCCTTTGATTTTCTAGCCTAGGCATAAGATTCCACACGTCATGACTTTTAAATTGTACTTGATCTTCCCATATAGAACCTATCCAAAATGAGTCATTAAGTGACTCATTCACATTCTTCGGTTCTACTAGATAAACAAAGCATGAAAATTGGGCAATATTACGTAATTGGGATTTCGTATGAACTGGCTCATCAGGGTTACCAACAACATTATCAATGGGATGATGTTTAGAAACTCAGTTAGGTACTTCAGGGGTCTCAGTTGGTAAATGATCAACTATCTCTGGAGAGTCATAAGTAAGATATTTTCAGACTCATCCACTATAATTGGTCCTTGTTCTTTACTCTCGATAATAGTGTCACTCACTATAACATTTATCGATTCCATCATAACTTTGGTATGCAAGTTATAAATGAGATAAGCCCTACTATTAGGGGAGTAACCCAAAAATATGGATTTGTCTCCACGGGTTTCAATATTAGACATGTGTTCTCTATCTTTGCAAACATAGCAAGTACTCCCAAAATTTCAAAAATATTTCAGATTGGGCTGTTTACCATACGAAAATTCATAGGAGGTTTGTTTGGAATTTTTTTGAAGATAGACCCGATTGATGATATGACATTCTATTTGAATTTCCTCAACCCAAAAGTATTTTAGTAAGTTCTTAGCATGTATCATTACCTTGGCCATTTCTTATATTGTGCAATTTTTATGCTCGACAACACCATTCTTTTGGGGTGTTTTAGGCGCATTGAACTCATGCTGATAACCATTATAATTACAATAATCTGTTACACTCGAGTCCTTAAATTCACCTCTTCTATCTCTATGTATTCGATTAACTTGGGTATCTTTTTCATTCTCGATTCTTAAAATGATTTTAAAAAATTCTCGAAATGCGTCAGATTTTTGCTTTTAAAAATGTTACCTAAGTGAATCGAGTAAAATCATCCATAATGACCAAAATATAGCTATTACCACAAAGGGTAACAGTTCATGAGGGACCCATAAGATCCATATGGATTAGCTCTAGAGGTTTTGTTAATAAAATTTCTTTAACTTTATTGTGAGTAGTCTTAATCATTTTTCCTTCCTCACATGCCCCCCAAACAACATTTGAAATTGGTTTTATTTTTGGTAAACCTCTAACTATATCCTGAGAGCTTAAATTGCTAAGATTATCATATTTAATGTGACCTAAATGAGTATGTTAGATATCATTGTCATCAAGTCTAGCTAACCTACAAGTCTCATTACCCGAATTTATCGTGTAACAGTTATCTGGGGTCCTGTGACCTACAAGGATGCAATTACCATTCTCATATAAAATCTTAAAATTAGTTTTTGAGAATGTGACAATGTGATTAGGGTAAAAAAATTATGATACGCTCCAAAGATTAGCTTTAAGACCATTTACTAACAGGACATCTTTGAGAATGACGAGTCCTTTTTCTTGGAGTGTTCCTTTCCATATGATCTGAGTTGATACTCCATCCCCAAACAAAACATTCCCCCCTAAGAATTTAGCTCTGTTAGATAATTTAGTATTATCTCTGGTCATATGCTTGGAACATCCATACTCTAAGTACCAACGAAAAGTAATGTGTTTGGTTTTTAAATCACTAATAACAATGTTACATTTCAACTAGGGTATTAGATCCTCCTTTCTAACCCATATAGATATAGTTTTGAAAGATTTGTGAGCTTTTGGTTTAGACATAGATCTGGGACTCTTTTTCTTAGATTTCTTCTTATCATGAGATATTTTCTTCATATTCCAGTAGTTGGAGCATTTATTGGGCTATTTAGGAAGTACATAATTATTCTTGCTCTGCCTAGAATAGTTAACGTTTTTGTAAATTAGTGAATTATAGATAGGTTTATAAAGTTGTTTTTGAAAACATTCATCGAGACTTTAGACACAACATTCTAGGACCCCCTAAGTCTCTCCTTAGTTCCCTAGCACTTCCTTATTTCACTACAAACCCTAGGTCATACTCCGAGTACCGATCTAGAGGCCATCGGGCGCTCTCGGGACCCGTTTGACTCTGTCAACTCTATTTTCAGAGAAAACTCTCATTGAATCATCGAAGGGCTTTGAATTCCCTTTCCAATGGTTTGCCCCTGTATGAATCAACATAACGATTAGGACGAACGAATGGGGGCTCCCGAGCCCTAATTTGACCCCAGTCAATTTCAACGTCAGAGCAAAATCTCTTTGAATCTTCAAAGGTCACTAAAACCCCTTTCTAAAGGTCTGCCCTGTGTGAAAAATGACATAATCGTTCAAACAAACAATCCGTTTTCCCTAAAAAAATTGATCTGGAGTCCACTGGGCAGTCCCGAGCTACATTTGACCAAGGTTAACTCTTCATCTCAAAGGATACTGATAAACCTTTGAAGGGCACTGCAAACCCTTTCCAACGGTCCACCCCGTGTGCGAATAAGACTTACGGTAAGGACGAATGACCCTTTTTACTCTGAAAGGTCACCCGATGCTTTTAGGCCCTAGCTGACCAAAGTTAACTTTCCAAACCGAGCAAAGATCATTGGAATGTCGAAGTACCTCACATAACCTTTCCAACAGTCCACCCCTTTCACGTTTCGGACTTACGATTTCAACAAACGATCCATTATCGCCCAACGATCTCCCATCCAAAGGATCGAAGAGCGCTTTCGAGCCCCGTTGGACCCAAAGTCAACTCTCGAACCCGGGAGCGGCCCAAAGGACTCTTGAAGGTCTCTAAATTACCTTTCTAGATAAACAGATTACGTTCTATGAACGTTTTTTTTGAAAAAATCTGCATGAGACTGCCGATTGGCACGTCTATTTCCCCGCCTATCGGTAGTTTATCTTGGGTTACTTTCCAATTGGTAGGGATAGGTATATGTCGACCGAGACCCCCTTTACCCTATAAATAGAGGGCATGACCTAACTTCCAAGACACACCTCAGATCCATCAATATCAATGATCTTAACAACATCTCTTGCAATCAACGAAGTTTCCTTATGTGGAATTCCTTTCCATCTTTCATTCCCATCATTTTTATACCCAATTTAGTATAATCTCATTATCTCTCGTGCAACATTTATTTCAACATTCAAGGGATCCTATCAAAGATCAAGCCTCAATTCACCAAAGAAGGTCCAAAATCATTCTCTTTATTTAATTTCTTTATTTTTTCATTAGTTACAAAAGTTATTAATCTAGCTTTTACTTTAGTTAATACACATTAATATCTCATCCTTTATTAGTTATATTGTACATAGTTTATTTTCTATAAAAAACCAAAACAAAGAAAAAGCGGGTTACACCTATAAATTCCAACGGGATTATCCACCACAATTTCTCAAAACTAAAAATACATTTTCTACACACACATATAAAATAAATTCTCATTCGAATCTATGGGATAAACTCAACCCTTATGCCGCATGAGAACTATGTGGACTTTGATGCCTTTATAGGCTACGTAGGCATTTCGGGTTAAAACTCGAGACTCGAGTCCAATTTTCCCATTTTTTCAATTCTCCATTTTTCGCATTTGCCTCCTTTCTTCTATAAATTATTTTAATATATATTATATTTGTGATCTTTAATAGTGTTTTGTCCAATATATATTATCGTTTCATAATTATCAATATCTCGATAAACACATACACCTTATTTTCTAGATATTATTGTGGGAAACATTCCTTTGGATGACCTCATTCTATCTTTTCCATGATATGTATTCTCCTGTGCTGCCATTGTTATCACTAGTTTGAGCTTATAAACATTTTGAGTGGTGGTTCTATTTCCATCATCATCATTTTGGCGCCGTCAGTGGAAATGAGAAGTTATCTCTTCCTCATTTTCTTCTTAACCTCACTGAAGACTTTGGTGGTGAACCAGGCCTCACCCCTTGTGTGGAGTTTTTTCACCATTGAAAGAGGTCTAATAAGGTACAAAGCTCATTTACTCTACAAGTTATTTTATGCTAACGCATGGGATCGGAGTTACCACTACCTCTCCCACCGCCTGATGCTGGAGGACCTAGTTCCAGTCAGGCATCACCTCAGTCCAAAATGGAGGAGGTGGCAGCAGCCTTGAGGTCTTTGGCTGCAACATAACAAGCAATGAAGGAGAAATTTGCACAACTCAGTCAAAATATGATGATACCACCTGGGGTCTCACCGGAGATGATTACTACGTCGGCCTCTCAGCCCAATCCTGAAGCCAGGGGACCACCCCGGGCACCGCGAAAGGACAAACCTACACCTTATCGGAGGAGGGACGTTGCTGACCCTAGACGTTTACGTCTGGGGAGGCAAGGACACCCTTTCCCTGAGGATAGGTATAATTATTTGGAAGAAGAAGAGGTTAAAAAAGATTGTTGGGAGCCGTATGAGGTTTCAAATAACACAGTGCGTCCTATTCCGTAGAGCCAAGGTTATGGGGGCAGAAGAGGTGAAAAAGCCCATAAAAAAGGGTTAGCTTTTGATCGATTGTGTAGAGGGTCGGCCTTTAAAAGGCTCGACCCAGTAAATGACCTGAGATAGAGGTTATCCAAGTTGAGAAGTGTAGCTAGCTCACAAAGGGAAGATGGTTAACGTCGGCCTCATCAAGGACGACCTAACACAGGACGAGGTAGAGACCAGGAAGAGATCAACAATCGACATTGTGCTATGGTTATGGAACCCTTAGTCCACTCCTTGGAGGTGGCTGGGGACAACCTCAGCCAGACCGATGTTACAAGACCATGGAATGACTCCATCCAACATCTTGAGGAAAAGATAGGAGACCTCATCAAAATCCAAGACCCACTGCAAAGAGGTTTCTCAGAAGGCTCTCCGTTCGTGGCTAAGATTGTGAGCTTCCCAACCCCTTCCAAGTTCAAACTGCCCACTGTGTCTCCCAAGTATGACAGTATCACCAACCCTGTACATCATATTGAGATGTACCAGTCAACGGCGTACATTTATTCAATACCAGATGAGATGAAGTGTCGGGCCTTCTCTGGGACTTTGATGGGAGCATCGCACATCTGGTTTACTTCTCTTATGAAGAATTCAATTGAGAACTTCAAGGGCTTGGCTGAACGATTCATTCACAATTTTTTGTAATAACCCTCGCTTATGAGACCGTATTTTATAGTAATTACTTAGTATAGTAATTAGAGACCAGTGTTGGGTTATAATTTGAATGTTAATTCAATGTAGAAAAGTCGATATTTATTATGAGGTTGCATACATATCATAACCATGGGAGATATTGCT
Source organism: Sambucus nigra (assembly GCA_949130495.1). Lineage (NCBI taxonomy): Eukaryota > Viridiplantae > Streptophyta > Magnoliopsida > Dipsacales > Adoxaceae > Sambucus > Sambucus nigra. The sequence continues at coordinate 179,834,675 of OX422219.1, forward strand.
ATGTCATGCTTATTAATATCATCTGGATTCAAAATGATATTTGACTTAATTATGAGACCGGAACCTAAATTGAATTTTAAAATGTCCAAATGATAATTTGGAGGTTGCAGTTGATTCTGGAACGTGCGAAATAGTCAAATAAGGTACCATATTGTATTTTGTAGTTTTGGGCATTTTTGACTGGTTGTGCCTTAATTATGCAGTTGCGTATTATTTTATCGCACTATTAGTTAATTTAGCGGGATATTTGTCTTAGGTCACGACTTAAGCTTTCCAAGTCTTCCAATTTCCCTAATTCCCTTCTTAAACCTAAAGAGAGAAAGAGAAGAGTAGAGAGAAAGATTGGAGATTTGGAGATTGAGAGAGATTCTTGCTTCTTCAACCAAGAGATCTGCAAAGTTGCTGAATCAAGGCAAGTTTTTACTTGCTATTTGTGTCTTGAGATAGATGATTTGCTATGATAATGGTGTATTGATTTTAGTTTAGCAAACTTAGGGTTTTCTTATGTATTTTTGGGTTTTGCTTCACTCAAAGATGATTCATGAGGTTTTAGATGATCAATAGTATCATTGATGTTATCTTGTTGTTGGTATGTAAGATTGGGTTGAAGAAATTTGAGTTGGGGTAGAAAATGGAGTCCAAGACTCCATAGCCAATTTTTGTCAAAATCGCAGGCCCGAATCGATTCGGCCCCCTGGGCGAATCGATTCAGTTGGGTCCAGTGCCCAGGTCTTGTGAACTGAATCGATTCGAAATTGATCCGAATCGATTCGGCAGTTATGCAGAAACCCAAATTTTCTGGCCGAATCGATTCGGTAGCCCTGCACTTTTTCAAATTTTTCTTTTTCATTTTTAACCCCTTTTCTTTAGGATTAGTGATTAGGGACCTTCTTAAATGAAGTAAACATAGGGTTTAGAGTATTAGTTGAGTTGGGTCGACATCCTAGACTCGAAAGGGTTCATCTAGGGTTCGTTTAAGGGGGAATTTAAAGTGATGTATAGGCATTACTTTCGTCGTGTAGTTTTATAAGGGTCTAGAATATATTAAGGTCAAATTGGAGACTTTAGAATTCAACTCGAGTTAGATTTGACTTGAAGGTTTATATTAAAGCCTAAAGGAGGCTTTGGGAATAACTTTGGAGTCCGAATTTCTTATCGAGGATGTTATGACGGTACGTAATACGTATGGTCCCGGTTTAGCTTATACATTTATTAAAATGGGAAGTTGATAAGGTAAATGATAATTTACTAAATCATGTAATGGAAATTAATAAAATGGATGTTACACACCTCTCTAAATGCCATATTAAGGGAAGTCCGTGCGAGAGGTGAAGCCCCCTGGCTAATGAATGCAGGGTGGATATAGTCCTAGGCCATATGAGCGCTTGTTTTATTTTTTCTGCGATGGGTAGGAGATTCTGGGTGTGGTCTTGACTACCCCGCAGGCATATGGCCGCTTCCCGACGTTTTCGATAGGATCCCAGGTTGTCTTATGATAGGCCCTGGAAGATGATGGTTATTTAGGGACGCGCACAGTGGGGAAACCCGGACGGGCGGTCTTAGAATCGTTATATTTATATTTATGACTATTCTAATTTTCGAGTTGGACTCGATGGAACATGAATGCCACATAGAGAAAATTTATGCCACAAAGAGCATGCTATTGAGATTAGTGCCATATAGAGCACATGATGATAATTATATTCCTGATAAGGAATGGAAAAGAAGATTGAAATTGAATTATGATGAATGATGATAAAGGCTCACAAGTACTTTTAATTATGTTTTAACATGAATCTCACTCTATGTAGTCCTTTATCAGTTTTAGTTCCTTATATTATGTTACCATGCTAGACTATCATCCATGCTTAATTGTGCATCATTGTCATACATGTCATTTATCTATTGATCACATATATCCGGCCCTGACCGGTTTTCATTTCTTGTTGTATATATATATATATATAATCCGTCCAGGTGTTCCGCCGCACGGTCGCCAGTAATGACCCTTCCTTCCTTATGTTTTGAGGAGCCGTGACATTGTGCGGGTTTCACGGGAGTTTTGTGTAGACGCCTCCATTTATCTTTCTAGTTATGTTCAGTTTATTCAGGCTTGTTGCCCAAACCGTTGTAATTGTATAATGGATCTATTATGTAACACTTGGTACTAATTGTATGTAGTATGGTTGTTATTGACCGACGTTTCATTCGGTGCTTTGTATCTTTTGGGTTTCTTATTTACGCTTGTGGGGGTTTCCACCCTCTATTTCTATTATGGGTTGTTGAAAATGTTTTCTTTTTATTTCAAATCAAAGTTTTTGATAACCCGTTTTCTGGAATATAGAGTGGTTATTCCTTATACTTTGCATATTGTTGTGATGCTGAGAATGATATTCATCAATGATTTCCTATTTTATCGGGGTATAGGGCTGGCCACCCTTTATTCCGGATAGCGGGTTGTCACAGATGGTATCAGAGCATTGGGTTCTATAGTCTTTAGGATCTATGCGGACTTGTCACGTTCTACCGTAGCGTTCTTTGATATAGAACTTAATGTTAGGATTGTTTTGCTGCCTATGTATGCGATCTTCTACTAAATAGATTGTCTTATATTATTTTTGAACTCTATCTCGTCTTTATCTCAGATGCCGCCGAAGAGAGGACGTCCCGCTAGACGTAATAGGGTTGTTGAGGATGAGTTTGGTCCTCCACCGCAGCAGGGGAATATCAGTGCCGCTGAAGTGGCAAATATTGTGGCCCAAGCCGTCAACGCCACGATGACTGCAGTGGACCAACAAATGCCACAAGCTCAAGTGAGGGGATAAGAGGCACTAGTTCCTACGGGACCTTCTCAGTGGGAACGGGTGAGGGAGTCATTCCTCAAGGGACATCCCCCGGAATTCGAGGGAGGTTCGGATGTTATCAAGGCGAACCAGTGGAAGAGAGATATACAGCGCCATCTTAGGATGGTGGAATGTAGTGAGGAGAAAAAGCAAATTCTCATTATTTTCAAGCTTGTCGGACCGGCCTTGCACTGGTGGGAGTCAATGACGACACCCGAACAAAGGGATACTATGTCCATCACAAATTTTTGGGCTTTGTTTGATGGAAAGTATTTCCCTCCTGCAGTTCAGAGGGAAATGCAGAGGAAGCTTCAGGATTTGGTACAAGGGGAGAGATCGGTTGCCGAGTACGAGGAGGAGTTTACCCGGTTAGCAAGCTTTATACCGGATGAAGTAACTCCAGAAGCGAAGAGGATCTCCAAGTTTGTGGGAGGTTTGCACTGGCGAATAAAACAACATTTGCTGGGAAATCCATCTCTGGTGACCTTTGGTGATGTGATGAATGCTGCTTTACTTCACTGTCAAGAGCATAGATTATTTGTGCAAAGTAAGAAGAAGGTTGTAACTGCGGGGAAAACAGTGAGACAGGGAGGAGTTGGGAGCGGAGGGGGAACCTCTTCTTCATCCCAATCCTCGGGGAACAAGCAGGTTGAGAGGGATCCCCAGCAGGGGGATTCGTCAAAGTGTCAACGTTTCGGTGGGTTTAATACTGGTGGCAACAACAATAATAACAAGCAGGGTCAGGGTGGTCAGCAACCACAGGGAGGTAGAGGTGGAAATGGAGGTAGGGGCCAACAGGGCCGAGGTGTGGGGCAATTCTGAAATAACCAAGGTAGGAATCAGGATAATACGACGAATAAATGTTTCCAGTGTGGGGAGCTGGGCCACTATAAAAGGGCGTGTCCTCAGTTGGTTGGAGGGCATCTTCCAAGGGCCCCACAGCAGTCGTATGTACAGTTTCCGCCCCAAGCGCCTAATCCGGTTGCTCCTCCTCAACAGGGGCATTTGCAGTACGGAAGGGTTTACCATATTCAGGAGGCTCTGCTTCCTCCAGCTCCTCCTGCACCACCAGCGATCGAGGGTAAGTTTCTCATTCATGGGCATATGGGTCGAATCCTATTTGATACGGGTGCTACACACTCCTTTATTTCTAGAAGTTTTGCCCAGACTATAGGTTTGATAAAATCTGCTGAAAGTACCTTCACTAGCGTCGAATCCTCTATGGGCGATGGCTCATTGATTTTCTTCGTATGTAAAAATGTAGGAATTAATCTTGGTGACTTGTGTTTTGAGGACGATTTACTCGTCCTTGATATGGTCGGGTACGATGTAATTTTGGGTATGGATTGGCTAGTGAAGTACCGTGCTATAGTGAATTGTTACGGGAAGAGTATAGTTTTTGCACTTCCGGGACAAGAGATGTTCCTGATAGTTATGCCTTGCATGGAAGGGAGCACGAGTGCTTATCTATATTGTATTGCGGAAGATGCATCTAGAGATGTCATGGTTCCCCTAAATTCTCTTCCAATCGTTAGAGATTTTGAAGATATTTTTCGGGAAATACCGGGATTACCTCCAAGTCGGGAAATAGAGTTTGTGATTGACTTAATGCCGGGAACTCGACCGATCGCCAAAGCTCCTTATCGAATGGCTCCTGTGGAGATGAGGGAGTTGAGAGATCAGATTCAGAAGCTACTGGAGCAGGGCTTTATTAGGCGTAGTACCTCACCGTGGGGCGCTCCGATATTGTTTGTGAAGAAGAGAGACGGTTCTCTCCGATTATGCGTGGACTATAGAGAGTTGAATAAAGTCACCATCCGGAATAAATACGCTTTACCCGCATCGACGACTTGTTTGATCAACTTAGGGGAGCTTCCTACTTCTCCAAGATCGACTTGAGGATGGGGTATCACCAATTGAGGATACGAGAGGAAGATGTATCTAAGACGGCCTTTCTGACCGGTTACGGGTCTTATGAATTCTTGGTTATGCCCTTTGGGCTAACCAATGCCCCTGCGATGTTTATGGACCTTATGAACAGGGTGTTTCGGGATTTCCTTGACCAGTTTGTCATTGTATTTATTGATGACATCCTAGTCTATTCTCAGACAGAGTCGGATCACGCTGCTCTCTTGCGGTTGGTCCTGCAGAGATTGAGAGATCATCAATTGTATGCAAAGTTTGAGAAGTGTGGCTTCTGGTTGAAGGAAGTTCAATTTTTGGGGCATGTGGTGTCATCCCAAGGCATGTCTGTGGACCCGAGTAAGGTGATCACGGTAAAAGAGTGGGGTCAGCCCACGACGCCCACTGAAGTTCGTAGTTTTCTGGGCTTGGCGGGTTATTACCTTCGATTCATTAAGGGATTTTCCAAGGTTGCTAGCCCATTGGCGAATTTAACCCGGAAAGGAGTAAGATTTGTATGGGACAGTTCATGTCAAGCGGCTTTCGATGAGCTCAAGGATAGACTGACTTTCGCTCCAGTCCTGGCATTGCCAAAGCCGGGATTGGAATACCTTGTCTTCACTGATGCATCTCTTCTGGGGTTAGGAGGTGTTCTTCAACAAGAGAGATAACCCATTGCGTACGCTTCTCGTAAGTTGAAGCCTCACGAGAAGAACTATCCGGTACATGACTTGGAATTTGCCGCCGTTGTATTTGTCTTGAAGATATGGAGGCATTATCTCTTAGGGGAAAAGTTTAGTCTGTTCACCGACCACAAATCGCTACAATACTTATTCTCCCAAAAGGATTTGAATATGCGCCAGCGTCGTTGGTTGGAGTTTGTGAAAGACTACCAATTTGATATTCATTATCACCCCGGGAAGGCGAATGTGGTAGCAGATGCCTTGAGTAGGAAGCCTGATGGAGACTTAGCTAAGGTGTGGAAAGCTAAGTGGAAAGAACTCAGCCTGGAGGATGCAGGGGTGAGAGAATTCCTTTCTGTGATGACGGTTACTCCCACGATTATAGCAAAGATTGTGGAAGCTCAGAAAGGAGATAAAGTTTGTCAAGACCATATACGCCAGTTGTTGTCTGAGGGAGCGAAGTCGTACTCGATTGGTTCCGAGGGCGGACTACGCTTCCATGGAAGACTTGTGGTTCCCGACGATGGGGATTTGAGACGAACGGTGATGGCAGAATCCCACGGGTCAAGGTTTGCGGTACATCCAGGCGGGGACAAGATGTACCAAGATATGCGTCGTTTGTATTGGTGGGCGGGTATGAAGAGGGATATCTCAGAGTTTGTGTCTCAATGCACCACTTGTCAGTTGGTTAAGATCGACCACCAGCGACCGACAGGTTTGTTACAACCGCTCGAGATTCCCGTATGGAAATGGGAGAGCATTTCGATGGACTTTGTTACAGGCTTGCCTAGATCGCAAAAGGGTCATGACTCAATTTGGGTGATTGTCGACCGTTTGACTAAGTCGTCACACTTCTTGCCCGTGCGCACCGATTATGACACCGCTCGTTATGCCCAGTTGTTCACTGAGGAGATCGTCAGACTCCACGGGGTACCTTTAAACATTGTCTCCGACCGAGATAAGATATTTGTGTCCCACTTTTGGCAGAGTTTCCATGGAGCAATGGGGACCGAGTTGAAGTTAAGCTCTTCCTATCATCCTTAAACAGACGGTCAGACCGAAAGGGTAAACCAGATGTTGGAGGATATGCTTCGTATGTGCATACTCGACTTTAAAGGCAGTTGGGAACAATACCTTCTGTTGGTTGAGTTTGCTTACAACAACTCATACCAATTCACTATTGGAATGGCACCCTATGAAGCTCTGTATGGCAGACCTTGTAGATCGCCCGCTTGTTGGTAGAAAGTGGGTGATAATAAGTTTCTTGGACCTGAAATGATCCAAGATACTTCTTCAAAGATTGAGCTTATTCGAAATGGCATACGGATAGCCCAAGATCATCAAAAAAGTTACGCCGATGCCGGTAGGAGACATATGGAATTAGAGGTTGGAGACCAAGTGTTAGTGCGAGTGTCCCCGATGAAGGGTATTAAACGTTTTGGGAAGAAAGGAAAGCTTGCACCTCGCTTTGTTGGACCTTTCCCGGTCCACTCCTTGGAGGTGGCTGGGGACAACCTCAGCCAGAACGATGTTACAAGACCATGGAATGACTCCATCCAACATCTTGAGGAAAAGATAGGAGACCTCATCAAAATCCAAGACCCACTGCAAAGAGGTTTCTCAGAAGGCTCTCCGTTCGTGGCTAAGATTGTGAGCTTCCCAACCCCTTCCAAGTTCAAACTGCCCACTGTGTCTCCCAAGTATGACAGTATCACCAACCCTGTACATCATATTGAGATGTACCAGTCAACGGCGTACATTTATTCAATACCAGATGAGATGAAGTGTCGGGCCTTCTCTGGGACTTTGATGGGAGCATCGCACATCTGGTTTACTTCTCTTATGAAGAATTCAATTGAGAACTTCAAGGGCTTGGCTGAACGATTCATTCACAATTTTTTGTAATAACCCTCGCTTATGAGACCGTATTTTATAGTAATTACTTAGTATAGTAATTAGAGACCAGTGTTGGGTTATAATTTGAATGTTAATTCAATGTAGAAAAGTCGATATTTATTATGAGGTTGCATACATATCATAACCATGGGAGATATTGCTATGTCATGCTTATTAATATCATCTGGATTCAAAATGATATTTGACTTAATTATGAGACCGGAACCTAAATTGAATTTTAAAATGTCCAAATGATAATTTGGAGGTTGCAGTTGATTCTGGAACGTGCGAAATAGTCAAATAAGGTACCATATTGTATTTTGTAGTTTTGGGCATTTTTGACTGGTTGTGCCTTAATTATGCAGTTGCGTATTATTTTATCGCACTATTAGTTAATTTAGCGGGATATTTGTCTTAGGTCACGACTTAAGCTTTCCAAGTCTTCCAATTTCCCTAATTCCCTTCTTAAACCTAAAGAGAGAAAGAGAAGAGTAGAGAGAAAGATTGGAGATTTGGAGATTGAGAGAGATTCTTGCTTCTTCAACCAAGAGATCTGCAAAGTTGCTGAATCAAGGCAAGTTTTTACTTGCTATTTGTGTCTTGAGATAGATGATTTGCTATGATAATGGTGTATTGATTTTAGTTTAGCAAACTTAGGGTTTTCTTATGTATTTTTGGGTTTTGCTTCACTCAAAGATGATTCATGAGGTTTTAGATGATCAATAGTATCATTGATGTTATCTTGTTGTTGGTATGTAAGATTGGGTTGAAGAAATTTGAGTTGGGGTAGAAAATGGAGTCCAAGACTCCATAGCCAATTTTTGGCAAAATCGCAGGCCCGAATCGATTCGGCCCCCTGGGCGAATCGATTCAGTTGGGTCCAGTGCCCAGGTCTTGTGAACTGAATCGATTCGAAATTGATCCGAATCGATTCGGCAGTTATGCAGAAACCCAAATTTTCTGGCCGAATCGATTCGGTAGCCCTGCACTTTTTCAAATTTTTCTTTTTCATTTTTAACCCCTTTTCTTTAGGATTAGTGATTAGGGACCTTCTTAAATGAAGTAAACATAGGGTTTAGAGTATTAGTTGAGTTGGGTCGACATCCTAGACTCGAAAGGGTTCATCTAGGGTTCGTTTAAGGGGGAATTTAAAGTGATGTCTAGGCATTACTTTCGTCGTGTAGTTTTATAAGGGTCTAGAATATATTAAGGTCAAATTGGAGACTTTAGAATTCAACTCGAGTTAGATTTGACTTGAAGGTTTATATTAAAGCCTAAAGGAGGCTTTGGGAATAACTTTGGAGTCCGAATTTCTTATCGAGGATGTTATGACGGTACGTAATACGTATGGTCCCGGTTTAGCTTATACATTTATTAAAATGGGAAGTTGATAAGGTAAATGATAATTTACTAAATCATGTAATGGAAATTAATAAAATGGATGTTACACACCTCTCTAAATGCCATCTTAAGGGAAGTCCGTGCGAGAGGTGAAGCCCCCTGGCTAATGAATGCAGGGTGGATATAGTCCTAGGCCATATGAGCGCTTGTTTTATTTTTTCTGCGATGGGTAGGAGATTCTGGGTGTGGTCTTGACTACCCCGCTGGCATATGGCCGCTTCCCGACGTTTTCGATAGGATCCCATGTTGTCTTATGATAGGCTCTGGAAGATGATGGTTATTTAGGGACGCGCACAGTGGGGAAACCCGGACGGGCGGTCTTAGAATCGTTATATTTATATTTATGACTATTCTAATTTTCGAGTTGGACTCGATGGAACATGAATGCCACATAGAGAAAATTTATGCCACAAAGAGCATGCTATTGAGATTAGTGCCATATAGAGCACATGATGATAATTATATTCCTGATAAGGAATGGAAAAGAAGATTGAAATTGAATTATGATGAATGATGATAAAGGCTCACAAGTACTTTTATTATGTTTTAACATGAATCTCACTCTATGTAGTCCTTTATCAATTTTAGTTCCTTATATTATGTTACCATGCTAGACTATCATCCATGCTTAATTGTGCATCATTGTCATACATGTCATTTATCTATTGATCACATATATCCGGCCCTGACCGGTTTTCATTTCTTGTTGTATATATATATATATATATATCTATATATATATATATATAATCCGTCTAGGTGTTCCGCCGCACGGTCGCCAGTAATGACCCTTCCTTCCTTATGTTTTGAGGAGCCGTGACATTGTGCGGGTTTCACGGGAGTTTTGTGTAGACGCCTCCATTTATCTTTCTAGATATGTTCAGTTTATTCAGGCTTGTTGCCAAAACCGTTGTAATTGTATAATGGATCTATTATGTAACACTTGGTACTAATTGTATGTAGTATGGTTGTTATTGACCGACGTTTCATTCGGTCCTTTGTATCTTTTGGGTTTCTTATTTACGCTTGCGGGGGTTTCCACCCTCTATTTCTATTATGGGTTGTTGAAAATGTTTTCTTTTTATTTCAAATCAAAGTTTTTGATAACCCGTTTTCTGGAATATAGAGTGGTTATTCCTTATAGTTTGCATATTATTGTGATGCTGAGAATGATATTCATCAATGATTTCCTATTTTATCGGGGTATAGGGCTGGCCACCCTTTATTTCGGATAGCGGGTTGTCACATTTTTGTTTTGGGGTAAGACCTCAAAAGAAGACCACCCATCTATTGTATGTCAATCAAGGCAAGAACTAGAGCCTAAGAGACTACATTTCTAGATTCAACAAAGAGAAACTCGAGGTTGAAGACTATAAAGAAAATATAGCCATGACCGCCCTCATAGGAGCTCTTCAGAAAGGGAAGTTATGGTGGAAACTTGTGAAAGACCCTCCCAAGTCCATGGCAGAACAATTGGCAACTACAGGGAAGGTCAGGAACGCTCAAGAGGCCATGGCTACAAAATATGAGGATGAGAATGGCGGTACCAGCGAGAAGTTCCAAAGAAAGAAGGATAGAAAGAGGAGGTCGACTGACGATAAGTTCGCATGATATACCCCTCTAACTGTGAGTTGCGAACACATCCTCAATGAGATTAAGAATGACCGGTCTCTCAGATGCCCAGAGAAGCTGAAGGCTCCTCCACATAAGAGAAATAAGAACTTGTGGTGTGAGTTCCACCAAGACCATGGCCATGTTACAGACAAGTGATTCGCTTTAAAGGATGATATTGAGAAGATGTTAAAATCAGGAAAGTTGAGGAAGTATGTTGATGGAAAGGCCCCTAAGAGGGGAAGAGATGGCCCTAAAAATAATAGAAATGACATATGTCACGACGATACTCCAGCAAGAAGAGACGATGACTCGAAAGGTGATGATGAGGATGATCCAGACCTCCCACCAAAAGATGACAACACCCCAGTGAATAGGGTCGATATGATCTCCTTTGGAGTTAACACCATATGCGGAGGACTAGAAGGGGGTGGATCTGAAGTGGCTGATCGAAAAGCTCATGTGGCAGAGGCTAAGTCAGTGGACAAACTAGAGGTGGTAAATCTGACATCTTCAGACACGAAACAGAAGAGAAAGAAGGTAGATATGGACAATCTTATAGTTGGGTTCTCCCGACTCAACTTCAAAGGTATCCTAGCTCCGCATGACGACCCGTTGGTAATCATAATAAGGGTGCATGGATGCGAGGTACATAGAATTCTTGTAGACGGAGGAAGTTCAGCAGATGTGATGTTCAGGCCCTATTTGAAAAGCCTAGGCCTTAGTAGGGCTAGGATGGTACCCTATCATCATCCGTTAATGGGCTTTAGCGGAAAAAAGGTCCATCCATTGGGCATGTATGAGATGGACGTACGAATGGGCAATGAGTGGCCTAATAGGTTGACCCGAAAGATCAATTTTTTTGTTATGGATGAAAATGTCTTCTTGGCCTATAACCTCATCATACGAAGAGTAGCTCTTAAGGAGTTTGAGGCCATGCCATCGATGGTCCACCAAATGCTAAAATTCTCGACCCCCTATGGGGTAGGGGAAGTGAAGGGTGACCAGACCGTAGCAAGAGAATGCTACTTCACTCAGCCGAAGAGAGAGAGGCCCATAAAAGAGCAAATACCACGTACAACATTGATACACTTGACCCCAGAGATGAAACAAAATTGAAGAAAGGAGAGGCTGAGGAAGAGGTAGAATCCATCGTCCTCAATGAGGATGAATAAAAAAAACCATCCAAGTCGGCAAAGCCTTAAAAGCAGAGATCAAGGAAGAACTGATAAACTTCTTGAGGAAGAGGCAGCATGTCTTCGCTTGGAGCCACACGAACATGCCTGACATTAATCCTGAGGTTATGTACCAACTTAATGTGACTAAGGATGCTAAGCCAATCAAACAAAGATGAAGAGTTTACTCTAGGGAGAAGTACAACGTCATCCAGGAAGAAGTAAGAAAGTTGGAAGAGGCTGAGTTTATCAGGGAAGTCATACACCCGGAGTGGTTATCAAATGCAGTAATTGTGCCCAAAGCCAACATAAAATAGAGGATGTGCATATATTTTACCGACCTGAACAAGTCTTGCCCAAAAGATAACTACCCCTACCACGAATCGATCAGATGGTAGATGCCACTGCAGGGCATGAGGTCATGAGCTTCATGGATGCATATTTAGGCTATAATTATATCTTCATAGTTACTGAAGACTCAGAGAAGACATCCTTCATAACTGACAAGGGGACATATTGCTATAAGGTTATGCCCTTGGGCTTGAAAACTGCAGGGGCAACGTATCAACGTCTTATGAATAAGATGTTTGAAGATCAAATAGGAAAGATTATGGAGGTGTATTTAGATGATATGTTGACAAAGAGCTTAAAGGCCCACACTCACGTGGCAGACCTAGAAAAGACCTTTGATACCATGGACTTGTACAGGATGAAACTCAATCTCGCGAAGTGTGTCTTCGGGGGTAGGAGATGGGAAATTTCTTGGATTCATTGTCAATCAGAGGGGAATAGAGGCGAACCCAGAGAAAATCAAGGCTTCATTTGACATGAAGACACCAAGAAGTATCAAAGACGTTCAAAGGCTCACTGGAAGAGTAGCTGCACTCAACAGATTTGTTTCCAGAGCGACAGACAAGCGCCTGCCGTTCTTTAAGGTGCTTAGAAAGGCCTCCGAATGGGATAAAGAGTGTGATGAGGCTTTTAACCAACTCAAGTCCTACCTCATATCTCCCTTGATCTTATCTCGGCCTATAGTGGCAGAGAAGTTATATGTTTATCTAGCAGTCTCTGAATCAACTATAAGTGCAGCCATAGTACGGGAGGACATTAGGGTTCAAAGGCCTATATACTTTAATAGTAAGTCCCTTCAAGGGTCTGAACAGAATTATCCTCGGATGGAAAAGTTAGACTACGCCTTGATACATGCCTCTAGGAAGATGAAGCCCTACTTTCAAGCCCATTCTATGGTCATCCTCACTAACTCCCCACTAAGACAGGTCCTCCACAAACCTAAGAAGTCGGGTAGATTAATGACATGGGCCATTGTGTTGGGGGAGTATGACCTTACTTACCAACCAAGGGTGGCCATTAAAGGTTAGGCACTTGCATATTTTATTCCCAAGTTCACATGAGAAGAGGTCAAGGTTGAGAATAACCAAGAGACTGCAGAGGGATTTAACAACGTCTTCTGAGACCCAAAAGAGGTTGTATCCAACAGAGCTAAAAATGGAATAGCTGAGAATGAGGAAGACCGATTCCTTTTCAAGCGAGGAATCATGTTAGAAGGGAGCTTCTCATTAGATAAAGACATCCAGAAACTCTTTGTTGACGAGTCTTCTTACAAAAGTGGAAGCAGTGCAGGGATGATACTCTCCGCCCCGAATGGTACCAACATTGAATATGCCCTAAGGTTTAACTTCAAAGCATCAAACAACGAGTCAAAATATGAGGCCATGATAACAGGCCTCTCCTTGGAAAATACCCTTAGGGTAAGACGACTCCTGCTTCATACTGACTCAAGGTTAGTTGTTAACTAAGTGTGGGAGGTTTATGAGGCCAATGATGAAAGGATGGTCAAATACCTGAAGAGAGTAAGAGTGATATTAGAAGGTTTAGAAGAGGTAAATATGTAGAGAATACCTCAGCAAAATAATAGCCATGCAGATACACTAGCAAGGTTGGCTTCAGCAATAAGGACAAACATCAAAAGGACAGTTCCAGTCGAGATCCTGCCCAAGTCGACCATTGAAGAAGAATAGGTTAGTAACCCTTGCCTCAATTTGAACCTAAGGGACTCATGGATGGATACCCTTATCAGATATATCAGAGAGGGAAATCTACCAGAATCAAAGTTAGAGAGGAGGAAACTAAGTTACAGAGATGCAAAGTTCTCAATAATAGGAGATGTCCTATATAAGAAAGGATTTCTATTACCTCTCCTCAGATGTGTCCATCCCACAAAAGTTCCTCGCGTCTTACAGGAGTTACACGAGGGTTCTTGCTCCAGTCACATAGGGGGAAGACCTCTGGCTAAGAGGATTATTACGCAGGGATACTGGTGGCCAACCTTGGCTAAGGATGCTGCTGATTATGTGAATAGGTGTGAAAAATGCCAATGATTCTCCACCATCCCCCATCAAACTCATCAGCCTATGATGTCAATAAGTTCTCCTTAGCCATTCTTAGTATGGGGAATCGACTTGGTGGGTCCATTACCAAGATTCGTGAACAACTAAAGGTTTTTAATAGTTACCACTGACTACTTCCCCAAATGGGTAGAGGCTGAGCCGATGATCATGATTATAGAGTAGAAAACCTTCCAATTTATTTGGAAGAACATCATATGCATACATGGTCTCCCAAACACCCTCATATTGGACAATGGAACCCAGTTCAAGAATTCTTCCTTACAGAAATACTGTGAAAGATTTGGGATAAAGCAATTTTTCTGTTCTCCTGGACGACCTCAGGTAAACGGTCAGACCGAAGTCATAAACAAAACTATCCTCAACGAGATTAAGAAGAGGTTAGAAGAATCTAAGGGAAGATGGACTGAAGAGGTTTATGTCATGTTATGGACCTACATAACAACTATTAGGACACCAACGGGGGAAACCCCATTTATGTTAGCACATGTCTCAAAGGCCGTCATACCAACCAAAGTAGGACTCCCTACTCACAGGGTTCAGAATTATGATCCTGAGAGGAATGGGGAGGAGAGAAGACTTGACTTATATTTAATTTAAGAGAGAAGGGAAGACGCAGAGATAAGACAGGTAACCTACCAACAGAGAACAATAATCAAAAGGTGAAATCAAGACCCATAGACGTGGGAGACCTAGTACTGAAGACTACTTTGTGAAAGGCAAACAAGCTCCACCCAAATTGGCATAGCCCTTATAAAGTAACCGAGGAGGTTGTACCCGGGACCTACATGCTAGAAAACCTAGAAGGGGAACCTTTCTCTAATCCTTGGAATGCTGATCATCTAAATAAATATTACATATAATGTTACAAGAGTTTCTATGTAAATGTATCATCTTATGAAGATATTATTAATGAGAAGATCAGTTCCCGTGTCAATTCTTGGTTCATTATGCTCTAACGGTAGAATTTATGAGGATAACATCTTAGTTGATGACCTTAGACCTTAGAACATCATAATTTGGTGATAAGGTCTGAGGTGAGACATCATACTCGGATGACCTCAGACCTTAGACATCATTAATTTGGTGAAAAATTATTTATGAGGATAACATCTTAGTTGATGACCTCAGACCTTATAACATCATGATTTGGTGACAAGGTCTGAGGTGAGACATCATACTCGGATGACCTCAGACCTTATACATCATTAATTGGGTAAAAAATTATTCATGAGATAACATCTTAGTTGATGATCTCAGACCTTATAACATCATGATTTGGCGACAAGGTCTGAGATGAGACATCATACTCGGATGATCTCAGACCTTAGACATCATTAATTTGGTGAAAAATTATTCATGAGGGTAACATATTAGTTGATGACCTCAGACCTTATAACATCATTATTTGATGATGAGGTTTGAGGTGAGACATCATACTCGGATGACCTCAGACCTTAGACATCATTAATTTGGTGAAAAATTATTCATGAGGATAACATCTTCGTTGATGACCTCAGACCTTACAACATCATGATTTGGTGACAAGATTTGAGGTGAGACATCATACTTGGATGACCTCAGACCTTAGACATCATTAATTTGGTGAAAAATTATTCATGAGGATAACATCTTAGTTGATGACCTCAGACCTTATAAGATCATGATTTGGTGACAAGGTTTGAGGTGAGACATCATACTCGGATGAACTCAGACCTTAGACATCATTAATTTGGTGAAAAATTATTCATGAGGATAACATCTTAGTTGATGACCTCAGACCTTATAACATCATAATTTGGTGACAAGGTCTGAGGTAAGACATCATACTCGGATGACCTCAGACCTTAGACATCATTAATTTGGTGAAAACATTATTTATGAGGATAACATCTTAGTTGATGACCTCAGACCTTATAACATCATAATTTAGTGACAAGGTCTAAGATGAGACATCATGCTTGAATAACCTCAGACCTTAGACATCATTAATTTGGTGAAAAATTATTTAAGGGGCTTATGAAGACACACTTATATTGATGCTTCAGGACTTAACACAAACATATTGCACGACATAGTAAACCATTCAAAGAACATTTACCAACTAAGAAAGAAAGCCCTCTTCAGAGGATGGTATAGCATGAAGTTAAGAGTTACAAGCCAAAAGGTGACGGAATTTGTTATCAGATGTTATAGATCAATGTTAAAAATTACAAGGGGTTCACAAAACAGATTTAAGTATCTATAATCTCAGGGTTAGTAGCCATGCCCCCATCTCCCTGGCCGAGGTTGGTCACCTCCATCCCATCATCTTGAGGACCAACGTCTTCGGTCCTAGTATCTTTCTGACCAGCAGTCTCGGCAGGTGTGACACCTCCTTCCTCCTTGACTTCTTGTAAGGCCTAAGCAAATAGCGGATCGGCGTATCCCAAACCAATGAAGTCAGAGGCTGTCAGGATCCTTGACTCTTTCTCCTTCATTACAACCCATTTTCCAGTGGCCTTAACACCCCTTTCGAGGTAATTGAAGCCGAAGCTGACAAATTCTTCAGAGACCTTGTAGTCCTCCAAGATCTTCTTTGAGGCATCCTCCAGATCAGCCTTCACAGCCACGTCAACCTTGTGTTGGAGAGAGTCGTCCTGGGTCTTCAGAGCAGAGTCATGATCCTTTTTAAGCTTGACGATGTTTTTCTCCAACTGCTTGACATTGACCTCAGATTTCTCCAAGGAAGCCTTCAGATGCTCCATTTCAGCGATCAGAGCAGCCTCGGTCTTTTGGGCCTCTTTACCCTTCTCAATCAGAGGAAGTTTCCTCAGAGTCCAGTCAATAAACTGGTGCATGGTAAGTAGACCCTGCAGAACACATGCAGGGATGTCAGTTCAAGATTTGGTATAATTCAAAGACGAGGTTACACTTATTTAGCAAAAGAAAAAAGTATTACTTGGATAGATAGATGGAGGGTGAACTCGGCCAACAGAGGGTTATCCAGAGAATATCAAAAGCATTTCTCAGAGAGGTCATGATGTTGCCGATAGCGTCCAAGGCCTTCAAAATCTGGCCGATAAGACTATCGCCAATCATCAGTTGCTCCAGACGAGCAACTACCATGCCTCAGAAGAGATGGGGATTGCACGATCCCCCTTTGTGGTTTTCTTCTTCTGCCTCTGATCCTCAGGGGAAGGTTCAGTAGATCTCCTCTTCTTGGAGGCCTCAGCCCTTGAAGTAGTTGGAGGGGGAGGAGGTGTAGTTAGACCTGCTTTCTTCACAAGCTTAGTAAGACTGGGGACTGCCATCTCCCAAAGGTCATCAGAAATTCCTTTTGGGCACTCTGCATACATAAATATCTGAGTTAAAAAATCATAGACATAACACTTTCAGAGGTATAACTTGGACAATTAATAAAGTAACTTACGGAGCTCGATCAGAGGACTCCCCCCAACGCCAGTTTCAAAGAGAGAGTCGGGGTCATCAAATGCTCGTACTTGACTAGCAGACCATACTCCCCCTTATCCTGAAGGTCTTTAACCTTCTGAAGGTTATTTTGTCTTAGCCCAGGGTCGGCCTTAGCATCCATTAACACCTTTCCCCATCTCATGGGTATTCTTAGCTCTAAAGATTAAGAGGGGGCATAGGGACCAAACTCATATGGCCTTGACACAAAGAAGTATCGTGGTTTCTAATTATGGTTCAAAGTTTGGGTAACTTGCAACATCTTATTATTGGACTTCCGAGATAAAAAGTGGTAGTAAATTGGATGATTCCTAGCAGAAGAGGGGACATAGCACCCTGTGAAGACCTGAATGGAAAGGTCTGAATGATGGACTGCCCTCCATAAGACTATAGCTCCAATTATCACCCTCCGGGCATTGGGTGATAATTGGGAAGGAGCCAAGTTAATGTAGGAAAATATAGCCCTAATTATTGGATGAATGGGAAGACAAAATCCTAACTTAAACTCTGCTCATATAAGAAGATCTCACCATCTCGATCGCCAAAGGCCCTCTCGTCCCTCAGAGGTCTTCTAAGTTTTATGGATGGACTTATAGAATACAGATGTCTGAAGGCTAAAAGGTTGATTTTGCATATAATGCTCACTATCTCGGTTGCCTCTGAGGTGTCAACATCGCTTTCGCTACTGTCATCCTCATCTCGTCCAACGTCAGCTTGTGCAGATGAGGGAGCACCACCAGGGAACCTCTGAGCAAACTCAACTCCTGTGGCGGCCGACAAGGGAATAACGTCAAGGATTAGGGGAAAAGCCACACTAGGTCCTATAATTTTGACATCGGAGGAAGAATGCAAGGTGCTAGAACTCTTATAAGATGAGGCACGACTGGAAACCTTGGCTTGGTCAGGGGCTTGGTCCATCCGGACGGAATAGTCCATGGCCTCTTGGAAAGAATCCACAGACATAGGGTCTGAGGTTGACGACTCAGACTCAGACATAGGAACAGGTTCTACTGGGACCTCTATAGACACAAATGGCTCAGGGTATATCACTTTCAGAGGGGGTGGGAGTATATGCCTGAGAGGGAATGTCTTTGCCCTATGAGATTCCTCTTGGGCTCGTTCTATTTGCCAATCTTATCTAAGGTTTTCTCCCTAAGAGAGGGGAATTCTTCTAAGAGTTAGTAGAAGGGGTCTGAGCAAATGAGGACGACCTTACGCTTACAAACTCAAGCTAAAAATAAATAGGATGACACAATAATGAAAGATCAAACGTGGTTATTTAAAATATTTCTAACAAGAACAGCTCGCCGGAAAACCCATAAACTAACCGAAAAACTCATAAACTCGCCGAAAAATGCAACAAATGGAAGAACAAGGCAGAAAAAATGGCAAAGAAGAGGTAACAAGCAATACTTGATGAAGTATGAGGAGAAGAATAGGAAGATTAGCAAGAAAAATCCACGAAATGCACCCTTGATCAAGCTCTGGAAGAGAGAGAAAGCAAAGAAGGTTCAGGCATGAGAATGAACGGAAATGAAGAAGAAAGATAGAGAAAAGGGTTAAAACCCTCGAAATTCACTTGAACGCACCCTAAGGCCCATCATTGCCTTGGGATCTCAAAAGACCACAATCATTGCATTTGCCAAGCACACAATCTACTTCAGAAGCTGACACTTGTCAAGAAAATATTGGCACTTAAAGAAATCCAACCTCGGACACACATACCCCATAGTCACCTATTCACATAGGTAACTAAGGGCTAGGGGGTGATTGATATGCCCTATATGTACCCAACAGTTCAGAGACACCAACCTCGTCGATGGAGATGGCCGAGGTTATAAGGGCCCCAGATTAGCAACCAACGGTCTCATCCTGGGCAAGATCGACCATGGTCGACGTTACCAGTTACCTCACAGTCAGACAAACAGCTGAGGTCTTCATGATCCATGGGAACAGTTATCCATAAGGTCGGCCGGAGCTGACATCACACCAACATCATACAGTAACCTAGGCTGCGTGTAAGCCGAGGAAGAAGAGACTACACAATCATCTTAATAAGCCTCGATTGGGAATCAGCCGACGTTCTAACTATTCCTATATAACCCCAGCCCAGGCTGACGTTATAACTCCACTTGCCTTACCTCGTTTTGCTTCCTGAGCCGAGATTATTGCGAATAACCTCAGATTGGGTAGGATCCAGACTTCTCCAACCTCGTACTCTTCCAGGCCGAGGTTGGTACCAATCGAAGACGATCGAGCCATTACTCGCATGTGTGTGACTGGGAACACGTGTGCTAAATCAGTTATAACCGAATCATTCCCCTCACGTGAGGGAATATTTCATCATTATTCTCTACATGTGACAGTAACATATGTCTTCATTAGATTGGATAGATCAATATGCACCGGCACATTGCATGCATGGGGGGTGCATCACCCCCCCACACTATATATGCTTTCCTTGTCCTACATGGAGGGGAGAGAGAATTACAACCCTAGCTAAAACTCTGTAAAATTATACAATAGAGAGAGAAATCTTGAGGGATTGTATCCATGGCCGTTAGTGCCTTATTTTAGTGACTTTACTCAATCACTTGCACATTGGACGTAGGCCTAATTGGCTGAACCACTTATATATTGGTGTTCATTCTCTTCCCCTCATCTCCTACATATACATATATACTTACATCTATGTATTCTCCTATATTGCCATTGTTACCACTAGTTTGAGCTTACAAACACCTTGACTGGTGGTGCTATTTCCAGCATCATCACTGATCTTAATAAGGTTAATAACAGACAACATAAATACATTCAAGTTAATGAAGATGAAAATTTCGTTATTAATCTCGATTCTAGTAGCCAATTGTGCGAGATTAGAATAAGGTCCACCTTTAACGAGAAAGAGTGCGCGTAACTTGAGGAATTACTAAAGGAATTTGTGGATGTCTTTGCATTGTCCTATGATGACATGCCACACATTGATCCCAAGATTGCTCAGCACGAGATTCTAAGTCTTTCGAAATGCAAACCAGTAAAATGAAAACTGCGAAAGCTCTACATTGAATGGTTACTCAAGGTTAAGGAAGAGGTGGTCAAACAGTTTAACGTAGGCTTCATTTGAGTGATTGAATATCCCGCATGGCTAGCTAATATTATATTCGTACCAAAACTCGTAGGAAAGGTTATCATGAGCATTGATTACTGAGATTTGAACAAGGCCTCCCCAAAGGATGATTATCCACTACTCAATATCGACATAATTATAGACAATACGACCAATCACTCTCTAAAGTCATTCTTTAACAATTTTACTGGATACAATCAGATTAAGATGCACCCAAATCATCAAGAAAAAATCACATTCATCACCCCTTGGGGAACCTTCTGTTACACCGTTATGCCATTTGGTCTAAAAAAAAGTAGGGGATACCTACCAGAGTGCTGCCACAACCATCTTGCATGATTTGATACACAAAGAAGTCGAGGTCTATGTGGATGATATGATCATCAAGTCTAAGACTAGGGAAGGTCATGTTCTCTCTCTTCAAAAGTTCTTCGAGCGACTACGGCGATACCAGATGCGACTTAACCCACATAAATATGTCTTCGGTGTTACCAAAGGGAAACTTTTGGGATTCATGGTTAGCGAGAAAGGGGTAGAAGATGATCCTACCAAACTGAAACCCATACTCGAAATTCCACCACCCCAAATGGAGAAGGAAGTCTAGGGTTCCTTGGAAAGTTATAGTATATTAGTTGATTCATCAACCAGTTGACTTATATTTGTGAACCCATCTTCAAACTCCTATGGAAGGATTCAACTAAGGTTTGGAATGAAGCTTATCAGGAATCCTTTGATCGAGTCAAGCAATATTTAGGCCTATCAATCGGGCTCTATGAGCTGAGCTTATGACTTATTAAGGTCGGCCCGATTTTGATTTACTTGGATGAAGCTCAAGCTCATCCCGAACGAGCTTGAGAGTGCTTGGCTCAAGGTCAGCTCACAAAGTAAATCAGGCTTCGGGCCCGATTTGAGCAGGCTCGAATTGAATATTCCAATACATATTTATTTATTTTAATAATAAATATTCACATTTCAGTAATAAAATAACACATTTTAGCAATAAAAAATAGATTTCAGTACTAAAAAAATAAAATTCAGCACTAATGTTGGCGTTTTAGCATTAGTAAAATACATTTCAGCACTAAAAAAATAGATTTCAACACTAAAAAATACTTTTTAGCACTAAAAAAACTAATTTCAGCACTAATATTGACATTTCAGCCTTAAAAAATCACATTTCAGCACTAAAATAACAGATTTCAACCCTAAAAAAAAATAGATTTCATCATTAATATTGACATGTCCCGTAAGATTAAGTAATGTAAATTAATAAATGACCCACCTTATTTTTGTTTCTTTAATATTAAGTCCAACAGTTTATTTCCAATAGTTTATTTTCATAAGGATAAAATTATAAAAAATATTTTGTTTCAAAATATTTTTTACATATCATAGAAAATAAAATAATTTTGTATATATATATTATTTCGGGTCGAGCCTAGTTCGGTCTTGAAAGTACTTCGCTCGCGCTCGGCTCAAAATGAATTCGGGCTTAATATCTCAGCTCAAACTCAGCTTAACTCAAACTCAATAAAAGCTCAACCCAAATTTAGCGGGCCGAGCAAGCAGTCTTCGAGCCTACTCAGCTCAATTGACAGGCCTAGCAATATCTAACCAGGCTTGCGGTACTCATGCCACCACAAACTGGTCTATCCCTACTCCTATACTTAACCTTAATAGACACCGCAATTGGGGCTTTGTTAGCCTAATACCTTGAAGAGTCTCGCAAAGAGAGATCCATCTATGATGCCAGTCATAAGTTGGTCGGGTACGAAGTTAATTACACTGCCTTGGAGAAAGGATGTGTCTCCCTTGTCTGAGTAACCCCAAAATTAAGACACTACATGCTCTCCTTTCCCATCAGATCCCAAATGGATCCTATCAAATAGCTGCTCGAGAAACCTTCCATGTCTAACCGAATGGCCCGATGATTGATTCTACTAAAGGAATTTGATATTGTGTATGTCACGCAGAAAGCCATGAAAGGAAGGTCCATATCTAACTATCTCGCTGATTACCCTATAGAAGAAATCGATTCTTGGATTTTTGAGTTTCTGGATGAAAATATCCTTTGTACATCCCGCGAAGACCTCCAATGGAAAATGTTCTCTGATGGTGCTGCCAACCAAAAAAGGATATGGCATTGGGATACTCCTAATCGCCCATGATGACTCTCACACTCCCATTTCCATCAAGGTTTATTTTCCCTGTACCAACAGCATAATCGAATACGAGGCATGCATGATAGGCCTAAAAGTCACTCTCAAGAAAGGAATTCGATGCCTAGAAGTTTATGGGGATTCAACCCTCATCATCGATCAAGTACTCATAAGATGGAAAGTCAAGGACAAGAAACTCTTACCCTTCCATGCCCACCTAGAAGAGTTGGCCTCCTAATTCCAAGATACCACCTTCCATTACTTGCCCCAAGCAAAGGACAACTTAGCCGATTCCCTTGCTACCTTAGCCTCCATGATTGACATACCCAAAGGAATAACGATGGCCCTCTTCCTAGTCCAAAATCAAGCTAAACCTACCCACTCCTACCACATTGAGCTCATTATAAAAGAAGATCCTGATATAGCCGATTGCTAGTATTATGATATTTGGCACCTACTCAAGCATGGTAGGTATCCCTAAGATTCTAATAAGAGAGACCGAGCAACCCTCCACAAACTGGCTGGCCTGTACATTATCTGCGATAAAGCACTATTTAAGAGAAACTTCGATGGTACCCAATCACACTGCATCGTAAGGGCTAACATTGAAGAGATAGTGTAGAAAATCCACTACGAGGAGTGCGAATCCCACATTAATGTCCATATGCTTGCCAAGAATATTATCCGACGGGGTTACTATTAGATGACCATGGTTCAGGATTGCACCACCTATGTTCAGAGATGCCCCCAATGCAAACAATTTTCCAATCTCAAGCAGTTGCCTCTATGACAATTTTACAACATGACTTCTCCCTACCCGTTCTCCACATGGGACATCGATATCATAGGGAAAGTTGCACCCAAGGCCTCCAACGGACATGAACTTATCTTGGTTTCCATTGATTACTTCACTAAATGGGTTAAAGCGGAGTCATACGTAGTTCTAAATGCTAAAAAGGTGGACAAGTTCATTCAAAAAAATATCATCTGCCAATATGGGGTCCTCTACGAGCTAGTATCAGACAACGGATTACATTTCGAGGCAAAAGTCACAGAAGTGGTCGACGAATATGGGATCCAGAGGCATAAATCTTCTCCCTACCAACCTTAAACCAATAATGCAATCAATTCCATTAATAAAAACCTCAAATTAATCAACAACAAAATGATCGAGAGTTATTAAGATTGGGCCGATCGGATCCCTTTCACCCTCTGGGGCTATCGCACTTCAGTTCGAGAATTTACAACTCTCTGGTATACAGCATGGAAGTAGTCCTACCCGTTGATATAGAAATTCCTTCACTACGTGTCATGCTTGAAAGCAAAGTCAGCGAGGAAGACTAGCATCAGAGATATATTGACGATTTGTCACCCTTGGATGAAAAAAGGCTAAAGGCTTTATATCAGATACAAAGGTACCATCACCGAATGTCATGATCATTGAATAAGAAAGTAAAGGACTGTGGGACCCTAGAGGGAAATTCAAGCCCAATTGGAGTGGCCCCTACATTATGAAGAAGATCTTATCCGGTGGTGCCTCTATGCTCACCAACCTCGATGGGGGAAAAGATGGCCCGTCTAGTCAACTTGGGCTGTCTCAAGAAGTTCTACCCGTAGTCCAAAATCTCGGCGCGCTATAACTCTTCTCATCTCCCTCTACTCAGAACTATGTGGGTCCCGATCCTCTAAAAATATTTTTACTTTCAAAAATGAAACTAAATTTTTTTCAAAACCCCCAAAGGTACGTAGGCAGCTTATATGCTTTACATGAACACAATCCCCTCCCTTTTCATAAAATGCTATTTTTTTCTTATATCTGAGAACAATGGTTCATTTTATCATTTACATGAACAAAAGGATTATGTATGCCTTGGCGATTGGTATATATAATTCAAATGAAAAAGCTCATCAAGAGTCATAACAATATAATTAAAATTTTCTTTATTCCATAAATGAAAATTTTCGGTAAATTATATAAGCGTAGGGAGTCAAATAACTACCCGCACTAACCAAACCTTATTTTCCTAAAAACAAAAAAATGTCAATCTACTCCTTAAAAATAAGCCTTCCAAATATACATAACAAAACACCATATAAAAGCTTCACCAATAAAAACTCCCCAAGGATCCTACTGGCTTCATGGAACGGTAAGCCTAGACTAACCTAGGGAAAACCACAACACCTCCCTCCATGTGTCAAACATGGCAAGACACCCATGTCTAGTCTCTTGGGCCAGAATTTTAGCCACTACCTTCCTCACAGACACTTCATGTAGTCACCAGAAACATGCCAAACTCTGCCAATAGATTGGGAAGGACGGGTAGATGACCGACTATTCTCCCACAGAGAGCCCAGTTGCATGCGCATGAATTCTATCAAATCCTCCATAGGAAATAAGTCTAGTGTTTGAGGTGGCATAATCTGCTCTCATCCAAATTGACACATAAGCTACCAGGGAAAGTAAAAAGAGGTCTGCCGAAGGCCAATTAAGAGAACATACTAGTATTCACCTAGTTCTAGAATAGGCTGCAACTCTCCCCACCAAGGCATTGACCAACACAAACCTCGATCCTCGTGCTCCACAAACCAGTTCTTCTAACTCTCGATATTCAGGTCCAAGCTGATAAAGTAGTGAGTAAAGAAGTTTGACATAACTTCCAAGGGATATTCATTAGGAACTTCCTTACAAAATCTTTCTGACAACCACATGAACAAAATAACTGGGCCGCCTCTCCGAATGTCAGAATGACCTTCCCACCAATCATCTAGACCATTCAGGGTCTCCACTAGTATCACCACCATAGGATTGCGATGTTATGACATCCATGGAGTGATGGTTACAAGTTGAGGATCTACGAGGAGGTCCTCGATCACCAACAGTAATTTTGAAGTTAAGCTAAGGATGATGGCTTCGGCATAGCTCGCATCACCAACATCCTATAATAGCATAAAATGCAGCACAACCTGGAAAAATATCATTCCTTCCATAACCAATGAACGAGCCACCGATGGTGACATATGGAGAAGTCCTAGTAATAGCTCCCAAGGAGACCGAGAGAATTCAGACATGGCCACCGCAATACTGGGATTTACCCCCAATATAACAGAAAACTCCTCGTAAGTCAGATAGACTTTGTCCAAACCAAAGAGAAAGACATGATCCTTGCGGTACCAAAATTTCACCGCCACCATCAACATGTTCCATTCAATAGACCGATTGCGCCATAAGGAAACCCGACACATGTTAAAATCATCGTAATTTATATTATATGAGCACATAGCCTTTAAGTTTTCGAGGTAAGAAGTGAATTCAACACTTTTGAGAAGATCCATATTGGAAATGATGAGACAAGAAGCAGGAAGTAAGAAAAAGAAAGGAAATGTGGATGGGTGACGAAAATACTCCACCATTAGCCCTTTTTATACTTGAAAAACTTGGCTAAAGACAAGGGTCCTACAAAATTATGAGGAAACCCTACCCATCAAGGACCAAGTAGTTGTAGAAAGTGAAATCAAAGCCATGGGATGATTTTATAGGACTAACATGCTGATAGGCAGGACAAAGGGTATGCCGATCGATGACCCCCTATTTTTAGAAAATTCTCTTTTTTCTTCTTTATCAAAATTCAAAACTCATTTTTTTTCGAGGTCAGGACAATTCCTCCTATTTTCACTTTTCTTTTCTCAAAATAAATTTATTTCCTAGTATAATCCTTTTACGGTCACACTATTAAAGTA
The DNA here is from genome assembly GCA_949130495.1 of Sambucus nigra. Taxonomy (NCBI): domain Eukaryota; kingdom Viridiplantae; phylum Streptophyta; class Magnoliopsida; order Dipsacales; family Adoxaceae; genus Sambucus; species Sambucus nigra. The sequence continues at coordinate 179,861,086 of OX422219.1, forward strand.
AGAAGTGCATATGCATTAAGTTATTAAAATAAAAAATTCATTCCATTGCATATATATTTGTTTATTACATTTGCCTTATAGGAAAAACACAAAAATAGCAGGACTCAGCCTGATCCCCCACACTCTTTATAAACATTCTCTCTATTCTCTTCCCCCATCTCTCTCTTTCTCTCCCTCTCTGTCTCAAAGAATCCCCATCCTTGCGGCATGCGCAATTTCCATGATGACGTGATGAAGAACCTCCGCTACCTGATCCAAACCCGTCCCCAGATGAAGCATAAGGAACCAAGTAAGAAGGAACTAGGATCGAATCCCAGATATGATCCATCACAGAAGACACCTAATCCCGAATATCCCTTAGCCAGGTAGTTGACACCCGAGCGTGCTGTAAGAAAAATAAGAAAAGAGCAATTCAGTCAGTCTGAGGCAAAATAAGTAATCAAAAAGACAAAAGTCAAAGAAATGAAAGGTATACCTTTGGCTGAAGGATGTCCTTACTCAACCCCAAAACCACCGGGTCCATCGCACTGGGGCGATTGGCATACGCACTGATCCTCCCTCAGGCCGTCTGATGTTATAGGAGGGAGGAACCAGTCGCAAAAATGGAACCTTTGACATCTCCGCCACTACGGATGATGACGCACCACCTGCACAATATGAAGACCTCATTGGTCGACTCGTGCCCTACCAGCAATCATAAGGGGAAGAGGAATAATGTCATATATGCTGGGCGTCATCCTCCATCTTGACACCAAATCCAGATAATCATAAGTTTCTTCTGTGTCGGTATACGATGAGTAAGGCTTGTCGACTATCCTGCTACCCTCTCCTCCTCCGGTGTCTCTCGCTCTCGCTTCATGTACAACGAGGGCCTTGCAGGTGGTACCATCACCTCGTCCTCCACCACCCATCGGACTACTCTCACTCCCAGATACCAAGAGTATCCAGACTTGTGTGCCAATAGACGACGCATCTATGCATTCCCCCCGTTAACCCTGTGTGCTTGATGGCCGTCCCTTAAGTATAGAAGGTCACCTGCAAGATCCCAAGAAAAAAATCAATATCTAGAAAAGGTCATCGAAGAAAAATGGTCTCAAAAGTAAAGAATATTTAATCGATCGCTTATCAGACCATTCAAGACCTGACGTACCGCCGCCAAAGAAAGGGACAACCTCGAGTGTCGGTTGGACTTCCTCCACCGGTACATACGACATAACTCCCCCACCGACTCATCCTTCAAACCTATCAAATGGGCATTGAGCCCACGTCTGCAAAGGAAAAGGGTCATCAATAAAGGAATTAAAAAAGAAATAAAACGTGAATGCATAAAGGAAAATTCAAAAATGAAAAATACCTACACCCTACCCGTCGGCACCTCCCTGAATTTTTTTACCAAAATTCCTAAAAAAATGCCAGAAGATCCCAAAAATTCCCCAGAAAATTCCTAAAATTATCAAATGAATTTTAGAACTTTGTTCAAGCCTCTCAAATCCCCAATTGAATTAATAACACATTTTATCCCATAATTATTTCCCCCAGAGGGATTCCCAAATCCAATTGGATATCTCCCCAACAACGTCTCCAAAGGATACTGTAGAAATAAAAAATATCCCCCCAGTAGGGCTACATCCAATCCTCGGATTAGTATTTTTTCCCCAAAGGAGTCACCAAACTTTCCCAAGAAAACTATGCCCCACAACTTACTAAGGTCCTCAAAATTGACCTTAGCCCTCATAATTGGTCGTCCAACTTAAGCCCTCAGAATTGGTCACTTCAACCCTTAGAATTGGCTTTGACCTTCAGAATTGGCCGTTCCCACTTAAGTCCCTCAGAATTGGCTTCGACCCACATCAAAATTGGTCACTCCCACTTAAAGCCCTCAAAATTGGCTTCGAGCCTTAGCATTGGTCACTCCCACTTAAATCCCTCAGCATTTTCTTTGACCCTCAGAATTGCTCACGCATTCACTTAAGCCCTTATAATTGGCTTCGACCATCAAAATTGGTTGCTCCTATTTAAAGCCTTCTGAATTGGCTTCGACGCTCAGAATTGGTCGCAACTTACTTAAGGTCCTCAGAATTAACCCCATCCCTTAGAATTGGCGTCTGTTACTTAGGCCCTTAGAATTGACTCCGACCCTCAAAATTGGTTTCAACCCCCATAATTGGTCGCTCCCACTTGAAGTCCTTAGAATTGGTTTTTGTCATTGGAATTGACCTCGCTTACACTTAAAGCCCTCAGATTTGGCTTCGACCCTTAGAATTGGCCGTTCCCTACCCTGGGTCCTCAAAATTAACCTCTACCCATAGAATTAGCAATTATCCTTATTTCCTTAGGTCCTCACAATCAGCCTCGACCCTCTAAATCGGTCATCCTTGTCCCTTTAGGTTCGTAGAATCGATTTCTTTCCAAAACATCTTGTGGTGTCTATTCGATGGCTTTCACTTGTTCCAAGCTCATATATTAAGGGGATCTATAGACACCACATTTTAATACCCCCTAAGTCTCTCCTTAGGTCTCTAGGACCCCCTCATTTCACTACAAACCCTAGGCCATACTCGAGTGTCGATCTAAAGGCCATCGAGCGCTCTAGGGACCCATTTGACTTCGATCAAATCTATTGTCATAGAAAAATCTCAATGAATCTTTGAAGAGATCTGAATCCATTTTCCAATGGTCCACCCCATTCCCAAATCGGCATAATGGTTCATACGAACGAACCATTTGACCACCAGAAATTGATTTGTAAGCCACTGGGCGCTCCTCGGACCCAATTTGACCCCAATAAACTTCAACGTCAGAGAGAAAGCTCATTGAATCTTTGAAGGACACTAAAAACCCTTCCCAACGATCTACCCCATGCAAAAAATGGCATAACCATTCGTACAAATGATCCGTTTCCCTCATGAAAATTGATTCGGAGGCGACCGGGTGCTCTCGAGCTCCATTTGACCAAGGTCAACTCTTAAACTGGAACAATACTAAATGAATCTTCGAAGGGAACTAGATACCCTTTCTAATGGTCCACCCCGTGTGTGAATTAACATTACAGTACAGACGAATGACCTGTTTTACTTTGAAAGGTCGACGGATGCTTCCGGTCCCCAGTTGACCAAAGTGAATTGTCCAAAACTGAGAAATGACCATTAGTATGCAAATTACCTCACATAAGCTTTCCAACAGTCCACCCTGTGTGTGATTCAGACTTACGGTTTGGACGAATAATCCATTATCGTCTGATAATCTCCTATCCAAAGGATCGATGAGTGCTTTCGAGTCTGTTTGACCCAAAGTCAACTGACGGACTTGGGAGTGGACCAAGGACACTTGAAGGTATCTAAATTAACTTTCTAAGGATCTACCCTGTGTTCGATTTGGATCAACAGATTGCATTTTACGAGGTTTTTTCCAAAAAAATATGCACGAGACTACCGATTGACAGGTCCATTTCCCAGCCTATCGGTAGTGTGTCTAGGGTTACCTATCAATTGGCAGTTCTAGGGATATGACGATCGTCACCCCTTACACTATAAATATAGGTCATGACCTCACTCCCAAGACACACCTCAGATCCATCAATATCAATGATCTCAGCAACATTCTCTTACAATCAACATAGTTTCTTTGTGTGGAATTCCTTTCCATCTTTCACCCCCATCCTTTTTATACCCAATTTATAAAAATATCATTATCTCTCATCCAACATTCATTTCAACATTCAAGGGAGCCCATAAAAGATCAAGCCGTAATTTTTCAAAGAAGGTCCAAAATCCTTCTGTCTCTTTAATTTTTTTATTTTTGCATTAGTTACATAAATTCTTAATCTAGCTTTACTTTAATTAATACACATTAATATCTCATCCTTTATTAGTTATATTGCACATACTTTATTTTCTATAAAAGACCCAAAACAAAGAAAAATAGGGTTACACGTATAAATTCCAACCGGATTATCCACCACAATTTCCCAAAACTAAAAATACATTGTCTATACAGACATATAAAATAAATTCTCACTTGAATCTATGGGATAAAGCCCACCCTTAGGCCGCATGCAAACTACGTGGACTTTGATGCCATTATAGGCTATGTAGGCACTTCAGGTTAAAACTCGAGACTTGAGTCCAATTTTCCCATTTTTTCAATTCTCCATTTTTCGCATTTTCCTCCTTTTCATCTATACATTATTTTAATATATATTATATTGTGATCCTTCTTGGAGTTTCATCCAATATATATTATCATTTCATAACGACCAATATCTTGATAAACATATACATCGTATTTTCTAGATATTATTTTGGGGAACAATCCTTTAGCTGACCTTACTCTATCTTTTCCATGATATGAGTTGGGGGATTTCGATCTCCATTTATATATACACGCACATACACTTCACCATAATATTAAAAAAAATAGTAACTCAAGCCCATGAGAGATCAAAAGTGCGGGATGGGTGCCTAACACCTTCCTATTCCATAACTTAGGCCCCAAACCTTCAAACTATTAGTTTTATAAGCATCCGTTTGTCTTTGATGCTGCTATCTCAAAGAGACGACATGCTCTTTTGCCTATTTTGTGAAAAATAGGTTGGTGACTCCATCTATTTACATTTACCCCACACCGACGATGACCGAAGTTCTCCTAGAGGAAAAGGACACGAGACCTTCTCCACATTATTTTTTTCCTCGCCAAAATAAGGGAGAGATCTGGGATGGCCACATAGACAGTGTCCACAGACATCACAATAGGGACGGTATTGATGGCAAGGCATTTTTTTCAAATTTTACCTTTAAAAAGAGGTTTGTCCATTTGCTGGACTTTGGTCTTATGTCTAACTGGAACAGGTTTGAATGACAAATCTCCTTGCCTAATAGGGGGCAAACATACTTAGTCTTACATTCAACATTTGTCTTAGGATAATTTTTCATCAAAATATCTTCCCCTTTTGATTATTTTTGAAATCCTTTTTATGGCTTGAAAATCAGGACATAGGTCATCAGGTCTTTTTCTAGAAGAAAAAAATTGCACATATTAAAAAGTTTTGGATTTTGCCTTATTTTTATGATCAAATCCTAAACCAGTTTTGTGGAATTAGTTTTGCTTGATGCAACACAATCTTCAAACCCTTGGAATTGTTTTCAAATTTACAAAAATTTCTTGAAGAGAGTTGAAACTTTTTTTCTTATTCTTCCAATTCTATCAAGGTTTCCTTATATTTTTTTTCCAAAACTTCACTTGATTAAAAATTTTCTTTAATTTTTTCAACAAAGGATTTAGTTTTGGTTTAATAGGCCAGACACTAATTTGTATAGTCCTTTGCGATCTGTTTCACCCTTAGGCTTAAGGCCTCTATCTTCTCAGTTAATTCCTTAACTTTCTTTTCTAGATTAGTGCTCTTCCTAATAGTCTTAATGTAGAGTGTGTGAATGTCATGGAGATCATCATTGTTGGACTCATTATGTGAAGTGTGTGAGTTGTCCCCTAGTGCTTCATTTGTTATACTCACACGACCATTCAATCTTCATTAATACGTACACTTTGACTAACACACATCGTCGAAGAGCTATTACTATCAGTATTACCAATATTTGTATTATCTAAGCAAAGAGAAGATAAACCAAAAGTATGCAAACCATCGTCACAAATAATAGTACTAGGCGTGATAGCATCAGATCCAACATTATTCACAGGACTATCATCAGAATAAACAATTTTTACAACGAAAGATATACAAGGGTCAAAAGAGTTGGAAGATTTAGGCTCATCATCTTAAGAGTCACTTGAATGATCCCAAGTCTTACTAAAATTGACATTAGTAGAGTTATTCAATATAATCCTTCAATTAGTATCTATGTGACCCTTTTTACCACACCTATAACATTGAGATTTTTTATGGCCTCTTTCAGGTCTACTATTGTTCTGAGTGTTGTGTTTGTCATGGTTTATCTCACGAGGCTTGTTATTGGAGTTGTTTGGATATCCAACTTTCCCTTATTTAGAGGCAACATTGTTTCTAAACTTTAAAATTTTCTTAAAATGTTTTAACATAAGGGCTATCTGGTTATCCAATGTCTCCAAATCACATTCCTCATCAGAGTCACAGTCAAATTTAGGCATAAATAATTGAGGTGAAGTCATTTTAGACAGAAAAAAACATTAGAACTGGACTATCTTTTCTGATTATTAGAAATATGATTTTTAAATTTGAGTTCCATTTATAAGGTTCTAAGTTTGCTATTAAGGAGTTTAGGGGTCAAGTATGGATCATCTATCTCCTTAATTGCATAATGTCTATTATTAAACTTAGGGGGAAGTGACCAAAGAATTTTTTACTCTTTTTATTTCCTATCATATATGATACCATTAGCATACAGTTTTGTAATCATGTCAGTCAGTATAATATAGAATTCATCAAAGGTCTTAGTCTCAGGCATAAGTAGTGTGTTATACTGTTGTATTAGTATTTGTATTTTGGCTGCCTTAACATGTTCATCACCTTCGTGAGCAGTGACTAACGTGTCCCAGGCTTCCTTGGATGTAACACAAATAGATATGCATTTGAACTCGTGCTCATTAATAGAAAAAAATATAGGAATTTTCCCTTTATTATTACTCAAGTAGGCCAATTTTTCTTCCTTAGTAAACTCGTTGAGGATTTTTTTAATCCTTACATTACTACCTTCTGCAACAGACCTAGTTGGATGTGTATATCCATTTTCAATATATTCCCAGACATCGTCTTCCAATGTCCATTGGATAAAAGCAATCATCACTACTTTCCAGTAAGGAAAATTGGTTCCATAAAAAAGGGGAGGTCTAGACAAATTTCCAAGACACTCAAACTTTTTGTCCATAAAAGATTTTAAAACAGGTGCAAAGTACAGGATCTAAAACTTAGAAAAGCTTTGATACCAATTGAAAAACCTCACTATGTTATTTTAACAAAGTTTAAAATTGTTTAGTGAGTTTCGAATTACTTTTTAAAGAAACTCTAATAAAAATCTTAACAAGAACACAAGATGTGTTAAACCAGTTTGTTTGAACAAATTATTTAAGAATCTTGGAAATAGGTTTTTAGATTAAACCTAAATCTGTGTAGAATATTGTAGCAGTGAAAGATTAAAAAGAGAGACAATAATTTTTTAAGTGGTACCCCCCCCCCCTAAAAAAAATTGGTGAAACATCAACAATGGTCTCTACGCGACTAAAACCAAAAATCCACTATAAAAATTATGGTTACAAGCACACAATAGATCATATAAACAATTACTATATCTAAGTCTAGAAATATACCTAATGAGAATCCACCTTTCACGATATTCTTTCTGACTTCTCCCAAGGAATGTATGTGTCCTTTTTTTGTTCCCAGCTTGCTTCCTTTCTCCTATTTTACAGTGTCGACTCAAAAATCAGAATCTCTCACCCAACAACACACTTTTTTGATTGTGAGTGATAGTGTAGTGAGTGTTGCGCCTAAAATCCCATGCATGCAGTCACACACACTTATTTACAAATGAGAGATTTATACTTTAAAGTAAATCAGGAACTAGAAACCCTAAATTTAAAAATTATTTTCTATAAAGAATTGTAAGAATTTTTGAGCAAAAAATTATTTTCTCTCTTCTCTCTTTTTTTTCTTTTGAAATGATGAAAATGTCAAAAGTCTTCAAATGGGATTCCTAACATCTCTGTTTATACTGGTCTTGGAAGGATATGGATTTTCGAAGTCTAATGGATTATCAAGATTAAAACAACGGTTAGACTTCAAATCTAAGGGCTATAAATGAAGTGCACAAATCTATACTCTAATTGGTTAAAATGTTAAGCATAAGGATTAACTCAGAATGCATGCAGGACATTGATCATTTTAATCTAACGGTTAATATGGGATTCAAATGTTATGAGTATAGAGAAACATAAATCTAGCCAATCAGATCCCACCACGTGCCAGCTTCAGATATAACCAAAAACACGTATTTTTAAACTTTTTAAATCCCATTTTATACAACAAAAATTTATGCATCTTTTGGATTCTTCCCAAGCTAATATTTAGGTCAATATATTAAATTTTATCCCCAAATAATTTAAAACCCTAATTGAATTATTTTTTAAAAAGGTTTTAATTGTTTAAAAATTCTTAAAAATTGAAGAAAATTGATTTTAAATCCAATTAACACACACTAACCAATTATGTAATGAAATGAAATCCTATAAGAGTGTGTGTGTGTGTGTGTGTGTTTTTCTACCTTTGAATATTAATCATTGCCGATGCTGATGAAGCTTCATGAGTGTTCTTTGATGCACTTGAAGGATGGACCGCAATTTTGTCACCATTTCGAAACTAGATGAGTCTCATATATAGTGCAGACTCAAGTGAGTCAACTATATAGTGTGCTTCGTGGTTTATACCGTGGGATTAGATTGCTAAGTGAATAGTAAATAATTATTTGGCACGTCTCATCGCTGAAGAGGTATTGGAGGAGTGAGAGAGTGTAATACCCCGTATTTTTATGCTTTATTAATTTGGGGATTTATTAAATTTAATGTGAATTAATTATTTAATATAAATTCAGAAATTAATTATGTTATAATTATTAACGTGATGAGAGTTAGTAATTATGGGAAATTTGTTGAATATTACTAATGAGCAAAGTAATATATAATATTGGTTATATTAAATGTCACGAGTGAATAAAATGACAATTTTGGAAATTTAAGTCGGGACGCGCCCGTGTCGCGTCAGGACTAAATATTGATGAATAAAAGTAAAAATATTATAAGTTGCTCGTATGGTCGTTTTGAGTGCGCCAAAGTGTCCGTAAGGGTCGATATAGTCAGAAAAGTGTACTCGGGGGTTTAGTTTGGGTCTCGGGGCATTTTTAGGCCTATTTAACACCCCAGGAGGGCATTTTGGAAATTTCGCATTTTTCGGTAATTAAACGCACGAAATTTCAAGAGTTATATCAGATGTCTAAGGTTTCCTTCTAGGGTTAGAACAACCAAAGACAAGTGACGGCCATAGGAGAGGGAAGGAGAGAGCTCTCAAAGCAATCCAAGGCCCAAAATCCATCCGTTTGCACAGCCACCACCCAAAATCCATCCGGGAGAGCTTTCAGGAGGCTATGGGTACTGAGTTGAGGTTGAGTTCATCTTATCACCCACAGACAGATGGACAAACAGAGCATACTAATCAGATGTTGGAGGATATGCTACGCATGTGTGTTCTTGATTTTGGACGAGGTTGGGAGCCACACCTTCCACTGGTAGAGTTTGCTTATAATAACTCTTATCAGTTCACGATTGGCATGGTCCCATTTGAGGCTTTGTATGGCAGGCCTTGTCGTTCCCAAATTTGTCGGCTCTAGGTGGGGGATAACAAGTTTCTCGGACCAGAGGTAATTCAGGAAACCTCCGCGAGGAATGAGATGATCAGGAGTCGCATTCGAGTAGTCCAGGACAGGCAGAAGAGCTACGCCGATGCGAAACGGTTCTTCCGGGAGTTTAATGTGGGGAACTAAGTGTTATTACATGTATCTCCTATGAAAGGAGTGACGAGGTTCGGGAAGAAAGGGAAATTGGCCCCGAGGTACGTGGGACCATTTCCCATTATCGATAGGATTGGGCCGGTAGCATTCAGATTGGGACTGCCAGAGCATTTACATCGCATTCACGATGTATTCCACATCTCGTCGTTGAGACGATATCTTCGGGTTGATATGGCCCATAATCACATCGCGATAGATGATATAGACTTACAGCCTGACAACTCTTACAAGGAGAGACCGGTGGCTATCCTAGACTATAGCGAGAGAAAATTGAGGTCGAAGGTAGTTCCACTTGTACGGGTCCAGTGGGAGCATCATAATGTGGAGGAGTTCACTTGGGAGCGCGAGGCAGATATGCGAGAGAGATACCCGGATTTATATTTACCAAGTATGCCTTATATTTTGAATTTTGGAACTAAATTCCGTTATTAGGGGGGAAGTATGTAATACCCCGTATTTTTATGCTATATTAATTTGGGGATTTATTAAATTTAATGTGAATTAATTATTTAATATAAATCCAGAAATTAATTATGTTATAATTATTAACGTGATGAGAGTTAGTAATTATGGGAAATTTATTGAATATTACTAATGAGCAAAGTAATATACAATATTGGTTATATTAAATGTCACGAGTGAATAAAATGATAATTTTGGAAATTTAAGTCGGGACGCGCCCGTGTCGCGTCGGGACTAAATATTGATGAATAAAAGTGAAAATATTATAAGTTGCACGTATGGTCATTTTGAGTGCGCCAAAGTGTCCGGAAGGGTTGAGATAGTCAGAAAAGTGTACTCGGGGGTTTAGTTTGGGTCTCGGGGCGTTTTTAGGACTATTTAACACCCCGGGAGGGCATTTCGGACATTTCGCATTTTTGGGTAATTAAACCCACGAAATTTCAAGGGTTATATCATATGTCTAAGGTTTCCTTCTAGGGTTAGAACAACCAAAGACAAGTGACGGCCATAGGAGAGGGAAGGAGAGAGCTCTCAAAGCAAACCAAGACCCAAAATCCATCCGTTTGCACCGCCACCACCACCAACGCGTAGATCACGCGACGGGGAATGCAACCACACCAAATTTGTCATCAAACCAGAACTCTGAAAATCCCAGGAAAGTGTTTATCTTGCTTATTTTCATTAATGCATCACTCATGTTAGTCTAGGGATGATTAGGACGAGTTTATGGAAGAAAATCAAAATTTGAGATAGGAAATCGCATGTAGTAATGATTTAAATGTTATTCTAGAAACCCCTTCACATGTAGAGGATTAAACCACAAAATTATGATGTTTTTAGAAGAAGAAAATTCTGGAAAAGATTGATTAGAACCATGTTAAAGAAATTCTAGGGTTCTTGAGATTTTTATGAAGTTTTTGCCTATAAATCCATGATTAGTAACGAAAATTTACATGGTTTATGTAGAAGATACATAAAATGAGATTATAATCTTAGTAGTACAAATTTCTGGGCGATTGGGAATGAAAAGTTTGGATTTGGAGGAGGTTATGTGATAGAACCCGTAACTGATTAACTGCAGAATTCGCCATACCTGTTTGATTGATCGATCGAGCCAAGAGCTTCGATCGATCGAGCCCCAGACCTTGATCGATCGACCCTTTCTGGAAGACTCATATTTCCCCCTTTTTAAATTAGTTGAATTCAATTTAATGAGAAATAATTCTTGGACACCCTTATTAAAATGTTTTAGGAGATGAAGAAGACCAGTAGGACATATGAATAATTTTGGGACCTTTAATGTAAGACGAGAGTTGTATTTTTGGGATACTTACATATAAGGGACGATGAAACTATGTATTAAAGGGAGAGACGCATAAGATAGTTACGTTGGAACATAAATGAATACCTACTGAATTTTTCACTTGAGAGGATAGTGTCCATGAGTATTACGTAGTAAGTTGGAAAAATCCCTCGAATCAAAGTTAGAGACGAACCGTTATACGTGATAACCAACAATGGGAAAATCAGGATAAATGTCGTGATTATGGGTTATGGGATGAACCTAAATTGATATGATAAAAGTAGTATATTTATATGACGGTGTGTATGCATATATTATATACATGTGAAAATCATGTCCGCGCTACTTGCTATCCCTGAGGTTATCGCGCTGGGACAGTCTTATCTCGATGGGACCTTTATGGGGGATATTGACTCGTACCCTAGAAGATAGTTATCCTTGGTACAGGCTATCTGATCGATGGTCAGACGATCCTAAGAGACGTGAGGGTATGTACTGTCCTCTTAGAGACTTGGAATCTATGTTTCGCCTCAATATTGTTTGTGTATGTATTAATACAATTCGAGAGTTATTCCGAACTTGTATTTCCCTTAGCACGAGTGATACGGGGATTGGATAGCAGAGTATGCCCGCACCATAATTTTTATGTGGGGTGCTGTTAGATTATATATATTATACGAGTAATTAATATATATATATGAAATTCTGAAATTTGGAACTGCCTACTGTGTTATGGTAAGTAAGACAAGTAAAATGACTCAAATTGGAAATACTTGTTTTTATAAGTATAATATGACACTGGGAAACTTTATTAATAAATAAAGTTAAAATGAGAGTTCTATTACTTAATGAAATTTTCCTTTTAAATGATTATATTGTTCAGTTTTAAATTTTATGAGTAACCTAAGATAAGTTAAACCATTGGGAAGTTTAGTGTGATATAAGATAAGATAATCTGTTGGGAAGGTTAGGGCTATAGGCGTGCACATTAGAAGAGAGGTGAGAATTTCTCAAAAGAGTGCCGCACTAATATGTTGTTGCATTGGCCTATAAACATTTTAAATAATTGCTAAACGAATTTTGAATCATTTACACTATCGGGCTCTGACCCGTTTATATTTTCCTTTATCTCTCTCTCTCTCTCTCTCTCTCTCTCTCTATATATATATATATATATATATATATATATATAAAATAAAGGAGGAGGGACTTTTTGTCCTTCCCAACTGATGGTTCAGATCGAAAGTTGATAATTTTGGTCTTTATCAACTGACGGTTAAGATCGAATATTTGAAGTCAATGATTTTGGTCTTACATAGTGCCACGTATCATTAAAAAATTATGAAGAACTCACTTAATGATTCTGACTATTTGGACTACCTCGAGCGTCCCACCTGTCCCATTTTCACCCATACCACTTAATGATTCTGACTATTAGGTCAGCTACTCTCAAAACATCTCCACACCAACTCTCTCTTCCTCTCCCTCTCCCTCTCCCTAAAGCACGCCACCACCATTGAACATCTTCTTTCATCTTCTCTCACTACAGGATTTTACAGATAATAGAGAAGCAGAGTTTTACACACATCATAAGGTTAAATCTCCCTCTGTTAATTTTTTTTGCTTTTTCTTCTTTCATATACTGCTTTTCCTGATCTGATTTCTGGTAATGTGAAAACTTGAACATTGACCGCCAGCCGCAACCATCACTGGTGTTTCTTCTCCGGCTATTTTTTTTTATTTTTCTTTTTTCATATATTGCCTTTTCTGATATGATTTCTGGTGATGTGAAAACTTGAACGATGACCTCCAGCCGCCACCGTCACTGGTGTTTCTTCTCCGACGATGACCTCTAGACGCCGCTGCCGTACGTCTGTTTCTTCAGACTTTATACCAAACTTTCTTTAGATATATAACTTTTGTTGGGTTATTTTCCAACAACCATAATGGCTAGAATACCATTCTACTCATATAGATCTGAATATATTCTCCAAAAACAAAAAATTGTCTTTAATTTTGTTTTGGGTATAAAATTATTTTTTATTTGTGGTTCCGAAACTAAAATGGGGGTTAGATTCTTTTGATTTTATACGATTTTTAAAATATTCCTTCAACAATTTAAAACTTTCAAGCACAGCTACTTTACTTCCCTCTGTTACCTATATTTGTCTTTTTTAGGTGAGACTACCAGCATGGACATATCTAATACTATTCAAGGTTGTAGAACTTCGAAAGATGAATGCAACATTACATTGCATTCTTATGATTCTGTAGGTAATATTGATAGTTTAGTAGAACTTCGTAAGATAAATGCAACATATCTGCTTAAAAGTTGACAAAGTTTCATCACCAATGACATATCCCATTATTTAACTGAGGCTTTTTAGTCCTAAATAAACAAGTATCTCTTCAACTGAGGCTTTGGAGAAGCCTAAAGTACTCCTGATAACATATCCCATTATTTATCACGTTACGAGGTTATTGACAAATAACAAGTTAAAATTTCCAATACTCCTGATAACATTACGCACTTAATGCTTCCGTTACGTTACGTTACTCAAAACGTAAACCCCACTTTTAAGATATGGGTTTTATTTGTGATTTTTTTTCCTTCTGTATTTTAATTTGGGTTCTCCGAGTACTAAAATTATGGTTGGCGATTTATATTCAGGTTTCTATGATAAATTACATTGAGCTTCATTATAAATGAATGTTCAGTGTGAATTTTATTTTGAAGATTCAAGTCATGATTTGAGTTTATAAACTTGGTCTGCTTCAATGATACATTTTTAAATGTCAAAGTGAACATTACATTGCATAAATGATATGGAATCTTAACAGTGCCACTGCCATAAATTGCATGCTGACATGTATCGTTCCTAACATGATTTTTTTTCTGAAACTTTTGGATATATTTTGCGACAATTTTTGAAACTTTTATGTTGTATATTATATTGAATGAAGAACTGTAACTGAGGGATTTACAAGCACAACTATTAGAGAAATTTTTGAAACCTTTTTGTTCCTTTCACTTAACCGTTTTCCTTATGATTGTATGGGAGTTTTCAGTTTGGCTTTGGAATTTCACTTGCTCAGTGAGGTGGACTGGATGGACGAGTATGAAAAAGTTGAGAAGATTGGCGAAGGAATATATGCTGTGGAGCAGGAAGATAGGGAGTTCCAAAGAACAACTATTATAGAAATTTCTCTCTTAAAAGAGATGCAACACGGAAACATGTTATGCACAGTGAGAAGCGTTTGTATCTATTTTTTGTGCTAAATTCTCTCTTGAATTTGATGAAACATGTGTGCTAAATATCTTTTTGTACCAAATGTTCCACGTATGCTAAAATATTTTTTGTGCTAAATTCTCAGCAGTATTGCGTATTGTCGTTCTGAAGCCTCGAAAGAACTTACTTATAGATCATCGTACCAATGCACTAAAGCTTGCTGATTTTGGATTAGCCAGAGCAATTTGGTATTTCTTCCAGGATATTCACACATGGGGTGGTGACACTGGCACAGAGCACCTGGAATACTGCTCGGGTCCCGCCACTATTCTACTCCTAACGATGTGTGCCATTGTTACATGGGGACTTTAAGATTGAGGAATTGTTTACGATTTTCAGAATCATGGGTACTTCAAATGAGAAGACATGGCATGGATCGATTTATTTTCCTGAGCTTAAATCTGCCTTTCCAAAGTGACCCCCAAAGGATCTGGTAATTGTTGTCCCAAATCTTGATTCGCGTGGTCCTTCTACTCGGAAAAATGCTCTGCTTGGATCCGAGCCGAAAAGTTACGATGATGAGTTATCTTTAGCATTAATACTACAAGGATATATGGTGTGTTCCTTTAATCTTTCCACCTTTTTATTACCCCAGGTGTATAATGATATGTAGCAGCTACATGGTTTTATTCTGTCAGATATGGGTGCACTTTCTAGGTGATTTTTCCCCTTTTTATTTCCATGGACACAGTTACATAAAGTTGTTTTGTCTTCTCATACTAAAAAATACACGTTGGTATAATATTCTCTTTTCCTATCAATATCTTTTGTTTTGTTCTGCAACTGAGGTCAAAATGCCGATCAAGCTTGATGTTTGCTGAATGTACTAGGCTTAACTGTTACTAGATGTTTTTGACTCTGCGTTTTTATTTTATTGGTGTGCACACATATACTTGCAATCTTGATCATAGTTAAATTATATTAATTGTTAAAAAAATTGCATTGATTGATTACAAAAATGCATCAAAGTTTTTTTAATCGATTGGTGACATTTACTAAGTATGAAGTTCAACATGTTTATTGTTAATTTATATTGGTTGTTATTGATTACAAAAAAAATTAAGATCTTTTTTTCCCCATACTGCTTCAGTATTTTTTTTATGTCATGTTGAGATTTCTTGATTAGAAGTGATTTTATGTACATGTAAGCCAGCTGGAATTTTCTATTATTAGTATACGGTAAAGATAAGAAAAAGAAGACGTGTATATATATTGTTGTATGGATGTTACAATTTTGGGGTGTTATTGTACGACTTTACCAATGGAATAATGAAAACTATTAAAGAATCACTTTCCCTTCATATAATGGTTGATTTAAGACGAGTGATAAAAGAAATTAGTTTATCTATTTTGGACACCTTAGTTACGTTACGAATAGTGTCAACCCAATATATACTAAATATAGCGAAGTTGGTTTCCAAGTCTACTTAATGATAAAAAGACTTTTATAATGATTAAACACTAAAACTTATTAATTTTGCAACACATCAAAATTTTAATATTATTAGTACTTGACACATCGAGAATGTAGTGAACACATAGTATCATTGTGTTTCATAGAAAAGTGCACTTGAAGAACTTTACAACCGTGCCTTTGGCACTTGAAGAACATTTCAACTGTGTCTTTGAACCGTTATAGAGTAGTTCAAAATTTTAAATCGAACATGACACTTTCGTGAAAATAAATTCCAACATAATTACGTCTTTATAAATGTCGAATTCAAACAATGTGTCGATACTCCTTTGGTGCATAAAATTATCTATTACTCTATAACGATTAAAACTAATAAATTTAAAGAATAATAAATCATTAAAACATTTTCACCGTGCCATCGGCACGGGTACACCCTAGTATATATATATATATTACAGGTGCCCAGCCACAGGGGCGTCTTGTATAGGATCCCTTGGAAGGAACGCGCTGCAGCTTAGGTGGGAGTTGTAGGCTTCTTGCTTAGACGACTTCATTTATTTTACTCCACTCCTAGCATATTCATTTAGTGGGGCATGTGTCACCCTTTCTATTATTCAGTTGTTTATTTGGACATTGTGATTCAGTTATTTCTAGTATTGTTACTTTGGGATTTATTACTGTCTGGATGTTTTACTTTAAGTTTTGATGTTGGGATTTAGTTGTTGAATGTTTAAATTATTTGAATTATATGTTCCAGGATAATTTTGGTGTGATTCTTTAATATTGAATTGTCGTAAGTATTCAAATCTTGGTTTATAAAATAAAATTAGGAAAGTAATGTCTAAAAATGGTTTTGACACTTAGCTTAATTAATTAGGGTGTTTAAACTGGAAAAGTTATTTTTAATATAGTGATGGTAAGAATGAACCAACTGTTCACCTTGTTTTTAATTTAATAAATGAGTGATCGCCCGGTATTTAATTAGGCGGGGTGTCACAGAGAGGTTGTTGGCACGTTCCATTTGAGGAGATCAACTTGCATCCAGATATCTCGTACGAGGAGAGACCGGTGGTGATACTTGATCGTAGTGAGCATAAGCTACGGTCTAAGGTTGTACCCTTGGTTAGAGTTCAATGGGGTCACCAAAATGTTGATAAGTTGACGTGGGAGAGGGAGGATGACATGCGTGACCAATATGCAGAGTTATTCACCGCAGGTATGTCCTAATTTTGAGGGAAACATTCTTTTGTAAGGGGAGAAGTATGTAACACACCGTATTTCCAAGCATCTATTATTTAATTAATTTGGGCATTTTTTCAAAATTACATGTGTGCTGTAATTTAATTGAATTAATTATTAGGTGTGAATCAAAAATATTAATCAAGAGAGATAATGGTTAATATTGTGGACTAAGATTACTAAGTGAATAGTAAATAATTACTTTACATCCTAACGAGCGATAGTAACTTGCATGCATTATAATTAATCGAGAGTTGCATGTAGACTAATTGGGGTCAAGATAGGACTTTATTGTAAAGTGACTCGGATGGTAGTTTCGAGGCCACATATGATTCTTAATGGGTCGAGACAGTCAGAATTGTGTACCCAAGAATTGTGATTAGGTCCCAGGGCGATTTAGACCAAACCGGCACCAGGGGACGTTTCGGTCATTCGGGAGTTTGTGGTAGAGAGAACTCCACAAATTGAAGGAGTATATCATCCTAAGGGAGTGTGGGGATAGGGTTACATCAATCTTGGGAGAAAGGAGGCCATAAGGGTGGAAGAGATGAGAGTTCTTGGAGGTGCAATACCTTTTCTCTCCACCAAGTTACCGAAAATCGTGATCGAAAATAAGGGAGGAACACTTTCATCACACTTAACACGAAATTAGACCTGCTACTGATAAGGGAAGTTTTTATCTCGCATATTTTAATGTGTTATAATACACATGTAGTGTAGGGTTTGTGATTTGATGAAAAACGATGACATTCTCGGCATTTAATGAATAGAACTCATAATATTGGGTAGGATTTCATGTAGAATGAATCCATTTGTGTAGATAATATGAAATTAGAAGTTGTGGAAATAAGAATGTAATAACCCGCGTAATTTTTGGGGTATTTTCGAAATTAAGAGGAAAAATAAATTTTGAGATAAAATTATCTTTTATTACTCAAATATGCTGGTTATTATTTTTAAAGGCGAGAATTTCAAACTGTTTCGAAAACGGAGTTAAAACAGATTTTATATTGATTTTTCAATTTTTGTCCCTTATAAAAATTTTAGGGCGAACTGTAAGATTTTAGGCACGATTGATCGATCGATCACTGGGGGTCGATCGATCGACCCTCCCAGAAAACGTGAGCAACAAGTATTTTTAGAGTTTGATTTGTTTACAACTCTTGGGTTTTTGCCTTATAAAATAAGGTCGTGGGTGACCCTTTTTGGTATAACTTTTTGGCAACAAACATATTTTTCATTCCTCTCTTTTATACACAAACAAGCCCTTTGATTTATGCATTCAACCTTAGATTTTTAGAGGTGTTCTTGGGGCTGTTTTGAGGTTATTCTTGGAGGAATTTTGGTGATCTTTGGAGCAGATTTTTGGTGACTTTTTCTGCGTTTCTGGGCAGAATTATTGATGGTATCTTTTGGTGGTTTGAGGTATGGGGTTTTACACAATATACTCCTAAATCTCTCGAGAGTTTTATTCCGTTGAATTCTTGTTAATTGAACTCATATTTTGAATTGTTAAATTCATTGAAATCTGGAAAAATAATTGTTGGAATTATTTTGATTCATGTGGTATTATTCATGTTGTTGTTGTTGAGCACGTTGTCATGAAATTTTAATATGGCACGGATGTTGGGAACCCGCCAAAATTCTTGCTTCCAAGGGCTATGACTTGATAAAGCATATGCGGATGGGTTGAGGCCTGGTGACCCAGTTAATGTATTGTTGAGAGATTTATTGATAAAATCCTATTGAGATTTGCATTATTTGATTTGAATATTCGTATTCGTATTGTGACGTTTTATTCATCGCTAACTTTTTGTCGAGCATCTTCCAGTCGTATTGTGTACTTCCCCATATTTTCTTTTAGTGGTAGGTTACCGCGGATTTTTGGGCGCTTTGGATTTGATTGGGATTTTTTATTGCAAGGATTATTTTTGGAAGATTTTTAATACAAGATGAGAAGATTGTATTATTTTGATGTATAGAGCATTGGAGATTTTTTTTGTATCGAGATAGATAGTTATTTTATTTTGAGAGAATTGTTGTATTTTAAAGAGTTTCGGGATTCGTAGTTCTCTTTTTTTGTTATGGGAATCAGATGCTCTATACCTTGTTATTTGTGGAATTGATTTAGTTTATTGTAGTAGCGCTCCGTTCGCTCTCCCCGGGCGGGCGGCGTGTTACAAAGAACATGAAAGAAATCTGGGGTCATGTGAAGAACACAAAATCCAGGGTTTTAATGATTAATAGAGTTTTAATATGATCTTGGATGGAATGTGCATGGATTTAATACATGATTTACGTTAGAGTTTTTCCCGACACATATATTCAATGGTTGGTTATGTTAGTTGGGTGTTTGGTAATATTTCATGGAGGTTTGGTGAATTGGATTTGAAGAAACCTGTAACGGTTAAATGGAGAAGAGGAACAGTGGCATTTCGAATCGATTCGGCTCAAGGAGAGAATTGATTTAGTAGGCAAATCGATTCATCCTCTCACCGAATCGATTCGGTTACCTAGATTTCACCAATTTGTTTTTTATGCCTGGATTTGTGATTAATTGAACCAAGAGACTTTTGGTTTATGTTTAAACTATAATGAGGGTAGTGGCAGATCCAGGAATTTCATATTAGGGGGGGGGGGACAAAGCATTAAGTAAAAAAAATATAAATATGAATAAGTAAAGCAAATGAATAAATAATCCCAAAAATTCATTACGTAAATCTTCATTAACATAGACACCATTGACACGGATAATTATAAAAAATGACCCTAACTACATAGGAATTTTGGCATCGCAAATTGTGATCGACGTTCCTTCATTTCATAAAAGTCATCTATAATGTCATCAACTTCAAAATCTCAAGCAATTTCTTTCTCGATATATGCAACCAAATAATTTGCAAGAAAGTCATCCTCCATCTTGTTCCGTAGCTTAGTCTTAACGAGACCCATGGCCAAAAATGCACGTTCTGTTGTTACGGTTGAAAAGGGTAGAGTTAACACTAGGCGAATCAACCTATCAACAAGGGGATAAATTGTTGCTTTTCTTATTTTTTGCCAAAACTTTCCATAACTTAGAAATTGTGGACACCCTTTCCAGCTCAGTATTTCTATGAATGTCAAGCTCATAATTCTCCAGTTGAGACCTCAAACACAAATTCTCTTATTCTTCGAAGTCATTAGGATTGAATTTTTTTTGCTTGCAAATATCATCAATGTTGAATGACTAGTAAGAATCTTAAGGATCAAGTGTCGTGCTCAGAATAAGCTACTCCATCACATCTTCTTTAAATCTATGATTCAATTCTTGTATTTGAGAGTCTATTGCAGTAGTAAATACTTCAAACTAAAAATGATGCTCAATTGTAATGCCCCTTTATCGAGATCTACCCCGACCACCACTATAACGAGCACTCATATTAGGAATTTCTATCTTACGCTTTTCACAAAATGATTCACTTTATCAAATAAAGGATCCCACCCATCTTCTCTCAACTTTTGTATAAGATATTTTATTGTTGATACCAAATGCATTGCATTCACTATATCTTGGGATTTACATTGTAAGTCTTGGAAAAGATCATCACTAATCCCCATGATCTCTCTTATGAGATGTAAGGTAAATATGAATTCAAAAGAATTGATCAAATCATAAACTCCATCTGCATCTCCATATTGAACATAACTTGTTCCATCAACAATAACATTTTTTAAGACTGAACAAGTTGCATCAAACATTAATATCAAGCTACGAAGAGATCCCAAATGAGATCTCCATCGGGTATCTCTGGCCCATTTTAAAGTTCCAATTTGATTTAAACCTTTACTGGACTCAACTTCTTCAATGGCATTTTTTTTTGCAATTTCTTCCGCTTGAGCAATTTTCAATTGGTCATTCCGTTTACAAGAGGAACTAACTTCATTAACAATGAGGGGAAAATAATTAAAAAATTGGTGAACGGGAAAAACCTCTTGCGAAGCCGCCACAAGTGCGAATTCCAAACGATGAGCAAGACAATGAATATAGTATGCAAAAGGGCACTCATTTAAAAAAGGGCTTGCAACCCATTCCATTCTCCACGCATATTACTAGCACCATCATATCTTTGACCTCGCATATTCTGTATACTAAAATTATTATTAGAAAGGAAAAGTGATATTTCTTTCTTCAAAGTCAATGACATGGTATCAGTTACGTGAATCAAATAAAAAAATTGCTCCCGTATAAATCCATCTTTATCGACAAATCTGAGAACAATGGCCATTTGCTCCCTTTTTGCTTCATCCCGGGACTTGTCCACAATAATACAAAATTTAGCATCATTAATTTCTTCCAGAATGACTTCCTGAATTTTCCTTGCATAGATTTGTAAAATTTCCTTTTGAATTGCATGAGAAATGTATATAGCATTTTGAGGAGCTCTATCGAAGACCACTTAAGCAACCTCCTCACTATAGGATGCCAAAAGTTTTATCAATTAAATAAAATTTCCCCAATTTATCGAATCTGGACGTTCATCATGACCTCTAAAAGCACAGGCTTGAAATGTGAGCCATTTAACTGCATCTATTGAAATCTTCAGTTTCAATCTATTATTTTTCACAATTTCAGAAGATTGTTTTTCAACAATCTTCTCAATATGTTGCGATTGGTTAATGAGATCATGACAACACTTCGCTGCAATCTTGTGCAACGAATTTGGATCTGTACCAACATGATTTAAAAGAGCACAATTGACACCATAATTAACTTTCTTCCATGAACAAAATCCCTCCACCATGAATGCACTAGACCCAGGATGACCCGATGGTTTGGTAAAAAGAAAGCAAGGAAGACAATAAATCCCATCGGTAGTTGGAGAATATTCCAACCAATTTGGAAACATTTAGATCCAAGAAGCTTGAAATCGGAGAGGATGTTTATCTTCATTAAATGGGCATTGGAAAGAAGATGTTCATATGGGTCGACTTTAATGTAAGCTCATAGGAGTTCATCACTTTAATTATATGGATACTCCCATATTTGTTGGCGTAATCCCGGATCATGTTCGAAAATATGGATCCTTTTCAATCGAACTGATTTTGGAAATCTTGGAGGGTTGATGTTCTGGTTGTGAAGCTTCAACATTGGAGGCGGGTTATTTGGTACAATT
Organism: Sambucus nigra; assembly: GCA_949130495.1. Classification (NCBI taxonomy): domain Eukaryota; kingdom Viridiplantae; phylum Streptophyta; class Magnoliopsida; order Dipsacales; family Adoxaceae; genus Sambucus; species Sambucus nigra. The sequence continues at coordinate 179,883,495 of OX422219.1, forward strand.
CGGTGCACTAACATATAATTTTTCAACATCATTTTTCTTGAAAAATGCATCAATAGTTATTATTTTGACCATAATGAGTTGTCAAAAAATTAATACACCAAGAACAACAATTTTACTTGTTTGTAAAGATTTTTTCAATAAAATTTTAATCCAATCATATTCTAAGCATTTACAAAAATCATCTTCTAGTTAAAAATTAATTAGAAAAATATTTGTTTCCAAACAAAAATAAAACTGTTAAAAAACTCAAAAAAATTATTTTTTTATTAACAATACTATTTCAAAGTACTTTATTAAACACTAAGCATTTAGAAAAATCACCATTTAGTTTTTATTGTTACTTTTTTACTTTTATTAAAAGAAAGAATTAAAACAAAATGAATCTTAAAAACGCAATCTGAAAGAAAAATGAAAAAAAACCTCTATAGAGAGTTTTTGTTCAGCCGTCACTGTCTTCTTCCCTTCCCTTTCTTTTGTTGTATGTATTTGTTGCTATTCTGAACCATTTGTATTTGTTTGGTTTTTTTAACCTAACATGAAAAGGTCATTTTTGTCCTTTTGTATAGTTAAAAACTGGAAATAAGGCAGTATGTTTAACCCACCGAACTACCAACCACGTTTTCTGTTTTGCTTTAAATTTTTTGGAGCTTTTGTGGGGGCCTACCCACTAATAACCCATATTTTAATAGATATTCTAAAAATTTTGGAAACTTTTGTACGGGTCGAGGTCCCCCTCTATCCGCCATTGAATGAGGGATATAGTGAATTTCTGTCGGCCTATGGTATGACTTAGGCTTAGCCAAAATGAGAGAATGAAGCCTAGAACCTATTGGGTACAATATGAAAATTTATAAATTCTCAAGAATAGAATGGATCATGGCGAGATAAGTGAACCTATGATTTAGAGCAACCGTGCATGAGTGTATTAGTGTGACACCCCGTCTAATTAAATACCAGGTGATCAGTCATTTATTAAATTAAAATCAAGGTGAACAGTTGGTTCATTCTTGCATTACGGTCGCAAAATAAAATTTCCAATTTAAACACCCTAAATAATTAAGCTAAGTGTCAAAACAATTTTAACACCTTATTTCCATTTTATTAAATCCAAATATGAAAACCTTTTTAAATAACCAACAATTTAAGAACTCCGATATATTAAAGATGGATATTAACACACAAGAATTAGATTCAACCAGATAAACCAAACCAGTTTAAACTATAAATAAAACCCTCCTGAGAGTAATTAAATTCCAAAGAGTACCAACTAATGGAAATATAAAGGAACATAAATCTCTGACAGAAATCCAATCTGAATAGAGAAACGGGCGACACATGACCTAACTAATAAGAACTAAAAGTATGAGTAGAATCAACAATGATATCGTCTAAGCAATGGCCTGCAACTCCCACATATGCTGCAGCGCGTTCCGTCCAAAGAACCTAAGCATGCCACCCTGTGGCTGGGCACTTGTATTATATATATATATATATATATATATATATATATATATATATATATATATATATATATATATAAGAGAAGAAATAACAAGAAACGGGTCAGAGCCCGAGTGTAAAATAGTTTAAAATTAGTTTAGCAAGTATTTAAAATGCTAACCAGCTAATGTAACAACCATGTTAGTATGCGACACTCTCTTGAGAAATTATCACCTCTCATCAAGTGTCCACACCTACCGCACTATTAATCCCATAAGTTTATTTTAACTTTACTTCCCCCATAAGGTTTCCTTCCGTCATATACAATGGCTAATATAATTAATTTATGAAAATCAAGCTTTCTCGTATACCTTAGATTATTTGAAATAATTCAGTGATGTCACAAAATTTCCAAACACTTATAATAAAATTGGAATAATTATTCATTACTTAACTACTTTTATGCACAGTAGAAAGTTCTCACACTTAAGTATATATATATATATATATATATATATATATATACATTCGGCACCCCGCATAAAATCTATGGTGCTGGCATACTCTGCTATCAAGTCCCCATATTACACATATTAAGGGAAATACTAGTTCAGAATCACTCTCGAACTGTAATAACATAAAACACATACAAACAGAGGCGAAGCATAGTTCCAAGTCACTAAGAGGTCAGCACATACCCTAACGTCTCTTAGGACCATCTGACTATCAATCAGATAACATGTACCAAGGAATCCTATGTTCTAGGGTACGAGTCATTATCCCCCATAAAGGCCCAATCGAGATAAGACCGTCCTGATGTGAAAACCCCCGTGATAGCAAGTAGCCCGAGTATGATTTTTATACAGATATATAATATATGCACAATCACACAGTCATATATATATATATATATATATATATATATATATATATATATATATATATATATATATATATATATATATATTTCTAAATTAGGTGCATTCACGACCCATAATTATAATTATCCGCTCTTAGGACATTTTTACTTGATTATCTTGCATAACGGATTTGTCACTTTTATTCTCATATAAGTAATTTACTCCATACCTATTTGTCATCTCTTGAAGTATTCTAACTCCCTACGTATAATTTTAGTCGGCACTCTCACTTACCTTCTACTCTAACTTCCTTACAACTCTCGACCTTTTATTAAACGTACGCATGATATCATATATGTGAGTAATTCACCGTTAACCCTTAATTTCATCTTACATTAAATTCTCACTCAACGGAGTTTACCTAGACCCTACTAGTCCTATTTATATCCCATTATGCTCCAACAATAATAATCAACGGTTACTACGCATTTTAATCGGATTAAACCAACATAAGGGGAATATGCAATTTTCCAGGAGCGGTTGATCGATTGAGGAAATGGGTTCGATCGATCGATCATCAATTGATCAATCATCAATCGATCGATGTTCTTGGGTCGATCGATCGATCAAGCAGTTATGATGAAAACTGCATTAACTCTGTTACGGATTTGCCTCTCCAACCTCAACCAAATCTCCAAATATTATTCCCAAACTCCCAACAAACATTACTACAAGTACTATATACCAGAACACATGATTTTCTACGTAAAATCTATCCCAATTTCTCAATTACAACAATTTATTGGGTAAAATTTACCTGAACTTCAAGAACCCTAATTTTTCTTTTTCTTTCAATTCTTCCAATTCTTTTCCAGATTTTGCTACTTCTAAATCCATACAAATTCGTGGTTTATCCTCTACATGCAATTTAGAGGTCGAGAATATGATTACTTCTTCTACAACATGTGATTTTAAGTCTCAAAACTATACTTTCTTTAATGAAACAAGCTCTAAACAACCCTAGACTAAACAACCCTAGACTAACATGATTGAGACATCAACTAAAAATAAAGCAAGATAGATACTTTCCTATAAATTGAGTTTCTTATTTGTGGAAGAAAGTGGTATGGTTGTGTTCCCCGTCGTCCGATCTACGATTTGGTGGTGGTGGCGGCGCAAACGGTTGAGTTTTTGGCCTTGAATTACTTAGGAAGCTTTCCCACTTCTTCTCTAATGGCCGTTCTTTGATTTTGCTCTTGTTAACCCTCGAGGAAAACTCCTAAAGGATGATATAACCTTGGGAAATTCGTGGGTTTAATTGCCCAAAAATACGAAATGTCCATAATACCCTCCTGGAATGCCAATTAGGCTTAAAAACGTCCCGAGACCCAAACTAAACCCCCTAGTACATTATTTTGACTATCTCGAGCCTTCTGGACACATTGGCGAACTCAAAATGACCATACGAATGACTTATAATTCATTCACTTTTAATACTAATAATTTAATCCTGAGACGACACAGGCGCATCCCTATTTAACTTCCATAATTGTCAAATTATACACTCATGATAATTTAATAAATTAGATTACACATATTACTTTATTCACTAAGTAATGTTCAACAAATTCACAATAATTACTAACTCTCATCACGCTAGTAAATATTTAAAAAAAAATTGGATTAATATTAAATTAATATGTCAATTTAAATTTAATAAATCCCCAAATTTAAAAGTCATAAAAATACGGGGTATTACATACTCCCTCCCTAATAACGGAATTTCGTCTCGAAATTCAGAAAACAGGGCATACCTGGTAAGAATAAGTTTGGGTATTTCTCGCGCATATCTGCTTCACGCTCCTAAATGGATTCCTCCACATTATGATTCTCCCACTGGACCCGTATAAGTGGGTCTACCTTCGACCTCAATTTCCTCTCGCTATAGTCTAGGATAGCCACTCGTCTTTCCTTGTAAGAGTTTTTGGGCTGTAAATTAATATCCTCTATCATGATGTGAGTATGGGCCATGTCATCCCGAAGGTATCGTCTCAGCGACGAGATGTGGAACACATCGTGAATGCGGTGCAAATGGTCCGATAACCCCAACCTGTATGCCACCGGCCCAATCCTCTCGATAATGGGAAATGGTCCCACGTACCTCAGAGCCAACTTACCTTTCTTTCCAAACCTCATTACTCCTATCATCGTAGATACCCACAGTAATACTTGGTCCCCGATGCTAAACTCTCGGAAGAACCGCTTCGCATTAGTGTAGCTTTTCTGTCTATCCTGTGCTACCCGAATGCGACTCCTGATGAGCTCAATCCTAGTTGAAGTTTCCTAAACCACCTCAGGTCCAAGAAATTTGTTGTCCCCCACCTCTGTCCAGTAAGCGATAGAACGACAAGGCCTATCATACAACGCCTCAAATGGAGACATGTCAATCGTTAACTTATAGGAGTTATTATAAGGAAACTCCAGCAGTGGAAGATACGGCTCCCATCCTCCTCCAAAATCAAGTACACACATGCGTAGCATATCCTCTAACATTTGGTTGGTACGCTCTGTTTGTCCATCTATCTGTGGATGATAAGCTAAACTCAATCTCAACTCTGTACCCATGGCCTCCTGAAAGCTCTCTTAGAAGCGCGATAAAAAATCTTGTCTCTATTAAACACGATATCCAGGGCCATCCCATGTAGCCTAATAATCTCAACAATGAACAACTGTGCATACTGGCCCGGGGTATAGTCTGTCCGTACTAGCAAAAAATGAGCCACCTTGGCCAATCGATCCACTATAACCCATATAGAGTCGTGACCCCGCTGTGATGTAGGTAGTCCAGTAATAAAGTCCATGGAAATACTCTCCCACTTCCACGTAGGTATCTCCAATGGAGAAAGTAACCCCGACGATCCCTGGTGGTCTACCTTTACCATCTGGTAGGAAGAACACTTGGAGACGAACTCAACAATGTCCTTCTTCATCCCACTCCATCAGTACTTCCGCCTTAGATCCTGGTACATTTTATCTCCTCCAGGATGTATTGCAAATTTGGACCCGTGAGACTGTGTCATCACCGCATGACGTAAGTCTTCCCCTTCTGGGACTACCAATCTCCTATTAAACCTCAATCCTCTATCAGAAATTACTGAATAGGACTCGGCACCATGAGTTAAAAAATGTACAATTGTTCCTGAAAAAATGAATCCACTGACTGTGCCTATATCACCCTCATAATAATATCGAGTGTGATTATCATGACAGATACAAAGGAGTGAGCTACCGCGTCCCAGTGACCTAACTCTTTCCATTTCACTTTCCATACATTCACTACATCACCCATCGGCCTACGGCTTAACGCATCAGTAACCACATTAGCCTTTCTCGAATGGTAATGTATCTCGAATTGGTAGTCTTTCACGAACTCCAACCACCTTCGCTGACGCATATTCAGCTCTGGCGGAGTGAATAAGTACTACAGTGACTTTTGGTCTATGAACAAGAAAAACTTCTCCCCTAATAGGTAATGTATCCAAATCCTCAATGCAAAGACGACCGCTACTAGTTCTAGGTCGTGGGTAGGGTAATTCCTTTCGTGTGGCTTAAGCTTGCCGGAAGCAATATCTATAGCCTTCTCCTCCTACTTAAGTACTCCCACGAGTCCCCATAATGAGGCATCAATTTAAACCAGATACTCCACTCCCGTCTTGGGCAAAGAAAGAACTGGCGCCGAAGTTAACTTATCTTTTAGCTCATCAAAATCTAATTAATAAGCATCATCCCAAACATACGGTACCCCCTTGCGAGTCAGATTCATCAACGGACCCGCTATCTTTGAGAAACCTCGGATGAATCTCTTGTAATACCCGACTAACCCCAAGAAACAAAGAACTTATGTTAGTGTCATGGGATGTCCCCACTCCCTCACTGTCGACACTTTTCTCAGGTCAATAGATATTCCCAATTCTGACACAACATGCCCCAAAACTGTACCTCCCATAACCAGAATCCGCACTTTTAATACTTAGAATACTACGGATGCTCTCATAGAGTCTGAAGAACCTACCTTAAGTGCTCGGTATGCTCCTCCTCAGTGTGTGAATATATCAGGATGCTATCTATGAAGACGGTGATAAATTGTTCTAAGAACTCTCTGAACACTCGGTTCATCAAGTCCATGAATACGGTTGGGGCATTTGTCAGACCAAATGGCATGACCCTGAACTCATAGGACCCATATCTCATCAAGAAAGCAGTCTTCGACACATCTTTCTCCCTAATCCATAACTGATGGTATCCCGATCTCAAATCTATCTTCGAAAGGAAGGTTGCTCCTCTCAACTGGTCGAACAAGTCATCGATTCGAGGAAATGGATATTTGTTCCATATCGTGACCTTGTTCAACTCTCGGTAGTCCATGCATAACCTCAGTGAACCATATCTCTTCTTTACAAACAACACAGGAGCGACCCAAGGTGAGGTTCTCGTACGGATGAATCACTGACCTAATAGCTGCTCTATCTGATCCTGTAACTCCCTCATTTCCACTAGGGCCATACGATATGGTGCACTTGCTATCGATCGAGTACCCAACATCAAGTCTATGACAAAATATATCTCTCGATTGGGGGTAGTCCCGGTATCTTCTGAAATACATCAAAATACTCACGAACGACTGGGATGGAATCTAAGGGAATCACGACCTCCTTAGAGGTATCCTCTGCTATGTAGTACAAATGGGTGGAAGAGCCTCCCTCTGGGCGAGGCATCGCCATAAAAAACATCTCCTACCCCGGAATAGCAAAGATGATACTCCCACCGAAACAATCTATCATGGCTCCGTTCGCAGTGAGCCAATCCGTGCTAATCATAACATCGTGCTCATGCATCTCTAAAACTAGCATGTTTGCTGGTAAAATCAAGCTAACAATCTTTACTCCCATACCCTAGAATATAAAGAAAATCAAAGACCCATTCCCGAGGGGTGAGTCTACACATGTCACAGTGCTCTGTGCCGTGTGTAATAACCCTAAGGACTTTGCAAAATAAGTAATTATAAAACAGTGCGATTCCCTAGTATCAAATAAAACCTGACCCATAGAGCCATGGATAGGAAATATACCCTCAATCCCGGGTGGTTCCTGAGGAGTTGATGCCTGGTGGACGTTATAGACACGTTCGTACTATAATTGCCCCTGTTGTACTGGAGCTGCGAGGATGGATCGTAGGGCTGGCACCTGAATTTGAGTTGGGAGGGAGGCTAGAAAGAGTGTCCTCTACGAATCATTATGGGAACCCTACTGCTATGGGGCCCTATCTCCATCTAGGCAATCCTGGAACCTGTGGCCATTTTTGCCACATCTGAAACATCGGCCCCTGAAGTGACCTCCCCTCTGTCTCTGGTGACCACGACCCTGTTGGCCGTTACCACCCCGCCACTGGCCCTGTTGGCCCTACTGGAAATGCTATTGGCCCTGATGGCCCTGCTGCTGATGGTGTTGGCCTTGTTGGTCATGTTGATTATACTGGCCCTGCCTAAATCCCCCAAATCCTTATCCGGAGTCACCTAATCAAAACCGCTTGGAAGGGTCCCCCTAATGGGAACTCTGCTCACTATGATGAGTTTGTCCCTACGCTGCTAGTGCCCCACCAGTACTACTTCCCCCTGTCCTGCCCTGCTAGCTGAACTCCCCTGCTCATTTTCTCCCCTACAGATGATAACGGCGGTCCTGACAGTGTAACAAAGCAGCGTTGAGTATGTCAATGTATGTACTCAATGATAGATTACCTTTGAGGTGCTGATGGATCCTCCAGGCTAATCCATCTACGAGCATCAGTATCTTCTTCCCCTCGGTGGGTGCCTTATCTGGCACTATAGTGAGAAGTCTAGTGAACTCCTCCTCATACTCACCAACAATCATATTCTCCTGCTTCAGATTCAGTAACTTTTGCCTCATCTCATTCTGCATGGCGGATGGGAAGTACTTGCCGTCAAAGTGCGCCCAAAATGACTGAATTGTTATGCAGTCGCTCTCCTCCAAGGTGGTGGTGGACTCCCATCACTACAAGGCGGCCCCCACTAGCGTTAAGGAAGCCAAAAGTTATCTCTATACGTCAGTGCACTCATACATGTGCAAATGCCTCTGGATATCTTTCTTACATTAGTTGGCGACTATGATGTCTAAACTACCCGAGAACTCCAGGGGATGCGCCTTCTGAAAGGCATCCTTAACTTGCTCCCATGCAGATGGAAGCTATGCTGGTACTGGCATCACTGCATGAATCTGGGGTGGAGCCTGCTGCACTACCGCTAATGCGACATTCACCGCCTCAGCAACAATGGCGGCTACCTTAGTTGTGTTTATCATCCCCTGTGCCTGAGCTTCTGGCTACTCGGGCTAGGCATTCCTATCTCAGGGTGCGCGTCTCAGAGGCATCTGAAATGATAAATAAGTTTATTAGTATATAGTTATTAACAAATCTCGAATAGCTGAAGACGTAAGCGTAAACATAAGAATACAACAGTCCAAAAAATAGGGCTCTATATCAAAGATGCTAAGCAGGAAGCGAAATAAGCTGTACAAATCCTAAAGGACACTAGAACCTGATGCTCTGATACCACATGTGACACTATGCCTAATTAAATACCGGGTGATCAGTCCTTTATTAAATTAAAATCAAGATGAACGGTTGGTTCATTCTTATCATCACTGTCTTAAAATAAAATTTCCAATTTATACACCCTAAATAATTAAGCTAAGTGTCAAAACAATTTTAACACCTTATTTCCATTTTATTAAATCCAAATATGAAAACATTTTTAAATAACCAACAATTTTAGAACTCCGATATATTAAAGATGGATAATAACACACAAGAATTAGAGTCATCCACATAAACCAAACCAGTTTAAACTATAAATAAAACCCTCCTGACAGTAATTAAATTCCAAAGAGTACCAACTAATGGAAATATAAAGGAACGTAAATCCCTGACAAAAATCGAAACTTAAAAGAGAAATGTAACACCCCGCCTAATTAAATACCGGGTGATCATTCCTTTATTAAATTATAATCAAGGTGAACGGTTGGTTCATTCTTAGCATCACTGTTGCAAAATAAACTTTCCAATTTAAACACCCTAAATAATTAAGCTAAGTGTCAAAACCATTTAGAACATTATTTCCATTCTATTAAATCCAATTATGAAAACCTTTATTAAGTAACAATTTAAGAATCACACAATTATTAAGACTGGAAATAAACACCCATGAATTTAACCATTCAGATAAACCAATACCAACTTTTAAACTACAAAGGAAAAACATCCTGACAGTAATCTAATACCAAAGAGTAAAAATACTAAAGGTAAAAGAACATAATCTCTGACAAATCCAACAGAATAAGGAAATCGGTGACACATGCCCAACAAATTAGAACTGAAATAAGAGTGGAATCAACAACGAGGTCGTCTAAGAAAATGTCCTGCAACTCCCATATAAGCTGCAGCACGTCCAGTCCAAAGAACCTAAGCAAGACGCCCCTGTGGCTGGGCACCTGTGATATATACATATATATACATAAGTGAGAATAGATAACAGGAAACGGGTTAGAGCCCGATTGTAAAACAGTTTAAATTTAGTTTAGTAAGTATTTAAAATGCTTACAGGCTAATGTAACAACCATGTTAGTATGTGACACTCTCTTGGGAAATTCTCACCTCTTATCTAGTGTGCACGCCTAATGCACTATTAACCCCAAACGTTTATTTTAACTTAACTTTCCCATAAGGTTTCATGCCGGCTATTACAATGGCTAGAATAGTTAATTTCTGAAATTAAAGTTATCCCATCTATCTCATTTCATTCAAAAATATACCAGTGTTGTCACAAAATTCTCAAACACTAAAAAATAAAATCGGAGTATTTATTCATTTCTTAACTACCTTTATGCAAAGTAGAACGTTCCCAGACTTAAGTATACATATCTATATTATCCACACATATAATATATATATACTATCGGCACCCCACATAAGCTTTATGGTGCTGGCATACTCTGCTATCAATTCCTCGTATCACTCGTACTACGGGAAATACTAGTTCGGAATCACTCTCGAACTGTATTAACACAAAACATAAATAATTGGAGGCTAAGCATAGTTCCAAGTCACTAAGAGGTCATCACATACCCTCACGTCTCTTAGGACCGTCGGACTATCAATCGGATAGCCTGTACTAAGGAATCTTTTGTTCAAGGGTACAAGTCGATATCCCCCGTAAAGGCCCAATCGAGATAAGACTGTCCCAGCACGAAAACACCCCGTGATAGCAAGCAGCTCGGGTACGATTTTTACACATATATATAATATATGCACAATCACACACACACACACACACACACACACACACATACACACACACACATATATATATATATATATATATATATATCACTATTCACATTTCTCAATTAGGTGCACCCACGACCCATAATTATAATTATTCATTCTTAGTACATTCTACTCATTTATCCCGTACAACGGACTCGTCTCTTTTATTATCATTTATAGGTTATTCCATACTTACTTCATATCTCTCGAAGTATTCTATCTACCTAGGTATAATTTCAGTAGGTACTCTCACTTACTTTCTAGTCTAACTTCCTAACGAGTCTCAATCTTTTATTTAAACGTTAGCATAATTACATATGTGTAAATCACTCCCCGTTAACCCTTAATTTAATCTTATATTAATTCTCACTTGTTGGGATTTACTAAAGCCATACTGGTCCTAGTTATATCCCAAAATGTTCTAATTATAATACTCCAGGGTTACTACGCATTTTAATCGGAATAAACCATAATAAGAGGAATATGCAGTTTTCTAGAAGGGGTCGATAGATCAATGGAAGGGGGTCGATCGATCGATCATCGATCAATCAATGTTCTTGGTTCGATCGATCGATCAAGCAGTTATGGCGACAACTGCATTAACCCAGTTACGAAAATCCATCTCCAACCTCAACCAAATCTCCATATATGATTCTCAAACTCCCAACAAATGATACTACAAGCACTATATACCCCAAATAAATGATTTCCTACCTAAAATATGTGAGTTATCATCCCGTATAACAATTTAAAGGGGTAAAATCTACATAGACTTCAAGAACCCTAATATTTTTTTTAAATTTCAATTCCTCCAATTCTTTTCCATATTTTCTACTTCTAAATCCCTGAAATTTCATGGTGTATCCTCTACATACAAATTGGATCTCCAGAATATGATTACTTCTTCTACGACATGTGAATTCTAGTCTCCAAACTACACTTTCTTTCATGAAACAAGTTCTAAACAACCCTAGACTAACATAGTTGAGACATTAACTAAAATAAATCAAGATGGATACTTGCTTAGAAATTTAGTTCTGATTTGTGTAAGAAAGTGGTGTCGTTGTGTTCCCCGTCGCGCGATCTACGATTTGGCGTTGGTGGCGGTGTAAACGGTGGAGTTTTTGGCTTTGAACTCCTTGGAAAGCTTTCCCACTTCTTCTCCAATGGTCGTTCTTTGGTTTTTCTTTTTTTAACCCTAGATGACAACTCCTAGCAGCTGATATAACCTTGGGAATTTCGTGGGTTTAATTGCCCAAAAATATGAAATGTCCAAAATGCCCTCCCGGGGTGTTAATTAGGCCTAAAAATGCCCCGATACCCAAACTAAACCCTCGGAAACATTATTTTGACTATATCGACCCTTCCGGACCCATTGGTGCACTTGAAATGACCATACGGATGACTTATAATTTCTTCACTTTTAATAATACTAATTTAATCCCGACACGACACAGGCGCATCCCGATTAATTTCCACAATTATCACATTATGTACTCGTGATAATTTTAATAAATTCGATTATACATATTACTTTATCCCTTGATTAATATTCAACAAAATCCCAATAATTACTAACTCTTATAATGCTAGTAAATATTTAAAATAATTTTTGAATTAATATTAAATTAATACCTCAAATTAAATTTAATAAATCCCCAAATTTAAAAGTCATAAAAATACGGGGTATTACGTACTTCCCCCTAATAACGAAATTTCGTCCCAAAATTCGAAAAATAAGGTATACCTGGTAAGAATAACTTTGGATATTTCTCGCGCATGTCTACCTCATGCTCCCAAGTGGATTCTTCCGCATTATGATGCTCCCACTAGACCCGTACAAGTAGAACTACCTTCGACCTCAATCTCCTTTCGCTATGGTCTAGGATAGCCACTGGTCTCTCCTCGTAAGAGCTATCGGGATGTAAGTTAATCTCCTCTATCGTGATGTGGGTGTGGGACATATCATCCCGAAGGTATCATCTCAACGAAGAAATATGGAATACATCTAAATGCGGTGCAAATGCTCTGGCAACCCCAATCTGTATGCAACCGGCCTAATCCTCTCGATAATGGAAAATGGTCCCACGTACCTTGGGGCCAACTTTCCTTTCTTCCCAAACCTCATTACTCCTCTCATAGGAGACACGAGCAGTAATACTTGGTCCCCCACATTAAATTCTCGAAAAGAACTGTTTGCATCGGCGTAGCTTTTCTGCCTGTCCTGGGCTACCCGAATGCGACTCCTGATAAGCTCAATCCTAGCTGAGGTTTCCTGAATTACCTCTGGTCTGAGAAACTTATTATCCCCCACCTCTAGCCAACAAGTTGGAGAACGACAAGGCCTACTATAAAATGCCTCAAATGGAGCCATTCTGATCGTGAACTGATAGGAGTTATTATAAGAAAACTCCACCAATGGAAGATGCGTCTACCATCCTCCTCCAAAATCAAGGACACACATGCGTAGCATATCTTCCCACATCTGATTGGTACGCTCTGTTTGGCCATTCGTCTGTGGGTGATAAGCTGAACTCAATCTCAACTCTGTACCCATGGCCTCCTGAAAGCTAACCCAGAAATTCGACATGAAAATCTTATCTCTATCCGACACAATATCCAGGGGCATCCCATGTTGCCTAACAATCTCAGTAATGAACAACTGAGCATACTGGCCCATGGTATAGTCTGTCCATATTGGAAAAAAAATGAGCCACCTTAGTCAAACAGTCCACGATCACCCAGATGGAGTCATGACCCCACTGTGATGTAGGCAGCCCAGTAATGAAGTCCATGGAAACAATCTCCCACTTCCATGTCGGTATCTCCAACGGCTGAAGCAACCCCGACGGTTTCTGGTGGTCTACCTTTACCATTTGACAAGTAGAACACTTGGACAGAAACTCAACAATGTCCTTCTTCATCCCACTCCACCAGTACCATCGCTTCATATCATGGTACATCTTATCTCCTCCGGGATGTACTGCAAATCTGGACCGTGAGGCTGTGTCATCACTACATGTCGTAAGTCTTCTCCCTCTAGAACCACCAACCTCCCATTAATCCTCAAACCTCTATCGAAACTTACTGAATAGGACTCAGCGCCCTCAGCTAAGAGCCGTACAATCTTCTCCTGACAAAATAAGTCTGCTGAATATTCCTGTTTCACCCTCATAATAATCTCAGGTGTGACTGTCATAATAGATATAAAGGAACAGGCTACCGCGTCCTGGTGAACCAACTATTTCCACTTCACTTTCCAGACGTCTACTACATCGCCTACCGGTCTACGGCTCAACGCATCAGCATCCACGTTAGCCTTTCCCAGATGGTACTGAATTTCGAACTAGTAGTCTTTCACAAACTCTAACCATCTGCGTTGATGCATATTCAACTCTCGCTGAGTGAATACGTACTGCAGTGACTTGTGATCTGTGAACAAGAAAAACTTCTCCCCAAGTAGATAATGTCTCCATATCCTCAATGCAAAAATGACCACTGCCATCTCTAGGTCGTAGGTAGGGTAATTTCTTTCGTGCGGCTTAAGCTTATGGGAGGCAAAAGCTATAGCCTTCTCCTCGTGTTGAAGTACTCCACCGAGTCCCCTTAAAGAGGCATCGGTGTAAACCAGATACTCCACTCCCAGCTTGGGTAAAGAAAGAACTGGTGCTGAAGTCAGCTTATCTTTCAGCTCATCGAAAGCCAATTAACAAGCATCGTCCCAAACAAACGGTACCCCCTTGCAAGTCAGATTCGTCAATGGAACCGCTATCTTTGAGAAACTTAGGATGAATCTCCTGTAGTACCCGGCTAACCCTAAAAAACTATGCACTTTCATCGGTGTCGTGGGATATCCCCACTCCCTCACTATTGACACTTTTCTCGAGTCAATCGATATACCTAATTCTGACACAATATTCCCCCAAAACTGCATCTCTCATAACCAGAATCCGCACTTCTCATACTTAGCATACAGGTGATGCTCTCATAGAGTCTGAAGAACCTTCCTCAAGTGCTCAGCATGCTCATCCTCAGTGTGTGAATATATCAGGATGTCATCTATGAAGACGATGATAGACTGATCCAAGAACTCTCTGAACACTCAATTCATCAAGTCCATAAATACGGCTAGAGCATTTGTCATCCCAAACGGCATGACTCGAAACTTATAGGACCCATATCTTATCAAGAAAGTAGTCTTTGACACATCTTTCTCCCCAATCCGTAGTTGATGGTATCCTGATCTCAAATCTATCTTCAAAAAGAAGGTTACTCTTCTCAGCTAGTCGAACAGGTCATCGATTCGAGGCAACAAATATTTATTCCGTATTGTGACCTTGTTCAGCTCCCGGTAATAAACTCATAACCATAGTGAACCATCTCTCTTCTTCACAAACAAAATTGGAGCGCCACAAGGTGAGGTGCTCCTATGAATGAATCCTTGACCTAATATTTGCTCTATTTGATCCCGTAACTCCCTCATTTCTGATGGAGCCATACGATACGGAGCACGTGCTATTGGTCGAGTATCCGACATCGAGTCTATGACAAAATCTATCTCTCGACTGGGGGGTAGACCCGGTATCTCCTGAAATACATCAGAATACTCATGAATGACTGGGATCTAATCTAAGGGAATCATGACCTCCTTAAAGGTATCCTCCTTCATGTAATACAAATGAATGAACGAGCCTCCCTCTGGGCGAGGCATCACCACCAAAAATATATCCTGTCCCGGAATGGCAAAGATAATACTCCCACCGAAATAATCTATCATGGATCTGTATACGGAGAGCCAATTCATGCCAATAATAACATCGCGCTCATGCATCTCTAAGACTAACATGCCTGCTGGTAAAATCAAGCAACCAATCTCTATTCCCACACACCGACATATAAAGAAAATTAATGACCCATTCCCCAGTGGTGAGTCTATGCATGTCACAATACTCTCTGCCATGGCTAATAATCCTAAGGCTTTTGCAAAATGAGTAGCTAGAAAATAGTGTGTTGCCCCATTATCAAATAAAACCCGACCCATAGTGACATGGATAGGAAATGTACCCTCAATCACGACTGGTACCTGAGGAGCTACTGCCTGGTGGACGTTGTAGACACGTCCGTACTGCAATTGCCCTTGCTGTACTGGAGCTGATGGGATGGCTAGTAGGGATGGTACCTGAGCTGGCACTGGGAGGGTGGCTGGAAAGAGTGGCCTCTATGGCTCATTACGGGCACCCTACTGCTGTGGGGCCCTATCCCCCTTTGGACAATCCTGGCGCCTAAGGACATTCTTTCCACATCCAAAACATCGGCCCTTAAAGTTACCTCCCCTTTATCCCTACTAACCATGGCCCTGTTGGCCGTTACCACCCTGCCACTAGCCCTGCTGAAAATGCTATTGGCCATGATGGCCCTGCTGCTATCCTTGTTGTTGTCGGTGTTGGCCCTGATGATTAGACTGGCCTCTTGGCCTACCTAAATCCCCCAAATCCCTATCTGGAGTCACCTGATAGGAACCGCTTAGCAGGGTCCCCCTGATGGGAACTCTGCTCACTGTGACGAGTCTGCCCCTGGGCTGCTGGTGCCCCACCAGTACTACTGCCCCTGTCTTGCCCTACTGGATGGACTATCCTGCTCATTTTCGTCCCTACAAATGGAAGCAGTGATCCTGACAGTGTAACAACACATCATTGAGTACATCCGTGTAGGTACTTAGTGATAGATTGCCTATGAGATGCTAGCGGATCCTGCAGACCAATCCATCCACAAACAACAGTATCTTCTTCCCCTCTGTGGGTGCCTCATTTGGCCCTATAGTGAGAATTCTAGTAAACTCCTCCTGGTACTTAGCAACAGTTATATTCTCCTATTTCAGATTCAGTACCTTCCGCCTCATCTCAGTCTGTACGGGGGATGGGAAGTATTTACGATCAAATCGCGCCCAGAACGACTGAATCATGATGATGTCCCTTTCCTCCAAAGTGGTGGTGGACTCCCACCACTAAAAAATGTCCCCCACTGGCTTAAAGGAAGCCAACAACTGTCTCTGTACGTCCGTGCACTCATACATGCACCGATGCCTCTAGATATCTGTCATCCATTGACTAGCGACTATGATATTCGAACTACCCGAGAACTCCGGGGGATGCACCTTTTGAAAGGCATCTCTAACCATCTCCCATGCAGATGGAAGTTGTACTGGTACTGGCACCACTTCCTTAATCTGGGGTGGAGCCTATGGCACTACCACCAGTGAGGCATTCACCGCCTGAGAAACAATAGTGGCTACCTCGGTTACGTTCATCATCCCTTGAGCCGGAGCTGCTGGCTGCTCGGCCTGGGCATTTTTGTCTCGGGTGCACGTCTGAGAGGCATCTAAAACGAGAAGGACGTTTATTAGTCTATAGTTATTATCAAATCTCGAATAGCTAAAGACGTAAGTGTAAATAAAAGAATAAAATAATCTTAAAATAGGGCTCTATATTAAGAACGCTAAGATGGAAGCGAAATAAGCCATACAGATCCTAAAGGACACTACAACCTGATGTTTTGATACCACCTGTAACACCCCGCCCAATTAAATACCATGTGATCAGTCCTTTATTAAATTATAATCAAGGTAAACGGTTGGTTCATTCTTAGCATCACTGTCGCAAAATAAACTTTCCAATTTAAACACCCTAAATAATTAAGCTAAGTGTCAAATCCATTTAAAACATTATTTCCATTTTATTAAATCCAATTATGAAAACCTTTAATAAGTAACAGTTTAAGAATCACACAATTATTAAGACTGGAAATAAACACCCATGAATTTAACCATTCAGATAAACCAATACCAACTTTAAAACTACAAAGGAAAACCATCGTGACAGTAATCAAATCCCAAAGAGTAAAAATACTAAAGATAAAAGAACATAATCTCTGAAAAATCCAACGGAATAAGGAACCGGGAGACACATGCCCAACTAATTAGAACTGAAATAAGAGTGGAATCAACAATGGAGTCGTCTAAGCAAATGGCCTGCAACTCCCACATCAGCTGCAGCATGTCTAGTCCAAAGAACCTAAGCATAACGCCCCTGTGACTGGGCACTTGTGATATATACATATATATACATAAGAGAAGAAATAATAGGAGACGGGTCAGAGACCGATTATAAAAAAGTTTAAATTTAGTTCAACAATTATTTAAAATGCTTACCGGCTAATGTAACAACCATGTTAGTATGCGACACTCTCTTGGAAAATTCTCACCTCTCATCTAGTGTGCACGCCTACCGCGCGATTAACCCCAAAAGTTTATTTTAACTTAACTTTACCATAAGGTTTCATGTCGACTATTACAATGGCTAGGATAAATAATTTCTGAAATTAAAGTTCTCCCATCTATCTCATTTCATTTTAAAATATCCTAGTGTTGTCACAAAATTCTCAAACACTAAATAATAAAATCAGAGTATTTATTCATTTCTTAACTACCTTTATGCACAGTAGAACGTTCCCATAATTGAGTATACATATCTATATTAGCCACTCATATAATACATATAATATCGGCACCCCACATCAGCTTTATGGTGCTGGCATACTCTGCTATCAAGTCCCCGTAACACTCGTACGGAGGGAAATACAAGTTCAGAATCACTCTCGAACTGTATTAACACAAAACATAAACAAATGAAGGCGAAGCATAGTTCCAAGTCAATAAGAGGTCAACACATACCCTCACGTCTATTAGGATTGTCTGACTATCAATCGGATATCTTGTACCAAGTAATCCTATGTTCTAGGGTACAAGTCATTATCCCCCGTAAAGGCCCAATCGAGATAAGACAGTCCCGACGCGAAAACCCCCCGTGATAGCAAGTAGCTCGGGTACGATTTTTACACACATATATAATATATGCACAATCACACATTGATATATATATATATATATATATATATATATATATATATATATATATATATATATATATATCACTATTCACATTTCTCAATTAGGTGCACCCACGACCCATAATTATAATTATCCGTTCTTAATACATTCTATTCATTTATCCCGTATAACGGACTCATCTCTTTTATTTTCATTTATAGGTTATTCCATACTTCACATCTCTTGAAGTATTCTATCTACCTAGGTATAATTTCAGTAGGTACTCTCACTTACTTTCTAGTCTAACTTCCTAACGAGTCTCAATCTTTTATTTAATTATTTTGCATAAT
The DNA here is from genome assembly GCA_949130495.1 of Sambucus nigra. Taxonomy (NCBI): domain Eukaryota; kingdom Viridiplantae; phylum Streptophyta; class Magnoliopsida; order Dipsacales; family Adoxaceae; genus Sambucus; species Sambucus nigra. Next base: position 179,902,427 of record OX422219.1, read on the forward strand.
TACATGTGTAAATCACTCCCCGTTAACCCTTAATTTCATCTTACATTAAATTCTCACTTGTTGGGATTTTACTAAAACCCTACTGGTCCTAGTTATATCCCAAAATGTTCTAATAATAATACTCAAGGGTTACTAAGCATTTTAATCGGAATAAACCATAATAAGAGGAATATACAGTTTTCCAGAAGTGGTCGATCGATCGATGGAAGGGGGTCGATCGATCGATGTTCTTGGGTCGATCGATCGATCAAGCAGTTATGGCGAAAACTGCATTGACCCAGTTATGGAAATCCATCTCCAACCTCAACTAAATCTCCATATATGATTCCCAAACTCCCAACAAATGATACTACAAGCACTATATACCCCAAATAAACGATTTCCTACGTAAAATATGTGAGTTATCATCCCGTATAACAATTTAAAGGGGTGAAATCTACATTGACTTCAAGAACCCTAATCTTTTCTTTAAATTTCAATTCTTCCAATTATTTTCTAGATTTTCTACTTCTAAATCCATGAAATTTCGTGGGGTATCCTCTACATATGAATTAGATGTCCAAAATATGATTATTTCTTCTGCGACATGTGAATTATTGTCTCCAAACTACACTTTCTTTCATGAAACAAGTTCTAAACAACCCTAGACTAACATAGTTAAGACACTAACTAAAATAAAGCAAGATAGATACTTTCCTGGAAATTTAGTTTCTGATTTGTGGAAGAAAGTGGTGTGGTTGTGTTCCCCATCACGCGATCTACAATTTGGCGGTGGTGGCGGTGTAAACGGTGGAATTTTTGGCTTTGAACTCCTTGGAAAGATTTCCCACTTCTTCTCCAATAGCCGTTCTTTGGTTTTGCTTTTGTTAACCCTAGATGACAACTCCTAGTAGCTGATATAACCTTGGAAATTTCGTGGGTTTAATTGCCCGAAAATACAGAATGTCCAAAACGCCCTCCCAGGGTGTTAATTAGGCCTAGAAACGCCCCGAGACCCAAACTAAACCCTCGGGTACATTATTTTGACTATCTGAACCCTTTCGGACCCATTGACGCACTTGAAATGACCATACGGGTGACTTATAATTTATCCACTTTTAATAATACTAATTTAATGCCGACACGACACAGGCGCGTCCCGATTAATTTCCACAATTATCACATTATATACTCGTGATAATTTTAATAAATTCGATTATACATATTACTTTATCCCTTAAGAAATATTCAACAAAACCCAAATAATTACTAACTCTCATCACGCTACTAAATATTTAAAATAATTTCTGGATTAATATTAAATTAATATCTCAAATTAAATTTAATAAATCCCCAAATTTAAAAGTCATAAAAACACGGGGTATTACAAGAAACTGGCGACACATGTCCTAACTAATAAGAACTAAAAGTAGTAGTAGAATCAATAATGAGATCGTCTAAGCAATGGCATGCAACTCCTACATATGTTGCAGCGCGTCCGGTTCAAAGAACCTAAGCATGACGCCCCTGTGGCTGGGCACCTGTATTAGATACACAAACACACACACACACACACACACACACACACACGCACGCACACACACACACACACACACACACACACACACACACACACATATATATATATATATATATAAAATAAAGGAGGAGGGGGTTTTTGCCATGTCATATGTCATAAGACAAAACCTATATAAACAAATTTTGTATCTATATGTCATATAAACTTATATGATCACATGACAAACTACATGCGATAATCCATAACAATTCTGAATGTACCCACCTCGAACCTCTCACCACTGTCGAATCCCTCACCCACTAACAGACCACAAGGCTCGAGGGTCTCCCTCTCCATAACTCATTTTGTATTTTGATTGGTTTGTGGGTTTTGAAACTAAAAGGAAAATCATTTACACGTCTCTCTCCATTCCTCACTCGCTGAGTTTAGTTTTTTGGATGTTTTAACTCCATTTTCTCTCTCAATTATTTATAGGTCTATCTCCATAACTCTATTTTCTTCATTTTTTTCTTTCAGAACTTCCCTCACCATGGATCGATTCAGACACGTATCGATTTAGACCACGTATCGAATTGTGAACTGAAATTTTTGTGCTCTCCCACAGATCTGTTAAGACTAGCTGTGGTAAGGTTTGAAGATAAGACATCTCTCTCTCTCTCAATGTCAAAACCCTTACCCACTTTGTTTGAAAACCCTTCTCAAAATGGGATCAAACTCACTCCATGTCTATACCCAGAACGTTTCATATGCCATTAGAGCTTATTTTCTAATCATTTCAGCAGCGGTTTTTTACACTAAGGTTTGTATCTTGATTTTAATAAAGCATGCCTCTATCCATTCCACTAAGGGTTCTCTTTGCACTGTTTGGCTGCTTGAGTGTGTGTGTTTTCATTGTTTTGTATTCTGTGCGCTGTTTGGTTACCGAGAAATGAGAACTTATATGCTTTTCATTTTGTGTGTTGTAGTTTAGCTTTGCGTCAGGATGGTGAGGTAACTTCGGAGCATTAGTTTCCTCTCCATTTATCATCTGAAGCTTACAACAAATTTTATGGGCTCATAGAATTAACGGCAGATCCATCTACGATTTTGAAGATAATTGACAAGGTTCAAGAGTTTGGTAATAGAGGCAGGGGTTTGTTAATTTTTCTTTTTATTTAGTAGTCAAATATAAGAATGTTGCTATCATTTGTCAGGTTTGTTAACTTTGATAACATTTTTCATCTCACTTGGTTCAGGTCTGTAGAGTTCGTTTGAGTTTTTTTATACCTTGGTCGCTAATCTTTTAGCTGTTCATTTGAGTTCCTATTTTCTTAACTGAGCAATAAGAACAAATAAACCCACTTTCTTTGTGAAACCCACTTTTCTATCTTCGATTCTCTTTATTTTGGTTCCACATGTTCTCCTGTTTAATTGGGTTCCTATTTTCCTGTTTAATTTGTTTTGTAGGTTGGGTAAACTTTAGTTGGAAGAGACAACCATGGGGATCTTTTTTTTTATTTCAGGTAAATTAGGTAAAAATTGATGTACCTTACCAGGGCCATGTTTTGGTGTTTTTATTATTCCTCATATTTTTGGGATTTGAAGATGATATTTTTTGTGGAGTTCTGTGCATATGGGTTTATTGTGTGTATGAAGAATGAAGAATTGCTTAAATGTTGTTATAATGTTTTTTATTTTATTTATCTTTTGAGCCTCAATGTTCACTGTAATAAATTTGTTCCACATATGGATTTTTTTAACGCGCACTGAGAGAAACTGATTAATCTTTCAATGTTTTATGTATTCTATTCATCTTTTCAACTTTCAATGTTGGATGTATTCTATTCAATATTGTTGTTGAGGCCAACTTTCCAAGGATGCAGTTGATGAAGTGTATTTACCTAAGCATATCCACTCTTTCTGTGTATTTTTTATTTAGTCTTCATGTACCGATTATGGTGGTTTTCTTATGGAAGCTCAAAACATTGTTAAAAATTGACTTTTTTTATGTCATAGATGTGTTAGATGATGATATTTACATGGATTGTATTTTTTTGTTTTGAATTTTTATGCGAATTAAAAAGGTGACTTCAGTTAGGAATGGTTGGGAATTAATAATTAAATTCTCAACTATATATGGTAATGAGTAAAATGATTTGGACTAATGTTTTGTTAATATGTATTCGTGTGCGTCTGTTTTGGGGATGTTGTGTGTTTTTGAGGTTCTCAACACCAAACTCATATTTTTTTAGGCCTTTCACCCTTCAAAGGAATCCTTTTGTTCATTGGTATAAAGTGGGAGGTGGGTATGGCAGCTGAGTCTTTGGGTATGGCAACTGGGTCTTTTATTTTTTTTGTAACTCACTTTGTGTTGGCTGTCACATGTTGTCAAAGACTGAGACTAGAATAATAATTTCTCATGGAAAGAAATCTTTTGTTAGCTTTTCTTTAATTTTCATTAATTTGAATTTTACTACTTTTGGGTCCTATAATTCTCTTGCAAGATTAAACTTTAAAAAATATGAATCATTCCCCCTTTTTCCCATTCATTCCCCTTTTTATTTTATATATAGTTCACTCTTTTTCTTTTGGTTTTGTTGGGGGGTTGTCTGTGGGCGGGGAGCTGATATTACGAGACTTAACATCATGAATTCTTTTAATTTTCTAAAAAAAATTATAATAGGGTATTTGTTGTAGTTGTATATAACATATGTTGTAGTTGTATACTCACTTGGCGCGGGGGACAATGCAAGTGGGTAAAGCCAGCTAAAGGGGCGTGGGTTTGAAAAACAAAACTGTGGCGAAGGTTATCAAATGGAAAATACATTGAGCATATGTATAAATGAAGAAAGTTGAATTATATATGTACCCAACTGCTATTAATGGCGTGTAAGGCAAAATAAAGGTGTGGTCGTCACTACTAAATATTGCTGGGCCGAGATTCTAACTGCTCAAATGTGATTTTTTGTAACACCCCGCCCGCTCAGAGAGAGCGAACGGAGCGCTAATGCGATAAAATAAATCCAAATCCATAAGTGACTAGGTATAGAGCATCTAAATAAACCCACAATAATATAAATCCACTAATCTCAATTCTTCAAATAAATACCAAGTCTCTCGAATTACATACAACAACTAACTTGAAAAGAAAATACAAATCTCCAATGCTCTATACAACAAAATAAATAATACAAATCTTCCAAAAATATTCTTCCCAAAATAATCCACGCTAAAATCATCCCAATTGATTCATAGAGCTCAAATCCACGCTAACCTGCCAACTAAAAGAAAATATGGGGAAGTACACAATACGACAAGAAAGATGCTCAAAAAATATATGTTAACGATGAATAAAACGTAACAACACGAGTACGAATATTCAAATCAAAATGCAAATCTCAAAGAATTTATCAATATAATTTCTCAACAACACATCAATGGGTCACCAGGCCTCACCACATCCGTATATGCTTTATCAAGCTATAGCCTGGGAAACAGGAATTTTGCCGGGTGCCCAACCTCCGTGCCATATTAAAATCTCATGACAACGTGCTCAACAACATGAATCATACCACATGAATCAAAATAATTTCAACAATTATTTTCCAGATTTCAATGAATTTAACAATTCAAATATGAGTTCAATTAAACAAGAATTCAAAGAGAATGACACTCGCGAGATTTAAGGAGCATATTGTGTAAAACCCCATACCTCAAACCATGATGAGAAACCAATGATCACATCCTCAAGATCAACACAAAATATCTACAAAAGCTCCTCCAAGACCCTCCTCAAACATAGCCCCAAGAACACCTCTAATCTAAGGTTGGAACTCACAAATCTCAAGGGCCAATGTGTATATAAAAAGACCCGGAATATAAAATATATTTACTGCCAAAATTTGTGCCAAAAATATGTTAAAAGGGTTTCCCACGACTTCCTTTTATAATGCAAAGAAATGAAGAGTTGGAATCCAAAGTAATCCTTTAAATAAGGAAAATAAATGAAGAGTTGGAAGTCAAAACAACTCCAAGAGTTAAAAACATTTAAAAATCATTTTAAAATCCGTTTTAACTCCGTTTTCGAAACCGTTTGAAATTCTCGGCTTTAAAAATAATAACCAACATATTTGAGCAATAAAAATAATTTTATCAAAAACTTTATTTTCCTCCATTTTCCAAAAATTAATTAAAATAGCCCAAAATTATGCGGGTTATTACACTTCCCTACTAACAATGGAATTTCGCCCTCGAAATTCGCCGAATGCCTAACTCTCAAAAATCAGGCTAACAATCTCCAAAAATAATTTCATCTCCAAAAATAAATTCCTCACATCTAATCTAGATGCCTATCATGAATATCACCTAAAATGTTCTATCTCCAAAAATTGCTAAACACGCAATGAACCCAAAACCCAAGCCCGAGGGTTATCGTATACCTAAGCTCTGATACCATTTGTAACACCTCGCCCGCTCGGAGAGAGCGAACGGAGCGCGAATGCGATAAAATAAATCCAAATCCATAAGTGACTAGGTATAGAGCATCTAAATAAACCCACAATAATATAAATCCACTAATCTCAATTCTTCAAATAAATACCAAGTCTCTCGAATTACATACAATAACTAACTTGAAAATAAAATACAAATCTCCAATGCTCTATACAACAAAATAAATAATACAAATCTTCCAAAAATATTCTTTCCCAAAATAATCCACGCTAAAATCATCCCAATTGATTCATAGCGCTCAAATCCACGCTAACCTGCCAACTAAAAGAAAATATGGGGAAGTACACAATACGACAAGAAAGATGCTCAAAAAATATATGTTAACGATGAATAAAGCGTAACAACACGAGTACGAATATTCAAATCAAAATGCAAATCTCAAAGCATTTCAATACTTTAACCGGATCACTAGGCCTCACCACATCTGTATATGCTTTATCAAGCCATAGCCCGGGAAACAGGAATTTTGGCGGGTGCCCAACCTCCGTGCCATATTAAAATCTCATGACAACGTGCTCAACAACATGAATCATACCACATGAATCAAAATAATTTCAACAATTATTTTCCAGATTTCAATGAATTTAACAATTCAAATATGAGTTCAATTAAACAAGAATTCAAAGAGAATGACACTCGCGAGATTTAAGGAGCATGTTGTGTAAAACCCCATACCTCAAACCATGATGAGAAACCAATGATCACATCCTCAAGATCATCACAAAAGATCTACAAAAGCTCCTCCAAGAACCTCCTCAAACATATCCCCAAGAACACCTCTAATCTAAGGTTGGAACTCACAAATCTCAAGGGCCAATGTGTATATAAAAAGAATCGGAATATAAAATATATTTGCTGCCAAAATTTGTGCCAAAAGTATGTTAAAAGGGTTGCCCACGACTTCCTTTTATAATACAAAGAAATGAAGAGTTGGAATCGAAAGTAATCCTTTAAATAAGGCAAATAAATGAAGAGTTGGAAGTCAAAACAACTCCAAGAGTTAAAAATGTTTAAAAATCATTTTAAAATCCATTTTAACTCCGTTTTCGAAACCGTTTGAAATTCTCGGCTTTAAAAATAATAACCAACATATTTGAGCAATAAAAATAATTTTATCAAAAACTTTATTTTCCTCCATTTGCAAGCGTTTCAAAATCAAAGAGATTTTTATGGTGAAAAAGTTGTTTCCTTGGACCATGACTTTGTTTCTTTAGAATTGTCCAAGAAGGAAAGTGATGAAAGGGTCCTATTTTTAGAAAAAGAATTGGAGGACCTTAAAAATTCAATGGTTTGTGTTTGTGCCAAAGATGAAAAAAATATTTTAATCAATGAATTTGTGGCACGTGAAGAGACTCTTAGGGAAAAGTTTGCTTTAATTGATGGGGATAGGGATACCCTTTTAAAAATTGTTGATAATTTGAAAAAGCAATCCCTATCTTGGGAAGAGTCTAATTTGTTGCTTGAATCAAATATTTTGAAGATGAAAAATGATTTAAACGATTCAAGTAGGTTTGATTGTGATGGTAATGGCTCATTTTGTTCTCATGCTTCTAGTGCTAAAGCCAAAACCATTATTTGTTTTAGAGGGTCAATTAATCCCAAGGACATTAGAAAAGATCACACTTTATGTAACATTCCTTCCATTTACACATGTTCACATTGTGGTAGGAAAGGTCACCTTAGGAGATTTTGTTTTGATCTTGGAAGAAGTCCTAGGATGTCGAAGTCTAGTGTTACCTTGGTTCCTAAATCCCCCACACGTTGTTTCACATCTATTTGGGTTAGGAAATCACTTTTGGATACACTAGATTTTAGACAAGTTGATTCTCGTTTGCTTGCACATGATTCTTCTCTTGCCATATCATATAGATGATTGTGTTCGCATGTGTGTCATACGCTAGTTTTTTTGGTTTCATGATATTTATGTTTACTAGCGTTGTGACATGTAATTTTTGTATGTTTTATTTTTTTTTGAAGAATTTTGAAAAATACAAAAAGATTTTATTTTGATAAAATTCTGAAAAAAATCCAAAAAGATTTTTGTATTTTGTTTTGCACCATTTATGGATGAACACTTAGGATGACCGAGTCACAACATCATTTCATTATTTTCAAGTGACTATTTGATAGTGTTTTGAGACAATAGGTCAATTCATCCATGTGCTTTATATTGTTTGGAGTCATTAAGATGTAATTAAGTGTTACTTCCAACATGTTTGACTCACTTTAACCTTTATTGCACACATGCACGGATTTGTTTGATTATTGTGCTTGTCTTATCACATGTTGGTTGGGTGTTTTCACTTCAATCCTGTCCTTAAAACAAACCAAGCGCGATAAATTTTGATAAGGAAATTGTGCATATAAAAACCGTTTTGTGAGTTTGTGTGTTTAATTGAGAATGGGGAGGGGCTGCGAAAGGTAATTATCTATCCTTTGCGCAAAAGCCACCGTTAGAAAGGACCTAAAAATGGAGGAATTTTATCATCCGGGGTCCAAAGAGGTTTAAAGAGACCCAAAAAAAATTGAAAGGCAATAAAAAGAAATTCATGACAAATTATGGGCCATTTAGGCTTTTGCACCAATTCTCCAAAGTTTGAGAATTTAGATTACCTCTAAAAGAAAATATATATGAGTGAGTTTGGTTGGAGAATTAAAACAGGGTTGCACGTCCTTGATATTTGAAAATGCGCTTTATAGTTTTGGACGTTATTGGTGTGGAAATCACTTTGACTTTGATTTGTTGATTGGCATAAGTCGATGTCATCTAAATTCAACAAATTTTTACACCTAAGGATACTTTTGATGCTCATTCGTTAGGAGTAATCATATGCATCGTGCACATATGATTGATTGAGTTGATTTACCTATCGAATGTGTTCACACCCATACATTCCATTTCCATGACTTGGTTGTTCGAGTTTAAATCCATGTTGTGATTTTGTTTGCATCATGTTTTACATATTTTTTTTCAAATGGTATCATATTTTTTTTGTTCGAAAAATTTGAAAAATCAAAAATAGTTTGTGAAGTTTTTTTTTAGCAACTCTTTGCTAGAGCACATTTGCCATATTGTTTGATGACTTGTTTTGAATACCGTGACACCCCAATTTTTCTTGTTTGATTCATTCTTCTTATTCGTCTATTTGGAGACATCATAAAAAGGGGGAGAAAGAATTATCTTATTTTGGGGGAGTTTGAATTTTGGGGAGTTTTGAGATGTGACTTATGCTTATCATATATTGGTATCTATGTTTATCTCATTTCAAACTTGATACGTCACTTGGTATTTTGCTTTATCTCATGTGTGTAGGTACTACATTGATGATCATTAAATTGCACGCCCTGATGAGAAAAGATTAGAGATTCCTGGCGATTTGAAGAACAAACGATGGAGACTATTCATTTATACCTTTTCCAGTTTTGGGTTCATGGGAGGGTAGATTTGTATAGGCAATTTTGTATTTCATAATTCGTATGTTTTATGTATGTACCGTCATAGAATTAGGGAGAGATTTGTAAGGACATTTTTCTCATGTCCAACATGTTACATTTGTGTATGTCGTACGCCACTACATTTGTCACGTCACCTCATGATCTCACATGACGGCCTCTATCAGAAATTTTGAGAATCAAGCATTCAACATCTCCATTAATGTGTCCCACATCTGCCTCAACGACTTCACGTTCCACGATTTTAGGGACTTAATGCAAGTGGTACACAAGAGAAGTCAAAACAGTGAAAAAAGGCATGATAGGGAAGTTCAAGGGCATTTTCGTAATTTTATAGCCATAGTCCAGAGGTCTGGGAAATCTGAAAGTTGAAGATCTCGCTGTAACGAAAATACTGGAAGAAACGTCACCTCAATCCGAGCTACAGTGAAGGAGTTATGACCTTTTGAAGATGGAGAAAATTCCTTGAAGAATGCTATTTTCTTTTAACCCCATACCAGAATGGTACCACAAACTGCATGGGGAACCGGTGGGAACCGGTTCGGGGTACCTGTACGCTGGCTAGAATTTTAGAGTTTTAAGAACGTGGATCTCTTCATCTATTTTCCTATAAATACCAACTTCGGGGGAGTTGTTTTGCAAGACTTTGATAGACGAATTTAAGAGTCCTAATACCTCAAGTCTTCATATTTTTTGAGTCCCAAGACTCATATTTTGATTCACACATCCTCGCAAAATATTTGTGAATCCTTTTCCAACCCAAGAACACAACTTTGGTTTGTTCAACCCTTGTGGAGAAGCCGTCTCTCTTCTTCATTGCTGACCACCTAGAATTACTGCGGGAGATTCCAGCCGACACTGTTTTTAGCCGTTGCTTTGAAGGTTTACCGAAGACACCGTGCGTTACACTTGTGGGCGATTATCAGGTTGTATGTAAGTCAATGGTCTTGTAAATTATTCAAAGTTCTAGAAATAAAAGGTTTTGCCCTGCGGGGATTTTTCCTTAATTTTGTGTCACGTGCTTTATTTGTTTATGTGTTGAATCACGCTCTTTAGATGCATGTTTAGGTCTGTATTTATTTGATTTAAAAGTAGACTCTAATTAAATAAAGGTTACTTGGAAACTTGCAAAATTTATTTAAATCAATTATCACACACCGAACATATTCGGTTATTGTTTTACAAATTGGTATCAGAGCGGGTTACGCTAATTTATCGCGTGATCATGATTTTTCAAGGATTTACTTTCTGATACAATTTGTCTACTCACGTTTACAAATTGGTATCAGAGCGGGTTACTCTAATTTATTGCGTATTCCTATTTTTCGCAAACTTTGTGTGATATTGATTTTTTTTAAAATCAATTTTGTGAAAAATCGCAATTTTTTCAATGGAACGCTCGTTTAATGAGGAGCCTATTTTTGAAAAAGTTCACGACCATGCTGAAAATTTAAAAAGTTTGAATTTGAAACTTTGCAAAAGAATTAAAGTTTTGGAAAAAGAAAATTCTCTTTTTAAATCCCTCGATGGATCTTTTGCAAACGGTTCAAAATCATAGAGATTTTTATCGTGAAAAAGTTGTTTCCTTGGACCATGACTTTGTTTCTTTAAAATTGTCCAAGAAGGAGAGTGATGAAAGGGTCCTATTTTTAGAAAAAGAATTGGAGGACCTTAAAAATTCAATGGTTTGTGTTTGTGCCAAAGATGAAAAAATATTTTAATCAATGAATTTGTGGCACATGAAGAGACTCGTAGGGAAAAGTTTGCTTTAATTGAGGGGGAGAGGGATACAATATTTATCAATCATTACGATTCAATATTTATCATATTGGGATTCCAATACAAAATACGGTGCATCATTTCAAGTTCCCCAGAGTAAAATATGCCCATTTCTTTACTACATAGCAAATCTGCCTTGTAAGATCCTTTATCGTTCAGTCAACTTCCAGGACACTACACCAAATCTACACTATTGTCACGGTCATTGACCTTGACAAGTGGGACTTGTCAAGGTCAATGACCGTGACAATTTGGGTGTAATAACCCTCTCCTCTGATAGCCCGCTTTATATTTATTTACAATGTGTAGTAATTAATTTTAAAATGGTAGATGTTGAGTAAATATTAATTTGTTATATCAAGGACAATATTTACTAAAATGTTGCATAGTTACCCCGTGAGTGAATAAAATGTTCATGTGGTGATTTTCAATGTCATAAGGATTTAATATGATATTTTGGTTTATTATGAAACCGGAAGTAAAATGGAGTTATAAAATTTCCAAATGATAATTTGGATAGTGTAGTTAGTCCCGGTAGGTATGAGACAGTCAAAATATGTGCCATATTGTATTTTGGCATTTTGGGCACTTTTGACTGGTTTTGGCTTAAATAGTGTAGTCGCGTATATTTTTATCGCGTATTAGTCACTTAAGTGGGCTTATGGGACTTAAGCCCCGTTTTATTTCCCATCCCTATTCCCTTTCTTCCATTTTTACACAATTGATCCCTAGAGAGAGTAGAGAGAGGAAGAGAACTTGGGAGAGAAAGAGAGATTGGAGCTTGGATTGTTGCTTCCTTCTTCATCAAATCAGATTCTTACCTTGAGGCAAGTAATCTACTTGAAAGTTTATGATTTAAGTAGAATAAATTGCATTGATATTTATGATTTAGAAATGTTAGGGTTTTGGTGGAATTTTGGGTATTTAACCCTTAGAGATTGATTTGGATGATAATTTTGTACATAATGGTAGTTAGAGGCCCATATTATGTATTGGTGATGATAGATAATCTTGGTTTGAATTGGTTTTGGGTTTAAGGAAATTTTGGAGTTTAGAACTCCATAGCCAAACTTGGCTATTCCGCAGGGGCGAATCTATTCGGCCCCTTGGGCGAATCGATTCGCATATATGCAGAGTCCCAGGTCTTGTTGTCCGAATCGATTCGGATTAAGACCGAATCGATTCGGCATTTGCAGAAACCAAATCTTATTGTTCGAACCGATTCGCTTTCAGAGCGAATCGATTCGCTGGGGTGAATCGATTCGGCCCTTAGGGCGAATCGATTCGGTTGCAGCAGATTTGTGGGTCTTTTTCTTTTAATTTTCCTCCTTATTCTTTAGGATTAGGACCTAGGAAACTTCTTTAAAGAAGTAAATTCGGCCCCTTGGGCGAATCGATTCGCATATATCCAGAGTCCCAGGTCTTGTTGTCCGAATCGATTCGGATTAAGACCGAATCGATTCGGCATTTGCAGAAACCAAATCTTATTGTTCGAACCGATTCGCTTTCAGAGCGAATCGATTCGCTGGGGTGAATCGATTCGGCCCTTAGGGCGAATCGATTCGGTTGCAGCAGATTTGTGGGTCTTTTTCTTTTAATTTTCCTCCTTATTCTTTAGGATTAGGACCTAGGAAACTTCTTTAAAGAAGCTCAGGATCGACAGAAGAGCTATGCTGATGTGAAGAGGTTCTTCAGGGAGTTCCAAGCGGGGGACCAAGTTTTACTTATAGTATCTCCTATGAAGGGGATTATGCGATTTGGGAAGAAGGGGAAGTTGGCACCGAGATATGTGGGGCCATTTCCTATCATCGAGCGGATTGGGTCTGTTGCATATAGACTTGGGTTACCGGAACATTTGCACAGGATTCATGATGTGTTTCATATTTCCTCGCTAAGGAAATATCTTAGGGACGATTTGGCTCATTCTCACATTGCTATGGAGGACATCGATCTCCAGCCTGATAGCTCCTACGAGGAGGGGCCAATTGCTATTTTGGACCGAAGTGAGCGGAAACTGCAGTCAAAGATAGTTCCGTTAGTACGTGTTCAGTGGCGGCATCATAATGCTGAAGAGTTCACATGGGAGCGCGAGGATGAGATGCGCGAACGTTATCCAGAGTTTTTTATACCAGGTACTTTCTAGTTCCGAATTTCGGGACGAAATTCAGTTATTAAAGGGGGGAAGTATGTAATACCCCGTACTTTTATTGATATTTATTTATTGAGATTAACTAAATTAAATGTGTATTAATTGAGAATTAATCCGGATAAAATACTAACAATATGTGAGTTGGTATTTGATTATAACGTTATATGAGTATTGAAAATATTGAATTTGTCGTGAGATAGAAATACGGCATTTTGGAAATTTTGTTGGGACGCGTGTGACAGTCGCGTCAGGAATATAATTATTTTAATTAAAAAGTGAATTTTATTTTTATCAACCGTATGGTCATTTTGAGTGCGCCAACGCGTCCGGAAGGGTCGAAATAGTCAGAAAACAATATCCGGGAGTTTAGTTTGGGTCCCGGGGCATTTTTAGGCCATACCGGCAACTTAAAAGGGTATTTTGGTAATTTTGGAATTTTGGGATTTATGACTAACGAATTTTGGGAGTTTAAAATAGGAAATTTTATAACCCACTAACCCATTACCAGCAATTAACTGATTAGAGGGATACGGGGGTTTCATGAGAAGTTAGGAGAAGTTCCCAAAGAGAGAACCTTAACTCCCATCTTCAACCTTCAACCTTGGGAGAAAAGGAGAGAGCAATTTTCATCAATTCAACACCAAATTCAGAGAATAATCCAAGGCAAGTGGTTTAATTACGTTATTTGCAACGAATGCTTCTTCCATGCGTAGAAATTTATATAATTACATTGTTTTGGGAGAATTGCAAAAACCCATATAATTGGAATTAGAAATTCATGATTTGATAAAGAGACTGTATGTAGAATTGTGTTTGGGAGATTATACTGATGGAAATACATTTTATTTATTACAAAAAAGGATTTAATTATGGTTATTGATGACTTTAAATTTCTAGGGTTCATGTTCATGAGATTTGTGGAAAATTGGGGAGATTTGATGATTAGATGTGGTTTAGGATGATTTGACACCAAATATATGTTAAAATATGATTTAAGTATGTTTAGGAATGATTAGAAACCTTGAATACTATTGGAATGATGTTTAGATGAGATTAAAGGTGAAGAAAATTGGGAAAAACGAGATAGGAGAAATCTGGGCTCGAAACTGTCACCTCGTTAGAAGGCCAGCCCAGGTCGTTCGAACGTGCTCGTTCGAACGAGCTTCTAACGATTTGACAGTTTGACTTCTAACGAGTTGGATGTTCATTCGATGACTTTCGTTCGAACGAGATCTCGTTCGATGCCCACTTCGTTCGAACGAACTCTCGTTCGAACGACCTCGTTCGAAACGAGACTTCTAACGAGTTGACAGATTGATCTTTTTGGCTTGATTCGATTTTTAATGTCCCGTAACCTGGTTTACTTGTAGAGGTAACATTCCTTTGATGACTAATTGATATAGTTGGGACATTTGGGATATATTGAGGAGTGAAGAATAGAAGTGTGATTTGAACCAAATGATAGTTGTGGATTAGGGCGCGAGTGACTAATCACAATGCGAGGATAATTAATGATTTAAATACATATAAACCGGACAAATGATTTGTGTGACATTATAAGTTGGTATGAGAATGAGAAGTGTACCTCTAATAAATTATGGTGATTACTAAGAAGTGTGCATGCTTAGTACATATGATTTTATGAGTATGACATACCTACCATACTTGCTATCACGGGAGGTTTGCGTTCGCTTAGGGCCATCTAATCTTTGTGTGCCTACGGGGGGGATTTAGATTGGTAACTCAAGGACATAGGTCAGAGAAGGACTTATTGGGAAGTTAATAAGTCTGCTGATCATGGGAGCGTAGGTATGTGCGTGACCCATGTGATGTGACTGTGTTCGCCTCCATTGTTTGTGATTGTTGTTATTTGAGAACGATTCCTGAGAGATTTGGAATGCGTGATCCTTATGTACGTGATGTATTGGGATGGGATAGCAGAGTGTGTATGCACCGCAGCTTAGCCTCGGGGTTCTTGTATTTTATAATTATGATGTGAATAATATACGGTTAAATGAAAAGGAATTGTTATGTTATAACTGCGAGAATAATTGTAGTAACGCCTTGATAAAGATAAAAAGGGATAACATGCTGTGTATTGTATTTCTAATAATTAAGAATCCGAGTTTCAGTAAAGCTATCCATTTAATTGATAACGTCGGGAATTTATATTGTGAATCGAGTAGAAAGGTTAGAACTTATGATGGTTTGGTTAGATACGAATATCACTTAGATGGGTACGGTGCGTTAGGAGTGCACAATTAGTCGAGAGGTGAGAATTTCATGTGAGAGCACGTCCTAACATGTATTTTACATTCATTATTTTAATTTTATTAAAGCACTTACTGTTTTTAAAATACTCTCCACTTTCGGGCTCTAACCCGTTTGCTTTCAAATCTATTTTGTAAAAACCTTTTTAGGTGCCCAGCCACAAGGACACCATGCATATGATTTCCATTCAGGTGACGAGCTGTAGCTGTTGTGGAAGTTACAGGGCCTTGATAGTAGACGCCTCCTTTTCTAGTCTTGATTCCATATTCAGTTTCATCATTTGTAGGGCATGTCGCCCATTTCCATTAGAGACATTTCATATTTGAGTATTTCAGATTTTTGGCATGTAATTAATTCAGGATATACTGTTTTAATTTTTTTTTTCAGTTGTGAGATGGTTCTGAGGAGTTTTCCTCCGGACTTATTACTATTTGTTGGTTACTTTATTGAGACTTTATGGTGTATGGTTATGTTATCCTTTCATAATTCTCTTATTGCATGTTAATCAGACTTAATTTAAAATTTGACATCTTACTTTTAAATACTAGGTGGTTAGTAATCATTAAAATGTTTTCGACAGTGATGCTATTAACTGAACCAACTTGGCATTTTGTATCAATTTAATAAAGGAGTAGCTACCCGGTATTTAATTAGTCGGGGTGTCACAGTAACATCATAAATAAATTAAATGTAACTGGAATAAACTCCCCAGTTGAAATATCTCAATATAACAATCCAAATAAACTGAATGTATCAAAACTGACATAAGTAATACCACTGTCTGATATAGAATCGAAATAATTAGAATCCTTGGGTGACATGCCCTATATGAGCTAACTACTACGGACGTATGAATCAAGAGAATGAAAGTGTCTAAGGAAAGTATGCAACTCTATAGCATTCATAGTACGCCAAGTATCCAATTCTTTATGCTTGGCATTCCTGTGACTGAACACCAAATATAAAAGATACAAGAGAGGCAAGAATATGCAAGAAAACGGGTCAAGCCCGATGGTAAAATATTTTTAAAAATAGGAAGTGATTAACAAGTGCAATTAAGAAATTATTATGTACATGATAGATTCTCAAACTCTCTCTTGGGATTCTCACCTCTCATCCAGTGTGCACTCCTAACGTACCTTCAAACCATACTAGTTACTATTCCCATGCTAACTAGTTCTTTCCAGTCTAACATCTAAACATATCCCAATATTGTTCCCACGTATTTCTCTCGCAATATAAGTAATACATATATATCAAATTTCTCTTTAACATGGATAAGCACGCTTTTAATTTAATATAATTAAGTGTTCACCAACTTAATTCATTTCAGATTTCATTATCATTCATGTGTACTTAATTCACACAGTCGACAATATCACAAGTATATATATACATTCACTCTATTATATATATACAACAATGCACCCCGAGACTTAGCCCGGGTACATCTCGCCATTGTACAAAGGACCATTGGTTCAGAGTATTTCACGCGAACCATCATCACAAATCACACATATTGGAGGAGAATATAGTTCCAAGCCTTTAGGCTACACACATACCTTCGCACCCAAATGATCGTTCAATACCATTATTTTCACACATGGAAATCCAACCTAAGTCCAACGTTCTAAGGCACAAGTCAAAATCCCCCTAAGGCTCTTCAGGATATGATTGCCCTCAATGCGCAAACCTCCCGTCGATAGCAAGTAGGCTAGGTATGCCATACACACAAATCATCATATAGGTATACACTCAACCTCTCTCTCTCTCTCTCTCTCTCTATATATATATATATATATATATATATATATATATATATATATATATATATATATATATATATATATATATATATATATAATAGGGCATAAGAACATCCCATGTTACAAATCTTATACGTAGTATACTTATATCTCGAATATCCTACGTATCATGGTATTTTAAACCTCAATTATATTATAGGTATTCGTTCTACCTATGTGTATATATCAATAAATGAGTATACTCTCATCCCATATACAAATCCCACACGTAGTATATTTCAAGTTTATCCCATAAACTAATAATTCACATTTCCCATTACTCCTAACATCTCTTGCTAACCGAAAGGATTTAATTAATTATTGCAGTAGCTACCTTCAACCCATACTTATTTTTCCAAAACCCAGACTCATTATAATAAGCCTAAATTATATTTTAATTCCCAATAATCCTTTTTCTCGATAAAGTTACATTCTACCCAGAAATATAACATTACCATTTAAGGCTTTTCTGCTATAATTTTGAAAAAACTTAAAACTACAAAGTTGTGTAGAATGTGATTTTATACAATAACTCGCGAACATACTACCAATTTCCTCTCAAAACAGTCCTAACATTATCATACAATGTTCGTCCTTTTTCTACATATTTCTACCTACGGGTTGTAACATAATTCATCCTCAAAACCTTTACAAAATAATCCCACACTCCTTATAGTTCATCCCAAGTGATATACCCAAGTATGTACATGATTTATAATATCAAATCATATCAAAATCATCATGGAATTTCGATTAATCATGTTTATCCCATTTTAATTCAGAAAATTTGCATTTTATCATTCTTACTCAAGAACACGTATAAACCCCAAATTTCTTCATCAAATAAACCCAAGTTTCGTGATGTTAATTCTAATATCAACAAGGGATTAATCCTATATGGTTTCCATTTCAAGGATTAAATCAAAATCATCAAAATTCATCTTTGATTTATAAAACTTAAAAAAAAAAAATCTTTTTCTATCTACCATGGACAACATACGTGCTATAGATTGCAAGACCTAAAAAAAATGCTTTTGATTTCGTAGGTTTAAACCTTTGGAGAAGATGATGCTATGGTTTTCCTCTCTTTTTCGGGCACTCTCAAGTGGCTGTGGTGGTGGTGTAAGGTGCCTTTGTCCCTTGGTTTTCCTAGAACAAACCTTCCTCTCCTAGAGAAAATTTTCCCTTTCCTCAATGGATGTATCTTTTAGTTTTGGTGAATAAACCTCTGGCTAACATATCTCTTAACTTATATGAAAATACACAAAATTTGTAAGTACTATTCATCTCCCAAGTAAAATGACCAAAATACCTCTTTGGGGTGTCTACTTGGTTCCAAATTGACCCGAGACCCAAATCAAACCCCTGGGTAGACTTTTCTCACTATTTAAAACCCCCCAGACACTCTGGCTCACTCAAAATGACCATTTGGATGACATAAAAATAATTTACTTTTCATTTCATTTAATTATAGTCTCGACAAGACTCACACGGGCATCTCGACTTAATTACCATAATTGTCGTATTTATAAATTCCGATAATTTTTATGAAGTCATAATCATATATTAATTTTAATCACTAAGTAATATTTAATATCAATCACCTATTACTTTATTCTAGTAATATTCAATCCAGATTAATACCGATTATTTTCACATAAATAATTTCAATTAATCCCCATTGATTAATCTTCATGCTTCCTCCTTCTCTTTACTGCCTTGCCTATGGTCTTATCTTCGGGGGCCATGACCTTCTATATGGGTGTGAAGGTTGCAGACTCAAGCATCAAAATTCTTTATCTAAGGAAGTTAATCTGTCACTGGAAGGAGGTTTGGTCTTTATATAGGTGGTTGATGTACATTAACAAGTGTGTTACATCTTCAGTCTATTAGAGATCTCATTCGAAACTTCCCTCTATGAATTTTGGACTATTAGGCTTTAGGAAAATATTCTCTAAGATGAACTGAATTGTGGTGAGGAAAACCAAGATTTATAGAGAAAACAAGATCAAAAGAGAGAAAGTATGAAGATGGGGATGTAGCCTTTCATAAGAGGCTACGACCTATCTGAACAAAAGAAGACTGCTATAACCAATCAAGGCAAAATGGAATGAGGTCGCCTCTGGATCCCACAAGGATGCAGCAACGACATGTCTTTGAAATGAATTATCCATCAGAAGTGATATGAGCAAATAGATCATCTATCCCAAGATGCTTTCATCGAGTTTGGACGATTTGTCGAGTGTTGTCCTTTGGATGGAAAAATAACGAAAAGTTAGAAAAAGGTACCGTAACCTATCTCGAACAGTTTACCAATCCTTAGGGAAATTGTATAGCTTTATTTTTTTATGTAGATTCATCGGTTTTTTAATCTCTTGTCCCAGACTTTTGCAACTTAAGCTGACCCACAAGCCATAAAATTTGTCACGAGGGTTTCTAAGAAATTCACATCATCTTCGATCTAATAATAAAGCAATTTTCTAATGTAAAATGCTAACATGGAAATAATGAAATTATTGGCTCTACTGCATAAGGGATGCATCCTATTAGAAGGCAGCATGACAGGCCGCATCCAACTAGGTGCATGAGTGGATTCTCCCAAAAAATTGATCCCAAGATGAGATTTTACCCCTAAGAACAGGATCAAAAAGGTCCCCCTAGAGTTAATCTAAGGAACAATAGCCCTTATTTGCAAAATATCATAAGTTTTGTAGCAAAACCCCTTCCATATGGGAAATAAAGTGGGATAAGATGCCTAAAAGTGTGTGGAGAAAAATGAACAGGTATGCATACCTAGTTAACTAACTTTGCGAGGCCATAACCTGTTGATCTTTTCAGCATAATTGATCTAGGTATGGTAACATCATTGGGGTACGCGAATATATTTAAAATCCATAAAAATAGGCTTAAAAGACAGATCAAGAAAGTAGTATCCCCGTAGAGGGTTTGTACGCAAAATATGGGTCTAATAATCAAAATCTCACCCATGGGATAATGACTCGGAGATCCCCATGGATAAAATAAGGTATTACGGACCCGATTTAAGATGAACATGGTAGAACACCTCAGTTCCCACAGACTGCGCCAAAATGATTATGTTGAAAATTATGTCGGTAAGAATAAGTCGTGCCATCAAAGCTACTCTCGACCATCAAAAAGTTTATAAATCATAACAAAGTAGATATAGAGAGATTGAACAATAGATATAGAGTGGTTTGGCTATAAAATGAGCCTACGTCCACTTTTGTGGCTCATTCTCCTTATTTAAAACTATTAGTACAAAAGTTTCTTGCCTTTAGAGGTGTATAAAAAAGAGGGAAGGTAAAATACACGAGCATACAGGTTTTGTACTAAGTTGGATGCGATTTATTAATCAAGGTTGTAGAGGGTACACGGACCTTAGTAGTTCAGGTGATCGGAGTTGACCTGAATGAGCTCTCAGATCAAGATATAGAAAGTGAGTTGAAAGTTTGGCAGAGCTTTGCTACCAAATATGTCATGCTAAATGAGAAGGTGAACATTTTTATTTACAGAAGTCAAGAGAAGGTTCATATGCATAGAGCATGTGACATATGGATAAGTGATGTCAATATGAAATATTTCGAGAAGGGGGACAACTGGCAAGTGGCATTCTGACATGGCTAAGTCTGTGTTAAGAGATGCACTACTGGTGAGATATGAGGCCACAACCTGCTAGAGGCAAGGCCATAGTCCTTCATATGCTGAATGTATAAGGCTGATGTGGCCTATCTGAGACCCAAGGCAGTGGTGAGAAGTTGGATACCTCTGCGGCCCTATAGTTTATACTGATGAGGAGGGTGGCTCCTAGGGCACGTGTCATGTTCTAATAGTCTAACCTATATTAGGCATATCAATGAAAATTCTAACAAAAGTCTCACCCCTTCCTAGAGTGATACAAACCACTTAAGTTAATCGATCTAATAATGCTGTAAACATCATGATTTTCTCAAACATCCGATAGGACACCCTCTGCTGATCCCAAAATCCAATTGAGTGCTTAATCACTCCAAAATCTCTGAACATCTAACCATTCCAATAAGGATATACTATCACGCATCATCATGATAATGTCACTATTCCATCACCATACGTGACCTTACACAATTTCATGTAACCGAGGCTATCACTACCCATATAATTCTCAAAATAACCATAACTTCTACAGTAAAAATGCTTCTCATCGTACCTATCCTTAAATACTATGATAAATAAATCATCGAATAACTATCCCATGTAGACCTTATATAAATTATGCCACCTCTAGTATATAGACCTTATAATTACTCCAAACTTGAAAATCACCTCCAATAGGAATACCCATTTCGTATGTCAAAATTGTGATCGTCGTCACATTCACTTTGAAAATCCACAATAGGACATTGCCACCGCCAAAGAATAACGAACATAATGCATAAGGTGTTTAAGTAACCCATCAACCATCCATGACCTTTCCTAATTCAAAAATAAGTAATAACACCGTTGGGGATAATCACATGGCCCCCATTATCCAACATCTAGGGAAGAATATACACATAATCTACCCATTCATAATAAATTGCATAATCATATGGAATGATGTCTTCTACAGTCAACACCATATCCTAGTGAACACTAACCCATAATATTTGTGATTGCATCAGCAGTCAATCCACATATAAAAAGATAACTCATAGAAAAAACATTATGCCCAAACAAGGTACATTTCTATATAACATATAGATATTTTGAACACCACACTTCATTATATGCCTAATCAAAGAACTACATCAATAGCCAACCTAAAATACCCACATCGGTGCACCCACTATCAATAAGGTGTTATTTCCTAAATCATGGAAAACCCGCAGCTATAACCGCAATGCCGATATTAGTTCCCACTATATAGAAATATGTAAATGTCAATTGAACCATCCTTGGTTCTACACTACCATACCCAGAATCCACATTCGGGCATTACTAACGACATGGCCATACACCACAGATTATAAAAATTAGAATAACAATTCATCTTAAGAGCTCTCTATCTCGGCTTAACTCACTATCTCGTGACATCCTCTTCCATTTCCCCCAGTTGTCTGTAATAGGGTGCTCTCAATCCTACAATCACAAATCAATCGAAACATGCTCATTCTTTAAGCATATTTGAACTTACTTGGTCCTAAACCTTTTTCATAACTAATACATCAACAAAATATACGCCTATAACACATAGGAAACTCTATCCTAAAAAAAATCCATAATTGATCTCAACTCGAACGAATAGTAAAAGCGATACTATTATCTCTAATTTACACTCACTAAGCTGTATTACTAAATATTTCTAACTAGCCTCTAACTCATATTACATAACCACATGGTTAGTCTACTCTTAGGTCCAAACACTGTCACATTATCGTCACTTTAATCATAATTGGATTTAACAACATAAATGAACCTTGGTCAAATTTGAGCACGACACCAATTCCACTCTCCATTGGGAATTAATCCACACATAAATTTATCATCAAAACCCTTATAATTTGCTAAAATACAGCAATCTATTTCCCTTTCTCTTAGGTGCATAAAATTTCATAAGGTCATTATACTAGCCTAGATTTCCATCACAATCCATATTTCCATAAATAGAACTAAAAAATCCAATTGGCTCCTCAAAAACTCAAATTTCTTAATATCTCCTAAAAATGGACTCAGCATGAAACACGTTCATTAACTAGTTACTGTAAAAGTCGCTAAGTTGCGGACTTTACCGCCCAACATGATAATTTTACATAATCATCCTCATAACCATAGTTAACTCCTTTGTCTAACCAGTAGTTCTATAATTGACTTGTAACTTGCAACAATCTTCATTATCATTAGTTTCTAGGCTCAAATACTTCTCAAGTCTTACCAATGCTCAATGACTATGAATGATGTCAACACATGCGTTATCTTAACACCAGAGCACAAACCCTATGATAGGCTCTAACACAATAAAGAACAGTCAATAGAATTTGAAATAGACGAAAGACATGTCCTAAGTATTCTAGAACCAATATGCTTTGATATCAACCATAACACCACAAGGAAATGTTTTATAAATTCCCGGGGTAGAATCTAGGAATTTTCCAAGTGTCCAAGATCACAATTAAGTATGTCTGATACCTCTACATTTGGGATGTATCCACGATCATCCTCGACGGCCTTGATCCGAATTCATGCATCCATAATCTCTGTATGTGCATCACGTGTCAAGCAACGTACACTTCAACCGTTCCCACTGCTCCACGTACTTATGGTTAAAAAAAATTTAATTAGAGTTTATAATTTTTTGCATAAATAGTTGGGAATATTTTTTAAATAAATTTTGAAGTCTCGAAGATGATAAACACACAAGATATTTTCAAAGAGGTTTTTGATGCACGTCACTGATGTCGTTTGTATGTGGTTCGAACGAGATGCCATCACGTTCAAACGACATCGTATGTTGCTCGAATGACCACCGCCTCAACCTGACAATTTAAATAGTGTTTATGCTTCACGTTTTTCTCAAGTCTGCATATCTCCGTTTCTACAAAATAGTACCTCATTCCAGACTTCATATTTTAAGGTTTTCATACCTTTTTTATTCACAAATAATTCCCAATCCCGTATGTGAATCCTCTAAACCCCAAGGAAGATTATACTACTCATTTAGAGTACATTTGTGGAGAAGATAAAGCTTTTCCATTGATGAACTTCTGGAGCTCTTGCGGGAACTCTAGACTGTGACACCCCGACTAATTAAACACCGGGTAGCTACTCCTTTATAAAATTAATTCAAAATGCCAAGTTGGCTCAGTTAATAGCATCACTGTCGAAAACGTTTTATTATTACTAACCACCTAGTATTTAAAAAGTAAGTGCCAAATTTTATTAAATCTGATTAACATGCAACAAGAGTAATGAATAACTAAATAATACCATTCACCATACTGAAGTAACAAGAACAACCATCACAATATGTAAATATAACCTGGAGGAAAAACTCCTCAATACAAATCCCACAACTGATATGTAACCTGGAGGCACAGGAAACTTTTGCTCAGTATTCAGTTTTAGTTATTTATTTCAGTTTACATATCAGTTGTGGGATTTGTATTGAGGAGTTTTTCCTCCAGGTTATATTTACATATTGTGATGGTTGTTCTTGTTACTTCAGTATGGTGAATGGTATTATTTAGTTATTCATTACTCTTGTTGCATGTTAATCAGATTTAATAAAATTTGGCACTTACTTTTTAAATACTAGGTGGTTAGTAATAATAAAACGTTTTCGACAGTGATGCTATTAACTGAGCCAACTTGGCATTTTGAATTAATTTTATAAAGGAGTAGCTACCCGGTGTTTAATTAGTTGGGGTGTCACAGGTGGTATCAGAGCATCAGGTTCTAGTGTCCTTTAGGATCTGTACGGCTATTATGTTTCCGCTACGTTTTCTTTGATATAGAGCCCTATATTTTAGGACTGTTGTACTCTTATTGTGTACGTTTCGTTCTTCAGCTATATTAAGTTTATAAACCGTGAACTTATAAACTTTGTTCTTATTTCAGATGCCTCCACGACGTGCACGACGAGTTCCCAGGAATGCTACGCCCGAACCACAGCCCGCTCCAGTTCAGGGCATGTTGAACGCCACTGAGGTTGCTGCTATAGTAGCCCAAGCGGTAAATGCCGCGATTGCCGTGATTCAGCAGGCACCACCGCAGGCGCCGGTTGTCGCGCCAGTCCAGGTTAATGCATTCCCGTCTTCTTGGGAACGTGTACGTGACGCTTTTCAGAAAGCGCATCCACCAGAGTTTGCTGGAAGCTCAGATGTGGTTATCTCGAGCCAATGGAGGAAGGACATGCAGAGGCATTTGAGGATGCATGAGTGCACTGATGTTCAGAAACAGGTGCTAGCTACTTTCAAGCTAGTTGGATCTGCGCTACAGTGGTGGGAGTCTATTACCACCGCGGAGGAGAGGGATACCCTCACGATTCAGGAGTTCTGGGTGCGGTTCGACCGCAAGTATTTTCCGTCCGCAGTTCATACAGAGATGAGGAGGAAGCTGATGAGTTTGAAGCAAGAGGGCAAGACAGTGGCCGAGTATGAGGCCGAGTTCACTAACCTGTTGAATATCGTTCCAGACGAGATTCCAACAGAGAAGAAAAAGATAGAGAAGTTCACTGATGGGTTGAATTGGAGGATTCGCCAGCATCTGCTAGGGAACCTATCGTTGGCTACATATTCTGATGTGGTTAACGCTGCGTTATTGCACTGCCAGGACCACCATTTTCACATGGCCGAGGGCAAGCGGTCGGGAGAGTCTAGCCATCAGGGCAGGACCGGAGGACATGGTGCCAGCGGGGCACAATCGGGTCAGGGGCAGAGACAGACTGAGCAGGGCTCCCAGCAGGGGGATAACAAGAGGTTCCGATCAGGGAACTACAGGCAGGGACAGGGAGGTTTCCGCTAGGGCCATCAGGGTCCAAACGGCCAGCAGGGCCAGCAGGGGCAGAGGGGAGGGAACTTCCCAGGGAAGTGCTTTACTTGTGGCAAGACTGGCCATAAGAAGCAGGATTGTCCTGATAGGGGCAGGGCCCCACAGCAGCAGCAGCAGGGTGCTCGCCAGGAGCCACAGAGACCTATGTTTCCCGCCGCTCTTCCTGCACCGCCACAGATGGCAGCTTTGCCACCCATTCCAGCAGTCCCAGCTCAGCAGGGGCAGCTACAGTATGGACATGTCTACAACGTCCACCAGGCTGCAGTTCCACAGGCACCGCCCGCGATCGAGGGTACGTTTCCTATCCATGGCACTATGGGTCGGGTGTTATTTGATACGGGTGCTACACATTGTTTTATTGCTACACGTTTCGCGAAAGCTTTAGGATTGTTAGCTACGGCAGAGAGCACAGTGACGTGTGTCGACTCACCATTGGGGAGTGGGTCACTTATTTTCTTTATATGCCGGGGAGTCGGGGTAGAGGTTGGTGGTTTGGTATTGCCTGCGGACATGTTAGTGTTAGACATGCATGTTCACGATGTGATCATCGGTATGGACTGGCTCGTATCATATAGGGCCATGATTGATTGCTTCAGCGGGAGCATTGTTTTTGCCATTCCGGGGCAGGAGATGTTTATAGT
The DNA here is from genome assembly GCA_949130495.1 of Sambucus nigra. NCBI lineage: Eukaryota > Viridiplantae > Streptophyta > Magnoliopsida > Dipsacales > Adoxaceae > Sambucus > Sambucus nigra. The sequence goes on from OX422219.1 coordinate 179,929,061, forward strand.
GGCGATGCCTCGCCCAGAGGGAGGATCGACCGCTCATCTGTATTACATAGAGGAGGATACCTCTAAGGAGGTTGTGATTCCTTTAGGTTCGATCCCGGTTGTCAGGGAGTATTCGGATGTGTTTCAGGAGATACCAGGCTTACCACCCAGTCGAGAGATAGACTTCGTTATTGATTTGCTATCGGGTACGAGACCTATAGCACGTGCACCGTACCGTATGGCTCCAGCTGAGATGCGAGAGCTACGGGATCAGATAGAGCAGCTGTTAGGGCAGGGCTTTATTCGCAGGAGTACCTCACCTTGGGGCGCTCCAGTTTTGTTTGTGAAGAAGAGGGATGGTTCACTGAGATTGTGCGTGGACTACCGAGAGTTGAATAAGGTCACGATACGGAATAAGTATCCGTTGCCTCGAATCGATGACTTATTCGACCAGTTGAGAGGAGCTTCTTTCTTCTCTAAGATTGACTTGAGGTCAGGTTACCATCAGTTGCGTATCAGGGAGGAGGATGTCTCGAAGACTGCGTTCTTGTCGAGATATGGTTCTTACGAGTTTCGGGTTATGCCTTTCGGCTTGACCAACGCTCCAGCAGTGTTTATGGACTTGATGAACAGAGTGTTCAGAGACTTCTTAGATCAGTTTTTCATTGTCTTCATTGATGATATTCTGGTTTACTCTCAGACAGAGGAGGAGCACGCCGAGCATTTGAGGCAAGTTTTGCAGACACTTCGTCAGAATGAGTTGTATGCAAAATATGAGAAGTGCGGGTTTTGGTTGAAGGAAGTCCAGTTCTTGGGTCATATTATTTCCGATCAGGGAATATCTGTTGATCCGGGGAAGGTGTCAGCGGTAAGGGAGTGGGGACAGCCCACGACACCAACGGAGATTCGTAGTTTCTTGGGCTTAGCAGGATACTACAGGAGGTTTATTCGGGGTTTCTCAGAGATAGCAGGTCCTTTGACACATCTTACTCGTAAGGGTGTGCCATATATCTGGAGTAATGCCTGTCAGTTGGCATTCGATGAGTTGAAGGACAAATTGACCTCAGCACCTGTGTTAGCATTGCCGAGACCGGGAGTTGAGTATTTGGTTTACACCGATGCGTCTTTGCAAGGGCTTGGAGGTGTTTTGCAGCAGGAGAGACAGGCCATAGCTTATGCTTCACGTAAGCTTAAGCCTCATGAGAAGAATTACCCCACGCATGATTTGGAGTTGGCGGCAGTAGTATTTGCCTTACGGATTTGGAGGCACTATCTTTTGGGGGAGAAGTTTCAGCTGTTCACGGACCACAAGTCACTACAGTATCTGTTCACGCAGAAGGAATTGAATATGCGGCAGCGTAGGTGGCTTGAATTTGTGAAAGACTACCAGTTCGACATTCAGTACCACCCGGGTAAGGCTAACGTAGTAGCAGACGCGTTGAGCCGCAGGCCAGCAGATGAGGTGGCAGAGGTGTGGAAAGCAAAGTGGAAGGAATTGGGACACCAGGATGCAGTGGCCCGATCTTTCATGTCTGTGATGACCGTTACACCGCAGATTGTCACGAAGGTTGTACGGGCACAGGCAAATGATTCGTTCTGTCAGGAGCAGATAGTTCGATTACTCGCTGAGGGAGCTGAATCCTATACCGTTAGCTCAGACGGGGGATTGCGCTTCAATGGGAGATTGGTAGTTCCGGAAGGGGAAGAATTGCGGCACGAGGTGATGGCAGAGTCGCACGGTTCACGGTTCGCGGTACATCCCGGAGGGGACAAAATGTACCAAGACATGAGACGGCAGTATTGGTGGAGCGGTATGAAGAAAGATATCGCTGAGTTTGTCTCGAAATGCGCCACTTGTCAACTTGTAAAAGTGGATCATCAGAGACCAGCAGGATTGCTACAACCGTTGGAGGTTCCGGTGTGGATGTGGGAGAGCATATCCATGGATTTTGTCACGGGGTTGCCTACGTCGCAGAGGGGTCACGACTCCGTTTGGGTAATTGTGGACAGGTTGTCCAAGGTCGCTCACTTTTTACCCGTTAGGACTGATTACACTACGGGACAGTATGCCCAGCTCTTCATTTCAGAGATTGTGAGACTTCACGGTGTGCCCCTGAATATCGTGTCTGACAGAGACAAGATATTTGTTTCGCGGTTTTGGGAAAGTTTCCAGGAGGCCATGGGCACAGAATTGGGGTTGAGTACGGCTTATCATCCGCAGACCGATGGGCAGACAGAACGCACCAATCAGATGTTGGAGGACATGCTACGCATGTGCATTATTGACTTCGGGGGTGGATGGGAGCAGTACCTTCCACTGGTGGAGTTTGCTTACAACAACTCCTATCAGTTCACGATTGGCATGGCTCCGTTTGAGGCATTGTACGGTAGGCCTTGTCGTTCCCCAGCATGTTGGTTGGAAGTGGGGGACAACAAACTACTTGGGCCAGAAGTGATCCAGGATACTTCGGCAAGGATTGAGTTGATTCGAAGTCGCATTCGGGTAGCTCAAGACAGGCAGAAGAGTTATGCTGATGCAAAGAGGTTTTTCAGGGAGTTCCAAGTGGGGGACCAGGTTTTGCTCAGGGTTTCTCCGATGAAGGGGATTATGCGTTTCGGGAAGAAGGGGAAGTTGGCACCGAGGTATGTGGGGCCGTTTCCTATTATTGAGCGGATAGGACCGGTTGCGTATAGGCTCGGGTTACCGGAGCATTTGCATCGGATTCACGACGTGTTCCATATTTCCTCGCTGAGGAAATACCTTAGGGATGATTTGGCTCATTCTCACATTTCTGTGGAGGACATCGATCTCCAGCCGGATAGCTCTTATGAGGAAGGGCCGATTGCTATTTTGGACCGCAGCGAGAGGAAACTACGGTCAAAGATAGTCCCGTTAGTACGTGTTCAGTGGCGACATCACAATGTCGAGGAGTCCACATGGGAGCGCGAGGATGAGATGCGCGAGCGTTATCCAGAGCTGTTTTTAGCAGGTACTTTCTAGTTTCGAATTTCGGGACGAAATTCAGTTATTAGGGGGGAAGTATGTAATACCCCGTACTTTTGGCTATATTTATTTTTGGGATTAATTAATTAAATGCGTATTAATTGGAAATTAATCCGGGTTATAAATACTAATGAGATGCGTATTGGTATTTGATTATGTGCATATATGATTATATATGAACTTGGTATTATAAAATTTGTCGTGAGATTTATATACGGCAATTTGGAAATTTTATTGAGACGCGTGGGACCGCCGCGTCACGGTATAATATTTTATTTATAAAAAATGAATTTAAAATCTATAATCCGTATGGTCATTTTGAGTGCGCCAACGCGTCCGGAAGGGTCGAGATAGTCAGAAAACACTAGCCGGGGGTATAGTTTGGGTCCCGGGGTAATTTTAGACCATACCGGTAACTTAAAGGGTATTTTAGTAATTTGGTATTTTTGGGTAATTAAAAGTGACGAAAATTGAGAGTTGTAATCTGATAAGGATTGACCCCAACCAACCCTTATTAACCCAACAAGCTACGGAGGTTTATTGAAATTAGGTTTCATAAGTTTCCCCAAAGCAAACCCTAGCCACCATAGCCTTTTGGAGAAGAAAGCTTGGAGAAGGAGAGAGAGAGAGAGATTCTGCAGAAATTCTACACCGAATCCACACCAAATTCAGAAATCAAACCAAGGCAAGTGACTTTATTTCCATTTAATTACTGAGAATGTCTTTTCCATGTTAGAAATTGAAGAATCTTAATTGTTCTTGAAAGATTAAAAGAAAACCCATGAAATTTGAAGTTATTATTGAATATTGGGATAGGTTTGCATGTAGAAACATTGTTGGGAGATTTAATTTCGGATATTTCATATCTAGGTGATGTATAAACGAATTAAAATCTGGGAATTTATGATGAGAAGAAGTTAGGGTTTATGTTCTTGAAGAAAATTGGGAATTAATGTAGAAATTGTGATTTAATGATGTTTAGATGATATCAAACCCTTTAATGATGTTAGTATAGCCCCTTAACATGTTTGAGGATGATTAGAGAACTCAATATATTGTGGGAACGAATTTTAGAAGAGGTTTGAGGAGTAAAAATGGTGAAAAACGATTTTTGGGAAATTCTGGGCCGAAACTGGCATCTCGTTAGAAGCAGCCCCCAGGTCGTTCGAACGAGCTCGTTCGAACGAGCTTCTAACGAGTTGACCAGTCGTTATTAACGAGTAGGATTTTCGTTCGATATCTCGTTCGAACGAGATATCGTTAGAAGGGTCAGTTCGTTCGAACGAACTGGGATCTCGTTCGAACAGCCTCGTTCGAATGAGACTTCTAACGACCTGACAGTCCAAACTCGTTCGAAGCCTCGTTCGAACGAGACTTCTAACGAGTTAGCAGTTTGACCCTTTTTGGACTGTTTTGACTTTTGGAGTTCCGGGAGATGGTTCAAGGGTAGAGTTAGCATCCCTTTGATGATATAGTGACTTAGTTGGGACTTTTGGGTTGTTGGGATTAGCAAATCATATACGAGAGTTATATTCAATGAATCATTTGGGTTGAGACGTGAGTGACTACTACGATGTGAGGACGAATTATAGCGCGTATAATTATGAACCGGAATAAAATAAGTTGTGATAATTAGTTAGTACGAGAATGCGATATGTACTACGATTAAAATACGGTATTACTAAGATGTGTGTTTACTTAGTATTAGTATATGGATTGTTTGTATGACATACCTACCATACTTGCTATCACGGGAGGTTTCGTTCGCTTAGGACCCTCTAATCCTTGTGCGCCTACGGGGGGGATGTAGACTGGTACCTTGATGAACATAGGTCATAGAAAGACTTATTGTGATATTGATAAGTCCGCTGACCATGGGAGCGTAGGTATGTGCGTGACCCATGTGATGGTGACTGTGTTCGCCTCCATTATTTGTGATGTTGTTATCGGTAAACTATTCCTGAGAGATTCGGAATATGTAATCCTTATGTACGTGATGTACCGGGATGGATAGCAGAGTATGTGTGCACTACAGCTTAAATTGCGGGGTGTTTGTATTGTATATTTATGAGATGAATAATATACATTAAATTACCTGAAATCCTCATGTTAATGTTGTAAAAATATTACGGTATTGTTTCGAGTTATTTAAGGAGTAACTGATAGATATATCAATGGCATAATTGGTAACTGAGTTTGCGTTAAACCTCTATTTTATTACGAGCGTTGTTACGTTAAATGGAACCGAGTAATATGGGTAGAACCTTTGGCAGTCTAGCTAGTTATGTTGTCAGTTAGCTAGTAATATGGGTCGTTATAGATGGGTACTTACGTTAGGAGTGCACAGTTAGACGAGAGGTGAGAATATCATGCGAGTGTACGTCCTAACATGTACTTTGCATTTAATGTTTTAAATGTTTTTAAAGCACTTGCAGGTTTTTAAAATGATTTCCACTTTCGGGCTCTGACCCATTTGCTTTCAAATATATTTTCTTGTAAAACCTTTTTAGGTGCCCAGCCACAAGTACACCAAGCATAGGTACTCATTCAGGTGACGTGCTGTAGCTGGTTGTGGAAGCTACAGGGATTTGCTCATAGACGCTTCTATCTTTTGGATTCCAGAGTCACTATCTATCAGTTGTAGGGCATGTTGCCCATTCCTATTTAGAGCATTTTTACATTTCAGTTTTCAGACTCTAGCATGTATTGCTCAGTATTCAGTTTTAGTTATTTATTTCAGTTTACATATCAGTTGTGGGATTTGTATTGAGGAGTTTTTCCTCCAGGTTATATTTACATATTGTGATGGTTGTTCTTGTTACTTCAGTATGGTGAATGGTATTATTTAGTTATTCATTACTCTTGTTGCATGTTAATCAGATTTAATAAAATTTGGCACTTACTTTTTAAATACTAGGTGGTTAGTAATAATAAAACGTTTTCGACAGTGATGCTATTAACTGAGCCAACTTGGCATTTTGAATTAATTTTATAAAGGAGTAGCTACCCGGTGTTTAATTAGTCGGGGTGTCACATAGACGAAGACATAAAAATCGACGCCTGCGGGCATTTCGTATGTCACTACGTGTATTTTCATTGTAATCCTTGTAAATCGAACTTTATAAATTATAGTGAAAATATGATGGTTTTGCCCCTGTAGGGGATTTTTTTCTCACATGTGATTGTCTTACATGCTTAGATTATTTCTTTCTTCAATCACATTTGTTTGTTGGAGTTAAGATTAGTTAGGACTAAAATTGGAATTTGATTAAATAAGTTTGACATTGATTGTTGGCGGACTCGCAAATTGGTATCAGATCCATTTACACAATTTTATCGTGTAATTCTTTTGTACTTTTTTTTGGATATCAATTATGCTCTAAACATTGATCCTTGAAAAAGCGAAATTTCAATGGAAAACTTATATAATCGAGTCCCAATTTTTGACGGGTCAAATTACGCATATTGGAAAGCCCACATGAAATCCCACTTAAAGGCCATAGACGAACGTGTTTGGGTTGTGTGTGAAAGAGGGTGGACGCCTCCCACTATCACTGTAGATAACGTAACTACTTTAAAAATTTTGACTGCATGGACTGAGGTTGAATTTAAATGGAGCACACCTGGTGAGTTTCGATGCATCATGATGTGTACCACGTCTAAAGAGGCATGGGATGTTCTGCAACTTACCCATGAAGTCACAAGTGCAGTGAAATAATCTAAATTGCAAAACTTAACTGCACAGTTTGAAACTATTTCCATGCATGAAAATGAGTGTTTCGATGAATTTTATGCATGTTTATCTGATATCGTGAACACTACTTTCAACTTAGGTTAACATATTCCTGATGCTATAGTAGTTAAGAAAATTTTGAGATCACTGCCTAAGAGGTTTATCCCCAAAGTCACTGTGTTAAATTCATTAGGTAATTTGAGTAGTCCAAAATTAGAAGAGTTAGTTTGAGACCTACATACCTATGAAATTTACATGTTTCCTAACACGATAAAATCAAAAGAAAAAGGGTAGCACTTAAAGCCCAGGCTAGAAAGTGTAAGGGGTCAAATAGAGGTGAGTCGTCTAAGAAAAGAGAGAAAGAGATGGCTGATTCTGATTTTGACTTAGATAATTTGGTCCTTTTTGTTAAAAATTTCAAGAAATTTCCTAAATTAAAGAAAAATGGAAATTTTAAAGATAAAAAGAATTTTGAGAAAAATAAATTAGAAAAGAAATTTGAGAAAGATAAAAGGGACACCCCTAAGAAGGAAAGTGAGAGATGTGTTGAGTGCGGCGGTAGAGGTCATATGGGCTTTAAGTGCACAACTAGGCTAAAACGCAAGAACAATCCAAATCTACATTAAACACCACCCTTAGTGATGATAATGAGGTCGAATTGGTGGACTATGGAGACGAGTCACCGCATGAATGTAACTTCACCGCATTCATGGATAGTCATGTGAGTACTGACAGTGTACCTCACGACGATGGGGATGCAAGGTCACATGGACACCTCGACAGTGATAGTAGTGTGAATGAGGGGGAGGAAGAAGCAAGCGAGAGCCAGAGTGATCTCCAAAGCGCGTACGCTATTTTTTATGCTGATACTTTCAAAACCAAAAATCATAACAAAGTGTTAGCTCTTAAAATAGCTTCTCTAGAGAAGGACTTAGGAGAGATGAGAGAAAGATAGACCTACTTATCCACTATGTTGAGAGAAAGAGAGAGTGAGACTGTCTGTATTGAGAGAGAAAAAGTTTTTGGAGAGAGAAAGTGTTTTTATGAAAGAAAAAGGGGACTTGACTAAGCAAGTGGTTAATCTGACGAGTGAGCTCCATTCCCCCCTGGACACTAAAACAAAACTGGGGGCCTTTGTAGCCCAACTCACTCATGACCTTGAGAAAGCACGGAAAGTCAAGGTAATAATTGAGGACCGATATGATAAGATGGGAAAGATGATCCTCGCCCCTACATTAGGTTTAGGTGAGAGGCCGTGAATAGGTTTTGATGGTGCTTCCATGTTCCATACTACATTGGAACCGGTTCTCGAGTTTATTACAAATCCATATGGCCACCCACCTAAAAATTAGAATAGAGTTTGTCGAGGAAAAGCAAACCAAAGTTGGCCTAAGTCTACATATTTCTGTACTTACTGCAGAAGAAAGGGAAATCTTTGTGAGTAGTGCTCTCGTTTGGGTCGTACACGACGTACTTTTCCTCCGTCACATGCCACTACTGATTTTGAGAGTTTTAGAGAGAGAGTTGAATTTCTAGTTTCCACATCTCATAGTATAGTGGAAGAGTTCCAACGAATTTCTATGTCATCAGTGGACATTTCTAAAATCCTGACTAGAGTCAACCATGACACGGGAAAACATAAGGTTACAAAATCTTGTGTGCCTAGAAACAATGCCAAAGACTTGTTGTTCATGTTGCTGTTAAAGAACATAATTCTATACAGTGGTACTTCGATAGTGGGTGCTCTAGGCACATGACTAGTGACATCTCTCTATTTACCTCCCTGGAGGATGGTAAGGAAGGTAAAGTCACTTTTAAAGATGGGAGAAGGTCTAGCATAGTAGGATGAGGTACAGTAGAGTTACCAGGATTTATTAAGCTAGAGAATGAGTTGTACATTAAGGGATTGAAAGCAAATTTACGCAGCATTAGCCAGCTGTACAAAGCTGACTTTGTAGTAAAGTTTGATCGAAATAAATGCCACGTTTATGATAAATCTGATAAACTTCTATTGTAAGGGGTTCGGACTGAAGATAATTGTTATGGGATTATGAGTGAGTCCTCATTTGTCTAGAACAGTGCCACGATCACTTTTATAGACCCGTGGCATCAACGTCTAGGTCATGTAAACTTTTGAGATCTAGAAAAGTTAGTTAAAAATGACCTAGTACATGGCTCACCATCGCTTGGAAAGTCAACTTTTGCAGTTTGTGGACCCTGCCAATTGGGAAAGAAAATTCGTAGCCCCCATCGAAAGTTGAATTCTAATACCACCTCTTCTATACTTGAGTTGATACATATAGATATTATGGGTCCTACTCGTACTGAGAGTTTAGGTGGTAAGAGGTACATTCACATGGTGGTAGATGATTTATCACATGACTCTATTGTAGGTTCTCTGCGAGAGAAATTCGATGCTGTGGACTTTCTTACCACCAAGTTTCGTGTCCTGCAAAATCAACACAGTGTCACTATCAACAGAATACGTAGTTACAACGACACTGAGTTTAAAGAAGAAAAAGTATATCTTTTCTGTGATAGCCTCGGAATCAAACACAAATTTTTAGCCATTAGGACTCCTCAACAAAATAGGATTGTTGAGAGGAAGAATCAGACCATTTAGGGGATGGCTAGATCTATGCTTTTGGGTCGTAAAGTTTCAAGAAGATTTTGGGCAGAGGCGGTGTCTACCGCATGCCATATGATGAATATGGTATATCTTCGTCCACACATGCTTATGATACCCTATGAATTGTAGACTGGAAAGAAGCCCAACATTTCATATTTTCGTGTCTTTGGGAGCAAATGATATATCCTATGGGATAGAGAGAAATTAAGAAAGTTTGACTCCTGAAGCAATGAGGGGATATTTTTAGGTTATTCGTCGTCCGGTAGAGCTTATTGAGTTTATAACCTGAATATCTCTAAGGTTACAGAGTCAACAAACATCACCGTTGAAGATGATGAACCACCGACATTTATTAATTCTAACCTTTTGGGTGAGGGTGACGCACTTTCTGCTGATGCTCCCGATGTGCCTCCTATACCCATAGTGGATCCCATTACTGAATTAGGGGACACTCCAACTTAGGTTATCAAGAGTCATGATCCTTCTACTATTATAGGAGATCCCACCCTAGGGGTCAAGACTCATGCTCAGCTAGAGAATGTTGTTAGCCATGTTTGCTACACGTCCAAAATTTAGCCCAAGAACCATAAGGAAGCACTCAAAGATGAACACTGGATATGTGCTATGTAGGATGAGTTGCTTCAGTTTATAAAAAATGATGTATGGGAACTGGTTTCCCGACCTAGTAAGACAAATGTGATAGGTACCAAGTGGATCTTCAAGAATAAGGTGGATTAGATTTGTACTATTATTCGAAATAAGGCTAGGTTGGTCTCTCAAGGCTACACACAGATTGAGGATGTATACTTTGATGAGACATTCTCTCCTGTTGCGAGGCTTGAGTTTGTCTGCTTATTACTCACCATCGCATGTCATCTACGCTCTAAGTTATATCAGATGGATGTCAAGAGTGACTTTCTAAATGGAATTTTATAGGAGGAGGTTTACGTGGAACAAACAAAAGGGTTTGAAGACCTTAAGCACCCTGATCACGTCTAATATATGAGTAAAGCCTTTTATGGTTTAAAGTAAGCACCCCGTGCTTGATACGAGAGGCTTACTTCCTATCTCTTAGCTCGTGTCTTCAAAATAGGGGGAGTTGATATGACGTTATTTGTCATGAGAGATGATGGTGCTATATTGGTTGCCTAGGTCTATGTGAACGACATAGTCTTTGGATCCACATGTTCCAAGGATGGTCAACACTTTGAGGAGGAGACAAAGAATGAGTATGAGATGATCATGGTTGGTGAGCTTACTTTCTTCCTTGGTCTCCAGGTTTGTCATCTAGAGGATGGGATGTTCATCTCCTAATCCAAGTATGTCAGAGACCTTATGAAGAAGTTTGGTCTCGAATCCACTAAGAACACACGCACACTGATGAGTACCTCAACTAAACTTAGCAAGGACACTTCAGGCAAGGATGTAGAGAAAACCTTATATCGGATTATGATAGGTAGTCTTCTCTACTTGACTGCCAGTCATCCCGACATAGCCTTTAGTGTTGGAGTCTGTGCGCGATTGCAAGCGTCCCTCAAAGAGTCACACTTACTCGCTCTTAAACGTATTATCAAATATGTGAGTGGGACTCTCTCACTTGGCATTTGGTATTCCTTTGATACCAATGAACGTTTATCCTCCTATTCGGATGCCGATTGGGCCAGGGATGAAGATGGTTGTAAGAGCACTTATGGTGGGTGTCTCTTCTTTGGTTCTACTTTTGTCTCTTATTTTAGCAAGAAGAAAAACTCCATCTCTTTATCCAATGCGGAGGCTGAATACATAGCCGTCGGGAGTTGTTACACGCAACTTCTGCGGATGAAGCAGATGTTGGAAGATTATGGGATATCACAAGACATTAAGACTATTTCCTGTGATAACACAAGCGCAATACTCATATCCCGTAATCCAGTCTAGCATTCCGGCACAAAACACATTAGGAGACACGAGAACTTTATCCATGAGCTTGTAGAGGAAAAGGTCGTATCCTTGAGTTTTGTATCCACCGACCTCCAGTTAGTCAATATCTTCACGAAGCCTTTAGATTCCCTTAGATTCGAGAGTCTTGGGAAGTCTTTAGTAATTTTCACAGTCGACTGAGGGGTGGTCACCAGGTCTAGAGTAGGATACATTTTTCTTGATCATATCATTTGATTCCTATCTCTATATTGTATCATTTGTATATTTATTTGTTTGATTTTTTATAAATTGAAAAATTAAAAAAGATTTTATTTTTTAATTTTAGAAAAAGACAAAAAGATTTTCTTTTGATAATTTTTTTTTGAAAAACACAAAAATGTTTTGTATTTTGTTTACATCGTTTATGGATGAACATTTAAGATAACCATAAGTCACAATGTCATTCCATATTTCACGTGACTGTTTGACAGTGATTTGAGATGCTACATCATTTCATCCATGTGCTTTACATTGTTTGGAGTCTTTGAGATGTGATTCTTGATATCTTCTACATGTTTGGTTCTTTTTCTCCTTTATTGCACACATGCACGGTCATATTTGAGTATTGTACTTGTTTATCACATCTTGTCTTGAGTGTTTCCATCTCAATTCTGTCTATACAATGACCAAAAATGCAATAAAACTTGACTCGATAATAGTGCATGTAAAAACCGTTTACCATGAGAAATTAATTACAACAAAATATGATGAGTGAATCATGGGAAAGGGATACGAGAGTTTAAAATTAACTCGTTGAGAAAGACACCGTTAAAAAAGCACCTCAAAAAATTAAATGGCAATAAAAAGACAATAATGCATACTCAAATGGGACAATAGGTTTTAGTTTTCATCACATCAAAAGAAAAATATAATGTATAATTATTTATGAGGGAGTTTGGATGGAAAGAAATGAAAAAAGAGTTTGCACGTCCTTAAAAGTCATGAAAAAGCGTTTCACATGTTTTGGAAGTTATTGATGTGGAAATCACTTTGAGCTTTGATTTTCTGATCTGATTGAGTGAATTTCTTTTAATTCCACAATTTTTACACGTAAGGTAGATGTTGAGTTCATTCGTTAGAAATATCCAACATTCATCGTGCACATATGTTATGGTTGTCTGTAATGACTTTACTGTTGAATTTTTTCACATCTCTACATTTCCGCTATCATTGACATGGTTGTTTTGGTGTTCTTTCATGATGTGATTTTTTCCTTTTCAAAATTTTGAAAAATTCACAAAGAGAAAGTTTATTACCTTGTGACATTCCTCATTTGCATTTTTTATGTTCTTCATATCTGTCTATTTGGGGATATCATAAAAAGGGAGAGAAGGAATTATGGGGGAGAATTTCTTATTGATTTTATAATGATCTCCTTGCACATAATTGATATTTGTCTCTGCCTATCGTTATATTTCAAGCTATTGCGCATCACGGGTATTTGTTTCTTGTCTCATGTGTGTAGGTATCAAATTGGAGAATCATTTTTGCACACCCTAATGATAAAAAATAAAGTTTGAAGAGTTGAAGATTTGAAGATGATCGAATTTGTGAAGACACACAATTAGTATTTCAAGTTTTCGGGTTTAATGGTGATATTAAATTATATGTTAGTTTGTTTATATTGGGCAGCATAATTCGGATATTTTTATGTATGTACCGGCAAAGACATAGGGGGAGATTTTTTAGGACATGTTTTATAAATGTCCGGGGTAGAATCTAGGAATTTTCCAAGTGTACTAGATCACAATTAAGTATGTCTAATGTCGCTACATTAGGCACATCTCCACGATCATCCTCGACGGCCTTGATCCGAATTCATGCATTTGTCATCTTCGTACGTGCATCATGTGTCAATCAACGTACACTTCAACTGTTCCCACTACTCCACGTACTTATGGTAAAAAAAATTAATTGGAGCTTTTAATTTTTTGCATAAATAGATGGGAATATTTTTTAAATAAATTTTGAAGTCTGGAAGATGATAAACACACAAGATCTTTTTAAAGAGTTTTTTTAGGCACGTCACTGATGTCGTTCGTTTGTGGTTCGAAAGAGATTCCATCTCGTTCAAATGACATCGTATGTCGCTCGAACGACCATTGCCTCAACCTGTCTATTTAAATAGTGTTTATCTTCACGAGTTTCTCAAGTCTGTATACCACCATTTCTGCACAACAGTACCTCTTTCCAGACTTCATATTTTAAGGTTTTCATACCTTTTTTATTCACAAATAATTCCCAAACCTTTATGTGAATCCTCTAAACCCCAAGGAAGATTATACTACTCATCTCGAGTACACTTGTGGAGAAGACTAAACTTTTCCATTGCTAACCTTCTGGAGATCTTGCGGGAACTCTAGCCGAAGACATCAAAACCAATGCCTGCATGTATTTCTTATGTCACTGCTTGTATTTTCATTATAATCCATGTAAACCGAAATTTACAAATTATAGTGCAAATATGATGGTTTTTCCCATGTGGGGGATTTTTCCTCAACTGTGATTGTCGTTCATGTTTAGATTATTTCTTTCTTCAAATCACACTTGTTTGCTAGAGTTAATATTTATTGGGACTAAAATTGGAATTTAATTAAATAATTTTGACATTGATTGCTGGCGCATTCACAAACATCCCCAATTTTACATGCTCGGGTAATTAGGCTCGACAGGAAATACTGAGAGAACTAAAACAATTTATATCATTCTCAGCATCATGATAAACTAAAAAATTATAATAAATAAAAACTATACGTAATAAAAACTCAAGAAAGGATGGCAAGAAAGATAAATGAACTTAAATAAAACTCCAATAAATGAATTCACTATATCAAATATTTTACGATGATTGTCCAACAGAATAAAATAGAGTAAAACCAAAACCTCATTTGAATACAACTCATGAATACATATTAATAACTACAATGAACCAGTGACTCCAAGTCTATGGATACCAAGCTAGATCGCCATAACTACAAGTCTGACATCTCATCCTTTTAACCTGTATATACAATAATAATGCCTGGGAGAATATTTTATTAATTTAGGTTAGCACCCTAGAAATGAAATAATATATCAAATACATTGATATAAATCTCAAACAAATATATAATAAACATGCAACCCATCGGCACTCACAAGAAATGAATACTTAATTTCTCATCTAAGTGAAAGTACTATACGCATATCCGAACCCAAGGCATAATCGATGCTAAAAGTTAATATCACGAGACAATTAAGTACTATCACGTAATAGACAACTAAAATGGAATGCTAATAATTACCCAAATAGGATTTCACCCCATGGCGCCACATAAATTTCATTAAGATATTTAAAGTCTCATAAAAGTAATGCTCCCTCTATTTTAATATCTTTTTAATTAAACGTGTTTTTCATTAAACTATCATAAAGGATAAAGAACAACTATGTGTCCCAAAAAAGGGATGTAACTAACTACATGTGTAAGAATACATCCCAAGTACCCACCCCGATAATGTCACTCACAAGGAAAATACAAGTAAACCACATGAAGTATTTAACATGGCATAGGGTTCATTCTCAATTGTCCATTACCAAAATATATTTAATTATTTCTCATTATTCATTACATCCCACGAAGGCCACTACCTTCGGTATCCATCTCGTGCCTTTATTGGTAAGTCTGTAGGAATCCATCACCTAATGGACTCAAGAAAAATACAAAAATTAAACAATGGGTCGATAGCACCACTAACATGACCATACCTAACCTGACTAATGGCTCAAGTCAACTTACCTTCTCTCACCACGAAGGTGTGACACCCCTGATCAAATGATTAAAAAATAATGACCTCCATTATGTCCTGCGTATCTCAGCCGACGCGTGGTACATAATTCCGATGTTGAACGCACCCCTTACTGATACATTCACCACAAGTTAAGGTATGTCCACATAATCAATAATATATATACTGGATAACACATGGACTCAAGCGTACCAAAACACCCAAATCCTCGAACTTTGGATCCTCATCTCAATTGAGTCTGTTATAACTCAAAACCTTACTAAATGTATACAACTACATACGATATTATGAATTCTCACACGTATCCCAAATTGTCTCAATCCCTCTTATCGGATTCTTTCTCACATTACTATATTGATAAGTTCTTAAACCTTAACATACTCAAATCCTAGTTTTAAACTATGAGTCTCTAGATATACATCTTGGTACGTTTTCTTATAGAGTACATATAATTCTTCTTGTTTGATTTATAATTTAATTATATGGCTCATAAACTCTCAAGACTAGAAGTATTTTAGTTATTCACTTCCCAAGTCAACCTTATATACACGACCTTAAGGTACTACTCACTATCGCATTTTCCCGATTTAATCTAAATTTCTTAACGAATGGCATTAACGTCATTTAAGGTATCCAAACCTAGGAACTCATTCCCAAATAATAAATAATTATATCATCTCAAAATATTAAGTATATCTATAGTAGATAAAACCCTTAGTGAAAAATCCCCTCGAATATCCGACCAAAAGAACATATGCACCTAAAACTGGTGGGAAAAAATGATTAGCCCCTTAGCCGAATTGATTCGGTTCAGAGAAGAATCAAGGATGGCCTAAGGACGAAGATGGAGCCCCCCAAATATCCATTAATGCAACCCAAAGCACTAAAATAATACTCAATTGAAACCAAACTTAAATCTAAGTATAGGCACATGATTTTAAACATAAATACACAGTAATATGGATCTATTAACTCAAATTCATGATTAAAGCCTAAGGATGTAATCTTTACAACTTATGCCATAGTTAAACCATTATTAAGTGTGTTCATCATTAATTCCAAAACTAAACTAAAAATTAACATGGGGAAATTTCGTAATAATGATTCCTCGTCCTAAAATATCAATTATATTTAAGATCTATACTAAATAATCCTTTAATTTCATGTTCCAATCATCAAATATTCAATGTAGAAATGATTTATATCTCCATCATTTAACTCAATCATTCATATAATCAAACTTAATTAATCAAATCCATAAACATACTTCAAAACTAAGATTTAAAAGGGGAAACACGTATTCTAAACCAGGTACAAATTTATTACGAGTATTCAAGATATTCTTGCCTTAGAATTGAAGAACATCGGGACATAGGCTTGAATCCTTGTGGTTTGTCCTCCTTAGAATTCTTCTGCTTCTCCAAAAGACCCACGGGCTCTAGGGTTTGCTTCTCCTTTGAATAAATGGTAATGAATGACCCTTAATCACAATTAAAAACTCAAATTCTCGCACCTCCATAAAATTGTTATTTTTGACACCCCAAATAAGCCCTAAATACTACCCTAATTGATTCAAAGCTCATCTTAAGTGCATACTTACCCCCCTCCCCCCCCCCCCCCCCCGAGTCCAATTTAGAGTGGTAAAAACACATAAATGGACATCTATGTTTCCCCAGAGTCTCGTTTAAATGATCCTGCCCATAACACACGATAATACCTCACTGCGTCAATAAATTATTCACTTAAATATTCTACTTGTACACATAGTCCACAATCATATAATTAATATCGCTAATTAATTATTAGAAACACACGTTACAAAAATCATACGGCGTGCCAAATTTAATTATCATCTAAAATTTGCACATTTATTATTACTAATCAACACAAGTTATAATTAGTCATATTAATTAATTTATTTCTCAGTGAATAAATAATAAATATATTTCACAAAAATATGGGGTATTACACTCTTCTCGCCTAATAAAGGAATTTCGTCCTTAGAGTTCTCTGAACCATAATGTCAAAACGTAGCCCGCAAAAATATCATAGGCTTATACACAATTAACATGTACTCGTATCCGAAGAGATAAAAGAAAAAGGATAAAATAAATTACAAATATAGTCCAAAAAAATATAGGGTATTACATTCTCCCGCCTAATAAATGAATTTTGTCGTTGAAATTTTCTAAATCTTAACATCAAAATGTAACCCGCACAAATAACATAGGATTTTAAAAAATTAGCTCATACCCGTATCCCACAAGATTAAAGAAAAGGCTCACATACTCCTAATATAATGTGCCACGGCTGGGGATCCCACACACCCTATACCACATGTACACGCGCACAAATATCACATAATAATAACATATATACATCCAAATATAAACCACACATAACATGCATAATTTCACAGTAAAGGTATACTCTAATACCCAATTAATCGCGACTGAACTCTTTGTGACATTTCCCCATCCATTCAACTAGTGGCGCAAACTTTCCTAAGTTCTCTCGACGCGGTACTCCTTGGATCTTCTATCCTTAAATCCTATAATATATCGTTTCTCAAAGCGCTATATCTCCACATAAGTAATGTATAACGTATTAAACTAGACGTCTTAGAGTCCAAACGTCTCTCAACTCTCGACACTTAATAACCTCCACTGTGAGGTATTGCAAGAAAAATCCAAATTAGGAACCTTCCCGATACATTATTTCTTAGTCCAGTAGGTTATCGATATTCGTCGGCCCAATACCACACACGAAACAAAGCAATAACCACACAAATCTCAACTTGTGACAATTCTAACACAAGGTTCACCCCTTCCAAGAGTGATACCAAACCCCATAAGTCAATCAATCCAATAGTGCTAAAAATATAATGATATTCTAAACCATCCAGTAGAACGCCCTCTACACATCCTTAAATCTAAGAGAGATCTTAATCACTCCTAAACCTCTCAACAACTAATTATTCCAACAAGGGTATACTATCATAAGTCATCCTTGCAACTTCACTGTACCAGCACCATACGTAGTCTTACATAACTTCATGTAACCTAGGCCATCACTAGCCATAAAATTCTCAAAATAACCAAAACTTTTACAATACAAATACTTTGCATCATGCCTATCCTTACTTATAAGATAAGCCCATCGTCGGTTAACCATCCCACATAGCCATCCTATAAATTATGCCACCATTAGTTTATATTCCATATAACTACTACGAACTCAAAAATCACCTCCAATAGGCATACCCATGCCGCAAGTTAAAATCATTATCATCATCATATTTACTATGAAAATCCACATTAGCTCATTACCACCGCCCAAGAATAATAAGCAGAAGGCATAAGGCGCTTACGGAACCCATAAACCATATGATCCCTTTCCTAACTCACAAATAAGTAATAACACATAGGGTATGCTCACATGGACACCACTATACAACATCTAGGGAATAATATACAAATAATCTAGTAATACACAATAAATCGCATAGTCACTTTCATATGGAATGATGTCTCCCACCACCACCACCATATCCTAGTGAACACCAACCCATAATCCATGTAATTGCATCAGCAATTAATCCACATATAAAGAGATAACTCTTGGAAAAACCATTATTCCCAAAAAGGTACATCACTATAAAACATATAGACATTATGTACACCACGCTTCATTATATCCCTAATACAAGACCAAATCAATAACTAACCAAAAATAGCCATATCGTTACACCCACTCTCAACAGAGTTCTACTTCCTAAATCACACGAAACCCATGGTTATAACCCTAGTGCCGGTAGTAATTCCAAATACATAAAAATCTACAAACTTTCAACCGAATCTTCCTTGGTTCTACATATACCATACCCAAAATACACATTCGGGCACCTGCCAACCACATGGCCATACACTACATGTCCTGAAAATTTCAATCACAATTCATATTCAGAGATTTTTCTCTCGGCTCAACTTGTTATTTCGTAATATCCTCTTATGTTTTCCCCCAATGATCTCTAATAAGGGTACTCTCAATCTTGCATTTGTAATTTTAATCTTTAATCGAAACATGCTATTTCTTTAAGCCTCTTGGAACTTACTTGCTCCTAAACTTTCTACATAACTAATACATCAACAAAATGTATACCTATACTAAACCAATAACTCCATCCTCATAAAGATCTCTAATTGAGTCATCTCAACTCGAACCAAGAGGAAAATTAAATACTATTCTCTCTAATTTTCACTCGCTCGGGTGCACTACTAATTATTTCTAACTAACCTCCAACTCATATTATGTAACGACATAGTGACCCAACTCTTAGGTCCAAAAATCCTACATTATCATCACTTTAATACAAAATGCATTTAACAACATAAATGAACCTTGCTCAAATCTAAGTGCGACACCAATTCCACTCTCTGATTGGAATTAATCAACATAAAAATTTATCATAAAAATCCTTATATTTTTCTAAAATGCATCAATCCATTTCCCTCTCTCTTAGGTGCCTAAAATTTCATATGGTCATTATACTAGCATAAATTTCCATCACAATCCATATTATCGTAAATACTCCAATAGTCTCCTCAAAAACTCAAATTCATTAATATCTCCTAAAAATGGAATCAACATAAAACACATTCACTAAATTGTTCATAAAAATGTCTTTAAGATGAAAAATTTACCACCAAACACAATGATTTCCCATAATCATCCTCACAATAGTGTTGAATCCCTTTGTCTAACTGCTAGTTCTATAATTCACTCTTAACTCGCAATGGTCTTTATTATCATAATTTTCTAACACATCAAAGAATGCTCAATGAAAAATAAACATATGCATCATAGATCCTATAGACACCCCATTTTAGTACCCCCTAAACTCTTTTTAGTTCCCTAGCACCTCCCTTCATGACTACAAATCTAAGTCATGCCCCGGGTACTGACCTAGAGGCCATCAGGCACTCCCAAGCTCCGTCTGACAAAAAAATCAAACTCTTCAGCTCGATTGAGACTGAATGAATTTCTAAAGGGCACTGAAACCCCTTTCCAACGGTCCATACCGTGCACGATTTTGACTTACCATGCGGACGAATGACCCGTTTTCCCCCAAAACTTGATTAGAAAGTCATCGGATGATCTCAGGCTCTGTTTGACCAAATTCAACTCTTCATCTCAACCGAGACTGAATTAATTTTTAAAGGGCATTGAAACCCCTTTCCAACGGTCCGCTCCGGGACTAATTCTGACTTACGGTGCGAACGAACAATCCATTGTACTCTGAAAGGTCACCGAAAACACTTCCAAGACCCGGTCGATCGAAATAAACTTCCCAAACCGAGTCAAACTCTTTGGAATGTCAAAATACATATCCTAACCTGTCTAACAGTCCTCCCCATGCGCGATTCTGACTTACCATGCGGATGAACAATCCGTTTGCGTTCGATAATTCCCAGTCCAAAGGATCGATGAACGCTTACGAGCCACATTTGACCCAAAACAACTCTCAGACCCGGGAGCAGTCCAAAAGACTTTCTAAGGCTCTGAATTAAATTTCCAACGGTTCACCCCGTGCACAATTCGGATCAACGGTTTGCATTTTACGACCATTTTTTCAAAGAACTTGTAAGCGAATACCAAATGGTAGGTTCCAAACCCTGCCTATCGACAGTGTGCCTAAAAACACATGCCAATTGGCAGGACTAGGAATCTACCAATCGACAATTTCATGGGCCTATAAAATGGAGTACCTAACCTCATTGCAAGACAAGCAAGATCGAAAATTCATCACCCTCAGGGAACTCAGAAAACCTCTCTGGAAGTCAGCGGGATTTCCACATCCAAATCCCTTTCCAACCTTCACCTTTCATCATCTTTTTCATCAAACTTGGTGAATTAACTACCCTTCATCATCATCTAAGTGCAAGGTCTTCTCTCCAACATCCAAGATCAAGCTCAAGATCTTCAAGAAGGTTCAACTTTCTCAACTCTCTCTTCGAATTCTACTAAATTCGCATTAACATATTATATCACTTAGCACTTGTATTCTCTCTCACATATCCTAATATACTTTTTATTTAGTATTATTGCACATCTCTTATTTTCATATAAATAAAACCCCAAAAAATAAGAAAAAGTGCGTTTGCTCATAAATTCGAAACGGGAATTCATGCACTTTCACACTATATTCACAACTAAAACACCATTTTACACACTCACACACATAAGAGAAGTCCACGGTTGGATTTATGCGATAAATTGCACCCCTTGTTTTGCATACAAACTACGTGGACTTTGATGCCTCTATAAGCTACGTAGGCGTCTCGGGGTAAAACCTGAGACTCGAGTCCTATTCCTACTTTTCTCCCATTTTCTATTTTTCTATATTCTTTAACTTAATTCTCCTAAAATATATATGATTACATATACATATATTTGTTCTTAGTGGCGTATTATTCCATATGCGTTATCATCCCATTATAATGATCAACGCTAGGATAATCGCGTATATCCTATTTTTTAATATTACTTTTAGGAACTTCCTACGAATGACTCACTTTATCTCTTCCATGATACAAGTTGATGATTCCTATCTCCACTACATATACACATGAACACATATCTAGTGGAAACAAAGGAAAATAACAACAATCCATGAGAGACCGCAAGGGTAGAATGGGTGCCTAACACCTTCCCATTTCATAACTTAGGCTCCGGATCCTTTTGGAATCATTTTGGTTTTGTATGTATCAGTATGCCTTTGGATGTTGTCCTTAGGGATGGCTCCCTTTTCTTTTGTCTATTTCGAGTAAAATACACTGGCGATTCTATCTCTCTACATTTTTCACCTCATTACCGACGTCGATTGAAGTGCTCCCGAGAGGGATGAGCGGGACGAAGATCCTCTTGACATGAAGATATCCTCTTTTTTATCCCTCCAACCGCGAGGATCGAGGTTTCCACAATGGAGACTATGCTGGAGATTTTTTTTAGGGCTAGAATTTATTTACATGAATGTTTTATTTTATTATATACTCCCCTACTTTGCATGTTCCCCTTTTCATGTATACCTCATGATTGTGCTTCTATTCACACACTTGTAAAAGATTCCCCATGCACACTTCACACCACGTGCACCTAGGATCACATATATCCACATGTTGCACGCATCACCCATCCATACTTGGTATACCCTTGGTACTTGGACTTTGCTCCATGTTTGGCATGATCAAGAAAGACACTCTCATTATAAGATACTGATAAGAGAATCGTGCTGTTTCACACGACATCACCAAAGGGCATTGGTATTGACCAAATTTTGTCCGATAACTGGAGGCACACTTCGTGATGGGCACTGGTCCGGCAGGGCATGGTTAGCCTAAGCGATATGAATCTCAACTTCCATTGACTGCGTAGCTTCGATGTATATCGAACGGTTAAGCCGTATCATACCGCTTGATCGAAGTCATAACGGGAGGTATATCGCAAGGAACTCATTCACGTATTTCGAGTATATAGAATTCTCTCTCACACGTACCGTCCCCATGAGGTATATAGTGAGGCAATTCATGTACACTTAGGTATATCAAATGGCTTGTCCACACATACCGATTACCCTCAAAAGCAATACGTATATCGTGGAAGCCACGCCAATGAGGGGAACCCTTTGCGATTCACCTAACCAACTGCATATCCACATATAGGTGTCAAGCCTAGGATACTCATGTTAGATTGCCAGTTTCGACCCAAAACTCTGTTGAACTTTCGGGTTGGCCGGTCGCCTAAAATTTTGCGCATTTTTAAAACGGGACCTTTCCCGTGAGCCTGTTACAATTCCAACCATAGCTTTACATATGTTACAAACCCAACTTTTCCAAGCTCGGGTCCCATCTGACATTTCATTTTTCATTTAGGATAATTTAATAAAGTGAGAACATAATAATAATAATCATGCCGAGACCCATGTCCCAAAAATATTTCTCCTTTCTTTATCAAAAATCCAAAAATATTTCTCCTTTCTTTATCAAAAATCCAAAAATATTTTGTCTTTCAATCTAAAAAAAATGTCAAAAATATTTTTCACCCTTTTTTGTCAAAAATAAATCCCATTTTACGCCTTCTCAGGTCGATCACACGCCTTTGGAAGGACTCCTTATTGGCTTCGGCCTTCAGTCAAATCACCCCGGAGTTTCATTCGTTCCTATGATACTTCTTTCGAGTCCGATATCCATTCACTTTCCATGGAGAACACATATTAAGTACCAGTTGTGCAGCCAGATCTGGCGACAGTTTTAGATGACCTCGTGTCCAAGATTGACAACCTCCAAACTGAGGTCCGAGAGATATAAAGAAACCAGGTTCCTATTCCTCAAGATCCCAAGTCCCTATTCCCTCGTGATATGGGTCCACTAAAGCCTATTTGGGTTCTCGAAGAGTATCAACACGCTCCATGTGCTCCTCCTGCTAATGGGCCTCCGCCTGCCCAACTTCCTATGTCGAACCTTGCCCAGCATGGGGCTAACTTGCCTATGATCATTGATCCAAAAGAGGAAGATTTGAACAAGGTCAAAAAAAATCTCAAGATGATAACTAAGAAGTTCGACCAAGTCAGAATCTCTAGTAATTACATGGACTACACCCACATGTCTCTTTATCCTAACGAAAGGTTACCCGAGAAGTTCAAGATGCCAAATATTGAGAAATTCGGAGGAAGCGGACCCCCGATTGTTCATCTTCGTAGTTATAACCATTTTATGACCTTCCTAGGGGATTCTGAATAAGTGATGGCCCAATTATTTCAGCAAACATTGAAGGATAGTGCCCTCTGATGGTTTTTGTCTCTCGAGGAGTCCAGAATCCGTAGATGGGAGGATGGAGGCCGAGAATTCATGTCACAGTACAAATATAATGAAGAGCTTGAGATCACCCACCGTGATTTAGAACTGCTCAAATAGAACTCTGTGGAATCAGTCAGTAACTTCATAGCCCGATGGAGGGAAAAGTAGCCACCATAACCAATCGGCCATCTGAGGACGAACAAGTCAACATAGTGAAGAATAACTTATTACTCCACATACGAGCAACATTGGGAGGACAATACTATCCCCACTTTCGGGCTCTCGGAGAAGCTGGAGTAGAAATTGAGGAGGGTCTTGCTGAAATAGAAGCTGAACCAAAGAAAGTGTCCAGACAGTTCACCCCCAGAGAATATGATAAGCCCACCAGTGCTGCAGTTTCAACCATCAATAACATTTCTTAACCAACCTCCTTGTGGGCACCAGAAAGCCGACCTGTCCCAGTCTGAAAGGAATACACCGAGCTCCATGCTCCCCTCTCTAAATTTATCAAGCCCCGTTAAGTCGAAACCTTATTAAACCCTTGGACCCCCGTCCATTGCCAAATCCACTCCTAAGAAACATCAAGGCAGTGCCCATTGCACCTTTCACCAAACTGCTGGCTATACCACCGACGAATGATTTCACCTCCGAAACATAATCCAATGTCTAATTGATCGGGGTACTATTGCACCACTAGCCAATCCTAAGCCAAACACTACTCACAACCCACTACCAAATCATGTCAATGCTAACTTCCTAGGAGAGAACCCAAAAGTTGATCCCTTAACTCAAATCACACCCATACACTCTCCCAAACCTCTCCAAGCTTTCCCATATTTCCTTCTACACCCTATTAGCCTAGCCGATCAGGCACTGTCACTCCTCACCAGAGCATGCATCGTTATCCGTACTCGTTTTGAAAATGGAAGCATGGAATTATCAAAAGTGTTAAACCAACTCCTAGAGTTTGGGATGAAATTTCCCTCACAGATGATCATTGATTTCTAGAGGTTCAGTACACTATTCTTAGAAGCACAAAAATGGGCCCGAGAGTCAAACAGTTAGGTGGTACCAACTGATGAAGTCAGCCTAGATGACGTTGTCCTGATCATGGTATAATTATTCAAGTAAACCAAAAATATTTACAGTATGAACGAATTACTTCATACTCTGAAGCTACAAGGGCGCCTGGTCCCTTCACCCTTATATCTCCCTGTAGAATAGGAGAACCTGTACGAAGAAGCCATTGAAGTTGTGGAGTGCATTGACTTTACATGGAAAGATAGAATTGTTGCCACCGAATGGGGGGGGGGGGGGGAATTTGAAGATTCGAATGAAAAGCAAGCTTCCGATAAAACTGGCGCCCGAATGTGTGGGATGATATTGTTTGAATAACTCCTTAGAGAAATAAACAAAGTGGCAGAACAACCCGAGATCGATGAAGAAATAGGGTTCATATTCTTCCCTTCACCAGTAAATCTCATGACCAGATCAGGGAGGCATTACTAGATCCTAAGCTCACTACCAACCAGTGACAAAGGGAAGGTCATTGAGAAACTTCCTATGCCAGAAATGACCCTCGAGTGAAGCAAGATCCTCGATTAACTGAAGAAAAATCAAGCTAATATCACTCTATGGGGGTTTTCATGTCTTCCCAGCTGCACAAAAATACTTTGATCAAGTTGCTCACTCGACCAACAGTTCCTCCTTCTACCACACCAGAATAAGTAATAAATTTAGTCAAATCCTTGACCTCTACCTGAAGGCTATCCTTTTTCGAAGAAGAAATCCCATGAATTGGGCTAAACCACAATCATGCACTCAACAACTCCGTCGAAGTTATGGGGAAGATCATACCACTCTCTCTTGTCGATAATGGATCTAACTTGAATGTATGCCCATTAAGAATCTTCAAATTCTTAGGAATGAAGGAAAGTGACCTCGCTCCAACCTCCGCTGTTGTACGTGCCTACGATAATACCCGTCGGGAGGTGATGGGATCCGTAAAAATTGTAATAAGGGCTAGCCCTATAAACCCTGTCATTGAATTCCAAGTTATTGACATCCCATCTTTTTTCAACCTGCTGCTATGATGTCCTTGGCTCCATAGTATCAAGGGCATGTCTTCCTCGCTCCATCAAAATTGAAGTTATTCACCGACGGACGAGTCATCACCATTTTGGGTGACGACGATAATGCCGAGGGTGAAAGTACCAGCAATCCAATGCTTGAGATAAAACACGGGTAAAATGATATGCTCCTATCAGGATTCTGAGTTGAGTCACTTCTACTCTAAACAAGGGACAATTTCAAAGAAAGGGTTTGTTCAAAATACGACCCTCATGGTAAGGTTAATATGATTCAAATGTTTAAAAACATGCACTTCATTCCCGGAATGGGGCTAAGACAAAGACAACAAGGGATACTTGAGCCCATTGAACTAAAAAAAGCATTCCCTCCTTGTGGTTTGGGGTATCAATCGTCAGAACAAGAGCTCAGAATGATCCACCAATCTCGACCAAAGATAAGATTAGACTGCATCCAGACTATCCCAAGGGATTCCTTGAATGGGCAATTCATTAAAGAGGGCGAAGAACTCCCCTTTTGCCGATTTTTGGAACCATGGTATGACCATACAGACAAAAAGATGAAGCCTGGAATGGAGATATTTTTTCAAGATAGCTACCCATGGGCCGAAAGTTCCTAACACCGTGTACAACCACTCATCAAAGATACCACAGATTTTGAGGAAAGTGACTCCGAAGATTCGTTTGAATTATAGACACTGGGGATGACACTCTGCATGGTTCATTCAAGCACTACATCACTGGATCCATCCCACCTGATTAAAGCTGCTGATACACCTCTCCTCAACTAGCAAGCTACGACAGTTCTACTTGTTGAAATCCCACCTAACCTCAATGTTTACCCCATTTCTTCTTCTCTTGTCTATCCTTGATCAAATGTAATTGAGACCTCCTTTGATGAGGTTCTCAATGTTGTTTTTCCTATCATTGAAATAAATGAAGATTTTGAGTATCTTGTTGTGCCTTACATTAACTTTTTGGATTCTAATGAAACTTTTGATGATGATGATTTTGTAAATGAATAATTCTTAACTGGTCCAAATAAGGTTAATAACAAATAACATAATCGTGTTCAAGTTAATGAATAAGAAACTATTATTTTTAACCTCGGATCCAATAGAAAACTTCACGAGACTAGGATAGGGGCTTCCCTTGAAGAGCATGAGCATGCACAACTCGAAGAATTACTGAAAGAATTCATGGATGTCTTCGCGTGGTCCTATGGCGATATGCCCGGTATTGATCCCAAAATAGCTCAATATGATATCCCCACTCTCCCAGATTCCAAGCCAGTTAAACAAAAGCTGAGAAAGCTCCACACCAAATGGTCGCTCAAAGTCAAAGAAGAGGTGGTCAAATAGTTGAACATGGGCTTCATTCGTGTGATCGAATATCCCTCATGGCTAGCCAACATAGTTCTTGTGCCAAAATCAGGAGGAAAAGTTCGGATGTGTTTAGACTACCGGGAATTGAACAAAGACTCTCCAAAGGATGACTACATGTTACACAATATCGACAAGATCGTGGACAACACAGCAAGTCATGCTCTCAAGTTGTTCGTCGATGTGTTTCTTAGGTACAACTAAATCAAAATGCACCCAGATCACCAAGAAAACACCATGGCGAACCCTTTGCTACACTGTTATGCCATTTGGTATTAAGAATGCTGGGGCTATGTAATTGAGGGCTGCCACAGCCATCCTACGTGATATAATTCGCATCGAAGTCGAGGTCTATATAGATGATAAGATTATCAAATCCAAAACTAGAAAAAGTCATGTTCCCGCCCTTTGAAAGTTCTTCAAATGATTGCGATGGTATCGGAAGAGACTCAATCCAAAGGAATGTGTCTTCGATGTTAGAAAAGGAAAACTCTTGGGATTCATGGTCAGTGAGAAAGGGATAGAAGCATATCCTTCCAAGCTAAAATCCATACTTAAGATGCCACCTCCCCGAACAAAAAAAGAAGTCCATGGTTTCCTTGGGAAATTATAATACATCAGTCAGTTCATCAGCTAGCTAACCTCTATCTGTGAACCGATTTTCAAAATCCTTCGAAAGGATTCAACCAAGGTTTGGAACAAGGCCTGCCAATAAGCCTTTGACCGAATCAAATAATATCTCAACCAACTTCTGGTACTCATGATACCACAGCCTCGTCTCCCCTTTCCGCTATACCTAATCATAACCAACACTGCAGTTGGGGCTTTTCAAGCCCAATACCTTAAAGATTCCCTCAAAGAAAGAGACATCTATTATGCTAGTCGCAAATTGGATGGGTACAAAGTCAACTATACTTATTTAGAAAAGGCATGCATCGCGCTTATCAGGGTGACCCAAAAGTTGTGACATTACATGCTCGCCCTTCCCATCAAACTTGTATCCCGAATGGATCCCATCAAGTACCTGATTGAGAATCCCACTTTATCTAGTCAAATGTCTCGATGGTTGATGCTCCTAATCGAGTTTGATATCATGTACATCACGCAAAAAGCCATGAAATGAAGATCCATCTCTGACTACCTCGCTGAGTACCCCATGGAAGAAGATGATGACTGGATCTCCGAATTCCAAGATGAAAACATCCTCTGTGCTGCTCAAGACAACCTTCGATGGAAAATGTTCTTTTTCGGCATTGCCAACAAAAAGGGATATGGCATTGGGATACTTCTTATCGCCCCATATGACTCCCACACTCCAATCGCTACCAAATTGGATTTCCCCTTCACCAACAACATGACTGAATATGGATCATGTATGGTAGGCCTCAAAGTTTCTCTCAAGAAAGGTATTCAATGCCTAGATGTCTACGGGGATTCCGCTCTCATCATCGATCATGTACTTAGAAAATGGAAAGTTAAGGATGAAAAACTCCAACCCTTCCATGCCCACTTAGAATAACTAGCCTCCCAATACCAAGATATAACCTTCCATTACCTACCTCGAGCAAAGAATAATCTAGACGATGCCCTTGCTACCCTAGCCTCTACGATCGACATGCCCGAAGGAATAACAATGTCCCCCTTCATAGTTCAAAAGCAAGATAAACCAACCCATTGCTAGCACATTGAGCTCATAACCAAAGAAGATCTCGAGCTAGACAATTGCTGGTACTATGATATGTTGTAAATCCTTAAGCATGGTAGGTATCCCGAGGGTTCCAATAAGAAAGACCGGGCAACCCTCCGAAGACTAGCCGCCCAATACACTATCTGTCATAAAGCACAGTTCAAGAGAAACTTATATTGAACCCATCTACACTGCATCGCAGGGGCTGACATTAAATAGGTAATGCATAAAATCCACTGCATGGAATGCGGGCCTCACATGAATGGTCACATGATTTCTAAGAAAATCATAAAAAAAGGCTACTACTGGGTCACTATGATCCAGGATTTCACCGCCTATATCCAGAGATGCCTCAAATGCCAAAAGTTTTCCAATCTTCAATACCTGCCTCTGCGAGATTTATATAACATGACTTCTCCCTAGCCGTTCTCCACCTGGGGTATCGACATCATAGGGAAAGTCACACCCAAGGCCTCCAACGGGCATGAGTTCATCATAGTTTCCATTGACTACTTCACAAAATGGGTCGAAGCTGAGTCATACGTAGTCCTAAATGCCAAGAAACTGGCCCAATTCATCAAGAAAAACATGATTTACCGATATGGGGTCCCGCATGAGTTAGTGTTAGATAACGGGTTGCATTTTGAGGCAGAGGTCACAGAAGTGGTCAACGAGTATGTGATTTAGAGACACAAATATTCTTCCTACCGACCTCAAATCAATGGTATAGTCGAAGCAGCCAATAAGAACCTCAAAGCCATCATCAGTAAGATGATCGAAAGTTGTCGAGATTGGGCCGACCGAATCCCATATGACCGTTGGGGCTACAGAACCTCTATTGGGGATCCCCCTTATTCTCTAGTCTATGGCATGGAAGCAGTCCTACCCATCGAGCTAAAAATAACCTCATTTCGCGCCATCCTTGAAAGTAATGTCAGTGAAGAAGACTAGTACCAAAGTTGTCTTGATGATCTGACCCTCGTAGATGAAAGGACATTGAAAGATCTATACCGCATACAAGGGTACCATTGCCATATATCATGATCATTTTATGAGAGAGTCAAGGACCGCAATATCCAAGAAGGGGATTTAGTCCTCAAATAAAAAGTAGAGCCCATCTGGACCCCAGAGGGAAATTCAATACCAATTGGAACGGCCCATACATCGACAAGAAGATCTTATCCGGTGGTGCCGCTATGCTCACCGACTTAAATGGAGAAGAGATGGCTCGTCCAGTCAACCTAGACCGTCTCAAGAAGTTCTACCCTTAGTTCGAAATCTCGGCGTTCTATGACTCTTCTCATCTCCCTTCTATTCTAAAAAAATCTTCATTTCCCTATACCCAGAACTATGTGGGCCTGATCCTCTGCAACAACCATTCTCTGAAAAATTTAAAAATTTCAAAAACCCCCAGAGGTATGTAGGTAACTCATACATCTTACATAAGAACGACCCTTTTTTTCATAAAAAAACAATTCTTTTCTTATCTCCGAGAATGAGAGTACATTCTAACATATATTTGAACAAAAGGATTATACGTGCCTTAGCGATCGGTATAGATAATTAAAAATACAAAATTCAACAAAAGGCCCAGCTAGGTGATCAAAAACTTGTTTACTTCACTAATAAGAAATTAAGGTAAAAATATATAAGAAAAGGAACAGTTAACTCCCTTCCCCCTACTTTCCTAGAAAGCCAAATAAAATCCCCAAATTTATTCCCCATTACAAAACAGACTCTCCAAGAGTCCTACCCACAGCTACCATAGGAGCCCACACCGTCATCATCTACATCTTGGGGTCCCAAAGCTTCCATTACCCAAAATAGACTGCCACAGATGCTTCATGGACCAATAAGCTCGAAGTAGCCTAAAAAAACTACAACACCTCCATCCATGGTATCAGATAAGATAAGACACCTTTGTCCAGTCTCCACTAGCAATATCTTCCTCACCACTCTTCTCCACAACCACTTCATATAATCCCTAGGGATGTGCCAAACTCTCCTAACTGACTGAGAAAGATGGGTCGATAGACGCCGACTCTTCCACAAAGATCCAAGCCGCATGCACAAATGCTCTATCAGATCTTCTATTAGAAAGAAATCTAGTGTCCGAGGTGGCATGACCTGCACCCATCCAAATTGGCATAGAAGCCCCCAAGGGAAATAAAAAGAGGTATGTCTGAGACTAACCAGCCGGGTGCACGGGTATTCCCCCAGCTCGAGAATAGGTATCAACTGTCCCCACCAAGGCACTGACCAATGAATATTTAGAGCCCCATGCTCCACAAACCAATTCTCCCAGCTCACGATATCCAGGACAACAAGGATGAAATTGAGCAAAAAGAAGTTGGGTACAATCAAAAAAGGGTATTCCGGAGGAGTCACTATGCGAAGTATTTCAGATAACCACATGAACAACATCACAGGGCTACCCCTCAGAAAGTCAGAACAACCTTCTCTCCAGGCATCCAGGACATTCAAAGTCTTTGCTAGTATCATCGCCGCATGATTACAATGGTATGGCATCCATGAAGTGATGGCTGCTAGTTATGGGTCCACTAGAAGTTCCCCAGTCACCAATAAAAATTTTGAAACCAAGCCCAGAACGACGGCTCTGGCATATCCAACATCACCAACCTCCTGCAAATGCACAGACCGAAGCACCGTCGAAAGAGAAATCATTACTACAGTAACCAATGATCTACCCGTCGAGGGCGAGACGCGGATAAGTCCAACCAACAGCTCTCGAGGAGATCTGGAAAACTCAGGCATATCAGCCACCACAATAGGATTTACTCCCAATATGGAAAAAAATCCTCATAAATCGGATAAACTTATTCCAAGACAAAGCGGAATACATGGTCTTCGCGGTACCAAAATTGTACCGCCGCCATCAGCAAGTTCCATTCTATGGGACGATTATGTCATAAAGAGACTCGATGCCTGTTGAAAGCATCGTACTCGACGTTATAGGAGCACATCGCCTCCAACGTCTCAATGTAGTTGGCAAACTCAACACTACCAGGGAGAGCCATCTCACAAAATAAGAAAGTTAGGATGTAAAGGCGTGATGAAAACTCTCCACCCTTACCCCTTTTTATACTTGAAAACCCTCACAAAAGATATAACCCCTGCAAAAATCGAAAGAAATCCTACTCCACAAAGTACCAAAGGCTGAAGAGGGTAACAATTAAAGCTTTGATTAATTAGACTGGACTGACCTACTGATAGGAAGGACAAGGGTCTTGCCGATCGACAACCTCCTATTTTTAGAAACTTCCCTTTTTCCCCTTTTGTCAAAATCAGAAAAGTCAATAAAAATAAATTGATATTCTCAATAGAACTTCAAAATCCCCTTCCATCTTTATATAAATTCTCATTTTAAATAAAACTTTCCTTCAAATCCCAAAAATATTTCTTTTTACGGTCTCAACAGCAAAGTAAAAAGCCCATATGCATTCATTCGTTGATTACTAGCAGAAGATAATAAAAAACTTCATTGCATTGCATAGATATGTTTCTTTGTTACATCATTTTGCCGGAAAATAAAGAAAAGAAAAAAAACAACGGGACTCAGTCCGAACCCACATTCTCTCTCTCACTCTCTCACATAACCTTCACCTCTCTTTCTAAGAACTCCCACCCCTGCGACACGCTCTCTTTCCCCTGCGACGAGATGATGCACCACAACTACCCAAACCAGACTCCGCCTCGAATGAGGCAAATGGCACCAAGAAACATGAATCGCGTCCCAAATATGGCTAGTCGTATAAGATATCTAGTCCCTAATGTCCCTCAACCAAGTGGTGGACACTAGGACTTGTTGCAAGAAAATGCAAAATCATTATCAAGGAGAAAAGATCAAAATAAACCAAAAAGAAGGAAAAGAGAAGAATAAAAAGATATACCAAAGGACGAAAAACCTCATCTGTCAAGCCCAACTCCTCCGGGTCCATTGCATGAGGACAATTCAATATAGGCAGCATCCCTCCATCAACCCACCGGATCTTGTATGAAGGGGTATGCAACCGCATGAAGGGGGCCTCTGAAGTTGTCGCCGCTGTAGATGTGGATGGACCGCCACCGCTGTGGAAGGACCCCACTGGCCAACTCAAACCCGCAGGAGGGAAAGGTAGTGCATCATATATGCTGGACTCCATCAGCCAACTCATCACAAAGTCTCTATAATCATACGGCACAACCATATCAGTGTAAAATAGATAGGACTCGCCAATCATCGCCGCGATCATCGCATCCTCCGAAAATAGCCGCTCCCATCTTATAGACATTGGAGGCCTCGTAGGTGGCACTACCACCTCCTCCTCAGCAATCGGTCGGACCACCTTCTCCCCGAGATACCAAGAGTGTCCAAACTCATGCGCCAGCAAATGCCTCATCTGTGCATTAACCCTAGTCGACCCCGTGTCCTGAACAGCCGTCCCCTAAGGGTAAAAGGTAACCTAAAAAATCCCCAGAATATATATGCCAATATAGAAACAGATCCCACAAAGGCCTTAGACTGAAGAAAGAAAAAGTCTTACCCTATCACTGGTCAGGTCATTCAAGACCTGACGCACTGCCTCCAGGGAAAGAGACTTCCTTGACTGCCGATTGGCCTTTCGCCACTGATACAACCGACAAAAGTGCCCAACTGTCCCGTCCTTCAAATAAATCAGTTGGGTATTACGCCCAATCACCTCATAGAACCACGTATGCCAAAGATAATAATCCGCGATAAAAAAGAGACGCACAACAAAAATGCAAATGCATGAAAGGAAAATGCACAAACTAAAGAATACCTCAAGAAGATACATGGCTCCAGTAAAATTTTGCCGGCAGCACCAGATAATTGCATCCAGAGAAAAATAAATGGTTGCCAAAGTCAGCCTCCCCTAATCATAGATAGGGATGTTTAAAAACATCCTCAAGAATGGAAAAAACCATAAGTGGACGACGTCTCCACTCGACTCCCCTAGAAATCCCCCCAACACTAGCAAGATAAACAACCGAGCCATCTGCCTCACCTATAACCCGCCCTCCACATCAATCACCCTACTCAGTAACACATCCCTCAGTAGTGATAAACGAATGGAGTCTACAGATACTATCCTCCCCACATCACCGAGCTTCGCCTGCACTTCCTCCGGCCTCAGCCTCAAAGATTGATCAACCTCTATTTTCTCTCCATTACAATCCAGCCCCAGCAGCTGCTACACATCTGTAGGAGTCATAGTCATCTCCCCAAAGCCAAAATGGAAGGTGTGGGTAGTGTTCCACCACCTCTCCCCCAGAGCGCATAAGACTGCAGTCGAACGAGGCGTCTCATCCAGCACAGATGCTAGCCTCCCAAAGCCTGCTGACGATACTACCCAATGCATCACAGGTGGAAGGTGCTCCCAGACATCTTTAAGCCCCGTCATCCTACGGGCATGTATAGTCGACATAGAAACATCAGACTGTCAAAAGAAAAAACTTTCAAAATCCAAGAAAAAAAGGAAATCACCAAAAAAGAATGCCAAAGGTCATTTTTTTACTTACATAACCAGCAGGGTTCACCACCCTAGAAGCGTGATGACGCGGCGACTATTGCAGTAAAGTCTGCTCGTCCACAACTATCTCAAATGTATCAAAAGAGTTCTCACTCCCCAAAGCAAGAGGCGCCCTAGACCTCCACTCCACATTCGCCCAATCGTCAATAGCCAACCATTCCCTGTATACCACAGTGCTCACAAATTTGCCATTTTTTAGATTGCGAAATGCTAGAACAATTCACAAAAGAAAATCGCAGAAAAAGAGAAGGTAAGAAGCTGTGAAAAATAAGGGGAACCCGCCCCTTTTTATAGGAAGCCAAGGGTCATGCCAATTGACAGTGACCCTTTATCTTCTCTAGGAAGTCAAAAAGTTCGTGCCACTGCCGAATGGCACCCTCCACACCATGCCGAAGGCACCCCCCTTAAATTTTCGTACGAAAACTCCTAAAAATTACCAGAAAACCCTAAAAAATACTCAGAAAGTTCCTTAAAAGCTCGGAGAAGAACATTTTCACCAAGAAAATTTTGCACTCCCTCAAGCAGAAACCCTATTTCGACAGTGGAACTCTCAAAGGCCAAGCGAATCTCCCCCTGACAATGTCCTCGGAGGATCCCTAAAGCATCCCAAACTTCAGGATCATCTCCTATTCACCAAAGGTATCAAATTTCCCCGAGTAACACGTCCAAACAAAGGACCACCTAATCACTTCCCCAATGGAAATTTAGCATTAGATTGGCTTTTTCTCTACCAAATCTCCAAAATATACGAGTATTTCCCCAGTAATCGGCTCTCCCTCCCCAACTCAAATCAAAATAATGAGGTAATTTCCTCGGCAAAGTTCCCAGAGAACATCTAAACTTAAGCCCTCAAAATTGGCTTCGACCCGCGGAATTGGTCATCTCCATTTAGGCCCTCAGAATTGGCTTCGACCCGTAGAATTGGTCATCTCAAATTAAGCCCTCATAATTGGCTTCGACCTGTAGAATTGGTCATCTCAATTTAAGTCCTCAGAATTGGCTTCGACTCGCAAAATTGGTCAACTCAATTTAAGCCCGCAGAATTGGCTTCGACCCGCAGAATTGGTCATCCCATTTTCAAGCCTTTTGAATTGGCTTCGAACCGCAGAATCGGTCACCCTCATCTTCAAACGCTCAGAATTGGCTTCAACCCGCAGAATTTCCCATCTCAACTTAAGCCCTCAAAATTGGCTTCGACCCGCAGAATTGGTCATCTCAATTTAAGCCCTCAGAATTAGCTTCGACCCGCAGAATTGGTCATCTCAATTTAAGCGCTCAGAATTGGCTTGGACCCAAAGAATCGGTCACCCTCATCTTCAAGACCTCAGAATTAGCTTCGACCCGTAGAATTGGTCATCTCAATTTAATCCCTCAGAATTATTTTGGACCCACATAATTGGTCATCTCATCTTCAAGCCCTCAGAATTGGCTTCGACCCTCAGAATCGATCACCCTCATCTTCAAGCCCTCAAAATTGGCTGCAACCCATAGAATTGGCCATCTCAATTTAAGCCCTCATAATTGTCTTCGACCCACAGAATCGGTCATCTCAATCCAAGCCTTTAGAATTGGCTTCGACCTGCAAAATTGGTCATCTAAATTTAAGCCTTCAAAATTGGCTTCTACCCGCAGAATTGGTCATCTCAATTTAATCCCTCATAATTGGCTTTGACCTGCAGAATAGGTCATCTCAAATTAAGCCCTCAGAATTGGCTTCGAACCTCAGAATTGATCATCTCAATTTAAGTCCTCAGAATTGGCTTCGACCCGCAAAATTGTTCATCTCATTTTCAAGCCTTCTAAATTGTCTTCGACCCGTAGAATCGATCACCCTCATCTTCAAATGCTCAAAATTGGCTTCGACCCGCAGAATTGGTCATCTCAATTTAAGCCCTCAAAATTGGCTTCGACATGCAGAATTGGTCATCTCAATTTAAGCCCTCAGAATTAGCTTCGACCCGCAGAATTGATCATCTCAATTTAAGCGTTCAGAATTGGCTTCAACCCACAGAATAGGTCACCCTTATCTTCAAGCCCTCAGAATTAGCTTCGACCCGTAGAATTGGTCATCTCAATTGAAGCCCTCAGAATTATCTTGGACCCACAAAATTGGTCATCTTATCTTCAAGCCCTCAGAATTGGCTTTGACCCGCAGAATCGGTCACCCTCATCTTCAAGCCCTCAAAATTGGCTTCAACCCACTGAATTGGTCATCTCAATTTAAGCCCTCAGAATTATCTTCGACTCGCAGAATTGGTCATCTCAATTTAAGCCTTCAAAATTGGCTTTGACCTGTAGAATTGGTCATCTCAATTTAAGCCTTCAAAATTGGCTTCGACCCACAGAATTGGTCATCTCGACTTAAGCCCTTAGAAATGGCTTCTACCCTCAGAATTGGTCATCTTAATTTAAGCCCTCAGAATTGTCTTTGACTCATAGAATTGGTCAACTCAACTTAAGACCTCATAATTGGCTTCGACCCACAGAATCAGTCACTTTCATCTTTAAGATCTCAGAATCGTCCTCAACCCGTAGAACCGGTCATCCTCATCCTTAGGTCCTCAGAATCGGCCTCAACCCTCTAAATTGGTCATGCTCTTTCAAAGGAATTATACGGTGTCTATTCGACGACTATCATTTGTTCCAAACTTACTCGTCGAGGGGCTCTACAGACAACCCATTCTAGTACCCCCTAAACTCTCCTTAGGTCCCTAGCACCTCCCTTCACCACTACAAACCTAAGTCATACCTCGGGTACTGACCTAGAGGTCATCGAGCACTCCCAAGCTCCGTTTGACCAAAAATAAAAATCTTCAGCTTGACTGAGACTGAATAAATTTCCAAAGGGCACCAAAACCCCTTTCCAATGGTCCATCCAGTGCCAATTATGACTTACCATGCGAACAAATGATTCGTTTTCCCCCAAAACTTGATCAGGAGGTTACCGGATGCTCCCAGGATCTGTTTGACCAAAGTCAATTCTTCATCTCGATCGAGACTGAATGAATCTTTAAAGGGTGCTGAAAACCCTTTCCAACGGTCTGCTCCAGGCCCAATTCTGACTTACGGTGCGGACGAACGATCCGTTTTACTCTGAAAGGTCACTGAACGCTTCTAGGACCCATTGACCAAAGTCAACTTCCCAAACCAAGTCAAACTCTTTGGAATGTCGAAACACATCTACTAAAATTTCCAACAGTCCACTCCGTGTGTGATTCAGACTTACTATGCGGACGAATGAACCGTTTGTGTCCGACAATTCCCAGTCCAAAGGCCTGACGAACGCTTCTGAGCGACATTTGAACTAAAGTCAAATCCCAGATTCGGGAGCAGTCCAAAAGATTTTCAAAGGTTTCTGAAGTACCTTTCCAATAGTTCACCCTATGGACGATTCGGATCAACAGTTTATGTTTTATGACCATTTTTTCGAAGGAACCTGAAAGAGACTGCCAAACGGCAGGTTCCATACCCTGCCTATTGACAGTGTGCCTAAAAACACCTGCCGATTGGCAGGACTATGACTATGCCTATTGAAAATGCCCTGGGCTTATAAAAAGGAGGTCCTGACCTCATTGCAATAGAAATAAGATCGAAAATCCATCACTCTCAGTGAACTCAGAAAACCTCTCTCGAAGTCTGTATGATTTCCACATCCAAATCCCTTTCCACCCTTCACCTTTCATCATCTTTTTCATCAAAATTGGTGAATTAACTACCCTCCATCATCATCCAAGTGCAAGGGGTACTCTCCAACATCCAAGATCAAGCTCAAGATCTTCAAGAAGGTCCAACTTTCTCAACTCTCTCTTTAAATTCTCTTAAAATCGCATTAACTTATTTTATTACTTGGCACTTTTATTCTATCTCACATATCCTAATGTAATTTTTATTTAGTATTATTGCACATCTCTTATTTTCATATAAATAAAACCACAAAAAAGAAAAAGAAAAAGAAAAAGAGGGTTTGCTCATAAATTCCAAACGGGAATTCTCACACTTTTCTCACAACTAAAACACCTTTTTACACACACTCACACAAACATAAGAGAAGTCCCCGGTTGGATTCAAGGGATAAATATCACCCCTTGTTTTGCATACAAACTACGTGGACTTTGATGCCTCTATAGGCTACGTAGGCGTCTCGGGGGAAAACTCGAGACTCGAGTCCTATTCCTACTTTTCTCCCATTTTCTATTTTTCTATATTCTTTAACTAAATTATCCTAAAATCTATATGATTACATATACATACACTAGCGAAATGCCCGTGCCTGAAGGCACGACGAAAATTTCTAAAGTAGGTAATCGTGAAACGATGAAAATTTTCAAAGTATGTAATTTTAAAATGGCAAAAATATTGCTCCCAATAAAAGAAATTGTAATTTTTTTAAAAAAATGGTCATAACCTCCTTTGTTTATAAGACTATCCACCATGCTCAACGAATAATAAATTATCCAACAACATTGAAATAGTTTAAATTCATCAAACAAATTCACATATAACATGAAATATAGAATATTCATCCACTGAATTCACATCGTGCCCCAAATAAACAAAGTGTCCATTTAAAAAAAATTGACATGGTCTCCTTTGTTTATTGAACTATCCACCCTCTTAAGGGCTAACAACCAACCCATCAATAGTTAATGATCTCAACAGTAAAATCTAATAAATATTTTAACGAAACAAACTTCGTAAACAATCACATATATATAGATGAACTAAAGTAGTCCCGCAAGGTCCACTATAATAATTATATATAGTTTTCAATATGTGACCTGATATAAAACAAAAAATACAGTTAGTAAATTAAAATAACTATCAAACCATGTACACTTCACACACTTGTAGAAGATTCTCCATGTACACTTCACACCATGTGCACCTAGGATCACATATATCCACATGTTTCACGCATCACCCATCCATACTTAGTATACCCTTTGTACTTGGACTTTGCTCCCTATTTGGCATGATTAAGAAAGACATTCTCATCATAAGATACTAATAAGAGAATCATGCATGATTCACACGACATCACCAAAGAGCATTGGTATTGACCAAATTTTGTCCGGTAACTAGAGGCTCACTTCGTGATGGGAGCTGGTCCGACAGGGGGTAGTTAGCCTAAGTGATATGACTCTCACCTTCCATTGGCCAAGTAACTTCGATATATATCGAATGGTTCCCTCGCATCATACCTCTTGACCGAACTCATGATGGGAGGTATATCGCAGGGAACTCATTCACGTATGTCGAGTATATCGAATTCGCTCTCACACATACCGTCCCCACGAGGTATTAGTGAGGTAATTCATGTACACTCATGTATATCAAATGGCTTGTCCATAATTACCAATTTCCCTCGAAAGCACGACGTATATCGTGGAAGCCACACCAAAGGGGGGAACCCTTTTCGATTCACCCAACCAACTACATACCCACATATAGGTGTCAAACCTAGGACACACATATTAGATTGTCGGTTTCAACCCAAAACTTTGTCGAACTTCTAGGTTGGTCTGTCGTCCAAAATTTTTCACATTTTTAAAATGGGACCCTGCTCGTGAATCTGGTTACAAGTCCAACCATAGCTTTGCATATGATACAAACCTAACTTTTCCAGGCTCGGGTCCTGTCCGACATTTTATTTTGCCGTTAGGAGAATTTTATACAAGTTAGAACATAATAATAATAATCATGCTGAGACCCGCCTCCCAAAAATATTTCTCCTATCTTTATCAAAAATCCAAAAATATTTTGTCTTTCAATCTCAAAAATAAAAAACTTAAAAATATTTTACATCCTTTTTTGTCAAAAATAAATCCCATTTTACGCTTTCTCAGGTCGATCGCATGCCCTTAGCCTGACTCATTATTGGCTTTGGTCTCCAGTCAAATTACCCAGGAGTTCCAAACGTTCCCCTTCTACTTCTTTTGAGTCCGGTATCCATTCGATTTTCACATAGAACACAGATCAAGTACCTGTTGTGCAGCCAAATTTGATGACAGTTTTAGCTCAGCTCATGTCTTAGATTAATAACATCGAGACTGAGGTTCGAGAGATGCAACGAAATCAGGTTCCTATTCCTCAAGAGCTCGAGGACCTATTCCCTCACACTATGGGTCCATCGGAGAGTATTTGGGTTCCCAAAGAGTATCAACATGCTCCACGTGCCCCTCTTGCTAATGG
The DNA here is from genome assembly GCA_949130495.1 of Sambucus nigra. Lineage (NCBI taxonomy): Eukaryota > Viridiplantae > Streptophyta > Magnoliopsida > Dipsacales > Adoxaceae > Sambucus > Sambucus nigra. The sequence goes on from OX422219.1 coordinate 179,969,906, forward strand.
GCCTCCGCCTGCCTAGCTTCCTATGTCAAACCTTGCCCAGTATGGGACTAACTTTCCTATGATCATTGATCCAAAATAGGAAGAGTTGAGCAAGGTCAAAGAAGATCTCAAGATGCTAACTAAGAAGTTCTACCAAGTCAGAATCTGTGGTAATTACATGGCCTACACCCACATGTCTCCTTATCCTAAGGCAAGGTTACCCGAGAAGTTCAAGATGCTAAATATTGAGAAATTAGGATGAAGTGGACCCCCGATTGTTCATCTTCGCAGTTATCACCATTTTATTCCCCTCACAGGGGCTTCTAAAGAAGTGATGGCCCAATTATTTCAGCAAACTTTGAAGGATAGCGCCCTCTGATGGTTTTTGTCTCTCGAGGAGTCAACTATCCGTAGTTGGGAGGACGTAGTCCGAGAATTTATATCGCAGTACAAATACAACGAAGTGCTTGAGATCACCCGCCATGATTTATAACTACTCAAACAGAACTCTGTGGAATCTATCAGTAACTTCATAGCCCGATGGAGGGAAAAAGCAACCACCATGACCAATCGGCCATCCGAGAAAGAATAAGTCAACATAGTGAAGAAGAACTTCTTACCCCATGTCCGAGCAACAATGGGAGGACAATACTATCCCCACTTTTGGGATCTCATAGAAGAGGGAGTAGAAATTGAGGAGGGTCTTCCTAAAATAGAAGCTGAACCAAAGAAAGTGTCCAGACAGTTCACCCCCAGAAAATACGATAAGCCCACCAATGCTGCAGTTTTAACCATCAATAACATTTCTCAACCAACCTCCTCGTGGGCAACAGAAAGCCGCCCTGTCCCAGTTCAAAAGGAATGAAATGAGCTCTATGCTCCCCTTTCTAAATTTTATCAAGCCCTGTTAAGCTGAAACCTTATTAAACCCTTGGACTCCCCATCCATTGCCAAATCCACTCCCAAGGTAATATCACTCTATGGGGGATTTTCATATCTTCCCAGCTACATAGAAATGCTTTGATCAAGTTACTCACTGGACCCATAATTCCTCCTTCTACCACACCAGAACAAGAGATAAATTTAGTCGGATCCTTGAACTCTACCCAAATGTTATCCTTTTCCTAAGAACAAATCCCCAGAATTGGGCCAAACCACAATCTCACCCTCAACATCTCCGTCAAAGTTATGGGGAAGATTGTACTACTCTCTGTTGTCAATAATTGATCTGCCTTGAATGTCTGCCCATTAATAACCTTAAAATACTTAGGACTGAAGGAAAGTGACCTCGATCCAACCTCCGCTGCTGTACGTGACTACGATAATACCCTTCGGGAGGTGATGGGATCCATAAAAAATATAATAGGGGCTAGCCCTATAAACCCTGTCATTGAATTCCAAGTTATTAACATCCTTGCTTGTTTCAACATGTTGCTTAGAGGACCTTGTCTCCATAGTATCAAGGGCGTGTTTTCCTCGCTCCATTAGAAATTGAAGTTCTTCATCGACGGGCAAGTCATTACCATTTTGGGAAATGACGACAATGCTGAGGGTGAAAGTACCAACAATCCAATGCTTGAGATACAACACGGGTACAATGATATGCTCCTGTTAGGATTCCGAGTTGAGACACTTCTACTCTTGGCAGGGGACGATTTCAAAGAATGGGTTTGTCTAGAATACGACCCTCATGGAAACGTCAATATGATTCAAATGTTTAAAAACATGCACTTCATGCCCGAGCTAGGGCTAGGACAAAGACAACAAGGGATAATTGATCCCATTGAACTAAAAAAAGCATTCCCTCCTTGTGGTTTGGGGTATCAATCGTCAGTACAAGAGCTCAGAATGATCCGCTAATCTCGAACAAAGAGAATATTATATTGCTTCTACACTATCCCAAGGGATTCCTTGAATGGAAGATTCATTAAAGAGGGGGAAGACTTCCCCTTTTGCGGCTTTCCAGAACCATGGTATGTCCATACATCCAAAAATATGAAGCCTATAATGGACATATTTTTTCAGGACATCTACCCATGGGCCAAAAGTTCCTAATACCATGTACAACCACTCATCAAAGATACAACAGATTCCGAGGGAAGTGACTCCGAGGATTCATTTGACTTAGAGAAACTAGGGCTGACACTCTGCATGGTTCATTCAAGCACTACATCACTAGATCCATCCCACCTGATTAAAGCTGCTGATACACCTCTCCTTAACTAGCATGCTACGCCGGTTCTACTTGTTGAAATCCCACCTAACCCCAATGTTTACCCCAATGTTTACCCCATTTCTTCTTCTGTTGTATATCCTTGCTCAAATATAATTGAGACCTACTTCATTGAGGTTCTCAATGTTGTTTTTCCTATCAATGAAATAAATAAAGATTTTGGGTATCTTTCTGTGCCTTAAATTAACTGTTTGGATTCTAATCAAACTTTTGATGATGATGATTTTGCAAATGAATAATACTTAACTGATCTAAATAAGGTTAATAACGAATCACATAATCGTGTTCAAGTTAATGACTAAGACACTATTATTGTTAACCTCAGTTCCAGTACCAAACTGCGCGAGACTAGGATAGAGGCTACCGTTGACGAGCATAAGCGTGCACAACTTGAAAAATTACTGAAAGAATTCGTGGATGTCTTCGAGTGGTCCTATGACAATATGACCGACATTCATCTCAAAATAGATCAACATGATATCCCCACTGTCCCAGATTATAGGCTAGTTAAACAACATGTGAGAAAGCTCCTCACCGAATGGTCGCTCAAAGTCAAAGAAGAAGTGGTCAAACAGTTGAACGTGGGCTTCATTCATGTGATCGAATATCCCACATGGCTAGCCAGCATAGTGCCTGTGCCAAAATCAGGAGGAAAATTTTGGATGTGTGTAGAGTACCGAGACTTGAACAAATCCTCTCCAAATGATGACTACCCACTACCCAATATCGATATGATCGTGGACAACACAACTAGTCATGCTCTCAAGTCGTTCATCGATGGGTTTGTCAGGTACAACCAAATAAAAATGCACCCAAATCACCAATCACACCGTGGGGAACCTTTTGCTACACTGTTATGCCATTTGGTCTCAAGAATGTTGGTGCTACGTACCAGAGGGCGTCCACAGCCATCCTACATGATCTAATTCACAAGAAAGTCGAGGTCTATGTAGGTGATATGATTATCAAATTCAAAACTAGAAAAGGTCATGTTCCCACCCTCCGAAAGTTCTTCGAACGACTGCGACGGTATCAGATGAGACTCAATCTAAAGAAATGTGTCTTTGATATTACAAAAGGAAAACTCTTGGGATTTATGGTCTGTGAGAAAGGGATAGAAGAAGATCCTGCCAAGCTAAAAGCCATACTTGAGATGCCACCTCCCCGAGCGGAAACAGAAGTCCATGGTTTCCTTAGGAAATTGCAATACATCAGTCGGTTCATCAGCCATCTAACCTCTATCTGTGAACCAATTTTCAAAATCACCCGAAAGGATTCAACGAAGGTCTGGAACAAGGCTTTCCAAGAAGACTTTGACCAAATCTGAACCAACCTTCGTTACTCATGCCACCACAACCTCGTCTCCCTTTTCTCCTATACCTAACCAGAACTGACACTACAGCTGGGGCTTTTTCTAGCCCAATACTTTCAAGATTCCCACAAAGAAAGAGCCATCTATTATTCCAGTCGCAAATTGCTGGGTACGAAGTCAACAATGCTGCTTTGGAAAAGGCATGCATAGTGGTTATCTGGGTCACCCAAAAGTTGTGACATTACATGCTCTCCTTCCCCATCAAACTTGTATCCCAAATGGACCCCATCAAGTACCTACTTGAGAAACCCACTTTATTCAATCGAATGGCTCGATGGTTAATGCTCCTAACTAAGTTTGATATCATATACGTCATGCAGAAAGCCATGAAAGGAAGATCCATCTCTGACTACCTCGCTGAGTACCCCATGGAAGAAGATAATGACTGGATCTCCGAATTCCCAGATGAAAACATCCTCTACGCTGCTCAAGACAACCTTCGATGTCAAATGTTCTTTGTCGGCATTGCTAACAAAAAGGGATATGGCATTGGGATACTTCTGATCGCCCCAGATGACTCCCACACTCCCATCAATATGAAATTGGATTTCCCCTCCACCAACAACATGACTGAATACAAAGCGTGTACGGTAGGCCTCAAAGTTGCTCTCAAGAGTGGTATTCAATGCCTAGATATCTACGGGGATTTCGCCCTCATCATCGGTCAAGTGCTCAGAAAATGGAGAGTCAAGGAAGAAAAACTCCAACACTTCCATGCCGACTTAGAAGAACTAGCCTCCCAATACCAAAATATCACCTTCCATTACCTACCTCGAGCAAAGAATAATCTAGTCGATGTCCTTTCTACCCTAGCCTCTATGGTCAACATACCCGAAGGAAAAACAATGGCCCCTTTCCTAGTTCAAAAGCAAGATAAACCAACCCATTGCTACCACATTGATCTCATCACCGAAGAAGGTCCCCAGATAGACAATTACTGGTACTATGATATATAGCAACTCCTCAAGCATGGTAGGTATCCCAACGGTTCTAATAAGTAAGACCAGTCAACCCTCTGAAGACTATCTACCCAATACATCATCTGTTACAAAGCACAGTTCAAGAGAAACTTTGATGGAACCCATCTACACTGCATCACCGAGGCTGACATTGAAGAGGTAATGCAGAAAATCCACAGCAGGGAATGCGGGACCCACATGAATGGTCACATGCTTGCCAAGAAGATCATTTGAAAAGGCTACTACTGGATCACTCTGATCTAGGATTTCACTGCCTATGTTTAGAGATGCCTCAAATGCCAACAGTTTTCCAATCTTCAACACCTGCCTCCACGAGAGTTATATAACATAACTTCTCCCTAGTCGTTATCCACGTGGGGTATCAACATCATAGGGAAAGTCACACCCATGGCCTCCAACAGGCATGAGTTCATCCTAGTTGCCATTGACTACTTCACCAAATGGGTCGAAGCTGAGTCATACGTAGTCCTAAATGCCAAGAAAGTGGCCCAGTTCATCAAGAAAAACATGATTTACTGATATGGGGTCCCGAACGAGTTAGTGTTAGATAACGGGTTGCATTTCAAGGCAGAGGTCACAGAAGTGTTCAACGAGTATAGGATTCAGAGACACAAATCTTCTCCCTACCGACCTCAAACCAATGGTCCAGTCGAAGCTGCCAATAAGAACCTTAAAGCCATCATCAGTTAGATGACTGAAAGTTATCGAGATTGGGCCGATCGAATCCCATATGCCCTCTGGGGATACCGAACCTCTACTGGGGCTACCGCTTATTCTCCAGTCTACGGTATGGAAGCAGTCCTACTTGTGGAGCTAGAAATACCCTCGTTGCGTATCATGGTTGAAAGCAAGGTCATCGAAGAAGACTAGTACCAAAGTCGTCTTGATAAGCTGAACCTCGAAGATGAAAGGACATTGAAAGATATATACCACATACAAGGGTACCATCATCGTATAGAGCAATCATTTTATGAGAGAATCAAGGACCGTGGTGTTCAAGAAGGGGATTTATCCCTCAAATAAATAGTAGAGCCCATCTGGGACCCCAGAGGGAAATTCAAGCCCAATTAGAGAGGCCCATACATCGACATGAAGATATTGTCCGGCGGTGCTGCCATGCTCACCGACTTATATGGAGAAGAGATGGCTCGTCCAGTCGACCTGGACCATCTTAAGAAGTTCTACCCCTAGTCCGAAATCTCGGCATGCTACGATTCTTCTGATCTCCCTTCTATTCTAAAAGAGAAAAAAATCTTCATTTCCCTCTACCCAGAACTATGTGGGCCTGATCCTCTACAATAACCATTCTCAAAAAAATTAAAAATTTTCAAAAACCCTAGAGGTACGTAGGCAGCTCATACATCTTACATGAGAACGACCCTTTTTTCACAAAAAACTATTCTTTTCTTACTGCTGAGAACGAGAGTTCATTCTAACATATATTTGAACAAACAGATTATACGTGCCTTAGCGATCGGTATAGATAATTCAAAATAAAAAATTCATCAAAAGGAACATCTAGATGATAAAAAACTTGTTTATTTCACTAATAAAAAATTATGGTACAACTATATAAGAAAAGGAATGGATAACTCCCTTCCCCCTACCTTCCTAGAAAGCCAAATAAAATCCCCAAATTTATTCCCCATTAGAAAAAAAACTCTCCAAGAGTCCTACCCACAACCACCATAGGATCCCACTACGTCATCATCTACATTCTGGGGTCCCCAAGCTTCCCCTTCCTGAATAGAGTGCCACAGAAGCTCCATGGACCGATAAGCTCGAACATGCCTCGAAAAAACTACAACACCTCCATCCATGGTATCATATAAGACAAGCTACCTTTGTCCAGTCTCCACTAACGATATCTTATTGACAACTCTTCTCCACAACCACTTCATATAATCCACAGGGATGTGCAAAACTCTCCCAGGGACTGAGAAGGATGGGTCGACGGACGCTGACTCTCCCACAAAGAGCCAAGTCGCATGCACATATGCTCTATTAGATCTTCTACCAAGAAGAAATCTAGTATCCGAGGTGGCACGACCTGCTCCCAGCCAAATTGTTGCAGAAGATGCCAAGGAAAATAAAAAGAGGTATGTTTGAGACCAACCAATTAGACGCACGAGTATTCCCCCAGCTTCAGAATATGTAGCAACTATATCCACCAAGGCACTGACCAGTGCATATTTAGAGCCCCATGCTCCACAAACCAATTCTCCCAGCTCTCGATAGCCAGGGCAATAGTGATAAAATGGCGTGAAAAGAATTTGGTTATAACTGACAAAAGGGTATTCCGGAGGAGTCACTAGGCGAAGTCTTTCAGACAACCACATGAACAACATCATAGGGCTACCCCTTAGAAATTCAGAACGACCTTCTCTCTAGGCATCCAGGCCATTCAAAGCCTCTCCTAGTATCACCGCCACAGGATTGTGACGGTATGAAATCCATGAAGTGATGGCTGCAAGTTGTGGGTCCACCAGCAGTTCCACAGTCACCAATAGTAATTTTGAAACCAAGCCCAGAACGACGGCTCTGTCATATCCAGTATCACCAACCTCCTGCAAATGCACAGACCACAGCACCGTCGAAAGAGAAATCATTACTTCAGTAACCAAGGATCTATCCGTTAAGGGAGAGACACGGAGAAGTCCGACCAATAGCTCCTGAGGAGATTGGGAAAACTCAAGCATAACAGCCACCACAATAGGATTTACTCCCAACATGGCAGAAAATTCCTCATAAGTTGGACAAACTTCTTCCAAGCCAAAGATGAATACATGGGCTTCGGGGTACAAAAATTGTACCACCGCCATCATCATGTTCCATTCTATGGGATGATTACGCCATAAAGAGACTCGACGCGTGTTGATAGCATCATAGTCGATATTATAGGAGCACATCGCCTCCAACGTCTCGAGGTGGTTGGCAAACTCAACACTACCTAGGATATCCATCTCACAGAATAAGAAAGTTAGGATGTAAAGGTGTGATGAAAACTCTACACCCTTTCCCCTTTTTATACTTAAAAACCCTCACAAAAGACATAACCCCTGTAAAAATCGGGGGAAACCCTGCCCCACAAGGTACCAAAGGCCGAAGAGGGTAACAATTAAAGCTTTGATTTATTAGACTGGACTGACCTGCTGATAGGCAGGACAAGGGTCTTGCCGATCATCAACCTCCTATTTTTAGAAACTTCCCTTTTTCCTCTTTTGTCAAAATAAAAAAAGTCAATAAAAATAAATTGATATTCTCAACAGAACTTCAAAATCCCCTTCCATCTTCATATAAATTCTGATTTTAAATAAAACTTTCTTTTAAATCCCCAAAATATTTCTTTTTACGGCCTCACCGGCAAAGTAAAAAGCGCATATGCATTCACTCATTCATTACTAGAAAGAGATAATAAAAAACTCCATTACATTGCATAGATATGTTTCTTTGTTACATCATTTTATAGGAAAATAAAGAAAAGAAGAAAAATAATGGGACTCAACCCGAACCCTAATTCTCTCTCTCTCTCTCTCTCTCTCTCTCACACACACACACACACACACACACACACACACACACCTAACCTTCACCTATCTCTCTAAGAACTCCCACCCTTATGACACGCTCTCTTTCCCCTACGGCGAGATGATGCACCACCACTACCAGAACAAGACTCCTCCTCGGATGAGGCAGACGACACCAAGCAAGAAGGAACATGAATCGTGTCCCAAATATGGGAAGTCGCCGAAGATATCGAGTCCCTAATGTCCCTCAGCCAAGTGGTGGACACCCGAAGTTGCTGCAAGAAAAGGCAGAATCATTATCAAGCAGAAAAGATCAAAAGAAAAAAAAGAAGGAAAAGAGAAGAGCAAAAAGATATACCAAAGGACAAAGGCACCATCCCTCCACCAACCCGTCAGATGTTGTATGAAGGGGTATGCAATCGCACAAAGGGGACCTCCGAAGTCACCTCCACTTTAGATGTCGACGGACCGCCACCGCTGTGGAAGGACCCCACTGGCCGACTCGAACCCGTAGGAGGGAAAGGTATTGAATCATATATGCTGGGCTCCATTAGCTAACTCGTCACGAAGTCTCTATAATCATATGACACAGTCGTATCAGTGTAAAACAGATAGGACTCGCCAATCATTGCCGCGATCCTTGCATCCTCTGGAAAATAGCCTCTTCCATCTCATAGACATAGGGAGCCTCGCAGGTGGCACCACCACCTCCTCCATAGCAATCTATCGGACCACCCTCTCGCCAAGATACCAAGAGTGTCCAAACTCATGCGCCAGTAAATGCCTCATCTACGCATTCACCCTAGTCGACCTTGTGTTCTGAACAGATGCACCCTAAGGGTAAAAGGTCACCTAAAAAATCCCCACCATATATAAGCCAATATAGAAACAGAGCCCATAGAGGCCTTAGACTGAAGAAAGGAAAAGTCTTACCCTATCACTGGTCAGGCCATTCAAGACCTGACGCACCGCCTCCAGAGAAAGGGACTTCCTCGACTGCCGATTGGCCTTTTGTAGGGGTGGCAATTTGTGTGCGTTGTGTCGTGTTCGGGTCGTGTCATATCGGGTTCGTATCAGGTATTAGTCAACCTTAACCTGACCCATTTAACTAATCGTGTCAGATGATCAAACACTAACCCGACCTATTTATTATCGTGTCGTGTTCGGGTTAACCCGCATAACCCATTAAGTAAAATATAAAATAATATTTGTCTTCTCTCTTAACCAATCATACCAATCATAGGCCTACAATAACTTAAATTTAATTAATTTCAACTTCTTTCAACACATAAATAATTTATCATCCGATTCTCCATGAATTTTATAGAATGCCTATCAAAATATATAAATTATCTAATATATTCTTCATGAAATACGAGTTAAGCGGGTCTATTCTTGTCATTTTCTAGTTATACGTGTTTGACACTAACCCAACCCATTTATTATTCATGTTGGCGGGTCGTGACATATTCGGGTTCGTGTCAAGAAATCGTCAACCCTAACCTGCTAACTTCGTGTTGAGTTTATGTCGGGTTATCGTGTCGTGTCAAAAATTGCCACCCTTAGCCTTTCGCCACCGATACAACCGACAAAAGTCCCCAACAGTCTCGTCCTTCAAATAAATCAGATGGGTATTACACCCAATCACCTTATAGAACCACGTCTACCAAAGATAAGAATCCGCGATAAAAAAGAGACACACAAGTAAAATGCAAATGCATGGAAGGAAAATGCACAAACTAAAGAATACCTCAAGAAGATACGTGGCTCCAGTAAAAGTCTGCCGGTAGCACCAGATAAATGCATCCAGAGAAAAATAAAAGGTCGCCAAAGTCAGGCTCCCCTAATCATAGAGAGGGATGTTCGAAAACATCCTCAAGTATGGAAAAAACCATAAGTGGACGACATCTCCGCTCAACTCCACTAGAAAACTCCCCAACACCAGCAAGATAAACAACCGGGCCATCTGCCTCACCTGTATCCCTCCATCCACATCAATCACCCTACTCAGTAACACATCCCTCAGTAGTGACAAACGGATGGCATCTCTAGATACTATCCTCTCCACATCACCGAGCACTGCCTGCACTGCCTCCAATCTCACCCTCAAAGAGCGATCAACCTCTATTTTCTCTCCATCGCAATTTAGCCCCGCAGCTGTTGCACTTCTATAGGAGTCACAGTCATCATCCCGAAGACAAAATGGAAGGTGTGGGTAGTGTCCCACCACCTCTCCCCCGGATTGCATAAGACTTCCGTCGAATGAGGTGTCTCATCCAGCACAGATGCCAGCCTCCCAAAGCCTGCTGACAATACTACCCAACGCACCACAGGTGGAAGGTGCTCCTAGACATCCTTAAGCCTCGTCATCCTGCGGGCACGTATATTCGACAAAAAAAATCATACTGTCAAAAGAAAAACCTTGTCAAAATCCAAGAAAAAAAGGAAATCACCAAAAAAGAATGCCAAAGGTCACTTTTTTACTTACATAACCACCAGGGTTCACCACCCTAGAAGAACAATGACGCGACGGCTCCCGCAGTAAAGTCTGCTCGTCCAGAATTGGCTCAAATGCATCAAAAGATTTCTCACTCCCCAAATCAAGAGGCTCCCTAGCCCTCCACTCCACATTCGCCTAGTCGTCAACATCAAACCACTCCCTGTGTACCACAGTGCTCACAAAGCGGTAATTTTTTAGATTGAGGAACGATTCACAAAATAAAATTGCAAAAAGAGAGGAGGCAAGAAGCTATGAAAAATGACGGGAACCCGCCCCTTTTTATAGAAAGCCAAGGTTCATGATGATCGACATTGACCCTATATCTTCTCAAGGAAGTCCAAAAGTTTGTGCCACTGCTGAATGGAACCCTCCAAACCATGCCGACTGGCACCCCCCTTAAATTTTTGTATGAAAACTACCAAAAAATACTAGAAAACCCTGAAAAATACTTAGAAAGTTCCTCAAAATCCCAGAGAGGAGCATTTTCACGAAGAAAATTTCGCACTCCCTCCAGTGGAAACCCTATTTCCCCAGCGAAACTCTCAAAGGACAAGCGAATATCTCCCCGACAATGTCCCCGGAGGACCCCTAAAGCATCCCAAACTTTAGGATCATCTCATATTCCCCAAAGGTCTCAAATTTCCCCGAGCAACACGTCCAAACACTGGGCCACCTAATCACTTCCCCAGTGGTAATTATAGCATCAAATTGGCTATTCCTCTGCCAAATATCCAAAATATATGAGTATTTCCCCAGCAATCTACTCCCCATCTCAAATCAAAATCACGAGGTAATTTCCCCTACAAAGTTCCCCGAGAACATCAAAACTTAAGCCCTCGGAATTGGCTTCAACTCGCAGAATTGGTCATCTCAATTTAAGCCCTCAGAATTGGCTTCGACCCGCAAAATTAGTTATCTCAAATTAGGACCTCAGAATTGTCTTCGACCCGCATAATTGGTCATCTCAATTAAAGCCCTTAGAATTGTCTTCTACCTGCAGAATTGATCATCTCAATTTAAGCCCTCAGAATTGACTACGACCCACTGAATTGGTCATCTCAATTTAATCCCTCAAAATTTTCTTCAACCCACAGAATCGATCACCCTCATCTTCAAGCCCTCAGAATTGTATTTGACTCGCAGAATCAGTCACCCTCATCTTCAAGCCCTCATAATTGGTTTTGACCCGCAGAATTGGTCATCTCAATTTAAGCCCTTAGAATTGACTTCAACCCGCAGAATTGGTCATCTTATCTTCAACCCCTCAGAATTGGCTTTAACCCGAAGAATCGGTCATCCTCATCTTCAAACGCTCAGAATTGGCTTTAACCCTCAGAATTGGTCATCTCAATTTAAGTACTCAGAATTGGCTTCGACCCGCAGAATTGGTCATCTCAATTTAAGCCCTCAGAATTGGATTCGACCCGCAGAATTGGTCATCTCAATTTAAGCCCTCAGAATTGGCTTCGACCCACATAATCGATCACCCTCATCTTCAAGCCCTCAGAATTAGCTTCGACCCACAGAATTGGTCATCACAATTTAAGCCCACAGAATCGGCTTCGACCTACAGAATCAGTCACCCTCATCTTCAAGCCCTCGGAATTAGCTTTGACCCAAAAAATTGGTCATCTCAATTTAAGCACTCAGAATTGTCTTGGACCCGCAGAATTGGTTATCCCAATCTAAGCCCTCAGAATTGGCTTCGACTAGCCGAATTGGTCATCTCAATTTAAGCCCTCAAAATTGGCTTTGACTTGCAGAATTGGTCATCTAAACTTAAGACCTCAGAATTGACTTATACCCGTAGAATTAATCATCTCAATTAAATCCCTCGGAATTAGCTTCGACCCGTATAATTGGTCATCTCTGCTTAAGCTCTCAGAATTGACTTCGACCCGCAGAATTGGTCACCTTCATCTTTAAGCCTTCAGAATCGTCCTCAACCTACATAACCTGTCATCCTTATCCTTAGGTCCTCAAAATCGGCCTCAACCCTCTGAATTGGTCATGCTCTTTCAAAGGCATCATGTAGTGTCTATTTGATGACTATCATTTATTCCAAACTCACCCATTGAGGGGATCTATAGACACCTCATTCTAGTACCCCTAAAATCTCCTTAGGTCCCTAGAACCTCCCTTCATCACTACAAATCTAAGTCATACCCCGAGTACTGACCTAGAGGCCATTGGGCACTCCCAAGCCCCGTTTGACCAAAAATCAAACTCTTCATCTTGACTAAGACTGAATGAATTTCTGAAGGTCACTAAAACCCCTATCCAACGGTCCGTCCTGTGCGTGATTTTGACATACCATGCGGACGAACGACCCATTTTCCCCCAAAATTTGATCAGGAGGTCACCGGACGCTCCCAGACTCCGTTTGACCAAAATCAACTCTTCAGATCTATCGATAAAGAATGAATATTTAAAGGGCACTAAAATCCCTTTCCAATAATTTTCTCCAGGAGCAATTCTGACTTACGGTGCGGATGAAGGATCTGTTTTACTCTGAAAGGTCATCGAACGCTTCCAGGCCCCGTTGATCGAAGTCAACTTCCCAAACAGAGTCAAACTCTTTGTAATGTTGAAATGCATCTCCTAACATTTCCAACGGTCCACCCCGTGTGCAAATCAAACTTACCATGCGGATGAGAGATCCGTTTGCGTCCGACAATTCCAAGTCCAAAGGACTGATGAACTCTTCCGAGCCACATTTGACCCACAACCATCTCCTGGACCTGGGAGCAGTCTGAAAGACTATCGAAGGTCACTGAATTACCTTTCCAACTATTCACCCTGTGCACGATTCGGATCAACGGTTTTCGTTTTATGCCCATTTTTTTGAAGGAACCTGAAAGAGACTGCGAAACGGCAGGTTCCAAACCATGCCTATCGGCAGTGTGCTTAAAAACTCCTACCCATTGTAAGGACTATGACTATGACGATCATCATTGCCCCGGGCTTATAAAAAGGAGGTCCTGACCTCATTGCAAGAGAAATAAAATTGAAAATCCATCACTCTCAGTGACCTCAGAAAACCTCTCTCGAAGTCAGTATGATTTCCACATCCAAATCCCTTTCCACCCTTCGCCTTTCATAATCTTTTTCATCAAAATTGGTGAATTAACTACCCTTTATCATCATCCAAGTGTAAGGGCTACTCTCCAACATCCAAGATCAAGCTCAAGATCTTCAAGAAGGTCCAACTTTCTCAACTCTCTCTTCAAATTCTCCTAAATTCGCATTAACTTATTTTATTACTTAGCACTTTTATTCTCTCTCACATATCCTAATATATTTTTTATTTAGTATTATTGCACATCTCTTATTTTCATATAAATAAAACCCAAAAAATAATAAAAAGAGGGTTTGCTCATAAATTCCAAACGGGAATTCTCACACTTTCTCACAACTAAAACACCTTTTTACACACACACACACACATATAAGAGAAGTCCCCGATTGGATTCATGGGATAAATTGCACTCCTCATTTTGCATACGAACTACGTGGACTTTGATGCCTCTATAGGCTACGTAGGTGTCTCGGGGTAGAACTCGAGACTCGAGTCCTATTACTACTTTTCTCCCATATTCTATTTTTCCATATTCTTTAACTTAATTCTCCGAAAATCTATATGATTACATATACATATACTAGCAAAATGCCCGTGCCTAAAGGCACGACAAAAATTTCTAAAGTAGGTAATCGCGAAACGACGAAAATTTTCAAAGTATGTAATTACAAAATGGCAAAAATATTGCTCACCAATAAAACAAATATTAATTTTTTTAAAAAAATTTGTCATAACCTCCTTTGTTTATAAGACTATCCACCCCGCTCAACGAATAATAAATTATCCAACAACATTGAAATAGTTTAAATTCATCAAACAAATTCACATATAACATGAAATACAAATTATTCATCCACTGAATTCACATCGTGCCTCCAATAAACAAAGTGTCCATTTAAAAAAAAATTGACATGGTCTCCTTTGTTTATTGAACTATCCACCCTATTAAGGGATAAGAACCAATCCAACAATATTTAATGATCTCAAAAGTAAAATCTAATAAATATTTTAACGAAGAAAACTTCGTACAACAATCACATATATATAGATGAACTGAAGTAGTCCCACATGTTCCACTATAATAATTGTATGTAGTTTTCAAAATGTGACCTGATACAAAACAAAAAATACAGTTAGTAAATTAAAATAGCTATCAAATTTATATAGGGATAGGGTAAAGTTATTGCCACTCCAACAAAATTCTGTAAGACTCCATCTTATTCTTTTTACGTAACACAAACACATCTTTATTAAAACTCAACCCCAAATCTTATTTTTTTTACATACCGTGAGTTTTGTCGTAAACTTCTCTTTCTTCACAGGCCAACTGATTACTCCCAATTAAGAGAGCACTTATTCTCCCAAGTATGCCTATATACATACCTTAAGACCATCACTGTGAGATCTATACACACCTGAAAATTACAGAGAACCAATGAGAATGAAGTTGGAAATTTTTATAAAAACAAAAGAAAACACAAATACCATGTATTAGGGGGCACTTATACATGGTCTTCAGCATTGTTTAGGATTATATTACATAGGTATTGCAAAAGAACAAATGAAGCTCGTGTTTTAAATCAAAAGTGATATGTAGGGCATATATGCAATATGCATATATGCAACTGTTATGTCGATGTTGATCTATTGGGTGTTTAAATAAATGGGTTACTTGGTCAGAAGAGAATAGCTGGTGCTTCCAAATTTCTAGTGGATTTGGTGAATAAGGATCGGTTGAGTTGAGACCTTGTCAAGCTAGATATAAAAATATGATCGTCAGGCTTCTGGGAGAAAGGAGACTTGAAGAGGCATTGGACTTATACAGTTAATGAAGAAACACAACTACCCTCCTTTCCCAGAGCCTTTTATTCAATATATATCTAAATTTGTGGCAGTGGAGGCTGCTCTAGAGTTTTTAAAGGCATTGAGTATAAAGTAATACCCATCTCTTGTAGCTTATCAACATGTTTTTTATGCTTTCTTTCAAAAAGGTAGAGATTCTGAAGCCAAGGATATGACTTTATAAGTGTCCTCACCATATACGTAAACATGAAGCCATTTGAATGGTTTTTTTAGCAGAGAGCATCATTGTTGCTACTTGACATTATTTTAATCCAGGTATTTACATCCAAATATTTGTGTAGGATGATCAGCCAGTGGTAGGTAGATGATCATTATACTTTTTCTTCTCACTGTATGTATTTAGCTTTCTGTCTTTTAAAGTATGTGTAGAGGGGGCTTGAAGGTAATCCTGAGATTAGGTATACTTCCCTAATTAGCAATAGCTTTTGAGATTAAGCAACCGAGGCAGCTTAACCGTGGCAACTCAGCGAGGCAGCTTCGCATGATAACCTGTACTTTAGCTCGTTGTATTAGTCATATTGTATTTTTTGTTTATGTTGACTGTAAGCCATAATGGTGGTAATGATGTAACGAGAATAATAAAGAGTTTTAGTGTGAGGTCAAACGGTACTCGCGAGAGACCAGGCTTGGCAGGGCCTGGGAGAGATTTCATGCTCTATCGAATGACCTCACCATGGGAACTTTAGAGGGACTTGGTTTGGAGGATTGTTAAGTGAGGCACCGTTGGGGCTTGTCTTGACGATATTAGATACACCTGGTAAAACGTCGAAGGACCGTGATCGCAGAACCTTGGGCGGGGTAGCTTCGAGTTCCATCGGGCGTTGAGCTGTGAACCATATAACCCTCTACTTAATGTCACGGCTACTGTAGGTGATGTCACTAGCCAACTAAATAATGTCAGACCTGCACTTGAGTAAACCACCATGGCATTTGGGGCAGTCAAACAGTTGGTGAGCCACCTCTGCGACAACAGCTCCCCTGACACATAGTGGTTAGGAAAAAGGCATGTCTTGGCATTTAATGTTAATGACCTGGAGGCAACTAATGCATCAGGCATTTAATATTGTGACATAAAGTATGAGGGATGTCTTTCATGGTCTTAAATGACTGAGTTTCCTCGGGGATAGTGTGGGGGGATATTTAAGGACCCCAACCACCCTTGAGGAGAGGATGATCTTTTGAGAGCTGAGGAGTTATTGCTAGAGAGGATAGGAATCAAAGAGAGTTATTGGAAACCAGAGGGTTTACTAACTCACCATTGTTATTTATTACGAAGATTTTAATACTTGAAAAATTCTTGTGGGTGTTTGGTGTGTTTCTACTTGCCTATCAAGGTGTATCTAGGGTGCTTACTTCTCTCTCCCTCTAGCTAAGTTACTTATAAGTTTCTTTACTACTTTCTTGAGTTATACATGAGAGACTTGTGAGTTTGAACTTAGTCTTATCTTCATTAGGTTTGTATTTGCATGTTATATGACTAATCCAAGGTTTTAGCTAATTAACTTATCATCACCATACTTCAAAGGCGTTACGCCTCCATCTATAATCAAAAGTACCCTCTTACATTTGGCGGCTCTGCTGGGGAGGCATTCTTCTAAGTAAGGAGTATGGCACAAGATAATGCTACTCGAAGGCTCAACTTTGCTGACATCCAGCATAATGAAGAATAGGCCATAAGAGAACTGAAGGCTCTAAGGGATGGGATTCCTCGGATAGAGGCACCTTTGGTTGAGGCGACAACAGGCATTCCAGGGGTTGACACAAGCATCCACGAGTGCGGGGTTGGGACCTACACAGGTGGTGCTACTCATGGGTATGTTTTATGAGTTTTTGCAAACTCCAGTAGCATCGACTATGTTGGGAGGATTAAAGGATAATGCCTTAGTAACACCAGGGGTAGGTCTAACGGCCCCATCAGGTGTAGGTGCAGTGGGAACGATCCCAGCAAGCATACCCTCTATTGTGAATCCAACCGTGGGAACCTCAGGAGTTTCAATGACCCTAACTATGATGAATACTCTAGCTACAATGAGCACTCAACATATGGTCCCGTTGGTGGTGGACCCAGTAGCATCACCAATGGAAGAAATGATAAAGGAGATGCCGAAAGATATGTTGTAGTTCATGCAAGCCTCCTCGTAGTCTACTGGCGAGGTAGCTTCGGTTTATGAATACTTTTGAAACCCTATCCTCAAGAATACAACGATGATCCCTATCTAAAGGAATATATTCCTCCTATTTTTAAAAAGTATATGGGGAAAGGTGGGAACCCAAAGGAGCATATTAAGCGCTTTGTTGAACACTTGGGAGTGCATTGAAATAACAAGAAGCTTAGGTTGAGGGAGTTTTCCAAATCCTTAACCGATAAAGCATACACCTGGTACTCCCATTTGACTCCTAACAGCATTTCTACATGGGAGGAGATGCATGTATTATTTGTACAGAAGTTCTTTCTAGTAGAGGATGAATTCACTTTGACCCAACTGGTCAGGGAGAAGCAAAGACCTGGGGAAGAAGTGGTAGCCTATGTTCGAGGGTTCAGGAAAGATCCCTCGATGTGAGGGAGGAGGATAAAGAATCAAAGTTATTATAGATCTGCGCTGAGGGGCTACTTTCTGAGTACATCTGTCACCTTATTAATGAGATGTGCGAGGGGACTTTCTCCGTGTTCTTAAAGGCAGCAAGTAATATCTCCTTGGTGGTGCGTCCCAATCCGGTGGTGTTGTAGATGATGTTTAGGCAGCTGATGCAACCCGCGAGGGGGAGGTCACATCCCCCACGAGTAGGGTACACTTAAGGGGGAGATAGGGGTAAAGCACCGAAGAAGGATAATAAGAGGAAGTTCAGAACAGATAGGGAGGACCCACCACCATTGCCTTGTACACTGGAAGAAGATGTCAGCTATTACAACGCGATGGTCCAAGAGGGAACGATCTATGAGCCAAAAGACGTTCTAGGTGGGGAGCCCGATGTGGTAATGAAGGCTAATCCAAAGTTGTACTAGGTTCATTAGAGGATCCAGAATCCAACCGAGAATTGTTTCACACTAAGAAGAATCATCGATAAGTACGTAAAGGCAAGGACATTGCAAATCCCTCCACAAAACATCAGTAATAACCCCCTACCGACGCATGGGGCCAATCTCGTGGTGGCCTACGATAAAGAGGCTGAGAGAGGAGAAAGAGAGTCAATGATGAGGCCAGAAGAGTACTAAGAGGCTCTAGAAGATTGTACAAGGGGGATGGCTAACGTGGTGTTGGATTATGATGAAGTAAGCACCAAGGACATGGAGGAGGTGTAAGGTGTTGAGGGTAATAGAGTGGACCTCATTTTAGAATATTGTGTAGTTTGGAAATCTCCGAAGTTTACCTGGTTCTTCGACTAAGTGGGGGTACCGAAGGAGAGTAGGTTGGAGATGACCCAGGCAACACTTGATATTGCAAGAAAGAACGCATTACCTTCACTGAGATGGAAGGGACCAATGGCCAAGTTGGTAAGGAGCTTTTTATCAGAAGTACCCTTCAGCGATGCCGATAAGGCTATAAGATTCCCTCACAATAGGCCGTTGTATGTGAGTGCCAGTGCCAACAGAGTTAGCTTTTCACGAAATCTTATGGATAGGGGATCTTACATCAATATCATGCCAATCAACGCCTTCCATGCACCCAATATCCCAAAAGAAAGGTTGGTCCCCGTGCCCTTAGTGATTTCGGGGTACGATAACCAATCTTCCAAATCCATTGGGTACGTTAATGTTGGGATTGTAATGGGAAATCTGAGTTCCCATATTAATTTCCATGTGATAGAGAGTGTAACTTCCTATCATATTCTAATAGGGAGGGTGTGGATACACAACCAAGGGCTAGTTCCTTCTACATACCACCAATGTGCCAAAGCGAATGTGACAGAGGTGACTATTAGGGCTACCAAGAGGAGCTTCGCCATTGAGGAAGCTCACCTGGTGGACATAGCATTTTATATAGAGTTAGAGGAAGATGTTCGAGTCTTAACCAGAAGAATGAAGGGAGCATGGGTTCCCTCGATCAGAGAAAGGATGGGCCCCTTAAACGAGCAAAAGAAGGAGGTTGCAAACAGCATAAGGGAAATTACTGAAGAGGACCATCAGGCGGTCCCATGATCCCCAGGGCATCTCGAAGCAGTTTAAAGACAGAATGAGGCCCAAAGTGGACCCGATAGAGAATGAGGTTCAACGGCAGAGAGTGTTGAGTCGGCTCTCAAGAGAAGGAGTGGCTAAAGCTTCTAACGAAAAGAAGAAGAAGGACCAGCAGGCAATGCAAGAAGGTCATTACCGAGGAAGGAAAGGTGGTGTACTGATTATAACGATGTGAGTGGGGAGACGAAGAAGCTAAGGATGAGGTTGACCCGATATATGAATGTTTTTGGTAGATCAATGGGGGTAGTGCATGGTGATAGATAATTGTAGCATACAGGAATTTATGGAAGAAGTCATCGAGGAGCCAAATTACATGGCAAATCATCCAAAGCCCCAAACACAAGAGTTGGAGCAATTGAACCTAGGAAAAGAGGGAGAAGATCCGAGGCCCATCTTCATCTCGAAGGATCTTAGTAACCATAAATGAGAGTCCTTGGTCGAGTTGATTCGGGAGTTTATCGATGTCTTTGCGTGGAAATACACATAAATAAAGGGGCTAGATGAGGAAGTA
The DNA here is from genome assembly GCA_949130495.1 of Sambucus nigra. Lineage (NCBI taxonomy): Eukaryota > Viridiplantae > Streptophyta > Magnoliopsida > Dipsacales > Adoxaceae > Sambucus > Sambucus nigra. The sequence continues at coordinate 179,990,124 of OX422219.1, forward strand.
AGCTGCGACAAGTTGAATGTAATGCCTTCAGCTATTCTAGTGAAATAACTGACGAGAATGTACAAGCCTGAGCTAGATTTAAAGATCAAAGAGGAGGTTCAACACTTACTAATGACAGGGTTCATCACACCAATACAACACCCACTTTGGCTATCCAATATTGTCCCGGTGGGGAAGAAAGACAAACACCAAATAAGGATCTGCGTGGATTTCAAAGATTTGAATAGAGATTGACCCAAAGATGAGTTCCCTCTGCCCTCCATTGATAGATTGATAGACATAATAACAGGTCATTAAATGTAAAGCTTCATCGACGGGTATGTAGGGTATAACTAGATCAAGATGGACCCCGTGGATGCAGAGAAAACAACATTCAGAACCCCGTTGGGCAAATTTATGTACAAGGTGATTCCGTTTGGGCTCAAGAACGATGGGGAAACTTACCAGAGGACAATGATGGCCATTTTCCATGACTTCTTCAACAAATTTGTGGAATTCTATGTGGATGATTTAGTCATCAAATTAAGAAAGGAGGAGACCCATCTGAGCGACTTGAGGAAGGTGTTTTCTCATTGTAGGAAGTTTAAATTGAAGATGAATCCATTAAAGTGCATTTTTAGGGTGACAAGTGGGAAGTTCCTTGGCTTTGTGGGGTATCAACAAGGGGTGCAGATGGACCCGGACAAATAGGGAGTGATCTCGGAAATGTCATGCCCAAGAACGGCAAAGGAACTGAAGAGTTTTCTCGAAAAAGTCTGCTACCTTAGGAGATTTGTGTGTGGGTTAGCCGAAGTAAGACATCTATTGATGCACCTGTTGCGAAAGAATGCGAAGTTCAAGGGGGAGGAGATTCACTAGGATTATCTTTCTGGGCTGAAGAAACTACTCAATTCAGCAGAGACTATGGTTACCCCAAAGGCAGGAATACCGTTGCAGCTGTACCTGAAATCCACCACGAAGTCCGTGGGAGCTTTGTTGGCGCAAGAGATCGAAGGGCAGGAATGGCCAGTCTACTACCTCAGCAAGATCATCCATGAATCAAAAGTCAGATACAGTAGCTTAGAAAGGCATTGTTTAGCCTTAGTCTTTGTAGCGCAAAAACTTAGGCATTATATGTTGTCTTTTATAATTCATATTGTAACTAGATGTGATCCTATTAAGTATTTGCTAGCAAGAACGATTTTGATTGGTAGGGCAACTAGGTGGTTCCTCATCCTATCAGAATATGACTTGAAGTGCGTGGTGCCTTGCGCAATCAAAGCTAGGCATACGTTGATCTATTGGCTATCTTCCCCTTAGGAACCTTCAAACCACCTAAAGAAGATATTCCAGGAGACAATTTATAGGCCAATCATATAGAGGAAATAGAGGAGGAATGGACCATGCAGTTCTATGCGTCATCGGCAGAAAAGAAGGGAGGAGCGGGGGTTATTCTTTCTAAAGGAATGGAGGAGATTTTCCTTTCCTACAAGTTAGATTTCCCTTGTTCCAACAATGAAACAGAATATGAGGCATTAGTGTTAGGATTACTAGAGGCTCTTCAAAGAGGGATTCGTTCACTTTGCATCAACGGAGATTCGAACTTGGCGGTTCAGCAAGTGAATGGAGAGTACACGTTGAAACACATGATCCTAGCACCATACAAAACAATCATTCAGAGACTTCTTTACCAGTTCCATCGAACCAAGATCAGGAGGCAGCCCAGAACGACGAACCGTCATCCAGATGCCTATGGCACCATTACCTAGAAGATGGTCATGAGGAGCGATACAACTATCGTCATGATCCAATGAAGAATAGCTCCCTCGGTAGTATAGTCGATATTACCAATAGAGGAGGACACAGACTGGAGGGGATAGATCAAAAGACAATTGGAATCCGAGGAAGGAGCAATAGGGCTGAGAGAATTAACCCAGTACTTCACGAACCAGGGAAACCTTTACTTCAGGAATGCAAGAGGATGGCTATCGAGATGCATTGGTCCCGAAGAGGAAGGGCAAAGATTGAAGAAAATGAAGGAAGTATATTGCGAAACAACTGAGATACCCCTCTACCGAAGAATGCAAAGAGAGGGCTATGTTTGGCCTAAGATGAAACAGGATGCAGCAGAACTACAACGGAAGTGTGAAAAATGCCAATTAATCTTTGAAAAAGCTAAATTTTACTTCATGGAAGCTCAACTTGACTGGAGATAGCCCTATTTGACTTCATGAAAGATGGAGTTATCCCAAAGGAGAAAATTAATGCGATGGGACTCAAGCGAAGGGCCCCGAGATTTTATATCCAGGAGGGGCAGCTTTATTGAAGGGGATACTTCAATAGGTCGTTGCATTGCATCATGAAGGAAGAGTCAACTGAGGTTCTTAAACAGGTGCCCGATCCAACTCATATAGAAGGGTCCAAGTTATATGACCAGTTAATGAAGTTGGGATGCTATCGGCCAACGATGGAGAAAGATTCTACTGAGTTCGTTCGAAGGTGCAAGGATTGCCAGCTCCATGGAAATATGATCCATCCTTTTCACACTTGGTCATTTGACCTAGTAGGGGCAATACACCCTTCTTCAAGGGGGAAGATATGGATAGTAGTTGCAACGGAGTGTTTCACAAAGTAGGCTGAGGCGATACCACTGAGAAAGGCAATAGCAGGAGTGGTGATCAACTTCATCAGGGAATACATTATTTATCGTTTTGGGATCCCAAAGGTTATCCTTTCGAATAATAGAACCCCTTTCATTAATTCAGAAGTAATGATGCTCACAAACAAATACTCCATTGTCCATCACACTTCGATGGTGGCATAGCTAAAGGGAAACGGTCAGGCCGAAGTGACTAACAAAACTCTGGTCAATATCTTGGCTAAAATGATGGAGGACTTCCCAGGATCGTGGGATGACAAGATACTGGTTATTTTATGGGCCTATCGAATGACTAAGAGGAAACCCATGGGGTATACACTATTCTCTCTTATTTATGGGGCCGAGGCGATTCTCCCAGTAGAAGTAGAAGTCCCCTCTGCTTGATATGCCTTGCGAAGTAGCATGCTTCCTCAGAATAGACACGTGCAGTTGGAAGCATTGGACGAACACAGAGACAACGCGATGTAACACTTTCAAATGTATACAAGATAACTCTCTAGGGCGTATGATAACTTAGTGAGACCAAGGAAGTTCGTGGAGGGAGACCTCATATTGAAAGCGATAGTGAAACACATTAGGGGGACTCCTCTTCCCAAGTTTGCAACAAATTAGGAAGGACCCTTTATTATAAAAGAGTCTCATGAATCAGGTTATTGCTTAATCTCTAAGATGGAAGAAGACAAACCATTTAAGATCAATAATAAATGGTTGAAAGTCCATGTGTAGGCAGTTATGTTTGACCACTGATGTAATTGGCTGTTATGAATGCACAAGTTCTTTATGTTTATTTTGATGTGTGAAGAAGTTCTTTTTACTATAAATCAAGAAGAGATGAAAGAATTATAGAGCTTTACAAATAAAAGTAAACAGTTGTAACACAGAAACGACATAAGAAAATAACTATCTTTTTCCATTCATGAACGTTGGTGCATTACAAAATTGGGAGCTATCGCCCAAGAATTACATGAGAAGAAGAAAACAAATACGTATAAAAAAACTAATTGGACCAGGAGAAACCACAGATCCGAAGAAGAGAAAAAATCTCCAGGAAGGCCCGCAGAAGTTGCTTGGCAGGACCATAGGGCATTGATAGAAACCTCTAACCTTTTTTGCGCCTGTGTACGCTCAATCAAGAGTTTCCCTCATTTTAACTTTGCCGCACGTAGAGCCTCTTCCAGGTCCTCCACCTCTTTGTCAATGGTTTCGAGAAGAGGTGAAAGCTCGACCAACTTGGTTACCTCGACCCTATGATCCTCCTGATGTTTTCGTAAGAGCTCCCTCTAGATGTCCAACTACTGACTCTTCAAAGTCTTTAAATGTGAGATGAGCCAGTCAAAATGAAACCCGTCATAAACCAACTCCCTCAGATAGCCCAAGAATTAGTTGAGGAGGGATCTGGTCACGTTCACAGTTGGAGTGCTGGAAATTTTAGCAATAACGGTAGCCATGCCTTGAAGCTTATGGCTCAAAACTGAGATGTTCGAATGTATGTAGTCCACCGTGAAGGTCTCAGGATGATAGCTCACAAGTTGCTCAATGACAATATGGTGGTTGGAAGTAATTTAGGGAGAACGTTGGAGTACCATTAGGCAGAAGGCGGGAGGAGCCAAGTGGGGTAGAGGAAGCTCGGACCCATATTCGCTCTCCGCAACAGCACCTGTTGTGGAACCTTGATCATTATGGATATATTCTTTAGAGGAGACAAGTTCATGATGTGGCGAGGCAATGGGTGAAGGAACTGGTGGAGAATCCTCCCGATCAACCTGAGAATAGGTAGGAGAAATAATGAGTTTATGTAAAAATCTTAAGTGTTTTCGTTGTTAAGTCACCGTTATAGGTGAAGTTTATGGGAAAATCATAAGAAGTGTTTTCGTTGTTAAGCACCATTATAGGTGGAGTTTATGAAAAATATTAACAAGTGTTTTCGTTGTTAAGTCACCATTATAGGTGGGGTTTATGAAAAATCTTAACAAGTGTTGTGGTTGTTAAGTCACCGTTATAGGTGGAGTTTATGGAAAAATCTTAACAAGTGTTTTCGTTGTTAAGTCACCGTTATAGGTGGAGTTTATGGAAAAATCTTAACAAGTGTTTTCGTTGTTAAGTCACCGTTATAGGTGGAGTTTATGAAAAAATCTTAACAAGTGTTTTTGTTGTTAAGTCACCGTTATAGGTGGAGTTTATGAAAAAATTCTTAACAATTGTTTTCGTTGTTAAGTCACCGTTACATGTGGAGTTTATGGAACAAACCTTAGCAAGGGTTTTCGTAGTTAATTCACTAGTATAAGTGGAATTGATGGAAAAAATTTAACATGTGTTTTTAGTGTTAAGTCACAAACACAGTTGAAGTTGGAGAAACTGTGAAATATAGAGAAATTAGAGAAGTACCTCAGTAGTAGTAGGAGCGAGATTGGGAGTCACCATAGGGGCCACAAAAATAGAAACCGTGGGAGGCGGGCTCAATACCTCAGAAGCCTCAACTGGGCCCTTGGATGGCACACTCCCGTCACCAGCATATGGTATTAAGGCCAACATGGGTGCATCACCGGAAGGAGATGTTGGACCTTCAAGAGATGCCCCAATGGGAGCAGTAGCACCAACCTCGGGCTGGGAAGGGAAAAGTCCACTCAAAGCAAAAGGTGGAGAGAGATTTGGAGAAAGATGAAAATGTAAAGCCAAGTGTTAGGCACAAGGAGTACATACAAGAATATGAGCCAAAAATTCACCTAACTTACCCCTGTTATGGCACCAAAAAGAGGATCCGCACTAAGGGCCATGTCAGTACAGGAGGAAGGAGAATGTTAGCTATCAGCGATGCCACCTCCACCTAAAGAAGCCCAACATGTTAGAAATGATAAACAAGGCAAGGGGATAAATAAATAAAAGATGGGAGACTTGATAAGAAATTTACCTGAGGGACACTTTCCTCGGCCACAACAAGGGGCAGAGGAACCTCTCGCTCCGAGGGTAATTCAGAAGAGGCTAGAACGGTTGCCTCGGGTTGGTCAGACATCTCAGAAGCACCCATGGAGGCATATCTGGACTGATGGGGGGATGAACGGCGAGAATAGGTGAGGCCTATTAAGGGAGAACGTGGAAGGGCAGCAGTGGATGGAGGGGCACTGCAACGCCCCCCTATGAAACGACTCACTAGGGACTAGGAGGACTGGCCCTCGCTTCTCCAACTCCCTACACCAAAGTTATCAGGCAATAAGTAAAGGCGTTACCTTAAGAAATGAGTAATGATAACAAAACTAACACACACACCTCGAATTCAGAGGGAGAATGAGACGGTATGCTTGTAATACCTCGTGATTTTAATGACTTTTAAAATGGGTTATATTTTAAATTAATGGATTAATTGGATTTTATTAAAAATTAATTCATTTGGGTTTTATCCGAATTGTGGATATTAAAATGAATGATTCTGAATACTACTTAAATATATTTAGGTAATATATGAATGTGATGTTATTGATATGGTTGTGTCATATAAATTCAGTAATTTAAATTTTTAGTCGGATGCGGTATGTGACGTGTCGGGACTAATCTGTTCGATTAAATAAGAAACTTATTTTTACATCAACCTTATAGTCATTTGGAGTGCGTCGTTGCGTCCGAAAGGGTTGAAATAGCCAGAAAAGTCTATTTGGATGTTGGTTTTGGGTCTCGGGTCATTTGGAAATGAAAAGACAACCCAAAAGGGCATTTTGGTCATTTTTACAAGGGGGTGAATAGTGATTTCGGATTTTGTCTTATTATAAGTAGTTGGATATTAGTTGTACGTGGGTTCATTAATCTCTTCTACACAAAATTGAAAGGTCATCTTTTTAGAGAGAGTGAAAGGTTGCTTGGGAGAAGAGAAGCTTGCTTGGAAAGGAGGAGAATCAAAGAACCAAAGGTCACCACCACCAACCGCCACCGGAAGTGACCGGAAAAGGGGAGAACCACCTGTGATATACAACCCCAAAGAATTCTATCTTCATTAGAGGCAAGTATTTGATGACTGCAATCTAAGTTTGTATATTGTCCATGTTAGGATAGTTATAAAAAGATGAGATTTTTCATGTTTGGAAGATAAAGATGGAGTTGTTAATGGATTTCTGGAAAATGGAACTATGTAGGAATAAAACTCATGTTGTAGGTAGATAGTAATCCACTAAATAATCATAAATTTGTTGAATAAATTATGAGAATCAATGGTGTGTTCTTGAAGATATCATGTATACAATTTTCTGGAAAAAGAGGATAAACATATGCTTTTAATTCAAACTCTTGATGATTCTAGGATGTTTAGAGCATTAGAAATCATTCACATATGTTTATATATAATGTAGTAAGTTTTATAAGGAATTTGGGTTGTTAATATAAAGGTTTGAATGATCAAAATGATGAAACCCGTAGTAGAATAAATGCAGAAAACTGGGTTGTTATCTGGGCGATCGATTGATCGACCCCCTGCCTTCGATTGATCGACCTCCCAATAATCCTTGAACTTATGTATTTTTATTGCTTGTTCTTATCCCAAACCTTTTGTAAATCTTTGGTTATTATTAATTGGAGATAATTGGACTTAGGGAAGATCAGTAATCCCTAGATAAGAATCGAACTAATGTGATTGGGATTTAATTGATTAGAATTATGTTAATTAAATTAAAAGAAATTTCGGTTGTTAGATTCATGTATTGGATTTAGATTTGTATGCATGAGGATTAAGGATAGGTCCAGTAGGGGAAATTTAATAAATTACCTTGGCATCCTTAAGTTTACAAGAGGGTTCAATCCTAGGCGAAAGAAGATGCGTTTATGAGAGATTAGAAACTATCGGTTATAACCCTAATCAAAGGAGAGTTTAACTCGTAGTAATTCGGGAGGTAAGATGATATGGACTAGTAGGATATTAGTGATTTCATACTGAATAAATATAATGAGGAGAAGCCTATTTAAACCTTGAGTAATGAGTGAGACCCTGAACTATAAAAATTAGAGAAGTAAAGTCATAATATTTTAATACGTAGGATAAAAGAGATATAATGCTACGTATGGGAATTATCTTAGGGTAGTGTGATTATCTTGGTGATATTATATTTATATAGGTAGATGATAATGACTATTTGATTGATTGATGATTTATGTGTATGACATACCTAGCTTACTTGATATCGATGGGAGATTTGCGCGTGACTGCAGTCATATCCTGATGAATCCATAGGATTTTTGATTTGTCGCTCAAGAACATAGGTCTACGAAAGACTTATCGGGGAGTTGATAAGTCCGCTGACTATGGGAATGTAGGTATGTGCATGACCCATGGGTATGAGAACTATGTTCCCCTCCAAATGTTTGTGTTGTTTGTGGTTAAAGGAATCCTTACCGAACCTTTAGTCCCCTATTCGACGACCAGCGATATTGGGACGTGATAGCAGAGTAATGCATGCACTGCAGTTGTGACTCAGGGTGTTGTATTATATATATATAATGAATTAAATGAATGTATATAGAGTAGTTTGATTAATCTACTTTGTGATAATTGTAGATAACGGTGGATAGAGAAAAAGAATTGAACAAAGATAATGAATAGTTATTCTTATAGATTTGAAAAGCTTAATTCTTATGAATGAGAAAAGTATAAGAATGATTATACTACGTATGGTATAGGACATACGGGGTTATGATATGGGATGGAATCATATTATGGAAACTAGTTAGGAGGAACCATTAACTAAGAGGTTAATAGGAAACGTTAAGTGTGCACTATAGATGAGTGGTGAGAATATCAAGTGAGAGTTTGGGTACTAATATGTACATAATAAATGCTTTATTGCACTTGTTAAATACTTGTTGTTTTCAAAATCATTTTACATTGGGCTCTGACCCGTTTCCTTGCATATTCACTTTTCTATTGTACCTTCTATATCAGGTGTCCAGCAGCAGGGACGCCAACCTTAGAGGATTTTGACGAGCTATGGAGTATTGCTTAGACGCCTATCTTCATTTGATTCACATTGTTCTTTTACTTAGGGCATGCCGCCCAAAGGAACTCAATTATCAATTTTTTATCTGAGTCAAATACTCTTGTACTCATGTCATTTTAATACTTTTATTATTGTTGGGATTACTGTATTGGATTATTATTTGGGAATGTTTATTCCAATTGCACTTAAATTAATTTGTGTTATCTGTTCGGTTATCTATGTTGTAGAATAATGTGTGTAGTGTTATTCATAAACTAAAAATGATTTTATTGAATTAAAATTTGGAAAGTTTTTGTAACACCAGCTTAATTGGGTATTCGATGACTTGCAAATGTTTTCGAGAGTGATCATAAGAATGAGCCAACTTTATATTCTATTTTAATTTGGTATGGGACTGGCCACCTGGTATTTAATTAGGTGGGGTGTTACAATGACCACTGGTGAAGGTGGTGAAGAAGCAGCAGTAGAAGGAGTGGGTGATGCAGGTTTATCACGTATTTTCTTCTTCTGGGACTTGGTACCCAGTGTTTTATTCCTTGAACTCGTCGCCCCATCACTTTCAGGCACCCTCGACCTTCTTCTATTTTTTTTGGTGGCTCACTGGGATCCACCACGATCGTGGGAAATTCACCTGGAGGTGGAATGATGACAGCGCGCCATTGGAACTCATCCTGCATTCTACTGGCTTCAGCTTGCACCCGCCTCCTAAGCTCTTCAGCTACTTCCGGAGATATGGGAGGGGGAATGGAGGGAATAGGGAATGCCTCCAATGGAGTTTGAGTTTGACCTTGGGCCTTGGACTTCTTGGACTTGGATTTCTTGGCCTTCTTAACAGGTGGCTGAGAAGGCCCTTCTCCCGTGGAAGCTTCGTCCATAGGGGCAGATGGTTTGGGAGTCGCAACGGCCTTGGGTTTGGGCGTGGAAATAGGGGTCATGAGGCAGTATGGGGGAAGTTCACTCGGAGGCTCTTTGGGTGTCTGGTTTAGAGGGAACTCAACCCCAAGCACGGAGTTCCCCTTTAAACCAAGTTCAGAAGAAGAGAAGGAAAGGACTAGGGGATATTGGGGAGGGGGGGGACTGGATGTACTAACAGATCATGGCCAACTGCTCCAAATGGAACTTAGTTGAAAAATAAGTGGATACGTCTCCCTTTCTAGTAACACTAGGAAGGGTGACATGCCCATCAATGGTGGATGTCACACCAAGCACCGCGGTCGCAGTGTAAAAAGTGCAGGCTTCAGCAAAGGTGGCCTTTGGGTGGTTGTCCGGGCACACGGGTCGAGGGTCCCCCTGATCGAACCCGAACTACCTGCTGCACCTATAAGGGTTATAAGGCTCTGATGTGTATCCCCATTAAGTGTAGTAGGGGAGAAACCCCGAAGTGAAAAGAAGCACTACAGCCTTCGAGGGATCTTCTACAATGGGATTGAACCTAACCATTGTGGCTTCAGCAGGAAAAAAGTCCCAACTATGGGCAAGGGTAGACTCACTATATGGCCTCATCACGAAGGAGTCTAAGCAATCAAAAACCTCCATTATCTCCTTTTGACTATGCTTCTTGTGGAAACATAGGAGGCATGGGGGCTTGATACCTTCACTCACGGGCAGAGAAACTGACTTTCCAGTAATAATAGGAAAGAGAGTGTAAAGGAAGCCCGTCAGGATAATGTTGTTGGCAAAGTAGCCAAGTTGTAATGGGCCACTGATCGTTCCATGTCAATATGGATCTGATCCAACCAGGTGTAGAGGGACCCCAAGGTGATGACGGCTAGAGGAAGGTTGAACCCCGTGGCCAAATGGACAGAGATATTTATCAAGTCCCTCCTGGGTTGATCGTTGGGCTTCTCGGTTAGGAAGAACCGTGAGAGCAACACAAGTATGTAGGCCGGTAATTCCAGAGATGTACCTCCACCTTGGCCCCCTGCAGTATTAGCGTCCTTCGGAGTGGGAGCTTCAAAAAAGTAGTTAATAAGGAGAGTAAATATAGCCTTGTTCGATGAACCAGTTCAACTGCGGCAGATCCGTTCCAACTTAGCTCGATCAGGAACCTCTTCGGCATTCAGAGCCTCATCATGGTAAGTGAACTCACCCATGGGTTCAAACCCAAGGAGTTCACAGACATCCTCTAGCGTGACAGTAAACTCCCCCCACGTAGCAAAGAAGGTTTGGGTTATGATGTTCCACCTGGAGACTAACACTTGTAATGCCGCATTATGCTTCGAGAGGGTAAACTCCCCAAACCAGAATGCGCGATTAAGCCCAACTTTGGCAAGAGCAGCAACATGAGAACTCTGCATATGTGTGTGCCAGGTATGAAAATGAGCTAGTGACCCCCCAGGTGCCTCGAAGTCAATTTGAGAATAGTGTAAGTCACCACGGTCTAAACGAAAATGCAGAGTCCCCTCTGGGGGAAGATAGACGCACTTCGATGAATTTATTTCCTCATCACCCAGCAGTAAAGGGTCAAACTTGGATGAAAAGTGGCAAGTTTTGCATGCGTTGGAAAACTAATCATCTTCACCAAAGATAGGAACCCGACGATAGAAATGCATTTGCTCCTGACGAGCAACACTCAAGGCAGCGGCACTGGAGGCGGTGGTAGCGCCACAGATGGAAGGTGGCGCGCTGGTGGCAGGTGTGGTAGTATTGCTGGACGAGGCCATTACAGATAACATAAATACAAACAAGCTCACTAAAAGGAGAGTTAGGAATTAATAGGGAGGTGCAAAACCACAGGAGGTGGTGTAAAGGAGGAGACAAGAAAGAATCTAGGTAAAAGCTTAGGAGATAATGGAGTTTGCACAGAGTTTCTCTCTCTAAGAAAGTGGGGAGCTTGAATAAGATAAAGGAAAAGAGAAGGGTTTTGAAGTATAAAGAGACGTTTGAGGTTTTTTAAACCTTCCCTTTTAGTTTCCCACCATCGTACATGCACAACCTCCTATAATCATTTCAAAATTAACATGTGGCACTTCGAGAAGTGTTTTGACAGTTGAAAAGACATCATCACCTCACTTACAAAGCAACTCCTAGGGAACATAAGAGGTTTCCTTCCCTAGTAAGTCTTAGTTTTGGTGCCAAATTATTTTGTCAGACATATCCATTAAGGCCCAATGAAACAGATGTCCCTTCATCACCAGTTCAAATGCAGTTCAAATGGTGACTCAGTTACATCGGGGAGAAATTCTACTTTTCAAAGATATCGACGCATTACAAGGGAGAATTTCACTTGCCAAAAGTCCAAATGAGTATTTGAGAAGGTTAGTAGGCCTTTCGGTAGAATTTTAAATAATAAAGATAGAACGGTTGAGGCTCAGCATGAGGAAAAAGTGGCGATGTCCCTTCGCCCAAGCCCCAGTGAGTCATGGCTCTCCGGCTCAGGTACATTAAGGAGAATTTTACTTTTTCCAAGAGACTATAAAGCTGCGGTTCTGACAAATAGAGGAGGACATAATTTTTCACCCAGAGAGGGTTCATTGAATTGAGAAGTTTCGTGCAGACATTTCTTGTTCCAACAAATCTCTCCACGAAGGGGCAAATGTAGAGGGGGCTTGAAGGTAATCCTGAGATTAGGGACAATTCCCTAATTAGCAATAGGGTTTGTGATTAAGCAACCGAGGCAGGCAGCTTCGCATGATAACCTTTACTTTAGCTCGTTGTATTAGTCATATTGTATTTTTTGTTTATGTTGACTGTAAGCCATAATGGTGGTAATGATGTAACGAGAATAATAAAGAGTTTTAGTGTGAGGTCAAATGGTACTCGCGGGAGACTAGGCTTGGCAGGGCCTGGGAGAGCTTTCATGCTCTATCGAATGAACTCACCGTGGGAACTTTAGAGGGACTTGGTTTGGAGTATTGGTAAGTGAGGCACCGTTGGGGCTTATCCGACGATATTAGATACACCTGGTAAAACATCGAAGGACCCTGACCACGGAACCTCGGGCGGGGTAGCTTCGAGTTCCATCGGGCGTTGAGCTGTGAACCATACAACCCTCTACTTAATGTCATGGCTACTGTAGGTGATGTCACTAGCCAGCTAAATAATGTCACACCTGGACTTGAGTTAACCAGCATTGCATTTAGGGCTGTCAGATAGTTGGTGAGCCACCTCTGCAACAACAGCTCCCCTGACACACAGTGGTTAGGCAAAAGGCTTGTCTTGGCATTTAAGGTTAATGATGTGGAGGCAACTAATGCATCAAGCATTTAATATTATGACATAAAGTATGATGGATGTCTTTCATGGTCTTAAATGACTGAGTTGCCTTGGGGATGGTGTGGGGGGATATTTAAGGACCTCAACCACCCTTGAGGAGAGGATGATATTTTGAGAGCTGATGAGTTATTGCTAGAGAGGATAGGAATCAAAGAGAGTTATGGAAAACCAGAGGGTTGGCTCACTCACCATTGTTATTTATTACGAAGATTTTAATACTTGACAAATTCTTAAGGGTGTTTGGTGTGTTTCTACCTGCCTATCAAGGAGTATCTAGGGTGCTTACTTCTCTCTCCTTCTAGCTAAGTTACTTCTAAGTTTCTTTACTACTTTCCTGAGTTATACACGAGAGACTTGTGAGTTTGAACTGAGTCTTATCTTCATTAGGTTTGTATTTGCATGTTCTATCACTAATCCAAGGTTTTAGCTAATTAACTTATCATCACCATACTTCAAAGGGGTTACGCATCCATCTATAATCTAAAGTACCCTCTTACAGTATGTTTGAATTTTTATAAATCTGTTTGATGAAGTAGGTTTTAGTTGTTAGTTATAGTACTTAATTGAGCTTTGATTTCATATATAGCAAATTGTACAATTTGCACTTTTGATACTGATATTAAGCATTTTACTGCATTCATAATAATTCTTGCAAGTGCTTATACATATTGAGGAAATCAATTTGTATGCATAGGTTTGTCCATTATATCTAATATGCTCGGAGTTTGATGTATCATCTACACTTACATGTTCTATAAGGATGTTTCGACTAACGGTGCTATGAACGAACTTTGTGTCCACTTGCTTTGTTATCCTGCATATATGCAGATTGCATATATGAAATTAATTGATTTTTTTTGTTTTGCTATTATGTCTCATGAAATGAAATTAGCAACTTTGTTTTTTGTTTAATACACCCAATAACAGAAAAAATTGATTACGCACTTTCGAAATTTCCACTGTGCCTTTACTCATATATGCATATATGCATACAGCTGCTGCATATATGCAGCATATACGTTCATACGTGAGAATTCATGCATAATATACCGTGCATTTTCATTAACTGAAAGTTACTCTGTGTATTTTCTTTTTTGAAAAAGTAAAATAGAAATCTTATATTAGTCAAGTTAAATGGGAAAGAGACAAAGAATGTGATGTATGTTCCACCCAGATTAAAGTTTATTTAAATACCTCTCTAAGAATGATGTCCACTTCCGAAACATCCCGGATTACAACATCCTTGTTGGAGAAGGGGGTTTGGTTATGCGGAGGGAAACATTGCGATGTAGGTGTGATTAACAATGGAGAATTCATAGAAGATGGTTTGGCTATAGTGGGAGTTATTTGAAAGGGAAATAACATTTGTTGGGATCTTTCTCGTTCGCGTTGGTGTCTCTGACCTAAGATGCGTGTAGAAGGAGGTGTCCCTTGATAGGTTCAAAACATTGGATATATAATAAATCATAAAATAAGATTAAATAATGCATACAAAAGATAATCGAAGGAAAATAAGAATCAACAACATAGATAAGTGAAAGAAATACGAATCAAGCACAAAATGAATAAATTAGAATCCAGAATACGAAAGAAATAACATTATACAGTTCGTGAAACATACTTTGTTAGAATTGGTTATATCATCCATAGCCAAATATAAGATTCCAGTCCCGCATAATTAGAAGAACCATATTTATTAGATACATATTAAACATAAATGCAAAATACCATCAAAAATGGGGAAGAAGCCCTAATTTGAAACCCGATTTGAAACCCAATAATATAGAACAAATCAAACCTAATATGGAACAAATCATATATTAACCACACATTTGTTAACCATCACCATCAAATGTATTAAATATAAATGCAACAATTATTCGAAAAAAGAGTGGGAGAGAACGAAATGCCCTAATTTGAATATTAAACACATATTCAATACATATATTAAACATACATTTGTCGACCATCACCATCAAATGTATTAAACATAAATGCAACAATTATTCAAAAAAAAGAGTGGGAGAGAACGAAATGCCCTAATTTGAAACCCTTTTTAATACCATTAGGTACATATTTCGAAACTAAAATTTAAAACTAAGACTAAGCCACATACCATCAAAATGGGGAAGAAGCCCTAATTTGAAACCCATGAAACATGGGGAAGAAATCCTAATTTGAAAACCTAAGCCATATACATATATTAAAGATAGATTCAATACATATATTAAACACACATTCAACAAATAATCAAAGTTATGCCTATGCCACGACAAACCCATGCATAATAACAAATGTTTCAATTGAATATCAGTTGACCATTTTCTAGAACACTTTCCATTTAATTTAGGGCCAAATAACCAAATCCATTAAAACCCTAAATCAAGAAACCCATATTTAAAAAAAAATCGGTAAACAAACATAAATAATAAAAATCTATAGACAAAAAATCAATTTAGGTCTAGAACAAAACTTCCTATCACTACAGATAAAATCTAAAACAAAATGAAAAGGAGTATACCCGTGTAGGATGTTGAAGTATAATCAGGACACCTGCAACAGAAAAAAAAACATAAAAAATATTTAGATGCCAAAACATAAACATACATATAGACATATAAACAGATCTAAAACAAAATGAACAAAAAAAGGCATAAGGAAAAGGTAAAATTTGGAAAAGATATATACAGAGAATGAAAAAAAAATGAACTCCTGTAACTTTTTTGTAGCTTCAAATCGAGTTGTTGAGGAGCAAAAAATAATCTGAGATCAAACACAGTCAGAACACCATTATTGAAATTTGCAGATCTAATGTAAAAAAATTCACAGATCAAACACAATCAGATGTGTGTATGCATCTGAGATGAGTGTGTGAAAAAAATTTGCATAACACAACAAAAAAAGAAATCGCATCTGAGTGTGTGTGAAAAATAATCACATTTTTTTGTGTATGCATCTGAGATGAGTGTGTGAAAAAAAATTGCATAAAAAAAAACAATCGCGTCTGTCAGATCTAAAATAAATCAACTATGATAAGGAAGAGGGAGCGGCGTAAATCAACTACAAAAAATAAGATCTGAAATAAATGAACTGCAAAAAAATCACTTGGCATATGAGTGTGTGTGAAAAAAAAATTGCATATGTAAGAGAGGGAGATACCTGTAGGAGTGGTAGCAGGTGAGGTGGAGAGGGGGTGACAGCGAAGTAGGGGCGATGGCGGGGAGCGAGGGTGGCTATGGTGAGTGTGGGCTTCTGTGGTAAGCGAAGAGGCAGTGGAAAGAGGGAGCGGGAGAGAGGGGGGAGCGAGGAGTGCAGACGGGGGGGGGGGGGGGGGGGGGAGGGCGGAAGGATGTGGGGAAGGAAAATAGGGGTAGGGAGAAGGAAAACGGCTGGTGGTAGATTTTGGACGAAAATGAGAGCGGGGGAGGCAGCGTAAAAGGTTGAGTTTTTTTTTCATTTGCCATGTCACAATGGTTACAATCTGACATGGCACATCCCACACCATTAGATCACCCAAAAAAATTCTCTCCAAATCTTTGATTTTTTGGAACAGTAAAACATGCCCTTCTCATATTATATAGATTTGTTCTTAGTCGCGTATTATTCCATATACATTATCGTCCCATTATGACGATCAACGCTAGGATAATTGCGTATATCCTATTTTTTAATATTACTTTTAGGAACATTCCTATGGATGAATCGTTTTATCTCTTCCATGATAACAGTTGATGATTCCTATCTCTAGTAAATATACACATGCACACATATCACGGGGAAATAAAGGAAAATAGCAGCAATCCATGAGAGACCGCAAGGGAAGAATGGGTGCCTAACACCTTCCCATTTCACAACTTAGCCTCCGGACCCTTTTCGAATCATTTTGGTTTATATGTATCAGTATGCCTTTGGATGGTGTCCTTCGGGATGGCTCACTTTTCTTTAGTCTGTTTCGAGTAAAATAGACTGACGACTCCATCTCTCTACATTTTTCACCTCATCACTGACGTCGGCCGAATCGCACCTGAGAGGGATGCGCGGGACCAAGATCCTCTTGACAATAAGATACCCTCTTCTTCATCCCTCGCGCCACAAGGATTGATAACTTTACTTTTTGTATGTCGTTGTTTGAAAGACAAGTTAGTCAAAACCTCAATTACCTACAAATATATAACAATCTCAAGTGTAGAGGTAAGTAAGGGTATCAATCCACTTACAAGGGAATAAAGCAAAGGGAACACAATTGTAATTCAATTTTTATTTTCTTTTTGTGCTTTTTCACTTTTCTAGTTTTTTTAAGCTTTTCAAATATTAAAACAATAGGGTGAGGTGAGGATTTAAACTAAACTAAATAAAAGGGGGTAATCAAACTAAAAGTAAAATGTGAAAAAATATAAACAAGTGTGTGATAAAAGTGAGTGGAATGCAACTAAATGAGAGAAAATATTCAAGCGACGGAAAATCCACCCTTAATTCACACAAATTTATCTGACTTGTACAATTTCAATTTCATCAATTTCCAAAATATTCATTTAATTTAAAAGTTAATTCTCATTACAATATTGAATTAATTGATTATTCTTTTAGAAAAGTAAGTTTAATCCCACAAGCACTACTCTAAATGAATTAATATCCATTAAATGAATCACCCCCTAGGACCGATTCACCAAACTAATTGTAATTAGAGAAAGTAAAAACAAGAGTAGATGAAAATTATACTAACATCTAAATCGACTCCAGTTTGAATAATATGATCAAATGATAATAAAATTTTCAATCCTTTCTCAAGGATGATTTTCCATTTATCAGTGTGAAAATAATGAGGAATTAAATTTACTAATAAAAGGAAACTAACAAAATTATAATTGACAGTTAAACCAAATTGGATTTATGAGGGTTTCAATTCATCCCTTGAATGGGATGATTAGCACTCCATAATCATAATCCAAAAAATTAGAATCAAATAAGAGCATAAAATGAAAATTAGAGAGGAGTAATCAAACCTAAATTGCCTTCAATTGTATTAATTCTTCAATTCTTGATTCATCTCAATTAAAGACAACACTCAATTCATTGAATTTTTTCTCTAATCTAAAAAAAAATAAGCTACTAAAAAATAAAAATGGTGTTTCTCTATCTAATTCTCTCTCTATTTTATGATATATCCCTTTTCAAATGAGGTGTTCCATCCTTATATAGTAGGCACATGGAGCATGGAGGTAAAAATGGGTGGATAAAGGTGCAAGAGGTTGTATAAGGTGTGGGTGACAATTAATTTAGGAATTAATGGAGGGTGCATGTGGTTTGGGTGTGAGATCTTGATAGTGAGGGGATTGGAATAAATCTAATTTAGTTAAAGGGGTAGTTTTGGAAATTGGGGTTTAAGTTGTAGTTGGGGGTATTTTGGGTAAAAGGTGATAAGTGGGTTTATTAGGCATGTGGGGTAAATGGGTTTTAAAATACATGGGTGGTAATTGTTTGACTTAGTCCTTTGTTTAGTCTTGGACAAAAGCAGGTAGAACTCGATTTGGGTTGATGTGGGTAAAAATGGGAAATGGGTCTTGTTATTGGTTGAAGGTTTATGGATCAAATTGTGGGTAAGAATCGGATTGGTTTGGAAGTGTTTCGATCGGAAATGTGCAGGTCAGGCACCCAGGTTCATTGGGTCGCGTCGGGTCGGGTAGCCACGGGTTGGAGGTTCGATGGGGGTTCCGGGCAGCAAGTCCGCCGGTGGTTTTGTAGGGGGAGCACAGGAGGGTCACCGTCAGCATGGTTTTGGGGAGTAGCGCCGGCGGTATAAGGGGTGGGGTTGGTCCGGGTGGATCTAGGGTATGGGGGGCTGCTGGTGGGCAATCGGAGGTCGACGGTGGGCTCGTTGGACCATACGACACTGGCCGAAGTTTCGGGTTGGCAGGTGGTTGGGCCAGCAGCGGGTGTAATGAAGAGGATCTTGGGGTGTGTTCATGGAGGGTAGAAGCTTTTGGTTATGGTGGTTTTTGTGAGAGGAGAGAGAGTGTGGGGGTTTGAGGTTGAAGAAGAAGGGGATGGGATATGGTGTAGTGAGGTGTAGGATGAGTGGGTGTGGGTGAGTTATTAGTTGAGGGTGTATGTGAGCGTAGGATGTGTGTGTGTGTTTAATTTGGACACCTAAATTAATAAAGACTCAACCTAAATTAATAAAACTAAAACTAAAAAATAGAATCTAACTAAAAATAAAACAAGCTAAAAACAAAAAAATAAAAAATATTAAAAATAAAAAAATAAAATCCTAAGCTTATATAAAAACTTAAATAAAAAAAAGAAATTAAAACTTAAAATCTAAATGAAAACTAAAGTCCTAAAATATATGAAATCTAATAAACTAAAAATAAACTCCTAAAAACTAATCCTAATAAAACTAAAAACTAATAAAAATCAAAATAAAATAAAATTATACTAATAAAGATAAAATAGAAAAATAGAAAACAAAACCTAGAAAATACTAAATAAATAAAAAATAAATACTAAAAATAAAGCGACTCAAACTAAAAATCTAAGAAATATTAACAATGGACAAACTAAACACACACAGGGTTTGGGGTAGGTTTAGGCTAGGTTAGGATATGGGACAAGGGTATTTAGCACCATTTTAACTGCAAATTAACTGAAAATATAGCTTTTGATGCCGCAACTGCAATTAAGCCTGCACAATGAATATTTAAGCGGATAAGACCCAAATTGTCGAGAATTAGCAAATAAAGTACGTCAATTCGGGGTATAAATTGTACATTTTTGGGTGCTTATCACACCACGCCCAAACAGAGCGTTGCTAGTCCTCGAGCAATAAGATAGAGAGAAAGAGAGATATAAGAAACCAAAAGTGTACCACTTTCGCGGGCACTTGCGATTTCACTTAGCATTTGCAAAAAGCCTTTAAACCTATAGGCGAGTTGTGTCTCGTGAGGATTTGCAGGGAATTTACCCACAAAATTCTTGTTTGCAAGAATTTATTGAAAGGCAGTCAATCTCTTATTAGACATAGAATGATCACACAATCCATCATGAGATAAATGATTTCAGAAATACAAGGTAGAATGTGTAAAAATTTTAGCTAAGTAAATACTCAAGGCACATCCTTCCTAAAACTCAGCGTGTGTAGTGTGAATCAATCAAAATGGGTCTAGAATCACAAGTGTAATTCCTAGATTTCCTCTTCGGAATCAACGCTGCAACCTAAAATCTCTCTGGATATAACTCTCTCAAACGAACTCTCGAGATATGGGTTAGTGTATCACTCTTGTGTTCTAGGAGGTGAGTAAATGTAAGAAAGTTCAAATGTCTCACACACACATAAGAAAGAACGAACAATTTCAAAGAAAAGTGATCTCTTAAAAGAATGCTAATCACTATAGTGAGAACGTATTCACCACGTTGACTTTCATTTGCCCGAACACCTAGGGGAAAACCTGGATTTTTATGGGTGAGGGGAAATGAAATGGGTTGAGAAAGATATGATAGGTAGGATGGATGGGATGAGGTAGGTAGGATAGTGATATGATGGATAATGGATGAGTGATGGAGGCGATAAGATTCATAATAGTGTACTATACATGAAGAACAAATGTATTTATTTCAAAACTAACTACAAACTCCCTTTCTTTTCTTTTCTCTCTTTTTTTTTTTGTTTTTTTTTTGTTTTTTTTTTGTTTTTTTTGTTTTTTCAAACCAATGATGAAGACATTTAACATTTGGAATCAACACTCTTTTTCTCAACACTCTTTATGATATATGAGTGGAATGATAAATGGATAGTGTGGGGGAATGTATATGAAATATGGGAAAGTAATGGGTGAAATGAATGGGAATATGATATGGGGAAAAGTGGTAGGTGTATGGTTGAAAATCCTAGTATTCGGGACAAATTTCAAGACACGCGTTTCTTACAACTCGAAAAAGATGTCAATCTCAGTGATTAAGCCAAGAAATTTTATGAAGAATAATGAGATCATACAACAATTTAAGTGCGGACCCAAAGAAAGTTGAATCAACTTGTGACTCGGAGATTGCGCAAAACACTCAAAAAGGGTGAAAGGCACAAATCTCACAAGCTAAAGTCTCTACTACTGATCCTTAAGGTTCTCTTTAGAATTGTAGTACTCCTCAACTCTAAACTATAATGACGTGATAAGTGCGCAAATTTTGTTCAGTCTAGGAATTCATGGTGCAAAATGTCGTGTTATGTATTGCATAAGCTATTTAGAAAAAATATTCTCTAGCTTGATTCCTAGACTTTGAAAGATGGATGATTGAAAATTCATGTCAATGAGTGGGATGAAAGAAACTACACGAAATTTTAAAAATCAAGTTCAAAAATCAAAATTTCCAAAACAAGTACAATTTTGATAAAATTCCCCACCCCCAAACAAAAAGGAGCATCATCGTCGATGTTAGATAAAATGATTTTTAAAATTAAGAGCATAAGGTAGGAAAGAGAGTACCCGAATCAACCGCTAATGAAGTAGACAAATATCGCCAAAATGAAACTTGAATAAGTGTTAAGAAGAAAAAAATGTGCACAAGTCCACAACATGGTAAAACATAGGGTGCTGTGAAACACCACCCCCAAACAGGATAAGACTCATACAAGAAATGACGGGCTACCTCCCGGTGGCGCTAAGTTTAATATCTTCAGCCAGACCGAACCATTCTCACCCTAAAGATAAGATATATGAAAGTGCGGGGAGATGGAAAAATTGGGTGATGAGAAACACTATCAAATAAGACTAAAGCGTCAGTCCTGTTGGATAAAGGCTAAAATGGTCAATGCACTTGTATGGAAAAGTGCATCACACGATGCAAAGCATCGGTGGACAATGGGTGGGTGGGTATTAAGGTAAGGGTGGAAAAGGAATGGGTGATTAAGCATCGATCACGGGCCTTGTTTTGCTTAAAGGTGAGGGCAACCAGGGCCCTATAAGAATGGTGCTCAAGTTAGATGGGAAGGCAAAAGGGTTTGGCAAGTTGAATGGTTTGGGCCTCATAGAAATCACACAACTGTTCTATGAATGGGCGATAATAATGGTCGCGCCGTGACACGCCAGGGAGCTGTCTCGGGAAGAAATCAATACCACAAGAGAGTGTCTGGCATGGGGTAACAATCTCGGTGTCACAGAAGTGGAGAGTAGCACCACAAATACTCTCATGGGTGGGAATGGTTTAAGGTGAGGATCAAAAACTATATACGAAAACTTGAAATGTGTAAAATGAAGATCCAAACTAGGTGGTGGGGTAGACAGGACAATGGGTGGGTCGGGTGGGATAAATGGTGGAGGAAGATGATCCAACTCAAGCGTCAGTGACACACTCATTGGGAGGAGTAAAAGAATACTCACAAGGGAGTGTGGTTTTGAAAGAGGGAGCGGTTAACTTCTCCATAAGAGTGGCATCGGTGAATGTGGTGGATGGGTAAGATGTGGCACCAAGATCTAAGATAGAGGAATCACTAGAAATAACGGGCTCAAAGGGAGCCATGCATGGAGGAACAAGATCCATATACAGATAGTTAGGAACTATCATGGATTCTATCTTGAGAAAATGGTGAACACTTGTAGCCGAAGCTAACCAAAAAGATATGGGTATGTCAAAGACATAGGCAATTGGGGCATAAGGTAAAAGCTCGGGCATATTTTTGGATTCTATTGTAAAGTGAGTGGGAACCTCAATGGTAGATTCATTTGGACAAAGCGGGATTTCATCAGTCTCACTATCGAAAGGTAAGTCAACACAATTGTTGACTTGGGGCCCGAACCATGGGATGGTCTCGATATCAAGATTCTTGGGAGGATAGGGTTGGTCACACTCAAAATTTGTGTCACAAGAGGACACATCATCATCACACTAGGGTGCAACGATTGGTGGAGCCATGGGAATGTCCGACTCTCTCGCACACTCAATTTCATTTAATCTTTGTTCAAGCCTTTGGAGGGTTTCAGTTTGAATTTGAGTGGCTTGCTCTTGCTCGAGTATGAACTTTTTCAAGAGGATTTCGAGAGAGAATGTGGATGGTGGTGATGGTGGTGGTGGTGCAGTGATGGGTGCTGGTGGTGGTTGAGGTGGACACAACTCGCTATGGACATGACTATATGGAGAATACTCGTATGAAGTGTGTGGGGGTGGGGCCAAGTTCATCATACCACTACACCAAATCCTACGAATGGTCACGCCTAGTGGGTCACGGCCCAAGTCCGCGACCAGCTGGTCGCGGACTTGGGTCGTGACCCACTCAATATTTGGCGTGACCATATTTATTATCACACTAAATTATCTATGTTCTGGAAGTGGTCACGGCCCAAGTCCGCGACCACAGTGGTCGCGGACTTGGGCCGTGACCATCTTGGCACCAAACTCGCGCCAAAATTCCCTCCAAGATTGGTCGCGGATGGGTCACGACCCACGTCCGTGACCCATGTCATGACAAAGAAGAAATTACACACATTGAGGGTCACGGTTTAGGGCCGTGACCATTTCTGGGTATGGGTCACGGCTACGGGCCGTGACCATCCCTCATTCAAGCAATAGTGTTGATAAAAAGGGTCGCGCATCACAGAATGAGGGTCACGGCTATGGGCCGTGACCATATCTTGGTATGGGTCACGGCTATGGGTCGTGACCAATAGGCAGTACACATCCCACTTAGCTTCATTAATGGGTCGCGGTGGGTGGGTCACGGCTCTAGGCCGTGACCACTTTTAAACCTAAAACAAAATAAAGCGTCTCAAAATTTTCATTTCCCCGCTCATCTGGTTTATTTCTTCCCCAAACGCTGGAATTAGGTATGGCGTTTCTTCCCCAAACGCTGGTAGCAGGTATGGCCGTGTATGGAGGTTGGGCGGGTTTTTGGTCGGTCTGATTAATGCGCAGATTGAACCTTCCTTTTTCATTATTTTTTCCACAGCTTCGGTCCAGTGCTGTGTATAAAAGGAGGTTCTCATCTCTGTGTAGAGGAAGGGACATATACACAATCATTCAAAGTTAGTAAGAAAGAAACACAGATTAAGAGAGAGAGAATGGAAAAAAAAGATGAAATTGGGTTCTCAAGGTTTGGAGGTATCAACCCAGGGACTTGGGTGTATGGGTATGTCCGCATTTTATGGGACTCGCAAACCGGATGAGGACATGATTGCCCTTATCCATCACGCTATCAACTTACCTCTGATGTGTATGGCCCACACACTAACGAGATCCTCATTGGAAAGGCTTTGAAAAAGGAAGGGATTAGACAAAAAGTTCAGCTAGCTACCAAATTTGGTTATAAGTTTGGGGATGGTGGGATGGAGATATGTGGTGATACAGCCTATGTAAGACAAGCCTGCGAGGCCAGCTTAAAGAGACTTGACGTCGATTGTATCGATCTTTATTATCAGCATCGCATCGACACTCGTCTACCCATTGAACTCACGGTATTTTCATTTTATTTTATCCTTCCATGTTTTCTCAATTTGGGCTTGCTCTCCTCTGCTTTTCTTATATAAATGCTGGTTTCCGAATTATGAAAAATTAAGGCAAGGGAAACATGAGTGACAACTAACTAATGCGCCCATTTTTTGTTTTTTTCAATATTACCACCCAACAATCACTTGAAAAATATTAGATTATGTACTTTTAGGACTTAAAATAATATTGATTTTGTATATAGGACAATAAACTTTTCGTTTCCATTTTTAGTCCCTATTTTCAAATTAAAGGAACATGTGGCATGTTATGATTGATTGATGCTTTATGAATATGAGTCCGCGCCAGCGGCTTTATTTAAAAATAGAGACTGAAATTATAAATAAAATGTTTGTTGTTCTATTTCTAAAATACATATTACAATAGGTCCTAAATTTATAAAGACCCTTGAAATATTTATCATCCATTCATATTTTTCTTTCTCCTTTTCTGAAACCCCTCTTTTTTATTTATTCAAGTTTGTGTCTAATTCTGTGTAATGATGCCTTTTGTCAAGATGGGAGAACTCAAGAAATTAGTTGAAGAACGTAAAATAAAATACATCGGTCTTTCCGAAGCCTCGGCTTCAACCATCAGAAGAGCGCATGCAGTTCATCCTATAACAGCAGTCCAGTTGGAATTGTCTCTTTGGACAAGAGATGTTGAAGAGGACATAATTCCTACTTGTAGGTTAGCCATTTCTCTTCATATCCAATATTGTCTTCTTTTTTTTAAGTAATGCGTGCTTTTTTTTTCAAAATCTAAATTGTTTCCTATCATTGTTATTATATAGAGAACTTGGGATAGGCGTTGTCGTGTATAGTCCTCTAGCACGAGGATTCTTTTCGGATGGGCCAAAGTTGGTGGAGAGTCTTTCGAATGATGATTGGTGAAAGGTTTGTTTTTTGGTTTTGTAATGAATACTAATATTAACATCTCGTGAGCTTGATTGATGAAATTTGTATCTCTTCTTGTGTATTACTATTCTAGTCTCTACCACGTTTTCAATCTGAGAATTTAGATCACAATAAACACATTTATGAAAGGGTTAATGAATTGGCAGCAAAGAAGGGTTGTACTGCGTCCCAAGAAAACCAAAGAATCCAACTCAAACATTCCTCTACCTACGCAAAAACCAACCCAACCCCTATTTTGTTTTAAGGAAGTTTTGTAGCATCCCCTATATTTTTTTGTAGCAGTACCTGTACGGTACCGTACTTTCTTTAATTTTAAAAAACAATTCAGTGGTTTTGTGAGGTACTTTATTAAATTTTACATACCCATTCTTCATAACACATTGTTTACGTATTGCAGATCTAACCAATTGGATACCAGTTCTTCATTACATACCACTTATTCATTACACACCAAGTACTCTGTACATTAACTAAAGTAGTTATATAATTGATATGCATTATCTATTAAATCTTTTAGATGATAGAAGGAGTACGGGATAGTTATTGGTTTCGTTTGGTTTGGCTGTTGCATAATTATTGGTTGTTGGAATGTTGTTGGAGAGTATTTTAGAAGGAGTATGGGATAATTAAAAGGAGTACGGGATAATTATTGGTTTCACTGTTGGATAATATGTTGAAAATATTTTAAACTCCCGGTTTCAGAATACGATCATAAGAACTGACCTCGCAGTCGCGGGACTCCCGGTTTGAGAATACGAAGGTAATTTGCATATTTCAAGACTTAGGCTTAAAAACATGGCGTTAGAGGGTGAGAACTAGAAACAGCCCCCGAACGTCCCAGTGGGTGGCACCAACACCTCCCACGGGACAAATGTAACTCGTAGGAACTGACCCCGCAGTCGCGGGACTCCCGGTTTGAGAATACGAAGGTAATTTGCATATTTCTAGACTTAGGCAAAACTTGGCGTTAGAGGGTGAGAAGTCGAAACAGCCCCCAAACGGCCCCGTGGGTGGCACCAACACCTCCCACGGGACCAATGTAACTCATAGGAACTGACCCCGCAGTCGCGGGACTCCCGGTTTGAGAATACGACGGTGATTTGCATATTTCTAGACTTAGGCTTAAAAACTTGGCTTTAGAGGGTGAGTACTCGAAACAGCCCCCCAACGTCCCCGTGGGTGGCACCGACACCTCCCACGGGACCAATGTAACTCGTAGGAACTGACCCCGCAGCCGCGGGACTCCCAGTTTGAGAATACGAAGGTAATTTGCATATTTCAAGACTTAGGCTTAAAAACATGGCGTTACGGGGTGAAAACTCGAAACAGCCCTCTAACGGCCCCGTGGGTGGCACCAACACCTCCCACGGGACCAATGTAACTCGTAGGAACTGACCCCGCAGCCGCGAGACTCCCGATTGGAGAATACGACGGTAATTTGCATATTTCTAGACCCTGGATAAAAAACATGGCGTTAGAGGGTTCAAACTCGAAACAGCCCCGAACGGCCCCGTGGGTGGCACCAACACCTCCCACGGGACCAATATAAGTCGTAGGAACTGTCCCCGCAACTGCGGGACTCCAGGTTTGAGAATACGAAGGTAATTTGCATATTTCTAGACTTAGGCAAAACTTGGCGTTAGAGGGTGAGAAGTCGAAACAGGCCCAAACGGCCCCGTGGGTGGCACCAACACCTCCCACGGGACCAATGTAACTCATACGAACTGACCCCGCAGTCGCGGGACTCCCGTTTTGAGAATACGACGGTGATTTGCATATTTCTAGACTAAGGCTTAAAAATATGGCGTTAGACGGTGAAAACTCAAAACAACCCTCGAACGGCCCAGTGGGTGTCACCAACACCTCCCACGGGACCAATGTAACTCGTAGGAACTGACCCCGCAGTCGCGGGACTCCCGGTTTGAGAATACCAAGATAATTTGCATATTTCTAGACTTAGGCTTAAAAACATGGCGTTAGAGGGTGAGAACTCGAAACAGCCCCCGAACGGCCCCGTGGGTGGCACCAACACCTCCCACGGGACCAATATAACTCGTAGGAACTGTCCCCGCAGCAGCGGGACTCCCGGTTTGAGAATACGAAGGTAATTTGCTTATTTCTACACTTAGGCAAAACTTGGCGTTAGAGGGTGTAAACTCGAAACAGCCCCCGAACGTCCCTGTGGGTGGCACCAACACCTCCCACGGGACCAATGTAACTCGTAGGAACTGACCCCATAGTCGCGGGACTCCCGGTTTGAGAATACGACGATAATTTGCATATTTCTAGACTTAGGCTTAAAAACATGGCGTTAGAGGGTGAGAACTCGAAACAGCCCCCGAACGGCCCCGTGGGTGGCACCAACACCTCCCACGGGACCAATGTAACTCGTAGGAACTGACCCCACAGCCGCGGGACTCCCGGTATGAGAGTACGACGGTAATTTGTATATTTCTAGACTTAGGCTTAAAAACCTGGCATTAGGGGGTGAAAACTCGAAACAGCCCCCGAACGGTCCCGTGGGTGGCACTAACACCTCCCACGGGACCAATGTAACTCGTAGGAACAGTCCCCCCAGCCGCGGGTTTCTTAGTTTGAGAGTACGACGGTAATTTGCATATTTGTAGACTTAGGCTTAAAAACTTGGCTTTAGAGGGTGAGAACTCGAAACAACCCCCAAACGTCCCCGTGAGTGGCATCGACACCACCCACGGGACCAATTTAACTCGTAGGAACTGACGCCGCAGCCGCGGGACTCCCGATTTGAGAATACGATTGAAATTTGCATATTTTTTGACTTAGGCTTAAAAATAAGGAGTTAGGGGGTGAAAACTCGAAACAGTCCTCAAACGGCCCCGTGGGTGGCACCACCACCTCCCACGGGACCAATGTAACTCGTAGGAACTGACCCCGCAGGCGTGGGGCTCCCGGTATGAGAGTACGACGGTAATTTGAATATTTCTAGACTTAGGCTTAAAAACATGGCGTTACAGGGTGAAAACTCGAAACAGCCCCCGAACGGCCCCGTGGTTGGCACCAACACCTCCCACGGGACCAATATAAGTCGTAGGAACCTTCCCCGCAGTCGCGGGACTCCCGGTTTGAGAATACGAAGGTAATTTACATATTTCTAGACTTACGCAAAACTTGGCGTTAGAGGGTGAGAAGTCGAAGCAGCCCCCGAACGGCCCCATGGGTGGCCCCAACACCTCCCACGGGTCCAATGTAACACGTAGGAACTGACCCCGCAGTCGCGGGACTCTCGGTTTGAGAATACGACGGTAATTTTCATATTTCTAGACTTAGGCTTAAAAATATGGCGTTAGAGGGTGAGAACTCGAAACATCCCCCGAACGTCCCCGTGGGTGGCACCAACACCTCCCACGGGAATAATGTAACTCGTAGGAACTGACCCCGCAGTCGCGGGACTCCCAATTTGAGAATACGATGGTAATTTGCATATTTCTAGACTTAAGCTTAAAAGCATTGCGTTAGAGGGTGAAAACTCGAAACAGCCCCCGAACGGCCCCGTGGGTGGCACCAACACCTCCCACGGGACCAATATAACTCGTAGGAACTCTCCCCGCAGCCGCGGGACTCCCGGTTTGAGAATACGAAAGTAATTTTCATATTTCTAGACTTAGGCAAAACTTGGAGTTAGAGGGTGAGAAGTCGAAACAGCCCCCGAACGGCCCTGTGGGTGGCACCAACACCTCCCACAGGACAAATGTAACTCGTAGGAACTGACGCCGCAGTCGCGGAACTCCCGGTTTGAGAATACGACCGTAATTTGCATATTTCTAGACTTAGGCTTAAAAACATGGCGTTAGAGGGTGAAAACTCGAAACAGCCCCCGAACGGCCCCGTGGTTGGCACCAGCACCTCCCACGGGACCAATGTAACACATAGGAACCGTCCCCGCAGCCGCGGGACTCCTGGTTTGAGAATACGAAGGTACTTTGCATATTTCTAGACTTAGGTAAAACTTTGCGTTAGAGGGTGAGAACTCGAAACAGCCCCCGAACGTCCCCGTGGGTTTCATCAACACCTCCCACGGGACCAATGTAACTCGTAGGAACTGACCCCGCAGTCACGGGACTCCCGGTTTGATAATACGATGATAATTTGCATATTTCTAGACTTAGGCTTAAAACCATGGCGTTAGAGGGTGAGAACTCGAAACAGCCCCCGAACGTCCCCGTGGGTGGCACCAACACCTCCCACGGGACCAATGTAACTCGTAGGAATTGACCCCGCAGTCGCGGGACTCCCGATTTGAGAATACGAAGGTAATTTGCATATTTCTAGACTTAGGCAAAACTTGGCGTTAGAGGGTGAAAACTCGAAACATCCCCCGAACGACCCTGTGGGTGGCACCAACACCTCCCACGGGACCATTTTAACTCGTAGGAACTGACCCCGCAGTTGCGGGACTCCCGGTTTGAGAATACGAAGGTAATTTGCATATTTCTAGACTTAGGCAAAACTTGGCGTTAGAGGGTGAAAACTCGAAACATCCCCCGAACGTCCCCGTGGGTGGCACCCACACCTCCCACGGGACCAATGTAACTCGTAGGAACTGATCCCGCAGTCGCGGGACTCCCGGTTTGAGAATACGACGGTAATTTGCATATTTCTAGACTTAGGAAAAACTTTGCGTTAGAGGGTGAAAACTCGAAACATCCCCCGAACGTCCCCGTGGGTGGCACCCACACCTCCCACGGGACCAATGTAACTCGTAGGAACTGACCCCGCAGTCGCGGGACTCCCGATTTGAGAATACGAAGGTAATTTGCATATTTCTAGACTTAGGCAAAACTTGGCGTTAGAGGGTGAAAACTCGAAACATCCCCCGAACGACCCCGTGGGTGGCACCAACACCTCCCACGGGACCATTTTAACTCGTAGGAACTGACCCCGCAGTTGCGGGACTCCCGGTTTGAGAATACGAAGGTAATTTGCATATTTCTAGACTTAGGCAAAACTTGGCGTTAGAGGGTGAAAACTCGAAACATCCCCAGAACGTCCCCGTGGGTGGCACCCACACCTCCCACGGGACCAATGTAACTCGTAGGAACTGACCCCGCAGTCGCGGGACTCCCGATTTGAGAATACGAAGGTAATTTGCATATTTCTAGACTTAGGCAAAACTTGGCGTTAGAGGGTGAAAACTCGAAACATCCCCCGAATGACCCCGTGGGTGGCACCAACACCTCCCACGGGACCATTTTAACTCGTAGGAACTGACCCCGCAGTTGCGGGACTCCCGGTTTGAGAATACGAAGGTAATTTGCATATTTCTAGACTTAGGCAAAACTTGGCGTTAGAGGGTGAAAACTCGAAACATCCCCCGAACGTCCCCGTGGGTGGCACCCACACCTCCCACGGGACCAATGTAACTCGTAGGAACTGATCCCGCAGTCGCGGGACTCCCGGTTTGAGAATACGACGGTAATTTGCATATTTCTAGACTTAGGAAAAACTTTGCGTTAGAGGGTGAGAACTCGAAACAGCCCCCGAACGGCCCCGTGGGTGGCACCAACACCTCCCACGGGAAGAATGCAACTCGTAGGAACTGACCCCGCAGTCGCGGGACTCCCGGTTTGAGAATACGGCGATAATTTGCATATTTCTAGACTTAGGCTTAAAAACATGGTGTTAGAGGGTGAGAACTCGAAACCGCCCCCGGACGTCCCCGTGGGTGGCACCAACACCTCCCACAGGACCAATGTAACTCATAGGAACTGACCCCGCAGTCGCGGACTCCCGGTTTGAGAATACGACGGTGATTTGCATATTTCTAGACTAAGGCTTAAAAACATGGCGTTAGACGGTGAAAACTCAAAACAACCCTCGAACGGCCCCGTGGGTGGCACCAACACCTCCCACGGGACCAATGTAACTAGTAGGAATTGACCCCGCAGTCACGGGACTCCCGGTTTGAGAATACGAAGGTACACTGCATATTTGTAGACTTAGGCTTAAAAACTTGGCTTTAGAGGGTGAGAACTCGAAACAGCCCCCGAACGTCCCTGTGGGTGGCACCAACACCTCCCACGGGACCAATGTAACTCGTAGGCACTGTCCCCGCAGCCGCGGGACTCCCGGTTTGAGAGTACGAAAGTAATTTGCATATTTCTATACTTAGGCGAAACTTGGCGTTAGAGGGTGAGAAGTCGAAACAGCCCCCGAACGGCCCTGTGTGTGGCACCAACACCTCCCACGGGACCAATGTAACTCGTAGGAACTGACCCCGCAGTCGCGGAACTCCCGGTTTGAGAATACGATGGTAATTTGCATATTTCTTGACTTAGTCTTAAAAACATGGCGTTAGAGGGTGAAAACTCGAAACAGCCCCCGAACGGCCCCGTGGTTGGCACCAACACCTCCCACGGCACAAATGTAACACGTAGGAACTATCCCCGCAGCCGCGGGACTCCTGGTTTGAGAATACGAAGGTACTTTGCATATTTCTAGACTTAGGCAAAACTTTGCGTTAGAGGGTGAGAACTCGAAACAGCCCCCGAACGTCCCCGTGAGTTTCACCCACACCTCCCACGGGACCAATGTAACTCGTAGGAACTGACCCCGCAGTCACGGGACTCCCGGTTTGAGAATACGATGATAATTTGTATATTTCTATACTTAGGCTTAAAACCATGGCGTTAGAGGGTGAGAACTCGAAACAGCCCCCGAACGTCCCCGTGGGTGGCACCAACACCTCCCACGGGACCAATGTAACTCGTAGGAACTGACCCCACAGCCGCGGGACTCCCGGTATGAGAGTACGACGGTAATTTGTATATTTCTAGACTTAGGAAAAACTTGGCGTTAGAGGGTGAAAACTCGAAACAGCCCCCGAACGGTCCCGTGGGTGGCACCAACACCTCCCACGGGACCAATGTAACTCGTTGGAACAGACCCCGCAGTCGCGGGTCTCCCGGTTTGAGAGTACGATGGTAATTTTCATATTTGTAGAGTTAGGCTTAAAAACTTGGCTTTAGAGGGTGAGAACTCGAAACAGCCCCCGAACGTCCCCGTGGGTGGCACTAACACCTCCCACGGGACCAATGTAACTCGTAGGAACTGACCCCGCAGTTGCGGGACTCCCGGTTTGAGAATACGAAGGTAATTTGCATATTTCTAGACTTAGGCAAAACTTGGCGTTAGAGGGTGAAAACTCGAAACATCCCCCGAACGTCCCCGTGGGTGGCACCCACACCTCCCACGGGACCAATGTAACTCGTAGGAACTGATCCCGCAGTCGTGAGACTCCTGGTTTGAGAATACGACGGTAATTTGCATATTTCTAGACTTAGCTAAAAAACATGGCATTAGAGGGTGAGAACTCGAAATAGCCCCGAACGGCCCCGTGGGTAGCACCAACACCTCCCACGGGACTAATATAAATCGTAGCAACTGACCCGACAGCCGTGAGACTCCCGGTATCAGAGTAGGACAGTAATTTGAATATTTCTAGACTTAGGCTTAAAAACATGGCATTGGAGGGTGAAAACTCGAAACAGCCCCCGAACGGTCCCGTGGGTGGCACCAACACCTCCCACGGGACCAATGTAACTCGTAGGAACAGACCCCGCAGTCGCGGGTATCCCGGTTTGAGAGTACGATGGTAATTTGCATATTTGTGTACTTAGGCTTAAAAACTTGGATTTAGAGGGTGAGAACTCGAAACAGCCCCCGAACGTCCCCGTCGGTGGCACCAACACCTCCCACGGGACCAATGTAACTCGTAGGAACTGACCCCGCAGTCGCGGGACTCCCGGTTTGAGAATAGGATGATAATTTTCATATTTCTAGACTTAAGCTTAAAAACATGGCGTTAGAGGGTGAGAACTCGGAACAGCCCCCGAACGGCCCCGTGGGTGGCACCAACACTCCCACGGGACCAATGTAACTCGTAGGAACTGACCCCGCAGCCGCGGGACTCTCGGTATGAGAGTACGACGGTAATTTGTATATTTCTAGACTTAGGCTTAAAAACATGGCATTGGAGGGTGAAAACTCGAAACAGCCCCCGACGGTCCCGTGGGTGGCACCAACACCTCTCACGGGACCAATGTAACTCGTAGGAACAGACCCCGCAGTCGCGGGACTCCCGGTTTGAGAATGCGAAGGTAATTTGCATATTTCTAGACTTAGGCAAAACTGGGCGTTAGGAACTGACCCCGCAGTCGCGGGACTCTCGGTTTGAGAATACGACGATAATTTTCATATTTCTAGACTTAAGCTTAAAAAAATGGCGTTAGAGGGTGAGAACTCGAAACAGCCCCCGAACGGCCCAGTGGGTGGCACCAACACCTCCCACGAGACCAATGTAACTCGTAGGAACTGACCCCGCAGCCGCGGGACTCCCGGTATGAGAGTGCGACGGTAATTTATATATTTCTAGACTTAGGCTTAAAGACATGGCACTGGAGGGTGAAAACTCGAAACAGCCCCTGAACGGTCCCGTGGGTGGCACCAACACCTCTCACGGGACCAATGTAACTCGTAGGAACAGACCCCGTAGTCGCGGGTATCCCGGTTTGAGAGTACGATGGTAATTTGCATATTTGTAGACTTAGGCTTAAAAACTTGTATTTAGAGGGTGAGAACTCGAAACAGACCCCGAACGTCCCCGTGGGTGGCACCAACACCTCCCACGGGACCAATGTAACTCATAGGAACTGACCCCGCAGTCGCGGGACTCCCGGTTTGAGAATATGAAGGTAATTTGCATATTTCTAGACTTAGGCAAAACTTGGCGTTAGGAACTGACCCCGCAGTCGCGGGACTCCCGGTTTGAGAATACGACGATAATTTTCATATTTCTAGACTTAAGCTTAAAAACTTGGCGTTAGAGGGTGAAAACTCGAAACAGCCCCCGAACGGTCCCGTGGGTGGCACCAACACCTCCCACGGGACCAATGTAACTCGTAGGAACTGACCCCGCAGTCGCGGGACTCCCGGTTTGAGAATACGAAGGTAATTTGCATATTTCTAGACTTAGGCTTAAAAACATGGCGTTAGAGGGTGAGAACTCAAAACAGCCCCCGAACGGCCCCGTGGGTGGCACCAACACCTCCCACGGGACCAATGTAACACGTAGGAACTGACCCCGTAGTCGTGGGACTCCCGGTTTGAGAATACGACGGTAATTTTCATATTTCTAGACTTAAGCTTAAAAACATGGCGTTAGAGGGTGAAAACTCGAAACAGCCCCCGAACGGTCCCGTGGGTGGCACCAACACCTCCCACGGGACCAATGTAACTCGTAGGAACAGACCCCGCAGCCGCGGGTCTCCCAGTTTGAGAGTACGACGATAATTTGCATATTTGTAGACTTAGGCTTAAAAACTTGGCGTTAGAGGGTGAGAACTCGAAACAGCCCCGAACGGTCCCGTGGGTGGCACCAACACCTCCCACGGGACCAATATAAATCGTAGGAACTGACCCCGCAGCCGCGAGACTCCCGGTATGAGAGTACGACGGTAATTTGTTTATTTCCAGACTTAGGATTAAAAACATGGCATTGGAGGGTGAAAACTCGAAACAGCCCCCGAACGGTCCCGTGGGTGGCACCAACACCTCCCACGGGACCAATGTAACTCATAGGAACAGACCCCGCAGTTGCGGGTATCCCGGTTTGAGAGTACGATGGTAATTTGCATATTTGTAGACTTAGGCTTAAAACTTGGATTTAGAGGGTGAGAACTCGAAACAGCCCCCGAACGTCCGCGTGGGTGGCACCAACACCTCCCACGGGACCAATGTAACTCGTAGGAACTGACCCCGCAGTCGCGGGACTCCCGGTTTGAGAATACGAAAGTAATTTGCATATTTCTAGACTTAGGCAAAACTTGGCATTAGGAACTGACCCCGCAGTCGCGGGACACCCGGTTTGAGAATACGACGATAATTTTCATATTTCTAGACTTAAGCTCAAAAACATGGCGTTAGAGGGTGAGAACTCGAAACAGCCCCCGAACGGCCCAGTGGGTGGAACCAACACCTCCCACGGGACCCATGTAACTCGTAGGAACTGACCCCGCAGTCGCGGGACTCCCGGTATGAGAGTATGACCGTAATTTGTATATTTCTAGACTTAGGCTTAAAAACATGGCATTGGGGGGTGAAAACTCGAAACAGCCCCCGAACGTCCCCGTGGGTGGCACCAACACCTCCCACGGGACCAATGTAACTCGTAGGAACAGTCCCCGCAGCCGCGGGACTACCGGTTTGAGAATACGAAGTTAAATTGCATATTTCTAGACTTAGGCAAAACTTGGCGTTAGAGGGTCAAAACTCGAAGCAGCCCCCGAACGTCCCCGTGGGTGGCACCAACACCTCCCACGGGACCAATGTAACTCATAGGAACTGACCCCGCAGTCGCGGGACTCCCGGTTTGAGAATACGACTATAATTTGCATATTTCTAGACTTAAGTTTAAAAACATGGCGTTAGAGGGTGAGAACTCGAAACAGCTCCCGAACGTCCCCGTGGGTGGCACCAACACCTCCCACGGGACCAATGTAACTCGTAGGAACAGACCCCATAGTCGCGGGACTCCCGGTTTGAGAATACGACGGTAATTTGCATATTTCTAGACTTAGGCTTAAAAACATGGCGTTAGAGGGTGAAAACTCGAAACAGCCCCGTGTGTGGCACTAACTCCTCCCACGGGACCAATATAACTCGTAGGAACAGTCCCCGCAGCCGCGAGACTCCCGGTTTGAGAATACGAAGGTAATTTGCATATTTCTAGACTTAAGCTTAAAAATATGGCGTTAGAGGGTGAAAACTCAAAACTGCCCCCGAACATCCCCGTGGGTGGCACCAACACCTCCCACGGGACGAATGTAACTCGTAGGAACTGACCCCGCAGTCACGGAACTCCCGGTTTGAGAATACGATGGAAATTTGCATATTTCTACACTTAGGCATAAAAACATGGCGTTAGAGGGTGAAAACTCGAAACAACACCCGAACGGCCCCGGGGGTGGCACCAACACCTCCCACGGGACCAATGTAACTCGTAGGAACTGTCCCCGCAGCCGCGGGACTCCCGGTTTGAGAATACGAAGGTACTTTGCATATTTCTATACTTAGGCAAAACTTGGCGTTAGAGGGTGAGAACTCAAAACAACCCCCGAACGGCCCCGTGGGTGGCACCAACACCTCCCACGGGACCAATGTAACACGTAGGAACTGACCCCGCAGTTGCGGGACTCCCGGTTTGAGAATACGATGATAATTTGCACATTTTTAGACTTAGGCTTAGAAACATGGCGTTAGAGGGTGAGAACTCGAAACAGCCCCCGAACGTCCCCGTGGGTGGCACCAACACCTCCCACGGGACCAATGTAATTCGTAGGAAATGACCCCGCAGTCGCGAGACTCCCGGTTTGAGAATACGAAGGTAATTTGCATATTTCTAGACTTAGGAAAAACTTGGCGTTTGAGGGTGAAAACTCGAAACAGCCCACGAACGTCCCCGTGGGTGGCACCAACACCTCCCACGGGACCAATGTAACTCGTAGGAACTGACCCCGTAGTCGCGGGACTCCCGATTTGAGAATAGGACGATAATTTGCATATTTCTGGACTTAGGCTTAAAAACATGGCGTTAGAGGGTGAGAACTCGAAACAGCCCCCGAACGGCCCCGTGGGTGGCACCAACACCTCCCACGGGACCAATGTAACTCGTAGGAACTAACCCCGCACCCGCGGGACTCCCGGTATGAGAGTACGATGGTAATTTGTATATATCTAGACTTAGGCTTAGAAACTTGGCTTTAGAAGGTGAGAACTCGAAACAACCCCCAAACGTCCCCGTGAGTGGCACCGACACTTCCCACGGGACCAATGTAACTCGTAGGAACTGACCCCGCAGCCGCGGGACTCCCGGTTTGAGAATACGATTGAAATTTTCATATTTCTAGACTTAGGCTTTAAAACAAGGCGTTAAGGGGTGAAAACTCGAAACAGCCCTCAAACGGCCACGTGGGTGGCACCACCACCTCCCACGGGACCAATGTAACTCGTAGGAACTGACCCCGCAGCCGTGGGACTCCCGATATGAGAGTACGACGGTAATTTGCATATTTCTAGAGTTAGGCTTAAAAACATGGCTTTAGAGGGTGAAAACTCGAAACAGTCCCCGAACGGTCCCGTGGGTGGCACCAACACCTTCCACGGGACCAATATAAGTCGTAGGAACCGTCCCCGCAGCCGCGGGACTCCCGGTTTGAGAATACGAAGGTAATTTGCATATTTTTAGACTTAGGCAAAACTTGGGGTTAGAGGGTGAGAAGTCGAAACAGCCTCCGAACGGCCCCGTGGGTGGCACCAACACCTCCCACGGGACCAATGTAACTCGAAGGAACTGACCCCGCAGTCGCTGAACTCCCGATTTTAGAATACGAAGGTAATTTGCATATTACTAGACTTAGCCTTAAAAACATGGCGTTAGAGGGTGAAAACTCGAAACAACCCCCGAACGGCCCCGTAGTCGGCACCAACACCTCCGACGGGACCAATGTAACACGTTGGAACTGTCCCCGCAGCCGCGGGACTCCCGGTTTGAGAATACGAAGGTACTTTGCATATTTCTAGACTTCGGCAAAACCTGGCGTTAGAGGGTTAGAATTCGAAACAGCCCCCGAACGGTCCCGTGGGTGGCACCAACACCTCCCACGGGACCAATGTAACTCGTAGGAACTGACCCCGTAGTCGCGGGACTCCCGGCTTTAGAATACGACGATAATTTGCATATTTCTAGAATTAAGCTTAAAAACATGGCGTTAGAGGGTGAAAACTCGAAACGGCCCCCGAACGGTCCCGTGGGTGGCACCAACACCTCCCACGGGACCAATGTAACACGTAGGAATAGACCCCGCAGCCGCGGGTCTCCCAGTTTGAGAGTACGACGATAATTTGCATATTTGTAGACTTAGGTTTAAAAACTTGGCTTTAGAGGGTGAGAACTCGAAACAACCCCCAAACGTCCCCGTGGGTGGCACCAACACCTCCCACGGGACTAATGTAACTCGTAGGAACTGACCCCGCAGTCGTGGGACTCCCGGTTTGAGAATACGATGATAATTTGGATATTTCTAGACTTAGGCTTAAAAACATGGCGTTAGAGGGTGAGAACTCGAAATAGCCCCCGAACGTCCCCGTGAGTGGTACCAACACCTCCCACGGGACCAATATAACTCGTAGGAACTGACCCCGCAGTCGCGGGACTCCTAATTTGAGAATACGAAGGTAATTTGCATATTTCTAGACTTAGGCTTAAAAACATGGAGTTAGAGGCTGAGAACTCGAAACAGCCACCGAACGGCCCCGTGTGTGGCACCAACACCTCCCACGGGACCAATGTAACTCGTAAGAACTAACCCCGCAGCCGTGGGACTCCCGGTATGAGAGTACGATGGTAATTTGTATATTTCTAGACTTAGGCTTAAAAACATGGCATTAAAGGGTGAAAACTCGAAACCACCCCCGAACGGTCCCGTGGGTAGCACCACCACCTCCCACGGGACCAATGTAACTCGTAGGAACGGACCCCGCAGCCGTGGGACTCCCGATATGAGAGTACGACGGTAATTTGCATATTTCTAGACTTAGGTTTAAAAACATGGCGTTAGAGGGTGAAAACTCGAAAGAGCCCCCGAACGGCCCCGTGGGTGGCACCAACACCTCCCACGGGACCAATACAAGTGGTACGAACCATCCCCGCAGTCGCGGGACTCCCGGTTTGAGAATAAGAAGTTAATTTGCATATTTTTAGACTTAAGCAAAACTTGGCGTTAGAAGGTGAGAAGTCGAAACAGCCCCCGAACGGCCCCGTGGGCGGCACCAACACCTCCCACGGGACCAAAGAATCTCGTAGGAACTGAACCCGCAGTCGCTGAGCTCCCGGTTTAACAATACGATGGTAATTTACATATTTCTAGACTTATGCTTAAAAAACACTGCATTTGAGGGTGAAAACTCGAAACAGTCCCCGAACGGCCCCGTGGGTGGCACCAACACCTCCCACGGGACCATTGTAACACGTAGGAACTGTCCCCGCAGCCGCGGGACTCCCGGTTTGAGAATACGAAGGTACTTTGCATATTTCTAGACTTAGGCTAAACTTGGCGTTAGAGGGTGAGAACTCGAAACAACCCCCGAACGGCACCGTGGGTGGCACCAACACCTCCCACGGGACCAATGTAACTCGTAGGAACTGACCCCGTAGTCGCGGGACTCCCGGTTTGAGAATAGGACGATAATTTGCATATTTCTAGACTTAGGCTTAAAAACTTGGCGTTAGAGGGGGAGAACTCGAAACAGCCCCCGAACAGCCCTAGGGGTGGCACCAACACCTCCCACGGGACCAATGTAACTCGTAGGAACTGTCCCCATAGCCGCGGGACTCCCGGTTTGAGAATACGAAGCTAATTTGCATATTTCTAGACTTAGGCGAAACTTGGCGTTAGAGGGTGAGAAGTCGAAACAGCCCCCGAATGGCCCCGTGGGTGGCACCAACATCTCCCACGGACGAATGTAACTCGTAGGAACTGACCCCGCAGTCGCGGAACTCCTGGTTTGAGAATACGACGGTAATTTGCATATTTCTAGACTTAGGCAAAACTTGGCGTTAGAGGGTGAGAACTCGAAACAACCCCCGAACGGCCCCGTGGGTGGCACCAACACCTCCCACGGGACCAATGTAACTCGTAGGAACTGACCCCGCAGTCGCGGGACTCCCGGTTTGAGAATACGATGATAATTTGCGTATTTCTAGACTTAGGCTTAAAAACATGGCGTTAGAGGGTGAGAACTCGAAACAACCCCCGAACGTCCCCGTGGGTGGCACCAACACCTCCCACGGAATAATGTAACTCGTAGGAACTGACCCCGCAGTCGCGGGACTCCCGGTTTGAGAATACGAAGGTAATTTGCATATTTCTAGACTTAGGCAAAACTTGGCATTAGAGGTTGAAAACTCGAAACAGCCCCCGAACGTCCCCGTGGGTGGCACCAACACCTCCCACGGGACCAATGTAACTCGTAGGAACTGACCCCGTCGTGGCGGGACTCCCGGTTTGAGAATACGACGATAATTTGCATATTTCTAGACTTAGGCTTAAAAACATGGCGTTAGAGGGTGAGAACTCGAAACAGCCCCCGAACGTCCCCGTGGGTGGCACCAACACCTCCCACGGGACCAATGTATCTCGTAGGAACTGACCCCGTAGTCGTGGGACTCCCGGTTTGAGAATTGAACGGTAATTTGCATATTTCTAGACTTAAGGTTAAAAATATGTCGTTAGAGGGTGAAAACTCGAAACGGCCCCCGAACGGTCCCGTGGGTGGCACCAACACCTTCCAAGGGACCAATGTAACTCGTAGGAACAGACCCCGCAGCCGCGGGTCTCCCAGTTTGAGAGTACGACGATAATTTGCATATTTGTAGACTTAGGCTTAAAAACTTGGCTTTAGAGGGTGAGAACTCGAAACAACCCCCAAACGTCCCCGTGAGTGGCACCGACACTTCCCACGGGACCAATGTAACTCGTAGGAACTCACCCCGCAGCCGCGGGACTCCCAGTTTGAGATTACGATTCAAATTTGCATATTTCTAGACTTAGGCTTAAAAACAAAGCGTTAAGGGGTGAAAACTCCAAACAGCCCTCAAACGTCCCCGTGGGTGGCACCACCACCTCCCACGGGACCAATGTAACTCGTAGGAACTGACCCCGCAGTCGCGGGACTCCCGGTTTGAGAATACGAAGGTAATTTTCATATTTCTAGACTTAGGCTTAAAAACATGGCGTTAGAGGGTGAGAACTCGAAACAGCCCCCGAACGTCCCCGTGGGTGGCACCAACACCTCCCACGGGACCAATGTAACACGTAGGAACTGACCCCGTAGTCGTGGGACTCCCGGTTTGAGAATACGACGGTAATTTTCATATTTCTAGACTTAATCTTAAAAACATGGCGTTAGAGGGTGAAAACTCGAAACAGCCCCCGAACGGTCCCGTGGGTGGCACCAACACCTCCCACGGGACCAATGTAACTCGTAGGAACAGACCCCGCAGCCGCGGGTCTCCCAGTTTCAGAGTACGACGATAATTTGCATATTTGTAGACTTAGGCTTAAAAACTTGTCTTTAGAGGGTGAGAACTCGAAACAACCCCCAAACGTCCCCGTGAGTGGCACTGACACTTCCCACGGGACCAATGTAACTCGTAGGAACTGACCCCGCAGCCGCGGGACTCCCGATTTGAGAATACGATTGAAATTTGCATATTTCTAGACTTAGGCTTAAAAACAAGGCATTAAGGGGTGAAAACTCGAAACAGCCCTCAAACGGCCCCGTGGGTGGCACCACCACCTCCCACGGGACCAATGTAACTCGTAGGAACTGACCCCGTAGTCGTGGGACTCCCGGTTTGAGAATACGACGGTTATTTGCATATTTCTAGACTTAAGCTTAAAAACATGGCATTAGAGGGTGAAAACTCGAAACGGCCCCCGAACGGTCCCGTGGGTGGCACCAACACCTCCCACGGGACCAATGTAACACGTAGGAATAGACCCCGCAGCCGCGGGTCTCCCAGTTTGAGAGTACGACGATAATTTGCATATTTGTAGACTTAGGTTTAAAAACTTGGCTTTAGAGGGTGAGAACTCGAAACAACCCCCAAACGTCCCCGTGAGTGGCACCGACACTTCCCACGGGACCAATGTAACTCGTAGGAACTGACCCCGCAGCTGCGGGACTCCCGGTTTGAGAATACGATTGAAATTTGCGTATTTCTACACTTAGGCTTAAAAATAAGGCGTTAAGGGGTGAAAACTCGAAACAGCCCTCAAACGGCCCCGTGGGTGGCACCACCACCTCCCACGGGACCAATGTAACTCGTAGGAACTGACCCCGCAGCCGTGGGACTCCCGGTATGAGAGTATGACGGTAATTTACATATTTTTAGACTTAGGCTTAAAAACATGGCGTTAGTGGGTGAAAACTCGAAACAGCCCCCGAACGTCCCCGTGGGTGGCACCAACACCTCCCACGGGACCAATGTAACTCGTAGGAACTGACCCCGCAGTCGCGGGACTCCCGATTTGAGAATACGAAGGTAATTTGCATATTTATAGACTTAGGCAAAAACTTGGCGTTAGAGGGGGAAAACTCGAAACAGGTCCCGAACGTCCCCATGGGTGGCACCAACACCTCCCACGGGACCAATGTAACTCGTAGGAACTGACCCCGCAGTCGCGGGACTCCCGGTTTGAGAATACGAAGGTAATTTTCATATTTCGAGACTTAGGCTTAAAAACATGGCGTTAGAGGGTGAGAACTCGAAATAGCCCCCGAACGGCCCCGTGGGTGGCACCAACACCTCTCACGGGACCAATGTAACTCGTAGGACCTGACCCCGCAGCCGTGGGACTCCCGGTATGAGAGTACGACGGTAATTTGTATATTTCTAGACTTAGGCTTAAAAACATGGCATTAGAGGGTGAAAACTCGAAACAGCCCCCGAACGGTCCCGTGGGTGGCACCAACACCTCCCACGGGACCAATGTAACTCGTAGGAACAGACCCCGCAGCCGCGGGTCTCCCGTTTTGAGAGTACGACGATAATTTTCATATTTGTAGACTTAGGCTTAAAAACTTGGCTTTAGAGGGTGAGAACTCGAAACAGCCCCCGAACGTCCCTGTGGGTGGCACCAACACCTCCCACGGGACCAATGTAACTCGTAGGCACTGTCCCCGCAGCCGCGGGACTCCCGGTTTGAGAGTACGAAAGTAATTTGCATATTTCTATACTTAGGCGAAACTTGGCGTTAGAGGGTGAGAAGTCGAAACAGCCCCCGAACGGCCCTGTGTGTGGCACCAACACCTCCCACGGGACCAATGTAACTCGTAGGAACTGACCCCGCAGTCGCGGAACTCCCGGTTTGAGAATACGATGGTAATTTGCATATTTCTTGACTTAGTCTTAAAAACATGGCGTTAGAGGGTGAAAACTCGAAACAGCCCCCGAACGGCCCCGTGGTTGGCACCAACACCTCCCACGGCACAAATGTAACACGTAGGAACTATCCCCGCAGCCGCGGGACTCCTGGTTTGAGAATACGAAGGTACTTTGCATATTTCTAGACTTAGGCAAAACTTTGCGTTAGAGGGTGAGAACTCGAAACAGCCCCCGAACGCCCCCGTGAGTTTCACCAACACCTCCCACGGGACCAATGTAACTCGTAGGAACTGACCCCGCAGTCACGGGACACCCGGTTTGAGAATACGATGATAATTTGTATATTTCTATACTTAGGCTTAAAACCATGGCGTTAGAGGGTGAGAACTCGAAACAGCCCCCGAACGTCCCCGTGGGTGGCACCAACACCTCCCACGGGACCAATGTAACTCGTAGGAACTGACCCCGCAGCCGCGGGTCTCCCGTTTTGAGAGTACGACGATAATTTTCATATTTGTAGACTTAGGCTTAAAAACTTGGCTTTAGAGGGTGAGAACTCGAAACAATCCCCAAACGTCCCCGTGAGTGACACCGACACTTCCCACGGAACCAATGTAACTCGTAGGAACTGACCCCGCAGCTGCGGGACTACCAGTTTGAGAATACGATTGAAATTTTCATATTTCTAGACTTAGGCTTAAAAACAAGGCGTTAAGGGGTGAAAACTCGAAACAGCCCTCAAACGGCCCCGTGGGTGGCACCACCACCTCCCACGGGACCAATGTAACTCGTAGGAACTGACCCCGCAGCCGTGGGACTCCCGGTATGAGAGTACGACGATAATTTGCATATATCTAGACTTAGGCTTAAAAACATGGCGTTAGAGGGTGAAAACTCGAAACAGCCCCCGAACGGCCCCGTGGGTGGCACCAACACCTCCCACGGAACAATGTAACTCGTAGGAACTGACCCCGCTGTCGCGGGACTCCCGGTTTGAGAATACGAAGGTAATTTGCATATTTCTAGACTTAGGCAAAACTTGGCATTAGAGGGCGAGAAGTCGAAACAGCCCCCGAACGGCCCCGTGGGTGGCCCCAACACCTCCCACGGGACCAATGTAACTCGTAGGAACTGACCCCGCAGTCGCTGAACTCCCGGTTTGAGAATATGACGGTAATTTGCATATTTCTAGACTTAGGCTTAAAAACATTGCGTTCGAGGGTGAAAACTCGAAACAACCCTCGAACGGCCCCGTGGGTGGCACCAACACCTCCCACGGGACCAATGTAACACGTAGGCATTGTCCCCGCAGCCTCGGGACTCCCGGATTGAGAATACGAAGGTACTTTGCATATTTCTAGACTTAGGCAAAACTTGGCGTTTGAGGGTGAGAACT
This sequence comes from Sambucus nigra, assembly GCA_949130495.1. Taxonomy (NCBI): domain Eukaryota; kingdom Viridiplantae; phylum Streptophyta; class Magnoliopsida; order Dipsacales; family Adoxaceae; genus Sambucus; species Sambucus nigra. The sequence continues at coordinate 180,034,714 of OX422219.1, forward strand.
CGAAACAGCCCCCGAACGGCCCCGTGGGTGGCACCAACACCTCCCACGGGACCAATGTAACTCTTAGGAACTGACCCCGCAGTCGCGGGACTCCCGGTTTGAGAATACGATGATAATTTGCATATTTCTAGACTTAGGCTTAAAAACATGGCGTTAGAGGGTGAGAACTCGAAACAGCCCCCGAACGTCCCCGTGGGTGGCACCAACACCTCCCACGGGACCAATGTAACTCGTAGGAACTGACCCCGTAGTCGCGGGACTCTCGGTTTGAGAATACGACGGTAATTTGCATATTTCTAGACTTAAGCTTAAAAACATGGCGTTAGAGGGTGAAAACTCGAAACGGCCCCCGAACGGTCCCGTGGGTGGCACCAACACCTCCCACGGGACCAATGTAACTCGTAGGGATAGACCCCGCAGCCACGGGTCTCCCGGTTTGAGAGTACGACGATAATTTGCATATTTGTAGACTTAGGCTTAAAAACTTGGCTTTAGAAGGTGAGAACTCGAAACAACCCCCAAACGTCCCCGTGAGTGGCACCGACACTTCCCACGGGACCAATGTAACTCGTAGGAACTGAGACCGCAGCTGCCATATTTCTAGACTTAGGCTTAAAAACAAGGAGTTAAGGGGTGAAAACTCGAAACAACCCTCTAACGGCCCCGTGGGTGGCACCACCACCTCCCACGGGACCAATGTAACTCGTAGGAACTGACCCCGCAGTCGCGGGACTCCCGGTTTGAGAATACGAAGGTAATTTGCATATTTCTAGACTTAGGCTTAAAAACATGGCGTTAGAGGGTGAGAACTCAAAACAGCCCCCGAACGGCCCCGTGGGTGGCACCAACACCTCCCACGGGACCAATTTAACTCGTAGGAACTAACCCCGCAGCCGCGGGACTCCCGGTATGAGAGTACGACGGTAATTTGTATATTCCTAGACTTAGTCTTAAAAACCTGGCATTAGAGGGTGAAAACTCAAAACAGCCCCCGAACGGTCCCGTGGGTGGCACCAACACCTCCCACGGGACCAATGTAACTCGTAGGAACAGACACCGCAGCCGCGGGTCTCCTGGTTTGAGAGTACGACGATAATTTGCATATTTGTAGACTTAGGCTTAAAAACTTGGCTTTAGAGGGTGAGAACTCGAAACAACCCCCAAACATCCCCGTGAGTGACACCGACACTTCCCACGGGACCAATGTAACTCGTAGGAACTGACCCCGCAGCCGCGGGACTCCCGGTTTTAGAATATGATTGAAATTTACATATTTCTAGACTTAGGCTCAAAAACAAGGCGTTAAGTGGTGAAAACTCGAAACAACCCTCTAACGGCCCCGTAGGTGGCACCACCACCTCCCACGGGACCAATGTAACTCGTAGGAACTGATCCCGCAGTCGCGGGACTCCCGGTTTGAGAATACGAAGGTAATTTGCATATTTCTAGACTTAGGTTTAAAAACATGGCGTTAGAGGGTGAGAACTCAAAACAGCCCCCGAACGGCCCCGTGGGTGGCACCAACACCTCCCACGGGACCAATGTAACTCGTAGGAACTAACCCCGCACCCGCGGGACTCCCGGTATGAGAGTACGACGGTAATTTGTATATTCCTAGACTTAGTCTTAAAAACTTGGCATTAGAGGGTGAAAACTCGAAACAGCCCCCGAACGGTCCCGTGGGTGGCACCAACACCTCCCACGGGACCAATGTAACTCTTAGGAACAGACACCGCAGCCGCGGGTCTCCCGGTTTGAGAGTACGACGATAATTTGCATATTTGTAGACTTAGGCTTAAAAACTTGGCTTTACAGGGTGAGAACTCGAAACAACCCCCAAACGTCCCCGTGAGTGACACCGACACTTCCCACGGGACCAATGTAACTCGTAGGAACTGACCCCGCAGCCGCGGGACTCCCGGTTTGAGAATACGATTGAAATTTGCATATTTCTAGACTTAGTCTTAAAAACAAGGCGTTAAGGGGTGTAAACTCGAAACAGCCCTCAAACGGCCCCATGGGTGGCACCACCACCTCCCACGGGTCCAATGTAACTCGTAGGAACTGACCCCGCAGACGTGGGACTCCCGGTATGAGAGTACGACGGTAATTTGCATATTTCTAGACTTCGGCTTAGAAACATGGCGTTAGGGGGTGAAAACTCGAAACAGCCCCCGAACGGCCCCGTGGGTGGCACCAACACCTCCCACGGGACCAATATAAGTCGTAGGAACCGTCCCCGCAGCCGCGGGACTCCCGGTTTGAGAATACGAAGATAATTTGCATATTTTTAGACTTAAACAAAACTTGGCGTTAGAGGGTGATAAGTCGAAAGAACCCCCGAACGGCCCCGTGGGTGGCACCAACACCTCCCACGGAACCAATGTAACTCGTAGGAACTGACCCCGCAGTCGCTGAACTCCCGGTTTGAGAATACGACGGTAATTTGCATATTTATAGACTTAGGCTTAAAAACATTGCGTTAGAGGATGAAAACTCGAAGCAGCCCCCGAACGGCCCCGTGAGTGGCACCAACACCTCCCATGGGACCAATGAAACACGTAGGAACTGTCCCCGCAGCCGCGGGACTCCCGGTTTGAGAATACGAAGGTACTTTGCATATTTCTAGACTTAGGCAAAACTTGGCGTTAGAGGGTGAGAACTCGAAAGAGCCCCCGAACGGCCCCGTGGGTGGCACCAACACCTCCCACGGGACCAATGTAACTCGTAGGAACTGACCCCACAGTCTCGGGACTCCCGATTTGAGAATACGACGATAATTTGCATATTTCTAGAGTTAGGCTTAAAAACATGGCATTAGAGGGTGAGAACTCGAAACAGCCCCCGAACGTCCCCGTGGGTGGCACCAACACCTCCCACGGGACCAATGTATCTCGTAGGAACTGACCCCATAGTCGTGGGACTCCCGGTTTGAGAATACGACGGTAATTTGCATATTTCTAGACTTAAGCTTAAAAATATGGCGTTAGAGGGTGAAAACTCAAAACGGCCCCCGAACGGTCCCGTGGGTGGCACCAACACCTCCCACGGGACCAATGTAACTCGTAGGAACAGACCCCGCAGCCGCGGGTCTCCCAGTTTGAGAGTACGACGATAATTTGCATATTTGTAGACTTAGGCTTAAAAACTTGGCTTTAGAGGGTGAGAACTCGAAACAACCCACAAACGTTCCCGTGAGTGGCACCGACACTTCCCACGGGACCAATGTAACTCGTAGGAACTGACACCGCAGCTGCCATATTTCTAGACTTAGGCTTAAAAACAAGGCGTTAAGGGGTGAAAACTCGAAACAACCCTCTAACGGCCCCGTGGGTGGCACCACCACCTCCCACGGGACCAATGTAACTCGTAGGAACTGACCCCGCAGTCGCGGGACTCCCGGTTTGAGAATACGAAGGTAATTTGCATATTTCTATACTTTGGCTTAAAAACATGGCGTTAGAGGGTGAAAACTCGAAACATCCCTCGAACGGCCCTAGGGGTGGCACCAACACCTCCCACGGGACCAATGTAACTCGTAGGAACTGTCCCCGCAGCCGCGGGACTCTCGGTTTGAGAATACGAAGGTACTTTGCATATTTCTAGACTTAGGCAAATCTTGGCGTTAGAGGGTGAGAACTCGAAACAGCCCCCGAACGGCCCCGTGGGTGGCACCAACACCTCCCACGGGACCAATGTAACTCGTAGGAACAGACCCCGTAGCCGCGGGTCTCCCGGTTTGAGAGTACGACGGTAATTTGCATATTTCTAGACTTAAGCTTAAAACATGGCGTTAGAGGGTGAGAACTCGAAACAGCCTCCGAACGGCCTCGTGGGTGGCACCAACACCTCCCACGGGACCAATGTAACTCGTAGGAACTGACCCCGCAGTCGCTGAACTCCCGGTTTGAGAATACAATGGTAATTTGCATATTTATAGACTTAGGCTTAAAAACATTGCGTTAGAGGGTGAAACTTCAAAACAGCCCCCGAACGGCCCCGTGGGTGGCACCAACACCTCCCATGGGACCAATGTAACACGTAGGAACTGTCCCCGCAGCCGTGGGACTCCCGGTTTGAGAATACGAAGGTACTTTACATATTTTTAGACTTAGGAAAAACTTGGTGTTAGAGGGTGAGAACTCGAAACAGCCCACGAACGGCCCCGTGGGTGGCACCAACACCTCCCACGGGACCAATGTAACACGTAGGAACTGACCCCGCAGTCGCGGGACTCCCGGTTTGAGAATACGACGTTAATTTGCATATTTCTAGAGATAGGCTTAAAAACATGGCGTTTGAGGGTGAGAACTCGAAACATCCCCCGAACGTCCCCGTGGGTGGCACCAACACCTCCCACGGGACCAATGTAACTCGTAGGAACTGACCCCACAGCCGCGGGACTCCTGGTTTGAGAATACGATTGAAATTTACATATTTCTAGACTTAGGTTTAAAAACAAGGCGTTAATGGGTGAAAACTCGAAACAGCCCTCGAACGGCCCCGTGGGTGGCACCACCACCTCCTATGGGACCAATGTAACTCGTAGAAACTGACCCCGCAATCGTGGGACTCCCGGTATGAGAGTACGATGGTAATTTGCATATTTCTAGACTTAGGCTTAAAAACATGGCGTTAGAGGGTCAAAACTCGAAACAGCCCCCGAACGGCCCCGTGGATTGCACCAACACCTCCCACGGGACCAATATAAGTCGTAGGAACCGTCCCCGCAGCCGCGGGACTCTCGGTTTGAGAATACGAAGGTAATTTGCATATTTTTAGACTTAGGCAAAACTTCGTGTTAGAGGGTGAGAATTCGAAACAGCCCTCGAACGGCCCCGTGGGTGGCACCAACACCTCCCACGGGACCAATGTAACTCGTAGGAACTGACCCCGCAGTCGCTGAACTCCCGGTTTGAGAATACGACTATAATTTGCATATTTCTAAACTTAGGCTTAAAAACATGGCGTTAGAGGGTGAAAACTCGAACTATCCCCCGAACGACCCCGTGGGTGGAACCAACACCTCCCACGGGACCAATGTAACACGTAGGAACCGTCCCCGCAGCCGCGGGACTCCCGGTTTGAGAATACGAAGTTACTTTGCATATTTCTAGACTTAGGCAAAACTTGGCGTTAGATGGTGAGAACTCGAAACAGCCCCCGAACGTCCCCGTGGGTGGCACCAACACCTCCCACGGGACCAATGTAACTCGTAGGAACTGACCCCGTAGTCGCGGGACTCCTGGTTTGAGAATACGATGGTAATTTGCATATTTCTAGACTTAAGCTTAAAAACATGGCGTTAGAGGGTGAAAACTCGAAACGGCCCCCGAACGGCCGCGTGGGTGGCACCAACACTTCCCACGGGACCAATATAACTCGTAGGAACTGTCCCCTCAGCCGCGGGACTCCCGGTTTGAGAATACGAAGGTATTTTGCATATTTCTAGACTTAGGCGAAACATGGCGTTAGAGGGTAAGAAGTCGAAACAGCCCCCGAAAGGCCCCGTGGGTGGCACCAACACCTCCCACGGATGAATGTAACTCGTAGGAACTGACCCCGCAGTCGCGGAACTCCCGATTTGAGAATACGACGGTAATTTGCATATTTCTAGACTTTGGCTTAAAAACATGGCATTAGAGGGTGAAAACTCGAAACATCCCCCGAACGGCCCTAGGGGTGGCACCAACACCTCCCACGGGACCAATGTAACTCGTAGGAACTGTCCCCGCAGCCGTGGGACTCTCGATTTGAGAATACGAAGGTACTTTGCACATTTCTAGACTTAGGCAAAACTTGGCGTTAGAGGGTGAGAACTCGAAACAGCCCCTGAACGTCCCCATGGGTGGCACCAACACCTCCCACGGGACCAATGTAACTCGTAGGAACAGACCCCGTAGCCGCGGGTCTCCCGGTTTGAGAGTACGACGATAATTTGCATATTTGTAGACTTAGGCTTAAAAACTTGGCTTTAGAGGGTGAGAACTCGAAACAACCCCCAAACGTCCCCGTGAGTGGCACCGACACTTCCCACGGGACCAATGTAACTCGTAGGAACTGACCCCGCAGCCACCGGACTCCCGGTTTGAGAATACGATTGAAATTTGCGTATTTCTAGACTTAGGCTTAAAAACAAGGCGTTAAGGGGTGAAAACTCGAAACAGCCCTCGAACGGCCCCGTGGGTGGCACCACCACCTCCCACGGGACCAATGTAACTCGTAGGAACTGACCCCGCAGCCGTGGGACTCCCGGTATGAGAGTACGACGGTAATTTGCCTATTTCTAGACTTAGGCTTAAAAACATGGCGTTAGAGGGTGAAAACTCGAAACAGCACCCGAACGGCCCCATGGGTGGCACCAACACCTCCCACGGGACCAATATAAGTCGTAGGAACATTCCCCGCAGCCACGGGACTCCCGGTTGGAGAATACGAAGGTAATTTGCATATTTTTAGACATAGGTAAATTTGGCGTTAGAGGGTGAGAAGTCGAAACAGCCCCCGAACGTCCCCGTGGGTGGCACCAACACCTCCCACGGGACCAATGTAACTCATAGGAACAGACCCCGTAGCCGCGGGTCTCCCGGTTTGAGAGTACGTCGAAAATTTGCATAATTGTAGACTTAGGCTTAAAAACTTGCCTTTAGAGGGTGAGAACTCGAAACAGCCCCCAAACGTCCCCGTGAGTGGCACCGACACTTCCCACGGGACCAATGTAACTCGTAGGAACTGTCCCCGCAGCTGCGGGACTCCCGGTTTGAGAATACGAAGGTACTTTGCATATTTCTAGACTTAGGCAAAACTTGGCGTTAGAGGGTGAGAACTCGAAACAGCCCCCGAACGTCCCCGTGGGTGGCACCAACACCTCCCACGGGACCAATGTAACTCATAGGAACTGACCCCGCAGTCGCGGGACTCCCGGTTTGAGAATACGACGATAATTTGCATGTTTCTAGACTTAGGCTTAAAACATGGCGTTAGAGGGTGAGAACTCGAAACAGCCCCCGAACGTCCCCGTGGGTGGCACGAAGACCTCCCACGGGAACAATGTAACTCGTAGGAACTGAACCCGCAGTCGCGGGACTCCCGGTTTAAGAATACGAAGGTAATTTGCATATTTCTGGACTTAGGCAAAACTTGGCGTTAGAGGGTGAAAACTTGAAACATCCCCCGAACGTCCCCGTGGGTGGCACCAACACCTCCCACGGGACCAATGTAACTCGTAGGAACTGACCCCGCAGCCGCGGGACTCCCGGTTTGAGAATACGATTGAAATTTGCATATTTCTAGACTTAGGTTTAAAAACAAGGCGTTAATGGGTGAAAACTCGAAACAACCCTCGAACGGCTCCCAGGGTGGCACCACCACCTCCCACGGGACCAATGTAACTCGTAGAAACTGACCCCGCAACCGTGGGACTCCCGGTATGAGAGTATGATGGTAATTTGCATATTTCTAGACTTAGGCTTAAAAACATGGCGTTAGAGGGTGAAAACTCGAAACAGCCCCCGAACGGCCCCGTGGGTGGCACCAACACCTCCCACGGGACCAATATAAGTCGTAGGAACCGTCCCCGCAGCCGCGGGACTATCGGTTTGAGAATATGATGGTAATTTGCATATTTTTAGACTTAGGCAAAACTTGGCGTTAGAGGGTGAGAAGTCGAAACAACCGTCAAAAGGCCCCGTGGGTGGCACCAACACCTCCCACGGGACCACTGTAACTCGTAGGAACTGACCCCGCAGTCGCTGAACTCCCGGTTTGAGAATACGACGGTAATTTGCATATTTCTAAACTTAGGCTTAAAAACATGGCGTTAGAGGGTGAAAACTCGAAACAGCCCCCGAACAGCCCCGTGGGTGGCACCAACACCTCCCACGGGGCCAATGTAACACGTAGGAACTCTCCCCGTAGCCGCGGGACTCCCGGTTTGAGAATACGAAGGTACTTTGCATATTTCTAGATTTAGGCAAAACTTGGCGTTAGAGGTTGAGAACTCGAAACAGCCCCCGAACGTCCCCGTGGGTGGCACCAACACCTCCCACGGGACCAATGTAACTCGTAGGAACTGACCCCGCAGTCGCGGGACTCCCGGTTTGAGAATACGACAATAATTTGCATGTTTCTAGACTTAGGCTTAAAAACATGGCGTTAAAGGGTGAGAACTCGAAACAGCCCCCGAACGTCCCCGTGAGTGGCACCAAGACCTCCCACGTGACCAATGTAACTCGTAGGAACTGAACCCACAGTCGCAGGACTCCCGGTTTGAGAATACGAAGGTAATTTGCATATTTCTAGACTTAGGCAAAACTTGGCGTTAGAGGGTGAAAACTCGAAACATCCCCCGAACGTCCCCGTGGGTGGCACCAACACCTCCCACGGGACCAATGTAACTCGTAGGAACTGACCCCGCAGTCGCGGGACTCTCGGTTTGAGAATACAACGGTAATTTGCATATTTCTAGACTTAAGCTTAAAAACATGGCGTTAGAGGGTGAGAACTCGAAACAGCCCCCGAACGGCCTCGTGGGTGGCACCAACACCTCCCACGGGACCAATGTAACTCGTAGGAACTGACCCCGCAGTCGCGGGACTCCCGGTTTGAGAATACGACGATAATTTGCTTATTTCTAGACTTAGGCTTAAAAATATGGCGTTAGAGGGTGAGAACTCGAAACATCCCCCGAACGTACCCGTGGGTGGCACCAAAACCTCCCACGGGACCAATGTAACTCGTAGGAACTGAACCCGCAGTCGCGAAAATCCCGGTTTGAGAATACGACGGTAATTTGCATATTTCTAGACTTAGGCTTCAAAAAATGACGTTAGAGGGTGAAAACTCGAAACATCCCCCGAACGGCCCCGTGGATGGTACCAACACGTCCCACGGGACCAATGTAACACGTAGGAACTGTCCCCGCAGCCGCGGGACTCCCGGTTTGAGAATACGAAGGTACTTTGCATATTTCTAGACTTAGGCAAAACTTGGCGTAAGAGGGTGAGAACTCGAAACAGCCCCCGAACGGCCCCGTGGGTGGCACCAACACCTCCCACGGGACGAATGTAACTCGTAGGAACTCACCCCGCAGTCGCGGGACTCCCGGTTTGAGAATACGATTGAAATTTGCATATTTCTAGACTTAGGCTTAAAAACAAGGCGTTAAGGGGTGAAAACTCGAAACAGCCCCGTGGGTGGCACCACCACCTCCCACGGGACATATGTAACTCGTAGGAACAGACGCCGCAACCGTGGGACTCCCGGTATGAGAGTAAGACGGTAATTTGCATATTTCTAGACTTAGGCTTAAAAACATGGCGTTAGAGGGTGAAAACTCGAAACATCCCCCGAACGGCCCCGTGGGTGGCACCAACACCTCCCACAGGACCAATATAAGTCGTAGGAACCGTCCCCGCAGCCGCGGGACTCCCGGTTTAAGAATACGAAGATAATTTGCTTATTTCTAGACTTAGGCTTAAAAATATGGCGTTAGAGGGTGAGAACTCGAAACATCCCCCGAACGGCCTCGTGGGTGGCACCACCACCTCCCACGAGACCAATGTAACTCGTAGAAACTGACCTCGCAGTCGCTGAACTCCCGGTTTCTGAATACGACGATAATTTGCATATTTCTTGACTTAGGCTAAAAAACATGGCGTTAGAGGGTGAGAACTCGAAACAGCACTCGAACGGCCCCGTGGGTGGCACCAACACCTCCCACGGGACCAATGTAACTCGTAGGAACTGACCCCGCAGCCGCGGGACTCCCGGTATGAGAGTTCGACGGAAATTTGTATATTTCTAGACTTAGGCTTAAAAACATGGCATTAGAGGGTGAAAACTCGAAACAGCCCCCGAACGGTCCCGTGGGTGGCACCAACACCTCCCACGGGACCAATGTAACTCGTAGAAACAGACCCCGTAGCCACGGGTCTCCCGGTTTGTGAGTACGACGATAATTTGCATATTTGTAGACTTAAGCTTAAAAACGTGACTTTAGAGGGTGAGAACTCGAAACAACCCCCAAACGTCCCCGTGAGTGGCACCGACACCTCCCACGGGACCAATGTAACTCGTAGGAACTAACCCCGTAGCCGCGGGACTCCCGGTTTGAGAATACGACTGTAATTTTCATATTTCTAGACTTAGGCTTAAAAACATGGCGTTAGAGGGTGAAAACTCGAAACAGCCCCCGGACGGCCTCGTGGGTGGCACCAACACCTCCCACGGGACCAATATAAGTCGTAGGAGCCGTCCCTGCAGCCGCGGGACTCCCGGTTTGAGAATACGAAGGTAATTTGCATATTTTTAGACTTAGGCAAAACTTCGCGTTAGAGGGTGAGAACTCGAAACAGCCACCGAACGGCCCCGTGGGTGGCACCAACACCTCCCATGGGACCAATGTAACTCGTAGGAACTGGCCCCGCAGTCGCGGGACTCCCGATTTGAGAATACGACGATAATTTGCATATTTCTAGACTTATGCTTAAAAACATGGCGTTAGAGGGTGAGAACTCGAAACAGCCCCCGAACGTCCCCGTGGGTGGCACCAACACCTCCCACGGGACCAATGTATCTCGTAGGAACTGACCCCGTAGTCGTGGGACTCCCGGTTTGAGAATTGAACGGTAATTTGCATATTTCTAGACTTAAGGTTAAAAACATGGCGTTAGAGGGTGAAAACACGAAACAGCCCCCGAACAGCCCCGTGTGTGGCACCAACACCTCTCACAAGACCAGCGTAACTCGTAGGAACTGACCTCGCAGCCACGGGTCTCCCGATTTGAGAATACGAAGGTAATTTGCATATTTCTAGACTTAGGCAAAACTTGGCGTTAGAGGGTGAGAACTCGAAACAGCCCCCGAACGGCCCCGTGAGTGGCACCAACACCTCCCACGGGACCAATGTAACTCATAGGAACTGACCCCGCAGTCGCGGGACTCTTGGTTTGAGAATACGATGATAATTTGCATATTTCTAGACTTAGGCTTAAAAACATGGCGTTGGAGGGTGAGAACTCAAAACAGCCCCCAAACGTCCCCGTGGGTGGCACCAACACCTCCCACGGGACCAATGTAACTCGTATAAACTGACCCCACAGTCGCAGGATTCCCGGTTTGAGAATACGATGGTAATTTGCATATTTCTTGACTTAGGCTTAAAAATATGGCGTTAGAGGGTGAAAACTCGAAACAGCCCCCGAACGGCCCCGTGGGTGGCGCCAACACCTCCCACGGGACCAACGTAACTGGTTGGAACTGACCCCGCAGCCGCGGGTCTCCCGGTTTGAGAGTACGACGGTAATTTGCTTATTGCTAGACTTAGGCTCAAAAACCTGACGTTTGAGGGTGAAAACTCGAAACAGCCCCCGAACGGCACCGTGGGTGGCACCACACCTCCCACGGGACCAACGTAACTCGTAGGAACTGACCTCGCAGCCGCGGGTCTCCCGGTTTGAGAATACGACGGTAATTTGCGTATTTCTACACTTAAGCAAAACATGGCGTTAGAGGGTGAAAACTCCAAACAGCCCTCGAACGGCCCCGTGGGTGGCCCCAACACCTCCCACGGGACCAATGTAACTCGTAGGAACTGACCCCGCAGTCGCGGGACTCCCGGTTTGAGAATACGACGATAATTTGCATATTTCTAGACTTATGCTTAAAAATATGGCGTTAGAGGGTGAGAACTCGAAACAGCCCCCGAAAGTCCCCGTGGGTGGCACCAACACCTCCCACAGGACCAATGTAACTCCTAGGAACTGACCCCGCAGTCGCGGGACTCCCGATATGAGAGTACGACGGTAATTTGCATATTTCTAGACTTAGGCTTAAAAACATGGCGCTAGATGGTAAAAACTCGAAACAGCCCCCGAACAGCCCCGTGGGTTGCACCAACACCTCCCACGGGACCAACGTAACTCGTAGGAACCGACCCCGCAGCCGCGGGTCTCCCGGTTTGCGAGTACGACAGAAATTTGCTTATTGCTAGACTTAGGCTTAAAAACATGACGTTAGAGGGTGAAAACTCTAAACAGCCCCCGAACGGCCCCGTGGGTGGCACCACACCTCCCACGGGACCAACGTAACTCGTAGGAACTGATCTCCCAGCCGCGGGACTCCCGGTTTAAGAATATGACGGTAATTTGCGTATTTCTACACTTAAGCAAAACATGGCGTTAGAGGGTGAAAACTCGAAACAGCTCCCGAACGGCCCCATGGGTGGCTCCAACACCTCCCACGGGACAAACGTAACTCGTAGGAACTGACCTCACAGCCGCGGGTCTCTCGGTTTGAGAGTAATACGGTAATTTGCATGTTTCAAGACTTAGGTTTAAAAACATCGCGTTAGAGGGTGAAAACTCGAAACAGCCCCCGAACGGCTCCGTGGATGGCACCAACACCTCCCACGGGACCAACGTAACTCGTAGGCACCTACCCCGCAGTTGCGGGTCTCCCGGTTTGAGAGTACGATGGTAATTTGATAATTTATAGACTTAGGCTTAAAAACATGACGTTAGATGGTGAAAACTCGAAACAGCCCCCGAACGGCCCCGTGGGTGGCACCAACACCTCCCACGGGACCAACGTAACTCGTAGGAACTGACCTCGTAGCCGCGGGTCTCCCGGTTTGAGAATACGACGGTAACTTGCGTATTACTACACTTAAGCAAAACATGGCGTTAGAGGGTGAGAACTCGAAACAGCCCCCGAACGTCCCCGTGGGTGGCACCAACACCTCCCACGGGACCAATGTAACTCTTAAGAACTGACCCCACAGTCGCAGGACTCCCGGTTTGAGAATACGACGGTAATTTGCATATTTCTAGACTTAGGCTTAAAAACATGGCGTTAGAGGGTGAAAACACGAAACAGCCCCCGAACAGACCCGTTGGTGGCACCAACAACTCTCACAGGACCAACATAACTCGTAGGAACTGACCTCGCAGCCACGGGTCTCCTGATTTGAGAATACGAAGGTAATTTGCATATTTCTAGACTTAGGCAAAACTTGGCGTTAGAGGGTGAGAACTCGAAACAGCCCCCGAACGGCCCCGTGGGTGGCACCAACACCTCCCACGGGACCAATGTAACTCATAGGAATTGACCCCGCAGTCGCGGGACTCCCGGTTTGAGAATACGATGATAATTTGCATATTTCTAGACTTAGGCTTAAAAACATGGCGTTAGAGGGTGAGAACTCAAAACAGCCCCCAAGCGTCCCCGTGGGTGGCACCAACACCTCCCACGGGACCAATGTAACTCGTATAAACTGACCCCGCAGTCGCAGGATTCCCGGTTTGAGAATACGACGGTAATTTGCATATTTCCAGACTTAGGCTTAAAAATATGGCGTTAGAGGGTGAAAACTCGAAACAGCCCCCGAACGGCCCCGTGGGTGGCACCAACACCTCCCACGGGACAAACGTAACTCGTAGGAACTGACCTCACTGCCGCGGGTCTCCCGGTTTGAGAGTAATACGGTAATTTGCAAATTTCAAGACTTAGGTTTAAAAACATGGCGTTAGAGGGTGAAAACTCGAAACAGCCCCCGAACGGCTCCATGGGTGGCACCAACACCTCCCACAGGACCAACGTAACTTGTAGGAACCGACCCCGCAGTCGCGGGTCTCCCGGTTTGAGAGTACAACGGTAATTTGCTTATTTCTAGACTTAGGCTTAAAAACATGACGTTAGAGGGTGAAAACTCGAAACAGCCCCCGAACGGCCCCGTGGGTGGCACCAACACCTTCCACGGGACCAACGTAACTCGTAGGAACTGACCTCGCAGCCGCGGGTCTCCCGGTTTGAGAATACGACGGTAATTTGCGTATTACTACACTTAAGCAAAACATGGCGTTAGACGGTGAAAACTCCAAACAGCCCTAGAACGGCCCCGTGGGTGGCCCCAACACCTCCCATGGGACCAATGTAACTCGTAGGAACTGACCCCGCAGTCGCGGGACTCCCGGTTTGAGAATACGACGATAATTTGCATATTTCTAGACTTAGGATTAAAAATATGGCGTTAGAGGTTGAGAACTCGAAACAGCCCCCGAACGTCCCCGTGGGTGGCACCAACACATCCCACGGGACCAATGTAACAGGTACGAACTGTCCCCGCAGCCGCGGGTCTCCCGGTTTGAGAGTACGACGGTAATTTGCATATTTTTAGACTTAGGCAAAACTTGGCGTTAGAGGGTGAGAAGTCGAAAAAGCCCCCGAACGGCCCCGTGGGTGGCACCAACACTTCCCACGAGACCAATGTAACTCGTAGAAACTGACCCCGCAGTCGCTGAACTCCCGGTTTGAGAATACGACGATAATTTGCATATTTCTAGACTTAGGCTAAAAAACATGGCGTTAGAGGGTGAAAACACGAAACAGCCCCCGAACTGCCCCGTTGGTGGCACCAACACCTCTCACAGGACCAACGTAACTCGTAGGAACTGACCTCGCAGCCACGGGTCTCCCGATTTGAGAATACGAAGGTAATTTGTATATTTCTAGACATAGGCAAAACTTGGCGTTAGAGGGTGAGAACTCGAAACAGCCACCGAACGGCCCCGTGGGTGGCACCAACACCTCCCATGGGACCAATGTAACTCGTAGGAACTGACCCCGCAGTCACGGAACTCTCGGTTTGAGAATACGACGGTAATTTGCATATTTCTAGACTTAGGCTTAAAAACATGGCGTTAGAGGGTGAAAACACGAAACAGCCCCCGAACAGCCTAGTTGGTGGCACCAACACCTCTCACAGGACCAAAGTAACTCGTAGGAACTGACCTCGCAGCCACGGGTCTCCCGATTTGAGAATACGAAGGTAATTTGCATAATTCTAGACTGAGGCAAAACTTGGCGTTAGAGGGTGAGAACTCGAAACAGCCCCCGAACGGCCCCGTGGGTGGCACCAACACCTCCCACGGGACCAATGTAACTCATAGGAACTGACCCCGCAGTCGCGGGACTCCCGGTTTGAGAATACGATGATAATTTGCATATTTCTAGACTTAGGCTTAAAAACATGGCGTTAGAGGGTGAGAACTCGAAACAACCCCCAAACGTCCCCGTGGGTGGCTCCAACACCTCCCACGGGACCAATGTAACTCGTATAAACTGACCCCGCAGTCACAGGATTCCCGGTTTGAGAATACTATGGTAATTTGCATATTTCCAGACTTAGGCTTAAAAATATGGCGTTAGAGGGTGAAAACTCGAAACAGCCCCCGAACGGCCCCGTGGGTGGCACCAACACCTCCCACGGGACAAACGTAACTCGTAGGAACTGACCTCACTGCCGCGGGTCTCCCGGTTTGAGAGTAATACGGTAATTTGCATATTTCAAGACTTAGGTTTAAGAGCATGGCGTTAGAGGGTGAAAACTCGAAACAGCCCCCGAACGGCTCCGTGGGTGGCACCAACACCTCCCACAGGACCAACGTAACTCGTAGGAACCGACCCCGCAGTCGCGGGTCTCCCGGTTTGAGAGTACAACGGTAATTTGCTTATTTCTAGACATAGGCTTAAAAACATGACGTTAGAGGGCGAAAACTCGAAACAGCCCCCGAACGGCTCGGTGGGTGGCACCAACACCTCCCACGGGACCACCGTAACTCGTAGGAACTGACCTCGCAGCCGCGGGTCTCCCGGTTTGAGAATACGACGGTAATTTGCGTATTACTAGACTTAAGCAAAACATGGCGTTAGAGGGTGAAAACTCCAAACAGCCCTCGAACGGCCCCGTGGGTGGCCCCAACACCTCCCACGGGACCAATGTAACTCGTAGGAACTGACCCCGCAGTCGCGGGACTCCCGGTTTGAGAATACGGCGATAATTTGCATATTTCTAGACTTAGGCTTAAAAATATGGCGTTAGAGGGTGAGAACTCGAAACAGCCCCCGAACGTCCCCGTGGGTGGCACCAATACCTCCCACAGGACCAATGTAACTCCTAGGAACTGACCCCGCAGTCGCGGGACTCCCGATATGAGAGTACGATGGTAATTTGCATATTTCTAGACTTAGGTTTAAAAACATGGCGTTAGAGGGTGAAAACTCGAAACAGCCCCCGAACGGCCCCGTAGGTTGCACCAACACCTCCCACGGGACCAACGTAACTCGTAGGAACCGACCCCGTAGCCGCGGGACTCCCGGTTTGAGAATACGAATGAAATTTGCATATTTTTAGACTTAGGCAAAACTTTGTGTTAGAGGGTGAGAAGTCGAAAAAGCCCCCGAACGGCCCCGTGGGTGGCACTAACACTTCCCACGAGACCAATGTAACTCGTAGAAACTGACCCCGCAGTCGCTGAACTCCCGGTTTGAGAATATGACGATAATTTGCATATTTCTAGACTTAGGCTAAAAAACATGGCGTTAGAGGGTGAGAACTCGAAACAGCCCTCGAACGGCCCCGTAGGTGGCACCAACACCTCCCACGGGACCAATGTAACTCGTAGCAACTGACCCCGCAGCCGCGGGACTCCCGGTATGAGAGTACGACGGTAATTTGTATATTTCTAGACTTAGCCTTAAAAACATGGCATTAGAGGGTGAAAACTCGAAACAGCCCCCGAACGGTCCCGTGGGGGGCACCAACACCTCCCACGGGACCAATGTAACTCGTAGGAACAGACCCCGCAGCCACGGGTCTCCCGGTTTGTTAGTACGACGATAATTTGCATATTTGTAGACTTAGGCTTAAAAACGTGGCTTTAGAGGGTGAGAACTCGAAACAACCCTAAAACGTCCCCGTGAGTGGCACCGACACCTCCCACGGGACCAATGTAACTCGTAGGAACTGACCCCGTAGCCGCGGGACTCCCGGTTTGAGAATACGAATGAAATTTGTATATTTCTAGACTTAGGCTTAAAAACAATGCGTTAAGGGGTGAAGACTCGAAATAGCCCTCAAACGGCCCCGTGGGTGGCACCACCACCTCCCACGGGACCAACGTAACTCGTAGGAACTGACCCCGCAGCCGTGGGACTCCCGGTATGAGAGTAATACTGTAATTTGTATATTTCTAGACTTAGGCTTAAAAACATGCCGTTAGAGGGTGAAAACTCGAAACATCCCCCGAACGGCCCCGTGGATGGCACCAACACCTCCCACGGGACCCATATAAGTTGTAGGAACCGTCCCCGCAGCCGCGGGACTCCCGGTTTGAGAATACAAAGGTAATTTGCATATTTTTAGACTTAGGCAAAATTTGGCGTTAGAGGGTGAGAAGTCGAACAGCCCCCGAACGGCCCCGTGGGTGGCACCAACACCTCCCACGAGACCAATGTAACTCGTAGAAACTGACCCCGTAGTCGCTGAACTCCCGGTTTGAGAATACGATGATAATTTGCATATTTCTAGACTTAGGCTTAAAAACATGGCGTTAGAGGGTGAAAACTCGAAACAGCCCCCGAACGGCCCCGTGGGTGGCACCAACACCTCCCACGGGACCAATGTAACTCGTAGTAACTGACCCCGCAGCCGCGGGACTCCCGGTATGAGAGTACGACGGTAATTTGTATATTTCTAGACTTAGGCTTAAAAAATGGCATTAGAGGGTGAAAACTCGAAACAGCTCCCGAACGGTCCCGGGCGTTGCACCAACACCTCCCATGGGTCCAATGTAACTTGTAGGAACAGACCCCGCAGTCGCGGGTCTCCCGGTTTGAGAGTACGACGATAATTTGCATATTTGTAGACTTAGGCTTAAAAACTTGGCTTTAGAGGGTGAGAACTCGAAACAACCCCCAAACGTCCCCGTGAGTGGCACCGACACCTCCCACGGGACCAATGTAACTCGTAGGAACTGACCCCGCAGCCGCGGGACTCCCGGTTTAAGAATACGATTGAAATTTGCATATTTCTAGACTTAGGCTTAAAAACAAGGCGTTAAGGGGTGAAAACTCGAAACAGCCCTCAAACGGCCCCGTGGGTGGCACCACCACCTCCCACGGGACCAATGTAACTCGTAGGAACTGACCTCGCAGCCGTGGGACTCCCGATATGAGAGTACGACGGTAATTTTCATATTTCTAGACTTAGGCTTAATAACATGGCGTTAGAGGGTGAAAACTCGAAACAGCCCCTGAACGGCCCCGTGGGTGGCACCAACACCTCCCACGGGACCAATATAAGTCGTAGGAACCGTCCCCGCAGCCGCGGGACTCCCGGTTTGAGAATACGAAGGTAATTTGCATATTTTTAGACTTAGGCAAAACTTGGCGTTAGAGGGTGAGAAGTCGAAACAGCCCCCGAACGGCCCCGTGGGTGGCACCAACACCTCCCACGAGACCAATATAACTCGTAGAAACTGACCCCGCGGTTGCTGAACTCCTGGTTTGAGAATACGACGAGAATTTGCATATTTCTAGACCTAGGCTTAAAAACATGGCGTTAGAGGGTGAAAACTCGAAACAGCCCCCGAACGGCCCCGTGGGTGGCACCAACACCTCCCACGGGACCAATGTAACTCGTAGTAACTGACCCCGCAGCCGCGGGACTCCCGGTATGAGAGTACGACGGTAATTTGTATATTTCTAGACTTAGGCTTAAAAACATGGCATTAGAGGGTGAAAACTCGAAACAGCCCCCGAACGGTCCCGGGCGTTGCACCAACACCTCCCACGGGTCCAATGTAACTTGTAGGAACAGACCCCGCAGCCGCGGGTCTCCCGGTTTGAGAGTACGACGATAATTTGCATATTTGTAGACTTAGGCTTAAAAACTTGGCTTTAGAGGGTGAGAACTCGAAACAACCCCCAAACGTCCCCGTGAGTGGCACCGACACCTCCCACGGGACCAATGTAACTCGTAGGAACTGACCCCACAGCCGCGGGACTCCCAGTTTGAGAATACGATTGAAATTTGCATATTTCTAGACTTAGGCTTAAAAACAAGGCGTTAAGGGGTGAAAACTCGAAACAACCCTCAAACGGCCCAGTGGGTGGCACCACCACCTCCCACGGGACCAATGTAACTCGTAGGAACTGACCCCGCAGCCGTGGGACTCCCGATATGAGAGTACGACGGTAATTTTCATATTTCTAGACTTAGGCTTAAAAACATGGCGTTAGAGGGTGAAAACTCGAAACAGCCCCCGAACGGCCCCGTGGGTGGCACCAACACCTCCCACGGGACCAATATAAGTCGTAGGAATCGTCCCCGCAGCCGCGGGACTCCCGGTTTGAGAATACGAAGGTAATTTGCATATTTTTAGACTTAGGAAAAACTTGGCGTTAGAGGGTGAGAAGTCGAAACAGCCCCCGAACGGCCCCGTGGGTGGCACCAACACCTCCCACGAGACCAATATAACTCGTAGAAACTGACCCCGCAGTCGCTGAACTCCCGGTTTGAGAATACGACGATAATTTGCATATTTCTAGACTTATGCTTAAAAACATGGTGTTAGAGGGTGAAAACACGAAACAGCCCCCGAACAGCCCCGTGGGTGGAACCAACACCTCTCACAGGACCAACGTAACTCGTAAGAACTGACCTCACAGCCACGGGTCTCCCGATTTGAGAATACGAAGGTAATTTGCATATTTTAAGACTTAGGCAAAACTTGGCGTTAGAGGGTGAGAACTCGAAACAGCCCCCGAACGGCCCCGTGAGTGGCACTAACACCTCCCACGGGACCAATGTAACTCATAGGAACTGACCCCGCAATCGCGGGACTCCCGGTTTGAGAATACGATGATAATTTGCATATTTCTAGACTTAGGCTTAAAAACATGGCGTTAGAGGGTGAGAACTCGAAACAGCCCCCAAACGTCCCCGTGGGTGGCACCAACACCTCCCACGGGACCAATGTAACTCGTATAAACTGACCCCGCAGTCGCAGGATTCTCGGTTTGAGAATACAATGGTAATTTGCATTTTTCTAGACTTAGGCTTAAAAATATGGCGTTAGAGGGTGAAAACTCGAAACAGCCCCCGAACGGCCCCGTGGGTGGCGCCAACACCTCCCACGGGACCAACGTAACTCGTAGGAACCGACCCCGCAGCCGCGGGTCTCCCGATTTGAGAGTACGACGGTAATTTGCTTATTGCTAGACTTAGGCTTAAAAACTTGACGTTAGAGGGTGAAAACTCGAAACAGCCCCCGAACGTCCCCGTGGGTGGCACCACACCTCCCACGGGACCAACGTAACTCGTAGGAACTGACCTCGCAGCCGTGGGTCTCCCGGTTTGAGAATACGACGGTAATTTGCGTATTTCTACACTTAAGCAAAACATGGCGTTAGAGGGTGAAAACTCGAAACAGCCCCCGAACGGCCCCGTGGGTGGCACCAACACCTCCCACGGGACAAACGTAACTCGTAGGAACTGACCTCACTGCCGCGGGTCTCCCGGTTTGAGAATACGACGGTAATTTGCGTATTACTACACTTAAGCAAAACATGGCGTTAGAGGGTGAAAACTCCAAACAGCCCTCGAACGGCCCCGTGGGTGGCCCCAACACCTCCCACGGGACCAATGTAACTAGTAGGAACTGACCCCGCAGCCGTGGGACTCCCGATATGAGAGTACGACGGTAATTTTCATATTTCTAGACTTAGGCTTAAAAATATGGCGTTAGAGGGTGAGAACTCGAAACAGCCCCCTAAAGTCCCCGTGGGTGGCACCAACACCTCCCACAGGACCAATGTAACTCCTAGGAACTGACCCCGCAGTCGCGGTACTCCCGATATGAGAATACGACGGTAATTTGCATATTTCTAGACTTAGGCTTAAAAACATGGCGTTAGAGGGTGAAAACTCGAAACAGCCCCCGAACGGCCCCGTGGGTTGCACCAACACCTCCCACGGGACCAACGTAACTCATAGGAACCGACCCCGCAGCCGGGGGTCTCCCGGTTTGAGAGTACGAATGTAATTTGCCTATTGCTAGACTTAGGCTTAAAAACATGACGTTAGAGGGTGAAAACTCGAAACAACCCCCGAACGGCCCCGTGGGTGGCACCACACCTCCCACGGGACCAACGTAACTCGTAGGAACTGACCTCGCAGCCGCGGGTCTCCCGGTTTGAGAATACGACGGTAACTTGCGTATTACTACACTTAAGCAAAACATGGCGCTAGAGGGTGAGAACTCGAAACAGCCCCCGAACGTCCCCGTGGGTGGCACCAACACCTCCCACGGGACCAATGTAACTCTTAGGAACTGACCCCACAGTCGCAGGACTCCCGATTTGAGAATACGACGGTAATTTGCATATTTCTAGACTTAGGCTTAAAAACATGGCGTTAGAGGGTGAAAACACGAAACAGCCCCCGAACAGCCCCGTGGGTGGCACCAACACCTCTCACAGGACCAACGTAACTCGTAGGAACTGACCTCGCAGCAACGGGTCTCCCGATTTGAGAATACGAAGGTAATTTGCATATTTCTAGACTTAGGCAAAACTTGGCGTTAGAGGGTGAGAACTCAAAACAGCCCCCGAACGGCCCCGTGGGTGGCACCAACACCTCCCACGGGACCAATGTAACTCATAGGAACTGACCCCGCAGTCGCGGGACTCCCGGTTTGAAAATACGATGATAATTTGCATATTTCTAGACTTAGGCTTAAAAACATGGCGTTAGAGGGTGAGAACTCGAAACAGCCCCCAAACGTCCCCGTGGGTGGCACCAACACCTCCCACGGGACCAATGTAACTCGTATAAACTGACCCCGCAGCCACAGGATTCCCGGTTTGAGAATACGACGGTAATTTGCATATTTCCAGACTTAGGCTTAAAAATATGGCGTTAGAGGGTGAAAACTCGAAACAGCCCCCGAACGGCCCCGTGGGTGGCACCAACACCTCCCATGGGACCAACGTAACTCGTAGGAACCGACCCCACAGCCGCGGGTCTCCCGGTTTGAGAGTACGACGGTAATTTGCTAATTGCTAGACTTAGGCTGAAAAACTTGACGTTAGAGGGTGAAAACTCGAAACAGCCCCCGAACGGCCCCGTGGGTGGCACCACACCTCCCACGGGACCAACGTAACTCGTAGGAACTGACCTCGCAGTCGCGGGTCTCCCGGTTTGAGAATACGATGGTAATTTGCGTATTTCTACACTTAAGTAAAACATGGCGTTAGAGGGTGAAAACTCGAAACAGCCCCCGAACGGCCCCGTGGGTGGCACCAACACCTCCCACAGGACAAACGTAACTCGTAGGAAATGACCTCACTGCCGCGGGTCTCCCGGTTTGAGAGTAATACGGTAATTTTCATATTTCAAGACTTAGGTTTAAAAACATGGCGTTGGAGGGTAAAAACTCGAAACAGCCCCCGAACGGCTCCGTGGGTGGCACCAACACCTCCCACAGGACCAACATAGCTCGTAGGAACCGTCCCCGCAGTCGCGGGTCTCCCGGTTTGAGAGTACAACGGTAATTTGCATATTTCTAGACTTAGGCTTAAAAACATGACGTTAGAGGGTGAAAACTCGAAACAGCCCCCGAACGGCCCCGTGGGTGGCACCAACACCTCCCACGGGACCAACGTAACTCGTAGGAACTGACCTCGCAGCCGCGGGTCTCCCGGTTTGAGAATACGACGGTAATTTGCGTATTACTACACTTAAGCAAAACATGGCGTTAGAGGGTGAAAACTCCAAACAGCCCTCGAACGGCCCCGTGGGTGGCCCCAACACCTCCCACGGGACCAATGTAACTCGTAGGAACTGACCCCGCAGTCGCGGGACTCACGGTTTGAGAATACGACGATAATTTTCATATTTCTAGACTTAGGCTTAAAAATATGGCGTTAGAGGGTGAGAACTCGAAACAGCCCCCGAGCGTCCCCGTGGGTGGCACCAACACCTCCCACAGGACCAATGTAACTCCTAGGAACTGACCCCGCAGTCGCGGGACTCCCGATATGAGAGTACGACGGTAATTTGCATATTTCTAGACTTAGGCTTAAAAACATGGCGTTAGAGGGTGAAAACTCGAAACAGCCCCCGAACGTCCCCGTGGGTTGCACCAACACCTCCCACGGGACCAACGTAACTCGTAGGAACTGACCCCACAGCCGCGGGTCTCCCGGTTTGAGAGTACGACGGTAATTTGCTTATTGCTAGACTTAGGCTTAAAAACATGACGTTAGAGGGTGAAAACTCGAAACAGCCCCCGAACGGCCCCGTGGGTGGCACCACACCTCCCACAGGACCAACGTAGCTCGTAGGAACTGACCTCGCAGCCGCGGGACTCCCGGTCTAAGAATATGACGGTAATTTGCGTATTTCTACACTTAAGCAAAACATGGCGTTAGAGGGTGAAAACTCGAAACAGCTCCCGAACGGCCCCGTGGGTGGCTCCAACACCTCCCACGGGACAAACGTAACTCGTAGGAACTGACCTCACAGCCGCGGGTCTCCCGGTTTGAGAGTAATACGGTAAATTGCAAATTTCAAGACTTAGGTTTAAAAACATGGCGTTAGAGGGTGAAAACTCGAAACAGCCCCCGAACGTCCCCGTGGGTGGCACCAACACCTCCCACGGGACCAACGTAACTCGTAGGAACAGACCCCGCAGTTGCGGGTCTCCCGGTTTGAGAGTACGATGGTAATTTGCTTAATTATAGACTTAGGCTTAAAAACATGACGTTAGAGGGTGAAAACTCGAAACAGCCCCCGAACGGCCCCGTGGGTGGCACCAACACCTCCCACGGGACCAACGTAACTCGTAGGAACTGACCTCGCAGCCGCGGGTCTCCCGGTTTGAGAATACGACGGTAACTTGCGTATTACTACACTTAAGAAAAACATGATGTTAGAGGGTGAAACCTCGAAACAGCCCCCGAACAGCCCCATGGGTGGCACCAACACCTCCCACGGGACCAACGTAACTCGTAGGAACTCACCTCGCAGCCGCGGATCTCCCGGTTTGAGAATACGACGGTAATTTGCATATTTCTACACTTAAGCAAAACATGGCGTTAGAGGGTGAAAACTCGAAACAGCCCCTCAACGGCCCCGTGGGTGGCACCAACACCTCCCACGGGACCAACGTAACTCGTAGGAACTGACCACGCAGTCACGGAACTCCTGGTTTGAGAATACGACGGTAATTTGCATATTTTTTGACTTAGGCTTAAAAACATGGCGTTAGAGGGTGAAGACTCGAAACAGCCCCCGAACGGCCCCGTGGGTGGCACCAACACCTCCCACGGGACCAATGTAACACGTACGAACTGTCCCCGCAGCCATGAGTCTCCCGATTTGAGAATACAAAGGTACTTTGCATATTTCTAGACTTAGGCAACACTTGGCGTTAGAGGGTGAGAACTCGAAAAAAACCCCGAACGGCCCCGTGGGTGGCACCAACACCTCCCACGGGACCAATGTAACTCGTAGGAACTGACCCCACAGTCGCGGGACTCCCGGTTTGAGAATACGATGATAATTTGCATATTTCTAGACTTAGGCTTAAAAATATGGCGTTAGAGGGTGAGAACTCGAAACAGCCCCCGAACGTCCCCGTGGGTGGCACCAACACCTCCCGCGGGACCAACGTAACTCGTAGGAAATGACCTCGCAGCCGCGGGTCTCCCGATTTGAGAATACACGGTAATTTGCGTATTTCTACACTTAAGTAAAACATGGTGTTGAAGGGTGAAAACTCGAAACAGCCCCCGAATGGCCCGGTGGGTGGCACCAACACCTCCCACGGGACCAACGTAACTCGTAGGAACTCACCTCGCAGCCGCGGGTCTCCCGGTTTGAGAGTAATACGGTAATTTGTATATTTCAAGACTTAGGTTTAAAAACATGGAGTTAGAGGGTGAAAACTCGAAACAGCACCTGAACGGCTCCGTGGGTGTCACCAACACCTCCCACGGGACCAACGTAACTCGTAGGAACCGACCCCCCCAGTCGCGGGTCTCCCGGTTTTAGAGTACGACGGTAATTTGCTTATTTCTAGACTTAGGCTTAAAAACAAGACGTTAGAGGGTGAAAACTCGAAACAGCCCCCGAACGGCCCCGTGGGTGGCACCAACACCACCCACGGGACCAATGTAACTCGTAGGAACTGACCTCGCAGCCGCGGGTCTCCCGATTTGAGAATACGACGATAATTTGGGTATTACTATACATCAGCAAAACATGGCGTTAGAGGGTGAAAACTCGAAACAGCCCCCGAACGGCCCCGTGGGTGGCACCGACACCTCCCACGGGACCAATGTAACTCGTAGGAACTAACCCCGCAGTCGCGGGACTCCCGGTTTGAGAATACGATGATAATTTGCATATTTCTAGACTTAGGCTTAAAAACATGGCGTTAGAGGGTGAGAACTCGAAACAGCCCCCGAATGTCCCCGTGGGTGGCACCAACACATCCCACGGGACCAATGTAACTCGTAGGAACTAACCCCGCACCCGCGGGACTCCCGGTATGAGAGTACGACGGTAATTTGTATATTCCTAGACTTAGTCTTAAAAACTTGGCATTAGAGGGTGAAAACTCGAAACAGCCCCCGAACGGTCCCGTGGGTGGCACCAACACCTCCCACGGGACCAATGTAACTCTTAGGAACAGACACCGCAGCCGCGGGTCTCCCGGTTTGAGAGTACGACGATAATTTGCATATTTGTAGACTTAGGCTTAAAAACTTGGCTTTACAGGGTGAGAACTCGAAACAACCCCCAAACGTCCCCGTGAGTGACACCGACACTTCCCACGGGACCAATGTAACTCGTAGGAACTGACCCCGCAGCCGCGGGACTCCCGGTTTGAGAATACGATTGAAATTTGCATATTTCTAGACTTAGTCTTAAAAACAAGGCGTTAAGGGGTGTAAACTCGAAACAGCCCTCAAACGGCCCCATGGGTGGCACCACCACCTCCCACGGGTCCAATGTAACTCGTAGGAACTGACCCCGCAGACGTGGGACTCCCGGTATGAGAGTACGACGGTAATTTGCATATTTCTAGACTTCGGCTTAGAAACATGGCGTTAGGGGGTGAAAACTCGAAACAGCCCCCGAACGGCCCCGTGGGTGGCACCAACACCTCCCACGGGACCAATATAAGTCGTAGGAACCGTCCCCGCAGCCGCGGGACTCCCGGTTTGAGAATACGAAGATAATTTGCATATTTTTAGACTTAAACAAAACTTGGCGTTAGAGGGTGATAAGTCGAAAGAACCCCCGAACGGCCCCGTGGGTGGCACCAACACCTCCCACGGAACCAATGTAACTCGTAGGAACTGACCCCGCAGTCGCTGAACTCCCGGTTTGAGAATACGACGGTAATTTGCATATTTATAGACTTAGGCTTAAAAACATTGCGTTAGAGGATGAAAACTCGAAGCAGCCCCCGAACGGCCCCGTGAGTGGCACCAACACCTCCCATGGGACCAATGAAACACGTAGGAACTGTCCCCGCAGCCGCGGGACTCCCGGTTTGAGAATACGAAGGTACTTTGCATATTTCTAGACTTAGGCAAAACTTGGCGTTAGAGGGTGAGAACTCGAAAGAGCCCCCGAACGGCCCCGTGGGTGGCACCAACACCTCCCACGGGACCAATGTAACTCGTAGGAACTGACCCCACAGTCTCGGGACTCCCGATTTGAGAATACGACGATAATTTGCATATTTCTAGAGTTAGGCTTAAAAACATGGCATTAGAGGGTGAGAACTCGAAACAGCCCCCGAACGTCCCCGTGGGTGGCACCAACACCTCCCACGGGACCAATGTATCTCGTAGGAACTGACCCCATAGTCGTGGGACTCCCGGTTTGAGAATACGACGGTAATTTGCATATTTCTAGACTTAAGCTTAAAAATATGGCGTTAGAGGGTGAAAACTCAAAACGGCCCCCGAACGGTCCCGTGGGTGGCACCAACACCTCCCACGGGACCAATGTAACTCGTAGGAACAGACCCCGCAGCCGCGGGTCTCCCAGTTTGAGAGTACGACGATAATTTGCATATTTGTAGACTTAGGCTTAAAAACTTGGCTTTAGAGGGTGAGAACTCGAAACAACCCACAAACGTTCCCGTGAGTGGCACCGACACTTCCCACGGGACCAATGTAACTCGTAGGAACTGACACCGCAGCTGCCATATTTCTAGACTTAGGCTTAAAAACAAGGCGTTAAGGGGTGAAAACTCGAAACAACCCTCTAACGGCCCTGTGGGTGGCACCACCACCTCCCACGGGACCAATGTAACTCGTAGGAACTGACCCCGCAGTCGCGGGACTCCCGGTTTGAGAATACGAAGGTAATTTGCATATTTCTATACTTTGGCTTAAAAACATGGCGTTAGAGGGTGAAAACTCGAAACATCCCTCGAACGGCCCTAGGGGTGGCACCAACACCTCCCACGGGACCAATGTAACTCGTAGGAACTGTCCCCGCAGCCGCGGGACTCTCGGTTTGAGAATACGAAGGTACTTTGCATATTTCTAGACTTAGGCAAATCTTGGCGTTAGAGGGTGAGAACTCGAAACAACCCCCGAACGGCCCCGTGGGTGGCACCAACACCTCCCACGGGACCAATGTAACTCGTAGGAACAGACCCCGTAGCCGCGGGTCTCCCGGTTTGAGAGTACGACGGTAATTTGCATATTTCTAGACTTAAGCTTAAAACATGGCGTTAGAGGGTGAGAACTCGAAACAGCCTCCGAACGGCCTCGTGGGTGGCACCAACACCTACCACGGGACCAATGTAACTCGTAGGAACTGACCCCGCAGTCGCTGAACTCCCGGTTTGAGAATACAATGGTAATTTGCATATTTATAGACTTAGGCTTAAAAACATTGCGTTAGAGGGTGAAACTTCAAAACAGCCCCCGAACGGCCCCGTGGGTGGCACCAACACCTCCCATGGGACCAATGTAACACGTAGGAACTGTCCCCGCAGCCGTGGGACTCCCGGTTTGAGAATACGAAGGTACTTTACATATTTTTAGACTTAGGAAAAACTTGGTGTTAGAGGGTGAGAACTCGAAACAGCCCACGAACGGCCCCGTGGGTGGCACCAACACCTCCCACGGGACCAATGTAACACGTAGGAACTGACCCCGCAGTCGCGGGACTCCCGGTTTGAGAATACGACGTTAATTTGCATATTTCTAGAGTTAGGCTTAAAAACATGGCGTTTGAGGGTGAGAACTCGAAACATCCCCCGAACGTCCCCGTGGGTGGCACCAACACCTCCCACGGGACCAATGTAACTCGTAGGAACTGACCCCACAGCCGCGGGACTCCTGGTTTGAGAATACGATTGAAATTTACATATTTCTAGACTTAGGTTTAAAAACAAGGCGTTAATGGGTGAAAACTCGAAACAGCCCTCGAACGGCCCCGTGGGTGGCACCACCACCTCCTATGGGACCAATGTAACTCGTAGAAACTGACCCCGCAATCGTGGGACTCCCGGTATGAGAGTACGATGGTAATTTGCATATTTCTAGACTTAGGCTTAAAAACATGGCGTTAGAGGGTCAAAACTCGAAACAGCCCCCGAACGGCCCCGTGGATTGCACCAACACCTCCCACGGGACCAATATAAGTCGTAGGAACCGTCCCCGCAGCCGCGGGACTCTCGGTTTGAGAATACGAAGGTAATTTGCATATTTTTAGACTTAGGCAAAACTTGGTGTTAGAGGGTGAGAAGTCGAAACAGCCCTCGAACGGCCCCGTGGGTGGCACCAACACCTCCCACGGGACCAATGTAACTCGTAGGAAGTGACCCCGCAGTCGCTGAACTCCCGGTTTGAGAATACGACGATAATTTGCATATTTCTAAACTTAGGCTTAAAAACATGGCGTTAGAGGGTGAAAACTCGAACTATCCCCCGAACGACCCCGTGGGTGGAACCAACACCTCCCACGGGACCAATGTAACACGTAGGAACCGTCCCCGCAGCCGCGGGACTCCCGGTTTGAGAATACGAAGTTACTTTGCATATTTCTAGACTTAGGCAAAACTTGGCGTTAGATGGTGAGAACTCGAAACAGCCCCCGAACGTCCCCGTGGGTGGCACCAACACCTCCCACGGGACCAATGTAACTCGTAGGAACTGACCCCGTAGTCGCGGGACTCCTGGTTTGAGAATACGATGGTAATTTGCATATTTCTAGACTTAAGCTTAAAAACATGGCGTTAGAGGGTGAAAACTCGAAACGGCCCCCGAACGGCCGCGTGGGTGGCACCAACACCTCCCACGGGACCAATATAACTCGTAGGAACTGTCCCCTCAGCCGCGGGACTCCCGGTTTGAGAATACGAAGGTATTTTGCATATTTCTAGACTTAGGCGAAACATGGCGTTAGAGGGTAAGAAGTCGAAACAGCCCCCGAAAGGCCCCGTGGGTGGCACCAACACCTCCCACGGATGAATGTAACTCGTAGGAACTGACCCCGCAGTCGTGGAACTCCCGATTTGAGAATACGACGGTAATTTGCATATTTCTAGACTTTGGCTTAAAAACATGGCATTAGAGGGTGAAAACTCGAAACATCCCCCGAACGGTCCTAGGGGTGGCACCAACACCTCCCACGGGACCAATGTAACTCGTAGGAACTGTCCCCGCAGCCGTGGGACTCTCGATTTGAGAATACGAAGGTACTTTGCATATTTCTAGACTTAGGCAAAACTTGGCGTTAGAGGGTGAGAACTCGAAACAGCCCCTGAACGTCCCCATGGGTGGCACCAACACCTCCCACGGGACCAATGTAACTCGTAGGAACAGACCCCGTAGCCGCGGGTCTCCCGGTTTGAGAGTACGACGATAATTTGCATATTTGTAGACTTAGGCTTAAAAACTTGGCTTTAGAGGGTGAGAACTCGAAACAACCCCCAAACGTCCCCGTGAGTGGCACCGACACTTCCCACGGGACCAATGTAACTCGTAGGAACTGACCCCGCAGCCACCGGACTCCCGGTTTGAGAATACGATTGAAATTTGCGTATTTCTAGACTTAGGCTTAAAAACAAGGCGTTAAGGGGTGAAAACTCGAAACAGCCCTCGAACGGCCCCGTGGGTGGCACCACCACCTCCCACGGGACCAATGTAACTCGTAGGAACTGACCCCGCAGCCGTGGGACTCCCGGTATGAGAGTACGACGGTAATTTGCCTATTTCTAGACTTAGGCTTAAAAACACGGCGTTAGAGGGTGAAAACTCGAAACAGCACCCGAACGGCCCCATGGGTGGCACCAACACCTCCCACGGGACCAATATAAGTCGTAGGAACATTCCCCGCAGCCACGGGACTCCCGGTTGGAGAATACGAAGGTAATTTGCATATTTTTAGACATAGGTAAAAATTGGCGTTAGAGGGTGAGAAGTCGAAACAGCCCCCGAACGTCCCCGTGGGTGGCACCAACACCTCCCACGGGACCAATGTAACTCATAGGAACAGACCCCGTAGCCGCGGGTCTCCCGGTTTGAGAGTACGTCGAAAATTTGCATAATTGTAGACTTAGGCTTAAAAACTTGCCTTTAGAGGGTGAGAACTCGAAACAGCCCCCAAACGTCCCCGTGAGTGGCACCGACACTTCCCACGGGACCAATGTAACTCGTAGGAACTGTCCCCGCAGCTGCGGGACTCCCGGTTTGAGAATACGAAGGTACTTTGCATATTTCTAGACTTAGGCAAAACTTGGCGTTAGAGGGTGAGAACTCGAAACAGCCCCCGAACGTCCCCGTGGGTGGCACCAACACCTCCCACGGGACCAATGTAACTCATAGGAACTGACCCCGCAGTCGCGGGACTCCCGGTTTCAGAATACGACGATAATTTGCATGTTTCTAGACTTAGGCTTAAAACATGGCGTTAGAGGGTGAGAACTCGAAACAGCCCCCGAACGTCCCCGTGGGTGGCACGAAGACCTCCCACGGGAACAATGTAACTCGTAGGAACTGAACCCGCAGTCGCGGGACTCCCGGTTTAAGAATACGAAGGTAATTTGCATATTTCTAGACTTAGGCAAAACTTGGCGTTAGAGGGTGAAAACTTGAAACATCCCCCGAACGTCCCCGTGGGTGGCACCAACACCTCCCACGGGACCTATGTAACTCGTAGGAACTGACCCCGTAGTCGCGGGACTCCTGGTTTGAGAATACGATGGTAATTTGCATATTTCTAGACTTAAGCTTAAAAACATGGCGTTAGAGGGTGAAAACTCGAAACGGCCCCCGAACGGCCGCGTGGGTGGCACCAACACCTCCCACGGGACCAATATAACTCGTAGGAACTGTCCCCTCAGCCGCGGGACTCCCGGTTTGAGAATACGAAGGTATTTTGCATATTTCTAGACTTAGGCGAAACATGGCGTTAGAGGGTAAGAAGTCGAAACAGCCCCCGAAAGGCCCCGTGGGTGGCACCAACACCTCCCACGGATGAATGTAACTCGTAGGAACTGACCCCGTAGTCGCGGAACTCCCGATTTGAGAATACGACGGTAATTTGCATATTTCTAGACTTTGGCTTAAAAACATGGCATTAGAGGGTGAAAACTCGAAACATCCCCCGAACGGTCCTAGGGGTGGCACCAACACCTCCCACGGGACCAATGTAACTCGTAGGAACTGTCCCCGCAGCCGTGGGACTCTCGATTTGAGAATACGAAGGTACTTTGCATATTTCTAGACTTAGGAAAAACTTGGCGTTAGAGGGTGAGAACTCGAAACAGCCCCTGAACGTCCCCATGGGTGGCACCAACACCTCCCACGGGACCAATGTAACTCGTAGGAACAGACCCCGTAGCCGCGGGTCTCCCGGTTTGAGAGTACGACGATAATTTGCATATTTGTAGACTTAGGCTTAAAAACTTGGCTTTAGAGGGTGAGAACTCGAAACAACCCCCAAACGTCCCCGTGAGTGGCACCGACACTTCCCACGGGACCAATGTAACTCGTAGGAACTGACCCCGCAGCCACCGGACTCCCGGTTTGAGAATACGATTGAAATTTGCGTATTTCTAGACTTAGGCTTAAAAACAAGGCGTTAAGGGGTGAAAACTCGAAACAGCCCTCGAACGGCCCCGTGGGTGGCACCACCACCTCCCACGGGACCAATGTAACTCGTAGGAACTGACCCCGCAGCCGTGGGACTCCCGGTATGAGAGTACGACGGTAATTTGCCTATTTCTAGACTTAGGCTTAAAAACATGGCGTTAGAGGGTGAAAACTCGAAACAGCACCCGAACGGCCCCATGGGTGGCACCAACACCTCCCACGGGACCAATATAAGTCGTAGGAACATTCCCCGCAGCCACGGGACTCCCGGTTGGAGAATACGAAGGTAATTTGCATATTTTTAGACATAGGTAAAAATTGGCGTTAGAGGGTGAGAAGTCGAAACAGCCCCCGAACGTCCCCGTGGGTGGCACCAACACCTCCCACGGGACCAATGTAACTCATAGGAACAGACCCCGTAGCCGCGGGTCTCCCGGTTTGAGAGTACGTCGAAAATTTGCATAATTGTAGACTTAGGCTTAAAAACTTGCCTTTAGAGGGTGAGAACTCGAAACAGCCCCCAAACGTCCCCGTGAGTGGCACCGACACTTCCCACGGGACCAATGTAACTCGTAGGAACTGTCCCCGCAGCTGCGGGACTCCCGGTTTGAGAATACGAAGGTACTTTGCATATTTCTAGACTTAGGCAAAACTTGGCGTTAGAGGGTGAGAACTCGAAACAGCCCCCGAACGTCCCCGTGGGTGGCACCAACACCTCCCACGAGACCAATGTAACTCATAGGAACTGACCCCGCAGTCGCGGGACTCCCGGTTTGAGAATACGACGATAATTTGCATGTTTCTAGACTTAGGCTTAAAACATGGCGTTAGAGGGTGAGAACTCGAAACAGCCCCCGAACGTCCCCGTGGGTGGCACGAAGACCTCCCACGGGAACAATGTAACTCGTAGGAACTGAACCCGCAGTCGCGGGACTCCCGGTTTAAGAATACGAAGGTAATTTGCATATTTCTAGACTTAGGCAAAACTTGGCGTTAGAGGGTGAAAACTTGAAACATCCCCCGAACGTCCCCGTGGGTGGCACCAACACCTCCCACGGGACCAATGTAACTCGTAGGAACTGACCCCGCAGCCGCGGGACTCCCGGTTTGAGAATACGATTGAAATTTGCATATTTCTAGACTTAGGTTTAAAAACAAGGCGTTAATGGGTGAAAACTCGAAACAACCCTCGAACGGCTCCCAGGGTGGCACCACCACCTCCCACGGGACCAATGTAACTCGTAGAAACTGACCCCGCAACCGTGGGACTCCCGGTATGAGAGTATGATGGTAATTTGCATATTTCTAGACTTAGGCTTAAAAACATGGCGTTAGAGGGTGAAAACTCGAAACAGCCCCCGAACGGCCCCGTGGGTGGCACCAACACCTCCCACGGGACCAATATAAGTCGTAGGAACCGTCCCCGCAGCCGCGGGACTATCGGTTTGAGAATATGATGGTAATTTGCATATTTTTAGACTTAGGCAAAACTTGGCGTTAGAGGGTGAGAAGTCGAAACAACCCTCAAAAGGCCCCGTGGGTGGCACCAACACCTCCCACGGGACCACTGTAACTCGTAGGAACTGATCCCGCAGTCGCTGAACTCCCGGTTTGAGAATACGACGGTAATTTGCATATTTCTAAACTTAGGCTTAAAAACATGGCGTTAGAGGGTGAAAACTCGAAACAGCCCCCGAACAGCCCCGTGGGTGGCACCAACACCTCCCACGGGGCCAATGTAACACGTAGGAACTCTCCCCGTAGCCGCGGGACTCCCGGTTTGAGAATACGAAGGTACTTTGCATATTTCTAGATTTAGGCAAAACTTGGCGTTAGAGGTTGAGAACTCGAAACAGCCCCCGAACGTCCCCGTGGGTGGCACCAACACCTCCCACGGGACCAATGTAACTCGTAGGAACTGACCCCGCAGTCGCGGGACTCCCGGTTTGAGAATACGATAATAATTTGCATGTTTCTAGACTTAGGCTTAAAAACATGGCGTTAGAGGGTGAGAACTCGAAACAGCCCCCGAACGTCCCCGTGAGTGGCACCAAGACCTCCCACGTGACCAATGTAACTCGTAGGAACTGAACCCGCAGTCGCAGGACTCCCGGTTTGAGAATACGAAGGTAATTTGCATATTTCTAGACTTAGGCAAAACTTGGCGTTAGAGGGTGAAAACTCGAAACATCCCCCGAACGTCCCCGTGGGTGGCACCAACACCTCCCACGGGACCAATGTAACTCGTAGGAACTGACCCCGCAGTCGCGGGACTCTCGGTTTGAGAATACAACGGTAATTTGCATATTTCTAGACTTAAGCTTAAAAACATGGCGTTAGAGGGTGAGAACTCGAAACAGCCCCCGAACGGCCTCGTGGGTGGCACCAACACCTCCCACGGGACCAATGTAACTCGTAGGAACTGACCCCGCAGTCGCGGGACTCCCGGTTTGAGAATACGACGATAATTTGCTTATTTCTAGACTTAGGCTTAAAAATATGGCGTTAGAGGGTGAGAACTCGAAACATCCCCCGAACGTACCCGTGGGTGGCACCAAAACCTCCCACGGGACCAATGTAACTCGTAGGAACTGAACCCGCAGTCGCGAAAATCCCGGTTTGAGAATACGACGGTAATTTGCATATTTCTAGACTTAGGCTTCAAAACATGACGTTAGAGGGTGAAAACTCGAAACATCCCCCGAACGGCCCCGTGGATGGTACCAACACGTCCCACGGGACCAATGTAACACGTAGGAACTGTCCCCGCAGCCGCGGGACTCCCGGTTTGAGAATACGAAGGTACTTTGCATATTTCTAGACTTAGGCAAAACTTGGCGTAAGAGGGTGAGAACTCGAAACAGCCCCCGAACGGCCCCGTGGGTGGCACCAACACCTCCCACGGGACGAATGTAACTCGTAGGAACTCACCCCGCAGTCGCGGGACTCCCGGTTTGAGAATACGATTGAAATTTGCATATTTCTAGACTTAGGCTTAAAAACAAGGCGTTAAGGGGTGAAAACTCGAAACAGCCCCGTGGGTGGCACCACCACCTCCCACGGGACATATGTAACTCGTAGGAACAGACGCCGCAACCGTGGGACTCCCGGTATGAGAGTAAGACGGTAATTTGCATATTTCTAGACTTAGGCTTAAAAACATGGCGTTAGAGGGTGAAAACTCGAAACATCCCCCGAACGGCCCCGTGGGTGGCACCAACACCTCCCACAGGACCAATATAAGTCGTAGGAACCGTCCCCGCAGCCGCGGGACTCCCGGTTTAAGAATACGAAGATAATTTGCTTATTTCTAGACTTAGGCTTAAAAATATGGCGTTAGAGGGTGAGAACTCGAAACATCCCCCGAACGGCCTCGTGGGTGGCACCACCACCTCCCACGAGACCAATGTAACTCGTAGAAACTGACCTCGCAGTCGCTGAACTCCCGGTTTCAGAATACGACGATAATTTGCATATTTCTTGACTTAGGCTAAAAAACATGGCGTTAGAGGGTGAGAACTCGAAACAGCACTCGAACGGCCCCGTGGGTGGCACCAACACCTCCCACGGGACCAATGTAACTCGTAGGAACTGACCCCGCAGCCGCGGGACTCCCGGTATGAGAGTTCGACGGAAATTTGTATATTTCTAGACTTAGGCTTAAAAACATGGCATTAGAGGGTGAAAACTCGAAACAGCCCCCGAACGGTCCCGTGGGTGGCACCAACACCTCCCACGGGACCAATGTAACTCGTAGAAACAGACCCCGTAGCCACGGGTCTCCCGGTTTGTGAGTACGACGATAATTTGCATATTTGTAGACTTAGGCTTAAAAACGTGACTTTGGAGGGTGAGAACTCGAAACAACCCCCAAACGTCCCCGTGAGTGGCACCGACACCTCCCACGGGACCAATGTAACTCGTAGGAACTAACCCCGTAGCCGCGGGACTCCCGGTTTGAGAATACGACTGTAATTTTCATATTTCTAGACTTAGGCTTAAAAACATGGCGTTAGAGGGTGAAAACTCGAAACAGCCCCCGGACGGCCTCGTGGGTGGCACCAACACCTCCCACGGGACCAATATAAGTCGTAGGAGCCGTCCCCGCAGCCGCGGGACAACCGGTTTGAGAATACGAAGGTAATTTGCATATTTTTAGACTTAGGCAAAACTTCGCGTTAGAGGGTGAGAACTCGAAACAGCCACCGAACGGCCCCGTGGGTGGCACCAACACCTCCCATGGGACCAATGTAACTCGTAGGAACTGGCCCCGCAGTCGCGGGACTCCCGATTTGAGAATACGACGATAATTTGCATATTTCTAGACTTATGCTTAAAAACATGGCGTTAGAGGGTGAGAACTCGAAACAGCCCCCGAACGTCCCCGTGGGTGGCACCAACACCTCCCACGGGACCAATGTAACTCTTAGGAACTGACCCCACAGTCGCAGGACTCCCGGTTTGAGAATGCGACGGTAATTTGCATATTTCTAGACTTAGGCTTAAAAACATGGCGTTAGAGGGTGAAAACACGAAACAGCCCCCGAACAGCCCCGTGTGTGGCACCAACACCTCTCACAAGACCAGCGTAACTCGTAGGAACTGACCTCGCAGCCACGGGTCTCCCGATTTGAGAATACGAAGGTAATTTGCATATTTCTAGACTTAGGCAAAACTTGGCGTTAGAGGGTGAGAACTCGAAACAGCCCCCGAACGGCCCCGTGAGTGGCACCAACACCTCCCACGGGACCAATGTAACTCATAGGAACTGACCCCGCAGTCGCGGGACTCTTGGTTTGAGAATACGATGATAATTTGCATATTTCTAGACTTAGGCTTAAAAACATGGCGTTGGAGGGTGAGAACTCGAAACAGCCCCCAAACGTCCCCGTGGGTGGCACCAACACCTCCCACGGGACCAATGTAACTCGTATAAACTGACCCCACAGTCGCAGGATTCCCGGTTTGAGAATACGATGGTAATTTGCATATTTCTTGACTTAGGCTTAAAAATATGGCGTTAGAGGGTGAAAACTCGAAACAGCCCCCGAACGGCCCCGTGGGTGGCGCCAACACCTCCCACGGGACCAACGTAACTCGTAGGAACCGACCCCGCAGCCGCGGGTCTCCCGATTTGAGAGTACGACGGTAATTTGCTTATTGCTAGACTTAGGCTTAAAAACTTGACGTTAGAGGGTGAAAACTCGAAACAGCCCCCGAACGTCCCCGTGGGTGGCACCACACCTCCCACGGGACCAACGTAACTCGTAGGAACTGACCTCGCAGCCGTGGGTCTCCCGGTTTGAGAATACGACGGTAATTTGCGTATTTCTACACTTAAGCAAAACATGGCGTTAGAGGGTGAAAACTCGAAACAGCCCCCGAACGGCCCCGTGGGTGGCACCAACACCTCCCACGGGACAAACGTAACTCGTAGGAACTGACCTCACTGCCGCGGGTCTCCCGGTTTGAGAATACGACGGTAATTTGCGTATTACTACACTTAAGCAAAACATGGCGTTAGAGGGTGAAAACTCCAAACAGCCCTCGAACGGCCCCGTGGGTGGCCCCAACACCTCCCACGGGACCAATGTAACTAGTAGGAACTGACCCCGCAGCCGTGGGACTCCCGATATGAGAGTACGACGGTAATTTTCATATTTCTAGACTTAGGCTTAAAAATATGGCGTTAGAGGGTGAGAACTCGAAACAGCCCCCGAACGGCCTCGTGGGTGGCGCCAACACCTCCCACGGGACCAACGTAACTCGTAGGAACCGACCCCGCAGCCGCGGGTCTCCCGATTTGAGAGTACGACGGTAATTTGCTTATTGCTAGACTTAGGCTTAAAAACTTGACGTTAGAGGGTGAAAACTCGAAACAGCCCCCGAACGTCCCCGTGGGTGGCACCAACACCTCCCACGGGACCAACGTAACTCGTAGGAACCGACCCCGCAGCCGCGGGTCTCCCGGTTTGAGAGTACGGCGGTAATTTGCTTATTGCTAGACTTAGGCTCAAAAACCTGACGTTTGAGGGTGAAAACTCGAAACAGCCCCCGAACGGCACCGTGGGTGGCACCACACCTCCCACGGGACCAACATAACTCGTAGGAACTGACCTCGCAGCCGCGGGTCTCCCGGTTTGAGAATACGACGGTAATTTGCGTATTTCTACACTTAAGCAAAACATGGCGTTAGAGGGTGAAAACTCCAAACAGCCCTCGAACGGCCCCGTGGGTGGCCCCAACACCTCCCACGGGACCAATGTAACTCGTAGGAACTGACCCCGCAGTCGCGGGACTCCCGGTTTGAGAATACGACGATAATTTGCATATTTCTAGACTTATGCTTAAAAATATGGCGTTAGAGGGTGAGAACTCGAAACAGCCCCCGAAAGTCCCCGTGGGTGGCACCAACACCTCCCACAGGACCAATGTAACTCCTAGGAACTGACCCCGCAGTCGCGGGACTCCCGATATGAGAGTACGACGGTAATTTGCATATTTCTAGACTTAGGCTTAAAAACATGGCGCTAGATGGTAAAAACTCGAAACAGCCCCCGAACAGCCCCGTGGGTTGCACCAACACCTCCCACGGGACCAACGTAACTCGTAGGAACCGACCCCGCAGCCGCGGGTCTCCCGGTTTGAGAGTACGACAGAAATTTGCTTATTGCTAGACTTAGGCTTAAAAACATGACGTTAGAGGGTGAAAACTCTAAACAGCCCCCGAACGGCCCCGTGGGTGGCACCACACCTCCCACGGGACCAACGTAACTCGTAGGAACTGATCTCCCAGCCGCGGGACTCCCGGTTTAAGAATATGACGGTAATTTGCGTATTTCTACACTTAAGCAAAACATGGCGTTAGAGGGTGAAAACTCGAAACAGCTCCCGAACGGCCCCATGGGTGGCTCCAACACCTCCCACGGGACAAACGTAACTCGTAGGAACTGACCTCACAGCCGCGGGTCTCCCGGTTTGAGAGTAATACGGTAATTTGCATGTTTCAAGACTTAGGTTTAAAAACATCGCGTTAGAGGGTGAAAACTCGAAACAGCCCCCGAACGGCTCCGTGGATGGCACCAACACCTCCCACGGGACCAACGTAACTCGTAGGCACCTACCCCGCAGTTGCGGGTCTCCCGGTTTGAGAGTACGATGGTAATTTGATAATTTATAGACTTAGGCTTAAAAACATGACGTTAGAGGGTGAAAACTCGAAACAGCCCCCGAACGGCCCCATGGGTGGCACCAACACCTCCCACGGGACCAACGTAACTCGTAGGAACTGACCTCGTAGCCGCGGGTCTCCCGGTTTGAGAATACGACGGTAACTTGCGTATTACTACACTTAAGCAAAACATGGCGTTAGAGGGTGAGAACTCGAAACAGCCCCCGAACGTCCCCGTGGGTGGCACCAACACCTCCCACGGGACCAATGTAACTCTTAGGAACTGACCCCACAGTCGCAGGACTCCCGGTTTGAGAATACGACGGTAATTTGCATATTTCTAGACTTAGGCTTAAAAACATGGCGTTAGAGGGTGAAAACACGAAACAGCCCCCGAACAGACCCGTTGGTGGCACCAACAACTCTCACAGGACCAACATAACTCGTAGGAACTGACCTCGCAGCCACGGGTCTCCTGATTTGAGAATACGAAGGTAATTTGCATATTTCTAGACTTAGGCAAAACTTGGCGTTAGAGGGTGAGAACTCGAAACAGCCCCCGAACGGCCCCGTGGGTGGCACCAACACCTCCCACGGGACCAATGTAACTCATAGGAATTGACCCCGCAGTCGCGGGACTCCCGGTTTGAGAATACGATGATAATTTGCATATTTCTAGACTTAGGCTTAAAAACATGGCGTTAGAGGGTGAGAACTCAAAACAGCCCCCAAGCGTCCCCGTGGGTGGCACCAACACCTCCCACGGGACCAATGTAACTCGTATAAACTGACCCCGCAGTCGCAGGATTCCCGGTTTGAGAATACGACGGTAATTTGCATATTTCCAGACTTAGGCTTAAAAATATGGCGTTAGAGGGTGAAAACTCGAAACAGCCCCCGAACGGCCCCGTGGGTGGCACCAACACCTCCCACGGGACAAACGTAACTCGTAGGAACTGACCTCACTGCCGCGGGTCTCCCGGTTTGAGAGTAATACGGTAATTTGCAAATTTCAAGACTTAGGTTTAAAAACATGGCGTTAGAGGGTGAAAACTCGAAACAGCCCCCGAACGGCTCCATGGGTGGCACCAACACCTCCCACAGGACCAACGTAACTTGTAGGAACCGACCCCGCAGTCGCGGGTCTCCCGGTTTGAGAGTACAACGGTAATTTGCTTATTTCTAGACTTAGGCTTAAAAACAGGACGTTAGAGGGTGAAAACTCGAAACAGCCCCCGAACGGCCCCGTGGGTGGCACCAACACCTCCCACGGGACCAACGTAACTCGTAGGAACTGACCTCGCAGCCGCGGGTCTCCCGGTTTGAGAATACGACGGTAATTTGCGTATTACTACACTTAAGCAAAACATGGCGTTAGACGGTGAAAACTCCAAACAGCCCTGGAACGGCCCCGTGGGTGGCCCCAACACCTCCCATGGGACCAATGTAACTCGTAGGAACTGACCCCGCAGTCGCGGGACTCCCGGTTTGAGAATACGACGATAATTTGCATATTTCTAGACTTAGGATTAAAAATATGGCGTTAGAGGTTGAGAACTCGAAACAGCCCCCGAACGTCCCCGTGGGTGGCACCAACACATCCCACGGGACCAATGTAACAGGTACGAACTGTCCCCGCAGCCGCGGGTCTCCCGGTTTGAGAGTACGACGGTAATTTGCATATTTTTAGACTTAGGCAAAACTTGGCGTTAGAGGGTGAGAAGTCGAAAAAGCCCCCGAACGGCCCCGTGGGTGGCACCAACACTTCCCACGAGACCAATGTAACTCGTAGAAACTGACCCCGCAGTCGCTGAACTCCCGGTTTGAGAATACGACGATAATTTGCATATTTCTAGACTTAGGCTAAAAAACATGGCGTTAGAGGGTGAAAACACGAAACAGCCCCCGAACTGCCCCGTTGGTGGCACCAACACCTCTCACAGGACCAACGTAACTCGTAGGAACTGACCTCGCAGCCACGGGTCTCCCGATTTGAGAATACGAAGGTAATTTGCATATTTCTAGACATAGGCAAAACTTGGCGTTAGAGGGTGAGAACTCGAAACAGCCACCGAACGGCCCCGTGGGTGGCACCAACACCTCCCATGGGACCAATGTAACTCGTAGGAACTGACCCCGCAGTCACGGAACTCTCGGTTTGAGAATACGACGGTAATTTGCATATTTCTAGACTTAGGCTTAAAAACATGGCGTTAGAGGGTGAAAACACGAAACAGCCCCCGAACAGCCTCGTTGGTGGCACCAACACCTCTCACAGGACCAACGTAACTCGTAGGAACTGACCTCGCAGCCACGGGTCTCCCGATTTGAGAATACGAAGGTAATTTGCATAATTCTAGACTGAGGCAAAACTTGGCGTTAGAGGGTGAGAACTCGAAACAGCCCCCGAACGGCCCCGTGGGTGGCACCAACACCTCCCACGGGACCAATGTAACTCATAGGAACTGACCCCGCAGTCGCGGGACTCCCGGTTTGAGAATACGATGATAATTTGCATATTTCTAGACTTAGGCTTAAAAACATGGCGTTAGAGGGTGAGAACTCGAAACAACCCCCAAACGTCCCCGTGGGTGGCTCCAACACCTCCCACGGGACCAATGTAACTCGTATAAACTGACCCCGCAGTCACAGGATTCCCGGTTTGAGAATACGATGGTAATTTGCATATTTCCAGACTTAGGCTTAAAAATATGGCGTTAGAGGGTGAAAACTCGAAACAGCCCCCGAACGGCCCCGTGGGTGGCACCAACACCTCCCACGGGACAAACGTAACTCGTAGGAACTGACCTCACTGCCGCGGGTCTCCCGGTTTGAGAGTAATACGGTAATTTGCATATTTCAAGACTTAGGTTTAAGAACATGGCGTTAGAGGGTGAAAACTCGAAACAGCCCCCGAACGGCTCCGTGGGTGGCACCAACACCTCCCACAGGACCAACGTAACTCGTAGGAACCGACCCCGCAGTCGCGGGTCTCCCGGTTTGAGAGTACAACGGTAATTTGCTTATTTCTAGACATAGGCTTAAAAACATGACGTTAGAGGGCGAAAACTCGAAACAACCCCCGAACGGCTCGGTGGGTGGCACCAACACCTCCCACGGGACCACCGTAACTCGTAGGAACTGACCTCGCAGCCGCGGGTCTCCCGGTTTGAGAATACGACGGTAATTTGCGTATTACTACACTTAAGCAAAACATGGCGTTAGAGGGTGAAAACTCCAAACAGCCCTCGAACGGCCCCGTGGGTGGCCCCAACACCTCCCACGGGACCAATGTAACTCGTAGGAACTGACCCCGCAGTCGCGGGACTCCCGGTTTGAGAATACGGCGATAATTTGCATATTTCTAGACTTAGGCTTAAAAATATGGCGTTAGAGGGTGAGAACTCGAAACAGCCCCCGAACGTCCCCGTGGGTGGCACCAATACCTCCCACAGGACCAATGTAACTCCTAGGAACTGACCCCGCAGTCGCGGGACTCCCGATATGAGAGTACGATGGTAATTTGCATATTTCTAGACTTAGGCTTAAAAACATGGCGTTAGAGGGTGAAAACTCGAAACAGCCCCCGAACGGCCCCGTAGGTTGCACCAACACCTCCCACGGGACCAACGTAACTCGTAGGAACCGACCCCGTAGCCGCGGGACTCCCGGTTTGAGAATACGAATGAAATTTGCATATTTTTAGACTTAGGCAAAACTTGGTGTTAGAGGGTGAGAAGTCGAAAAAGCCCCCGAACGGCCCCGTGGGTGGCACTAACACTTCCCACGAGACCAATGTAACTCGTAGAAACTGACCCCGCAGTCGCTGAACTCCCGGTTTGAGAATATGACGATAATTTGCATATTTCTAGACTTAGGCTAAAAAACATGGCGTTAGAGGGTGAGAACTCGAAACAGCCCTCGAACGGCCCCGTAGGTGGCACCAACACCTCCCACGGGACCAATGTAACTCGTAGCAACTGACCCCGCAGCCGCGGGACTCCCGGTATGAGAGTACGATGGTAATTTGTATATTTCTAGACTTAGCCTTAAAAACATGGCATTAGAGGGTGAAAACTCGAAACAGCCCCCGAACGGTCCCGTGGGGGGCACCAACACCTCCCACGTGACCAATGTAACTCGTAGGAACAGACCCCGCAGCCACGGGTCTCCCGGTTTGTTAGTACGACGATAATTTGCATATTTGTAGACTTAGGCTTAAAAACGTGGCTTTAGAGGGTGAGAACTCGAAACAACCCTAAAACGTCCCCGTGAGTGGCACCGACACCTCCCACGGGACCAATGTAACTCGTAGGAACTGACCCCGTAGCCGCGGGACTCCCGGTTTGAGAATACGAATGAAATTTGTATATTTCTAGACTTAGGCTTAAAAACAATGCGTTAAGGGGTGAAGACTCGAAATAGCCCTCAAACGGCCCCGTGGGTGGCACCACCACCTCCCACGGGACCAACGTAACTCGTAGGAACTGACCCCGCAGCCGTGGGACTCCCGGTATGAGAGTAATACTGTAATTTGTATATTTCTAGACTTAGGCTTAAAAACATGCCGTTAGAGGGTGAAAACTCGAAACATCCCCCGAACGGCCCCGTGGATGGCACCAACACCTCCCACGGGACCCATATAAGTTGTAGGAACCGTCCCCGCAGCCGCGGGACTCCCGGTTTGAGAATACGAAGGTAATTTGCATATTTTTAGACTTAGGCAAAATTTGGCGTTAGAGGGTGAGAAGTCGAACAGCCCCCGAACGGCCCCGTGGCTGGCACCAACACCTCCCACGAGACCAATGTAACTCGTAGAAACTGACCCCGCAGTCGCTGAACTCCCGGTTTGAGAATACGACGATAATTTGCATATTTCTAGACTTAGGCTTAAAAACATGGCGTTAGAGGGTGAAAACTCGAAACAGCCCCCGAACGGCCCCGTGGGTGGCAC
Source organism: Sambucus nigra (assembly GCA_949130495.1). NCBI lineage: Eukaryota > Viridiplantae > Streptophyta > Magnoliopsida > Dipsacales > Adoxaceae > Sambucus > Sambucus nigra. Next base: position 180,078,816 of record OX422219.1, read on the forward strand.
CAACACCTCCCACGGGACCAATGTAACTCGTAGTAACTGACCCCGCAGCCGCGGGACTCCCGGTATGAGAGTACGACGGTAATTTGTATATTTCTAGACTTAGGCTTAAAAAATGGCATTAGAGGGTGAAAACTCGAAACAGCTCCCGAACGGTCCCGGGCGTTGCACCAACACCTCCCATGGGTCCAATGTAACTTGTAGGAACAGACCCCGCAGTCGCGGGTCTCCCGGTTTGAGAGTACGACGATAATTTGCATATTTGTAGACTTAGGCTTAAAAACTTGGCTTTAGAGGGTGAGAACTCGAAACAACCCCCAAACGTCCCCGTGAGTGGCACCGACACCTCCCACGGGACCAATGTAACTCGTAGGAACTGACCCCACAGCCGCGGGACTCCCAGTTTGAGAATACGATTGAAATTTGCATATTTCTAGACTTAGGCTTAAAAACAAGGCGTTAAGGGGTGAAAACTCGAAACAACCCTCAAACGGCCCCGTGGGTGGCACCACCACCTTCCACGGGACCAATGTAACTCGTAGGAACTGACCCCGCAGCCGTGGGACTCCCGATATGAGAGTACGACGGTAATTTTCATATTTCTAGACTTAGGCTTAAAAACATGGCGTTAGAGGGTGAAAACTCGAAACAGCCCCCGAACGGCCCCGTGGGTGGCACCAACACCTCCCACGGGACCAATATAAGTCGTAGGAATCGTCCCCGCAGCCGCGGGACTCCCGGTTTGAGAATACGAAGGTAATTTGCATATTTTTAGACTTAGGCAAAACTTGGCGTTAGAGGGTGAGAAGTCGAAACAGCCCCCGAACGGCCGCGTGGGTGGCACCAACACCTCCCACGAGACCAATATAACTCGTAGAAACTGACCCCGCAGTCGCTGAACTCCCGGTTTGAGAATACGACGATAATTTGCATATTTCTAGACTTATGCTTAAAAACATGGTGTTAGAGGGTGAAAACACGAAACAGCCCCCGAACAGCCCCGTGGGTGGAACCAACACCTCTCACAGGACCAACGTAACTCGTAAGAACTGACCTCGCAGCCACGGGTCTCCCGATTTGAGAATACGAAGGTAATTTGCATATTTTAAGACTTAGGCAAAACTTGGCGTTAGAGGGTGAGAACTCGAAACAGCCCCCGAACGGCCCCGTGAGTGGCACCAACACCTCCCACGGGACCAATGTAACTCATAGGAACTGACCCCGCAATCGCGGGACTCCCGGTTTGAGAATACGATGATAATTTGCATATTTCTAGACTTAGGCTTAAAAACATGGCGTTAGAGGGTGAGAACTCGAAACAGCCCCCAAACGTCCCCGTGGGTGGCACCAACACCTCCCACGGGACCAATGTAACTCGTATAAACTGACCCCGCAGTCGCAGGATTCCCGGTTTGAGAATACAATGGTAATTTGCATTTTTCTAGACTTAGGCTTAAAAATATGGCGTTAGAGGGTGAAAACTCGAAACAGCCCCCGAACGGCCCCGTGGGTGGCGCCAACACCTCCCACGGGACCAACGTAACTCGTAGGAACCGACCCCGCAGCCGCGGGTCTCCCGATTTGAGAGTACGACGGTAATTTGCTTATTGCTAGACTTAGGCTTAAAAACTTGACGTTAGAGGGTGAAAACTCGAAACAGCCCCCGAACGTCCCCGTGGGTGGCACCACACCTCCCACGGGACCAACGTAACTCGTAGGAACTGACCTCGCAGCCGTGGGTCTCCCGGTTTGAGAATACGACGGTAATTTGCGTATTTCTACACTTAAGCAAAACATGGCGTTAGAGGGTGAAAACTCGAAACAGCCCCCGAACGGCCCCGTGGGTGGCACCAACACCTCCCACGGGACAAACGTAACTCGTAGGAACTGACCTCACTGCCGCGGGTCTCCCGGTTTGAGAATACGACGGTAATTTGCGTATTACTACACTTAAGCAAAACATGGCGTTAGAGGGTGAAAACTCCAAACAGCCCTCGAACGGCCCCGTGGGTGGCCCCAACACCTCCCACGGGACCAATGTAACTAGTAGGAACTGACCCCGCAGCCGTGGGACTCCCGATATGAGAGTACGACGGTAATTTTCATATTTCTAGACTTAGGCTTAAAAATATGGCGTTAGAGGGTGAGAACTCGAAACAGCCCCCTAAAGTCCCCGTGGGTGGCACCAACACCTCCCACAGGACCAATGTAACTCCTAGGAACTGACCCCGCAGTCGCGGTACTCCCGATATGAGAGTACGACGGTAATTTGCATATTTCTAGACTTAGGCTTAAAAACATGGCGTTAGAGGGTGAAAACTCGAAACAGCCCCCGAACGGCCCCGTGGGTTGCACCAACACCTCCCACGGGACCAACGTAACTCGTAGGAACCGACCCCGCAGCCGGGGGTCTCCCGGTTTGAGAGTACGAATGTAATTTGCCTATTGCTAGACTTAGGCTTAAAAACATGACGTTAGAGGGTGAAAACTCGAAACAACCCCCGAACGGCCCCGTGGGTGGCACCACACCTCCCACGGGACCAACGTAACTCGTAGGAACTGACCTCGCAGCCGCGGGTCTCCCGGTTTGAGAATACGACGGTAACTTGCGTATTACTACACTTAAGCAAAACATGGCGCTAGAGGGTGAGAACTCGAAACAGCCCCCGAACGTCCCCGTGGGTGGCACCAACACCTCCCACGGGACCAATGTAACTCTTAGGAACTGACCCCACAGTCGCAGGACTCCCGATTTGAGAATACGACGGTAATTTGCATATTTCTAGACTTAGGCTTAAAAACATGGCGTTAGAGGGTGAAAACACGAAACAGCCCCCGAACAGCCCCGTGGGTGGCACCAACACCTCTCACAGGACCAACGTAACTCGTAGGAACTGACCTCGCAGCAACGGGTCTCCCGATTTGAGAATACGAAGGTAATTTGCATATTTCTAGACTTAGGCAAAACTTGGCGTTAGAGGGTGAGAACTCAAAACAGCCCCCGAACGGCCCCGTGGGTGGCACCAACACCTCCCACGGGACCAATGTAACTCATAGGAACTGACCCCGCAGTCGCGGGACTCCAGGTTTGAAAATACGATGATAATTTGCATATTTCTAGACTTAGGCTTAAAAACATGGCGTTAGAGGGTGAGAACTCGAAACAGCCCCCAAACGTCCCCGTGGGTGGCACCAACACCTCCCACGGGACCAATGTAACTCGTATAAACTGACCCCGCAGCCACAGGATTCCCGGTTTGAGAATACGACGGTAATTTGCATATTTCCAGACTTAGGCTTAAAAATATGGCGTTAGAGGGTGAAAACTCGAAACAGCCCCCGAACGGCCCCGTGGGTGGCACCAACACCTCCCACGTGACCAACGTAACTCGTAGGAACCGACCCCACAGCCGCGGGTCTCCCGGTTTGAGAGTACGACGGTAATTTGCTAATTGCTAGACTTAGGCTGAAAAACTTGACGTTAGAGGGTGAAAACTCGAAACAGCCCCCGAACGGCCCCGTGGGTGGCACCACACCTCCCACGGGACCAACGTAACTCGTAGGAACTGACCTCGCAGCCGCGGGTCTCCCGGTTTGAGAATACGACGGTAATTTGCGTATTTCTACACTTAAGCAAAACATGGCGTTAGAGGGTGAAAACTCGAAACAGCCCCCGAACGGCCCCGTGGGTGGCACCAACACCTCCCAGAGGACAAACGTAACTCGTAGGAAATGACCTCACTGCCGCGGGTCTCCCGGTTTGAGAGTAATACGGTAATTTTCATATTTCAAGACTTAGGTTTAAAAACATGGCGTTGGAGGGTAAAAACTCGAAACAGCCCCCGAACGGCTCCGTGGGTGGCACCAATACCTCCCACAGGACCAACGTAACTCGTAGGAACCGTCCCCGCAGTCGCGGGTCTCCCGGTTTGAGAGTACAACGGTAATTTGCATATTTCTAGACTTAGGCTTAAAAACATGACGTTAGAGGGTGAAAACTCGAAACAGCCCCCGAACGGCCCCGTGGGTGGCACCAACACCTCCCACGGGACCAACGTAACTCGTAGGAACTGACCTCGCAGCCGCGGGTCTCCCGGTTTGAGAATACGACGGTAATTTGCGTATTACTACACTTAAGCAAAACATGGCGTTAGAGGGTGAAAACTCCAAACAGCCCTCGAACGGCCCCGTGGGTGGCCCCAACACCTCCCACGGGACCAATGTAACTCGTAGGAACTGACCCCGCAGTCGCGGGACTCCCGGTTTGAGAATACGGCGATAATTTGCATATTTCTAGACTTAGGCTTAAAAATATGGCGTTAGAGGGTGAGAACTCGAAACAGCCCCCGAACGTCCCCGTGGGTGGCACCAATACCTCCCACAGGACCAATGTAACTCCTAGGAACTGACCCCGCAGTCGCGGGACTCCCGATATGAGAGTACGATGGTAATTTGCATATTTCTAGACTTAGGCTTAAAAACATGGCGTTAGAGGGTGAAAACTCGAAACAGCCCCCGAACGGCCCCGTAGGTTGCACCAACACCTCCCACGGGACCAACGTAACTCGTAGGAACCGACCCCGTAGCCGCGGGACTCCCGGTTTGAGAATACGAATGAAATTTGCATATTTTTAGACTTAGGCAAAACTTGGTGTTAGAGGGTGAGAAGTCGAAAAAGCCCCCGAACGGCCCCGTGGGTGGCACTAACACTTCCCACGAGACCAATGTAACTCGTAGAAACTGACCCCGCAGTCGCTGAACTCCCGGTTTGAGAATATGACGATAATTTGCATATTTCTAGACTTAGGCTAAAAAACATGGCGTTAGAGGGTGAGAACTCGAAACAGCCCTCGAACGGCCCCGTAGGTGGCACCAACACCTCCCACGGGACCAATGTAACTCGTAGCAACTGACCCCGCAGCTGCGGGACTCCCGGTATGAGAGTACGATGGTAATTTGTATATTTCTAGACTTAGCCTTAAAAACATGGCATTAGAGGGTGAAAACTCGAAACAGCCCCCGAACGGTCCCGTGGGGGGCACCAACACCTCCCACGTGACCAATGTAACTCGTAGGAACAGACCCCGCAGCCACGGGTCTCCCGGTTTGTTAGTACGACGATAATTTGCATATTTGTAGACTTAGGCTTAAAAACGTGGCTTTAGAGGGTGAGAACTCGAAACAACCCTAAAACGTCCCCGTGAGTGGCACCGACACCTCCCACGGGACCAATGTAACTCGTAGGAACTGACCCCGTAGCCGCGGGACTCCCGGTTTGAGAATACGAATGAAATTTGTATATTTCTAGACTTAGGCTTAAAAACAATGCGTTAAGGGGTGAAGACTCGAAATAGCCCTCAAACGGCCCCGTGGGTGGCACCACCACCTCCCACGGGACCAACGTAACTCGTAGGAACTGACCCCGCAGCCGTGGGACTCCCGGTATGAGAGTAATACTGTAATTTGTATATTTCTAGACTTAGGCTTAAAAACATGCCGTTAGAGGGTGAAAACTCGAAACATCCCCCGAACGGCCCCGTGGATGGCACCAACACCTCCCACGGGACCCATATAAGTTGTAGGAACCGTCCCCGCAGCCGCGGGACTCCCGGTTTGAGAATACGAAGGTAATTTGCATATTTTTAGACTTAGGCAAAATTTGGCGTTAGAGGGTGAGAAGTCGAACAGCCCCCGAACGGCCCCGTGGGTGGCACCAACACCTCCCACGAGACCAATGTAACTCGTAGAAACTGACCCCGCAGTCGCTGAACTCCCGGTTTGAGAATACGACGATAATTTGCATATTTCTAGACTTAGGCTTAAAAACATGGCGTTAGAGGGTGAAAACTCGAAACAGCCCCCGAACGGCCCCGTGGGTGGCACCAACACCTCCCACGGGACCAATGTAACTCGTAGTAACTGACCCCGCAGCCGCGGGACTCCCGGTATGAGAGTACGACGGTAATTTGTATATTTCTAGACTTAGGCTTAAAAAATGGCATTAGAGGGTGAAAACTCGAAACAGCTCCCGAACGGTCCCGGGCGTTGCACCAACACCTCCCATGGGTCCAATGTAACTTGTAGGAACAGACCCCGCAGTCGCGGGTCTCCCGGTTTGAGAGTACGACGATAATTTGCATATTTGTAGACTTAGGCTTAAAAACTTGGCTTTAGAGGGTGAGAACTCGAAACAACCCCCAAACGTCCCCGTGAGTGGCACCGACACCTCCCACGGGACCAATGTAACTCGTAGGAACTGACCCCGCAGCCGCGGGACTCCCGGTTTAAGAATACGATTGAAATTTTCATATTTCTAGACTTAGGCTTAAAAACAAGGCGTTAAGGGGTGAAAACTCGAAACAGCCCTCAAACGGCCCCGTGGGTGGCACCACCACCTCCCACGGGACCAATGTAACTCGTAGGAACTGACCCCGCAGCCGTGGGACTCCCGATATGAGAGTACGACGGTAATTTTCATATTTCTAGACTTAGGCTTAATAACATGGCGTTAGAGGGTGAAAACTCGAAACAGCCCCTGAACGGCCCCGTGGGTGGCACCAACACCTCCCACGGGACCAATATAAGTCGTAGGAACCGTCCCCGCAGCCGCGGGACTCCCGGTTTGAGAATACGAAGGTAATTTGCATATTTTTAGACTTAGGCAAAACTTGGCGTTAGAGGGTGAGAAGTCGAAACAGCCCCCGAACGGCCCCGTGGGTGGCACCAACACCTCCCACGAGACCAATATAACTCGTAGAAACTGACCCCGCGGTTGCTGAACTCCTGGTTTGAGAATACGACGAGAATTTGCATATTTCTAGACCTAGGCTTAAAAACATGGCGTTAGAGGGTGAAAACTCGAAACAGCCCCCGAACGGCCCCGTGGGTGGCACCAACACCTCCCACGGGACCAATGTAACTCGTAGGAACTGACCCCGCAGCCGCGGGACTCCCGGTATGGGAGTACGACGGTAATTTGTATATTTCTAGACTTAGGCTTAAAAACATGGCATTAGAGGGTGAAAACTCGAAACAGCCCCAGAACGGTCCCGGGCGTTGCACCAACACCTCCCACGGGTCCAATGTAACTTGTAGGAACAGACCCCGCAGCCGCGGGTCTCCCGGTTTGAGAGTACGACGATAATTTGCATATTTGTAGACTTAGGCTTAAAAACTTGGCTTTAGAGGGTGAGAACTCGAAACAACCCCCAAACGTCCCCGTGAGTGGCACCGACACCTCCCACGGGACCAATGTAACTCGTAGGAACTGACCCCACAGCCGCGGGACTCCCAGTTTGAGAATACGATTGAAATTTGCATATTTCTAGACTTAGGCTTAAAAACAAGGCGTTAAGGGGTGAAAACTCGAAACAACCCTCAAACGGCCCCGTGGGTGGCACCACCACCTTCCACGGGACCAATGTAACTCGTAGGAACTGACCCCGCAGCCGTGGGACTCCCGATATGAGAGTACGACGGTAATTTTCATATTTCTAGACTTAGGCTTAAAAACATGGCGTTAGAGGGTGAAAACTCGAAACAGCCCCCGAACGGCCCCGTGGGTGGCACCAACACCTCCCACGGGACCAATATAAGTCGTAGGAATCGTCCCCGCAGCCGCGGGACTCCCGGTTTGAGAATACGAAGGTAATTTGCATATTTTTAGACTTAGGCAAAACTTGGCGTTAGAGGGTGAGAAGTCGAAACAGCCCCCGAACGGCCGCGTGGGTGGCACCAACACCTCCCACGAGACCAATATAACTCGTAGAAACTGACCCCGCAGTCGCTGAACTCCCGGTTTGAGAATACGACGATAATTTGCATATTTCTAGACTTATGCTTAAAAACATGGTGTTAGAGGGTGAAAACACGAAACAGCCCCCGAACAGCCCCGTGGGTGGAACCAACACCTCTCACAGGACCAACGTAACTCGTAAGAACTGACCTCGCAGCCACGGGTCTCCCGATTTGAGAATACGAAGGTAATTTGCATATTTTAAGACTTAGGCAAAACTTGGCGTTAGAGGGTGAGAACTCGAAACAGCCCCCGAACGGCCCCGTGAGTGGCACCAACACCTCCCACGGGACCAATGTAACTCATAGGAACTGACCCCGCAATCGCGGGACTCCCGGTTTGAGAATACGATGATAATTTGCATATTTCTAGACTTAGGCTTAAAAACATGGCGTTAGAGGGTGAGAACTCGAAACAGCCCCCAAACGTCCCCGTGGGTGGCACCAACACCTCCCACGGGACCAATGTAACTCGTATAAACTGACCCCGCAGTCGCAGGATTCCCGGTTTGAGAATACAATGGTAATTTGCATTTTTCTAGACTTAGGCTTAAAAATATGGCGTTAGAGGGTGAAAACTCGAAACAGCCCCCGAACGGCCCCGTGGGTGGCGCCAACACCTCCCACGGGACCAACGTAACTCGTAGGAACCGACCCCGCAGCCGCGGGTCTCCCGATTTGAGAGTACGACGGTAATTTGCTTATTGCTAGACTTAGGCTTAAAAACTTGACGTTAGAGGGTGAAAACTCGAAACAGCCCCCGAACGTCCCCGTGGGTGGCACCACACCTCCCACGGGACCAACGTAACTCGTAGGAACTGACCTCGCAGCCGTGGGTCTCCCGGTTTGAGAATACGACGGTAATTTGCGTATTTCTACACTTAAGCAAAACATGGCGTTAGAGGGTGAAAACTCGAAACAGCCCCCGAACGGCCCCGTGGGTGGCACCAACACCTCCCACGGGACAAACGTAACTCGTAGGAACTGACCTCACTGCCGCGGGTCTCCCGGTTTGAGAATACGACGGTAATTTGCGTATTACTACACTTAAGCAAAACATGGCGTTAGAGGGTGAAAACTCCAAACAGCCCTCGAACGGCCCCGTGGGTGGCCCCAACACCTCCCACGGGACCAATGTAACTAGTAGGAACTGACCCCGCAGCCGTGGGACTCCCGATATGAGAGTACGAAGGTAATTTTCATATTTCTAGACTTAGGCTTAAAAATATGGCGTTAGAGGGTGAGAACTCGAAACAGCCCCCTAAAGTCCCCGTGGGTGGCACCAACACCTCCCACAGGACCAATGTAACTCCTAGGAACTGACCCCGCAGTCGCGGTACTCCCGATATGAGAGTACGACGGTAATTTGCATATTTCTAGACTTAGGCTTAAAAACATGGCGTTAGAGGGTGAAAACTCGAAACAGCCCCCGAACGGCCCCGTGGGTTGCACCAACACCTCCCACGGGACCAACGTAACTCGTAGGAACCGACCCCGCAGCCGGGGGTCTCCCGGTTTGAGAGTACGAATGTAATTTGCCTATTGCTAGACTTAGGCTTAAAAACATGACGTTAGAGGGTGAAAACTCGAAACAACCCCCGAACGGCCCCGTGGGTGGCACCACACCTCCCACGGGACCAACGTAACTCGTAGGAACTGACCTCGCAGCCGCGGGTCTCCCGGTTTGAGAATACGACGGTAACTTGCGTATTACTACACTTAAGCAAAACATGGCGCTAGAGGGTGAGAACTCGAAACAGCCCCCGAACGTCCCCGTGGGTGGCACCAACACCTCCCACGGGACCAATGTAACTCTTAGGAACTGACCCCACAGTCGCAGGACTCCCGATTTGAGAATACGACGGTAATTTGCATATTTCTAGACTTAGGCTTAAAAACATGGCGTTAGAGGGTGAAAACACGAAACAGCCCCCGAACAGCCCCGTGGGTGGCACCAACACCTCTCACAGGACCAACGTAACTCGTAGGAACTGACCTCGCAGCAACGGGTCTCCCGATTTGAGAATACGAAGGTAATTTGCATATTTCTAGACTTAGGCAAAACTTGGCGTTAGAGGGTGAGAACTCAAAACAGCCCCCGAACGGCCCCGTGGGTGGCACCAACACCTCCCACGGGACCAATGTAACTCATAGGAACTGACCCCGCAGTCGCGGGACTCCAGGTTTGAAAATACGATGATAATTTGCATATTTCTAGACTTAGGCTTAAAAACATGGCGTTAGAGGGTGAGAACTCGAAACAGCCCCCAAACGTCCCCGTGGGTGGCACCAACACCTCCCACGGGACCAATGTAACTCGTATAAACTGACCCCGCAGCCACAGGATTCCCGGTTTGAGAATACGACGGTAATTTGCATATTTCCAGACTTAGGCTTAAAAATATGGCGTTAGAGGGTGAAAACTCGAAACAGCCCCCGAACGGCCCCGTGGGTGGCACCAACACCTCCCACGTGACCAACGTAACTCGTAGGAACCGACCCCACAGCCGCGGGTCTCCCGGTTTGAGAGTACGACGGTAATTTGCTAATTGCTAGACTTAGGCTGAAAAACTTGACGTTAGAGGGTGAAAACTCGAAACAGCCCCCGAACGGCCCCGTGGGTGGCACCACACCTCCCACGGGACCAACGTAACTCGTAGGAACTGACCTCGCAGCCGCGGGTCTCCCGGTTTGAGAATACGACGGTAATTTGCGTATTTCTACACTTAAGCAAAACATGGCGTTAGAGGGTGAAAACTCGAAACAGCCCCCGAACGGCCCCGTGGGTGGCACCAACACCTCCCAGAGGACAAACGTAACTCGTAGGAAATGACCTCACTGCCGCGGGTCTCCCGGTTTGAGAGTAATACGGTAATTTTCATATTTCAAGACTTAGGTTTAAAAACATGGCGTTGGAGGGTAAAAACTCGAAACAGCCCCCGAACGGCTCCGTGGGTGGCACCAATACCTCCCACAGGACCAACGTAACTCGTAGGAACCGTCCCCGCAGTCGCGGGTCTCCCGGTTTGAGAGTACAACGGTAATTTGCATATTTCTAGACTTAGGCTTAAAAACATGACGTTAGAGGGTGAAAACTCGAAACAGCCCCCGAACGGCCCCGTGGGTGGCACCAACACCTCCCACGGGACCAACGTAACTCGTAGGAACTGACCTCGCAGCCGCGGGTCTCCCGGTTTGAGAATACGACGGTAATTTGCGTATTACTACACTTAAGCAAAACATGGCGTTAGAGGGTGAAAACTCCAAACAGCCCTCGAACGGCCCCGTGGGTGGCCCCAACACCTCCCACGGGACCAATGTAACTCGTAGGAACTGACCCCGCAGTCGCGGGACTCCCGGTTTGAGAATACGGCGATAATTTGCATATTTCTAGACTTAGGCTTAAAAATATGGCGTTAGAGGGTGAGAACTCGAAACAGCCCCCGAACGTCCCCGTGGGTGGCACCAATACCTCCCACAGGACCAATGTAACTCCTAGGAACTGACCCCGCAGTCGCGGGACTCCCGATATGAGAGTACGATGGTAATTTGCATATTTCTAGACTTAGGCTTAAAAACATGGCGTTAGAGGGTGAAAACTCGAAACAGCCCCCGAACGGCCCCGTAGGTTGCACCAACACCTCCCACGGGACCAACGTAACTCGTAGGAACCGACCCCGTAGCCGCGGGACTCCCGGTTTGAGAATACGAATGAAATTTGCATATTTTTAGACTTAGGCAAAACTTGGTGTTAGAGGGTGAGAAGTCGAAAAAGCCCCCGAACGGCCCCGTGGGTGGCACTAACACTTCCCACGAGACCAATGTAACTCGTAGAAACTGACCCCGCAGTCGCTGAACTCCCGGTTTGAGAATATGACGATAATTTGCATATTTCTAGACTTAGGCTAAAAAACATGGCGTTAGAGGGTGAGAACTCGAAACAGCCCTCGAACGGCCCCGTAGGTGGCACCAACACCTCCCACGGGACCAATGTAACTCGTAGCAACTGACCCCGCAGCCGCGGGACTCCCGGTATGAGAGTACGATGGTAATTTGTATATTTCTAGACTTAGCCTTAAAAACATGGCATTAGAGGGTGAAAACTCGAAACAGCCCCCGAACGGTCCCGTGGGGGGCACCAACACCTCCCACGTGACCAATGTAACTCGTAGGAACAGACCCCGCAGCCACGGGTCTCCCGGTTTGTTAGTACGACGATAATTTGCATATTTGTAGACTTAGGCTTAAAAACGTGGCTTTAGAGGGTGAGAACTCGAAACAACCCTAAAACGTCCCCGTGAGTGGCACCGACACCTCCCACGGGACCAATGTAACTCGTAGGAACTGACCCCGTAGCCGCGGGACTCCCGGTTTGAGAATACGAATGAAATTTGTATATTTCTAGACTTAGGCTTAAAAACAATGCGTTAAGGGGTGAAGACTCGAAATAGCCCTCAAACGGCCCCGTGGGTGGCACCACCACCTCCCACGGGACCAACGTAACTCGTAGGAACTGACCCCGCAGCCGTGGGACTCCCGGTATGAGAGTAATACTGTAATTTGTATATTTCTAGACTTAGGCTTAAAAACATGCCGTTAGAGGGTGAAAACTCGAAACATCCCCCGAACGGCCCCGTGGATGGCACCAACACCTCCCACGGGACCCATATAAGTTGTAGGAACCGTCCCCGCAGCCGCGGGACTCCCGGTTTGAGAATACGAAGGTAATTTGCATATTTTTAGACTTAGGCAAAATTTGGCGTTAGAGGGTGAGAAGTCGAACAGCCCCCGAACGGCCCCGTGGGTGGCACCAACACCTCCCACGAGACCAATGTAACTCGTAGAAACTGACCCCGCAGTCGCTGAACTCCCGGTTTGAGAATACGACGATAATTTGCATATTTCTAGACTTAGGCTTAAAAACATGGCGTTAGAGGGTGAAAACTCGAAACAGCCCCCGAACGGCCCCGTGGGTGGCACCAACACCTCCCACGGGACCAATGTAACTCGTAGTAACTGACCCCGCAGCCGCGGGACTCCCGGTATGAGAGTACGACGGTAATTTGTATATTTCTAGACTTAGGCTTAAAAAATGGCATTAGAGGGTGAAAACTCGAAACAGCTCCCGAACGGTCCCGGGCGTTGCACCAACACCTCCCATGGGTCCAATGTAACTTGTAGGAACAGACCCCGCAGTCGCGGGTCTCCCGGTTTGAGAGTACGACGATAATTTGCATATTTGTAGACTTAGGCTTAAAAACTTGGCTTTAGAGGGTGAGAACTCGAAACAACCCCCAAACGTCCCCGTGAGTGGCACCGACACCTCCCACGGGACCAATGTAACTCGTAGGAACTGACCCCGCAGCCGCGGGACTCCCGGTTTAAGAATACGATTGAAATTTTCATATTTCTAGACTTAGGCTTAAAAACAAGGCGTTAAGGGGTGAAAACTCGAAACAGCCCTCAAACGGCCCCGTGGGTGGCACCACCACCTCCCACGGGACCAATGTAACTCGTAGGAACTGACCCCGCAGCCGTGGGACTCCCGATATGAGAGTACGACGGTAATTTTCATATTTCTAGACTTAGGCTTAATAACATGGCGTTAGAGGGTGAAAACTCGAAACAGCCCCTGAACGGCCCCGTGGGTGGCACCAACACCTCCCACGGGACCAATATAAGTCGTAGGAACCGTCCCCGCAGCCGCGGGACTCCCGGTTTGAGAATACGAAGGTAATTTGCATATTTTTAGACTTAGGCAAAACTTGGCGTTAGAGGGTGAGAAGTCGAAACAGCCCCCGAACGGCCCCGTGGGTGGCACCAACACCTCCCACGAGACCAATATAACTCGTAGAAACTGACCCCGCGGTTGCTGAACTCCTGGTTTGAGAATACGACGAGAATTTGCATATTTCTAGACCTAGGCTTAAAAACATGGCGTTAGAGGGTGAAAACTCGAAACAGCCCCCGAACGGCCCCGTGGGTGGCACCAACACCTCCCACGGGACCAATGTAACTCGTAGGAACTGACCCCGCAGCCGCGGGACTCCCGGTATGGGAGTACGACGGTAATTTGTATATTTCTAGACTTAGGCTTAAAAACATGGCATTAGAGGGTGAAAACTCGAAACAGCCCCCGAACGGTCCCGGGCGTTGCACCAACACCTCCCACGGGTCCAATGTAACTTGTAGGAACAGACCCCGCAGCCGCGGGTCTCCCGGTTTGAGAGTACGACGATAATTTGCATATTTGTAGACTTAGGCTTAAAAACTTGGCTTTAGAGGGTGAGAACTCGAAACAACCCCCAAACGTCCCCGTGAGTGGCACCGACACCTCCCACGGGACCAATGTAACTCGTAGGAACTGACCCCACAGCCGCGGGACTCCCAGTTTGAGAATACGATTGAAATTTGCATATTTCTAGACTTAGGCTTAAAAACAAGGCGTTAAGGGGTGAAAACTCGAAACAACCCTCAAACGGCCCCGTGGGTGGCACCACCACCTTCCACGGGACCAATGTAACTCGTAGGAACTGACCCCGCAGCCGTGGGACTCCCGATATGAGAGTACGACGGTAATTTTCATATTTCTAGACTTAGGCTTAAAAACATGGCGTTAGAGGGTGAAAACTCGAAACAGCCCCCGAACGGCCCCGTGGGTGGCACCAACACCTCCCACGGGACCAATATAAGTCGTAGGAATCGTCCCCGCAGCCGCGGGACTCCCGGTTTGAGAATACGAAGGTAATTTGCATATTTTTAGACTTAGGCAAAACTTGGCGTTAGAGGGTGAGAAGTCGAAACAGCCCCCGAACGGCCGCGTGGGTGGCACCAACACCTCCCACGAGACCAATATAACTCGTAGAAACTGACCCCGCAGTCGCTGAACTCCCGGTTTGAGAATACGACGATAATTTGCATATTTCTAGACTTATGCTTAAAAACATGGTGTTAGAGGGTGAAAACACGAAACAGCCCCCGAACAGCCCCGTGGGTGGAACCAACACCTCTCACAGGACCAACGTAACTCGTAAGAACTGACCTCGCAGCCACGGGTCTCCCGATTTGAGAATACGAAGGTAATTTGCATATTTTAAGACTTAGGCAAAACTTGGCGTTAGAGGGTGAGAACTCGAAACAGCCCCCGAACGGCCCCGTGAGTGGCACCAACACCTCCCACGGGACCAATGTAACTCATAGGAACTGACCCCGCAATCGCGGGACTCCCGGTTTGAGAATACGATGATAATTTGCATATTTCTAGACTTAGGCTTAAAAACATGGCGTTAGAGGGTGAGAACTCGAAACAGCCCCCAAACGTCCCCGTGGGTGGCACCAACACCTCCCACGGGACCAATGTAACTCGTATAAACTGACCCCGCAGTCGCAGGATTCCCGGTTTGAGAATACAATGGTAATTTGCATTTTTCTAGACTTAGGCTTAAAAATATGGCGTTAGAGGGTGAAAACTCGAAACAGCCCCCGAACGGCCCCGTGGGTGGCGCCAACACCTCCCACGGGACCAACGTAACTCGTAGGAACCGACCCCGCAGCCGCGGGTCTCCCGATTTGAGAGTACGACGGTAATTTGCTTATTGCTAGACTTAGGCTTAAAAACTTGACGTTAGAGGGTGAAAACTCGAAACAGCCCCCGAACGTCCCCGTGGGTGGCACCACACCTCCCACGGGACCAACGTAACTCGTAGGAACTGACCTCGCAGCCGTGGGTCTCCCGGTTTGAGAATACGACGGTAATTTGCGTATTTCTACACTTAAGCAAAACATGGCGTTAGAGGGTGAAAACTCGAAACAGCCCCCGAACGGCCCCGTGGGTGGCACCAACACCTCCCACGGGACAAACGTAACTCGTAGGAACTGACCTCACTGCCGCGGGTCTCCCGGTTTGAGAATACGACGGTAATTTGCGTATTACTACACTTAAGCAAAACATGGCGTTAGAGGGTGAAAACTCCAAACAGCCCTCGAACGGCCCCGTGGGTGGCCCCAACACCTCCCACGGGACCAATGTAACTAGTAGGAACTGACCCCGCAGCCGTGGGACTCCCGATATGAGAGTACGACGGTAATTTTCATATTTCTAGACTTAGGCTTAAAAATATGGCGTTAGAGGGTGAGAACTCGAAACAGCCCCCTAAAGTCCCCGTGGGTGGCACCAACACCTCCCACAGGACCAATGTAACTCCTAGGAACTGACCCCGCAGTCGCGGTACTCCCGATATGAGAGTACGACGGTAATTTGCATATTTCTAGACTTAGGCTTAAAAACATGGCGTTAGAGGGTGAAAACTCGAAACAGCCCCCGAACGGCCCCGTGGGTTGCACCAACACCTCCCACGGGACCAACGTAACTCGTAGGAACCGACCCCGCAGCCGGGGGTCTCCCGGTTTGAGAGTACGAATGTAATTTGCCTATTGCTAGACTTAGGCTTAAAAACATGACGTTAGAGGGTGAAAACTCGAAACAACCCCCGAACGGCCCCGTGGGTGGCACCACACCTCCCACGGGACCAACGTAACTCGTAGGAACTGACCTCGCAGCCGCGGGTCTCCCGGTTTGAGAATACGACGGTAACTTGCGTATTACTACACTTAAGCAAAACATGGCGCTAGAGGGTGAGAACTCGAAACAGCCCCCGAACGTCCCCGTGGGTGGCACCAACACCTCCCACGGGACCAATGTAACTCTTAGGAACTGACCCCACAGTCGCAGGACTCCCGATTTGAGAATACGACGGTAATTTGCATATTTCTAGACTTAGGCTTAAAAACATGGCGTTAGAGGGTGAAAACACGAAACAGCCCCCGAACAGCCCCGTGGGTGGAACCAACACCTCTCACAGGACCAACGTAACTCGTAGGAACTGACCTCGCAGCAACGGGTCTCCCGATTTGAGAATACGAAGGTAATTTGCATATTTCTAGACTTAGGCAAAACTTGGCGTTAGAGGGTGAGAACTCAAAACAGCCCCCGAACGGCCCCGTGGGTGGCACCAACACCTCCCACGGGACCAATGTAACTCATAGGAACTGACCCCGCAGTCGCGGGACTCCAGGTTTGAAAATACGATGATAATTTGCATATTTCTAGACTTAGGCTTAAAAACATGGCGTTAGAGGGTGAGAACTCGAAACAGCCCCCAAACGTCCCCGTGGGTGGCACCAACACCTCCCACGGGACCAATGTAACTCGTATAAACTGACCCCGCAGCCACAGGATTCCCGGTTTGAGAATACGACGGTAATTTGCATATTTCCAGACTTAGGCTTAAAAATATGGCGTTAGAGGGTGAAAACTCGAAACAGCCCCCGAACGGCCCCGTGGGTGGCACCAACACCTCCCACGTGACCAACGTAACTCGTAGGAACCGACCCCACAGCCGCGGGTCTCCCGGTTTGAGAGTACGACGGTAATTTGCTAATTGCTAGACTTAGGCTGAAAAACTTGACGTTAGAGGGTGAAAACTCGAAACAGCCCCCGAACGGCCCCGTGGGTGGCACCACACCTCCCACGGGACCAACGTAACTCGTAGGAACTGACCTCGCAGCCGCGGGTCTCCCGGTTTGAGAATACGACGGTAATTTGCGTATTTCTACACTTAAGCAAAACATGGCGTTAGAGGGTGAAAACTCGA
Source organism: Sambucus nigra (assembly GCA_949130495.1). Taxonomy (NCBI): domain Eukaryota; kingdom Viridiplantae; phylum Streptophyta; class Magnoliopsida; order Dipsacales; family Adoxaceae; genus Sambucus; species Sambucus nigra. Next base: position 180,096,260 of record OX422219.1, read on the forward strand.
AACAGCCCCCGAACGGCCCCGTGGGTGGCACCAACACCTCCCACAGGACAAACGTAACTCGTAGGAAATGACCTCACTGCCGCGGGTCTCCCGGTTTGAGAGTAATACGGTAATTTTCATATTTCAAGACTTAGGTTTAAAAACATGGCGTTGGAGTGTAAAAACTCGAAACAGCCCCCGAACGGCTCCGTGGGTGGCACCAACACCTCCCACAGGACCAACGTAACTCGTAGGAACCGTCCCCGCAGTCGCGGGTCTCCCGGTTTGAGAGTACAACGGTAATTTGCATATTTCTAGACTTAGGCTTAAAAACATGACGTTAGAGGGTGAAAACTCGAAACAGCCCCCGAACGGCCCCGTGGGTGGCACCAACACCTCCCACGGGACCAACGTAACTCGTAGGAACTGACCTCGCAGCCGCGGGTCTCCCGGTTTGAGAATACGACGGTAATTTGCGTATTACTACACTTAAGCAAAACATGGCGTTAGAGGGTGAAAACTCCAAACAGCCCTCGAACGGCCCCGTGGGTGGCCCCAACACCTCCCACGGGACCAATGTAACTCGTAGGAACTGACCCCGCAGTCGCGGGACTCACGGTTTGAGAATACGACGATAATTTTCATATTTCTAGACTTAGGCTTAAAAATATGGCGTTAGAGGGTGAGAACTCGAAACAGCCCCCGAGCGTCCCCGTGGGTGGCACCAACACCTCCCACAGGACCAATGTAACTCCTAGGAATTGACCCCGCAGTCGCGGGACTCCCGATATGAGAGTACGACGGTAATTTGCATATTTCTAGACTTAGGCTTAAAAACATGGCGTTAGAGGGTGCAAACTCGAAACAGCCCCCGAACGTCCCCGTGGGTTGCACCAACACCTCCCACGGAACCAACGTAACTCGTAGGAACTGACCCCACAGCCGCGGGTCTCCCGGTTTGAGAGTACGACGGTAATTTGCTTATTGCTAGACTTAGGCTTAAAAACATGACGTTAGAGGGTGAAAACTCGAAACAGCCCCCGAACGGCCCCGTGGGTGGCACCACACCTCCCACGGGACCAACGTAGCTCGTAGGAACTGACCTCGCAGCCGCGGGACTCCCGGTCTAAGAATATGACGGTAATTTGCGTATTTCTACACTTAAGCAAAACATGGCGTTAGAGGGTGAAAACTCGAAACAGCTCCCGAACGGCCCCGTGGGTGGCTCCAACACCTCCCACGGGACAAACGTAACTCGTAGGAACTGACCTCACAGCCGCGGGTCTCCCGGTTAGAGAGTAATACGGTAAATTGCAAATTTCAAGACTTAGGTTTAAAAACATGGCGTTAGAGGGTGAAAACTCGAAACAGCCCCCGAACGTCCCCGTGGGTGGCACCAACACCTCCCACGGGACCAACGTAACTCGTAGGAACAGACCCCGCAGTTGCGGGTCTCCCGGTTTGAGAGTACGATGGTAATTTGCTTATTTATAGACTTAGGCTTAAAAACATGACGTTAGAGGGTGAAAACTCGAAACAGCCCCCGAACGGCCCCGTGGGTGGCACCAACACCTCCCACGGGACCAACGTAACTCGTAGGAACTGACCTCGCAGCCGCGGGTCTCCCGGTTTGAGAATACGACGGTAACTTGCGTATTACTACACTTAAGAAAAACATGATGTTAGAGGGTGAAACCTCGAAACAGCCCCCGAACAGCCCCGTGGGTGGCACCAACACCTCCCACGGGACCAACGTAACTCGTAGGAACTCACCTCGCAGCCGCGGATCTCCCGGTTTGAGAATACGACGGTAATTTGCATATTTCTACACTTAAGCAAAACATGGCGTTAGAGGGTGAAAACTCGAAACAGCCCCTCAACGGCCCCGTGGGTGGCACCAACACCTCCCACGGGACCAACGTAACTCGTAGGAACTGACCACGCAGTCACGGAACTCCTGGTTTGAGAATACGACGGTAATTTGCATATTTTTAGACTTAGGCTTAAAAACATGGCGTTAGAGGGTGAAGACTCGAAACAGCGCCCGAACGGCCCCGTGGGTGGCACCAACACCTCCCACGGGACCAATGTAACACGTACGAACTGTCCCCGCAGCCATGAGTCTCCCGATTTGAGAATACAAAGGTACTTTGCATATTTCTAGACTTAGGCAACACTTGGCGTTAGAGGGTGAGAACTCGAAAAAAACCCCGAACGGCCCCGTGGGTGGCACCAACACCTCCCACGGGACCAATGTAACTCGTAGGAACTGACCCCACAGTCGCGGGACTCCCGGTTTGAGAATACGATGATAATTTGCATATTTCTAGACTTAGGCTTAAAAATATGGCGTTAGAGGGTGAGAACTCGAAACAGCCCCCGAACGTCCCCGTGGGTGGCACCAACACCTCCCGCGGGACCAACGTAACTCGTAGGAAATGACCTCGCAGCCGCGGGTCTCCCGATTTGAGAATACACGGTAATTTGCGTATTTCTACACTTAAGTAAAACATGGTGTTGAAGGGTGAAAACTCGAAACAGCCCCGGAATGGCCCGGTGGGTGGCACCAACACCTCCCACGGGACCAACGTAACTCGTAGGAACTCACCTCGCAGCCGCGGGTCTCCCGGTTTGAGAGTAATACGGTAATTTGTATATTTCAAGACTTAGGTTTAAAAACATGGAGTTAGAGGGTGAAAACTCGAAACAGCACCTGAACGGCTCCGTGGGTGTCACCAACACCTCCCACGGGACCAACGTAACTCGTAGGAACCGACCCCCCCAGTCGCGGGTCTCCCGGTTTGAGAGTACGACGGTAATTTGCTTATTTCTAGACTTAGGCTTAAAAACATGACGTTAGAGGGTGAAAACTCGAAACAGCCCCCGAACAGCCCCGTGGGTGGCACCAACACCACCCACGGGACCAATGTAACTCGTAGGAACTGACCTCGCAGCCGCGGGTCTCCCGATTTGAGAATACGACGATAATTTGGGTATTACTATACATCAGCAAAACATGGCGTTAGAGGGTGAAAACTCGAAACAGCCCCCGAACGGCCCCGTGGGTGGCACCGACACCTCCCACGGGACCAATGTAACTCGTAGGAACTAACCCCGCAGTCGCGGGACTCCCGGTTTGAGAATACGATGATAATTTGCATATTTCTAGACTTAGGCTTAAAAACATGGCGTTAGAGGGTGAGAACTCGAAACAGCCCCCGAACGTCCCCGTGGGTGGCACCAACACATCCCACGGGACCAATGTAACAGGTACGAACTGTCCCCGCAGCCGCGGGTCTCCCGGGTTGAGAGTACGACGGTAATTTGCATATTTCTAGACTTAGGCTTAAAAATATGGCGTTAGAGGGTGAGAACTCGAAACATCCCCCGAACGTCCCCGTGGGTGGCACCAACACCTCCCACGGGACCAATTTAACTCGTAGGAACTGACCCCGCAGTCGCAGAACTCCCGGTTTGAGAATACGATGGTAATTTGCATATTTCCAGACTTAGGCTTAAAAACATGGCGTTAGAGGGTGAAAACTCAAAACAGCCCCCGAACGGCCCCGTGGGTGGCACCGACACCTCCCACGGACCAATGTAACCTGTACGAACTGTCCCCGTAGCCGCGGGTCTCCTGGTTTGAGAATACGAAGGTACTTTTCATATTTCTAGACTTAGGCAAAACTTGGCGTTAGAGGGTGAGAACTCGAAACAGCCCCCGAACGTGCCCGTGGGTGGCACCAACACCTCCCACGGGACCAATGTAACTCGTAGGAACTGACACCGCAGTCGCGGGACTCCCGGTTTGAGAATACGGAGGTAATTTGCATATTTCTATACTTAGGCAAAACTTGGCGTTAGAGGGTGAAAACTCGAAACAGCCCCCGAACGTCCCCGTGGGTGGCACCAACACCTCCCACGGGACCAATGTAACTCGTAGGAACTGACCCCGTAGTCGGTGGACTCCCGGTTTGAGAATACGACGATAATTTGCATATTTCTAGACTTGGGCTTAAAAACATGGCGTTAGAGGGTGAGAACTCGAAACAGCCCCCGAACGGCCCCGTGGGTGGCACCAACACCTCCCACGAGACCAATGTAACTCGTAGGAACTGACCTCGCGGCCGCGGGACTCCCGGTATGAGAGTACGATGGTAATTTGTGAATTTCTAGACTTAGGCTTAAAAACATGGGATTAGAGGGTGAAAACTCGAAACAGCCCCCGAACGGTCCCGTGGGTGGCACCAAGACCTCCCACGGGACCAATGCAACTCGTAGGAACAGACCCCGCAGCCGCGGGTCTCCCGGTTTGAGAATACGATGGTAATTTGCATATTTGTAGACTTAGGCTTAAAAACTTGGCTTTAGAGGGTGAGAACTCGAAACAACCACAAAACAACCCCGTGAGTGGCACCGCCACCTCCCACGGGACCAATGTAACTCGTAGGAACTGACCCCGCAGCCGCGGGACTCCCGGTTTGAGAATACGATTGAAATTTTCATATTTCTTGACTTAGGTTTAAAAACATGGCGTTAGAGCGTGAGAACTCGAAACAGCCCCCAAACGTCCCCGTGGGTGGCACCAACACCACCCTCGGGACCAATGTAACTCGTAGCAACTGACCCCGCAGTCGCGGGATTTCCAGTTTGAGAATATGACGGTAATTTGCATATTTCAAGACTTAGGCTTAAAAACATGGCGTTAGAGGTTGAAAACTCGAAACAGCCGCCGAACAGCCCCGTGGGTGGCACCAACACCTCCCACGGGACCAACATAACTCGTCGGAACCGACCTGGCAGCTGCGGGTCTCCCGGTTTGAGAGTACGACGGTAATTTACCTATTGCAAAACTTTGGCTTAAAAACATGACGTTAGAGGATGAAAACTCGAAATTGCCCCCGAACGGCCGTGTGGGTGGCACCAACACCTCCCACGGGACCAACGTAACTCGTAGGAACTGACCTCGCAGCCGCGGGTCTCATGGTTTGAGAATACAACGGTAATTTGCGTATTTCTGCACTTAAGCAAAACATGGCGTTAGAGGGTGAAAACTCGAAACAGCCCCCGAACGGCCCCGTGGGTGGCACCAACACCTCCCACGGGACAAAGGTAACTCGTAGGAACTGACCTCGCAGCCGCGGGTCTCCCGGTTTGAGAGTAATACGGTAATTTTCATATTTTAAGAATTAGGTTTAAAAACATGGCGTTAGAGGGTGAAAACTCGAAACTGCCCCCGAACGACTCCGTGGGTGGCACCAACACCTCCCACGGGACCAACGTAACTCGTAGGAACCGACCCCGCAGTCGCGGGTCTCCCGGTTTGAGAGTTCGACGGTAATTTGCTTATTTCTAGACTTAGGCTTAAAAACATGACATTAGAGGGTGAAAACTCGAAACAGCCCCCGAACGGCCCCGTGGGTGGCACCAACACCACCCACGGGACCAATGTAACTCGTAGGAACTGACCTCGCAGCCGCGGGTCTCCCGATTTGAGAATACGACGATAATTTATGTATTACTACACTTAAGCAAAACATGGCGTTAGAGGGTGAAAACTCGAAACAGCCCCCGAACGGCCCCGTGGGTGGCACCAACACCTCCCACGGGATCAATGTAACTCGTAGGAACTGACCCCGCAGTCCCGGGACTCCCGGTTTGACAATACGACGATAATTTGCATATTTCTAGACTTAGGCTTAAAAACATGGCGTTAGAGGGTGAGAACTCGAAAAAGCCCCCGAACGTCCCCGTGGGTGGCACCAACACCTCCCACGGGATCAATGTAACACGTACGAGCTGTCCCCGCAGCCGCGGGTCTCCCGATTGGAGAGTACGAAGGTAATTTTCATATTTCTAGACTTAGGCTTAAAAATATGGCGTTAGAGGGTGAGAACTCGAAACATCCCCCGAACGTCCCCGTGGGTGGCACCAACACCTCCCACGGGACCAATTTAACTCGTAGGAACTGACCCCGCAGTCGCGGAACTCCCGGTTTGAGAATACGACGGTAATTTGCATATTTCTAGACTTAGGCTTAAAAACATGGCGTTATAGGGTGAAAACTCGAAACAGCCTCTGAACGGCCCCGTGGGTGGCACCAACACCTCCCACGGACCAATGTAACACGTACGAACTGTCCCCGCAGCCGCGGGTCTCCCGGTTTGAGAATACGAAGGTACTTTGCATATTTCTAGACTTAGGTAAAACTTGGCGTTAGAGGGTGAGGACTCGAAACATCCCCCGAACGGCCCCGTGGGTGGCACCAACACCTCCCACGGGACCAATGTAACTCGTAGGACTCCCGGTTTGGGAATACGACGATAATTTGCATATTTCTAGACTTAGGCTTAAAAATATGGCGTTAGAGGATGAGAACTCGAAACAGCCCCCGAACGTCCCCGTGGGTGGCACCAACACCTCCCACGGGACCAATGTAACTCGTAGGAACTGACCCCGCAGTCGCGGGACTCCTGGTTTGAGAATACGGAGGTAATTTGCATATTTCTAGATTTAGGCAAAACTTGGAGTTGGAGGGTGAAAACTCGAAACAGCCCCCGAACGTCCCCGTGGGTGGCACCAACACCTCCCACGGGACCAATGTAACTCGTAGGAACTGACCCCGTAGTCGCTGGACTCCCGGTTTGAGAATACGACGATAATTTGCATATTTCTAGACTTGGGCTTAAAAACATGGCGTTAGAGGGTGAGAACTCGAAACAGCCCCCGAACGGCCCCGTGGGTGGCACCAACACCTCCCACGGGATCAATGTAACTCGTAGGAACTGACCCCGCAGCCGCGGGACTCCCGGTATGAGAGTACGACGGTAATTTGTATATTTCTAGACTTAGGCTTAAAAACATGGCATTAGAGGGTGAAAACTCGAAACAGCCCCCGAACGGTCCCGTGGGTGGCACCAACACCTCCCACGGGACCAATGTAACTCGTAGGAGCAGACCCCACAGTCGCGGGTCTCCCGATTTGAGAATACGATGGTAATTTGCATATTTGTAGACTTAGGCTTAAAAACTTGGCTTTAGAGGGTGAGAACTCGAAACAACCACCAAACGTCCCCGTGAGTGGCACCGACACCTCCCACGGGACCAATGTAACTCGTAGGAACTGACCCCGCAGCCGCGGGACTCCCGGTTTGAGAATACGATTGAAATTTTCATATTCCTTGACTTAGGCTTAAAAACAAGGCGTTAGGGGGTGGAAACTCGAAACAGCCCCCGAACGGCCCCGTGGGTGGCACCAACACCTCCCACGGGACCAATGTAACTCGTAGGAACTGACCCCGTAGTCGCGGGACTCCCGATTTGGGAATACGATGATAATTTGCACATTTCTAGAATTAGGCTTAAAAACATGGTGTTAGAGGGTGAAAACTCGAAACAGCCCCCGAACGGCCCCGTGGGTGGCACCAACACCTCTCACGGGACCAACGTAACTCCTAGGAACTGACCTCGCGGCCGCTGGTCTCTCGATTTGAGAATATGAAGGTAATTTGCATATTTCTAGACTTAGGCAAAACTTGGCGTTAGAGGGTGAGAACTCGAAACATCCCCCGAACGTCCCCGTGGGTGGCACCAACACCTCCCACGGACCAATGTAACACGTACGAACTGTCCCCGCAGCCGCGGGTCTCCCGGTTTGAGAATACGAAGGTACTTTGCATATTTCTAGACTTAGGCAAAACTTGGCGTTAGAGGGTGAGAACTCGAAACAACCCCCGAACGTCCCCGTGGGTGGCACCAACACCTCCCACGGGACCAATGTAACTCGTAGGAACTGACCCCGCAGTCGCGGGACTCCCGGTTTGAGAATACGGAGGTAATTTGCATATTTCTAGACTTAGGCAAAACTTGGCGTTAGAGGGTGAAAACTCGAAACAGCCCCCGAACGTCCCCGTGGGTGGCACCAACACCTCCCACGGGACCAATGTAACACGTAGGAACTAACCCCGTAGTCGCTGGACTCCCGGTTTGAGAATACGACGATAATTTGCATATTTCTAGACTTGGGCTTAAAAACATGGCGTTACAGGGTGAGAACTCGAAACAGCCACCAAACATCCCCGTGAGTGGCACCGACACCTCCCACGGGACCAGTGTAACTCGTAGGAACTGACCCCGCAGCCGCGGGACTCCCGGTTTGAGAATACGATTGAAATTTTCATATTTCTTGACTTAGGCTTAAAAACAAGGCGTTAGGGGGTGAAAACTCGAAACAGCCCTCAAATGGCCCCGTGGGTGGCACCACCACCTCCCACGGAACCAATCTAACTCGTAGGAACTGACCCCGCAGTCGTGGGACTCCCGGTATGAGAGTACAACGGTAATTTGTATATTTCTAGACTTAGGCTTAAAAACATGGCGTTAGAGGGTGAGAACTCGAAACTGCCCCCGAACGGCCCCGTGGGTGGCACGAACACCTACCACGGGACCACTGTAACTCGTAGGAACTGACCCCGCAGTCGCGGGACTCCCGGTTTGAGAATACGGAGGTAATTTGCATATTTCTTGACTAAGGCAAAACATGGCGTTAGAGGGTGAGAACTCGAAACAGCCCCCGAACAGCCCCGTGGGTGGCACCAACACCTCCCACGGGACCAATGTAACTCGTAGGAACTGACCCCGCAGTCGCGGGACTCCCGGTTTGAGAATACGATGATAATTTGCATATTTCTAGACTTAGGAGAAACTTGGCGTTAGAGGGTGAGAAGTCGAAACAGCCCGCGAACGGCCCCGTGGGTGGCACCAACACCTCCCACGGGACGAATGTAACTCGTAGGAACTGACCCCGCAGTCGCGGAACTCACGATTTGAGAATACGACGGTAATTTGCATATTTCTAGACTTAGGCTTAAAAACAAGGCGTTAGAGGGTGAAAACTCGAAACAGCCCCCGAACGGCCCCGGGGGTGGCACCAACACCTCCCACGGGACCAATGTAACTCGTAGGAACTGTCCCCGCAGCCGAGGGACTCCCGATTTGAGAATACAAAGGTACTTTGCATATTTCTAGACTTAGGCAAAACTTAGCGTTAGAGGGTGAGAACTCGAAACAGCCCCCGAACGGCCCCGTGGGTGGCACCAACACCTCCCACGGGACCAATGTAACTCGTAGGAACTGACCCCGTAGTCGCGGGACTGCCGGTTTGGGAATACGACGATAATTTGCATATTTCTAGACTTAGGCTTAAAAACATGACGTTAGAGGGTGAGAACTCAAAACAGCCCCCGAACGGCCCCGTGGGTGGCACCAACACCTCCCACGGGACCAATTTAACTCGTAGGAACTGACCCCGCAGCCGCGGGACTCCCGGTATGAGAGTACGACGGTAATTTATATATTTCTAAACTTAGGCTTAAAAACATGGCATTAGAGGGTGAAAACTCAAAAAATCTCCCGAACGGTCCCGTGGGTGGCACCAACACCTCCCACGGGACCAATGTAACTCGTAGAAATAGACCCCGCAGCCGCGGGTCTCCCGGTTTGAGAGTACGACGTAATTTGCATATTTGTAGACTTAGGCTTAAAAAGTTGGCTTTAGAGGGTGATAACTCGAAACAACCCCCAAATGTCCCCGTGAGTGGCACCGACACCTCCCACGGGACCAATGTAACTCGTAGGAACTGACCCAGTAGCCGCAGGACTCCCGGTTTGAGAATACGATTGAAATTTGCATATTTCTAGACTTAGGCTTAAAAACAAGGCGTTAAGGGGTGAAAACTCGAAACAACCCGCAAACGGCCCCGTGGGTGGCACCAACACCTCCCACGGGACCAATGTAACTCGTAGGAACTGACCCCGCAGCCGTGGGACTCCCGGTATGAGAGTACGACGGTAATTTGTATATTTCTAGACTTAGGCTTAAAAACATGGCGTTAGAGGGTGAAAACTCGAAATAGCCCCCGAAAGGCCCCGTGGGTGGCACCAACACCTCTCACGGGACCAACGTAACTCCTAGGAACTGACCTCGCAGCCGCAGGTCTCTCGATTTGAGAATACGAAGGTAATTTGCATATTTCTAGACTTAGGCAAAACTTGGCGTTAGAGGGTGTGAACTCGAAACAGCCCCCGAACGGCCCCGTGGGCGGCACCAACACCTCCCACGGGACCAATGTAACTCGTAGGAACTGACCCCGCAGTCGCGGGACTCCCGGTTTGATAATACGATGATAATTTGCATATTTCTAGACTTAGGCTTAAAAACATGGCGTTAGAGGGTCAGAACTCGAAACAAACCAAAACGTCCCCGTGGGTGGCACCAACACCTCCCATGGGACCAATGTAACTCGTAGGAACTGACCCCGCAGTCGCGGGACTCTCGGTTTGATAATACGACGGTAATTTGCATATTTCTAGGCTTAGGCTTAAAAACAAGGCGTTAGAGGGTGAAAACTCGAAACAGCCCCCGAACGGCCCCGGGGGTGGCACCAACACCTCCCACGGGACCAATGTTACTCGTAGGAACTGTCCCCGCAGCCGAGGGACTCCCGGTTTGAGAATACAAAGGTACTTTGCATATTTCTAGACTTAGGCAAAACTTGGCGTTAGAGGGTGAGAACTCGAAACAGCCCCCGAACGGCCCCGTGGGTGGCACCAACACCTCCCACGGGACCACTGTAACTCGTAAGAACTGACCCCGCAGTCGCGGGACTCCCGGTTTGAGAATACGATGATAATTTGCATATTTCTAGACTTAGGCTTAAAAACATGGCGTTAGAGGGTGAGAACTCGATACAGCCCCCGAACGTCCCCATGGGTGGCACCAACACCTCCCACGGGACCAATGTAACTCGTAGGAACTGACCCCGTAGTCGCGGGACTCCCGGTTTGAGAATACGAAGGTAATTTGCATATTTCTAGACTTAGGCAAGACTTGGCGTTAGAGGGTGAAAACTAGAAACTGCCCCCGAACGTACCCGTGGGTGGCACCAACACCTCCCACGGGACCAATGTAACTCGTAGGAACTGTCCCCGTAGTTGCGGGACTGCTGGTTTGGGAATACGACGATAATTTGCATATTTCTAGACTTAGGCTTAAAACATGGCGTTAGAGGGTGAGAACTCAAAACAGCCCCCGAACGGCCCCGTGGGTGGCACCAACACCTCCCACGGGACCAATGTAACTCGTAGGAACTGACCCCGCAGCCGCGGGACTCCCGGTATGAGAGCACGACGGTAATTTGTATATTTCTAGACTTAGTCTTAAAAACATGGCCTTAGAGGGTGAAAACTCGAAACAGCCCCCGAACGGCCCCGTGGGTGGCACCAACACCTCCCACGGGACCAACGTAACTCGTAGGAACCGACCCCGCAGCCGCAGGTCTCCCAGTTTGAGAGTACGACGGTAATTTGCTTATTTCTAGACTTAGGCTTAAACACATGACGTTACAGGGTGAAAACTCGAAACAGCCCCCGAACGGCCTCGTGGGTGGCACCAACACCTCCCACAGGACCAACGTAACTCGTAGGAACTGACCACGCAGCCGCGGGTCTCCCAGTTTGAGAATACGATGGTAATTTGCGTATTTCTACACTTAAGCAAAACATGGCGTTAGAGGGTGAAAACTAGAAACATCCCCTGAACGGCCCCGTGGGTGGCACCAACACCTCCCACGGGACCAACGTAACTCGTAGGAACTGACCTCACAGCCGCGGGTCTCCCGGTTTGAGAATACGATGGTAATTTGCGTATTTCTACACTTAAGCAAAACATGGCATTAGAGGGTGAAAACTCGAAACAGCCCCCGAACGGCCCCGTGGGTGGCACCAACACCTCCCACGGGACCAACGTAACTCGTAGGAACTGGCCTCGCAGCCGCGGGTCTCCCAGTTTGACAGTACGACGGTAATTTGCATATTTCAAGACTTAGGCTTAAAAACATGGCGTTAGAGGGTGAAAACTCGAAACAGCCCCCGAACGGCCCCGTGGGTGGCACCAACACCTCCCATGGGACCAACGTAACTCGTAGGAACCGGTCCCGCAGCCGCGGGTCTCCCGGTTTGAGAGTACGATGGTAATTTTTTTATTTTTAGACTTAGACTTAAAAACATGACGTTAGAGGGTGAAAACTCGAAACAGCCTCCGAACAGCCCCGTGGGTGGCACCAACACCTCCCACGGGACCAACGTAACTCGTAGGAACTGATCACGCAGCGGCGGGTCTCCCGGTTTGAGAATACGATGGTAATTTGCGTATTTCTACACTTAAGCAAAACATGGCGTTAGAGGGTGAAAACTCGAAACATCCCCTGAACGGCCCCGTGGGTGGCACCAACACCTCCCACGGGACTAATGTAACTCGTAGGAACTAACCTCGCAACCGCGGGTCTCCCGGTTTGAGAGTAATACGGTAATTTGCATATTTTAAGACTTAGGCATAAAAACATGGCGTTAGAGGGTGAAAACTTGAAACAACCCCCGAACGGCCCCGTGGGTGGCACCAACACCTCCCACGGGACCAACGTAACTCGTAGGAACCGACCCCGCAGCCGCGGGTCTCCCGGTTTGAGAGTACGACGGTAATTTGCTTATTTCTAGACTTAGGATTAAAAACATGACGTTAGAGGGTGAAAACTCAAAACAGCCCCCGAACGGCCCCGAGGGTGGCATCAACACCTCCCACGGGACCAACGTAACTCGTAGGAACTGACCTCGCAGCCGCGGGTCTCTCGGTTTGAGAATACGACGGTAATTTGCGTATTTCTACACTTAAGCAAAACATGGTGTTAGAGGGTGAAAACTCGAAACAGCCCCCGAACGGCCCCGTGGGTGGCACCAACACCTCCCACGGGGCCAACGTAACTCGTAGGAACTGACCTCGCAGTCGCGGGTCTCCCGGTTTGAGAGTAATACGGTAATTTGCATATTTCAAGACTTAGGTTTAAAAACATGGCGTTAGAGGGTGAAAACTCGAAAAATCCCCCGAACGGTCCCGTGGGTGGCACCAACACCTCCCACGGGACCAATGTAACTCGTAGAAATAGACCCCGCAGCCGCGGGTCTCCCGGTTTGAGAGTACGACGGTAATTTGCATATTTGTAGACTTAAGCTTAAAAACATGGCTTTAGAGGATGATAACTCGAAACAACCCCCAAACGTCCCCGTGAGTGGAACCGACCCTTCCCACGGGACCAATGTACCTCGTAGGAACTGACCCAGCAGCCGCGGGACTCCCGATTTGAGAATACGATTGAAATTTGCATATTTCTAGACTTAGGCTTAAAAACAAGGCGTTAAGGGGTGAAAACTCGAAACAGCCCTCAAACGGCCCCGTGGGTGGCCCCACCACGTCCCACGGGACCAATTTAACTCGTAGGAACTGACCCCACAGCCGTGGGACTCCCGGTATGAGAGTCAGAAGGTAATTTGCATATTTCTAGACTTAGGCTTAAAAACATGGCGTTAGAGGGTGAAAACTCGAAATAGCCCCCGAACGGCCCCGTGGGTGGCACCAACACCACTCACGGGACCAACGTAACTCCTAGGAACTGACCTCGCAGCCGCGGGTCTCCCGATTTGAGAATATGAAGGTAATTTGCATATTTCTAGACTTAGGCAAAACTTGGCGTTAGAGGGTGTGAACTCGAAACAGCCCCCGAACGGCCCCGTGGGTGGCACCAACACCTCCCACGGGACCAATGTAACTCGTAGGAACTGACCCCGCAGTCGCAGGACTCCCGGTTTGAGAATACGATGATAATTTGCATATTTCTCAGTTAGGCTTAAAAACATGGCCTTAGAGGGTGAAAACTCGAAACAGCCCCCAAACGGCCCCGTGGGCGGCACCAACACCTCCCACGGGACCTACGTAACTCGTAGGAACCGACCCCGCAGCCGCGGGTCTCCCAGTTTGGGAGTACGATGGTAATTTGCTTTTTTCTAGACTTAGACTTCAAAACATGACGTTCGAGGGTGAAAACTCGAAACAGCCCCCGAACAGCCCCGTGGGTGGCACCAACACCTCCCACGGGACCAACGTAACTCGTAGGAACTCACCTCGCAGCCGCGGGTCTCCCGGTTTGAGAATACGACAGTAATTTGCATATTTCTACACTTAAGCAAAACATGGCGTTAGAGGGTGAAAACTCGAAACAGCCCCTGAACGGCCCCGTGGGTGGCACCAACACCTCCCACGGGACCAACGTAACTCGTAGGAACTGACCTCGCAGCCGCGGGTCTCCCGGTTTGAGAGTAATACGGTAATTTGCATATTTCAAGACTTAGGCTTAAAAACATGGCGTTAGAGGGTGAAAACTCGAAACAGCCCCCGAACGGCCCCGTGGGTGGCACCAACACCTCCCATGGGACCAACGTAACTCGTAGGAACCGACCCCGCAGCCGCGGGTCTCCCGGTTTGAGAGTACGACGGTAGTTTGATTATTTCTAGACTTAGGATTAAAAACATGACGTTAGAGGGTGAAAACTCGAAACAGCCCCCGAACGGCACCGTGGGTGGCACCAACACCTCCCACGGGACCAACGTAACTCGTAGGAACTGACCTCGCAGCCGCGGGTCTCCCGGTTTGAGAATACGACGGTAATTTGCGTATTTCTACACTTAAGCAAACATGGCGTTAGAGGGTGAAAACTCGAAACAGCCCCCGAACGGCCCCGTGGGTGGCACCAACACCTCCCACGGGACCAACGTAACTCGTAGGAACTGGCCTCGCAGCCGCGGGTCTCCCGGTTTGAGAGTACGACGGTAATTTGCATATTTCAAGACTTAGGCTTAAAAACATGGCGTTAGAGGGTGAAAACTCAAAACAGCCCCCGAATGGCCCCGTGGGTGGCACCAACACCTCCCATGGGACCAACGTAACTCGTAGGAACCGGTCCCGCAGCCGCGGGTCTCCCGATTTGAGAGTACGATCGTAATTTGATTATTTCTAGACTTAGAGTTAAAAACATGATGTTAGAGGGTGAAAACTCGAAACAGCCCCGTGGGTGGCACCAACACCTCCCACGGGACCAACGTAACTCGTAGGAACTCACCTCGCAGCCGCGGGTCTCCGGGTCTGAGAATACGACGATAATTTGCATATTTCTACACTTAAGCAAAACATGGCGTTAGAGGGTGAAAACTCGAAACAGCCCCTGAACGGCCCCGTGGGTGGCACCAACACCTCCCACGGGACCAACGTAACTCGTAGGAACTGACCTCGCAGCCGCGGGTCTCCCGGTTTGAGAGCAATACAGTAATTTGCATATTTCAAGACTTAGGCTTAAAAACTTGGCGTTAGAGGGTGAAAACTTGAAACAGCCCCCGAACGGCCCCGTGGGTGGCACCAACACCTCCCACGGGATCAACGTAACTCGTAGGATCCGACCCCGCAGCCGCGGGTCTCCCGATTTGAGAGTACGACGATAATTTGCTTATTTCTAGACTTAGGATTAAAAACATGACGTTAGAGGGTGAAAACTCGAAACAGCCCCCGAACGGCCCCGTGGGTGGCACCAACACCTCCCACGGGACCAACGTAACTCGTAGGAACTGACCTCGCAGCCGCGGGTCTCCCGGTTTGAGAATATGACGGTAATTTGCGTATTTCTACACTTAAGCAAAACATGGTGGTAGAGGGTGAAAACTCGAAACAACTCCCAAACGGCCATGTGGGTGGCACCAACACCTCCCACGGGACCAACGTAACTCGTAGGAACTGACCTCGCAGCCGCGGGTCTCCCGGTTTGAGAGTATTACGGTAATTTGCATATTTCAAGACTTAGGTTTAAAAACATGGCGTTAGAGGGTGAAAACTCGAAACAGCCCCCGAACGGCTCCGTGGGTGGCACCAACACCTCCCACGGGACCAACGTAACTCGTAGGAACCGACCCCGCAGCCGCGGGTCTCCCGGTTTGAGAGTACGACGTTAATTTGCTTATTTATAGATTTAGGATTAAAAACATGACGTTAGTGGGTGAAAACTCGAAACAGCCCCCGAACAGGCCCATGGGTGGCACCAACACCTCCCACGGGACCAACGTAACTAGTAGGAACTGACCTCGCAACCGCGGGTCTCCCGGTTTGAGAATACGACGGTAATTTGCATATTTCTACACTTAAGCAAACATGGCGTTAGAGGGTGAAAACTCGAAACAGCCACCGAACGTCCCCGTGGGTGGCACCAACACCTTCCACGGGACCAACGTAACTTGTAGGAACTGACCTCGCAGCCGCGGGTCTCCCGGTTTGAGAGTAATTCGGTAATTTGCATATTTCAAGACTTAGGCTTATAAACATGGCGTTAGAGGGTGAAAACTCGAAATAGCCCCCGAACGGCCCCGTGGGTGGCACCAACACCTCCCACGGGACCAACTTAACTCGTAGGAACCGGTCCCGCAGCCGCGGGTCTCCCGGTTTGAGAGTACGACGGTAATTTGCTTATTTCTAGACTTAGAGTTAAAAACATGACGTTAGAGGGTGAAAACTCGAAACAGCCCCCGAACGGCCCCGTGGGTGGCACCAACACCTCCCACGGGACCAATGTAACTCATAGGAACTTACCTCGCAGCCACGGGTCTCCCGGTTTGAGAATACGATAGTAATTTGCGTATTTCTACACTTAAGCAAAACATGGCGTTAGAGGGTGAAAACTCAAAACAGCCCCCGAACGGCCCCGTGGGTGGTACCAACACCTCCCACCAACACCTCTCAAAACGACGGTAATTTTCATATTTCTACTTGGTTACTGATAATTTTAACTCATATATGCAATTTTTCAGTTTGATTAAATTTTTTGTAAAACTACTTGGTTACTGATATTTTTGTTTTTTGTATCCTATCATTTGTAGGATTTTTGCACGTGGAACAAATGAAGGAGGCAATGGTTTACAACATGAAGATTGTTTATATGTTGTGGACATTCAGGATAATGTTTTTTATGTGTTATATCCGTGTAGGCTTTTATTGTTTAGTTTTATGGTCGTGCGGGCTTTTATAACTTGATTGTTGAATTTTATAGCCGTGCGGGCTTTATAATAAGCAGGTTTTTCATTTACAGGTTTTGGAATGTCAAGAAAATAGAGGAAACTCTGCCCAATTTTTTTTTGGTCTGTGAATTATTAAAACGTGTAATATTTTTAAGTTTGTATATATATTTGTTTATTAACAACATTCTCAATTCGCAATTTGTGATTTTTTTTATTGTTTTGCCTGTAATAAATATTTTTAACCTCTCGTAGCAACCGACGGTCCACTCACAGGACCCCCAATTTTCGGATTGGACAAAAAAAAATACATTTTTTTAAATTATAGATAAATATGGTCATGGACTTTGTCCATGACCATTTTTATTTTTTTTGTCGGGCTTAAAAATGGTCGCGGCCAAAGTCCGCGACCATTTTTTTTTATTTTTTGTCACGGTTATGGGTCGCGGACTAGGGCCGCGACCAATTTTTTTTAATTTTTTTTGTCACGGACGTGGGTCGCGGACCTTGGCCGCGACAAATTTGTCACGACTGTGAGTCACGGATGAGGGCCGCGACCATTTTTTTTTTTTTTTTTTTGTCACGGAAGTGGGTCGCGGACTTTGGCCGCGATCAATTTGTCACGGTTATGGGTCACGGATTAGGGCCGCGACGAATTTTTTTATTATTTTTTTTGTCACGGACTTGGGTCACGGACTTTGGCCGCGACCAATTTGTCACGGTTGTGGGTCGCGGATGAGGGCCGCGACCCGTCACGGCATGGGTCACGGCCAAAGTCCGCGACCATCGGCCGTGACCCCTCTTGGCCGTGACCATTTTTTGGTCACGGACTTAGGCCGCGACCCACGAAAATGGTCACGCCCGAAATGGTCACGGCCCAAGTCCGCGACCCACAGTTTTGGTCAGGGATTTTGGCCGTGACCAATCGCTAGTTTTGGTGTAATATACACAAAAGGATCCCTTTCATGATGGACAACGGGCCAAGGTGGGTACCGCAATAACTAGTGGACAAAATTGCGTGGAAGGTTGATCAAGCCTCCACGAATAACTAGTGTACTCACATAACTCGGGATTTGGTATATCATGACAATGGGCCGAGGTGGGTTCCGCAATAGTGTCATATGGATACACATGTTCCATGGGGGTTTCAGATGGTTATGAAGAGTATGGGCACTCATGGGACATGTGATCGTCATAATAACAGTGGGTGCACAAAGGATGAGACACATCGACACTTGACACCGAGGGTGATGGAAAATGAGGCGCGTGCATAGATGGGTCAAGAGTATCAAGGGAACTCGTGAGAGAAGTGAAACCACTAAAAATATCATAAAGAGACGGCTCGGGATCACTCTAACACGTGTCACATGTCAATAGGAAATGACCAAAGTAATCCCGTAAGGGACATTCTTCGGCCATGTGGAGAGAAATATTTTTTGGAGTTTTTAAAATTTTTTCAAAAGGAAAGAAAATATTTTTGGATTTTCTAGAAATAATGAAAGAATATATTTTTAGATTTTTTTATAAAAATAGAGAAAGAAATTTTTTGTACGAAAAGGTGGGGAAAAATAATGAACTCAGAAATTTGGGACGAACTAACTAAAATCGACTAGTGAAAAATTAAATCGGACACACACACGTCAAGAAGAATTCCTAACTAGCACATAGTCAATTTTTATCTTTAAATTTAGTGAAAGGGTTGTCAAATTTTAATTAAGTCCGCGGGGGGTAAAAAATCATAGAAATATTTTAGTGATCGTCTTTGCAAAATTTTCTCCTATTGGGCAACCTAGTGAACAAATTTTAAATTTAGTGATGGCTTGGGCAGCACACAAATGGTAAGAAAGTGAGTCGGGTGATGAAATCCCTTCTCGTGAGTGATCGGGTGTAGGTCTAAGTTTATTAATTCATCACACATTCGAAAATAAATGCGAGAATAAAATCAAGTAAGAGCACACAAGTACACACAAAAGAATTGACTCGCTAACAGGAGAGGCACGAGGGTGTAAGAAATGTACCTCCCATGATTTTTAGGCCGTGGGGTGCAGAAAAATTTGAGTCTACTGGGGGGGAGATCACGCCTATCTCAGTCGGCCCCGGGAGCCCTACCGACCCAAGGTATAGAGGCTTCTAAATCCTCGCCTTGGAGGCCCTCTCTCTACCTTGTCCGGTTTCCTTATCACGCTTGTCTTCAATTATTACAAATTTAAATGGAAAATAAATGGTGTCTCTAAACACCGTAATACAAGGCAATAATAGAATAATCCTAATACAAGCCTTCTAAAATAAAGAAAAATGGTACTAAAATGCAACAAAATATACAAAATAAATGAACTACAAAATTGAATCTGCTCCGAGTGCTTCACGCTCCCAAGAATGGCAACGGCGCCATTTGATAACTTTACTTTTTGTATGTCGTTGTTTGAAAGCCAAGTTAGTCAAAACCTCAATTACCTACAAATATATAACAATATCAAGTGTAGAGGTAAGTAAGGGTATCAATCCACTTCCAAGGGGGTAAAGCAAATGGAACACAATTGTAATTCACTTTTTATTTTCTTTTTGTGCCTTCTCACTTTTCTAATTTTTTTAAGCTTTTCAAATATTAAAACAATAGGGTGAGGTGAGGATTTAAACTAAACTCAATAAAAGGGGGTAATCAAAGTAAAAATAAAATGTGAAAAAATATAAACAAGTGTGTGATAAAAGTGAGTGGAATGCAACTAAATCAGAGAAAGTATTCTAGGGACGGAAAATCCACCCTCAATTCACACAAATTTATCTAGCTTGCACAATTTTAATTTCATCAATTTCCCAAATATTCATTTAATTTAAAAGCTAATTCTCATTACACTAATGAATTAATTGAATATTCTTTTAGAAACGTAAGTTTAATCCCACAAGCACTACTATAAATGAATTAAAATCAATTAAATGAATCACCCGCTAGGATCGATTCACCAAACTAATTTTAATTAGACAAAGTAAAAACAAGAGTAGATGAAAATTATACTAACATTTAAATCAAGTGATAAGCCTATATCTAGTTTGAATCAAATGATCAAATGATAATAAAATTTTCAATCCTTTCTCTAGGATGATTTTCCATTTCTCAATGTGAAAATAATTAGGAATTAAATTTACTAATCAGAGGAAACTAACAAAATTATAATTGACAATTAAACCAAATTGGATTCATGAGGGTTTCAATTCATCGCTTGAATGGGATGATTAGCCCTCCATAATCATCATCCCAAAAATTAGAATCAAATAAGAGCATAAAATGATAATTGGAGAGGAGTAATCAAATCAAAATTGCATTCAATTACATTAATTCTTTAATTCTTCATTCATCTCAATTAATTACAACACTCAATTTATTGAGTTTTTTCTCTAATCTAAAAAAAAATAAGCTACTAAAAAATAAAAATGGTATTTCTCTATCTAATTCTCTCTTTATTTTATGATATATCCCTTTTCAAATGAGGTCTTCCATCCTTATATAGTAGGCACATGGAGCATGGAGGTAAAAATGGATGGATAAAGTTGCAAGAGGTTGTATAAGGTGTGGGTGGGGGTTAATTTAGGAATTAATGGAGGGTGCATGTGGTTTGGGTGTGAGTTCATGCTAGTGAGGGGATTGGAATAAATCTGATTTAGTTAAAGGGATAGTTTTGGTAATTCGCGTATAAGTGGTAGTTGGGGGTATTTTGGGTAAAAGGTGATAAGTAGGTATATTAGGCATGTGGGGTAAATGGGTTTTAAAAATACATGGGTTGTAATTGTTTGACTTAGTCTTTGGTTTAGTCTTGTACAAAAGCAGGTAGATGTCGATTTGGGTGGAAGTGGCTAAAAATGGGAAATGGGTCTTATTGTTGGTTGAAGGTTTATGGATCAGATTGTGGGTAAGAATCGGGTTGGTTTGGAAGGGTTTCGGTCGAAAATGTGCAGGTAAGGCACCCGGGTTCATTGGGTCACTCCGGGTCGAGTAGCCACGGGTTGGAGGTTCGATGGGGGTTCCGAGCAGCAAGTCCGCCGGCGGTTTTGTTGGGGGAGCGCAGGAGGGTCGCCGCAGGATTGGTTTTGGGTAGTAGCGCCGGCGGTATAAGGGGTGGGGTTGTTCTGGGTGGATCTCGGGTATGGGGGGCTACTGGTGGGCAATCGGAGGTCGGCGGCGGGTTCATCGGACCGTAGGACACTAGCTAGAATTTCGGTTGGCAGGTGGTTGGGCCAGCAGCGAGTGTGATGAGGATGAGCTTGGGGTGTGTTAATGGAGGGTTGGGCCTTTTTGCTATGGTGGTTTTCGTGAGAGGAGAGAGAGTGTGGGGTGTTTGTGGTTGAAGAAGAGGGGGGTGGGATATGGTGTAGTGAGGTGTAGGATGAGTTGGTGTGGGTGAGATATTAGTTTAGGGTGTATGTGAGTGTAGGATGTGTGTGTGCGCTTAATTTGGACACATAAAATAATAAAGACTCAACTAAAATTAATAAAAATAAAAATAAAA
The DNA here is from genome assembly GCA_949130495.1 of Sambucus nigra. Lineage (NCBI taxonomy): Eukaryota > Viridiplantae > Streptophyta > Magnoliopsida > Dipsacales > Adoxaceae > Sambucus > Sambucus nigra. The sequence continues at coordinate 180,117,680 of OX422219.1, forward strand.
AATAAAATCTAACTAAAAATAAACAAACTAAAAATAATAAAAATAAAAATATTAAAACTAAAAAAAATCCTAAGCTTATATAAAAACTAAAATAAAATAGAAGAAATAAAAACTTAAAATCTAAATGAAAACTAAAGTCCTAAAAAATATAAAATCTAATAAACTAAAAATAAACTCCTAAGAACTAATCCTAATTAAACTAAAAACTAATAAAAATCTAAATAAAATAAAATTATACTAATAAAGATAAAATAGAAAACAAAACCTAGAAAATAAAAAATAAATATTAAAAATAAAATTACTCAAACTAAAAATTTAAAAAATATTAAAAAGGGACAAACTAAACACGCACAGGGTTTGGGGTAGGTTTAGGCTAGGTTAGGATACATGACAAGGGTATTGAGGACCATTTTAACTGGAAATTGCCTGAAAATATAGCTTTTGACATCGTAACTGCAATTAAGCTTGCACAATGAATATTTAAGCGCATAAGACCCAAATTACCAAGAATTAGCAGCTGAAGTACGTCTATTCGGGGTATAAATTGTACAGTTTTGGGTGCTTATCACCCTCAAATCGAGTTGTCAAATTGCCGTGAGGATCGGGGATGGCCACAGTAGCAACTATGCTGGGGTTGTTTTTTTAGGGCTAGACTCTTTTTACATGGGTGTTTTTTTTTCTTATATACTCCCCTACTTTTCATGTTCCCCTTTTCATGTATACCTCAAGCTTGTGCTTCTATTCACACACTTGTAGAAGATTCTCCATGTACACTTCACACCATGTGCACCTAAGATCATATATATCCACATGTTGCATGCATCACCCATCCATACTTAGTATACCCTTGGTACTTGGACTTTGCTCCTTGTTTGGCATGATTAAGAAAGACACTCTCATCATAAGATACTAATAAGGGAATCATGCATGATTCACACGACATCACCAAAGAGCATTGGTATTGACCAAATTGTGTCCGGTAACTGGAGGCTCACTTCATGATGGGCGCTAGTCTAGCAGTGCGTAGTTAGCCTAAGCGATATGACTCTATCCTTCCATTAGCCAAGTAGTATATTGAATGGTTCCCCCACATCGTACCACTTGACCGAACTCATGACATGAGGTATATCACAGGGAACTCGTTCACGTATGCCGAGTATATCGAATTCTCTCTCACACGTACCGTCCCCATGAGGTATTAGTGAGGAAATTCATGTACACTCAGGTATATCAAATGGCTTGTCCACATGTACCGATTGACATCGAAAGCAAGACGTATATCATGGAAGCCACGCCAAAGGGGGGAACCCTTTCTGATTCACCCAACCAACTGCATACCCACATATAGGTGTCAAGCCTAGGATACACATGTTAGATTATCGATTTCAACCCGAAAGTCTGTCGAACTTCCGCATTGGCCTGTCACCCAAAATTTTGCGCATTTTTAAAATGGGACCCTGCCCGTGAGCCTTGTTACAAATCCAAACATAACTTTGCATATGTTACAAACCCAACTTTTCCAGGCTCGGGTCCCGTCGGGAATTTCATTTTGAATTTAGGAGAATTTAATACAAGTGAAAACATAATAATAATAATAATCATGCTGAGACCCGTCTCCCAAAAATATTTCTCCTTTCTTTATCAAAAATCCAAAAATATTTCTCCTTTCTTTATCAAAAATCCAAAAATATTTCTCCTTCAATCTCAAAAAGAAAAATGCAAAAATATTTTTCATCCTTTTTTGTCAAAAATAAATCCCATTTTATGCTTTCCCTGGTCGATCGCACGCCCTTGGCCTAACTCCTTGGCTTCGGTCTTCAGTCAAATAACCCCGGAGTTCCGTCTATTCCCCTGATACTTCTTTCGAGTCTGATATCCATCCGCTTTCCATGGAGAACATAGATCAAGTACCAGTTGTGCAACCAAATCTGAGTCCAAGATTGACAAACTCCAAATTGAGGTCCAAGAGATGCAATGAAACTAGGTTCCTATTCCTCAAGAGCCCGAGGCCCTATTCCCTCGCGCTATGGGTCCACCGGAGCTTATTTGGGTTCCCGAAGAGTATCATCATGCTCCATGTGCCTCTCTTGCTAATGGACCTGCGCCTGCCCAGCTTCCTATGTCATACCTTGCCCAGTATGGGGCTAACTTGCCTATGATCATTGATCCAAAAGAGGAAGAGTTGAACAAGGTTAAAGAAGATATCAAGATGTTAACTAAGAAGTTCGACCAAGTCAGGATCTGTGGGAATTACATGGACTACACCCACATGTCTCCTTATCCTAAGGCAAGGTTACTCAAGAAGTTCAAGATGCCAAATATCAAGAAATTAGGAGGAAGTGGACCCCCGATTTTTCATCTTCACAGTTATCAGCAAACTTTGAAGGATAGCGCCCTCTGATGGTTTTTGTCTCTCGAGGAGTCCAGAATCCGTAGCTGGGAGGATGTAGCCCGAGAATTCATATCGCAATACAAATACAATGAAGTGCTTGAGATCACCCACCATGATTTAGAACTGCTCAAATAGAACTCTGTGGAATCTATCAGTAAACTCATCGCCCGATGGAGGGAAAAAGTAGCCACCATGACCAATCGACCATCCGAGGAAGAACAAGTCAACATAGTGAAGAGGAACTTCTTACCCCATGTTGGAGAAACAATGGGAGGACAATACTATCCCCACTTTAGGGATCTCAGATAAGTCGGAGTAGAAATCAAGGAGAGTCTTCCGAAAATAGAAGCTAAACCAAAGAAAGTGTCCAGACAGTTCACCCCCAAAAAATACGATAAGCCCACCAGTGCTGCAGTTTCAACCATCAATAACATTTCTCAACCAACCTCCTCATGGGCACCAGAAAGCCACCCTGTCGCAGTTCGAAAGGAATATAATGAGCTCCATGTTCCCATCTCTAAATTTTATCAAGCCCTATTAAGCCGAAACCTTATTAAACCCTTGGACCCCCGTTCATTGCCAAATCCACTCCTAAGATAATATCACTCTATGGGGGATTTTCATGTCTTCCCAACTGCATAGAAATGCTTTAATCAAGTTATTAACTGGACCCACAGTTCCTCCTTCTACAACAAAAGAAGAAGAGATAAATTTAGTCAGATCCTTGACCTCTACCCGAATGCTATCCTTTTCCGAAGAATAAATCCCCAGAATTGGGACAAACCACAATCTTGCACTCAACATCTCCATCGGAGTTATGGGGAAGATCGTACCACTCTCTCTTGTCGATAATGGATCCACCTTGAATGTCTTCCCATTAAGAACCCTCAAATGCTTAGGATTGAAGGAAAGTGACCTCGCTCCAACCTTCGTTGCTGTACGTGCCTATGATAATACCCGTCGGGAGGTGATGGGATCTATAAAAAATGTAATAGGGGATGGCCCTAAAAACCCTGTCATTGAATTCCAAGTTATTAACAAACTAGCTTATTTCAACATGTTTCTTGGACGACCTTGGCTCCATAGTATCAAGGGTGTGTTTTCCTCGCTCCATCAGAAATTGAAGTTCTTCACCGACGAATGAGTCATCACTATTTTGGGTAATGACGACAATGCCTAGGGTGCAAGTACCAACAATACAATGCTTGAGATACAGCACGGGTAAAATGATATGCTCCTATTAAGATTCCGAGTTGAGCCACTTCTACTATCGGCAGGGGACGATTTCAAAGAATGGGTTTGTCCATAATACAACCCTCATGGAAAGTCAATGTGATTCAAATGTTTAAAAACATGCACTTCATGCCCAAGATGGGGCTAAGACAAAGACAACAAGGGATAATTGAGCCTATTGAACTAAAAAAATCTTTCCCTCATTGTGGTTTCGAGTATCAATCGTCAGAGCAAGAGCTAAAAATGATCCGCCAATATCGAACAAAGAGAAGATTATATTGCATCCAGACTATCCCAAGGGATTCCTTGAATGGATGATTCATTAAAGAGGGGGAAGACTTCCCCTTTTGAGGCTTTCTGGAACCATGGTATGACTATACATACAAAAAGATGAATCCTGGAATGGAGATATTTTTTCAAGACAGCTACCCATGGACCAAAAGTTCCCAACACCATGTACAACCACTCATCAAAGATACCACAGATTCTGAGGGAAGTGACTTTGAGGATTCGATTGACTTACACACACTGGGGCTGACACTCTGCATGGTTCATTCCAGCACTACATCACTGGATCCATCCCACCTGATTAAAGCTACTGATACACCTCTCTCAACTAGCATGCTATGCCAGTTCTACTTGTTGAAATCCCACCTAACCCCAATTTTTACCCCATTTATTCTTCTGTTATCTATCCTTGCTTAAATGTAATCGAGGCCTCCTCCGATGAGGTTCTCAATGTTGTTTTTCCTATCAATGAAATAAATGAAGATTTTGAGTATCTTGTTGTGCCTTATATCAACTGTTTGGATTCTAATCAAACTTTTGATGATGATGATTTTGAAAATGAACAATTTTTAACTGATCTAAACAAGGTTAATAACAAATAACATAATTGCATTCAAGTTAATGAATAAGTAACTGTTATTATTAACCTCGGTTCTAGTAGCAAACTACACGAGACTAAGATAGGGGCTACCCTTGACAAGCATGAGCGTGCACAACTCAAAGAATTACTGAAAGAATTTGTGGATGTCTTCATGTGGTCCTATGATGATATGCCCGACATTGATCCCGAAATAACTCAACATTATATCCCCACTCTCCTAGATTACAAGCTAGTTAAACAAAAGCTGAGAAAGCTCCGCACCGAATGGTCGCTCAAAGTCAAAGAAGAGGTGGTCAAATAGCTAAACATAGGCTTCATTCGTGTGATCGAATATCGCACATGGCTAGCCAACATAGCGCCTGTGCTGAAATCAGGAGGAAAAGTTCAGATGTGTGTAGATTACCGGTACTTGAACAAAGCCTCTCTAAAGGATAACTACCTGCTACCCAATATCGACATGATCGTGGAAAACATAGCCAGTCAGTCTCTTAAGTCATTTATCGACGGGTTTGCCAGGTACAACCAAATCAAAATGCACCCAGATCACCAAGAAAAAATCGCGTTCATCACACCGTGGTTAACCTTTTGCTACACTGTTATGACATTTGGTCTCAAGCATGCTGGGGCTATGTACCAGAGGGAGGCCACCACCATCCTACATGATCTAATTCACGAGGAAGTCGAGTTCTATGTAGATGATATGATTATCAAATCCAAAACTATAAAAGGTCATGTTCCCGCCCTCCGAAAGTTCTTCAAACGACTGCGGTGGTATCAGATGAGAACCAATCCAAAGAAATGTGTCTTCGGTGAGGAAAACTCTTGGGATTCATGGTCAGTGAGAAATTGATAAAAGAAGATACTACCAAGCTAAAAGCCATACTTGAGATGCCACCTCTCCGAACGGAAAAATAAGTCTGTGGTTTCCTTAGGAAATTCCAATACATCAGTCGGTTCATCAGCCAACTAAACTCTATCTGTGAACCGATTTTCAAAATCCTCTGAAAGGATTCAACCAAGGTTTGGAATGAGACCTACTAAGAAGCCTTTGACCGAATCAAATAATATTTGAACCAACCTCCGGTACTCAAGCCACCACAGCCTCATATCCCCTTGCTCCTATACCTAACCATAACCGACACTAAATTTGGGGCTTTTTCTAGCCTAATACCTTGAAGATTCCCACAAAGAAAGAGCCATCTATTATGACAGTCGCAAATTGGATGGGTATGAAGTCAACTACACTGCTTTGGAAAAGGCATGCATCGCGCTTGTCTAGGTCACCCAAAAGTTACGACACTACACGCTCGCCTTCCCTATCAAACTTGTATCCCAAATGGACCCCATCAAGTACCTTCTTGAGAAACCCACTTTATCGAGTCGAATGGATCGATGGTTGATGCTCTTACCGAGTTTTATATTGTGTACATCATGCAAAAAGCCATGAAAGGAAGAGCCATCTCTGACTACCTCACAGAGTACCCCATGGAAGAAGCTGATGACTGAATCTCCAAATTCCCAGATAAAAATATCCTCTTCACTGCTCAAGACAATCTTTGATGGAAAATGTTCTTTGACGGCGCTGCTAACAAAAAGGGATCTGGCATTCAGATACTTTTGATCGCCCAGATGACTACCACACTCCCATCACTATCAAATTGGATTTCTGCTGCACCAACAACATGACTGAATACGAAGCCTGTACATTAGCCTCAAAGTTTCTCTCAAGAAAGGTATCCAATGCCTAGATGTCTATGGGGATTCTGCCCTCATCATCGGTCAAGTGCTCAGAAAATGGAAAGTCAAGGACGAAGAAATCCAACCCTTCCATGCCCACTTAGAAGAACTAGCCTCCCAATTCCAAGATATCACCTTCCATTACCTACCTCGAGTAAAGAATAATCTAGCCGATGCCCTTGTTACCCTAGACTCCATGGTCGACATGCCCAAAGGAATAGCAATGTCCCCCTTCCTAGTGCAAAAGAAAGATAAACCAACCCATTAATACCACATTGTGCTCATCAGCAAAGAAGATCCTGAGCTAGTCAATTGTTGGTACTATGATATGTGGCAACTCCTCAATCATGGTAGGTATACTGAGGGTTATAATAAGAAAGACTGGGTAACCCTCCTAAGATTGGTCGCCTAATACATCATCTGTCACAAAGTATTGTTCAAGACAAACTTCGATGGAACCCATCTACACTGCATCGCAAGGGCTAGCATTGAAGACGTAATGAAGAAAATCCACAGCAGGGAATGTGGGACCCATATGAATGGTCACATGCTTGCCAAGAAGATCATCCGAAAAGGCTACTACTGGACCACTATGATCTAGGATTGCACCGCCTATGTTTGTAGATGCCTCAAATGCCAACAGTTTTCCAATCTTCAACACCTGCCTCCGCGAGAGTTATATAACATGACTTCTCCCTAGACATTCTCTAGCTGGGTATCAACATCATAGGGAAAACACCCAAGGCCTCCAACGGGCATGAGTTCAACCTAGTTTCAATTGACTACTTCACCAAATGGGTCGAAGCTGAGTCATAGGCAGTCCTAAATGCCAAGAAAATGGCCTAATTCATTAAGAAAAACATCATTTGTCGATATGGGGTCCCGCACGAGTTAGTGTTAGATAACGGGTTGCATTTTAAGGCGGAGGTCACTGAAGTGGTCAACGAGTATGGAATTCAGAGACACTAATCTTCTCCCCACCGACCTCAAACCAATGGTGCAGTCAAAGCCACCAATAAGAACATTAAAGACATTATCAGTAAGATGATTGAATGTTGTCGAGATTGGGCCGACCGAATCCCATATGTCCTCTGGGGCTACCGAACCTCAATTTGAACCTCTACGACACGAAAATAGTCCTACCTGTGGATCTAGAAATACCCTCATTATGAGTCATGCCTGAAAGCTAGGGCAGCGAATAAGACTAGTACCAAAGACATCTTGATGAGATGACCCTCCTAGATGAAAGCAGATTGAAATTTGTATACCACATATAAGGGTACCATCACCGTATAGCGTGATCATTTACTGAGAGAGTCAAGGATTGCAGTGTCTAAGAAGGGGATTTAGCCCTCAAAGAAATAGTAGAGCCCACCTGGGACCCAAAGGGAAATTCAAGCCAATTAGAGTGGCACATACATCGAGAAGATGATCTGGTCAGGCGGTGCCTCCATGCTCACCGACTTAGATGGAGAAGAGATGGCTCGTTCAGTCATATTGGACCATCTCAAGAAGTTCTACCCCTAGTCTAAAATCTTGGCGCACTACGACTCTTCTCATCTCCCTTATATCCTAAAAGAAAAAAAAAATTCATTTCCCTCTACCCAGAACTACATGGGCCTGATCCTTTACAAAAACCATGCTCAGAAAAATTAAAAATTTTCAAAAACCCCCAGAGGTACGTAGGCATCTTGTACATCTTACATGAGCATGACCCTTTCTTTTTCACAAAAAACTATTATTTTCTTATCCCCGATAACGAGAGTTCATTCTAACATATATTTGAACAAAAGGATTATGCGTGCCTTAGCTATCGGTATAAATAATTCAAAATACAAAATTCATCAAAAGCCACAGCTAGATGATAAAAAACTTGTTTATTTCACTAATAAGAAATTATGGTACAATTACATAAGAAAAGGAACGGATAACTTCCTTCCCCCTACCTTCCTAGAAAGCCAAATAAAATCCCCAAATTTATTCCCCACTACAAAACAAACTCTCCAAGAGTCCTACCCACAGCTACTAGAGGAGCCCACTCCATCATCATCTACATCCTGGGGTCCCCAAGCTTCCCCTGCCTGAATAGAGTGCCACAGATGCTCCATGGATCGATAATCTCAAACCAGCCTCGAAAAAACTACAACACCTCCATCCATGGTATTAGATATGACAATCCACATTTTTCTAGTTTCCATTACCAACATCTTGCTAACCACTCTTCTCCACAACCACTTCATATAATCCCCAGGGATGTGCCAAACTCTCCCAACAGACTGAGAAGGATGGGTCAACAGATGCCGACTCTCCCACAAAGAGCCAAGACGCATGCGCAGATGCTCTGTCAGATCTTCTATCGGAAAGAAATCTAGTGTCTGAGGTGGCATGACCTGCTCCCAACCAAATTGGCACAGAAGCCGCCAAGGGAAATAAAAAGAGGTCTGTCTGAGATGAACTAGACGGACATATGTGTATTCCTCCAGCTCCAGAATAGGCAGCAACTGTCCCCACCAAGGCATTGACCAGCGTAGATTTAGAGCCCCATGCTCCACAAACCAATTCTCCCAGCTCTTGATATCCAGGCCAATACTGATGAAATGGCACGAAAAGAAGTTGGACACAACCGACAAAGGTTATTCCTAAGGAGTCACTACGTGAAGTGTTTTAGACAGCCACATGAACAACATCACAGGGCTACCCCTCAGAAAGTCAGAACGACCTTCTCTCGAAGCATCCAGGCCATTCAAAGTCTCTGCTAGTATCACTGCCACATGATTGCGATGGTATGACATCCATGAAGTGATGGCTGCATGTTATGGGTCCACCAGCAGTTCCCCAGTCACCAATATCAATTTTGGAACCAAGCCCAGAATGATGGCTCCGGTATATCCAGGATCACCAACCTCCTGCAAATGCACAGACCGCAGCACCGCCGGAAGAGAAATCATTATTCAAGTAACCAATGATCTACCTGCCGAAGGTGAGACACAGAGAAGTCCAACCAACAACTCCGGAGGAGAACGAGAAAACTCAGGCATAACAGCCAGCACAATAGGATTTACTCCCAACGTGGCAGAAAATTCCTCATAAGTCGGACAAACTTCTTCCAAGCCAAATTAAATACATGGTCATCGGGGTACCAAAATTGTACCGCCGCCATTAGTACGTTCCATTCTATGGGACGATAACGCCATAAAGAGACTCGTCGTATGTTGAACGCATTGTAGTCGATGTTATAGGAGCACATCACGTTGAAAGTTTCGATCTAGTGGGCAAACTCAACACTACCAGGGAGAGCCATCTCATAGAATAAGAAAGTTGGGATGTAAAGGTGTGATGAAAACACTCCACCCTTACCCCTTTTTATACTTGAAAACCCTCAACAAATACATAACCCCTGCAAAAATCGGAGGGAACCATGCCCCACCAGTTACCAAAGGCTGAAGAGGGTAACAATCAAAGCTTTGATTGATTAGACTGGATTGACCTACCGATAGGCAGGATAAGGGTGTTGTCGATCGACAACCTCCTATTTTTAGAAACTTCCCTTTTTCCTCTTTTGTCAAAATCAGAAAACTTAATAAAAATAAATTGATATTCCTAACAGAATTTCAAAATCCCCTTCCATCTTTATATAAATTCTCATTTTAAATAAAACATTCCTTCAAATCCCAAAAATATTTATTTTTATGGTCTCAGCAGCAAAGTTAAAAGCGCATATGCATTCATTCATTCATTCATTACTAGCAGAAGATAATAAAAAAAACCCAGTGCATTGCATAAATATGTTTATGTGTTACATCATTTTGCAAGAAAATAAAGAAAAGCATAAAAACAACGGGACTCCGCCCAAGCTCACTCTCTCTCTCTCTCTCTCTATCTCTCTCTCTCTCTCCCTCACCTAACCTTCACCTCTCTCTAAGAACTCCCACCCCTGTGACGCGCTCTCTTTCCCCTGCGGCGAGATGATGCACCACCACTACCCGAAGCAAACTCCTCGTCGAATGAGGCAGACGACACCAAGCAAGAAGGAACAGTAACTGCGTCCCGAATATGGGCAGTCGCCGAAGATATCCAGTCCCTAATGTCCCTCAGCCAAGTGGTGGATACCCAAACTTGCTGCAAGAAAAGGCAGAATCAGTATCAAGCAGAAAAGATCAAAAGAAACCAAAAAGAAGGAAAATAAAAGAACATAAAGATATACCAAAGGACGAAGAACCTCCTATGTCAAGCCCAAATCCTCTGGGTCCATCGCATGAGGATGATGCAATATAGGCACCATCCCTCCATCAGCCTGTCAGATGTTGTATGAAGGGGTATGAAACCGCACGAAGGGGACCTCCAAAGGCATCACTGCTGTAGATGTCGACGGACTTCCACCGCTATGGGAGGATCCCATCGTCCAAGTCGAACCCGCATGAGGGAAAGGTAGTGCATCATATATGTTGGGTGCCATCAAAAAACTCATCACGAAGTCCATATACATATAGGACTCTCCAATCATCTCCGTGATCCTCGTATCCTCTGGAAACAGCCACTCCTATCTCATAGACATAGGGGGAGTCTCAGGTGGCACCACCACCTCTCCTCAGCAATCTGTCGGACCACCCTCTCCCCGAGATACTAAGAGTGGACAAAGTCATGCACCAACAAATGCCTCCTCTGCGCATTCACCCCAGTCAACCCCGTGTCCTGAACATCCATCCCCCAAGGGTAATAGGTCACCAAAAAAATCCCCAGCATATATAAGCCAATACAAAATCAGAGCACACAAAGGCCTTAGACTAAAGAAAGGAAAAGTCTTACCCTATCACTGGCAGGCCATTCAAGACCTGACAAACTACCTCAGAAGAAATAGACTTCCTCGACTGTTGATTGGCCTTCCGCCACTGATACAACTAACAAAAGTCCCCAACAGTCTCGTCCTTCAAAAAAATCAGCTGAGTATTACACCCAATCACCACATAGAACCACATCGGCCAAAGATAATAATCGTCGATAAAAAAGATACGCACAAGGAAAATGCAAATGTATGAAAGGAAAATGCACAAACTAAAGAATACCTCAAGAAGATACATGGCTCCAGTAAAAGTCTGCCGGTAGCACCGGATAAATGCGTCCAGAGAAAAATAAAGGTTCTCCAAAGTTATGCTCCCCTAATCATAAAGAGGGATGTTCAAAAACATCCTCAAGTATGGAAAAAAACATAAGTGGACGACGTTGTCGCTCGACGCCACCAGAAATCCCCCCCGACACCAGCAAGGTAAATAAACAGGCCATCTACCTCACCTACAGTCTGTCCTCCACATCAATCACCTTACTCAGTAAAACATCCCTCAGCAGTGACAAACATATGGAGTCCCCAGATACTATCCTCCCCACATCACCGAGCACCGCTTGCATTGCCTTCGGCTTCACCCTTAAAGAGAGATCAACCTTTATTTTCTCTCCATCGCAATCCATCCCCAGTAGCTGATGCACATCTATGTGAGTCACAGTCATATCCCCGAAGACAAAATGGAAGTTCTGGGTAGTGTCCGATCACCACTCCCCCAGAGAGCATAAGACCGTCATCTAACGAGAAGTCTCATCCATCATAGATGCCAGCCTCCCAAAGCCTGCTGACAATACTACCCAATGCACCATAGGTGGAAGGTGGTCCCAGACATCCTTAAGCCCCGTCGTCCCGCGAGCACATATAGTCGAAAAACAAACATCAGACTGTCAAAAGAAAAAATTGTCAAAATCAAAGAAAAAAGGAAATCACCAAAAAAGAATGCTAAAGGTCATTTTTTTACTTACATAACCACCAGGGTTCACCACCCTAGAAGAGCGATGACGCGATGGCTCTTGCAGTATAGTCCACTCATCCACAACTGGATCAAATGCATGAAAAGAATTCTCACTCCCCAAAGCAAGAGGCAATCTAACCCTCCACTCCACATACGATCAGTCATCAATAACTAACCACTCCCTGTGTACCACAGTGCTCACAAAAGCGAACATTTTTGAAATTGTAGAATTCTAGAAAAATTCCCAGAAAGAGAGAAGGCAAGAAGGTGTGAAAAATGAGGGGAACCGACCCCTTTTTATAGGAAGCCAAGGGTCATGCCGATCGGCAGTGACCCTTTATTTTCTCGAGGCAGTCCAAAAGTCCATGCCACTGCCGAATTGCACTCTCCACACCATGTCAACTAGCACCCCTTTAAATTTTAGTATAAAAACTCACAAAAAATACCAGAAAACCCTGAAAAATCCTCAAAAAATTCCTTAAAATCCTGGGGAGGAACATTTTCACCAAGAAAATTTTGCACTCCCTCAAGCGGAAACCCTATTTCCCCAGCGGAACTCTCAAAGGCCAAGCAGATCTCTCCCCTCCAATGTACTCGAAGGACCCCTAAAGCATTCATCTCCTATTCCCCAAAGGTCTCAAATTTCCCCGAGCAATACGTCCAAAACCTGGACCACCTAATCACTTCCCCAGTGAAAATTATAGCATCAGATTGGCTATTCCTCTGCAAAATCTCCAAAATATACGAGTATTTCCCTAGCAATCGTCTCCCCATCTCAATTCAGAATCACGAGGTAATTTCCCTTAAAAAGTCCCACGAGAAAATGTCAACTTAATCCCTTAGAATTGGCTTCGACCTGCAGAATTGGTCATCTCAATTTAAGCCCTCGGAATTAGCTTCGACGCGCAGAATTGGTCATCTCAAATTAAGACCTCAGAATTGGATTCGACCCGCAGAATTGGTCATCTCAATTTAAGCCCTCATAATTGGCTTCGACCCACAAAATTGGTCATCTCAATTTAAGCCCTCAGAATTATCTTCAACCCACATAATTGGTCATCTCAATTTAAGCCCTCAAAATTGGCTTCAACCCGCAAAATCATTCACCCTCATCTTCAAGCCCTTAGAATTGGCTTCAACCCGCAAAATTGGTCACCCTCATCTTCAAGCTCTCAGAATTAGATTCCACCCGTAGAATTGGTTATCTCAATTTAAGCCCTCAGAATTGGCTTCAACCGACAAAATTGGTCATCTCATCTTCAAGCCCTCAGAATTGGCTTCAACCCGCAGAATTAGTCACCCTCATCTTTAATCCCTCGGAAATGGCTTTGACCCGCATAATTGGTTATCTCAATTTAATCCTTCAGAATTGGCTTTGACCCGCAGAATTGATCATCTCAATTTAAGCCCTCGAAATTGGATTCGACCCACAGAATTGGTCATCTCAATTTAAGCCGTCAGAATTGGATTCGACCCGCAGAATCGGGCATCATAATTTAAGCCCTCAGAATTAGCTTCGACCTGCAGAATCAGTCACCCTCATCTCCAAGCCCTCAGAATTAGCTTCAACTCGCAGAATTGGTCATCTCAATTTAAGCCCTCACAATTGGCTTCGACACGCAAAATCGGGCACCCTTATCTTCAAGCCCTCAGAATTGGCTTCGACCCACAAAATTGGTCATTTCAATTTAAGCCCTCAGAATTGTTTTCAACTCATAGAATTGGTCATCTCAATTTAAGCCCTCAGAATTATCTTCGACCCGCAGAATTGGTCATATCAATTTAAGCCCTCAAAGTTGGCTTCGACCCACATAATTGGTCATCTTAACTTAAGCCCTCATAATTGGCTTCTACCCACAGTATTGGTCATCTCAATTTAATCCCTCAAAATTGGCTTCGACCCACAGAATTGGTCATCTCAACTTAAGGCCTCAGAATTGGCTTTGACCCGCAGAAATTGTCACCTTCATCTTCAAGCCCTTAGAATCATCCTCAACCCGCATAACCATTCATCCTCATCATTAGGTCCGTAGAATCGGCCTCAGCCCTCTGAATTGGTCATGCTCTTTCAAAGGAATCATGTAGTGTCTATTCGATGGCTATCATTTATTCCAAACTCACCCGTCGAGGGGCTCTATAGAAACGCTATTCTAGTACCCCCCCTAAACTCTCATTAGGTCCCTAGCACATCCCTTCATCACTACAAATCTAAGTCATACCTCGGGTACTGACCTAGAGGCTATAGGGCACTCCCAAGCTCCGTTTGACCAAAAATCAAACTCTTCATCTTGACTGAGACTGAATGAATTTCCAAAGGTCACTAAAACCCCTTTGTAATGGTCCATCCCATGCATAATTCTGACTTAACATGCGAACGAACGACCCATTTTCCCCCGAAACTTGATCAAGAGGTCACCAGAAGCTCCCAGGCTCCATTTGACCAAAGTTAACTCTTCAGCTCGATCGAGACTTAATGAATCTGCAAAGGGCACTGAAACCCCTTTCCAATGGTCCGCTCCAGGCCCAATTCTGACTTGCGGTGCGGACGAACAATCCGTTTTACTCTAAAAGGTCACCAAACGCTTCTAGGCCCCCGTTGATTGAAGCCAACTTCCCAAACTGAGTCAAATTCTTTGGAATGTCAAAATACATATCCTAACGTTTCCAATGGTCTTCCCCATGTGAAATTATAACTTATTATGCGGACGAATGATCCAATTGCGTCCGATAATTCCCAGTCTAAAAGACCGACGAACGCTTCCAAGCCACATTTGACCCAAAGTCAACTCCCAGACCTGGGAGCAATCCAAAATACTTTCAAAGGTATCTGAATTATCTTTACAACGGTTCACCCCGTGTGCAATTCGGATCAACGATTTTTATTTTACCACCATTTTTTCAAAGGAACCTGAAAGAGACTGCCGAAGGGCAGGTTCTAAACCCTACCTATCGTCAGTGTGCCTAAAAACACCTGTCGATTGGCAGGACTAGGACTATGCCGATCGACATTGCCCCGGGCCTATAAAAAGGAGGGTCTGACCTCTTTGCAAGAGAAACAAGATCGGAAATCCATCACTCTCAGTGAACTCATAAAACCTCTCTCGAAGTCATCGTGATTACCACATTCAAATCCCTTTCCAACCTTCACCTTTCATCATCTTTTTCATTAAACTTGGTGAATTAACTACCCTCCATCATCATCCAAGTGCAAGGGCTTCTCTCCAACATCCAAGATCAAGCTCAAGATCTTCAAGAAGGTCTAATTTTCTCAACTCTCTCTTCAAATTCTCCTAAATTCGCATTAACTTATTTTTATTACTTAGCACTTTTATTCTCTCTCACATATCCTAATATACTTTTTATTTAGTCTTATTGCACATCTCTTATTTTCATATAAATAAAACTCCAAAAAAATAAAAAGAGGGTCTGTTCATAAATTCCAAACGGGAATTCTCGCACTTCTCTCACACTTTTTTCACAGCTAAAAGACCTTTTTAGACACACACACACACACACACACATATAAGATAAGTCCCCGGTTGGATTTATGGGATAAATTGCACCCCTCGTTTTGCATATGAACTACGTGGACTTTGATGCCTCTATAGGCTATGTAGGCATCTCAGGGTAAAATTGGAGACTCGAGTCCTATTCCTACTTTTCTCCCGTTTTCTATTTTTCTATATTCTTTAACTTAATTCTCCTAAAATATATATTATTACATATACATATATTTGTTCTTAGCGGAGTATTATTCCATATGCGTTATCATCCCATTATAACGATCAACGCTAGGATAATCGCGCATATCCTATTTTCTAATATTACTTTTAGGAACTTTCCTACGGATGACTCGCTTTATCTCTTCCATGATACAAGTCGATGATTCCTATCTCCACAACATATACACATGCACACATATCACGGGACAATAAAGGAAAATAGCAAAAATCCATGAGAGACCGTAAGGGAGGAATGGGTGCCTAACACCTTCCCATTTCGTAACTTAGCCTCTGGACCATTTTCAAATCATTTTGGTTTTCGTATGTATCAGTATGCCTTTGGATGTTGTCCTTCAGTATGTGACGCGACTAAGAATGTGTCTCAGAAGTGCGTACTTTCTAGGCTCAAGTGCAAGCCTGTTGAATGACAAAATTTGATGACTTTTGGGATCTCGTCATCCGGCACACAACGTCGAATGATTTGGTCGACGCAATATTTAATCAGAAAAGGATCATCATAGAAAAATATGCGCGACTAAGTAATAAACCTCTTCTTATCTTGCGATGTCCAATCAGGAGGGACGACTCCCGTGACAAGATAGTTCACGATATCCGCAAACTAGGGAAAAGAAGAGGTAGCAAAGAGTTGCTCATCCAAAAAGTATTCGTCTATGGGTATTAAGATCACTAGGTACGTCAGACGAAAGCCATGATAAGTGGTCGGCAACGATGTTTTCTACTCATTTCTTATCTTTAATGGAGAGATGAAACTCTTTTAGGAGTAGGATCCACCTTTTGAGGCGTGGTTTTGCGTCTTTCTTCGCAAGTAGGTATTTCAATGCCGCGTGCTCGGTCAAGCAAGTAATGGGACAACCAATAAGGTAGGGCGAAAATTTGTCAAGAGCAAAGACTACCGCTAGCAATTCCTTCTCAGTAGTGGAGTAATTGAGTTGTGGTCCGGTAAGAGTTCGGCTAGCGTAGTAGATGACATGAGCCTGGTTATCTTTTCTTTGGCCCAAAACAGCCCCTAGCGCATAATCGCTAGCATCACACATAAGTTCGAATGGTAAAGACCAATCCGGAACTTGCATGATGGGAGCAGACACAAGCATGGTTTTCAATTTTTCAAAAGCGCTTTGGCATGCTTCCATCCACTCAAATGGATTGTCCTTCATAAGTAGGTTGCGTAAGGGTCTAGCGATGGCGCTAAAGTCCTTAATGAACCTTCGATAAAACCTCGTGTGGTCCAAGAAGGAGCGCACGTCTTTGAGAGATTTTAGTGGGGGTAAATCGGCTATGACATCTATCTTAGCTCTATCAATTCTATCCCCTTGGATGAAACTACGTGGCCAAGAACTATTCCCTCAGTGACCATAAAATGGCATTTCTCCCAATTTAGCACCAAGTTCTTTTCCACACACCGGGCAAGTACCTTTTCTAATTTATCAAGACAAAGATTGAAAGAGGTGCCAAAAATGCTGAAATCGTCCATGAATACTTTAAGGGCTCTCTCGATCATATCGCTAAATAGGCTCAACATGCACCTTTGAAAGGTCGCGGGTGCATTACACAAGCCAAATGGCATATGTTTGTAGCCAAACATACCAAACGGGCAAGTGAAGGCCGTTTACTCTTGGTCAATTACATCTACCTCAATTTTGTTATATCCAGAATAACCATTAAGGAAGCAATAGTAAGGGCGGTTCGCTACTCTTTCAAGCATCTAATCAATAAATGGCAAAAGGGAAATGGTCTTTCCTAGTTCCCGCATTGAGTTTTCGGTAATCAATGCAAACGCACCACCCGGTGGTGGTACGTTGGGGGACTAGCTCTCCTTTAGCATTCTCAATCACTTTCATGATCGAATTCTTCGGGACAACTTGAATAGGGCTCACCCACTTGCTATCCAAGATTGGGTAGATAATCTCGGTATCCAATAGCTTAATTATTTCGCTCCTCACCACTTCTTTCACATTAGGGTTTAGCCTTATTTGCATTTCTCTTGAGGGCTTGATATCCTCTTCGAGATGAATCTTGTGGGTTAAAATCAAAGGAATTATCCCTTTCAAATCAGCAATGCACCAACCAAAAGCACCTTGGTGCTTCCTAAGAATCTTTAGCAATTTACCCTCTTGCTCTTCATCTAGGCTAGAGGAGACAACAAAAGGAAATGTCTCATCCTATCCTAGGTATGCATATTTAATATAGGAGGGGATTTTCTTTAACTCGAGGGTTGGAAATTTTTCATTGGAGGGAACCATGCATGTATCCCTCGATGGTAACTCCTCGAATCTAGAAACCCAACTTACATCTCTCGCGTCCTCGTCCGATGCTCTATCATCAAATAACTCTCTCAACTCCTCAACCTCCCTCTCAAATACGGTGTACGTCCCCTCACTCTCATGGTTCAACACTAAATAGGACCCTAGGGCGTCTCCACATTAATTTTCCTCAAAATAATCCTCTACAATCTCGTCTATTAGGCTCACCGCGTGAAGATCATCTTTTTCCCTCATCTGTTGGGTGATATGGAAGATGTTAGTCTCTAAAGTCATGTTCCCAAAAGTGAGTTGCATTTGTCCATTTCGAGTATTGATGATGGCATTAGCTGTAGCTAAGAATGGGCGCCCAAGAATGATGGGAACATGGTTACTCTAGGGGAAGGAGGGCTCCGTGTCCTAAATGACAAAGTCCACCGGTAAGTAAAAAGTGTGAACTTCGATGATCACGTCCTCAACTATGCCTCTTGGTATCTTCACAGTTCGATCCGCTAACTGAAAAGTGACCTTTGTGGGCTGGAGGTCTCCCAAATGAAGTTTCCTATAGATTGCGTAAGAGAGGATATTGACACTTGCTCCCAAATCAAGTAAGGCTTTCTCAATTTTATTTTCTCCAATGATGTAAGAAATGGTGGGTGCACCTAGATCTTTAAACTTGGGAGGGAGATCATTGAGTAGGATGGAGCTCACGTTTTGTGCTAGAAAGACATTTTTCTTTACCTTCATCCTCCTTTTTACCGTCAAAAAGTCTTTGATGACTTTTGTATAGGCTGGAATTTTCTTAATAGCATCGAGGAAAGGTAAATTTAGCTTCACTTGCTTTAGTACGTCTAGCACTTCATTACGGGGGTTTCCTTTGTGGGAAGGAATCAACCTGTGAGGAAATGGTGCTGCGGTGGGTGGTTTCACTACTACCTGGGACTCACTAGTGTCCTCTTTATCACTCTCCTTTAAGGGGACATCTTCGACCTCTTTCGTGACGAGCGAAATCTCCTTGTCTTGGGTTGCATCGTGTGGGGGAGGTGATAAATCAATGAATATCCCACTACGAAGAGTGGTCACAGCTTGACATTGCTCCTGATGCTCTGTCGAGGTGGAGTTAACACTAGTTTGACCTTGAGGCGGTATTTGGCCCTGAGTAGGAAACTTGCCTTTCTCTTGGATACTCAATGATGATTGCAACTGTGAAATGTTCGCATTCATGTCATTCATCATGAACTCATGCCTAGCATTAGTTGCAATCTGGCTATTGATAAAGTGGTTGATTGTATCCTTGAGACTTCTCCGCAGTGGAGGGACGTATGCTCCTTGAGGTGGTGGTGCATGCACATGTCCTTGCATGTGTGGAGCTTGCTGAAAATGCGGTGGTGGAGGAGGGGCAACATTTGAGTTAGGATTCATCATAACATGTGGTTTACCATAGCTAAAACCAGGGTGGTTTTTCCATGAAGGCTTGTAATAATTCTCATGCGGTGCACCGAAATTAACCTTAAAGCCTCATATGCCACTAACTTGCTCTTAAAGCGTCACTTTGTAGGCGGGTATAGTCGAGAATTCCTCAATTGAATGACCCGCCTCACAAATCTCACACACCTTATCAACAGGGTTTGGTATGGGTCCAGTTGGTCCTCTTCCATATACCTCACGTAGGTCTCGTAGTCCTTTCTCAAGCATAACGAGTCGACTGTCCGCTATAGAATTCTTTTCTACATGAAATAGGTCGGACGCCGATTGAGTGGTGGTCACTTGACGATTTTGATTTTAAAAATTAGGGTCAGATGTATCCCACGATTGGGTAGTCTCGATGACATACCTCAGGTGAAGCTCAGCATCGTGGGCGTCTAAGTCGATAAATGGTCCACTACCCATGGTTTCAACAAGTTGCTTGGAGTTAATGTTCAACCCATTATGGATAAAGGAAATTATTTGCGTTTCATCAAAACCATGATGGTGACACGACATAATTAACTCATTGAAATGCTCGTATCATCGTTCGAATGACTCATTTTCTAATTGTCATAAAGTTTGAATTTGAGCCTTGATGGAATTCGTTCGATGTGGAGGAAAGAACTTCTTGTGAAACTTGGATTGTAATTCGTTCCATGATGAAATCGAATTTGGAGGTAAAGACCATAGCCAGGTCTTAGCCTTATCCTTTAGCGATAATGGGAAGAGTTTAAGGCGGAGCACATTTTTGTGAAAGTTTGATCACTGAGAGTCTCGCACTCCTCCTCAAATTCCATAATGTGGGAATATGGCTTTTCTGAATCCATTCCATGGTAAGTGGGAAGTATTTGGATCAACACATTCCCAAAGCGAAATGGCCCAGCATTGTACGGGAGTAAAATGCATCCCAGAGTGATAATGTGCTCGAGATATAAGACATATCTCAAAGGGCGATACGGGGCCTCTCCCTCATCGACGGCTGCACTACCGTGTTGTGACATATTTCTCTCGCTCAAAGATTCGGTATCCTTACTTGGTATACTCGGAGCGCGCTCTGAAGTGTATCCTAAGAGGGAAAATGGCGTGTTATTTGAGATTGATTGTGATGGCGTGGGAGGTGGAACCCAGAATTGTGGACCGTTAGGAGTGTGAGGGATATCAGGGTCGTACTCAACTTTTGGATTTTCGTGAATGTGGGTTGGAGTATTATGGGGAGTTGGAGTGAGTTCAGAATTTTACATTAACATCTTATGAGAGATGATGATGAATATTTTTATGCTTTTTCAAATTTTTATATGTTTTTGGATTTTTGGAAATTTTTGGTCAAAGTTCTAGATTGACTCGATCTAATCCTAAGTCTACCTAACTCCCCGGCAATGGTGCCAAAAACTTGACGCGACTAAGAATGTGTCTCAGAAGTGCGTACTCTCTAGGCTCAAGTGCAAGTCTGTCGCGTTAGTAATAAACCCGGTAAGTCAGTATCGTATCCACAGGGAGATAAGATAATGGAATTGTAACGACGTTGGATAGAAGAATGAATCCTAACTCTGACTCTAAAGAAAAAGGAAAAGATGATTGGTATGAGAATTTACTACATATAAATGCAATTTGGAAAATGTTTAACTAATGAACTTAAGTACGAATGAATTGCGACTATTCTAAATTACCTAAAAATACTAACAATGAATGATTCAAAAATTCGAACTATATGATGAGAAAAACAGGGTAGGAATACAAACCCCCAACCCTAGTGTATTGATGGTATAAAACTAATCGTAAATTTGAATGATTAATTAGACCCAAAATTTAGTACTCCTAAGCATTACGTATATGAGGTTCAAGTCCGCACCATACTTAATCATAGGACGAGTAAATTAGTATTGCAATAGTTACACTCGAATTGTATTCTAAAGCATCCCGATTACCCGAAAGCAAATGAGATCCAAAGATCTACAATTGTCGCATTCCTACGCAATACGGTCGTAATCAAATAATTAAATTTAGAGGATTACTTTTACACGCATATAACTACCACATCGGGTTGGGTTCATGCATCTCGGCCCTTAAAAGTCTAGCCTACCATGATGAAAGTAATGCAAACGATTTTGGAATTGCATGAAGTCATGATTAAACTAAGGAAAAATTGAAGAATGATGTAAACGGGAAATTAGACAGAGGAAATTACTCACTAATCTTACCAAAGCACTCAAAGCACTAACTACAATTACTGGTAATCACAGAAATCTGAACAATCTTCAATCTTGGAATTAAAATTATAAACTATCTTCAACCTAGTTTTTTTCTGAAAAGAATGGAAAATTAGATAAATTCTCCATCCTTAAAATGATAATAACTCGGGTTTTAATACCCTACAAAACTCCAAGAGTTTTAGCTAAACTAGGACTCTCCATTAGAGGAGGAGTAAAAATTAAAAATTCGCCGGTCAGACTGGTTTGATCCTCCTTCGGTTCGGTCTGGATGGAATCCGGATCGGTTCATTTATTTCTTGGCCGGATGGATCCAGTACGGATCGATTCATTTATTTTCCTTAAAATTTGATCCGTCTTCAGTCCAGGGTTCTCTAGAAATTGTCATCTCGGATCGGTCTGGACCGGATCGGTTCGAATTTCCTTTGACTTTTTCTTCAGAAATTGACTGCTCGTAACTTTCACACCGGGACTTCGATTGAGGTGCTATTTCTTCATACGTGCTCGTGAACTTGATATCTTCAACTTTTATTTATATGCCTCATCCGAATTTCGGGTAAAATTTACAATTTTGCCCTTTTGACTGTCCTTCTTTTCTTTCTCGATTCTTCCGATTTCCTTCTTTCTTTAATTAACATCAAATACCTGTAAAATCAGTACGAACTACCAGAAACTCGAAGTACTCATTAGAATAAGTCAGTAGCAAGATTATGAGATAAAATCAAATAGATTACGTTGTTCGTGGTGCTAAAATTAACTAAATTAAAGGGATAATTTGGGAGGAATTTATGCCTAATCAGTATGGCTCACTTTTCGTTTGTCTATTTTGAGTAAAATAGACTGAAAACTCCATCTCTCTACATTTTTCACCTCATCACCGACACCGACTGAAGAGCTCCCGAGAGGGATGGTTAGAATGAAGATCCTCTCGACATAAAGATACCCTCTTCTTCATCCCTCCCTCCGCGAGGATCGAGGATGGCCACAGATCCTAAGGAAGATGGAACTTGAATGCTCTAATACCAACTGTAGCACCCCCAATTTTCCATGTCCCGTTGATAAGTCCAGACATAAAATACAGAGAACTCTAAAATAATTTATATTATTCTCAACATCAAAATAAACCCAAAAAACTATAATAAAAAATACTGAACAAAGGATGCAAAGTAGAATAATTGAACTGTAATAAATGAATCCATTATATCAGATATTTTATTGCAATCGTCCGATTGAATAAATTAGAATACAACTGAAACATCCTTTGGATATAACTCCTCAATACATATGAGCAACTATAATGAACCAGTGGCTCCAACTCTACGGATACCAAGCTGGATCACCACAACTGCAAGTCTAACCACTCAACCTCATTACCCTATATGTAAAATAATAATTCTGGGGGAAAAACATTTTATAAATTTGGGTCACTGCCCTAAAGTTGAAAGAATATATCCAATAAATCAATATAAATCATGCGACTAATTTACAATAAACATGCAACATATCGACACTCACATGCAATAAATACCTCACTTCTCATCTAAGTGCAAATATTATACGCATGTGCCAACCAATTTCATAATCGATGCTTGAAGTCTCTATCTCAATATATTTAAGTACTATGACATAACAAACAACTAACATGGAACGCTACTAATTACCCAAATAGGATTTCACCCTAAGCCCCACACATATACTTAATTAAGATATTCGCAGTGTAAAAAAAGTAATGCTCACTCTATTTTAATATCTTTTTAATTAGACTATTTTTTCTCCAAACTATCATAAAGGATAAATAATAACTATGCATCCTGCAAAAGGGATGTAAGTAACTATACACGTAACAATATAACCCAAGTACCAGCCCCCACGGTGTCATTCACAAGGAAAATACAAGTAAACACGTAAAGTATTTAACATGACATAGGGTTCATTCTCAATTTTCCATTACTAAACTCTATGAAATTATTTATCATTATTTATTACATCACATGAAGGCCATTACCTTCGGTGTCCGTCTCGTGCGTCTATCGATAGTCCCGTAGAAATCCATGACCTAACATGCTTCAACAAAACACACAAATAAATAATGGGTCGATCATTACGCCGTAGCACCACTAATGGTCCCATACCTAGCTTAACTAATGGATCAATTCAACTAACTTTCTCTCATCACGAAGGAGTGACGCCCTTGAACGATGATCTAAAATAACGATATCCACTATGTCCTGCCCATCACAGCCAGCATGCAGTATACGAACCCAATGTTGAATGAAACCCCCAACTAATAGATTCACCATGAGTAAAGATATGTTCACATAATCAACAAAAAATATATTTATATACACACAATACATATATATATAAATACTGGACAATGCATCACCCAATCATACCCAAAATTAAAAAAAAAAACGAATGTTGTATCTTCATCTCAATTAGGTCTATTATAACTCAAAACCTTACTAAACATATAAAACTACATAAGATATTAAAATTATCACGCATATCCTAAACCGTCCCAATCCTTATTGTCGAACAGTTTCTCACATTACTAGGTTTATAAATTCTCAAACCTTAGCATACTCAACTCCTAGTTTAAGATATTTCATAACTATGAGTGTCTAGATATAAATATTGGTATGTTCTCTTATAGCGTACCTATAATTCTTCTTGTTTGATATACAATTTAATCATATATCGCATAAACTATCAAGACCAGGAATAACTACCCATAATACTTTAGTTATTAACTTTCTAGGTTCAACGTATATACATATTTAAAGTGACAAGTAGGGGTCATGGTCCAATGGGGGTCACGGCCCAAAACTAGAACCCTAGTGTGAAAATTTAAAAATATAAAATATCTAGTCATGACTTTGAATCGTGATTAAATATTTTATATTTTTAAATTGTCGCACTAGGGGTCACGATTTTGGACCATGATCAATACTAACACCAAATTAAAAAATATATATATATATATATATATATATATATATATATATATATATATATATATATATATATATATATACATTTGGTCACAATTTTGAACCGTGAACAGATTTGAAAAACAAAATAAATAATTTTGATTTTCTGCTTCCCAAAAAATCTGTACATTTTCAAACATGTCTATATTTTCATAAATGAATATTTAGCCACTACGCCATCCATAATCAAAATATAATAATATAACACAAATTAAGTAACTAAATCCATTAAATTGTAAAACACATGCTTGCATGAATGTGATAATAACATCACAATGTTCTAACCAATTTTCAATGGAGTGGCTATTTCCTTCTAGGAAACAAGACTTCAAAATGCTCCTTCTCGAACTAGGCCTCCAAACAAGACTTAAAAATGTTCCAAATGGTAAGTAACAAATGAATTGAATATCAAAATAACTTTAGGACACCTATGTAGAAAAACATAAGATTATAATCCACGTAGTTCGTAAGATGAACAAGGTTGGGTTCTAACCCATAATCTGAATATAGGGTGTCTCTTTTGATTTTTGAAAATATATGTGAAATGTGTTGAAAGTTTAGAAAATTGTGAGAACACTCTAAATTTGGAATTTTTTGTATAGGCCCCATTTTTGAGTTTTTTATTTATGAAAATATATGTGAATGTTTATATGATAATAAAAAGAATGGGATTATTGATACAAGTTAAAAATGGAGTAATATAAGATAATAGAATTAATGTTACCAATCAGAGACATTGATGGCTTGTGTCTCGGTGAAGATCACATGACACGAACCACCAATCGAGGTAACTACAAATATTTTGAACATTAACAAAATTCGTGAGCATTTTTATGGCTGCTTAAGATTGGAGGTTTTTTATCAGTGTCGCGTTGAAATTTATGAAGATACAAATAATCATATTATGCAAAATGTGAGTGATAAGGAAGCAAGTGTAAGAAAACTAAATATATGAGTAGATGATACACAAATTATTTTCATTTGGGGAAGAAAGTGAAAAATGTGAACAAGGTTGGGGTCTAACCCATAATTCGATGGAGTAGAGTATAGATTTCTCATAAGAGATGATAATTGAAGTTAGGGTGTAGGAGAGATCCCAATCGGCGGTGTTATGCTTTTTTTTTTACTTGTTTAATTTTTGTTCACCATTTCCTAAAATTAAAAAAATAGTGACTAATGTAAGAAAACATGGTTTACAACTATATATATATATATATATATATATATATATATATGTGTGTGTGTGTGTGTGTGTGTGTGTGTGTGTACCTTTTCAACAACTTTTAAAACATGATTGATGTGTCTAATTTTCATCCAATCAGTATTACTTTTTGAAAATCTATGAAAAATTTCACGCAGCCAACTAGGCAGAAGAGTATATCGATTGATGTATAAATCTCCGTGACTCCGTGACTTGAACATAGAATCCTTTCTTCTTCGAGTTATTTGCAAGCTCATTTTTTATATACATATATCTCGAGACGTTGCAATCTGGGTAAATGCTCTCTTAAAGAATTTGTATCCACAATGGATGAATATATTTTCAGCCCTTTCTAAGTGTGTCACTACTGTCAGTTCCCTATAGGGATTATGCAGGCGAAATATATTCTTTACTACCTCATCCCATAAGTCTGGCAAGGAAAATAGAATATGATCGAATAGATACTCTTGTGAGATATGGACTCCATAATTTTTAAGGTAATTAAATTGTTTAATTTTTGTATTCACTTACTTGTAAGTAGGAGTTCCCTTATATGGCTTTCACTAATGAACGATGTTTTACTGTGGTCGAATTTCACCCTCTCGTACTCATATTAAAATTAATTACTATCATGACTCATTTTTCTGGAGAAAATACATTGAAGGGTGTGAATATGAGTCATAGAGATCATGGATCTTATTAATAATAAACAAATTATGATTTTCCATCCGATAATTAAGATGCAACACATCCAATTTAAGTGCATTTTAATTTAATTAAACCTAAAATTACTACCTATTTACCAATTGTGCAAGCCCTTCCACCAATTTGTGTTCACCCAAATAACAACCATTTAAGGAATGGGTGAAAAAGACCACAACAAATTAACCAAATGACTCTATTCTAAACATTTAATGTGCATGTGTGAGTCCGTGTTCATGTTTATGTGTGTATGGGCGTGTATATTTTTGTGCACATTCGTGAGTGTGTGTATCTATGTGTGTAATCAGTAAGGTAGGGTAGTCATTAAGACACATAATTAATTAATGGTTTGTTATGAATACTGTATAGAGATATAAAGTTTCAAGTATCCATCATCTCTGTCCAACCATGATCATTCTACACAAGCCACGATAACCTGCAACCAAACAGTCCAACACAAATTTATCCCGTACACCTTCTTAATCGTCTACTTGATTGATTCCCAAGAACACAATTCCAAGAACATGGTATCATGGTGTATTAAAACTAAAATCTTCTTATGGCAACAATTTTACATTTTCATACTTAGCGTTTCCTGAATCAAGTATTATGTATCAGGGGTATACCTCATGGATTTACAGAATTAACTATATCTACCATGAACTTTCTCATATTTTAATTAAACATTTAACTATATATTAATTAATCTATATATATATACCAATTATCATAAATCCAAGAACAAGTCAAAAACCTTAATAAGTGAATTCTACACCAAGGGTTTCATATACAATTTTTAACAATAAATAGGTCCATATTTCGATAGAATACATGTGAAAATAATTAAACACAGACACAGACACACACACACACAATATTTTGAAGATTCGTTATACACATCGATAAGGATTTCTATATTTGAAAATCTGATGTTTAACCGTGCATATATTATATTTTTAACTAAATTGAGGGTTTTTAAAAAAAATACTTTTCGTGCATTTCAAACTTCGACTCAATTTGAGTTTATTATATTTGATAAAATATTTTGAGCTCCAAACAATTTCTTGCATTTCAAACTTTGATTCAATTTGAGCTCCAAATAATTTTCTGCACTTCGTGCATTTCACTTCCGCCACTTGAGGGTTTTAACTAACTTTAGGATTTTTTATAAATAATTTTTCGTGCATTTCAAACTTTGACTCAATTGGAGTTTATTATATTTGATGAATTATTTTTTAAAATATTTTGGGCTTCAAACAATTTCATGCATTTTAAACATTTCAAACTTAGACTCAATTTGAGCTCCAAACAATTTTATGCTTTTTAATTATGCCACAATATATATATATATATATATATATATATATATAAACATACATTGAAGCACTAAAACACTAATACACACACACATTGAAACACACTTAAATAAGCATACACACAAACACTGAAACATACATAAGCACACGCATTAACACACATGCACAAACACACCAAAACACACAGAAGAATTGAAACATACACATAGACACTAAAATGTGTACATAGAGAGAGATAGATGTGCTTGTTGTTGAGAAAGAGAGTAGGCCGAATTAGTGATATATATATATATATATATATATATATATATATATATATATATATATATATATATATATATATAGAGAGAGAGAGAGAGAGAGAGAGAGAGAGAGAGAGAGAGAGAGAGACTGCTAGTGAAATGAATACTGCCCTATCTTCTCAAATTTATACCTAAAACTTGGTCATGGTTTTGAACTGTGACCCCTCATGTGACCAATAACTCACTTAAACTTGGTCACTGTTCTCGATCATGACCCCCACCGTTACCAATTAAATCTCAATAAATGGTCACAGTTTTGGACCGTGACCAACTTACATGACCATTTTGAAGTAGGTTTAGGGGTCACGATTCTGAACCATGACCATAATTCATTTTGTGCATTTAAATTCCACCACTTGAGGGTCTTAACTAACTTGAGGGGTTTTTAAAAATTATTTTTCGTGCAATTTAAACTTTCGACTCAATTTGAGTTTATTATATTTGATGAAATATATTTTAAAATATTTTGAGCTCCAAACAATTTCGTGCATTTCAAACTTCGACTCAATTTAAGCTGCAAACAATTTTGTGCATTTCGTGTATTTCAATTCCGCCACTGTGTGTGTGCGTGTGTGTGTGTGCACGCATACCTTGAAACCACACCACACACATTTAAACAAACACATATACACACATTGAAACACACATACACATATTCAAACAAACACACACACTGAAACGCACACATAAACACACTGAAACACACACATGCATTAAAACACACACATAAACACAAAAATGTATACAAAGAGAGAGAGATGTAACCAGTGTTGAGAGAGATAGATATGTACAATATTTTTCTATGAAAATTGTTTAATGGAGAGAGAAAAAGAGATGTACACTATTGTTGAAATGAATACTTCACTAACTTATGGAATTTATACCCAAAACTTGGTAGTGGTTTTGAACCGTGTCACATACCTTGACCCCTCCTATGATCAATCAATCACTTGGCCACAGTTCTCGATAGTGACCACCACCATGACCAATTAAAACTTGAGAAATTATCACATTTTTGGACCATGAATAAAATAATGTGACCATTTTGAACTACGTTTGGGGTTCATGGTTCTGAACTATGACTATAATTCAGTGTTATTGGTCATGGGTGGGTCACGATTTTAGACTGTGACCACGACGGTGAACATAATGGCGAGAATTTTACTCCTTAAAGAAATTACGGTTGGGTCACGATTTTGGATTATGACCTCTCTTGTCACGGCTCTAGATCGTGACCATTTGCTAATTGTGGTCACCCTTTAACCTAGTCATGTCAATGTTCACGGTATCTTGGAAGGGATCAAAATTTTGGATCATGACCACCTAGTCATAGCTATGGACCGTGACCAATTGACTGTGACAATCTACCTATTTTGGTGTAGTGTAAACATACTAAGTAAAGCATCATAACAACTCCAATGAGCACCATTCGAACAACCTTAATACTAGGCATTCTTATCCATATAATTTTTTGTTCTAAAATATCTTATCCTAAACAAAACATATGAGCCACGTCATATCATACCTAACATGTCAAATCATTGACATAACTTAAATTGGCGGTTAGTAGAATGGTCGTCGACAGGCATTGACGCCACTCTATACCACCTGACATTAGCCGAGTAGTCAATCAAGATTTTAGTAACCATTTAATTCTCTTGACATGTTAGGTATGGTAGTCTGACGAAGCATTTAATGTCATTCTAAGGCCCCTCTAAGCTTACTTGTCTTATAAGATAACCCACTTATTTTTTATTATATTATCAAGTTATTAAAGTAGAAAACATTGAACTAATAGAAAATATTCTCCATATCATCCATTAGAGCATTTACTCCATTATCAATAAGAAGATCCCTATTTATTACTCCCAGACACTTATCTCACTCACTCATTGGTGCTTGACTACAAGTTGTTATGTATTTAGAGCGCTTCTTCTTTCTCCCTTTAAATCAACACCAATCAAAGGGCCCATATTTATTATCCAATATTTTGTATTTATTGCTCATTATTTGTGATAATTATTGAATTTGTCTTCCATTACTATAAGTGCATTAAATATTGTCTTACCACCGTTAAACGGGTTACATCTCATTGTTCACTTATAATACCATAGATTATATTACTCTCTTGCAATATACAATCTACATTTCCTAAGCTCTCAACTCCTAAACTTTTCTAGATTCCATGTGTGGGACGTCTTATAAATAAATTTGAAATGGCCATTTAATAAGTGCTTTAGGTGAAACCAACTAAATCAATTATTTCCAATTTTATCTTTTTAAACCCTAAACAAGCATCTAATCAATTTAACCCATTGTATAAATAAATCATGCGGTAAAAGAAACAAATTCAGGAAAAAAATTCCCGAAGGAAAAAAATCTTTTTATTTCCACTATAATTTGTAAAGGAACAGTTTACAATCGGATTACACCGAAAATAAGGTGACATACGAATACCCGCAGGTGTCGGTCGATGTTGTTAATAATTGAACAACCGCAGAAGCTCCACAAGAACCGTAGTCCTATCTTCAGCAAGGAATACCCTCAATTACTCCCAACGACCTCAGTCCGATGTAGGTTTATCCTCTTTACAAAGAGTTGAACAAAGTCTTCTTCTGAATCTGTTCAAGATCATAAGCCTTTGGAACTATGAGAACGGGATCTTGAATAAACAAAGGATGAAACTAAACATAATGGGAATTATTAGAACTGTTCATCTATCTTGAAAATGTCTACGCAGTATTGTTTTTATACCTGAGCAAACCAGAGTCCTAGATAATTGAAATACAGAAATTGAGGCAATCTCATTCAAGCGACAAAGACCGTCATTTGAACGACTAGCGCTGTCATTTGAACAATTTCACATGTCGTTTAAACGATAGTAAACCATTTCCTATTATTTCATGATTATCCTTCTATTAAAAACAATTTAGCTCAGATATAATTAAATGCATTTTCAAAACCTTAATTTTTAATTCCCAAACATTAAAACATTTAAATCATCCAATATTTAAACAACATTCTAAATCACATATTCCTTTGATTATTCATACATGTCTGATCTTAGAACAAACAAAGTGAGAAATTGCAACTTGACTTGATTTCTTCTTTATGGCTTTAATATGCAACTTCTTCAATCTCGAATTAGTTACTAGTCTAGACTCAATTTATTTTGTCCAGAATTAAGCCAATTACAAACAAATTAAATCGATAACAAATTTATGCTTACAAATCTCCTCCTTTGGCTATTCCGGGAAAAAACAAGAAAAATTCTAGCAATATTAAATGTCATATTCCAAAAATCTGAATCTAAAAAATATAGGACATAAATAAACTATGAAGCAGTAGCATTGAGTCTAGAACTGTCTCTGAATGTGATGTAGTAATGAATCTCTAAATATCAAAATAGATACCTATATATATGAGACATAAAAAAATATACCCAAGTGAAGTATGGAGGAACAAAAAATATATCAATAAAGTTTAAACACAATTTTTTATTAACCCCCTACATCACATATATCTCCCCCTTTTTGCCTGGAATAGACAAAGCACGGGACAGATAAAACTAGCATATAAAAATGGGCATGAATGATAAACTGTGACAGTGGTTATGAGAAAGATGACAATAAATAAATATCAAAAAAAGTAATATCAGAATTGAAGAATGAAATATATACATCCAGTCACAAAAAAATGTACCATCAGAAGTCCATGAGTACATCATATCAGGATAAATATCAAAATACATGAAGTGACACAAATACAATGTCTCAAAACATAAATATCAATAGGTATCCTAGTCCTCCTCCTCCTCCTCCTCCTCCTCCTCCTCCTCCTCCTCCTCCTCCTCCTCCTCATCATCATCATCATCAACATAATCAGCATATGCGACAGCTATGTTTCTCAAACCTGATGAACCTTCTCCTCTGCCTATCTCCTTTCGTCTTATCTCATAAAAAACTATTACTTGTGAGTCACTCTGAGCCCTAGCCTTAGCCTCAACATCCAAATGAGAAATCATAGCATTGTACATTTATGACTGTGACACCACTTATGCCTGTAAAGTATTGAACTCCTCTACTGTGGGTCATCTAGATCTAAAAGGATGAGACCTAGACGATATAGAACTCAACTCAGCAGGAGTATATGGATCTCCAAAAAATGATGGGTCAGTAGGAAGTGGTCTCTCTCTCGCCTCAGAAGGTAAAGGACTCTCAGATCGAGTCAAAGTATTTCTGTCAATGAATGACGGAATAGAAAGGCAGACATCATCCTTTAAAACAAGAACTCCAGCCAAGGAGCAAATGCGGGATACAAGGAGACCATAGGGAAGATCGGGGCGTACAGGAGAGCTACCTCTAATGGTAACAGATGACATAAACCGAAATAAAAGAGATGGTAGATCAATATCCCACCCCTGACATACGACATACATGAAATATACTATATCGAAACCAATTTGAGTATGATTGACTTGAGGATATATAGATGAGGATACAAATCTATTGAGGGTGTGAAAAGTTGTGTGTAACTGACGGTGAAACAAAGTAGACCCAGCAGACGGAACCTCCCAACAGAAAAAAATTAATAATCCCATCTCTAGTAGGACCATCCTCTAGACTCCTAGGAAATATAACATCTGGGACACGGGGTAAGTGTGGAGTCTCAGCTATAAGATCGGAAGTGACAAGTATCGGGGCACTCCTAACAGACGCCTGAACACCATTAGGAGTGAGAAGATACCTATAATAAAACTCCCTAACTATGTTAGGCTAAACCATGCCATGGGCATCAAATAATCTATCCCATCCCCAGCCAGACATCCATGTAGGGATAGATAGCTCAGAAAACTGATCAACACAAAACACTTTCACACGAACTACAGCGCGAATATGTAATCCCAAATGGCAATAATAATCATAGTTAAAACTGGTGTACCAACATACAGGAGAGTATGGTGGTCTATAACTCATAGCCCTATGAGCCCGCGATGTGGGAGAAGGCTCATCTTGCCTATGAGAAAAAGTACCCTTGAGTTTAGGCAGCATGACTAGACACAAAATAACTCGGGTGTATATGAATGGGGTAGACAGAGACAACTGACACCTAGAACCTATCTCCGTACAAATCCATCTGAACCACCGGGGTAAACCAATAAATAATAGCCCAACACACAGCAATAACCCAATCAGAATAAGCATTAGTAGATAATGTCATCAAAATGACAAACATTTGGTATTTAAAAATTAAGAGTTTTATTTTAAAATAAATTATGAACACCCCATTTTTAAAAAAAAAATATCTCACACAAATTAATGGTTACAAATGAGTGCCAAAAAAAATTTAATCCAAAAAAAAATCATTTTTTCATACCAACTATTTATGTCGATTTCAAACAAAAAAATGAACAACAACCCATGTATTAAGTGGAGAAAATCGTAGAAGTGAAACTTGACACAAACAGCAAAAATTTAGAGTTTGACCGTTTTTTCTTTTGAAACCAACACAAAAACACACAGCACCCCAAAAAAAATTTAAATCGAAAGTAAACCATGAAACAAAGAAAGTTCAAAAATTACATGAAACAGTGAGCACAAGCCTCTGATCAACAAAAGATTGGATTTTTAGGAGAAAATCGATGCAAAGCAAGAGATTTGTGTAGAAAATCGAGTTCAAAATCGAGAGTTTGGGGACAAAAACTAGTTTGGGTGAAGCTGGAAGACGAAGTGCAGAGAACACGATTTCAAACTTTGGGAACAAACGAACTTCATTGACAACATGACATTTTAAATCTGTAGTGGTGTCATTCGAATAAAACATGTGTCATTCGAACGAGAAGCTGTTTCGTTAGAATGACGCTTCTCGCGACATGACATCTCATTCAAATGAGATGTAAAAACAAGCCCACATTTTACTAGAAAATGACTGTACTGAAAACACTTATAAAATTGGCAGAATTAAAATATTGTGAAATTCATGCTAACATGTAATTAATGTGCTCAAATGTGGATATGGAGTGAATGATTGTGTACTAACACAAATGAATCACAATTTCGACACATGAAAACGTTCACGATGCTCTAGATGATATGTCAACAAATAATGATATTGCCATGTGCGATAATTAATAAATGAGCTTCATGAACAAACCGATCATCATACACACAAATCTAGAATTTTGATGATTCTACAAATAATATCGTCATGATGCAATGTTTCATCCCTAGGATTCGTGGTGCAAACCCGTTTTTATTTTCCATTCGAACACCCTCATAAATAATACACATTAATTTTTCTTTCCTTAGAGGTGATCTAAACTAAATGGCGCAATTTTTGGGATAATTATCTTTTTATTGTCGTTTTAATTTTCAGGCTCTTTTTATACGGTGGCTATCACGATGAGTCAATTTTACACTCTCGTAGCCCTTTCCCATAAGCACTCAACATATTTTGCAATTTAATTCCTTACGATAAATGGTTCTTACATGCATACCTCCTCCTACGACTACTTACGCATTGATGACAAATTTGAGATAAGAACGTCTCACCAAATTCAAATATGCATGTGATGTCAAACATTCATAAATGATTGTGCATGTGTGCAAGAATGGCATATATACAGAGATGAATCCAAATACACATCAATTTCGAGACAACTCCATTATGACATTGGTTAAGATCATTCAACGCATTAATAAATATGACCAAATGCCCTAGCCACATGGAAAATGAAGTGATGGGGGTTCAAGCACACCAATAAGACATATTAAACATGAAGATTCACGACTCAAAAAAAAAATCTTTTTGTGTTTTTCAAAAATTTGACTCAAAATAAAATATTTTTGTATTTTTAAATAGACTAAAAAAATGACAACTGGATAAACATCTTTGTATCACCAAACTAGAGTATGACAAGGCAACGAACACGCTCAGTTGAAAGCTGAGACATGTAGAGATCCACGTGAAATGACACACATATCACCATGTCTAATCCTTAATGCCTCTAAATCTGATTTTTAACCCATGTGGGTGTGAAACGAAGAGTGGGGGATTTGAGACAGGAATGTTCGGGTTGTTTGACTTTCTAGGAACGTGCTTAAGATAGTAGAAAAAACGCCTAAGATGACCTCTCCTACCTCAATGAGTGTAAGTGTAGATATGGCGGGGGGTGTTTGCTACGGGACAATTAAATCTAACGTTCCTCAATGGTTATTTCCTAACAATCCTGGGTGTCTCTTTAGCTAGCCTTGTATTAGCTTTGGGAATGGGTGGAATATGTTTATCGAAGACATTACCACTCTTATTATCCTTTATTTGGATGGTTCCTAAAATTTTATCTAGCTTCTCGAACCTAGATTCCAAATCAAATTTAACTTTACTCGAATCTCTCAATTTCTTCTCAAGTTCACCTATCCTTGACTTAAGTAAACTCCTATAATCCTTAAACTCGAGTAATTCCTTTTTTATAGCCTCCATTAACCCTCGAAGATTGTCTCTCTCACCCTCGACATATTCTATCTTCTCACAAATTTTCTTTTCATGCTCCCTAAGTTCCTCAATTAAAGTATTGGAGTTATTATTTTCAATGGCACGTTCTTTAAATTTTGCTTCTAACTTCAAATTTTCCTTCTTTGCTTTTAATATTTCTTCATACAACTCATTAAAGGAAGTTTGCAAGTCTCTCTTATCCTCACTCTCATCATCACTCACATCACCCTCACTTTCTAATGTATCACGACCTGTGGCTACGGAAGAATCATGCAAAAGTATGTCGTCCTCACCTTCATGATTATCCATAAGAGTGGGAAGTTCTTGATTAGTAGCATACAAATTTTCTTCTTCAAGGTCACTCTTACTAAGGGTAGAAACACGATTTATTAAAATTCTCCCTAAGTTTAGTGCGACAATCATCTAACATATGGCCAAACCGTTCGCTGCAAAGACACTTCTCATAATTTTCCTTTTTAACAAAATTTTTAAAGGCAAACTTCATGCGATATTTTAAATTATAAGTTTCAAACATGCGAGTTCTAAACTCATCAAAATTAGCAAAAGCCATACCTAAATACAAGGGATCACAAACACAATAAAATAGTGCAACAAGCTCTGATACCAATTGGAAATGGCCCTTTAATAAGTGCTTTAGGCAAAACCAACTAAATCAATTATTTCCAATTTTATCTTTTTAAACCCTAAACACGCATCTAATCAATTTAACCCATTGAATAAATAAAGCATGCGGTAAAAGAAACACATTCTGGAAAAATATCCCCGAAGGGCAAAAACCTTTTTATTTCCACTATAATTTGTAAAGGAACGGTTTACAATCGGATTACAGTGAAAATAAGGTGACATACGAATACCCGCAGGTGTCGATCAATGTCGTCAACAATGGAACAATCGCAGAAGATCCACAAGAACCGAAGTCCTATCTTCAGTAAGGAATACCCTCGAGCACTCCCAATGACCTCATTCCGGTGTAGGTTTATCCTCTCTATAAAGAGTTGAACAAAATCTTGTTATGAATGTGTTCAAGATCATAAACCTTTGGAACTATGAGAATAGGATCTTGAATAAACAAAGGATGAAACTAAAAAGAATGGGAATTCTTAGAACTGTTCATCTCTCTTGAAAACGTCTACGCAGTGTTATTTTTATACCTGTGCAAACCAGAGTCCTAGATAATTGAAACACAGAAATCGAGTCAATCTCGTTCGAGCGACAAACGTTGTTGTTTGAACGACTAGAACTGTCGTTCGAACGAGTTTACATGTCGTTTGAATGACAGTAAACCCTTTCCTATTATTTCATGATTATCCTTGTATTAAAAACAATTTTGCTCAGATATAATTAAATGCATTTTCAAAACTTTAATTTTTAATTCCCAAACATTAAAGGCATTTAAATCATCCAATATTTAAACAACATTCTAAATCACTTATTCCTTTGATTATTCATACCTGTGTGATTTTAGAACAAACAAAATGGGAAATTGCAACTTGACTTGATTTATTCTTTATGGCTTTAATATACAACTTCTTCAATCTCAAATTAATTACTAGTATTGACTCAATTTATTTTGTTCGGAATTAAGCCAATTACAAACAAATTACATCGATAAGAAATTTGAGATTACAAAAATCCAAACAAGGAACCCGAATACACTTATGTCTAGATTATGTATTAACCCAGAGAAGATGATTTCTAAGCTTATCCTTGTACATCCTAGTGCATCCAATCGCTAATCCTCACATATATACTAGGCATAATTACAAAATAGACACTACATCAAAAATTGAGAATGGTAACGATAGAAGGGTCACGACCCAGGATCGTGACCACATTGAAATCTCGCGTGAAAGGTCGTGATTAGGCCAACGAGTGATATCCAATGGATATAGTCATGACCCAGGATCATGACCGTGGGTTCTTGGCCATGATCTGTGACCAACTAAGCACCAAACTCCCTCTAAAACTCCAACCTAAGTTCATCACGGTCATGGATCATAACCAAGCCCATGACAATATAAGGGTTTCACTTAAGTTAGTTCACAGTCTTGGTCCGTGAAAATTTTGAAATAGTCACGGTAGTGGTCACCTACCTAGGCTGTGACCAACCTATCGTGACCATTTATTTTTTATAGGCCACCCAACATGGTCACGGTCCAAGATTGTGACCACGTTGCCGACATGTAAAAAAATGGTCATGGAAGGTTGGGCACGACCTACGACCATGACCATATCCTCGAGATATAAATAGAATCAGTTTTTATTTCATTTCACGTGAACTCCTCTCTCCCTCTCTCTCTCCCGCGACCCTCAATATCTAGTTTAGGTATATCTATATTGCCCCCCTTCTCTCTCTCTCTCTCTCTCTCTCTCTCTCTCTATATATATATATATATATATATATATATATATATATATATACACACACACACAGTGTGTGTGCACTATTTGTGTATATGCATGTGTATGTATGCGTGGGTTAAAATACATAAATACCTAAATTTCATTTTTTATGTTATTGAACTTGTAAGATGCAATGCACTAGTATTGAAATTCAAATAGGAATTGTAATTAAAATTTTAATTTATGGAATTAGAACTCAAATATTTGGTCTTTCTGTGGAAATTATTTGGAGTTTCATCAGAATATTAAATAATGTTTGTGGTGTAGTGTGTGCAATATGTTAAAAACTACATGTGACTATGTATTTTTGCAGCGGTTGAATGCGTGGAATTGTATGATGTAGAAATCATGTGTGTGTAATGTGTGAATGCGTATGTCATGTAGAGTTTGGTGGAAAAAGTTATTTTTTTTTGTACAAATTATCCAATATGTGGATTATAGTTTATAGGTTGTAATTTGGGAAAAACATGTTGCTAGAGGGCAAAAACCCAAAACAATCCCCAAATAGTCACGTAAGAGGCATGAACACCTCACTCAAGACCAATGTAACTTGTAAGAACTAATCGCATAGTCATGAGATTTCCAGTTTGATAATAAAACTAAAATTTGAAAATATCTAGGCTTAGGCTTAAAAATATGCTACTAGAGGATGAAAACCCAAAACTGCCCCCAACGACCCTATAGGGGCACAAACACCTCGCTCGGGACCAATGTAACTCATAGGAACTGACCGCGTAGTCACAGGATGATCAGTTTGAGAATATGTCTAGAATTTGCAAGCATATAGACTTAGGGAGAAAACCTAAAAAAGCCCGGAAAGGGGTACAAAACCTCACGTGGGACCAATGTAACTCGTAGGAATTGATCACGTAATCATGGGATGCCCAGTCTGAGAATATAACTAAAATTTGCAAATATATAGACTTAGGCTTAAAAGCATGTCATTAGAGTGCAAAAACTCAAATCAGCCCCCAAATGGCCTCGTAAGGGCAGGGAGACCTCGTACGGACTCCAATGTAACTCATACGAACTGATCGTGTAGTCATGGGATGCTCAGTTTGAGAATATCAGTAAAATTTGAAAATATCTAAACTTAGGCTTAAAAACATGCCAATGGAGAGGGAATAAAAATGCGTAAAAGTAAATCACGAACTTCAGACGAGGATTTATAAGAGAGTAAACCCCCTAATGGGAAAACCCTCGAGCCAAACTAACACCTTGCACTATATATTTAATAATTTACACAAAGGTAGAAAGGACTTACTAACCTAAACACCTCCTAGACTCAGTAATGTGTAACCTCCACAATCTACTTTTTCTACCTTGTAGTCACTAGAAAAAGCATAAATCTCTCAACAACCACTCGTCACATCGCATGTGTCAACTTTCGTTGATAATGTTGTGTTTGAAGCATTTTCCAAATCTTCTTCATAGTTAAAGAAAAATTTTATGTTTCAATGGAACAAGTGATAACCCACTAATGAAATTTCAAACTTATATGGATATAAGATTCCTAAAGGTTGATAGAATGTACGAAGTGTTTGGCTAATCAAAATAACTGATAAGTAGTTTATATATATATATATATATATATATATATATATAAAGTCTCTTGAGAAGAAGTAATCAAACTTCAAATCACTTTAAATAATAATAACAACAATGGATATATAAAGAATACGCAAAGACTATTTTTTCTCTAAGTAAAATTTGATTTCTTTTAACTTAATAAAAAAATTTCAAAACAAAAAAAACTTAACGTGTTTGTGGGAAGAAGATGAACTAAATAGGAATTTAATCTCTCAAAGTCCGTAGGCTATTATTTTCTATAAAAATAGTTTGTTTCCCAACACACGAAAAGATATGGAGGTAAAAGAGAATCTACAAGATTTATAGTACAATATTTTGAAAAGATCTATTTCCTCTCCAAATTTATTACCTTCGCTAGATCTTTGTTGCAGTGAAGAAAATCATCACTGCAATAAGGCTTTGGTGAAGCTAAGTCATGGGAGGTTCCAGTGTTTTTTCATGATGGATTTGTATGATAAAAAATATGTTCAATGAAATGAACATAACTATAACTATGGTAAGTATGTCGTGCTACTATCCAAGGATTTTGTCCAGTTTTTGCCTTCCAATTTTTCAAAATCATTTTGGAAAAAAATCTAAGTATATTTTTTTCTCAAATTAGAACATCCGTACTTTAAATACACAGAAAAGGGTGCAATTTCTAAGAACATATTTTTTTCAATATTAATAGTATATTGCATATTGTATTTGACAACTTTTTCGAAAATCCAAAAAGGAAAATTTTAAATAAGTTTGCAATTTATGAAGACAAATTAACCATAGGATTACTATGTCATTTATGTTCTTTACCTTTATCCTAAAGTGTCATTCTCTCTAGTCATTGCATAAGGTAGCTTTTGGATGAAGATGAATATCGGTCTTGAAATCTTGAACATGAAGATTTTCAGAACAGCCTTGGCTACAACTCAAAGTGTTTTTGTGAGGGAATAAGACAAACTAATCCTATGGGGAACTTTGAGTATACATATACTCTTACAATCTAGAAGTGCAACATTTGGTGTTGAGGTGACATACTGGAAGCCATAAAAGGGATAATGGAATTTTTTAGGCAAACCATAGTTTTGATATTGACGGCCTATATTACATATACCCAGCTGAAACTAAGGTTAAGGGTGATCATAATAAATATAGAAATTTAGACATACATGATGTGGAGAACATGTAAAATACAAAACTTGAGTAGCTTTAAGTAAAGTACAATGAATTGGAACAGTCTCATTATATGGAGGTTGAACAAGTTGTAAGTGAGTGACATTTCTTAAGAAATGACAAAGATGAACTTAAATTGTGGCACAAAAATGATATGAATAATTTCAAAGAGCTTGAATGTAAAAATGTTAAGTTATTCACATTATTAACAGAACTAGAGAAAAAAAATTAAGGAATAAAACTTAAAACAATTTACAGAAATGGCTAAGAAAGATTAACTAATAAAAAAATTAAAAGCATTAGTTATCCATCATGAATAAAGGAACACAACATGGACATAATTCTGTGTAAATAATCTTAAGGGGAGATTAGATGAAACTAAAAAAAAAACTACAAAAGCGTAGGTAAGATTTGAAATTGGTTATTTGTTAACTAGATGGTATAATGAAGAAATTAGATAGAGAGAAGAAAGAATATGAAATACAATTAGAATAGGACATATTATTTTAACATACAAAAACTATGTTAAAAATATGGATAGTCAGATTAAACAATTGGAAGATTTGTTAGACGCTAAAAATGTCATAATTAAATCTCAAAATAAAACAAGTGATGATTATATGAATCAGACTAATGCCATCCTTAACAAGTGGGAATCAACAAAGGTAGACATCCTTAACAAGTGGCAATCAACAAAGGTAGACCTCCTGAATGCAAATCTTGATGTCATAAGAATTTATAATGTGATATGTGAAACCCAAACAAGAACAATAGTCAATAACAATGAGGTCACAAGGTTTGTTGCTGTTGTGAAACTAAACCTACGAAAATTTGCCAAGAAAATTAGTGAATTATTTATAGTAGAATGAGAAAAAGCTTCAATGCGTGATGTACTTCCAAAAAAACCTTCACAACATGAGAAAAAAACATAAAAGGATAAAATTCATCTTTTGTAAACTGGATGTTGTCATTCCCACTTGACAACAAGATATTCTTCAAAAAGCTTTTTCATTGAATGGCACGGGGTAAGTATTATCCTTAAAATATTATTTCATTAAATTAAGTTATTGTATTCTTTTACTAAATATTATGATAATATAACAATTCACTTATGTGGAGTGGTCACAATATAATAGTATCCATTAATGATTTATGTCACTTGATAAACAAGGATGATGTGTTAAGTAATGTGGGAATAAAAATAACTTAATCCAAAGTTTTTATTAAATAATGTTATAAAATTTATCAATGACAATTCACAATGAGAAATCATAATGATATTTCATAAGAAAAAAATGCATTATGGTTTCGTAATGTGAAATTACAAAAGTATTTTGTAATACCCCGTATTTTTGTGGACTGAATTTATTAATTTATTTTAACCTGTTTCTTATATCTCATAGTATATGGGTACAAACTAATTGTGTATAATCATCAAGAGAAAGGCAAAATACATACTAGATCATCTTTTTTCTTTTATAAGGCTTCATTCTGCTTCATTTAAGCTTTGTTTTGCCTTGATGGTTTAATGAGGAGGTTTATTATTAAGCCCCTACTATATGTAGGCATTCTAGGAGATGTATATTTTTAGGGTCTCGACAACTACCTAACCTGGAAAAAGTATATCGGGGTTCCTTGTTTGGATTTTTATTTATTAGCCATTCCACATATAGAGTCTCCAGAAGTTTGGAATGGAGAGATTAGGAAGGGTAGGCAATGAAGACTTTCTATGATATGTATTTATTTTATGGACTCGAAGACTACCTAATCTCAATAGAAGTGTATAAGGGGGGTTACTTGTTTGAATTTCATTTATGAAACGTTGCACACATGGAGTCTAGAAAAGGTTATATCACACCCTAATTTCTCAGGGCCGAATGTTATGTTGAAAGAATACTAAGTAACAATTGAGCTATGCATACTAAGCTAACCCAGAATTTATAAAAGATAAATCTTCTTACATTGTAGTTCAAAAGACTTATTCTTCTATAATTTCTATGCATATCTCAAACTACTGCAATATAATTCCTGAAGTATTTGTCAATTCCTATTGGTACTCGTGAAAAATAAATGGAAGGAAACGAATTAGCAAAGTTGTTGAATAGGTTCTACCAGTTATATAGCAAGTATAAATATAAAGAGAGTTTGGAATGTGTATGGAGTTCAGTGTTTATCAAATGAAGCGAAAGCAAATGTTTTTTCACA
Source organism: Sambucus nigra (assembly GCA_949130495.1). NCBI lineage: Eukaryota > Viridiplantae > Streptophyta > Magnoliopsida > Dipsacales > Adoxaceae > Sambucus > Sambucus nigra. The sequence continues at coordinate 180,160,750 of OX422219.1, forward strand.
ATAATCCTTAAATAAAATCAAGGAATCTAAACTGATAATTCCATACTTACCAGATCATTATTGGATATAAATAAAGTTGAACTGATAATCCCATACTTACTATTTCACTAAGGGGTATATAAATTTAGTGTTGTATCAAACGTAATGGAACAATGGTTACTGAAACAACATTACGAATCATATAAGAAACTCAAGGATTTTTGAACTAATAATCCCATACGTACCAGTTCACTAAGGGGGTATAAAAATAAGTAAGACATCAGTAAAATAAAAAAAATAATCAACCCAAAACCATTAGGGAAAAGTAATCATCTAGACTCACAATTAAAGTGGCACTCATATGTATCTGAAAATAAATCCAGGTTCTCAATCATCTGAGACGATTAGTCCAAGTAGAAAGTTCTGTGCGATAGCATGCCAATCTACTCCCTAGTTAATACTGATGCTCATAAAGTAAATAATGTCACAAAAGTGGAGGGGTGAACTGAATCAATAAGGAACATGATATCAGTTATTAGGTGAGAAGGGTTAAATTGATCCGCAGTTAAATTCAAATTTCGATGATAAATTCAAATAACGATGATATGTAATAAAATGTGTAGTATGGCAGTATTAAAACATGCACATACTCAGAATAAATAAGAGCTATCATATAGTGATATCAATAATAGTATGCCAAATACGAAAACTTTACTATTGAAAAGGTAGGAAAAAATCTACCGGTGTTTACGAGCTTTACGTTGTCATTCATGAATCTTTCATTGTTGCGTTCCAGTTTCCATAGCTATTTGTGCTCAAGGGTTTAAATAAGAGTGGTTATATCGCTTTTTGGAAAGAATGGTTTATGGTTTATGATATCTTATGTCATTCGGTAAACACGAATAAAACTTATTCTATGACAACAATTAATATATGAATCCCGTATATAATGCTAAACTGCGGTCTCTAGTTTGTAGGTCAAAATGATATAAACAGGTTATGCTAACCGATAATAATAATGGTATCAGTCCACATTTATATATATGGTTTGACACATAAAATGTTTGAAATGGTCCGAGAAATCGGGATATAACTTGTTTTATTTGTAAAATCGTACTCATACAACTTCAGTAATTACACTACTGAAATAACAAGTCTCTTTTGTTGATGAAAATATATAAATAACAAGAATCTAGACATTTGAATAATATGAGTTTTTTGGAAAATATTCTTTAGGTGGAATCGAATGATTCTATTGGACTGAATATGTTTTGAATAAATAACCATTTTACTAATATATTAACCCGATCAAATATACGAGTTTAACTAATTTTAAATAAACTCCATATTTTGATATGAACGAAAAGATGGCTTACTGGCGATGTTCCGATTCACGAGTTAAAAGATAATAAATTTCAAATTTATTCTAGAATCAATTGTTTTAACTAAATCGTATATTTGATTTAATATATTACTTTCGATACAACAAAAGTTTATCTTTATTGTTTTCATTTATATTACTCGAATGTATTAATAGGATAATTTATTGTTCGTGGCACAAAATAAAATTAGAAAAAAATAACCCCCCCCCCCCCCATATTTGGACAATAATCCAGTGGTCGTACTGTTTCCAAAATTAGCCAACACAACAAAATAAATAGTCCAAAACCTGCATGATCATATTTTTAATAAATATGACTCGTAATATAGTCTCATATTATGACGACGACATAGCATTGAGTCGTTCGGTATCATAACTCGTTTAAACATATTTTTAAAAGAAAATGACACCAAGTCAAATACACACTTAGACAAATATGGCTACTCGTACGTGTTCAGAGATTCGTGTTTATGACATTTTATATGTAACCGAGTATAAATAATATATATGGAGGTATTTAAAAATAAAAAATTTGACAATTGAAAAATATCTGTTGAAATTATATTACTCGAAATCAAAACAAAGTCGTAACCGAGTCGTAATGAAATTCAATCAAACTAAATCAATAATCCAACACGTTGATTTGAAATTGTCAATTCTTGGGGTAAAAACATATATATATATATATATATATATATATATATATATAGTCTCTTGTAAGGACTTCTTATGGTGCAGACCCCGGTACATACTCATACAAAAAGATTTTCTTTCTTTCGCACACTCTCATACTCTCTTATTTTATTTCATTTACATTTGTGTGCGTGTGTCGCTCGTTGTATTTTTGTCCGTTAATTGTTCTTGTTTTGTATGTGTGTGTGTGTGTGTGTGTGTGTGTGTGTGTATATATATATATATTGTGTTTTTGTTTTTATATTTATACATATATATATACACTCTATTTACATATTTATATCTAAATATATATAATTCCCCCCCTCTTTATTACCATTTTCCCTTTTCCCCCTTTTTATAAAAACAGGAAGCAGTGGGCAAGGAACTGGGGAGTCGATCGATCGAACCCCAGGGGTCGATCGATCGATCGACCAGTTTTAGACCGAGGCTGCCTTCCTTTTTCATTTTTGTTTCCATTTCTCTCCTATCCTCTTTCTCCCAAATCCGTGCCTTATATTCCCCTAACCCTTCTTTCACTACAATCAACATCTTTTTTACTCAAATGAGGTATAAATTCTTTCTAGCTAACTTGTATTTGTGTTGATTTGTTGATTATATGTCACATTCCTAAATTTAATCCATTTTTTGACATATTTTGACTTTTCCTCCATATTGTATTGTTCCAACAATTGTTGTGCTTAAATTTTGAATATTATTCATTCATGAACACTTATTGTTGATTACTAAATGTGCTTGTTCATGAATGGGGTTTGTTTGTTGGTTCAATGGTTCTCACGAACCGTTATTCCACACTGTGCATGCCAAGTGTTCACTAAAATGCCTAAACCAATTTTTCAATCCATTTTTAGTGCACATTTGGGTGGTTTTCACTCATTGTTGTACCTTGACACTTTTTGTCACAATGTGGAATATTTTCTCTCAGATTCACACACTTGCACACACCGTTTCAACTAGTTCATTAACTAACCTTTAATTGCATTTTACAATTCTATATGTTTTTCCTAATTATTGTTTTGTAGGTCGAAATGGCCGAGGTAAGGAAATATGATTCTACCAGGTGCGTGCCCTCTCGGGGCTTTAATGGTTTCCGTTGCGAACAAGAACGTGACTGGTTCCAAGCCTGCTTTCAGCCGCCATGTAGGCCATTGGCCTGCCACTATGCTTGGAATCTTGAGGAGCTGCCTGAGGTTGCGCGTGTTATTCTGCGTTGGCACAATTGGGATCCATTTCTTGCTACAAATGGGCGCATTAATGAGGAGCTGGTTCGTATGTTTTATGCGACATTTGTAGTTGTGAAAGGGAGGTTGTCTACCTATGAGGACATAGTTCGGGGGGTTTGGATTCAGCTTAGCCGCTCAGATATAGCGAGACATATGGGTGTTCCAGACCTTGAGCAGTCAGTTAGTTTTTCGGATGTGAGATGTTCGATCTCACCACTATGACTCAGGCACTTGCACGTAGGGGGTATGGACTAATAAAAAGGATTTTTGCTAGGCTACAATGGATAATTTGTCAAGATTACTTCATTACCTCAATGTGCACTCCATTATGGTTACAAGTGACCGGTCAGAGGTGAACCATAAGCACGCAGCATTTTCCTACACCCTCATCAATAACTTGGGGGATATTAATTTGCCCAACATTTTTTAGACATGATGTATGCCTCTACAAAGGAGAAGGCCCTCACTTTTTCCCTCCCATTTCCTTCCTTCATCACAAAGATTTATTTATCGCACGGCTTCCCTGAATATGATTCTGACCGTTAGCGTGTCCCACTAAAGCTTCTAAATAAGGGTAACATCTCGAAAATTTTGGGCCACCCTTGGGGTCAGTCGGGTACTAAGAGACCAAAGACAGAGGCAATTGACGAGGCTGAGGAAGAAGATGAAATCAGGCAGATACAGCAGGGTCAGAGTTCTCAGGCTCCACCCACATATATTGATGCCATCTTTGAGGCGTATGCGGCACTGCTGGACCAAAGGTGGGAGGAGACCCAAGTTAGGTAGGCTACTTTTGAGTCGCATTTATAGCAGTAGATGGTAGAGAAGAGACAGGACAGAGTAGAGCGATGGTAGGAGTTTCGTATGTTGTAGGATATGATGACAGACATATATGTGCAGTAATATGGATCGGATGCATCTCTCCCACCACATTTCAGAGTCCATATCATCCTAGTGGTTCCGGCAGTAGGCTGCTGTTGTGGGGTCATTTTTGTATTCCATGGGATGGATATAATTTTGTTTTTTCCTTTTTATTTGTATTTCTTTCTTTCTATTAGTTGTAATGCATTAAGTTGTTTTGTATTGAACTTATTAAATGAGAAATGGTGATGTATTTTGTGGTTCATTATTGGATTTTGATGTGTGTGACCTTCCATTTTTATTAAATCAAATGTTCACCATCAATTTATCTAGTATTTTAACTTCAACCCCTCTATATTGTTGTGACTTACAACATAATTTCTTTTAACATAATACTTCGATAAATATTTAAGTTAGGGGGTGTGGGATATTTATCCATTTCATGTTTAGTCCTTGGATTTGATCACATTTTACTTACTAAGCATGCTTTTTGAAAAAAATTGAAAATTTTCAAAAATATTTTCTTTCTTTTTTCTCCTTTGTTAGGCATTTTGCCCTTGTTTCCAATGATAAATTTCAATAATTGTCCGATCCAATAAACAACTCAACCACGCATGTTCTCAATTTTAGAAGTTATTAGACTTTAGTCCTCAAATCATTGATATTGTGAATAACTTTATGAATTAAACTTTATCCCATGAGCACATGCACTTTTCTTATTTTATTGATTTGGTTTAAGATTTTTATAACTCAGAAATCTTTTGTTGCATTGTATATACTCACACCGAGTAAGCTTTGTACCTTCCGTCATTTGTGAGTGTATACACTTTTCTTTCTTCTTTGAAAACGTTGAAATCCCCGGCAATCTCACTATTCTTTCATTTGATCGTTCATTAATTGAGTTCATTTTTGAAATGTGTTACTTGAGCATGATTTTCATATATTGTTTTGACTCGAGAATTACGTAAACTTTATGAAATGATCATAGGCAATCTTTGTTATATCACCCATATTATCCTTCACCTCACCTTATAAGTTTTCCCTCATCAACCCCTTTGGGACTAAATATAGCCTTTCATTTCATAGACCGAAATCACATAACCAACTCCACATTGGAGTTGTAAACAATACTTATTACCTTACATACTTTGTTTGGAATGTTGATTGGGATTGAATGATTTTCATGTTTTGTGGTTGCAATTTAAGCATATGAGAGTGAGGAAAGAAAAGAAAAGAAAGTAGTGAAAAAGAAAACAAAATGCAAAAACCAAAAAGAAAACAAAAAAAAAGTGAGAAAAATAAGAAAAGAGAAAGTTTGTATAAGTTGTGTATAGTTCAATAATCCATGTCACTCTCCAATTTCATATTTAATGCTTGTTTGGAAATCATTTTTCTAATTTTGAAATTTCCCACAGTTTCCATTATCCCGAGTTTTCATCCCCGGACACTTTGAATCCATACATATACCTTTAATTTCGTAGCCTAGCCTAGCCTACATTACAACCCTATCAAATCCTATGAGATCTTAGGGTGCATTTAATTTAAAAGTCATAATAGTTTTGATAATCTGTGAAAATACATTTTTCCTCCTTTAATGAGTGGTATCTTTCATTGAGATTTCATTTTTTTATTTCCTATATAGCGTTCTTCATTTGTGACATGTGTATATATTTGTTTCCATTTACATTTACTCTTTATGCCCGCATGTTCTGTGTGTTACCCCTCGTTTCAAGTGAATTCATTTGATAAGTGTAATGCCTGTGAGGATTGAATATATGCATGCTTTAATGTTTATCCGGTTTATTTAAGTTTTGACCAAATCATAATTTTCATGTGCTATCCCCCTCCCACTTTTAAAGTTTCAATTCTATAAGGTGCGTTCAACCTGTTAATAACAACAGACTTATGTGTGAATTTGTTCACTTTGTTATATAACGCGTTTGAAATATTTTTCATTGTTGTTGAGTTTGTTGCATGTTGGGATGGGCATACTTTGAGGAAACTATATGTTGTTTGTGGGTTTCGTCCCTAAAAACCCTCACGAGATGACACTCGTCCAATAGGGTAACCTAGGGGTTTAATGGATTATTGCATACATTAAATGCAATCTTTCGCCCGTGAAAGTGGCCTTATCCTTTATTATCCAGTTTTTGTACTTGTATCCTATTTTTGGTTTACTTGTAGTTCTTGTTGTATCCTATTTCATTGCAAGGGACTAGCAATGTGTAAGTTAGGGGGTGTGATACAACACAAATATTGCGTATTTCACCCGTTAACCTACGCGTTATTAGCCCCCTCGGGTATCTTAATCCCTATATTTATGCTCGTTAACCAAACAACCTCGGATTTGTATAGATATATGTTTTGCAGGGGTTAATTGAGATTTTTCAGGTATTTGGATGCTTAGTATGAAGATCGAATGCAATCCGGTAAAGTTTCGTACAACGCGAGGGAAATTTAGTCATTTCATGGTTTGGGCATATGGCCCAACATCTTCACAAAGGTTTTATCCCTCTGAGCAAGCTTCGTATGGCCTTAAATGGTACGTGATTCTGAGTCCGAACAAAGACGTTACGGGGCTTTTCGCAGAAGGGAATTTCAAGAAATCAAAATAGGGTAGCTTGGCTATCACCTGATGGATCGATCGATCGACTCCTCAATTTTTTCTTTGGTTCAAAGACAGTGTGAATTTTGCTGAACCATCGATCGATCGACCCTTGGGTTCGATTGATCGATCCCCTAATATTTTGACAGCTTTCTTCCTTTTCATTTCTTTCTTCCTTATTTGTTTTCTAACTTACTACATAAGAGATTTTTGTTGTAATAAGACACACACTTATTTTTAAGAGAAATTTTAGGTTAGGGTTTGGTTTTGAGAGCTCATCTTCATTTCTCCTTGGGGTGACATCCATTTGGGTTTGTAAGTTGATTCATTCTTTATCATCTCCTTTAATATAGTTATGTTCTTCATTTTCCTTGCCTAGATAATTATTTTAACTTAGTTTAATTATTGCTTTAATCTATTTATTTAGTTTAATTCATGCTTAGACCTTAGATAAATAGGGTCGGGATTGTTTTCCACCATTAACGGTCCTTGAGCTCCGAAAACTAGGTTTCGTGTAAAATTGCGTTTAATTGAAACCACATGTATTAAAGTTGGATTGTTATGCGTTTAAATTTATTTGTCACGCAAATTTAGTGTTTATAGCGACAATCCAAATTTAATCCGCGTGCAACCATTTTTGATTAAATGTTTATTCAAGAAACTTTGGGTTAAATTCCTCATTGCGTGATGTTTATGCTTAATTAATATGCTCGATTAAATTGCTTTCGAGCCGGAATTCTAATTAGTAGTCGTTTCGATCCATGTGGTAGGATGCGATCCTGATCCTCTCTTTACTTTTTGGTAGCATAACATATATTTTTTCCTTTTGTCACCATAATAACCTATAACTTGTTACATTTTTATTCCTGAAGTAATTTTATAATTATAATCTAAAATTCAATCACTCCCTGTGGATTCGAGCCCTACTTTCCGCTACACTTCCATCTTTAGTGTACCAAGTTATGGTATTTATTTTTCATTGGGCGTAAGCACCCAACGACGTGTTTTAAATTCAAAGTTTACACCTCATCAACTTGAATGTAAATTCCTCTAGGTGTAATTCTATGATAGATGAATCCATGTATGGTGTTTTTAATGTATGGATATGTGTTGAATTACCAACTGTAGCAAATTATAATTTTTGTGCTACTGTGAGTAATTATAATGGTTCTCTACATTTCAGATTTCACACTTTGATTTCATATATAGTCTTTGCACTACATATTTTATTGATATTTCATAGTTTAATTTCACAATGATATATTTTAGAGTTTTATTTCCACATTTTAAGTTCTCGGTGCAAGTTCATAGTTCAAGTTATTAATGTTATTTGTTAATACGACACAATAATGTGAACCACTCTTAAACAATTCCAAAACATAACGCAAATCATGGATTGGTTTCCATTATTTCCAATAGTTGAGACTAAATTCCCGTATATCAAACTTCCACAAATGTACCATATAGAAATAAAATCAGTTGACACTTGATACATGGACAAAAAGAAACTAAAAACCCTTTGAACCTCCATGTTGACAAATCCCAACTTGACTTAACAATACTTTTAGGATTTCTTTTCTTCGCAACATTAGCGAACCACCTAAGTTGATCAAATGAAAGACATTCATCACCGTATAATTGTGTCCTTGCCTTTTCAACAACCAATAAAGCATCATGATAAGGAATTTGTTTTACATAATTTGAATTTAAATATAAAATATATTGCAAGGTCTAGTTAAAGGTTTTGAAAGTAGTTCATCCATAATCTACTCTACAACCAGCTTTAATGTAACCCTACAAATTTTCTAAGTGCACACAATAAATCCACAAAAAAGACCAGTGACATTCATTGTAAAAAATCGTTACAATGTTCAATAAAACCATGAATACGCTATTTACAACCAGGAATACTTGTATTGAACATTGTTCAGTGACTCTTATATTTTCATATTTCGAATCATTAAAATCAAATCCAACTTCAACACTATACTTGTAAAAATTCATTCTGAATTTCCTTGCACTATCTTTAAATATCTTACCAACTCGTACTATTAACTCTGACCAACCAACTAACATTAATGTCATTTTCTGCAACATTTAACAGTTGGATTGACTTTCACTATCAATTTGATATCTTTAAAGTTTAATTCATTGTTTTTAGGTTTATAAGCTTCATAAGATCTAGATTTAGAGCCATGTCATTCAAGACTCATTGCTATATCAATCCTATCCAAGCCGTTAGGATATATATCGAATCATTTTCTCTATATTAATATCATCACCAAGCACAAAACATTGATCCCCTAATACTTCATAACTCATATAATATAAAGTTGATCTTAATTCTACCATTTCAGACATAGATTTTCTATACATACCCCATATGAACACATAGCAAATATAACTATAGTTGCACTCATACCATGTTTTACGAAATATGTAAATAAATTGTTTGTCATCGTTAATGTGGTAACAAAATGAATTATCAATATTAAAATACTAAGAACCCAAATACCACCATAAAAATAAAATATTTTGAAGACTTATGTATAAAAGAAGATCTTATATAACATATAACTCTCCTACAATCATGTCAGTAATCTTACATACCATATTTGAGGTAAATTTTGAGTCTGAAATTGTATTGGACATGTGGTTTCTCATTGTAATCACATTGATTTATTTTAGTTGTTGTTGATCGGTAACCATGCAAACAGTATTTTGACACCGTAACTACTATAAACACATGTAGGGGGCTTAGACTAAACATGTTTGCATGTTGGGCTAATAGTTCTACATGTTTGCCAATCAGGTTGGATCACTCAAAATGCAAAAAAAAAACACCATAAAAAGGAAGGGAAAGATATTAAACCATTATAATATATGCATATCACTACCTATATTGTAATAGGACGATCTCATTAGTTCTCGTTAAGTCCACAGCCTCACAAGAATTTCTCAGCACTCTTAGGCCAAACACTATTATAAAATTTATAGGGTATGATTATTGATAATACAAAAAGTATCCTAATTATGGAAATATTACGCAAAATTCATAATAATTTTGTTTCAAATGATTACATTTCTACAATCAACTTATTATATAAAAATTTCACGAATCCTATTTTGATGAGATATTATAATCCTAACTTTATTGGAGTTTAGTATCATGGTTTAATGAGGAGTCAATTAATTAATCTCAGTGGGTTAGAAGGGGATGATATCCGATTTTATTACTTCTTTTATGATAAGTATAATTCAATTATAATTAGTAGATCGGTTCCCTTTTTTCTATAAATAGTGAATAGTCTCCCTCAATTATGTACATTAAGAATAATACATTAAAGTATCCAATGAATGAAAAGAGAGAGAAATTAATTTACATGTTCAAGATTAAGAAACTCATTAAATATTCAATGGTATGTTCAATATCTATGGTTTGATCACAACAAGATTATTATCAATGGACAGAGGTGCAATACCCTGTAATTTTATTGATTTTATTTAATAGGATTAATTAAATAAGATGGGATAATTATTTGGAAATTAATCCGGATTTAAATACTAGAGAGATGAGAGTTGGTATTTGATTATGATAATAATGTTGAATAATACTGAGTGAATATGGTAATATACGATTATTGAATTTATTAATATTGTCTTGAGTTATAAATACGACAATTTCGGAAATTTATTTGGGACACGCGTATTAGTCGTGTTAGGAACCAATTTAATGGGCTTAAAAGTAAATTATATTTACATCATCTGTGTGGTCATTTTGAGTGCTCCATCGTGTCCAGAAGGGTCGAAATAGTCCAAAAACACTAGCGGGGGGTTTAGTTTGTGTTCCGGGGCATTTTTAGGCCTAAACGGCAACATGGGAGGGTATTTTAGTCATTTTGATTTTTAAGGAATATTAACCCACGAAATTTAGACTTAGTTTATCAGCCAACTCTTAGGACTCCTAGGGTTTTCACAATAAAAAATACCAATGGCAGTTAGAGAATAGAGAAGGAAGTTCCCAAAGGAGAAAAACCACACTTGGATGCCATTACACCACCACCACCGGTTAGATAAAAAATAGGGGATACCTTTCGTGCCATCTGCTTCAAAAGATCACAACATCGAATTTTCCAGGCAAGTGATTTAATTCAATAAGATTCAACAAATAATTTATCAATGATAGTTTAGGATTTGATAATTCATGTATATATTGAAACTCATTAAATTTGGAGATGAAACCTTAATTTTGGGTAGGATTTATATCTAGTTTCGATTCTGGAAACATCACATTAATGAAATCATAACCCATGCATAGTTAATTAAGAATTTATGATAATTTGTACGATGATTCTTGAAGAAAATAGTTAAAATAGGGTTTTCATGATAATAGAATGATTTGATCTAGGAAAAGTGTCATTATTCATGATTTAAGAATTCTGGAACATTAAGAATCATGTATTTAGGTTGTTAGATCACCTAACTTGTTTAATTTAAAATTTGGCATTGTGTAATGGGAATTTGGGACAAATCTAGCGCTGAAAATGCTGAAAACCGAGCATGCACCTGCTTGATCAATCGATAGACTAGGATCGATCGATCGACATTCTTGGGTCGATCAATCGACCTCCCCAGAAATTATGATATTTTTCCTTTTTTTGGATTTAAGCGATTTCGACCATTGAAAGTTGTAAGTGAGGACTATGTGTATACATTAGGACTTTAGGGAGACTGGTGGGGATGTAATTGAAGCCCGAAACATATTAGAATTGGTTTGGAACGTAGTGTTGAACATAAGAGTGTCCAACGAGTAATTTACTATTATAAGTTGCGAGATCATGACTTAAATTCGTATGAGTGATAAGTTAGGATTAGAGACAAAAATATGGGCCTCGAAGTACTGAATTGACATGTGGGATACGTAGGAGACTTAATAACATTTTCAGGTCGGCAAAGCATATTATGTATAATTTGGGATGATAATAGCGTACGAATAATACTAAGGGTATAGGACTGAAAATATACCTTTAATAATGTGATAATTTCCTAAGTTGTGTAAATGCTTAGTATATGGACTATTTTGTGTATGACATACCTATCATACTTACTATCACGGGAGGTTGGATTTCGAAAAAAGGACCATCCGATCTTTGTGTGCCTATGGGGGGATTTAGATTGGTACCTTAAGGACATAGGCCAGTTAATAACTTATTTTTGAATGGATAAGTCAGTTGACCATGGGAGCGTAGGTATGTGCATGGCCCATGGGTATGGGAACTATGTTCGCCTCCAATATGTGTCATTTTGTTTATTGAAACGGTTCCTGAGTGATTCGGAACGCGTAGTCCTTATGTACGTGATGTACCGAGATTCGATGGTAGGGTATGCATGCACCGTAGCTTAGCCTAGGGGTGCCATATTGTATATATAAGGTGAGAATAATATAGTTGTACTTGTATCTAGATCACTGTTAAATTGTGAATACGAATAATTGAGATATTTGAATGGGATTAAAAAAGTGAGAATTCATGTTGTAATTAATGTAATAATTTGATTAATGTAAAGGTGAGTTATACGTAGAATATATTAGAATAATACGAATTGACCCTTATATTATAATGTGAAGTCAGGAAGTGGTACAGACTAGTTAGTTAGCGGCATAACTAGGATGGGGTGAGGAACTCATGTGAGAGCATGTAACTAACATGTATATAATATTTACTATTTAATGCAATTAAACACTTGATATATTTTTAACTATTTTCACCTCGGGCTCTGACCTATTCGCTTCCAAATTTATTTTTCTTGTAAAATATTTTTAGGTGCCCAGCCACAGGGACGCCAAGCTTAGGAGTTCCATTCCATTGACATGTTGTAGCTGCTGTGGAAGTTATAGGATCTCGTTACTAGACGCCTCCACATCTATCCTTGCTTATTTTGGGAGTCATTATTCTAGTTAGGGCCAGTTGCCCATTCTATTCAGTGAAAGCAGTTTTAGACTTTCAGATAATTCAGTCTTGGGATTTGTTTATTTCATTTAGACAATTGTATTGGTTTTATTTACATTGCTATTATTATTGGAGTGTTTACTCCAGACATCAGTTATTCATTCTGTTGCTTACCTTATGAGTTTTCTCATGTGATGCTTGGATGATAATTTATATTACTTTGTTGTGGGTTAAATAAAATAATAAAATTTGGCACTTCGCTATTTTAAATATTAGGTGGTTAGTAATTAATTTAAAAGTTTTCGACAGTGATGCTATGAACTGAACCAACTTGATATTTTGTATTATTTTAAATAAAGGAATAGCTACCCGGTATTTAATTAGTTGGGGTGTAACAGGTGGTATCAGAGCATCAAGCTCTAGAGTCCTTAGGATCTGTACGACTTGTTATGTTTCCGTGTAGCGTCCTTTGATATAGAGCCCTATATTTTATGATTGTTGTACTCTTTTATGTATCTTACGTTGTTCAGCTATTTTGAGAATTAACTGTGGACTTATAAAAGTTCTCTCTCAATTCAGATGCCTCCTCGACGTGCACAATAAGTTCCCAGGGGTGCCCAGCTCGAGCCTCAGCCTGCACCAGTTCAGGGTTCATGAATGCTACTGAAGTTGTCGAATGCAGCACTAGCAGTTGTGCAGTAGGTGTGACACCCCGCCTAATTAAATACCGGGCCATCACTCCTTTATTAAATTAATTCAAGGTGAACAGTTGGTTCATTCTCAGCATCACTGTCGAAAAAAATAAATTTTTCAATTTAACACCCTAATTAATTAAACTAAGTGTCAAAATCCATTTTTAAAACATTCTTTCCAAATTTTCTTCGAAGAAAAATTATTTAATTATTTATTAACAACATTCAATAAATAAGGATCACACCACAATAATTCCGCAACATAACTAATTAATTTAAAACATTCAACAATCTGATCCCAATAATTAAAACTTAAAGTAAAACATCCACACTGAATAAATCCCACGATAGGAGTACTAAAAATAACTGAAATACAAATGTCCCAAATAAAATAGATCAATAATGGAAGGGGCGACGCATGCCCAATAAATGAGAATGATAGAAGTGGAATCAATAAATGAAGCCGTCTACGCAAGTGGCCTGCAACTCCTACCTAAGCTGCAGCACGTTTCTCCCAAGGGATCCTAAGCAAGACGCCCCTGTGGCTGGGCACCTGTAATATATACATATATATATATATATATATATATATATATATATACAAGAAAGAGAAAAAAGAAACGGGTCAGATCCCGATAGTGTGTATGATTTAAAATTCGTTTAGCAAGTATTTAAATTGATACAGGCCAATGCAACAACATATTAGAGCGACACTCTCTTGAGAAATTATCGCCTCTCTTCTAATGTGCACGCCTATCGTACTACCCTTCCCAACGGAATTTCTATCATCTATCGAACAAATCTCTTACAACGATTTAACTTATCTCTGGTTACTCGTAAGATTTCAAGGCCGAACAATATAATTGTTTATAAAGTAAGGTTTCAATTTGTAATCAAGGTTCTCATTATAACTTTATTAATCACTAAAGTTTTTCCAGTGTCATAGTATACTTTCTCAAAACAAGTATTTACAATCTGAGCCATCAATCGTATCCTACTTATCAAATCACAGTTGGCAGTTACAAATTTCAGAATTTTCATAATTATATATATATATATATATATATATATATATATATTACAATAGCACCCCGAATAAAACTATGGTGCGGGCATACTTTGCTATCCAATCCCCGTATCGCTCACACTAAGGGAAATACAAGTTCGGACTCACTCTCGAACTGTACCAACATATATACAAACAAGATTTGAGGCGAAGCATAGATTCCAGGTCTCTAAGAGGTCAGTACATACCCTCACGTCTCTTAGGACCGTTTGAACTATCATTCCGATAGCCTGTACCAAGGACATCTATCTCCTAGGGTACGAATCAATATCCCCCATAAGGCAACACAAGATAAGATCCTCCCAGCGCAGTAACCTCATGGATAGCAAGTAGCGCAGGTACGTTTTTCACACGTATATAATATATGCATACAGAACCATATAAATATACCACTTGTTATCAAATCAATATAGGTTTCTCTCATCACCCATAATTACAATATTTTATCCTTAATTTTCACATTAAGAATTTCTTATAAGGGTTCGTCACTAAACTTAACTCGAAGGGTTTCTCTAACTCATTACGTGACACTCGTGGACTCTATCCTCCCAAGTATAAAATTCAGTAGGTGTCCTTATTACGTTCCAACGTAACTCTCTTACGCACCTCACCCTTTAATACCTAAATTCATCAACCCTAAAGTAATTATTCCACAAGTACAATTCTCGTCCCATATTAAGGGCCCCAAAAATTATTCATATGCCCTACTGGTCTTCCATATCTCCGAAAACATTTTATTAAGAATGCCCAAGAATTATTTCACGATAAATTGAATTTAACTAATTTAACAAGGGAAAATAGGAGTCTGCCAGGAGGGGTCGATCGATCGAGGTATGGGGCTCGATCGATCGAAACTTCTATCGATCGAAGCTCTGGGCTCGATCGATCGATCAAACAGGTCTGCGAAAATTGCAGAAATGCTGTTACGGGTTTCCTCTACTAACATCAAAAAATTCCATATTTTCTAATCCCAATCGTCCCAGAATTGATACTACTAACCCTATATCATCATATTAGGTATTTCCAACGTAAAGCATGTGGATTTCTGTCATTTAATCATGGATTAACAACCCAAGTTCTATACAATTATCAAGAACCCTAGAAATTTCTTAAACGGGTTTCTAACAAATTCTCTCCATAAATTACTTCTTATAATCATCATAATTTCGTCGTTAAATCCCTCTACATGGCAAGGGTTTCCAGAATCATCAATTAGACCAATACTACATGGATTTTCCGATCATAAATCGGGTTTTCTTCCATTAAAACTCATCCTAATTACTCCTAAACTAATATGAAAGATGCATCAACGAAATAAGAAAGATAAACACTTTCCTAGGATTTTCAGAGGTCTGGTTTTATTCGAAATTCGGTGTGGTTGCGTTCCCCGTCTCGCGATCTACGCGTTGGTGGTGGCGGCGGTGCAAACCGTTGAGTTTTGAGCCTTGGAATCCCTTGAGAGCTCTCTCCTCTCTTATCCAATGGGCGTTCTAGGTTTTGGGTATTCTAACCCTAGGTGAAAACCTCAATATCTGATATAACCCCTCTAATTTTCGTGGGTTTAATTACCCAAAATGTAAAATGACCAAAATGCCCTCCCGGGTTACTAATTAGGCCTAAAAATGCCCCGAGACCCAAACTAAACCACCGGGTACACTTTTCTGACTATCTCGACCCTTTCGTACGCGTTGGGCGCACTCAAAACAACCATACGGACAACTTATAAAATATTCACTTTTTTATTTATCAAAATTTAGTCCCGACGCGACACGAGCACGTCCCGACTTAAATTTCTGAAATTGTCATTTAATTTACTCATGGCATTCAATATAACCAATATTATCTATTACTTTGCTCATTAGTAATATTCAACAAATTTCATATAATTACTAACTCTCGTCACGTTAATAATTATAACATAATTAATTTCCGAATTTTTATTAAATAATTAACTCACATTAAATTTAATAAATCCCCAAATTAATATAGCATGAAAATACGGGGTATTACAGTAGGAACCACCTCAGGCACTGATGGTAGCCCTAGTCCAGGCTCATGCATTCCTATCTGCTTGGGAACGTGTCCGTGATGCCTTTCAAAAGGCTCACCCTCCAGAGTTTGTAGGGAGCTCCAATGTTGTTGTGTCGAGGCAGTGGAAGAAGGACATGCAAAGACATTTTAGGTTGTATGAGTGTACAGATGTGAAAATGAAGATACTGACAATGTTTAAGCTGGTAGGAGCAGCACTGCAGTGGTGGGAGTCCATTGACGCGACTAAGAATATGTCTCAGAAGTGCATCCTCTCTAGGCTCAAGTGCAATCCTGTCGCGTTAGTAATAAACCCAATAAATTGGGATCGTATCCACGGGGAAATAGGATAATGGAATTGTGATGACGTTGGATAGATATGTAAATCCTAACCCTGACTCTAAAGGAAATGAAAAGATGATTTGGTTTGTGGAATAACTACACTAGATGCAATGTTGAAATAATTAACTAATGAACTAATGAATGAATGGCATGGAACTACTCTAAATTACTGATGATACTTGACTTGAACTTGTAAACTGTATGATGAAAAACAGGACGGGAATACAATCCCCCAACCCTAGTGTATTGATGATATAAAACTAATCATAAATTTAAATGATTAATTAGACCCAGAATTTAGTACTCCCAAGCATTACGTATATGAGGTTCAAGCCCGCACCATACTTAATCTGAGGACGAGTAAATCGGTATTTCAATAGTTACACTCGAATTGTATTCTAAAGCATCCCGATTACTCGAAAGCAAACAAGATCTAAAGATATACAATTGTCCTGTCTCTATGCAATACGGTCATAATCAATCACTAAATTCAGAGGATTACTGTTATACACATGAAACTATCACATGAGGTTGGGTTCATGTATCCCAGCCTTGAAAAGTCTAGCCTACCATGATGAAAGTATTGAAAACTATTTTGGAATTGTAGAAAGCTATGATTAAACTAAGGAAATTTTGTAGAATGATGTAAACGGGAAATTAAATAGAGGAAATTACTCACTAATCTTACCAAAGCACTCAAAGCATTAACTACAATTACTGGTAATCACTGAATTCTGAACAATCTTCACTCTTGGAATTAAAATTGCAATCTACCTTCAAAACTAGGGTTTTGCATAAAGAATGGAAAATTATATTAATTCTCCATACTAAGAATGATAATAAAACGGGTTTTTATACCCTACAAAACTTCAGGAGCTTTAGCTTCACTAGGACTCTCCATGAGAGAAGGATAACAAAATTAAAACTTCGACAGTCGGACTGGTCCGGTCCTCATGCGGATCGGTCTGCCTGGAATCCGGACCGATTCTTTTTATTCTTGGGTAGATCAGTCTGTATCAGATCGGTTCTTTTTATTTTATTCCAGCTTTGGTTTGTCTTCTGTCCAGGGTTCTCTGGAAATTGGCAATGCGGACCGGTCCGGCCCGGATAGGTCCGGGCTTCCTTTGACTTTTTCCCCAAACTTTGACTGCTCATATCTTTCACACCGAGACTCCGATTGAGGTACTGTTTCTTCCTATGTGCTCATGAACTTGATATCTTTAACTTCTCTTTAGGTTCCTCATCTGAATTCTGGGTAAAAATTACACTTTTACCCTTTTGACTTTACTTCTTTTCTTTCAAATTCTTCCAGTTTATTTCTTTCTTTAATTGACATCAAATACCTGTAAAATCAATACGTAATACCAAAAAATCGATGTACTCGTTAGGATAAGTCAGTGACAAGATTATGAGATAAGTCAAATCGATTACGTTGTTCGAGGTGCTAAAAGTAACTAAATTGGGAAGAATTTTTGCCTAATCATCCATTACCACTGCCAAGGAGAGATATGATCTTTCTATTCAGGAGTTCTGGGTGCAGTTCGACTGCAAATATTTCCCATTAGTAGTTCAGACATAAATGAGGCAAAAATTGATGAACCTTAAGAAGGAAGGGAGGGAAGTGGCAGAGTATGAGGTCAAGTTCACTAATCTTCTGAACATCGTTCCCGATGAGATTCCTACTGAAGAGAATAAGATCCAGAAGTTCATGGATGGGTTGACATGGAGGATTCGTAAGCACCTGCTAGGTAATATCTCATTGGCCACCTATTCAGATGTGGTTAACGCAATATTAATTCACTGTCAAGACCACCGCTTTCATTTGTCAAAGGGTAAGCGAGCAGGAGAGTCCATCTAGTAGGGCAGGACAGGGGGTAATGGTTCCAGCAGGGCACAGTCAGCTCAGGATCAACATAGGAAGGGTGATCAGAGTTCCCAGTAGGGGGATTTTAAGATATTTAGATCAGGAGGTTTCAAACATGGCCAAGGAAGTTTTAGGCATGGCCACCAGGGTCTGTACGACCATCCGGGCCATCTGAGCCAACAACAGTTTCAGTATGGCCAGAATGGCTAGGGTAGGGGTGGTAACGACCATCAGGGCCATGGGAAGAAGGGTCAGAGAGGGGGAAACTTTACGGGGAAATTTTTCATATGTGGCAAGCATGTCCACATATGTCAGGATTGTCCTGAGAGGGGTAGGGCCCCACAGCATCAGCAACAGGGTCCTCGATAGGAGCACCAGAATATGATGTTTCCCGCCGCCCTCCAAACACCACTACAGAGGCCAGTACTGCCACCTATTCCAGCAGTCCCAGTTCAGTAGGGGCAGCTCTAGTATGGTCAGTTTTATAACATTGAGAAACCCGCAGTCCCGCAGGATCCACCCACAATTGAGGGTATGTTTTTTTATTCAGGGGACTATGGGGCGTATTTTATTTGACGCGGGAGCCACACACTACTTTATTACCATGAGATTTGCATGCGCTATGGGATTATTAGATACCATGGAGAGCACTGTCACTTATGTAGATTCACCGTTGAATAGAGGTTCTGTGATTTCCTTTATATGTAGAGGCATGGGTGTAGAGATTGGGAGATTTACTTTACCTGCTAACATGCTAGTATTAGATATGTTCGAGTACGATGCGATTATTGGTATGGATTGGTTGGTTACGTATAGAGCCATGATTGATTTTTTTAGTACGAGTATTGTTTTGGCTATACATAGTCAGGATATGTTCTTTGTGGTGATGCCTCATCCTGAGGGATGATCGTCCACTCATTTGTACTACATAGAGGAGGAGACCTCTAAGGAGGTGGTGATACCTCTTGATTCGATTCCAGTTGTTAGGGAGTTCACTGATGTGTTCCAGGATATTCTGGGATTACCTCCTAGTAAAGAGATAGACTTTGTTATAGATTTAGCACTAAACACTCGGTCGATAGCCAGTGCACCTTACCGTATGGCTCCGGTGGAGATAAAGGAGCTACGGGATCAGATATAAAAGCTATTGGGTTAGGGGTTTATCCGTAGGGGGTGCCCCTATACTGTTTGTTAAGAAGAGGGATGGATATTTGAGGCTATGTGTCGATTATCAGAAGTTGAATAATGTCACGATACGAAATAAGTATCCATTTCCCCAAATCGATGACTTATTCAACCAGTTGAGAGGAGCTACCTTCTTCTCAAAGATTGACTTGAGATCAAAATGCCATCAGTTTTGAATTAAGGAGAAGGATGTCTAGAAGACTGCCTTCTTGACGAGATATGGTTCCTACGAGTTCAGGGTTATTCCTTTTGGCTTGATCAATGCTCCAGCCGTATTTATGGACTTGATGAATAGGGTGTTCAGAGAGTTCCTGGATTAATTTTTCATTGTCTTCATTGATGACATTATGGTTTACTCCCAGATCGAGGAGGAGCATGGCGAGACTTAAGGCGGGTTTTACAGACACTACGTCAGAACGAGCTGTATGCAAAATATGAGAAGTGCGGGTTTTGGCTGAAGGAAGTTTAGTTTTTAGGGCACATCATTTCTGACAGGGGAATATCTGTTGATCTGGGGAAGGTATTAGCGGTGAGAGAGTGGGGACAGCCCATGACACCGACAAAGATACATAGTTTCTTGGCCCTAGCAGGATACTACATGAGGTTTATTCGATGGTTCGTAAAGATAGCGGGTTCATTGAAGCATCTGACTCGTAAGGGAGTGCCATTTATCTGGAGTGATTATTGTCGGTTGGCTTTCGATGAGTTGAAAGACAAGTTGACCTCAGCACCAGTGTTAGCATTGCCCAGGCTGGGAGTGGAGTATCTAGTCTACATGGATGCGTCCTTACTAGGACTTGGGGGTGTACTGCAGCAGGAAAGTCAGGCTATAGCTTATGCTTCCTGTAAGCTTAAGCATCATGAGAAGAATTACCCCACCTACGACTTGGAGTTAGCGTCAGTCATATTTGCACTTCGGATCTGGAGACACTATCTCTTGGGGGAGAAATTTCACTTATTCACATACCACAAGTCCTTAAAGTACCTCTTAACGCAGAAGGAACTGAATATGCATCAACGTCGGTGGCTCGAGTTTATGAAGATTATCAGTTTGATATCCAATACCACTCAGGGAAGGCTAATGTGGTAGAAGATGCATTGCTCCGTAGGCCAGTAGGTGAGGTGGACGAAGTGTGGAAAGCGAAGTGGAAAGAATTGGGACACCAGAACGCAGTGGATTCATGTTTGTGATGGCAGTTACGTCCCAGATCATTACAAAAGTGATACATGCCCAGGCAGTAGACTCGTTCTGTTAAGAGCAAATTATATGATTACTAGCAGAGGGGGTCGAGTCTTATGCCATTAGTTCAGATGGGGGATTATGCTTCAATGGGAGGTTAATTGTTCCTGAGGGGGAAGACTTGCGACACGAGGTGATGGAAGATTAGCATGGTTCGCAGTTCACGGCACATCTTGATGGGGATAAGATGTACTGGGATATGAGGCAACAATACTGATGGAGCGGGATGAAAACGGATATTATCGAGTTTGCTTTGAAATGAGCCACTTGTCAATTGGTAAAAGTGGACCATCAGAGATCGACAGGACTTCTACAACCATTAGAGGTTCCTATGTGGAAATGGGAGAGCATTTCCATGAATGTCATCACGGGATTGCCTACATAGCAAAAGGGTCAAGATTCCATATGGGTGATTGCGGATCGATTGACCAAGGTTGCTCACTTTTTGCCAGCCCGGATAGACTACACTATGGGACAGTATGCTCAGATCTTCATAGGTGAGATAGTGAGACTCCACGGGGTGAATCTCAATATCGCGTCTGACAGGGACAATATATTTTTGTCACAGTTTTGGGAGAGTTTCCAGGAATCAATGAGTACGAAGTTGCAGTTGAGTACAACATATCACCTGCAAACAGATGGGTAGACCAAGTGAACGAATCAAATGTTAGAGGACATGTTGCGTATGTGCATCCTCGACTTTGGAGGAGGTTGGGAGCAGTATATTCCACTGGTGGAGTTTGCCTATAATAACTCCTTCCAGTTCATTATTGGTATGGATCCATTTGAGGCGTTGTATGGTAGGCCTTGTCGTTCCCCAGCATGTTGGCTAGAGGTGGGTGACAATAAGCTACTTGGGTCGGAGGTGATTCAGGATACTTCGGTGAGGATAAAGATGATACGGAGCCGTATTCGGGTTGCTCGGGACCGACAGAAGAGTTACGTCGATGCCAAGAGGTTCTTCCATGAGTTCAATGTGGGGGGACCAAGTACAGCTTCGAGTGTCTCCTATGAAGGGGTTATGCATTTTGGGAAGAAAGGGAAGTTGTCACCTAGATATGTGGGGCCATCACCAATCATCGAGCAGATTGGACCGGTTGCGTATAGACTTTTGCTACCAGAACACTTGATAAGCACCCAAAACTGTACATTTTATACCCCGAATAGACGTACTTTAGTTGCTAATTCTTGACAATATGGGTCTTATGTGCTTAAATGTTTATCTTGTAGGTCAAATGTCCGTTTGCGATGTCAAAAGCTATATATCAAGGCAAATGAGCGTTGGATGGAGATAAATACCCTTGTCCCATATCCTAGCCTACCCTAAACCGAGCCTACACCTACCCTGAACCCCGTGTATGTTTAGGTTGTGCCCTTTTATATTTGTTTTAGATTTTTTGTTTGAGTTGTTTTATTTTTAGGTTTTATTTTAGATTTATTTATTATTTTCTAGATTTTATTTTCTATTTTTATTTTATTTTTTTTAGTATAATTTTATTTAACTTTGATTTTGATTAGTTTTTATTTTATTAGGATTAGAATTTTTAGGATTTCATTTATTTATTAGTTTTATTAAATTTTACTTTTTTTAGGATTTAAGTTTTTAGTTTAATAGATTTCTATTTTTATTTCTTTTTAGTTTCAATTTTTATTTGAGTCCTTATTTTATTTCAGAATAGGATTTTGTTTTTTAGGTTTTTATTTTATTTTACTAATTTTTATTTTAGTTAGTTAGTGTTATTTTAAGGGTCACAATTTAAACCCACTCACACCTTAAAAACCTAACACCCTATCTTACACCTAAACATCCCCTCACCCTCATCCTATTTTCCTACACTCTCTGACACAATAACCCCCTCAACTTCATCTTCCCCAACAACTCACCCTTTCTACTCTCTCCTCTCTCCTCTCTCTTCCCCGATAACCAAAACACCAAACACCTTCTCTCTAGCATACCCTCATCCAAACTCCATAGCCACAAACCCACAGACTAAAACTCATATAATCCAACTCCCCACCTGCTTAACCCGACGCCGACGAGCCACAACTCGCTCCGGCCAGCCAACCCAAAGTCGTCGACCGCAACCTTAACCCCAATCTAACCCCGGACCTCATCTTCGTTCCCATCTCCTGCCAACCCAGATCGACACCGTCGGCCAGCCCCTCGCCTAACTCTAACCCGAGGCAAGCCTTGCCAAACCCTACTGTCCAACCTGAAACCGGACCCAACGACCACCGTATTTATAACCCCACCTGCCCCGCTGTCCACCCTCTAACACGAGTCTGAAATACCCATCCATGCCAAAACCCTTAAGCCCCCAAACCCATTTGTCTACAAGCCACGACTTTACCTACATAAATCAAAATAAAACCAAGCCAAACATATCTCCCACATGTGCCTAATAAACACACTTATCCCCATTTACCCAAAATTCCACCCAACTACCAACTTTAAACCATTTCCAAACATAACCCTTAACTAAATCTGATTTATTTATTCCAATCCCCTCACCCACATGACCTCACACTCCTCTCACAATTTCCATGCACACTCAACCCCATAACCAAAAATACCCCTTTAGCTCCTTAAGACACTATAAAAAGAAGACCTCACTCCATAAAAAGAGAGATTTGGAAGACTAAAGGAAGAGAATTCTAGAGAGATTTAGAGATAGTTTAGTCTAGAAAATAAATAAGGATAAACACCATTTTGTAAATAGTTTTATTTTATTATTTTTATTTTTGTTAGAT
This sequence comes from Sambucus nigra, assembly GCA_949130495.1. NCBI lineage: Eukaryota > Viridiplantae > Streptophyta > Magnoliopsida > Dipsacales > Adoxaceae > Sambucus > Sambucus nigra. The sequence continues at coordinate 180,184,608 of OX422219.1, forward strand.
ATTTGTGAGGTTAAATTTTGTAAGAGATTTGATTGAGTGATTATTTAATTGCAAATCACTTGGATGCTCAATTGGAGGTATGTAAATTGCAAATTCAAGTATTGGAGTCCGATTTCACTCAAATAGATTTGGTTTGATTGTTCTTCTCTTCCACTTTATTTTATTAGGCTTTGATTGTTTGATTATCATGTTTAATATGATGTTAGGCTAAATCCCCTTTCAAGGGGTGGGGTGAACCCTTATTTGATATTATTTTAATTTAATTAGTTTGATTACTTGAAAATTCCCTTTGAATATTAATTTTGATCCCTCGCCCTTAAATTTATGCCTTGAGAGAGGGTAAATGATTTTCGAGAGAAAATCGAATTTCTAAGTTATAATACCCATTTTAGATTCGAACTAGAGATAGGGGTTTCTTAAGTGTGGTATTATTCCTTAAATTTTAACTCCAATTTCATTTTCTATGATTTATACAAATTTTAATCGATCGATCCTAGCGGGTGATTAATTTAAACGAGTGTAGATCGATTTTCAAGAGTTGTGGGGTGTTAAACTTAATATTCTAAAAAGTTTCTATTAAAATTACATTTGCAACGAGATTTGATTTGTAATTTTGCTGTTAATTTGGGAGAATTCAATTAATTAAATTAATTAGTTATAATAGCTAAAATTTGTGGTATAGTCCCACTCCTTGATTGTTCTCACATTTATTTACCTCACTTTATCTCTTATTTTAGTGTTAGACTTTATTTTCCATTTTAGCCACTCTTTAGTTTTTAATTTGATCTTTCATTTTAGTTTAGTGTTATTTCACCTCACCTCACCTCACCTAATTGTTTTAATATTTGAAAAGGCTAAAAAAAATAGAAAAAGCAAAAGCCCCAAAAGAAAATAAAAATTGAATTACAATTGAGTTTGTCTCTACCTTACCACGTTAATGTGGATGGATACCCTTACTTACCTCTACACTTGAGATTGTTATATTTTGTATGTAATTTGAGGATTTTGATTAAATTTTCTTTCAACAACAACGGCACACAAAAGTCAAGCTATCAAGACTTGCATAGGATACATGATGTGTTCCACATTTCCTCAGTAAGGAGATATCTTCGAGATGATTTGGCCCATACTCACATTTCTTTAGAGGAGATTGATCTATAGCCGGATAGTTCCTATGAGGAGGGGCCAGTTGCTATCCTAGACCGTAGCGAGAGGAAATTGAGGTCGAAGATAGTACCGTTAGTACGTGTTCAGTGGCGGCATCATAATGCCGAGAAATCTACCTGGGGAGTGCGAGGATGAGATGCGCGAGCATTATCCAGAGTTATTTTTGCTAGGTATATTTTATTTCTGAATTTCGGGATGAAATTGTGTTATTAGGGGGGACGTATGTAATACCCCGTAATTTTATTGATTTTATTTAATGGGATTAATTAAATTTAATGGGATAATTATTTGGAAATTAATTTGGATTTAAATACTAGCGATATGAGAGTTGGTATTTGATTATGATAATAATGTTGAATATTACTGAGTGAATATACGATTATTGAATTTATTAATATTGTCGCGAGTTATAAATACGATAATTTCGGAAATTTAATTAGGACGCGCGTGTCAGTCGTGTCAGGAACCAATTTAATGGGCTTAAAAGTAAATTATATTTGCATCATCCGTATGGTCATTTTGACTGCGCCATCATGTCCGAAAGGGTCAAAATAGTTCGAAAACACTAGCTGGGGGTTTAGTTTGGGTAACAGGGCAGCTTTAGGCCTAATTGGCAACCCGGGAGGATATTTTAGTCATTTTGGTTTTTAAGGAATATTAAACCACGAAATTTAGACTTAGTTTATCAACCAACTCTTAGGACTCCTAGGGTTTTGACAATCAAAAATACCAACGGCAGTTAGAGAATAGAGAAGGAAGTTCCCAAAGGAGAAAAACCACCCTTGGACGCCATTACACCACCACCGGTTAGATCGAAAAGAGGGGATACCTTTCCTACCATCTACTTCAAAGGATCAGAACATCGAATTTTCCAGGCAAGTGATTTAATTCATTAAGATTCAGCAAATAATTTATCCATGATAATATCGAATTTGATAATTCATGTAAATATTGAAACTCATGTAATTTGGAGATGAAACCTTAATTTTGGGTAGGATTTATATGTAGTTTCGATTCTCGAAACATCACATTAACAAAATCATAACCGATGCATAGTTAATTATGAATTGATGAGAAGTTGAATGATGATTCTTGAAGAAAATAGAAAAAAATAGGGCTTTCATGGTAACAGAATGATTTGATTCAAGACAAGTGTGATAATTGATGATTTAAGAATTCTGGAATGTTAAGACTCGTGTATTTAGGTTGTTAGATTACCCAACATGTTTACTTTAGAATTTTACTCTGTGTAATGGGAATTTGGGACAAATCTAGGGTTTAAAACTCAAAAAATTGGGACCTGCACCTGCTTGATTGATCGATCGACATTCTTGGGTCGATCGATCGACCTCCCGATAAACTGTGATATTTTTCCTTTTTTTGGATTTGAGCGATTCCGGCCATTGAAAGTTGTAGGTGGGGACTATGTGTATACATTAGGACTTTAGGGAGACCAGTAGGGATGTAATTGAAGCCCGAAACATATTAGAATTGGTTTGGAACGTAGTGTTGAAGTTAAGAATGTCCGACAAGTAATTTATCATTATAAGTTACGGGAGCAAGACTTAAATTCGTATGAGTGATAAGTTAGGATTAGAGATAGAAATATGGAACTCGAAGTACTGAATTGACATATGGGATACATAGCAGACTTAGTAACCTTTTCGGGATAGGTTTAAGTACTCGAAACTATACGACGTGAGATTTATCAGCAGAACATATTATGTATAATTTGGGATGATAATAGTGTATGAATAATACTGAGGGTATAAGGCTGAAAATATACCTTTAACAATGTGATAATTTCCTAAGTTGTGTGAATGCTTAGTAAGTGGACTATTTTATGTATGACATACCTACCATACTTGCTATCACGGGAGGTTGGCTTTGGGAAAAAGGACCATCTGATTTGTGTGTGCCTACGGGGGGATTTAGATTAGTACTTTAAGGATATAGGACCGTGAATGACTTATTTGTGATTGGATAAGTCAGCTGACCATGGGATCATAGGTATGTGCGTGACCCATGGGTATGTGAACTATGTTCGCCTCCAATATGTGTGATTTGTTTATTCAAACGGTTCCTGAGTGATTCGAAATGCTTAGCCCGTATGTACGTGAGGTATCGGGATTCGATAGTAGAGTATGCATGCACCGCAGCTTAGCCTAGGGGTCCCATATTGTATATATAAGATGAGAATGATATACTTATACTTGTATCTGGCTCACTGTTAAATTGTGAATATGAATAATTGAGATATTTGAATGGGATTAAAAAGGTGAGAATTCATATGGTAATTAATGTAATAATCTAATTAATGTAAAGTTGAGTAATACGCATAATATATTAGAATGATATGAATAGACCCATGTATTATAATGTGAAGTCATGAAGTGGTACAGACTACTTAATTAGCGGTATAACTAGGTTGGGTTAAGGGTATACGTTTGGCATGCACATTTTTTTAGGGGTGAGGAACTCATGTGAGAGCACGTAACTAACATATATATACTATTTACTGTTTAATGCAATTAAACACATGCTATATTTTTAACTGTTTTCACCTTGGGCTCTGACTCGTTTGCATCCAAATCTATGTTTTTTTGTAAAACATTTATAGGTGCCTAGCCACAAGGACATCAAGCTTAGGAGTTCCATTCCATTGGCATGTTGTAGCTGCTCTGGAAGTTAAAAGATCTCATTAATAGATGCCTCCATATCTATCCTTGTGTAATACCCCGTATTTTTACGGCTTTTTAATTAAGAATTTATTAAATTTAATTTGAGATATTAATTTAATATTAATCCGAATATTTATTTCAAAATTTACTAGCGTGATGAGAGTCAGTAACTATTGGAAATTTGTTGAATATTACTAGTTGATTAAAGTAATATATATGATTGATTTTATTAAAATTGTCACGAGTGAATAAAATGGCAATTATGGAAATTTAAGTCGAGACGTGCCTGTGTCGTGTTGGGACTAAATTTTTATTATAAAAATGAATAAATTATAAGTCACCCATATGGTCGTTTCGAGTATGCCAAAGTGTCCGGAAGGGTCGAGATAGTCTGAAAAGTGTACCCAGGGGTTTAGTTTGGGTCTCGGGGCATTTTTAAGCCTAATTGAGATCCCGCGAGGCTATTATAGACATTTTATATTTTTGGGTAATTAAACCCACCATTTTCCCTAAGATATATGAGCCATTAGGAGTTGTATTTTAGGGTTATCAATCACAGAACCTAAGAACGTCCATTAGAGAGGAAGGTAGAAAGCTTTCCAAGCAATCCAAGGCCAAGAACTCACTCGATTGCACCATCACCACCACAAAAACGTAGATAGCACGATGAGAAATGCAACCATATCTTTTTCATAAGCAAATCAGACCCTTGAATCCTAGGCAAGTATCTACCTAGCTTTTTTTTTAGTTAATGTTTCACCCATGTTAGATTAGGATTGATAAAAGCATGTTTCATGGAAGAATTTGATAACTTAGAGAATTTAAATCATATGTTTTAGAGGAAATAGATATATTTTAGACATCTCAATCATATGTAAAGGATTACCCACGAATTTTTATGGATTTAGAAGCAAGAAATCTGGAAAAGAAGTTGAACAATGGAAGTTTCATGAAAAATTAGGGTTCTTGATAATTATGTTAATTTACCCCATTAATTCAATACCTTAAATGAATTTGGACATGTTTCATGTAGGAAATCATGTATATGGGCATATATAACCAGTAGTAATCTTGTTTGGGAGTTTGGGGATCATAACTGGCGTTTTGGAGAAAATTGTTGGATGAAACCCGTAGGTCGACTTTTCAGATTATGGGAAAGAACTACTTGATCGATCGATCGACCAAGAGCATCGATCGATTGATCCCTTTCCTTGATCGATCGATCCTTCGTAGAAAATAACATATTTTTCCCCTTTTTGTTTAATTCGGTTAAAATACGTAGGAACCCTTTATTATTATTTATAGAGTATAATGGGTTATGAAGAGGGCCGATGGGGTCTAAGGAGACTCCGTTGAGTGAAATTTAGCATGGGATGAAATTGTGGGTTAATGGGGAGTTTCGTCACACATTAGAAATTATGCTTACGTTCACTAAAGAATTGAGACTCGTGTAAGATTTAGACCAGAATGTTAGAGAGAGTATGCATACTGAAATTATACTTAGTGAGAGAGAATACTTCAAGAGATGATAAGTGAGTATACAACGATTATAAGTGAGAACAAAAGAGATGAATCCGTTATGCGAGATAATTGAGTAAAATTTGTGCTAAGAATGGATAATAATAACTATGGGTCGTGGGTGAACCTAATTTGAAATATATGAATATCTATATATATGACCATGTGACTATATATATATATATATATCTGTGTATAATAATACCCGAGCTACTTGTTATCATGGAGGTTTCAGCACCGGGGCAGTCTTATCTCGATTGGACTTTTATCGGGGATATTAACTCGTACCCTAGAAGATAGTATCCTCGATACAGGCTATCTGAAAATGATAGTCAGATGGTCGTAAGAGACGTGAGGGTATGTGCTGACCTCTTAGTGACTTGGAACTAATCTTTGCCTCCATTTGTATGTGTATTGTGTTAATACAGTTCGAGAGTGATTCTGAACTAGTATTTCTCTTAGTACGAGAGATACGGGGAGTTGATAGCAGAGTATGCCAGCACCATAGATTTTATGTGGGGTTCCGATAGTATATATATATATATTATATGAGTATATATATATATATATATATATATATATATATATACACACACACACACACACACACACTTAGATATATGGAAACTCTCTACTATGTGTATAAGTAGTTAAGTAATGAATAAATGCTCCAGCTTTATAACAAGTGTTCGTGAATTTTGTAACGGTGCTGAGTGGTTCTAAGTAACGTAAGAAAATGGAAAAGATTAATTTTTCTAAAAATAAATATCATGGCCCTAGTACTTCTCAGGATAAAACTTTATGGACAAATAAGTCAGATTGATTGGCCTGGAGGATTCATTAGCACCTTATAGGCAATATATCGTTGAGTACTTACATGGACGTACTTAACGTTGCTTTGTTTTGCTGTCAAGATTACCTCTTCGATCAGCAGGGAAGAAAACGAGCAGGGGAGTCCAACCAGCAAGGCAGGACAGGGGGCAGCACTAGTACTGGTGGGGCACCAGCAGCCCAAGGGCAGACCCATCACAGCGAGTAGAGTTCCCATCAATCGGACCCTTCCAAGCGATTCTAGATAGGGATTTGGGGGATTTAGACAGGGCTACTAGGGATAGCAGGGCCAATATCGTCAGCAGAAGGGTCCGCAGTAGGGCCATCAGGGCCAATAATATTTTTAGCAGGGCTAGTGGCGGGGTGGTAATGGACAACAGGGATAAAGGGGAGGTAACTTCAGGAGAAGATGTTTTGGACGTGGAAATAATGGCCATACACGTCGGGATTGCTAAGAGGGGGATAGGGTCTCACAGCAGCAGGGTGATCATAATGAGCCATAGAGGCCACTCTTTCCAGCCACCCTCCCAATGCAAGCTTAGATGCCAGCCCTACCAGTGTCTATAACGTCCACTAGGCAGCGGGGGAAATTATAGTATGGACGTGTCTATAACGTCCACTAGGCAGCAGCACCTCAGGTACCACCCGTGATTGAGGGTATATTTCCTATCCATGGCACTATGGGTCGGTTTTATTTGATACTGGGGCGTCGCACTATTTTATAGCTACTCATTTTTCACGGGCCTTAGGGCCATTAGACATGGAAGAGAGTACAGTGACATGCGTAGACTCACCACTGGGGAATGGGTCTTTTATTTTCTTTATATGTCAGGCGTAGATATAGAGATTGGTAGCTTGATTTTACCTGCAGACATGCTAGTTTTAGATATGCATGAGCACGACGTCATTATTTGCATGGATTGGCTCGTCGCGTGTAGAGCCATGGTAGATTGTTTTGGTAGGAGTATTGTCTTTTTCATCCCAGGGTAGGAGATATTTTGGTGGCGATGCCTCGTCCAGAGGGAGGATCTTCCACCCATTTGTATTACATAGAGGAGGATACCTCTAAGGAAATTGTGATTCCCCTGGATTCAATTCCAGTCTTTCATGAGTTTTCAGATGTATTTCAGGAGATACCGGGTCTACCTCCCAATCGAGAGATAGATTTCATCATAGACTTGATAGCATGTGCACCCTATCATATGGCTCCTTCAAAGATGAGGAAGTTACGGGATCAGATAGAGCAACTGTTAGGCCAGGGCTTAATTCTTAGGAGCACCTCACCTTAGGGCGCTCTCGTGTTGTTTGTGAAGAAGATAGATGGTTCACTGAGGTTATGCATCGATTACTGAGAGTGGAACAAGGTCACGATACGAAACAAATATCCGTTGCCCTGAATCAATGACCTGTTCGACCAGATGATAGGAGCAACCTTATTTTCAATGATAGATTTGAGGTTGGGATACCATCAGCTACGGATTAGGGAGCAAGATGTGTCGGAGAATGATTTCTTGATGAGATATGGATCCAATGAGTTCAAAGTCATGCCGTTTGGGCTAACAAATGCTCTTTCTGTATTCATGGATTTGATGAACCGAGTGTTCAGAGAGTTCTTGGATCAATTTGTCATCGTCTTCATAGATGACATCATGATTTACTCACAGAATGAGGAGGAGCATGCTGAGTAATTGAGGCAGGTTCTTCAGACTCTACGAGAGCATCAGTTGTATGCTAAGTATGAGAAATATGGATTTTGGCTACGGTAAGTACAATTTCTGGGGAATCTTGTGTCAGAATTGGGGATATCGATTGACCCAAGAAAAGTGTCGACAGTTAGGGTGTGGGGACATCCCATGACACCGATAGAGGTGTGTAGTTTCTTGGGTTAGCTGGGTACTACAAGCGGTTCATTTGAGGTTTTTTGAAGATAGCATGTCTGTTGATGAACTTGACTCGCAAGGGAGTACTGTATGTTTGGGATGATGCTTGTCAATTGGCTTTTGATAAGATGAAAGATAAGTTGACTTTGATGCCAGTTCTTACTTAGCCCAAGTTGGGAGTGGAGTACCTGGTGTATACTGACGCCTCTTTACGAGGACTCGGGGGAGTACTTTAGCAGGAGGAGAAGGATATATCTTTTTCCTCCCGTAAGCTTAAGCCACACGAAAGGAATTACCCCACCCACGACCTTGAGCTAGCAGCGGTTGTATTTGCATTGCGGATTTGGAGACATTACTTTTGGGGGGAAAAGTTTCTCTTGTTTACAGACCATAAGTCACTGCAATACTTGTTCACTCAGCAAGAGTTGAACATGCATCAGCGCAGGTGGTTGGAGTTTGTGAAAGACTACCAGTTTGAGATACAGTACCATCCGAGGAAGGCTAATGTAGTTGCTGATGCGTTAAGCCTAGATTGGAAGGTGATGTAGAGGAAGTATGGAGAGCGAAGTGGAAAGAATTGGGTCACTAGGAAGAGATTTCCCATTCCTTTATATCGATTATATCAGTCACACTCGAGATTGTCACGAGGGTGGTACAGGCACAGGCAGCGGATACATTTTTCCAGGAGAAGATTGTACGACTCTTAGCTGAGGATACTGAATCCTATTCAGTGAGCTTTGATGGGGGTTTAAGATTTAATTGGGATTGGTGGTCCCAGAAGGAGAAGACTTATGTCATGCAGTGATGACACAGTTGCACGGGTCTAAATTTATGGTACATCCCGGAGGGTATAAGATGTACCAGGATATGAGGCGGCCGTACTGGTGGTGTGGGATAAAAAAGGACATTGCTAAGTTCATGTCCAAATGTTCTACTTGTCAGATGGTAAAGGTGGACCACCAGAGACCGCCAGGGTTACTTCAGCTATTGGAGATACCTACGTGGAAATAGGAAAGTATTTCCATGGACTTCATTACTGGGTTGCCTACATCACAGCGGGGTCACGATTTCATATGGGTTATAATGGATCGGTTGACTAAGGTAGCTCATTTTCTACCAGTATGGAAAGACTACACCACGGACCAGTATGCACAGTTATTCATTGTCGAGATCGTTAGGCTACATGGCATGCCCCTTTATATTATGTCTGATAGAGATAAGATTTTTTGTGTCGCGCTTTTGGGAGAGCTTCCAGGAGGCCATGGGTACATAGCTGAGATTGAGTTTAGCTTACCACCCATACACATATGGACAAATAGAGCATACCAAACAGATGCTGGAGGATATGCTATTCATGTGCGTCCTTGATTTTGGAGGAACTTGGGAGCCTTGTGTTCCACTGGTGGAGTTCGCTTATAATAACTCCTACCATTTCATGATCGGTATGGTCCCATTTGAGGAATTATATGGCAGGTCTTGTTGTTCTCCCGCTTGTTGGCTAGAAGTGGGGGACAATAAGATGCTCGGACAAGAGGTGTTCAGGAGACTTTAGCTGGGATTGAGCTTATCAGGAGTCGCATTCGGGTAGCCCAGTACTGATAGAAGAGCTATGCCGATGAGAAGCGGTCCTTTCGAGAATTTAGAGTGGGGGACCAAGTATTACTGCGTGTATCTCCTATGAAGGGAGTAATGAGGTTCAGGAAGAAGGGGAAGTTGGCTCCGAGGTACCTGAGTACTTTTTTCATTATCTAGAGGATTGGGCCGGTGGAATACAGATTGGGGTTGCCAGAGAACTTGCACTGTATTCACAATGTATTCCACATCTCGCCGTTGAGACGATATCTTCGGGATGATATGGCCCACACTCACGCCTCGATAGAGGAGGTTGACTTAAAGATCGATAGCTCTTGTGAGGAGATACCAGTGGTTATTCTAGACCATATCGAGAGGAAATTGAGGTCAAGGGTAGTTCCACTTGTACGGGTCCGGTGGGAGAATCATAATGGGGAGGAATCCACTTGGGAGCGCGAGGCAGATATGCGTAAAAAGTATCCACATCTATTTTTACTAGGTATGCCTTATTTTTAAAATTTCGGGATGAAATTCCGTTATTAGCGGGGAAGTATGTAATACCCCGTATTTTTACGGCTTTTAAATTAAGGATTTATTAAATTTAATTTGAGATATTTATTTAATATTAATCTAGAAATTTACTTTAAAAATTTACTAGCATGACGAGAGTTAGTAATTATTGGGAATTTGTTAAATATTACTAGTTCAGTAAAGTAATATATAAGATTGATTTTATTAAAATTGTCACGAGTGAATAAAATGGAAATTATGGAAATTTAAGTCGAGACACACCTATGTAGGGGTGGTAAACGGACGGATACGGATCGGATACCATGTTTTCCATATCCGTATTCGCTATCTGAATGTACTATCTGTATCCGTATCCGTATCCGTATCCGTATCCGTAACCCCCCGAATAGTTAAAACAACTATCCATATCCGTATCCGCTCGAATACCTCGGATTCGAATAATATCCGTATCCATTTACATTATTTATCCATCGCAAAAAATAACAATTAAAATATCAAATCCAATGAAATCCAATCCAATCCAAACAAATATGTAACAAAATTACTGTCTCCTAACATCAACAATTATGGATTCTATAATAATAGTATCATTCCATAATGATAATATGGCTTAAAGTCATCCATACTTTACAACCATATAAGCTTAAAGCCATCCAAAAAAATAGCAGTCGCATTCCATGACAGTAGAAATAAATATACACATTTTAGATTAATCAAATTTATTGAGAATGATAACCTCATGGACCTTTTGTCTTCAAAACATACTGATATGTTTATTTTAATAAGTATACATTTTTATTTTGTGTATAATATACATTTTGTTAACTTCAGTTCTCATTACAATCAAAACCATCTCTTTACTTTTATGTTTCTCTCTTACATTCTATTATGTTTACCTCTTACATTTATTTATAATTAAGAAAACTAACGAACAACCACATGAGAGTTTCTTTTCTCTTGTTTTGCACGAATGAGAAATGAAACGAAGTTAATTTTTTGTTTTAGTAGAGTAAATGTTCTTTAGTCAGTGTACTTTGTGTGTGATAAGGTGTATTGTAACTTTAGTGTAACTCCATGATAATATACCCAATAAAATAATAATAGATGATATTTTATAATTTACCCAATAAAATAATAACTTTAGGGTGTTTTTGTTTTGAGTGGAGTATCTGTTTATTTTGTTTTGGGAATAAACAATTGAGATTTTTTTAATTATTTTATTAGTAATACTAATGTTAATATTATTAGTAATATTTTAAACATATGTTTGACGGATACGGATATCCGGTAAAACGGATATCCGATAAAATGGATACTCCGCATCGGATACAGATTATCCGTGTCGGATACTAGTACTATTCGTATCCGTATCCATTTTCTCGGATATTTTTAAAGAGTATCCATATTCGTATCCGTTTCCATATTTTCAGATAAATATCCGCAAATTCGGATTCGGATATCAGACGAATGCTGATTTTCGAATATCCGTTTACAGCCCTACACCTATGTCGTGTCGGGACTATATTATTATTATAAAAATAAATATATTATAAGTCGTCGTATGGTCGTTTCGAGTGCGCCAAAGTGTCCAAAAGTGTCTAGATAGTTAGAAAAGTGTACCCGGGGGTTTAGTTTGGGTCTCATGGCATTTTTAGGCCTAATTGACATCCCGGGAGAGTATTATAGACATTTTGTATTATTGGGTAATTAAACCTACAAATTTTCCTAAGATATATCAGCCATTAGGAGTTATTTTTTAGGACTATCAATTACAGAACCTAAGAACGGCCATTGGAGAGGAAGGTAGAAATCTTTCCAAGCAATCCAAGGCCAACAACTCACTCCATAGCACCATCACCACCACCAAAATGTAGATCGCATGATGAGGAAAGTAACTATATCTTTTTCATCAACAAATCTGACCTTTGAATCCGAGGCAAGTATCTATTTTCCTTTGTTTTTAGTCAATGTTTCATCCATGTTAGATTAGGATTGATAAAAGCATTTTTCATGGAAGAATTTGATAACTTAGAGAATTTAAATTATATGTTTTAGAGGAAATAGATATATTCTTGACATCTTAATCATATGTAGAGTATTACCCACGAATTTTTATGGATTTAGGAGCAAGAAATCTAGAAAAGAATTAGAAGAATGGAAGTTTCATGAAAAATTAGGGTTCTTGATAATTATGTTAATTTACCCCATTAATTAAGTACCTTTGATGAATTTGGACATGTTTCCCATAGGAAATCATGTATATAGGTATATATAACCAGTAGTAATCTTGTTTGGGAGTTTGGGGAACATAAATGGCATTTTGGAGAAAATTGTTGGATGAAACCCTTAGTTCGACTTTGCAGATTCTGGTCAAGAACTGCTTGATCGATCGATCGACTAAGAGCATTAATCGATCGATCGACCCCTTTCCTCGATTGAACAATCCCTCTTGGAAAACTGAATATTTTTTCCTTTTTTGTTTAATCTGGTTAAAATACGTAGGAACCATTGATTATTATTTATAGAGTATAATGGGTTATGAAGATGACCAATAGGGTCTAAGGAGATTCTATTGAATGAAATTTAATATGGGATGAAATTGGAGGTTAACGGGGAGTTTCGTCACACATTAGAAATTATGCGCACGTTCACTAAAGAATTGAGACTCGTGAAATATTTAGACCAGAAGGTTAGAGAGAATATACCGAGTGAAATTATACTTAGTGAGTGAGAATACTTCTAGAGATGAGAAGTGAGTATACAATGATTATAGATGAGAATAAATGAGAAGAATCCATTATGAGAGATAATTGAGTAAAGTTTATGCTAAGAACGGATAATAATAATTATGGGTCGTGGGAAAACCTAATTTGGAAAATGTGAATATCTATATATATGACCGTGTAATTGTATATATATAATCATACACGGTCATATATATATATATATATATATATACATGAGCTACTTGCTATCACGGAGGTTTCTACGTCGGGGCAGTCTTATCTCGATTGGACCTTTATGGGGGATATTGACTTGTACCCTAGAAGATAGTATACTCGATACAGGCTATCTGAAAATAATAGTCAGATGGTTATAAGAGACGTGAGGGCATGTGTTGACCTCTTAGTGACTTGGAACTATGCTTCGCCTCCATTTGTATGTTTATTGTATTAATATAGTTCGAGATTAATTCTGAACTAGTATTTCCCCTAGTACGAGAGACACGAGAAGTTGATAGCAGAGTATGCCAACACCATAGATTTTATGTGGGGTGCGATAGTATGTATGTATATATATATATATATATAGATATATATATATATATATATATATATATATATATATATTGTTGATACCAAAATTAATATGCTGATATGGACGAATCACAAGAAGACACGTGTCAATCTACGTGGCACAATAGCAACGAGGAAGTTTATTTCCCCGACCAAGTCAGACACACTCCGAGCAACAGGTGTACTCCGAGGAACTCCATCGCTCCGAGGAACTCCTGAACAACGAGCAACTAAGGCGGTCCGAGCTGCATCTCGGCCATAGCATTAATTGTCAGATAATCAACAGTTGAACTATTCATTGAATGCTCATTATACAGACGTATACTCTTAAAGGGAATTAATTGTTTACCCTTTCACATGTACTGCCTAAAGGCTATAAATACATTGTATCATCCTCATTCAAGGGGACCGGAATTTCTTCATAGAACCACATATCAGGAATTCCAAAACATTTGGCAATAACAGAAACAGTGGACGTAGGCCATTCTTATAAGGCTGAACCAGTTTAAAATTCTTTGTCTCATTTATATTTATCTGTGATTAATAATTAGAAGCAATCTAATTTTTTACATCAACAGATTGGCGCCGTCTGTGGGAAACGACTGTTGTTATCGTTTTTCACCAAAAATCATTCATCATCAATGGATGATAATCCTGAATCCAGCAATCGAAACGTTGGAAACGCTGGAAATCCTCCAAATCCATCTGCACCATCAGCTGTTCCAGATCTGGATGGAATAATGACAAATCTGGCCCAAGGTCAGACCGCCATGCAAGAAACCATGTGGCAACTCATCCAAACTCTTCATGGAGGCGCACCTGCCCATTCAGGACAACGAAGTGGTCAGAAGCAAACCCATTTACTTTCTTTACGATCTAAGCGTACAGATTCATATCGTAATGAGGAATCTGATGATTTCTCTTATCAACCTGGGCGAACTTCATCAATACGGGCCACAGATATTGAGCAACGTATCACTCTCTCTTCAGAGAGGACTAGTGCCTTGGAAAGGTTGAGCAGGGTATCTCCTTTCAATCGATTAGGTCCCAGGAAGAATAGAAGTCCACCTAAGACCATGCCGAGGAGTTTTCGACAACTATCATATCTAAGAGAAGGATCAGCCCAATCACGACTAGCTGCTCGTCAGGATAGATCTCAGGATGCCACATCAGCTCGATCAATTGCTCGAACCAATAGGACCGAGGAAGGAAACGATGCGTGGAAAGGCTCCATTCAGCAACTGGAGGATAGATTGGGAGAAATGGATAAGGCGAAAAATCCTTTACAGCGAACTTTTGTTCAAGGGACACCTTTTGTCCAGGCCATTGTGGATTTTCCCACACCGTCAAAATTCAAAGCACCTTTGGTGACTCCTAAATATGATGGAAAGACAGATCCTGTTCTTCACATAGAGCAATATCAAGCTGTCACTGACATCTATGCTGTCCCCGACGAGATGAGATGCAGAGCCTTCTCGAGAACTCTTACTGGATCTGCCCAGATATGGTACAACAATCTTCCTCAGGGTAAGATTTCAACTTTCTTTCAATTGGCAGAGTTGTTCATTGGCAATTTCTGTTTTGGAGCAAAGCCAGTAAAACGAGTAGCACATTTGTTAAGCGTTAGACAAAAATCTGGTGAGAGTACTAGAGATTACATAACTCGTTTCAATAACGAGAAGTTGGAAGTCATAGATTATGAAGAGAAGATAGCAATCACCGCCTTGATGAGTGGGATGTTGCCCAATAAGTTGTATTAAACTTTGGCCAAAGATCCACCTACAACTATGTCAGAGTTGATGGAAAAAGCGGCCAAAATCATGAATGTCGAGGAGGCTATGGCTGCCAAGAAGAATATGGATAAAGAAACCAAGGTGGAAGTCGACAAATCTAAGAAGAAAGAGCATAAGGGAAATGGTGGTGACAAGCACTCCAAAAATAATAAGTCATCGTGAGAAGTCCTGAAGAAGTTCAATAACTATACTCCTTTGAAAATGGGTATTAATCATGTCTTGGAAGAACTCAAGAATAACGAGGAGATAAAGTGGCCAAAGAAAATGAAGGCAGACCCTGACAGAAGAAATAGAGATAAATATTGCGAGTTTCATAAGGATCATGGTCATATGACTAAAAATTGCATAGCCCTCCAGAATGAGATCGAAACACTCATTAGAAGAGGAAAGTTGTCAAAGTATGTTGATCGTAGAAATGAAAGAGGAAATGAAGACCGAGCAAGAGAGAGATCTAGATCTCCTCGCCGGGTAGAAGAAAATAGGAAAAGAGATCATGAAGATGATACAGAGGATGACCCCGATCTTCCCAAAAGGCCAAGGCAACCAGAACGCGATGTATTTTCAATATGTTTTGGAACATTTGATTGTAATGTTATTACAAGTGGAGATGCAGGAGGAGGAGATCTTACTGCATAAAGAAAATCTTACCTCTGTGAGGCTCAAGCTTGTTCATACATTCAACGGATAAATTTGGCCGAGGAGGATCGCCCGAGAAAGGTAAACAAAGAAAAACTGGTCATTTGTTTTTCAAAAAATGACCTCACAGGTGTCCTATACCCTCATGATGACCCTTTGGTGATCAAAATGAGAATGAAAGAAGTGATGATTTCCTGAGTTCTGGTAGACAATGGTAGCTCGGCAGACATCATGTTCTACTCATGCTTTGACAGTGTAAATTTAAAATTATCTTAAGTGGAGCCTTATCACAGACCTCTCCTGGGTTTTGCTGGCGAGAAAGTTTTTCCACTTGGGACGATCAAGTTGGATATATTCATTGGTACATGGCCAGCTTGTCGAACAGAAAGAATACGCTTCTTTGTGATGGATAAGAATGTGTAGTCAACTAACAACATCATCATGGGAAGAGTTGGTTTGAAGAAGTTCAAAGCGTTCCCATCTACAGTACATCAGTGCTTAAAATTCCCAACAAACTTTGGAGTAGGAGTTGTGAAAGGTGATCAAAAAGTAGCTTGGGAATGTTATTATTCATCTGCCGAGCAAGCGAAGTTTGAGGAATCAAGGAAAAAGACTATTACCTATCAAGTGGATGAAGGTACATAAATTGAAACACTGGATCCTAGAGATGAATCTCAACTTGTAAAAGGACAGGTGGTGGAATCTACAGAGAATGTCATTATGGACGATGAGCACCCTAAACGAACAACTCAAATAGGTTCGTCGTTGGATGCTTCAATAAAATAGGAGTTGATAATTTTCTTGAGAAGTAGAAAGAAAACTTTTGCATGGAGTCATGAAGACATGCCAGGAATAGATCCAAACTTCTTATGTCATGAGCTCAACGTGAATAAGGAGATCAAGCCTGTAAAGTAGAGAAGAAGAGTATTTAGTCTCGAGAAGAATTAAGCTATACAAGAGGAGGTCGAGAAGCTCCAGAAAGCTCGATTCATTGAAGATGTGAAATATCCAGACTGGTTAGCAAATGTGGTGATGGTAAAGAAGAAAAACAATAAATGGAGAATGTGTGTTGATTTCACTGATCTCAACAAGGCATGCCCAAAGGATCATTTTCCATTGCCCAGAATTGACCAACTAGTGGATGCTACCTCGGGGCACGAGCTGCTCACCTTCATGGATGCTTACTCTGGCTACAATCAGATCAAAATGAAACCTGAAGACAGGGAAAGTACATCTTTCATTACCCTTAGGGGAACTTATTGTTATAATGTTATGCCTTTTGGTTTGAAAAATGCAGGTGCGACATACCAGCGGCTGATGAACAAGGTCTTTGCCAAACAAATCAGTTGTAACATGGAAGTCTATGTCGATGACATGCTGACAAAAAGCAAGAAAGCTGTCGATCATCTAGTTGACTTAGGTCAGACCTTTGATCAACTGGATAAATACCAAATGAAGCTGAACCCGATGAAGTGCATATTTGGAGTACGAGAAGGAATGTTCCTCGGGTACATCGTCAACTAGCGAGGCATTGAAGCAAATCCAGAAAAGATCAAAGATGTTTAGGGCTGCGATCTCCAACGATGAAGAAAGAAGTGCAGAGTTTTACAGGACGAGTTACAGCGCTCAACAGATTTGTATCCCGAGCAACTGATAGATGCCTCCCATTCTTCAAAACACTTAGAAAAACTTTCGAGTGGAATGATGAATGTGAGAAGGCCTTTCAAGACTTTAAAAAGTATTTGGGAGCACCTCCACTGTTGTCCAGACCAGTAATGGGAGAAAAATTGTACTTGTACTCGACAGTATCAGAGAATGCAGTCAGCTCGGCATTGATCTGAATGGAGAATGGAATCCAGAAGCTAATTTATTACACAAGTAAGGCTTTCCGAGGTGCAGAGATCAGGTATCCAAAGCTGGAAAAATTGGCATTGGCATTAATTGAGGTAAGTAGAAGAATGAGGCCATATTTCCAGGCCCATACCATAGTCGTGTACACCGACATGCCATTGAGACAAGCCCTTCATAAGCCAGAAAAATCAGGGAGATCGATGTACTGGGCAATAGAGCTCGGTGAATACGATATAATTTATGAACCCAGGTCATCGCTTAAAGGGCAAGCAGTAGCGGATTTCATAGCAGAATTCACCTATCCTGATACCCCCGAGGAACAAAAGCAGCTCGCCGATCAATCTGTGGATGATACAGGATCAATAGACATTGGCTCAGACCAACTTAAGTTGGTAAAAGGGCAAGTGTATGTTACAGGAACAGCAGAAGCTGGCCCAGACCAACTCAGGTTGGTAAAAGGGCAAGTGGATGTGATAAGACCATCAAATTCGAGCTCAGACCAACTTAGGTTGGTAAAAGGGCAAGAAAAGATGGTCGATAAAGAAAAAGAAAACTCAGGGGATGGTGAAAAGAAGCAACAAATATTTCATCGAGGAACTCTAGCAGATCAGAAATTAGAAGACGAGTGGCCTATATGGAAGTTGTATGTAGATGGCTCATCTTGTACTACAGGCTATGGAGCAGGTATCATTTTGAGCAACCCAGACGAAGTCGACATGGAATATGCACTGCAATTTCAATTCAAAGCTTCCAATAATGAGGCTGAGTATGAGGCCAGGATAGCAGGTCTTAATTTGGCAAAAACTATGGAAGCGGAACAAGTGATGGTCTTCAGTGATTCTCAATTAATTGTGAATCAGATGCTGGGAACATATGCAGCTAAAGGAGAATTAATGGTCAAGTATCATGCAAAGGTGATGGAGTTATTGGCAGAATTTGTTGCCATTCAGTTGATTAGAATACCGAGAATGGAGAATGCACGAGCAGACGTACTGGCCCGACTAGCATCATCTACTCGTACCGAGCTGTGAAGAACGATACCAATTGAAGTGTTAGAAAGTCGGAGCATAGATGAAGACCTGACGATGAATTTTATCACCCTTTATTTAGGACCATCTTGGATGGATACCATCAGGGCATATATTGAGGAGGGAGAAGTACCGGTGGATAAGCTCGCAACCAAGAAATTGAAGTTTAAAGCTGCTCGGTATGTTATAACCAATGGTATTTTATACAAACGAGGAATCATGGCAGGATTGCAAAGATCTGTACATCCCTTCGAGGTGAAAGAATTGATTGAAGAGATCCATGAAGGGTCCTGTGGAGCTCGTGTAGCAGGTCGTACTCTTTTACAAAGGGTGATGACACAGGGATACTACTGGCCAGCGATGAGGGTTGATTGTATAGCCTATGCTAAGAGATGTGATAAGTGCCAGCATTTTTCCTCCATCCGACGAACTCCACAAGCATTGTTGACGCCTATAACTTCCCCTTGGCCATTTGCCATGTGGGGGATAGATTTGGTGGGACAATTTCCAACGACCAGGGGAAGGTTTAAATACCTCGTCGTCGTAGTGGATTATTTTACTAAGTGGGTAGAAGCTGAGCCTCTGGTCGACATGACTTACGAGAAGGTATATCAATTTGTTTGGAAAAATATCATTTACAGGTATGGTCTTCCTCATGCATTCATCACCGACCATGGAACGCAATTTGATAATGAGGAATTTG
Source organism: Sambucus nigra (assembly GCA_949130495.1). Lineage (NCBI taxonomy): Eukaryota > Viridiplantae > Streptophyta > Magnoliopsida > Dipsacales > Adoxaceae > Sambucus > Sambucus nigra. The sequence goes on from OX422219.1 coordinate 180,204,095, forward strand.
CTGCCTACTGCCATCAGTCCAACATTTTGAAGCTCCATTCAGCACCAGGTCATCCACAAAGTAATGGACAGACTGAAGTGACGAACAGGACATTGTTAAATGGTTTAAAGAAGAGGCTAAGTGAGGCTAAAGCTAATTGGATTAACGAGCTACAGTCAGTATTGTGGGATTATCGTACTACTCCCCGAGCAGCAACTGGAGAATCACCATATATGCTGGCGTTTGGAAGTGAGGCTGTAATACCTGCCGAGTTGGGTCTTCCAACACACAGAGTGCTGAATTTCAATTCCCCAGTCAGCAACTTAATGAGAAGATTGGATTTGGACATGCTCGAGGAGGTTAGAGAAGAGGCAGCCATTAGGAATGCTGCTTACCAACAACGAACAACTCTGTTCTATAATAAGAGGGTGAAGAAATGCGACCTAAAAGAAGGAGATTACGTGCTAAAGAAGGTCATTCAGAAGCACAATAAGTTGGAAGCAAACTGGCATGGACCATACCGAGTTACAAAAGTTGTTCGACCAGGAACTTACCGAATAGCAACTCTAGAAGGAGAAGAGTTTAAGAATGCTTGGAATGCTGAACACCTACGCAAATACTATCAGTGATGTAAAATGTAAAGCAGTTCCATCAATATCAATAAAACGATGATATTTTGCCATCCTCTTTCCTTTTATTGAAAGTTTTTCGGGGAATACTAGTGTTACACACTACGCTACTCAGCAGTAAAAATAACATTCCTAAAAATGCCAACCTTGGTTGGTTAGGAAAACATGACACTAGCTCAGACCAACTTAGGTTGGTAAAAGGGCAAGTGGACATCAAATTCGAGCTCAGACCAACTTAGGTTGGTAAAAGGGAAAGAACGACATTCCTAAAAATGCCAGCTCCGGTTGGTTAGGAAACCATACTCCTTTGGTTAGGAGGCAGACACTAGCTCAGACCAACTTAGGTTGGTAAAAGGGCAAGTGGACATCAAATTCGAGCTCAGACAAACTTAGGTTGGTAAAAGGGCAAGAACGACATTCCTAAAAATGCCAGCTCCGGTTGGTTAGGAAACCATACTCCTTTAGTTAGGAGGCAGACACTATCTAAGACCAACTTAGGTTGGTAAAAGGGAAAGTGGACATCAAATTCGAGCTCAGACCAACTTAGGTTAACTTAGGTTGGTAAAAGGGCAAGAAAGGATGTCGACGAAGAGCAGGAAAAATGCCAACTCCGGAAGAAGAAGAAAAATATATTTTCCAAAAACTTCCAAAGTTGGTCAGGAAAGAAAAATCACCAAGTTATATTGGTGGAAAAGTAAAAGATGCCAACCCTTGTTGGTTGGGAATATTTTACAAATATTACCAAGTTAAAATTTTGTTACTTGTGACTTTTAATTAGTCGAGAAACAAAACATCATTATTTTTGGGTCAACCAAATAATTATTACAAATGTAAGCTAGTCGACAACAAGTTTTAATCAACTACAGTTGGTCGACAAATTACATAATGTTATTATCCTTTTCAACAGATATACAGTCAAGTTAATTGACAATCAATTGGTCGACAAAAAACAAAATGTTATTATCTTTTTAACAGATATTCATATACATATATAAAGTATTTTACAGCTACAAGACAATGACAATCAGCATTTGCAAACAAAATTATATGTATTTCATTAAATTTAAAAATGAAGTACAAAAATGAATACATTGGTTATGAAATGTATAAACAATTATTACATTAAGAACCCTATTCTATTGGTCTCTTTCCTTGTGCTTTTGGAATAGGCTCCTCGCCAGCAGGAGGATCTTCCAAGCAAAGGGGAGAGTTAATGCAGTTAGGGTCTCAAAGCATTCTGACGTTGATTATAGAAGGTGTATCTAGTAAATGCTCAGGACGAGATAATTCTGCCTAAGAATGAAGGTTATAGTCACCAAGGTATTTTGAAATAAGGCACCGAGGAATGGCTCGAGCAGGGATCCAGCTCATGTCAAGATTGAAGGGCGGAATTGGTAGATCGAGCAGCCCTGGGTCATGATAATTCCACAAGTAATGACCTTGCTCCACTTTCAATACACCCAGAGCATTTAACCATCCCTGTTTGTAACCCTCATTGTTAGCATTTTCAATATGAGCATCCAAGTGACAGAGGGCTTCGTTGTAGCCTGCCATCCAGAATTCATGAGGTTGTTTGTGGAATTGGAAAGTTAGTCTCTCTAACTGCTCATGAAGGTTTCTGGAAAAAATAGCCTTATTCTCCAAGGCAGACTTCTGTGTGGCAAGTTCCCCCTCCATACCTTGAATTTTCATGGACATTTCAAATAAGGCTTGATTCTTTGCCATCAGCTGGAATGCCTGGTTTTCCAATGCTGCTTGAGTACGAGCTTCTTCAATAGTGGGATGAAGAACTCTGGGTCATCCCCGAGCAGGTTGAGCACTTTGTTCCTCGACAACAATTCTTCCTCGTCCCCGAGAACCTCTTCCTCGTCCCCGAATAGCAGTAGAATGGCCAGCTCTTCTCAAAGTTTCCAATTCTTCTCGCAGCTTGGCATTCTCAACTTCTAAAAAGGAGAATCCATCGTCGGTGACAGGTACCAAAGAAGTTGAAGATGAAGCAGCAGACCTCAACTGAGCTAATTCCTTTTGCAGATTATTATTCTCCTGCTCTAGTAGCTCAGCGATTTTCTTATGCTCTTCAACCTCTGTCTTCAATGTTTTATCTCTCAATTCATAGCCAGCAAGCATCTTGTCATAGCCTTTTTCAGCACTGAGTTGTTTGAGTTTCTTCTCATACCCTTCGTGCAAAAGAGCTAAAGACTCTTTATATTGATGCTGAAGTTCATCGAGAGTAATTTGCAAGTCTTCAATCATTTCGTAATAAGCCACATTATTGGCTACAACACGATCAAGAAGACATTTCAAGTACTGATAGGCCTCAACTGCTTGGTCTGAAACATCTCAACCAAGGATGTCTACAACCTGGGACTTGTCCAAGTCAGTGTGACCAGCTTTAAAATATTCATTACATTGTCTGAGCAGAGTTGTGTCATGAGCAGACATCAATTCCATTCTATCCATAAACTAGTAAAGAAGAGAAGGCAAGAGTTAATAAGAAAGCAAATAGAACATCAACAATATAGAGGAACAGAAAAAGGTTATTTTTATTACATCATAGAAAGGAGTACAACGTTCAGAATACAGATGACAAAAGAAAATAAAACAACTACCGAACAACTTCACACCTTTTCCTTGTCTCCCAAGACTTTCTCGAGAGGCTGGGACGAGGAGCTCGGTTGCTCGGTGGGAACAATAATTTGGACTGCACGAGCAGGAAGTTGTTCAGATGGAGAAGGTAGAGATGAAAGCTCCTCGTTGACAGGCTGAATAGTTTGTGGGGCAAGGATTTGATCACCCACTACCATTGAAGACTCCTCGGAGGCAGCTTCGTCCTCTTCTTCATCTTTAATATTTGGGGGAGGACCGGGAAGGTGTTGTTGGAACAATTCAAAGCCCTCATCAACCTTCAACTCCTACAAGGAAGCGACCCAACCATCTCGGAAGTACTTAAGACTCCCATACTGCACCTGAGACATCATTGCTGCCACCCCCTTATTCCACCCTTTGTCCCAGCCAGTGCTGAAGGACTTCTTTACTGCCATTTTTCTTTTCATTTTCTCCGAGGAGAGCTTCTCGGATAGAAGATCCTCGGTGGCCTTCAACTTAACTTCCACCTCCTCCTTCTGGCGATTTACTTCTCGCAGAAGGGTCAGTTCTTCCTCTGCCGTTTTCAGCTTGTTTTCAAGCTCCCCAAAGTTCTTGAGCTTCTCGTCATACTTTTTGTTCTCCCCCTCCAAATATTTCACCTTATTCTCCAACCCTTTGAAGACCTCAGCAAATTGCACCTTCTCTGCCTCAACTGAAGCCAATTTCTTCTCCTAATCAGCCTTATCCTCGTCATACTTTTGACGGGAATCCTTCAAAGACTGGGTCAAACCTAGTAAATCATCCTCTACTCCGGACAAGGAGCTGGAAGCCTTAATCGCTTCATCCTTAATCACAATGGTGTTAAAGCAGCTCACTAACTGAAAAAGGAAAATACGACAAGTCAGTACAGAGATATATGTAATAAAGGAAATAAAGAAAGTTCAGAACAAGAAAAACTTACTGAAGTAATGTGGCGAGTAGCTAGGGATGTAAGCATATCCCGAGGAAGATTCTCTTCAATTCCTTGGATCTCAGGAATGATCCAAGTCTTCACCGAGCTCATAGCAGACCTCGGGGGAATAATAGTTGGAACACCAGCACCACTAACTGGGAGCTGGGAGATAATTTCAGCCAAATTAACCGAGGAGGATTTCTTCAGTCTCCTCGGTGTCACTTCAATAGCTTCAACCAAGGAAGAACTCTTGGTTGGAGAGATGGTGATCACTTCTTTAGGAGCATCCTTCTTTCTCGGAGCCACTGGGGGCTTCTCGGCAGCCTTTTGAGGTGCATCGAAGGAATAACATCTACTTTCTTTGTCCCCTTTGGGACATCAGTCTTGTTTCTTTTTCCCTCTCCAGCAGAGGCAGACTCCTTGAAGATAGCAGGAACTCTTATTTTACCCATCTTCTTAATCAAGGGAATGTGAGATTCTGGAGAAGAGTCCTCAGGAATTGACACTGGTTCACTAGTGCTGACCACAGGGCGAGCAGTGAAAGAGGATGTGTAGCTCTTGTATTGCAACAAGTATGAAGCAGACCTAATGTGTTCATCTACAACTTTCTGATGCAAACCCCAGATAAGTTTCAAATGCTTGATATTAACTTCTGATTCTTTTGGAGTTTTTCTCTTGCTCTCAACTGCAAACAAATACATATTGAAATATCAATCACACATTTTATCAAACATAATGAAAGCACAATTTTGAAATAAAATAAGATAAGAATAACCTATCCCATTGCCATAGGGAGGGCATCTGGGACCTTGGTATACTTCGTCTCCAACCAGAGGGGAATATTGCCAATTTTTAATAACTACCCCATGTTCAAAATAATCCCTATTGGCACCAGGGAGGTTGACTACTAAAGCCCTATTCAAAAATCTAGTTTTTAAATAAAAAACATTATCTAGAACAACCCATCTATAATAATACATAATCTTAGGAATTCCTATGCGAGTTCCATGAGTTTGATTTAACCTAAAAACCCCATTAACTATTCTCCATGTGTTGGGGGCTATTTTTGCAGGAACAACATCGAAATAATGACAGAATTCTAATCACAAAGGGTTTGGTGGAAAATAAAATCCACACTCAGCAATAAAAAGACTGGGGAGCCAATGTCACTCAGCCAAACGAAAATAATTTGAAGGCTCAGAAAGATCCTCCAGAGTTACCCAAGAAGGGATAGAAAAATCAGAACGGAATTTCTCAAGAGATTCAATAACATAAACCATGGTGAATAAAAGAAATGAAGAAGAAGGAAGAAGATCTTACAGAAAAAAGGGAGATCAGTTGACAACGAACGAAGGAAAGGATGAACGCACAAGAGAGAAAAAGACTACGGAAAAATCGAAAGCAGAAATTGGAAAAGGTAGAAGACGATGGGATTGCCTATGAAGCTTAAATACTTTGCCTCGGGAAACGGCGAAAGAAATGATTACAAAAAGAAACTATTACACTACCGGTGGCTAAAAGGACAAAAAGTGCGCGAAGATCGAAGCGTTTATAAAAATTCAAAAGGCGGATTCTGCGAATTTGGAAGGAAAATTAAATACGGAGAAAATGCTCCTAAAAACCAGGAAGGTCATTTAATATTTCCATATACCTAGAAAGAATGTTTCATACTCCTCAAATTTCGAAATATAAAACATTGGGGGCTTCTGTTGATACCAAAATTAATATGCTGATATGGACGAATCACAAGAAGACACGTGTCAATCTACGTGGCACAATAGCAACGAGGAAGTTTATTTCCCCGACCAAGTCAGACACACTCCGAGCAACAGGTGTACTCCGAGGAACTCCATCGCTCCGAGGAACTCCTGAACAACGAGCAACTAAGGCGGTCCGAGCTGCATCTCGGCCATAGCATTAATTGTCAGATAATCAACAGTTGAACTATTCATTGAATCCTCATTATACAGACGTATACTCTTAAAGGGAATTAATTGTTTACCCTTTCACATGTACTGCCTAAAGGCTATAAATACATTGTATCATCCTCATTCAAGGGGACCGGAATTTCTTCATAGAACCACATATCAGGAATTCCAAAACATTTGGCAATAACAGAAACAGTGGACGTAGGCCATTCTTATAAGGCTGAACCAGTTTAAAAAATTTTGTCTCATTTATATTTATCTGTGATTAAATAATTAGAAGCAATCTAATTTTTTACATCAACATATATATATATATATATATATATATATATACACTTAGATATATGAAAACTTTCTATTATGTGTATAAGTAAAGTAATGAATAAATGCTCCAACTTTATAACAAGTGTTCATGAATTTTGTAACGGTGCTGAGTGGTTCTAAGTAACGTTAGAAAATGGAAAAGATTAATTTTTCTAAAACTAAATATCATGGCCCTAGTACTTCTCGGGATAAAACTCTATGGGAAAATAAGTTAGATAGACTTATGAGTTTAGTAATACGATAGGCGTGCACACTAGAAGAGAGGTGAGAATTCTCAAGAGAGTATCGCATACTAACATGGTTGTTACATTAGCCGGTAAGCATTTTAAATACTTTCTATACTAGTTTGAACTATTTTACACTTGGGCTCTGACCCGTTTTCTATCATTTCTCTCTCTCTTGTATTATGTATGTATTACAGATGCCCAACTAGAGGGGCGTCTTGCATATGTTCTTTGGATCTGACGTGCTACATCTTATGTGGGAGTTGCAAGCCTTTGCTTTAGACGATATCTTCATTGATTATGTTCTTGCTTTAGTTCTGTTTAGTTAGGGCATGTGTCGCCCGTTTTCCTATTCCTTTTGGATTTGTCAGAGATTTATGTTTATTTATATTTCCAGTATTCAGTACTCTTTGAGAGTTAACTATTGTCAGGATGATTTCATTTATGGTTCTTATACTTGGTTTGGTTTATCTAGATGGTTTAAATTATTGTGTGTTAATTCCCATCCTTAGCATTTAAGTGATTCTCAAACTGGTGTTTATTAAAAAGGTTTTTTTTATATCGAAATTTAATAAGGTCAAAATAAGACTTTAAATTCTTTTGACACTTAACTTAATTATTTAGGGTGTTTAAATTGGAAATAATTATTTTGTGACAGTGATGCTAAGAATGAACCAATTGTTCACCTTGATTTTAATTTAATAAAGGACTGGTCACCCGATATTTAATTAGGCGGGGTGTCACACCTTGCTTCTTTTGGGAGTCATTATTCCAGTTTGGGTTGTTACCCATTCTATTCAGTGACAGCAGTTTTAGACTTTCAGTTAATTCAGTATTGGGATTTATTTATTTCATTTATACATTTGTATTGGTTTTATTTACATTGCTATTATTATTGGAGTGTTTACTCCAGACATCAGTTATTCATTATGTTGATTACCTTATGAGTTTGTTCATGTGACGGTTGGATGATGATTTAGATTACTTTGTTGTTGGTTAAATAAAATAATAAAATTTGGCACTTCACTATTTTAAATATTTGGTGGTTAGTAATTAATATAAATGTTTTCGACAGTGATGCTATGAACTGAACCAACTTGACATTTTGTATTAATTTAAATAAAGGAGTAGCCACCCGATATTTAATTAGTCAGGGGGTCATAAGAGGTATGTTTATTTTTCTTTCATTATACAAATACACCTAAAAAATATGAATTTCAAGATTACCAGGCTTATAACTTTTTTGGGTTTATTTCTCACCCAAAATATTCACGATTTTCGTGTGGTATCAGAGCTTAGGTTTTTGAACTTATGATTATTTGTTAATCTGCGTGTTGTTTATAATTTAAATTTTTTTGAAATAATATAAATGTTATTAGATATTTACAAAACTAATAAGGTCACTTGAAACATCGAAATAAACAAAATAACATTTTATATAATGAGAACCACCCTATCTTGATGAGTTAATGTCGTTTAGTCCCGCATATGCATGTTTTTTTTTTCATTTTTGGTAATAATGTCAACATGAATAACTCTCACCAAAAAAAAGATATTTTGATTCCCTCATTTGATTTTTGATCCTAAAGAATATAATAGAATTAATATATTCTTTTCAAATATTTTCTTTTTGAGGAAAGTTTTCCGTTTCTAAGTTTTTATGCACAAAAAAACCTTATAAATGTTATATTGTTTATCATTAACTCAAATCTTCATTTTATGATGTTTGGCAATCACAATAGTGATCCAACTATATTCAGGATGTTAGACTATGCTCACGAATATTAGACTAAATAATAAAAATAATTTTATATCGTTTAATGATGAAGTTATTTGTTTATATAGTTTATGCAATAATCCATAATCGTGTTATACAAAGGTAGATGAATTAATCAGTTAAACAAACATTAGGGGTGACATAAAGCTATTGATTTCTATAGGATATTATGATTTATATAATCATCTCTAGTTATGTTAATCACACCAGTTGATTAAACAAAGGTACCATAACTTTTAAAATAGGAATGAATCACCCTATTAGGTTGATAATATTTTTAAATTCTATTAAATAATGAGTTAATATTTATATTTTTTCAATAGCATTCAATATGCTTGATAGTATTTTGTGCCATCAATTTGATCCTGAAAGATGTTGGGTGTTTCTGTGTATTTTGGCCAATAGTTTTAAGATGTTATATGATGATGTGATAGTAAATATTTTTTTTAAGTGGGAGGGGGTGGGGGGTCAGTACTCTCACAGATTTATTAGATAAATAGGGGGAAGAGACCCACCCCTGGTAGCTTACATACAAAAGTATAGGGGGATATGACTCCTGACCTCTCAAAGATAAAGCCCAAACAACTACAAAATTTGAATTTATATTGAAGTCAAGAATACAAGAGAAGAGGAAATAATTTAAACAAACTAAATAATATCAATCCTCCAAATATGAATAAACCCCAAGGATTAAAGATCCTGAGCAGACTTGAAAAATGGAGCGAAAAGAACCATCAAGATAGTAAACCACGACTAGCCACAAGTGCAGATAAAAACATTACCAATCATCTAAAATAGAGACTTAACTGTAGGTCTATGAAGAGGCAACGACTTGCCATACCACCCCCAAAAAATTAAAATTTAGAACCATCCTAATAATTTTGTTCTAAGAGAGAAATGCAAAAGTAAATGATTTATCTTACTCATTTAGTAATATTCCATATAGTCTTATTCAAGTCCCTGGACTATTTGATTATCATATTACCCACTAAAAATGATATTTTCTGAATGCCAAACTAAGGGATAGACTTTAATGCACATTATTCATATACCAGGGTAGGCGCGTGTGTGACATCCCGACTAATTAAATACCGGGTAGCTACTCCTTTATTCAAATTAATACAAAATGTCAAGTTGGTTCAGTTCATAGCATCACTGTCGAAAAACATTTTAACAATTACTAGCCACCTAATATTTAAAAAGTGAGTTGTGAATTTTAATTAAATCCGATTAACACGCAATAAGTTAGATTATGAAATGCTAACATAACAAATACAACATAGTCACAATAGAATAACCATGGAATAATAATGAATCTGGTGGAATACTCTTCTAAATAATCCGAATACTGAGTACAACCAAATACAAAGTCTGAATCACTAATTAATTACAACCCAAAATCTGAAATAAAACTGATTAAGTAAGATGTCTCTAAAAGAAAAGAGGCGACATGCCCAACAGATGAGAAAATCTAAAAATAGAGTCAGGATAGAAAGCGAAGGCGTCTACTATCGAGGTCCTATAACTTCCATAGAAGCTACAGCACGTCACTAGAATGAAACTCCTATGCTTGGTGTCCTTTTGGCTGGACACCTAAAAAGGTTTTACAAGAAAATAGATTTGAAAGCAAACGGGTCAGAGCCCGATTGTGAAAACAGTTTAAAATACAGCAAGTGTTTAATATTATTAAACAGTGAATATAAAATACATGATAGTGTGTGCAATCACATGAGTTTCTCACCTCTCAACTAATTGTGCACACCTACCGTACCCGTACCCGTTCTAGTTATTCCCATATCTAACTAGTCCAATGCGCAATCTAACATCACTATACGATTCACGATTCAATTTCCAACATCTTAATTTAAACAGAGAGTTTTTATTTTTCTTCTTAGTTCTCAAAATTAGTAATACTAATCACTAGGGATTTTCCATTTTTAACTCTACTAAAATATTGCTAATATTCACACTTTCATTTCTACATGACAGTTCATTTCAATTAACAGTATATTACTCTCATCATAAATACACAATACTGGCACCCCGAGGCTAAGCTGCGGTGCACTCATACTCTGTTATCAAATCCCGGTACATCACGTACATAAGGACCACATATTCCAAATCTCTCAGGAATCGTTTCAATAAACAACAATCACACATAATGGAGGCGAACATAGCTTACATCACATGGGTCACGCACATACCTACGCTCCCATGATCAACTGACTTATTAACACCTCAATAATCCATTCTCTGACCTATGTCCTCGAGGTACCAATCTAAATCCCCCCATAAGCACACAAAGATTATATGACCCTCATCGAACGCCGACCTCCCGTGATAGCAAGTATGGTAGGTATGTTACACAAAGATAAATACGTATACTAAGTATTCACAGATCTTAGATATCTTAGAATATTAATAGAGGTATATTTATCATCCTTATACTATCATTTAATGTTGTACGTTTACAAGTCCCCGATTAATATACATTAAAGTTTTCAACTCTTCCCACGTCATAATTTTAGGTACACGTTTCCTAACCCATAAATGTCATTCGGTTTACTAAAAAATTCTAAGTTTTACTCCTCAACGTAACCCAATATCACAAATATACCCACGAGTCAATAAGGGAAGGTTAGTACACCATGAAATACGTCTACGGGAAGTTTGAAATAAAATCAGGCCTAAAAAGGCCATTCTGTCAACTCGTTAGAAATCTCGTTTGAACGAGTCGTTCGAATGAATGGGTTCAAATGAACTACCAACTCGTTAGAACGGGTATTGTCATCTCGTTAGAAACTCGTTCGAACGAGGTCGTTCGAACGACCTGGGCAGGTCTTCTAACGAGATGGCAGACTACGCCCAGAAATTTCCCAAGTCAATTTTCTTCATTCTTCTCTTCTCTAAATCCACCCTAAGACCATCCAAATTATGTTTTAATGTTTGTAAACTATTTTAAGTCACCCTAGGTCTTTCCTTAACATAATTTTGGGTCCAAATGTTACAAATCAACATGCCAAAATCATAAATCCCCAATTCTTGCCCCAAACCCTATGAACTTGAACATAGAATTTAATTGCATAAAAGACTCCTTATTAATCCATTTCCAGATCATCAAAAGTTATGTTTTGGGTATTGAATTCGTCCATAAGCATTCTACATGTAATTGCTATTTTAAAATCCTAAGTTTCACCATAATCCCATTGGTTTTCATCAAACTTTCTTGGCAATTAAAGTTTCTACACTAAACATGGAGGAAATATTCAATGAAAATGAATAACATTAAATCACTTGCCTTAGATTTGTTCTTCAGATTTGTTGTCAGTGTTTCAAGGTTGATTCTTCCCTCTCTCTCGTCACAATCTCTTCCAAAATTGGTGATGGGGAGATGATTTAGTCTAGAACCTCTATTAACCTCTCTCAAAAACCTCCGTAGCCCACTCCCGTACTTTTTGGCTGATAATGGCCTTAGTGGACCTTTTAATAATATCTAAATTACCTCTAAAATTCGTGGGTTTTAATCCCTCAATTTTTAAAATTACCAAAATACCCTTATAGGTTGCCGGTTTGGCCTAAAAATGCCCCAGGACCCAAACTAACCCTCCGGCTAGTGTTTTCTGACTATTTCGACCCTTCCGGACACGTTGGCGCACTAAAAATGATCATTCGGTTGATAAAAATATAATTCACTTTTTAATTTAAATAATTTCATTCCTGACGCGACTGACACGCAATTTCCCAAATTGTCGTATTTCTGCCTCGCGACAAATTTTAATATTTTCAATACTCATATATTACCATATATACTCAGAAATATTAAATTTTTAACACCGTAATCAAATACCAACTCACATCTCGCTAGTATTTATATCCGGATTAATTCCCAATTAATTCTCATTTAATTCAATTAATCCCTTAAATAAAAATCAATAAAATTACGGGGTATTACATACTTCCCCCATCATAACAGAATTTTGTCTCGAAATTCGAAACTAATGAATACCTGGTAAAAATAGCTCTGGATAATGTTCGCGCATCTCATCCTCATGCTCCCATGTGGACTCCTCAGCATTATGATGCCGCCACTGCATGCGTACTAATGGTACTATATTCGACCTCAGTTTCCTCTCGTTGTGGTCCAGAATAGCAATCGGCCCCTCCTCGTAGGAACTATCGGGCTCAAGATCGATGTCCTCTAAAGCAATGTGACTATGGGCCAAATCGTCCCTAAGATATTTCCTTAGCGAGGAAATATGGAACACATTATGAATCCTATGCAAGCGTTCCGATAACCCAAGTCTATACGCAACTGGCTCAATCCTCTCGATGATAGGAAAAGGCCCCATGTATCTTGGTGTCAGTTTCCCCTTCTTGCCAAAACGCATGATCCCCTTCGTAGGAGGTACTCTGAGTAACACCTGGTCCCCCACCTTGAATTCTCTGAAGAACCTCTTGGCATCAGCATAGCTCTTCTGTCGGTCCTGAGCTACCCGAATACTGCTCCGTATTACCTTTATCCTTGTCGAAGTATCCTGAATCACTTTCAGTCCAAGGAGTTTGTTATCCCCCACTTCTAACCAACATGTTGGGGAACGACAAGGTTTACCATACAACGCCTAAAATGGAGCCATGCCAATGGTGAACTGGTAGGAGTTATTATAAGAAAACTCCACTAGTGGAAGGTACTGCTCCCAACCACCTCCAAAGTGTAGGATGCACATACGCAGCATGTCTTCCAACATTTTATTTGTCCGCTCTGTTTGCCCATTAGTGTGCGGGTGATATGCCGTACTCAGCCGCAACTCCGTACCCATGGCCTCCTAGAAACTCTCCCAAAATCGTGAAACAAATATCTTGTCTCGGTCAGATATGATATTTAGAGGCACCCCGTGAAGTCTCAGTATCTACGCAATGAAAATCTGGCCATACTGTACCGTAGTGTAGTCTGTCCTCACGGGCAGAAAATGAGTAACTTTTGTCAACCTATCCACAATTACCCATATGGAGTCGTGACCCCTCTGTGACGTAGGTAACCCCATGATAAATTCCATGGATATGCTCTTCCATATCCACATCGGAACCTCTAACAGCTGTAGAAGTCTTGCCGGTTTCTGATGGTCCACCTTTACTAGCTAACAAGTGGTGCATTTGGAAATGAACACAGTGATATCTCTCTTCATCCCTCTCCACCAGTACTGTCGTCTCATGTCTTGGTACATCTTATCTCCACCAGGGTGTATACCGAACCGTGGGCCGTGCGACTCTGTCATGTGACACCCCGCCTAATTAAATACCAGGCGATCACTCCTATATTAAATTAAAATCAAGGTGAACAGTTGGTTCATTCTTAGCATCACTGTCGAAAAATAACTTTTCCAATTTAAACACCCTAATTAATTAAGCTAAGTGTCCAAACCATTTTTAGACATTACTTTCCAAATTTTTATTTAATGTAAACCAACATTTAAACTTTACAAAATTCATAAATAAAGAATCATACAACAACTATACTGGAACAAACAATCCAATAATTAAACATCCAACTAAATGAATCCAACATTTAATACTTAAATGAAAACATCCTGACAATAACAAATCCCAAAGATTAAAATACTAGAAATAAATGAATCACAATGTCCAATAAAACAACTGGATAATTAAAACAGGAGACACATGCCCAACTGAATAAATATGCTAGGATTGGAATCAAATAAGTGAAGTCGTCTAAGCAAGAGGCCTGCAGCTCCCACCTAAGCTGTAGCGCGTTCCTTCCAAAGGATCCTATGCAAGACGCCCCTGTGGATGGGCACCTGTAATATATACATATATATACAAGAGAGAAGAAAATGGAAACGGGTCAGATCCCAATTGTAGAAATGATTTAAAATTTGTTTAGCAAGTATTTAAAATTTTTACAGGCCAATGCAACAACATATTAGTGCGGCACTCCCTTAAGAAATTCTCACCTCTCTTCTAATGTGCACACCTATCGCACTAACCTTCCTAATGGTTTAAGTTATCTTATCTTAGGTTACTCGTAAGATTTAAACTGAACAATTCAACTGTTTAAGAGGGTAATTTCATTTGACAACAAAGTTCTCATTTAAACCTTAATCGCTAATAAAGTTCCTCCGTAACATATTATACTTTTAAAGCACATTTTTCTCAATTTTTATAATTATACATTTCTTACTTACCATAAACACAGTAGGTAGTTCCCAAATTCCAGAATTTAATATATATATCTATTAAATACTCATATAATATATATATTCTAACGGAACCCCACATAATAATTAAGGTGCAGTCATACTCTGCTATCCAGTCCCCGTATCTCTCTTACTAAGGGAAATACAAGTTCGGAATCACTCTCGAACTGTATTAACACAAACAAAAATAATATTGAGGCGAAGCATAGTTTCCAAGTCCAAGATATCAGTACATACCCTCACGTCTCTTAGGGCCGTCCGACTATCGATCCGATAGCCCGTACCTAGGATTCCTATCTTCTAGGGTATGAGTCAATATCCCCCATGAAGGCCCATTCAAGATAAGACTATCCCAGCGCGGTAACCTCAGGGATAGCAAGTAGCGTGGGCATGATTTTTACACGTATATAGTATATGCATAATCACAGTTATATAAATATACTACTATTACCATATCAAATTTAGGTACTTTTCATCACCCATAATATAATATTTATCATTATTTCTCAATCTTTAGTTATCACGTATAACGGTTCGTCTCTTACTTCAATTGAGGGATTAATCCAACTTACTACGTAACAATCATGGACTATATGCTCCCAAGTATAGAATTCAGTAGGTATTCATCTAATTTACATCGTAACTATCTTACGCGTCTCTCCCTTTAATACAAAATCCCATCGTCCCGTATATGTAAACATCAAAAAAATGCAAATCTCGTCTTACATTAAAGGTCTCAGAATTATTAATAAGTCCTACTAGTCATCTTTATTTCCCAAAATATTTTAATAAGGATGTCTAAGGAGTATTAATCATTTAGATTTAATTCAACTATTAAAAAGGGGAAAAATGAGTCTGCCAGGAGGGGTCGATCGATCGAGGGCAGGGGCTCGATCGATCGATACGTCGATCGATCGACACCCCTGGTTCGATCGATGGATCAAACAGGTATGCGAATTCTGCAGATTAGCAGTTATGGGTTTCACAATCTAACCTCAATCAAATCCATATTTTTCACGCCCAAACTCCCTAAAATTCATACTATAATCAGTATACACCCATAATATTCATCTTTTACGTAAAGGATGAAATTTTTCATCAATCACCATGGATTAATAGGCCAAAACTTCATAAAATCTCAAGAACCCTAGAATTTCTTTAACATGGTTCTAATAAGTCTTTTTCTAGAAATTTCTACTCCTAATTCATCATAATTTCGTGGTTAAGCCTCTACATATGAAGGGGTTTCCAGATTTGCATTCAAATCAATTATACATGCGATTTTCCTATTTCTAACATGGATTTTCTTCTACCAAATTCGTCCTAATCACCCTAGTCTAACATGAACGATGCATTAATGAGAATAAGCAAGATAAATACTTGCTTGGGATTTTTAGCGTTCTGATTTGTGAACGAATGTGGTGTTGTTATGTTTCCCGTCGCGCGATCTACGCGTTCGTGGTGGTGGCGGTGCAACCAGATGGATTTTTGGACTTAATTTGCTTGGAAAGCTTTCTCCTTCCCTCTCCTATGGACGTTCTAATGTTTTGAGTCTGCTAACCCTAAAGGACTATTCCAAATGGCTGATATAGCCTAATAATTTTCGTGGGTTTAATTACCAAAAAATGCAAAATGACCAAAATGCCCTCCCGGGGTACTAATTAAGCCTAAAAACTCCCCGAGATTCAAACTAAACCCCCGGGTACACTTTTCTGACTATCCTGACCCTTCCGGACAATTTGGCGCACTCAAAACGACCATACGAGCAACTTATAATTTATTCACTTTTATTAATCAATATTTAGTCCCGGCGCGACATGGGCGCGTCCCGACTCAAATTTCCAAAATTGTCGTTTTATTCACTCTTGACATTTAATAGAATCAATATTATATTAATTTACTCATTAGTAATATTCAACAACAAGTTTCCCAGAATCATTAACTCACATCACGTTAATAATTATAAAGTAATTAATTTTTGGATTTATATTAAATTAATTACTCACATTAAATTTAATAAATCCCCAAATTAATATAGTATAAAAATACGTGGTATTTCATACTTCCACCTAATAACGGAATTTCGTCCCGAAATTCGAAAAATACGGCATACCTAGTAAGAATAAATCTGGGTATCTCTCGCGCATATCTGCCTCACGCTCCCAAGTGGATTCCTCCACATTATGATGCTCCCACTGGACCCATACAAGTGGAACTAACTTCGACCTCAATCTCCTCTCGCTGTGGTCTAGGACAGCCACCGGTCTCTCCTCGTAAGAGTTGTCAGGCTATAAGTCTATCTTATCTATCGTGATGTGAGTATGGGCTATATCATCCCGAAGATGTCGTCTCAATGACGAGATATGGAATACATCGTGAATGCGATGTAAATGCTTTGGCAGTCCCAATTTGTATGCTACCGGCTCAATCCTCTCGATAATAGGAAATGGTCCCATGTACCTCGGGGCCAATTTCCCTTTCTTTCCAAACCTCATCACTCCTTTCATCGGAGATACACATAGTAATACTTGGTCCCGCACATTAAACTCTCGAAAGAACCGTTTCGCATCGGCATAGCTTTTCTGCCTGTCCTGGGCTACTCGAATGCGACTCCTGATCATCTCAATCCTCGTGAAGGTTTCCTGAATCACCTCTGGTCCTAGCAACTTCTTATCCCCCACTTCTAGCCAACAAGTTGGGGAACGACAAGGTCTTCCATACAAATCCTCGAATGGAGCCATGCCAATCGTGAAGTGATAAGAGTTATTATAAGCGAACTCTACCAGTGGAAGATGTGGCTCCCAACCTCCTCCAAAATCAAGGACACACATCCGTAGCATATCCTCCAGCATCTGATTAGTACGCTCTGTTTGCCCACCTGTCTGTGGGTGATAATCTGAACTCAACCTCAACTCTGTACCCATAGCCTCCTGAAAGCTCTCCCAAAAATGCGACACGAAAATCTTATCTCTATCTGACACAATATTCAGGGGCACCCCATGTAATCTGACAATCTCAGCAACGAACAACTGAGCATACTGACCCGTGGTATAGTCTGTCCGCACCGATAGAAAATGAGCCACCTTGGTCAAATGGTCTACAATCACCCAGATAGAGTCGTGGCCTCGCTGTGATGTAGGAAACCCTGTAATAAAGTTCATGGAAATACTTTCCCACTTCCACGCGGATATTTCCAATGGCTGAAGCAACCCTGACGGTTTCTGGTGGTCAACCTTTACCAGCTGGCAGGTAGAACACTTGGACACGAACTCAGCAATGTCTTTTTTCATCCCACTCCACCAGTACTGTCGCCTCATATCCTGGTACATCTTATCTCCCCCAGGATGTAATGCAAATCGGGACCCATGAGACTTGGTCATCACTGTATGCATAATTTTGTTCCTTCTGGGACTACCAATCTCCCATTAAACCTCAAACCCCCATCAAAACTAACAGAATAGGACTCTGCACCCTCAGCTAAAAGTCGTACAATCTGCTCCTGGAAAAATGGATCTACGGTCTGTGCCTGTATCACCTTCGTAAAAATCTCGGGTGTCACTGTCATGATAGATATGAAGGAATGGGCTACTGTGTCCTGGTGACCAACTCTTTCCACTTTGTTTTCCAGATGTCTGCCACATCTTCTACCTGTCTACGGCTCAATGCATCAGCAACTATGTTGGCCTTCCCCAAATGGTATTGTATGTCGAACTGATAGTCCTTCACAAACTCTAACCATCTGCGCTGACGTATATTCAGCTCTCGCTAAGTGAACAGGTACTGCAGTGACTTGTGGTCTGTGAATAAGCGGAATTTCTTCCCCAATAAATAGTGCCTCCATATCCTCAATGCGAAAATGACCGCTGCTAAATCTAGGTCATGGGTGTTGTAATTCTTCTCACGCGTCTTAAGCTTGCGGGAGGAAAAAGCTATAGCCTTCTCTTCCTGCTGAAGTACTCCCCCAAGTCCCCGTAAAGAGGCATCGGTGTAAACCAGGTACTCCACACCCCGCTTCGGTAAAGTAAGGATTGGTGTTGAAGTAAGCTTGTCTTTCAGCTCGTCGAAAGACAATTGATAAGCATCATCCCCCCTTTGCGAGTCAGGTTCGTCAATGGACCCACTATTTTGGAGAATCCCCGAATGAATCTCTTGTAGTATCCGGCTAACCCCAAGAAACTACGCACTTCCGTCGGTGTCGTGGGTTGTCCCCAGTCCCTCACCTCTGACACTTTACTCGGGTCAACTGCTATCCCCTGTTCAGAAACAACATGCCCCAAGAACTATACTTCACGCAACCAGAATCCGCACTTCTCGTACTTAGCATGCAACTGATGCTCTCGTAGAGTCTGAAGAACCTGCCTCAAGTGCTCGGTATGCTCCTCCTCGGAGTGTGAATATATCAAAATGTCATCTATGAAGACGATGAAAAACTGATCCAAGAACTCTCTGAACACTCGGTTCATCAAGTCCATGAATACGGCTAGATCATTTGTGAGGCCAAATGGCATCACCCTGAAGTCATAGGACCCATATCTCGTCAGGAAGGCAGTCTTTGAAACATCCTTCTCCCTAATACATAGTTGATAGTACCCCGACCTCAGATCTATCTTCGAAAAGAAAGTTTATCCCCTCAAATGGTCGAATAGATCATCGATTCAAGGCAACGGATACTTATTCCGTATCGTGACCTTGTTAAATTCCCGGTAGTCCACACATAGCCTCAGTGAACCATCTCTCTTCTTCACAAATAAGACTGGAGCCCCCCCAAGGTGAGGTACTCCTGCAAATGAGGCCCTGACCTAATAGCTGCTCTATCTGATCTCGTAACTCACACATTTCCACCGGAGCCATATGGTATGGAGCGCGTGCTATAGTTCTAGTATCCGGTAATAAATCTATGACAAAGTTTATCTCTCGACTGGGGGTAGGCCTGGTATCTCCTGAAATACATCAGAATACTCACGAACAACTGGGATCGAGTCTAAGGGAATCACAACCTCCTTACAGGTATCCTCCTATATGTAATACAAATGAGCAGTCGATCCTCCCTCTAGGCGAGGCATCTCCACTACAAACATCTCTTGCCCCGAAATGGCAGAGAAAATACTCCCACCAAAACAATCTATCATTGTCCTGTAAGCAGCGAGCCAATCCATACCGATAATAACATCATGCTCATGCATATCGAAGACTAACATGTCTGCAAGTAATACCAAGCTACCAATCTATACCCCCACACCCCAGCGTATAAAGGAAATAAGAAAACCATTTCCCAGTGGTGAGTCTACACACATCATAGTTCTCTCTGTTGTGGCTAATAATCCTAAGGCCTTCGCAAAATGAGTAGCTATGAAACAATATGTCTCCCAAATATCAAATAAAACTCGACCCATAGTACCATGGATAGGAAACATTCCCTCAATCGCGAGTGGTGCTTGTGGAGTTGCTGCCTGGTGGACGTTATAGACACGTCCATACTGTAACTGCCCCTGCTGCACTGGAGCTGCTGGAATGGCTGTTAAGGCTGGTACCTGGGCTAGTGCTGGGAGGGCGGCTGGAAAGAGTGGCCTCTGTGGCTTATTACGGGCACCCTGCTTCTATGGGGCCCTATTTCCCTCTGGGCAATCCGAGCGCTTATGGCCATGCTTTCCGCACACAAAACATCGACCTCTGAAGTTACCCTCCCTTCTGACCCTGCTGACCACAGCCCTGCTGACCGTTACCACCCCGCCACTGGGCCTGTTGGCCCTGATGAAAACGCTGTTGGCCCTGTTGGCCTTGCTGCTGACCGTGTTGCTGTCGGTGTTGACCTTGCTAGCACTGCTGATTAGGCTAGCCCTGCTGACCTTGCCTATAACCCAAAAATCCTTACCTAGAATCACCTGATTGGAAGCGCTTGGTAGGGTCCCCCTAATGGGAACTCTACTCATATTGATGAGTCTATCCCTGGGATGTCTGTGCTCAACCAGCGCCACTACCCCCTGTCCTGCCCTGCTGACCGGACTCTCCTGCTCGTTTGCTTCCCTATAGATGGAAGCAGTGATCCTGGCAATGTAGTAAGGCAGCATTGAGTACATCTGTGAAGGTACTCAGAGACAAATTCCCTATAAGATGCTGACGGATCCTCCAAGCTAACCCGTCCACAAACAACATTATCTTCTTACCCTCAGTAGGTGCCTCATCTGGAACTATGGTGATAAGTCTAGTGAACTCCTCCTCATACTCAGCAACGATAGAATTTTCCTTTTTCAAGTTCAGTAACTTCCGCCTCATCTCAGTCTGCACGGCGGGTGGAAAGTACTTGTGGTCAAACCGCTCCCAGAATAACTGAATCGGGATAGTATCCCTCTCCTCCAAGGTGGTGGTGGACTCCCACCACTGCAAAGTGGCCCACACTAGCTTAAAGGAATCCAACAACTGTTTCTGCACGTCCGTGCACTCATACATACGCAAATGCCGCTGGATATCTTTCTTCCATTGGCTGGAGATGATGATATCTGAACTACCCGAGAACTCAGGGGTATGCACCTTCTGAAAGGTATCCCTAAACCGCTCCCATGCTGTTGGAAGCTGTGCAGGTACTGGCACCACTGCCTGAATCTGGGGTGGAGCCTGCTGTACTACCGCTAACGGGGCATTCATCGCCTGAGCAATAATAATGGCTACCTCATTATCATTCATCGTACCCTAAACCGGAGCTGCTGGATGCTCGGCTTAGGCACGCCTATCCTTTGGTGCACGTCTCGGATACATTTGAAACGTGAAGAAATTTATTAGTCTACAGTTATTACCAAATCTAAAATAGCTGAAGACGTAAACGTAAAAGCAAGATTACAACAATCCTAAAATAGGGCTCTATATCAAAAATGCTAAGCAGAAAGCGAAATAAGCCGTACAGATCCTAAGGACACTAGAACCTGATGCTCTGATACCACCTGTTACACCCCGCCTAATTAGATACTGGGAAATCACTCCTTTATTAAATTAAAATCAAGGTGAACAGTTGGTTCATTCTTAGCATCACTATCGAAAAATAACTTTTCCAATTTAAACATCCTAATTAATTAAGCTAAGTGTCAAAACAATTTTTAGACATTACTTTCCAAATTTTTATTTAATGTAAACCAACATTTAAACTTTACAAAATTCATTAATAAAGAATCATACAACAACTATACTGGAACAAACAATCCAATAATTAAACATCCAACTAAATGAATCCAACATTTAATACTTAAATGAAAACATCGTGACAATAACAAATCCCAAAGAGTAAAATACTGGAAATAAATGAATCAAAATGTCCAATAAAACAACTGGATAATGGAAACGGGCGACACATGCCCAACTGAATAAATATGCTAGGAGTGGAATCAAATAAATGAAGTCGTCTAAGCAAGAGGCCTCCAAATCCCACCTAAGCTGCAGCGCGTTCCTTCCAAAGGATCCAATGCAAGACACCCCTATGGCTGGGCACCTGTAATATATACATATATATACAAGAGAGAAAAGAAAATGGAAACGGGTCAGATCCCGATTGTAGAAATGAGTTAAAATTTGTTTAGCAAGTATTTAAAATGTTTACAGGACAATGCAACAACATATTAGTGCGGCACTCCCTTGAGAAATTCTCACCTCTCTTCTAATGTGCACACCTATCGCACTAACCTTCCCTACGGTTTAAGTTATCTTATCTTAGGTTACTCGTAAGATTTAAACTGAACAATTCAACTATTTAAGAGGGTAATTTCATTTGACAACAAAGTTCTCATTTAAATCTTAATCGCTAATAAAGTTCCTTCGTAACATATTATACTTTTAAAACACATTTTTCTCAATTGTAGTAATTATACATTTCTTACTTACCATAAACACAGTAGGTAGTTCCTAAATTCCAGAATTTAATATATATATTAAACACTCATATAATATATATATTCTAACGGCACCCAACATAATAATTATGGTGCGGTCATACTCTGCTATCCAGTCCCCGTATCTCTCGTACTAAGGGAAATACAAGTTCGGAATCACTCTCGAACTGTATTAACACAAACAAAAACAATATTGAGGCGAAGCATAGTTTCCAAGTCCAAGATATTAGTACATACCCTCACGTCTCTTAGGATCGTCCGACTATCGATCTGATAGCCCGTACCTAGGATTCCTATCTTCTAGGGTACGAGTCAATATCACCCATGAAGGCCCATTTGAGATAAGACTGTCCCAGCGCGGTAACCTCAGGGATAGCAAGTAGAGTGGGCATGATTTTTACACGTATATAGTATATGCATAATCACAGTCATATAAATATACTACTATTACGATATCAACTTTAGGTACTTTTCATCACCCATAATATAATATTTATCATTATTTCTCAATCTTTAGTTATCACGTATAACGGTTCGTCTCTTACTTTAATAGAGGGATTAATCCAAGTTACTACGTAACACTCATGGACTCTATCCTCCCAAGTATAGAATTCAGTATGTATTCATCTAATTTACATCGTAACTATCTTACGCGTCTCTCCCTTTAATACAAAATCCCATCGTCCCGTATATGTAAACATCCCAAAAATGCAAATCTCGTCTTACATTAAAGGTCTTATAATTATTAATAAGTCCTACTGGTCATCTTTATTTCCCAAAATATTTTAATAAGGATGCCTAAGGAGTATTACTCATTTAGATTTAATTCAACTATTAAAAAGGGGAAAAATGAGTCTGCCAGGAGGGCTCGATCGATCGAGGGCAGGGGCTCGATCGATCGATGCGTGGATCGATCGACACACCTGGTTCGATCGATGGATCAAACGGGTATGCGAATTCTGCAGATTAGCAGTTACGGATTTCACAATATAACCTCAATCAAATCCATATTTGTCACACCCAAACTCCCTAAAATTCGTACTATAATCAGTATACACCCATAATATTCATCTTTTCATTAATAACCATGGATTAATAGGACAAAACTTCATAAAATCTCAAGAACCCTAGAATTTCTTTAACATGGTTCTAATCAGTCTTTTTCCAGATATTTCTACTCCTAATTCATCATAATTTCGTGGTTAAGCCTCTACATATGAAGGGGTTTCCAGATTTGCATTCAAATCAATTATACATGTGATTTTCCTATTTTCAACATGGATTTTCTTCTACCAAACTCATCCTAATCACCCTAGACTAACATGAACGATGCATTAACGAAAATAAGCAAGATAAATACTTGCCTGGGATTTTCAGCGTTCTGATTTGTGAACGAATTTGGTGTTGTTGTGTTCCCCGTCGCGCGATCTACGCGTTGGTGGTGGTGGCTGTGCAACCGGATGGATTTTTGGACTTGGTTTGCTTGAAAAGCTTTCTCCTTCCCTCTCCTATGGCCGTTCTAATGTTTTGAGTCTACTAACCCTAAAGGATTATTCCAAATGGCTGATATAGCCTAATAATTTTCGTGGTTTTAATTACCCAAAAATGCAAAATGACCAAAATGCCCTCCCGGGGTACTAATTAAGCCTAAAAATGCCCCGAGACCCAAACTAAATCTCCGGGTACACTTTTATGACTATCCCGATCCTTCCGGACACTTTGGCGCACTCAAAACAACCATATGAGAAACTTATAATTTATTCACTTTTATTAATCAATATTTAGTCCCGACGCGACATGGGCGCGTCCCGACTCAAATTTTCAAAATTGTCATTTTATTCACTCTTGACATTTAATAGAACCAATATTATATTACTTTACTCATTAGTAATATTCAACAACAAGTTTCCCATAATTACTGACTCACATCACGTTAATAATTATAAAATAATTAATTTCCGGATTTATATTAAATAATTTACTCACATTAAATTTAATAAATCCCCAAATTAATATAGTATAAAAATACAGGGTATTACATGTCATTACCTCGTGTCGTAAGTCTTCCCCTTCCGGAACGACCAGTTTCCCATTGAAGCGTAATCCCCCGTTTGAACTAACGGTATAAGACTCGGCTCCCTCTGCTAGTAATCTAACTATCTGCTTCTGACATAACGAGTTATTTGCCTGGGCCTTTATCACTCTCGTAACAATCTGAGGTATAACAGTTATCACAGACATGAATGATCATCCCACTGCATCCTGGTGTCCCAACTCCTTCCACTTAGCTTTCCACACCTCGGCCACCTCATCTACTGGCCTACGGCTCAACGCGTCTGCTACCATGTTAGCCTTCCCTAGGTGATATTGGATATCAAACTGATAATCCTTTACAAACACAAGCCACTGACGTTGATGCATATTCAGTTCCTTCTTCATGAAGAGGTATTGTAGAGACTTGTGGTTTGTGAATAACCAAAATTTCTCCCCCAGGATATAGTGTCTCCAAATCCGAAGAGAGAATATGACTACCGCTATCTCCAAGTTATGGGTGGGGTAATTCTTCTCGTGAGGCTTAAGCTTATGGGAAGCATAAGCTATGGCATGACTCTCCTGTTGCAGCATACCTCCAAGTCCTTATAAGGATGCATCGGTGTAGACTAGATAATCAACTCCCGATCTTGGCAATGCTAACACAGGCGCTAAGGTCAACTTGTCCTTCAACTCATCGAATGCCAACTGACAAGCATCGCTCCAGATGAATGGCACACCTTTCCGAGTCAGATGTATCAAAGGACCTGCTATCTTTGAGAAACCCCGAATAAACCTTCTGTAGTATCCTTCTAGGCCCAAGAAACTATGGATCTCAGTTGGTGTCGTGGGCTGTCCCCACTCCCTCACCGCGGATACCTTCCTCGGATCAACAGATATCCTACGGTCTGAAATGATGTGCCCCAAAAACTAAACCTCCTTCAGCCAAAACCCATATTTTTCGTACTTTGCATAAAGTTCGTTATGATCCAGCGTCTACAAAAACTTCCTCAAATGTTCAGCGTGCTCCTCTTCTGTCTGGGAGTAAACCAGAATGTCATTAATAAAGACAATGACGAACTGGTCTAGGAACTCTCTGAATACCCTATTCATCAATTCCATAAACATGGCTGGAGCATTGGTCAAGACAAAAGGCATAACCCAAAACTCGTAGGAACCATATCCCGTCAAGAAAATAGTCTTCGAGACGTCCTGTTCCCTGATACGCAACTGATGGTATCCCGATCGCAAGTCAATCTTTGAGAAGAAGGAAGCTCCTCTTAGCTCGTTGAATAAGTCATCGATTCGGGGAAATGGATACTTATTATTTATCGTGACTTTATTCAACTCCCGATAATCTACACACAACCTCAACAATCCATCCCTCTTCTTTACGAACAACACAGGGGCACCCCCATGGCGAAGTATTCCTTCGGATAAACCCCTAGCCCAACAACTGCTCTATCTGATCCCTTAGATCTCTCATCTCTACTGGAGCCATACGGTAAGGCGCGCGGGCAATTGGACGAGTTCTCGACGTCAAATCGATAATAAAACCTATCTCTCTACTAGGAGGTAATTCAGGTATATCCTGAAATACATCAGAAAACTCCCTAACAACTGGAATCGAATCAAGTGGTAATACCACTTCCTTAGAGGTCTCCTCCTCTATATAGTACAAGTGAGTGGACGATCCTCCCTCAGGGTGAGGCATCGCCACTAAAAATATCTCCTACCCGGGAATAGCAAAAATAATACTCTGACTGAAATAATCAATCATGGCTCGGTACGCAACTAGCCAATCCATACCAACAATCACATCGTACTCAGTCATCTCTAATACTAACATATAAGTAGGTAAAGTAAATCTCCCGATATGTATACCCACACCTTTACAAATAAGGGAAATCATGGAACCCTGACTCAACAGTGAAACTGCGCAAGTAATTATGCTCTCTATAGTGTCTAACAATCCCAAAGTGCGTGCAAATATCGTGGCAATGAAATAGTTTGTGGCCCCCGTATCAAATAAAATACGCCCCATAGTCCCCTGAATAGAGAACATACCCTCAATAGCAGGTGGATCCTATGGGACTGCGGCATGATGGAGTTAATAAACTCGCTCGTACTGAAGCTGTCCCTACTGGATTGGGACTACTAGGATGGGTGGAAAAGCTGGCATCTGTGGTGGTGCTGGGAGGGTGGCGGGAAACAGAGGTCTCTGGGGCTCATGTTGAGCACCCTACTGCTGCTGCTGTGGGGCCCTTCCCCTATTAGGACACTCCTGGCGCTTGTGGCCAACTTGTCACAAATGAAACATTTCCCCAGAAAGTTCCCCCCTCTATGACCCTACTACCCACGGCCCTGGTGGCCGTTGCCATTCCTCCCATGGTCGTTATGGCCCTGATGAAACTTCTACTATTGGTCATGCTAGTCATGCTGTCCCTGATGGTCATGCTAACCCTGCTGGTCCTGACGAAAACCTCCCTGACCATTTCTGAAACCCCCAAATCTAAACCTCTTAAAATCCCCCTGCTGAGAACCCTGATTTCCCTACCTATGCTGACCCTGAGCAGATTGTGCCCCACTGGCACAATTTCCCCCTGTCCTACCCTGATGGTTGGACTCTCTTGATCTCTTACTCTCTGACATGTGAAAGCGGTGGTCCTGGCAGTGAAGCAGTGTTGCGTTAACCACATCAGAATAAGTGGCCAACGAGAGATTGCCCAACAAGTGCTGACGGATCCTCCAAGTGAACTCATCCATGAACTTTTGAATCTTTTTCTCCTCGGTCAGAATCTCATTGGTAATGATGTTCAAGAGATTAGTGAATTCGTCCTCATACTCGGCCACGGTCTTTCCCTCCTGCTTGAGGTTCATTAACTTTCTCCTCATTTTGATGTGAACTACTGATGGAAAATATTTGCGGTCAAACCGCACCCAAAACTCCTGAATAGAAAGGATGTCTCTCTCCTCCGTGGTGGTAATGGACTCCCACCACTGCAACGTTGATCCTACTAGCTTAAAAGTAGCCAGTATCTATTTTTGTACCTCCGTGCACTCATACATCCGAAAGTCTGTTTGGATGTCCTTCTTCCACTGGCTGGACACGACGACGTCAGGGCTACCTACAAACTACGGAGGGTGAGCTTTCTGAAAAGCATCACGAACATGTTCCCAAGAAAATGGAAATGCATGATCCTGAACTGGCACGACTACCGGCGCCTGAGGCGGTGCCTGCTACACAACTTCTAGGGAGGCATTTATCGGTTGAGCTACAATAGCGGCAACCTCTGTGGCATTCAAGGAGCCCTGAACTGGTGTAGGCTGTGGCTCGGGTTGAGCATCCCTTGGAACTCGTTGTGCACGTCGTGGAGGCCTCTAAAATGAGAGTAAAGTCTTATAAGTTCGCAGTTATTATCTCAAAATAGCTGAAGGGGGAAACATACAGAAAAGAATACAGCAATCTTAAAATATAGGGCTCTATATCAAAGAAAGTTATGCGAAAACATAACAAGTCGTACAGATCCTAAGGACAGTAGAACCTGATGCTCTGATACCACCTGTGACACCCTGACTAATTAAATACCGGGTAGCTACTCCTTTATTCAAATTAATACAAAATGTCAAGTTGGTTCAGTTCATAGCATCACTGTCGAAAAACATTTTAACAATTACTAGCCACCTAATATTTAAAAAATGAGTTGTGAATTTTAATTAAATCCGATTAACATGCAATAAGTTAGATTATGAAATGCTAAAATAACAACCACAACATAGTCACAATAGAATAACCATGGAATAATAATGAATCTGGAGGAATACTCCTCGAAATAATTCGAATACTGAGTACAACCAAATACAAAGTCTAAATCACTAATTAATTACAACCCAAAATCTGAAATAAAACTGAGAAAGTAAGATGTCTCTAAAAGAAAAGAGGTGACATGCCCAACAGATGAGAAAATCTAAAAACAGAGTCAAGATAGAAAGTGGAGGCGTCTACTATCGAGGTCCTATAACTTCCACAGCAGCTACAACACGTCACTAGAATGGAACTCCTATTCTTGGTGTCCTTATGACTGGGAACCTAAAAAGGTTTAACAAGAAAATAGATTTGAAAGCAAACAGGTCAGAGCCCGATTGTGAAAACAGTTCAAAATATAGCAAGTGTTTAATATTATTAAACAGTGAATATAAAATACATGATAGTGTGTGCACTCATATGAGTTCCTCACCTCTCAACTAATTGTGCACACCTACCGTACCCGTACCCGTTCTAGTTATTCCCATATCTAACTAGTCCAATGCGCAATCTAACATTAATATACGAAATACTATTCAATTTTCGACATCTTAATTTAAATAGAGAGTTTTTACTTTTCTTCTTAGTTCTCAAAATTAGTAATACTAATCACTAGGGATTTTCCATTTTTAACCTACTAAAATATTGCTAATATTCACACTTGCATTTATACATGACAATTCATTTCAATTAACAGTATATTATTCTCATCATAAATATAAAATACTGGCACCCCGAGATTAAGCTGCGGTGAATTCATACTCTGCTATCAAATCCCGGTACATCACGTACATAAGGACCACCTATTCCAAATCTCTCAGGAAGCATTTCAATAAACAACAATTACACATAATGGAGGCGAACATAACTCACATCACATGGGTCATGCACATACTTACTCTCCCATCATCAGCTGACTTATTAACTCCTCAATAAGCCATTCTCTGACCTATGTTCTCGAGGTACCAATCTAAATCCCCCCATAGGCACACAAAGATTAGATGGACCTGATCGAACGCCGAACTCCCGTGATAGCAAGTATGGTAGGTATGTTATACACAGATAAATACGTATACTAAGTATTCACACATCATATATATCTTTGAATATTAATAGAGGTATATTTCTCGTCCTTATACCATCATTTAATGTTATACGTTTACAAGTCCCCAATTAATATACATTAAAGTTGTCAACTCTTCTCACGTCGTAATTTTAGGTACTCGTTTCTTAACCCATAAATGTCATCCGTTTTACTACAAAATTCTAAGTTTTACTCCTCAAAGTACTCCAATCTCACAACTATACCCACTAGTCAATAAGGGAAGATTAGTACGCCATGAAATAAGTCTACGGGAAGTTTGAAATAAAATCAGGCCTAAAAAGGCCATTCTGTCAACTCGTTAGAAATCTCGTTCGAACGAGGTCGTTCAAACGAGTGTTGTTCGAACGAATGGCTTAGAACGAACTACCAACTCGTTAGAAGGGGTACTATCATCTCGTTAGAAACTCGTTCAAATGAGGTCGTTCGAACTACCTAGGCAGGTCTTCAAACGAGATGGCAGACTATGCCCAGAAATTTCCCAACTCATTTTTCTTCCCTCTTCTCTTCTCTAAATCCACCCTAAGACCATCTAAATTACGTTTTAATGTTTGTAAACTATTTTAAGTCACCCTAGGTCTTTCCTTAACATACTTTTGGGGTCAAATCTTACAAATCAACATGCCAAAATCATAAATCCCCAATTCTTGCCCCAAACCCTCTGAACTTGAACCTAGAATTTAATTGCATAAAAATACTCCTTATTAATCCGTTTTCAGATCATCAAAAGTTATTTTTTGGGTATTGAATTCATCCATAAGCATTCTACATGTAATTCCAATCTTAAAATAATATGTTTCACCATAATGCCATTGGTTTTCATCAAACTTTCTAGGCAATTAAAGTTTCTACACTAAACATGGAGGAAATATTCAATGAAAATTAATATTATTATATCACTTGCCTTAGATTTGTTCTTAAGATTTTTTGTCGGTGTTTCAAGGTTGATTCTTCCCTCTCTCTCGTCACAATCTCTTCCAAAAATGGTGGTGGGGAGATGGTTTAGT
Source organism: Sambucus nigra (assembly GCA_949130495.1). Taxonomy (NCBI): domain Eukaryota; kingdom Viridiplantae; phylum Streptophyta; class Magnoliopsida; order Dipsacales; family Adoxaceae; genus Sambucus; species Sambucus nigra. The sequence continues at coordinate 180,234,525 of OX422219.1, forward strand.
CTTGAACCTCTATTAACCTCTCTCAAAAACCTCCGTAGCCCACTCCCTTACTTTTTGGCTGATAATGGCCTTAGTGGCCCTTTTAATAATATCTAAATTACCTCTAAAATTCGTGGGTTTTAATCCCTTAATTTTTAAAATTACCAAAATACCCTTCTAGGTTGCCGGTTTGGCCTAAAAATGCCCCAGGACCCAAACTAAACCCCCTACTAGTGGTTTCTGACTATTTCGGCCCTTCCGGACACGTTGGCCCACTTAAAATGATCATTCAGTTGATAAAAATATAATTCACTTTTTAATTTAAATAATTTCATTCCTGACGCGACTGACACGCAATTTCCCAAATTGTCGTATTTCTGCCTCGCGACAAATTTTAATATTTTCAATACTCATATATTGCCATATATACTCAGAAATATTCAATTTTTAAAATCGTAATCAAATATCAACTCACATCTCGCTAGTATTTATATCCGGATTAATTCGCAATTAATTCTCATTTAATTTAATTAATCCCTTAAATAAAATTCAATAAAATTATGGGATATTACAACGTGCTGATGGCACGGTGATTATAAAAGTCTAGTTAATATTCAATTATATCTGAATTATAATGGAATAAAAGACATCTTTGATTTCAAGAGTATTAGAATTCAACATTTGTAACGCCCCAACCCGAATTTATAAGTTACCCACAGTCCATTTGTTTTGACCCGATCGTTTGGTGTGAAGTGCAATGAAACAACCTATATAATGTTGCTAGTCTAGTTTTATTTTAATTAGTATTTCACTTGTTTAGCATGCGATTCCAATTTCAAGTTTAAATTTCGTGAGGGACCCATAGGAAGCATCCCCAGACTCCAAGAAAATAGTGATACTAACGTAAATGCAAATTAAATACTTACCTGTAAAACACTATCAAAATACAAGATAGCATATGAGTTGCCATAACAAAAATGAGGGTGTGTGCCAATGCCTAGTGGTAATATACAAAACTCCATATGGAAATGAATAGCAGAAAGAAGACTCTACACGTTTTACCTAGGTGTACATGCAATTACCTTTTATACATATATTAACATACATATACATATACATAATGCATGAAATCATTTTACATCCAAAAACCTCATTTATTCTGATTAATTCACCTTAATCTTGTAAAAGACTACCTTTTTCTCAATTTGACATTTCTCACTTTATTTAACACATATTGTTAAATACTTGGAACAACTGCACTTGGTTTCACCGAAAGCCATTTCTGTCTCGAAATTATCCTTTTCATTCTAAGTAATATACATTAGTATTTTCATTGAAAATCACCTTTTCAACACATGCGAACACCGTGTTAGAAAATACTTATTTAGCCTTTGAAAACCTTTCACAACACACCCTTGTGCTAATTATGGGTTTAACAAATTAGGTTACTTAGCCGCCCGTTTACCCACTCACTTTACCTTTCGTTTACCTTACGGACATTAACCAACTTACATATTTACTTATCCATTTTAATATTTACTAGAACATTTACCAATTCATTAAAGTTAGGTTTTCTTCACACATTTTCACCACACAACCCATTTCTTGACATGTTCCTTATTCCTTTATCTTTTTCTTTGAATCTTCCAATAATCTCATACTTTAACAGGCTCCACACTACCGATAATGCCACCATATGATCTGGTTAGTGATTTTGGGTCTTTCATCCTAGGCTCTAGGCCCTCCTTAATTATCCCGATGTCATCCGAATTCCTTTTATATGTTTAAAATTTTATAAATGCCCACATTACTTTATAATAATTCACCTTTTTACCGTACAAAGCCAAAAACCGAGAATCATCGTCCCCCTTATCCGTGTCACACTTTGAATATAATATATTTCCTTTAAGTCCTTTTCTTTCACACTTAATCATCTATTTTACACGAAAACCATTTGCGTTCAAGGACTTATACTAATTGTTGATACCAAAATTAATATGCTGATGTGGACAAATAATACGAAGACACGTGTCAATCTACGTGGCACAATAGCAGCGAGGAAGATCATTTCCCGACCAGCCATGTTTCTTTCCGAGCAACGAGAATACACCGAGGAACTCTATCACACCGAGGAACTCTATCACACCGAGGAAATCTATCACACCGAGGAACTCCAACGCACCGAGGTACTCTAATGTTCCGAGGAATTCCTGATCAGCGAACAGCTATGGCGGTCCGAGCTGCATCTCGGTCGTATCATTAATTGCCAGATAATCAACAGCTCAGATATTCATTGAATGCTTATATTCTTGGCACGCACTCTGCATTAAATGTATTACCCTTGCATATGTATGTCATTTAATGTATCGAACCTTTCATGTACAGCCTCAAGGCTATAAATACCATGTATCATCCTCATTCAAGGGGACCGGAATTTCTTGAGAGAACTTGTAATCAAGAATTCCATAAACACTCAGCAATAACATAACAGTGGACGTAGGCTTTATTCCTAGCCGAACCACTTTAAAAATATTTGTCTTATTTATTTATCTGTGATTGAATAATTAGAGCGATCTAGTTTTTTACATCAACAGATTGGCGCCGTCTGTGGGAAACGACTGTTATTATCGTTTTTCATAAAAATCATTTATCACCAATGGCAGATAATCCAGAATCCAGTAATCGAAATGTTGGAAATACTGGAAATCTTCAAAATCCATCTGCATCCCCAGATCTGGCTGGAATTATGACGAATCTGGCTCAAGGACAAACCGCCATGCAAGAATCTATGAGGCAACTCATTCAAACCCTTCAGGGCGGTTCACCTACCTATTCAGGGAAAAGGAATGATCATAGGCAATCGCAATCTAGACGTACTGGGTCATATCGCAATGAGGAGTCTAATGATTCTTCTTATCAACCTGGGCGAACTTCATCGATACGGGCTACGGATACAGATCAACGTATCACTCTCTCTCCAGAGAGAACTAGCGCTTTGGAAAGGTTAAGCAGAGTGTCTCCTTTCAGTCGGTTAGGACCAAGGAGGAACATGAGTCCACCTAGGGCTCCATCAAGAAGTTTTCGACCACCACCAGGTTTGAGAGAAGGATCTGCGCAATCACGACCAACTACTCGTCGAGATAAATCTCAGGAAGCTACGTCAGAGCAATCAGTTGCTCGGACTAAGCGGCCCGAGGAAGGGAATGAAGCATGGAAAGGTTCAATTCAACGGTTGGAGGATAGACTGGGAGAAATGGCTAAGGCGAGGAACCCCTTACAGAGAACTTTTGTTCAAGGAACACCTTTTGTGCAAGCCATTGTGGATTTCCCTACACCGTCGAAATTCAAAGCACCCGTAGTGACTCCCAAGTACGATGGAAAGACAGATCCCGTACTTCATATAGAACAATACCAAGCTGCTGCAGATATCTACGCTGTCCCCGACGAGATGAGGTGTAGAGCATTCTCGGGAACTCTTACCGGATCTGCACAGATATGGTACAATAATCTTCCTCGGGGTAAGATTTCAACTTTTGTTCAGTTAGCCGAGCTGTTTATTGGCAATTTTTGTTTTGGAGCAAAGCCGGTAAAGCGAGTAGCACACTTGCTAAGTGTTAGACAAAAATCAGGTGAAAGTACTAGAGATTACATAACTCGTTTCAATAACGAAAAGTTGGAAGTCATAGATTATGAAGAAAAGACAACAATCACTGCTCCGATGAGTGGTTTGCTGCCTAACAAGCTGTACTACACTTTGGCCAAAGATCCACCTAAAAATATGTCGGAGTTGATGGCAAAGGCGGCCAAAATCATGAATGCCGAGGAGGCTATGGCTGCGAAGAAGAATATGGATAAAAAAGTTAAAGTGGAGGTCGACAATTCTAAGAAGAAAGATCAGAAAGGTAATGGTGGTGATAAACATTCCAAGAATAACAGGATGAAGTTGGAAGCCCTAAAGAAGTATGATAATTATACTCCATTGAAAGTGGGTATTAATCATGTTTTGGAAGAAATCAGGAATAACGAGGAAATCAAGTGGCCAGAGAAACTGAAGACAGATCCCGACCTGAGGAATAAGGCCAAATATTGCGAGTTTCACAAAGATCATGGCCATATGACCAAAAATTGTATAGCCCTTCAGAACGAGATTGAAACACTCATCCGAAGAGGAAAATTATCAAAGTATGTAGATCGCAGGAGTGGGAGGAAGAATGATGATAGAATTAGAGAGAGATCTAGATCTCCTCGTCGTGCAGAGGAGAAAAAGAGGAGGGACCATGAAGAGTATCCAGATGATGACCCCGATCTTCCCAAGAAGCCAAGGAAACCTGAACGAGAGGTATTTTCCATACGTTTTGGGTCATTTGATTGTAATGTTATTACAGGAGGAGATGCAGGAGGAGGAGACCTTACTGCAGAAATAAAAGCTTACCTCGGAGAGGCTCAAGCTTGTTCATACATTCAGCGAATAAACCTGGCCGAGGATGATCGTCCGAGGAAGGTAAACAAAGAGAAGCTAGTGATTGGTTTTTCAAAAAACGACCTGGCAGGTGTTCTTTACCCTCATGATGATCCTCTGGTGATCAAAATGAGGATGAAGGATGTGGTCATTTCAAGGGTGTTAGTAGACAATGGTAGTTCGGCAGACATCATGTACTATTCATGCTTTGATAGCTTGAATTTAAAATTATCTCAATTAGAACCTTATCACAGACCCCTTCTGGGTTTTGCTGGCGAGAAAGTTTTTCCACTTGGGACGATCAAGTTGGATATACTCATTGGAACTTGGCCTGCTTGTCGAACAGAAAGAATACGCTTTTTTATGATGGATAAGAATGTGCAGTCTGCCTACAACATCATCATGGGAAGAGTTGGATTGAAGAAGTTCGAAGCAGTTCCATCTACAGTACATCAGTGTTTGAAATTCCCAACGAATTTTGGAGTAGGAATTATGAAAGGTGATCAAAAAGTAGCTCGGGAATGCTATTATTCGTCTGCCGAGCAAGAGGAACTTGAAGATTCAAAGAAAAAGACTACTACTTACCAAGTGGAGGAAGGCACAGAAATTGAAACTCTTGACCCTAGGGATGAATCTCAACTCGTAAAAGGGCAGGTTGTGGAATCTACAGAAATTGTTATCCTGGACGACGAGCATCCTGAACGAATAACTCAGATAGGATCGTCGTTGGATGTTTCAATAAAACAGGAGTTGATAACTTTCTTGAGAAACAGGAAGAATACTTTTGCTTGGAGTCATGAAGACATGCCAGGAATAGATCCAAACTTCTTATGTCATGAACTCAATGTGAATAAGGAGATCAAGCCTGTGAAGCAAAGAAGAAGAGTGTTTAATCCCGAGAAGAACCAGGCCATACAAGAAGAGGTCGAGAAACTCCAGAAAGCCCAATTCATTGAAGATGTGAAATATCCAGATTGGTTGGCGAATGTGGTGATGGTAAAGAAGAAGAACAACAAATGGAGAATGTGTGTTGATTTTACTGATCTCAACAAGGCATGTCCAAAAGATCATTTTCCATTGCCCAGAATTGATCAACTAGTTGATGCTACCTCGGGACACGAGCTACTCAGCTTCATGGATGCTTATTCTGGCTACAACCAAATCAAAATGAAACCTGAAGACAGGGAAAGTACTTCTTTTATTACCCCAAGGGGAACTTATTGTTATAATGTTATGCCTTTTGGTTTAAAAAATGCAGGTGCAACATATCAGCGGTTGATGAACAAGGTTTTCACCGAACAAATCAGCCGCAATATGGAGGTTTATGTCGACGACATGCTCACCAAAAGCAAGAGAGCTGCAGATCATTTGGTTGACTTGAGTCAAACTTTTGATCAACTGGATAAATACCAGATGAAGCTTAACCCGACGAAATGTACCTTTGGAGTACGAGAAGGAATGTTCCTCGGATACATCGTCAATCAACGAGGTATTGAGGCAAATCCAGAAAAGATCAAGGCTCTTTTAGGGCTGCGATCCCCGACGACGAAGAAAGAAGTGCAGAGTCTTACCGGACGAGTTGCAGCACTCAACAGATTTGTATCCCGAGCAACTGATAAATGCCTCCCATTCTTCAAAACACTACGAAAAAGTTTTGAGTGAACTGATGAATGTGAGAAAGCCTTTCAAGATTTGAAGAAGTATTTAGGAGCCCCACCATTGTTGTCTAGGCCAATAACTGGAGAGAAGCTGTACTTGTATTTGGCAGTATCAGAAAATGCAGTTAGCTCGGCGTTGATCAGATTGGAGAATGGAGTCCAGAAGCCAATTTATTACACAAGCAAGGCCTTCCGAGGTGCGGAAATCAGATACCCAAAGCTGGAAAAATTGGCACTGGCATTAATTGAAGCAAGTAGAAGAATGAGGCCATACTTCCAGGCCCATACCATCATTGTGTATACCGACATGCCGTTAAGACAAGCCCTTCACAAGCCAGAAAAATCAGGAAGATTGATGTACTGGGCAATAGAGCTCGGTGAATATGATATTGTGTATGAACCCAGATCATCGTTGAAAGGGCAAGCCGTGGCAGATTTTATAGCAGAGTTCACATACCCTGATACCCCCGAGGAGCAAAAGGTGCTTGCTGACCTACCTGTGGACGATACAGGATCAACAGACACAGATCCAAACCAACCAAGGTTGGTAAAAGGACTTGTGGATGTAGAAAAATCATCATATTCAAACCCCGACCAACTCCGGTTGGCAGAAGGGCGCGAACAAATGACCGACGAGGAACGAAGGATACCCGAGGATGATGAAAGAAAACAGATGATATTTCACCGAGGAACTCTAACAGATAAGAAATTTGAAGACGAGTTACATACATGGAGATTATATGTAGATGGATCATCTTGCACGGCTGGTTGTGGAGCAGGGATTGTTTTAAACTCTCCAGACGATATTGACATGGAGTATGCCTTGAGATTCCAATTCAAAGCTTCCAATAATGAGGTTGAATATGAGGCTATGATAGCAGGTTTTCATTTGGCGAAAGTTATGGAGGCACGTCAAGTAATTGTTTTCAGTGATTCTCAATTAATTGTGAATCAAATGATGGGAATATATGCAGTGAAGGGAGAGTTAATGGTGAAGTACCATGCAAAAGTGATGGAGTTATTGAAAGAATTTGATGCTATTCAATTGGTGAGGATACCGAGAATGGAGAATGCTAGAGCAGACGCATTGGCCCGACTAGCGTCAGCTACGCGCACCGAGCTGCGAAGAACAATACCAATTGAAGTACTAGAAAGTCGGAGCATAGAAGAAGATCTGACGGTGAAGATTATTACCCTTGATTTAGGACCATCTTGGATGGATCCTATCAGAGCATACATTGAAGAAGGAGTGCTACCGGAGGACAAACTAGCTGCCAAGAAATTGAAGTATAAAGTTGCTCGGTATGTGTTAACTAAGGGTGTTTTGTATAGACGAGGAATTATGGCAGGTTTGCAGAGATGTGTGCATCCATCAGAAGTTAAAGAATTGATTGAAGAAATCCATGAAGGATCTTGTGGAGCTCATGTAGCAGGTCGGACTCTTCTGCAAAGGGTGATGACACAGGGATACTACTGGCCGACGATGAGGGCTGATTGTATAGCCTATGCTAAGAAGTGTGACAAGTGCCAACGTTTTTCCTCCATCCGAAGAACTCCACAGGCATTGTTGACACCCATAACATCACCTTGGCCATTTGCCATGTGGGGGATTGATCTGGTTGGACCACTGCCGACGACCCGAGGAAGGTTCAAGTATCTCGTCGTGGCAGTAGACTATTTTACTAAGTGGGTGGAAGCTGAACCACTAATTGATATGACGTACGAGAAGGTGTATCAGTTCATATGGAAGAATATCATTTGTCGATATGGTCTCCCCCACGCTTTCATCACAGACCATGGAACGCAATTTGATAATGAAGAATTTGCTGCCTATTGTCATCAGTCGAACGTCTTGAAGTTTCATTCAGCACCAGGCCATCCCCAAAGCAATGGACAGACTGAGGTGACAAACAGAACATTACTAAATGGGTTAAAGAAGAGGTTAAGTGAGGCTAAAGCAAATTGGATTAATGAGCTACAGTCAGTTTTGTGGGCTTACCGAACAACTCCCCGAGCAGCAACAGGAGAATCACCATATATGCTAGCATTTGGAAGTGAGGCTGTGATACCTGCCGAGTTGGGCCTACCAACACACAGGGTGTTAAATTTCAATTCTCCGATCAGTGATCTGATGAGAAGGATGGATTTGGATATGCTCGAGGAAGTCAGAGAAGAGGCAGCCATTAGGAATGCTGCTTATCAACAACGAACAACTCTGTTTTACAACAAAAGAGTAAAGAAATGTGATCTAAAAGAGGGGGATTATGTGCTAAAGAAGGTCATTCAGAAGCAGAATAAACTGGAAGCAAACTGGCATGGACCTTACCGAGTTACAGAGGTTGTTCGACCAGGAACTTACAGAATAGCAACTCTAGAAGGAGAGGAATTTAAGAACGCATGGAATGCTGAACACCTGCGCAAGTATTATCAGTGATGTCAAATGTAAAGCATTTCTTTCATTATGAATAAAACGAAGATGTTTCGCCATTTTCTTTCTGGTTGAAAGTTTTTCGGGGAATACTAGTGTAATACACTACACAACAAAAGTGCTCTAAGGAGCCAACCTCCTTTGGTTAGGAGGACAGCTCTACGGAGCAAAAGTGCTATAAGTAGCCAACCTCCTTTGGTTAGGAGGACAGCTCTACGGAGCAAAAGGGCTCTAAGGAGCCAACCTCCTTTGGTTAGGAGGACAGCTCTACGGAGCAAAAGTGCTATAAGTAGCCAACCTCCTTCGGTTAGGAGGACAGCTCTACGGAGCAAAAGTGCTATAAGTAGCCAACCTCCTTTGGTTAGGAGGACATGCTCTAAGGAGCCAAAAAATGCTCTAAGGAGCCAAAAGCTTTAAGGAGCTAGAAAGTGTACACCAGCATGATCAACTACGGTTGGTAAGATAAAAATATACTCTCATATTACAACTTATGTTGGTCGGGAGGTAATATTATTACAATGAGTTCTTTGAAGAACAAAATGTTCAAAAAATACACCAAGTATAGTTGGTCGGGGATAAAAACCCAATAACTGTAGTTGGTCGGTGAGGACAAATTATTGATCTTAGTTGGTCGGACGCAATTTTATAATTAAACCAAGTATAGCTGGTCGGGGATAAAAAACCCATCAGCTGTAATTGGTCGACAAACATTATTCACCCACCTTGGTTGGTTGGAAACAGTTTGAACATTTTTACTCATTACTTTATTATTAAGTGATCGAGAAACATTACTAATACTTGTAACTTTTTATTAAGTTGCTTATTGAACAATAATATTGTTATCTTTTTAACAGATACATAGATACATATGTACAAATATAAAGGTGTTTGATAAACACAAGACTAACAAAATTGGCAAACAGAAAATGAAAATCTTTTCATTAATCTAGAATAAATTACAAGTTACAAGAAGGTACTAAATTGTTATATGGATATTACTATTCTATTGGTTTTTTGCCCTGTGCTTTAGAAACAGGTTCCTCGCCGGCAGGAGGGTCTTCTAGGCAAAGGGGAGAATTGATGAAATTAACATCTCTGAGCATTCTGACGTTCATAACAGAAGGTGTATCCAAAAGATGCTCAGGACGAGATAATTCAACTTGGGAGTGAAGGCTATAATCACCAAGATATTTTGAAATTAGACTGCGAGGAATGGAACGAGCTGGGATCCATGCCATATCCAATTTAAAAGGTGGTACAGGCAAGTCTAATAATGATGGAGCATGATAGTCCCATAAAAAATGCCCTTGCTCCAACTTTAACACACCCAATGCATTTAACCATCCTTGCTTGTAACCTTCATTGTTAGCATGTTCAATGCGAGCATCCAGATGAACGAGAGCTTCATTATATCCTGCCATCCAGAATTCCCTTGGCTGTTTATGGAATTGGAAGGTTAATCTATCCAATTGTTCATGAAGGCTTTTGGCAAAGAGATCCTTGTTATGCAAGGCAGATTTCGTTGATGCCAGCTGATCTTCCAGAGACAGATTTTTATTGGACATTTCAGTCAGAGCACGGTCTTTTACTTTCAACTGGAATGCTTGAGTTTCCAAAGTAGACTGAGTGCGAGCTTCTTCAACATTTTGGCTGAGGATTCTTCCTCGCCCCCGAGAACCTCTTCCTCGTCCCTGAGCAGTTCCAGAAATGGCAGATTTTCTTAAGTCCTCCAGCTCTTGCCGTAATTTGGCGTTTTCGACCTCTAAGAACGAGAAGCCTTCATCAGTAACTGGTATTAATGCAGTAGAAGATGAAGCAGCAGATTCATATTGAGCCAATTTTTTCTGCAAATTATTATTTTCTTGTTCCAGGATCTCGGCAATTTGTCTGCAGGCTTCAACTTCACCTTTTAGGGTCTTTTCCCTAATATCATATGCAGCAATGATCTTCTTATGGCCTGTTTCAGAAGAAAGTTGTTGGTATCTATTTTCATAATCTTTGTGTAACAAAGCCATTGATTCATTGTGCTGACCTTGGAGATCCTCTAAGGAACAATGCAGCTCTTCAATCAGGTCATAATAAGCGACATTGTTGGCCACAGCTCGGTCGAGTAAATCTTTCAAGTACCGATAAGCCTCAATAGCCTTCTCTGAAGCACCATGACCAAGGATATCAGCAATTTCCGATGTACTAAGGTCTGTATGACCAGCCTTATAGTATTGATGACATTGCTGCATCAGCTCGGTATCATGTGAAGAGATCAATTCCATTCTAGCAACAAACTAAGGACGAGAAAAAGACAACAATCAACAAAAACAAGTTATCAACAACAGAGATAAGCAAAGATATATTTTATTAGATCATCAAAAAGTTACATTGTTCGATTACAAGGAAATACAGAAATGCTACCGAACAACTTCACACCTTTTCCTTGTCTCCCAAGACTTTTTCAGGAGGCTGGGACGAGGAGCTCGGTTGCTCGGTGGTAACAACAGCTTAATCGGTAGGAATCTTCTCGGGAGGAGGAGGCATGGAAGAAACGTCCTCGGTGGCAGAGGGTTGAGAGGCAGAAACTTGATCTCCCATAGCCATAGAAGACTCATCTGAGGCAGGCTCATCTTCTTCTTCTTCCACAATTGGTGGAGGAGGACCAGGGAGATGCCGTTGGAATAGCTCAGAATCGTCTTGGACCTTTAGCTCTTGCAGAGCAGCTACCCAGCCATCATGGAAGTATTTCAACTCCCCATATTGAACTTGGGATGTCATTGCAGCTATCCCTCTCTCCCATCCTTTCTCCCAACCAACGCTGAAATGTTTCTTGATTGCGACTTTTCTCCTCGACTTCTCTGAGGAGAGCTTCACCTCCAATTCCTCTTTCTTGACTTTGATATCTCGCAGAGTAGATAATTCTTCCTCTGCCTTTTTCAACTTATCATCAGAATCCTGATGTTTAACCTCCAAAACTTTAACTTTCTCCTCCAAATTCTTGGAGGTTTCAGCCATCCTCATCTTATCAGCCTCAGCCACAGCCAATTTTTTCTCCCAAACAATTTTCTCCTCGATGTACTGTTGGTGAGATTCCTTCACAGATTAGGCTAAACCCAACAAAGCATCGTCAACATCGGACGAGGAACTGGAAGCTTTAATAACTTGATCTTTCTTCACGATGGTATTGAAGCAGTTCACCAGCTGAAATATAAGAAAAACAATAAAGTCAACACAAATACAAGAATTCAAAAAAAAGAAAGAAAGACCAAAGGTATGAGAAATTTACTGAAGAAAGATGACGAGCAGCTAGGGATGTCAGTGTATCCCTAGGAATTTTTTCATCAACCCCGAGAACCTCGGGTATAACTGAGCTCATTGAAGAACTCGGAAGAAGGATGTTTGAAACACTACTACCACCAGCGGATAGAGAAGATGCAGTTCCAGCAAGATTAACTGAGGATGATTTCCTCAATCTCTTCAAAGGACGGTCAGCAGGATCAACCAAGGAAGAAGTCTTGGTCGGAGAGATGGCAATTACATCAGCAGGAGCATTTTTCTTGCTCGGGGCCACTGGGGGCTTCTCGGGAACTTTGGAGGAACCAGCATCTACTTTTTTAGTCCCCTCTGGGACATCAATTTTGCCTTTCTGGGCTCCAACAGCAGAAGAAATTTCACCAAATAGAGCAGGAGGAGCTCTTTGCTTGCCCATTCTCTGAGATAGGGGGATATGAGAATCTGAAGATGAACTTTCTGGTGTTGAAGCTGGTTCAACAGGGCGAGCAGTATAAGAGGTTGTGTAACTCTTATACTGTAGTAAATATGAAGCAGATCTAATATGCTCGTCAGCAATGGTCTTATGCAAATTCCAGATAAGTTTCAAATGCTTGATATTCACTTCTGACTCTTTTGGAGTTTTTCTTTTGCTATCAACTGCAAATAAATACATAATGGAATATCAGTCATACATTTTATCAAACATGATGAAAGAATAATTTCATAAGTAAAATAAAATGAAAAATAAACCTATCCCATTGCCGTATGGGGGGCATCTGGGACCGTTGTATACTTCATTCCCAGATAAAGGCGCATCTTGCCAATTTTTTATGACCAACCCATGCTCAAAATAATCCCTATTTGAGTCAGGGAGATTAACTACAAGAGCCCTATTCAGATATCTAGTTTTTAAATAATAAATATTATCTAGAACAGCCCATTTATAACAAAACATAATTTCAGGGATCCCAATACGAGTCCCATGAGTTAGATTTAATTTGTGCACCCCGTTAATTATTCTCCATGAATTGGGGGCTATTTTTGCAGGAACAAGATCAAAATATTGACAAAACTCAAGACATAATGGGTTTGGTGGAAAGGAAAAACCGCATTCAGCAACAAAAAGACTGGGGAACCAATGTCCCTCAGCTAATCGAAAGTAATCTAAAGGCTCAGAAAGAACCTCTAGAGTTACCCACGAAGGAATGGAAAAATCAGAACGGAATTTCTCAATAGACTCCACAATATAAACCATATTGAATAAAAGAGATACAGAAGAAAGAAAGAAGATCTTACAGAAAGAAAGGAGATGTGTTGACAACGAACGGAAACAAGGATGAACGCACAAGAGAAAAAGAGAATAGAAAGCTTGAATGCAGAGAATGAAAAACGTAGACGACGGTATGGTTACCAAAGAAGTTTAAATACTTTGCATTGGGAAGCGGCGAAAGAAATGATTACCAAAAAGAAACTACTAAACGTCCGGCGGCTAAAAGGACAAAAATTGCACGAAGATCGAAGCGTTTATAAAAAAGGCGGAAACTGCGAAATAAGAAGGAAATTTGAATACAATGTTCCTGAAACCCAGAAAGGACATTTAATATTGCCATATACCGAGAAAGAATGTTCCATACTCCTCAAAGTTCGAAATATGAAACATTGGGGGCTTCTGTTGATACCAAAATTAATATGCTGATGTGGACGAATAATACGAAGACACGTGTCAATCTACGTGGCACAATAGCAGCGAGGAAGATCATTTCCCGACCAGCCATGTTTCTTTCCAAGCAACGAGAATACACCGAGGAACTCTATCACACCGAGGAACTCTATCACACCGAGGAACTCTATCACACCGAGGAACTCCAACGCACCGAGGTACTCTAATGTTCTGAGGAACTCCTGATCAGTGAACAGCTATGGCGGTCCGAGCTGCATCTCGGTCGTATCATTAATTGCCAGATAATCAACAGCTCAGATATTCATTGAATGCTTATATTCTTGGCACGCACTCTGCATTAAATGTATTACCCTTGCATATGTATGTCATTTAATGTATCGAACCTTTCATGTACAGCCTCAAGGCTATAAATACCATGTATCATCCTCATTCAAGGGGACCGGAATTTCTTGAGAGAACTTGTAATCAAGAATTCCATAAACACTCAGCAATAACATAACAGTGGACGTAGGCTTTATTCCTAGCCGAACCACTTTAAAAATATTTGTCTTATTTATTTATCTGTGATTGAATAATTAGAGCGATCTAGTTTTTTACATCAACACTAATTTCATTCATCTTAGTGTAACACTATTCCTTATCAAATTTTTATTTCATAAAAATGTTCCACTTCAAGTAAATTTACCAATTTACCCTTTTATTGCCAAAACAAGAAATTTAGTCCTTTAACAAGCGTTATTTTCCAAAAATAATTATTAAGTTTCCAGCTTAACATTTAAAACACTTTCAGCCATCTTAAACACTTGTTCCATATCACAATTAACCCAACATTCTTACTTTCTACTTTAACACATTTAATATATAACATAACACCATTTTACTTATTAAAGTCCCATTTTTTAGGCATTTGAAATACACACTTTATTCATGGGATTTTACATCTTAACACCCACTTTGCTACTATTTACGCACTTGAAACCTTTAAGTTCCATTATTAACTCTTAACCCACAACTTATGTAAAATCCTTACTTTTCACATATCTACGCATTAAACCCATTTTAATTTCTACATGAGTTCCACACACTTTAAATATCCATTAAAGTGAAAGTTTCCTTTTTTACATGTATCTTCATTATTTAAGAAGAAAATCACATTTTAATCTCATAAAATTGCTCAAACAAGCCTAATGAATTTCTTTGCATAAAATCGAAATATTTATATTTATAACATCATTCTAACACATTTTATTTCATAAAATGTTGAAGATATACATTCTGAAATTTATCCATTTTCAAAACCCATTTTAAATCATTTCTTTAAAATGCATTTACACATAAATCATAGAATCCAACTAGTTAACCCATGGATGAAAACTAACATATATCCCACTTATATTAAGCCTAATGTAAAGCCCTGGCCGGAATTTATGGGTTACCCATAGTCAACCCTTCGACCCGAGCGTTAGGTGTGAAGTGGAGTGAAACAACTTATATAACGTTGCTAGTCAAAATTTTACTTTAATTAACATTTTACTTTTTTAGCATGCGATTCAAGTTTCGAAATAAACCACGCGAGGGACCCATGGGGAGCACCCCAAAGCCCAAGTAAAAAGAGCTACTAACGTAAAAATCAATAAAGTACTTATATGTATAACGCCTTCAAAATACGAAACCTCTCCCAACATACCATAACCAAGCTAGGGTGTGAGCCTATGCCTAGTGGAAAATATACAAATGAAACATAGAATCGAATGGCAGAAAGGAGACTCGACACGTTATTCCTGTGTTTGCATGCAACCATATAGTATACATGTATATATATACATGAACATACATATACTTAATGCATGAAACAGTTTTACTTTCGAAAACCTTATTTATCCAGATTAATTTACCTTAATTTTATAGGGATTTTCATTACTCACCCTTAGCATTTTAACACTTTATTCAACACACCCGGTTCAACACTTGAAACCACAACATTTACTTTATCCAAACACATTCCTTTACCCAAACCACCCTTTTTATTTACTTCAATACACTGTAGTATTTTTGTTTAAATTCACCCTTTCGACACATGTAAACATCGTGTAAGAAAATACTTATTTAATCTTTGAAAACCTTTTTACAACACATTCTTGTATTAATTATGGATTTAACTTCTTAGGTAGCTTAATCACCCATTTACCCACACACTTTACCTTTTTCTTCACTTTATGGACATTTATCAATTATTAATTTACTTGTTCATTTTAACCTTTCCCGAAAGTTTATTTGTTCATCAAGTTAGGTTGTATTAACACATTTTACCATACAATCCATTTCTTGACATGTTCCAAACTTTCTTTATTTTTTCTCGAACTCTTCTAATACCGCAAACTTCAACGGGCTCTACACCACCTGTTATGTGCACCATATGCTCGAGACGGTATTTTAGGACTTTTCACCCAAGGGCTCCGGGCCTTTTTTTCTTTTTCGGTGTCATCCGAGTTCATTTTAATGTGTTTTAATATTTTACAAATGTTCACATTACCCGCTTTTCATTTTTACCCAATCGAAGCCAAACTCGAGGTTACACCCCAATTTATGTTACACTTTAAAATTTTACCATGTCATGTCCTTTACACTTTATCCTGGATTTTTATTCCAAAAATCATATCCATTTAGGACCACTTGTGTAAAACCTTTTCCGACTATTTTATTTCATAAAAGTGTTCCACTTTAATAAAAAATATCCTTTTACACATTTGTTTCCAAAATTATCTTTTACTTCGTTCCATAAGTGTTAACTCCCCCAAATTGCTATTAAGCCACCTACACTAGCTTCTTACGTGTTTTAACACATTAACACCCTTTTTAGTCTTGGAGTATTATTCTACTAAATTGGAAACACCTTAACCTCTTTAGTTCCTTTCAATTTCATAAGTGTTAATATTTTACAACATTACTAAGTTACACCCACTAACTTTTCCATGTCTATCCATTCAAACTTAATGAATACTTTTGTCAAGAAAATACCATTTCTTTCATTTTACATGTAGCCTTACACTTTATCCTCATCATTTCTTACACCTTTAAGGAAAAGAATTTCTATCTTTTTTATTACATGTTTAAACCCATCAAAACCTTCTTTAAACTTGTTTATACACTTAGTATAAAAATATTACAAATTTATATGCATGAGAAGATGGATTTTAAACCATAAAATCCTATCAAATGGGTGAAACACATTTTTCATTCTAGAAGTTCACTACACTTACAAAAAAATTGCATTATCAAGACATAAAAGAAATTTAATTTCTTCAAACTCAACATATGTCTATTTTTCATGAAATCGTCATTTTTGTAAGAAATATTATTTCATCAATGTTTACCAAAATAAATCATCATCTTCAAACATTTTATTTCTTAAAATATTTTTCATCAGTATTTCAAGAAAATACAACATTTTCATAAACACCCACTTTTATACTTCAAACTTTGAAATAATTATTCATTCACTATTTTCTACAAAATATCAATTTACCAACATTTTTATCTCATAAAAATATTTATTATTTCCTACACATTAATCACATCATTTAATCAAATGAACCCTACTCATATAATCTAACTACAAGACTACAAATATGCAAAAATGGAGTCTTATACTAAGAGTAAGGTTTTTCCACCTCTAATGGCTCAAATGGTGGTGGAAGTGTTGGTGTAGGAGGATCAATCCCCACCTCTAAATGTGGCCTCAAGGGGTTACCACATTCATCCTCCAAATGCTCCAAAGTGTTCTTCTTCTAAGCTTCCAAGCAAGACCCACTTCAACTCCATTAAAACTCACATTCATCTTCTCTAACAAATCCCCTAAATACTCCATCAAAATTTGTAGCCCTTCTTTATCAATGGTGGAAATGGTATTGTGGGTTTGAATAAGGTGGAATATCACACAAAATGGTGCTATAATAGTGGTTTTGTGGTGGGCGTAGGTGGAAGACCACCCACCTCTCTGTCATTCTCTCTCTCTCTCTCACTCTCTCTCTCCTTCTTCCATCTTCTCCCGACAACAAACAAATCTAAATAACCCAAACAACCCTTAATAAAACCCTAATTAAGGTTAACAACCCCGTTTTTCCCCTTTTAGGATGATCTGGGCTCTACAGCTCAAAGATCCCTCAATTGAGATTATCACAATGTTGAAGGGAAACTTAGATCAAAAAGTCGACCAACGTCTTTTGAATGACTTCCCTATGTCTTTCAAATGACTTCCGATGTGTCGTTCCTTTCTTGGATCATGTGAACCTTCACAGGACCTACTAGTGTAAGTCATTAGCATGTCGTTAGAAGCCCTATATCTCGTGACCCTTCTCGCGACTCACCTATGTCATTCGAACGACACCCTCTTTTCGTTTGAACAACCTTTTTTCTTCTTCTATTATTTTTTCCAATTTTATCCACAATTCTTATATAATTATCATTTCTCCTCCTCACTTATAATCCATATATAATTTAAATAACTTCTTGGTTCGGGGTATTACAAACATCCCTCCTTAGGAAATTTCACCCCCAAAATTCTCGATCCATCAATCCCCAAACTTATGGGATCCACCAATCTCTATTCTAAGTCCTAAAAATCCTCCAAGACAAACCATATAAGTTCGCAACACTAAATTCACCAATGCTCGATACTCGACATGTTTTAACATTCACCATGAGCTTTATATAACAACTCCGAGCCTCCACTCACTTAATGATCATGTTCAAACTATTCCTAGCACTACTTATGCAAGTACCTAAGGCATACCAGTGCCTTTACGGGAAAACCCTTTCTAGGGATCAATGCTCACCGAAAGAAAATCATAATATAACCAACTATCGTATATATCACCAAAAATTAATTATATCTTAGGATTATACACCCTTTGTTCCACAAATTTTCATGTTATCTTAACTACACAATTCGCATAAGCCTTCCAAGAACCATAAAATGTTATTCTCTCACTCCAAGAAGGAATATCTCCATCGAATCATTATCGTACACCTAGTTTACACCTTTTGGTGCATCACTCTGATGAGCCTATCTCTACTTTCGACATCTCGCCCTTGAGAAATTGCTAGAGTCTCACTCTAATACACTCACCGTGGCAAAGAAACATCGTGTTCTAAGTTTCCCAAACCATATAAGTTCACAGCACTAAAGTCATCAATGCTCGATACTCGACATGTTTTAATGTTCACCATTTCGCTCACCATGAGCTTTACATAACAACTCTGAGTCTCCACTCACTTAATGATCATGTTCAAACTACTCCTAGCACTACTTATGCTAGTACCTAAGTCATACCAGTGCCTTTACGAGCAAAACCTTTCTAGGGGTCAATGCTCACCCAAATAAAATCATAATATAACCAACTATCGTATATATCACCAAACATTAATTCTAGCTTAGGATTGTACACCCTTTGTTCCATAACTTTTCATGTTATCTTAACTTCACAATTCGTATGAGCTTGCCAAGAACCATACAATGTTATTGTCTCACTCCAAGGAGTAATAGCTCCATCGAATCATTAACGTACACCTAGTTTACACCTTTCATTGCGCCATTATGATGATCCTAGCTCTACTTTAGGCATCTCGCCCTTGAGAAATTGCTAGAGTCTTACTCTAATCCACTCACCGTGTCAAAGAAACATCGTGTTCTAATTTTCCCAATTTCTAATATTATACCTAATCCTTAAGATATCATCCCACTTTCTGCAACTCGAGCCACTGAATGTTGACCCGACCAGTTTAAAATCCATTAGTCTAAGGGGAGAGTGATATTACGAGCAAATCATGTGGACGAAAACATATCCACTCATACACAAAACTTTATGCAGTAATAATAATACCTCAGATAGGCGCACCTAGTTATAGATCTTTGTTGACAAAACTCGATTCACCATGCTCTCCCAGGCCCAATTACACCATACCATGATATGGCACCAATCTGATTCACCACATAGGTGAGAATGTAGATTCTCGATTAATGAAATAGAAAGGAATACAAGAGAGTCCGAAGGAATAAATAATTGTCCCTAGAAATTTCATTCTGACTCACGAAAGTGAACCTATACCGTATACTTGAAGTCATGCCACTCATTATCAAAACTCTCACCGAGCACCACTTTTGGCCTTATACGCTAGCATAAGTCACTGGCCGTGATGAATCGAATCCCAACCATTCATTCTCATAATACGAACATAATTTATGAATCGATAGTCCTTTAGGAAGTCAATTCCTGACATCCCTCTTTGGGAGAAAGGACCTACCTTTCATATTCTTGGAGTAAATGAATCATTCCGATTGGCGGATACCTCACACCTTAGTCATTGATCTTTTCTAATCACTAGTGATGATGTCACCAACCTACTATACCCAGGTTATTGTCTGATTTAGCATATCATGGTTGAAATCCAAAATTTCCATAGGCATCACTTATTTCAAGAAAGGAACTCACCTAATCGTGTTCCTTTGACCACATGAGATTTCCACCAAACTGACCTTCAGCTTCTACCCACACAAAATTTACGTGACGACCACACCCATCGTCATTTCCATTCTAAGGGTAGTAAATATCGCACTGGGCTACGTCTCCTAACCCATACTAACTTGGTAAGATGTTCCAAGAACTAATCCTTCCATTACCAATGTTACCCTAGCATATACAATCGACACCCCGACAGAATCATCATGTTTTGATGCAACACCCCTTAATTGCCACTTTTAGGTCCCCACTTAGCGTCATCAGTCTAAGTCTTGAATACATCTCTAGTGTATCTTAAAACTGGTTATCAGCTCACCCATATGAGTCATTCCATGAAATCCGAGCATCACTCCTATAAAGACACAACTATCACCCTACATTAAGGATTACGCCACCCATCTGTGCTAATTGAAAGACCATACTCGGCACGCGTCTTACACAACCAGCAATCTGGGATCATCATTTGACCTTCAACTCAATCATTACAAGAATACTACTGCATCTTTTTACTAGACTTAATTGGTCTCCTAAGAACACCAAACACGTTTCATGTAAAAGTTCCAAAACCTGACAAGATTTTATTGTCCATACATTTATCATCACAGGTGCACTCTATAAACCTTACGATACCCACATTAATATTACTTGGTGTTCATAAAGACACTAGTCTACGGTCTTCTAGTACTACAAAAAATATTACATTTAACAACGATTTATTTGGCTACAAATATGATTTCGTGCCTAAATCATCACTTTTAGCAACGAAATTTAAATTGTCGTCATTAATTAAACACTGGCCACGAATTAGCAAATTTTGTTGCCAAATTGTTAATAAAAATTTTGCGCCATTTTTTTCCCGCACAAGATATAAAACACGAATTTTTTTACAAAAAATAATCAACGTCAACCACAAAATATTTCATGGGCAATTGATTTAATATTTTATTAGAAAATAGATTTGTAGCCAAAAGTTAAAGATTGGGGGAAAAACATTAAAAAAAAATCAAAACCTAAAATAACACGTTTCTCTCTTTTTAGTTCCCATTGCCCAACCTAGGTTCTCCTCACCCGATATCCTATTCCTCCCCCACCGTATTGCCCCCTTCTATCATTCCCCCAACCCTGTTATAAAATCTTCCCTCATCTCGTCCGTCGCTCGTCTGTGTTGTCGCCACTCATCTGCATTGCCTCCCTCGTAAGGTAATTCTCCCTATGTCCCTCTCTCCCTCACACTATTCCTAAGCTCATGATTTTTTTTACCTAGTGCCAATATCCACTGGTGGATTTGTTCAAAATAATTCATTTAGTTTCCTCATTTTTAAGTTATCTCAGCATTTGTGAGCCATTTCTATAGCTCTACTTCATGGTAAATGTAAGATGTGTTCTTAGAACTAGAAAATATAAAGTACCTAGTTATGCAGTTTGCTTATAAAAAAAATCAGGTATGAGAAGAGTTTTTATGAAAGAGATAGGGATAGGGTGTGAGAGTTGTGATGGTCAAATAGAGTGACCACATATGTTATTGTTGTGGTGTTTTGGTGATAAAAGTTTTGTGGTTTGAGTGGTATGGAAATTATAACACCAGTGATAATACTTTAAATTTTCTTTAACCAGATAGTTATTATGTTTATTGATTTGATTGATTTGGTAATGTATTCTCTCTCTAAATATATAATGCTTTCCTTTAAATATAATATTAATGACTTAGATAGTACATATACTAATTTGAGGATGGTAAGGTTTGAATTACAAAATAGATTTGTTGTCGGATGTATTCAGTATATAGTGGTGTTTTGTAACTTATTACTGAGAAATTGTGATGTAATGAATAATTCTACATTCTCCATCTTGTTGTATAACTTTAACAAAAATATGACGATCAGTTAGAAACCAAAAGAATCTTATCATTCCTTTAGAAACAATACATCTATAACCAAAAAAAAGTATAGCAAGCCATGTTTTCTTGTCTCTCTGTAAGCCTCTATAAACTCGACAATATATCAACATTAAATGGGATATGAAAATAGCGAACCATTTACCATCGAAACCCTCTATAAACCCGACAACCATTCACCATCAAAACCTCAATTGGTGCTGAATAAAAACCCATGAGCTATTGTTGAACAAAAACCCTTTGTAATCCATTGAGTTGTTATTGAACAAAAATCCTTTATTATCCATTAAGTGACATTGTTGAAAGACTTTTGTAACCAATTTTATTAATTTGTGTTGGGATTTTATGTTACTGTATTATTACGGTTTCCTAATTCAATTGGAATATCAATGAAGAATGTGAAAATATTTTTCTGAATATTTTCTTGAAAAATGGCATAACATATATCTACTCAATGTGGATTTTTACCAAATCGTCACAGGTTACCTGCTCAATTATCTTGTAGTTTTTTTAGTGTTTTTCTTAAAATTTATGGTAATCTTGTAATTTTGGTTAGTGCTTGTTCTTCTAGATTTTTGGTATCTCTTGTTCTGTGGGTTTGTTATTCAAAATTGGTGGTATCTCTTGTAATTTATATTGGTGTTTGTACTTCAAAATTTAACATGCCTAGAATCAATATTACAAAATATATGGTTTTGTTCTTGCATATCTATGTGTAAATAAATTGATTTTCTATTATTATTTTGTTTAAAATTAGATGGATAAAAGTTGGATGTGCGAAAAAGATCGATTTTGTGAGAAGTATGTGGTGGGAGTTTGATCATTCGTTCGATTTGTGAAGAATCATATGGGGCAAAAGAATGAAACTAGATGTCCATGTTGCGATTTCTTGAATATTGAAGTTAGAAAATTGATGAAGTGGATGGTCACTTATTTTTGATAGGTTTTTGCACAACTTATACTCAATGGATATATCATGGGGAGCGCTCTGAACGCTTGGTGTATGGTAGTGGAAATGCCAATGTAGATTGTGCTGATGTTGATGAAGAGATAACAAAGAATGAAGAGGATAATGGTGACAAAATGCATGATATGATAGAAGACATACATAGAGGGACATTCATATATACTAATTCTCCATTTGATTCATCTCATGGAGATTCTCCCATAGATGTTGGTGGTGGGGAGAAGAAAAGCTTTGAAAAATTATTGAGCGAAGCTGAACGTGAACTTTACCCCAATTGTAAAAAATTCTTTATATTGGATTTTCTGGTCAAGTTTCTACACTTGAAGGTAATTAATCACCGGAGTGATAAATCACTCAACATGTTGCTCGAACTATTGAAAGAATATTTTCTGGATGATGAGACCCTTCCAAAGTTATATGATGAGGCAAAAAGCATTTAGCGTGATTTGGGATTAGGATATGTGTCGATTCATGCTTGTAAAAATGATTGTTCGTTATTTCGAAAGGAATTTGAGAATATGAAAGAGTGTCCAATATGCAGGGAGTCTAGATGGAAGATCAATGATGGAAAGGGTAAGAAGATTCCACATAAGGTGCTTCATTACTTCCCACTAACACCAAGACTCCAAAGATTGTTTATGTAAAAAAAACAGCTGAGGATATGACACTACACCAAAATGACCAAAATGTCACCTTTCATCTGGTCAACCTTGTCACGATCAGTGACCGTGACAAGAAACACGCATTTTTTGTCACAGTCATTGATAGTGACAAGACCATGACAAAGAATTGTCACGATCAATGATAGTGACAAGTCCGTGACAAATATATTTATCATGGACTTGTGACGGTCATTGACCGTGACAATTATTAAAATAATTACCACGGTCAAGGATCTTGACAAGAGTGTGACAATATCTTCAGTAAAGAAAGCCCTAGGCTCTTTTTTCCCCACCGTTTTTTGGTTTCCCTCTTTCTCTCTCTCTACAAGCAATTTCAGTGCTCTCTCTCTCTCTAAGGTATATTTTTTTCCTCTCTTTCTCTTTCATTTCTATATGTGTGTATATATATGTGTGTATATGTATGTGTGTATATATATGTGTGTATATGTATGTGTGTATATATATGTGTGTATATGTATGTGTATATGTGTGTGTATATATGTGTGTGGTGGTGTGTGGTGGGGAGGGGGGCAGGGGGTGTGTGGTGGGTTGTGTCTGTATGGAGTTGTGGTGGGTGGGGTGAGGGGGGAAGGGGGTATGGTGGGGGGAGGGGGTGGGGGCAGGGATGGGGGGTGGGTGGTAGGGCAGGGGTGGGGGGCTGCGTGTGTGTCTATGTGTGTGTGCGCGTAGTGTCCCTTGTAAAGAATTGATTGATTATTAATTTTTTTAGTAAATTAATATATGATTGCCCCTTATTGTAAATTAGTAAATTAATATATACTATATATAATTATTAATAATTGAATTTGAATATACTTAAGACATAATTAAATAAGACATACTGTATATATAATTATTAATAATTGAATTTGAATATACACATTTGTTGTAGACATTGCTGTTGGATTATTTTGTTTAGTAAATGTTGGGTTGGTTAGTTTTAAAAGTGGCATGACCACTGGATTATTGTCCATATGGGGTGGGATTTTTCAACTTTTGAATAATTGAATTTGAATATAAATAAGACATAATTAAATGAAACATACTATTTATAATTATTAATAATTGAATTTAAATATAAATAAGACATAATTAAACGAAATATTATATATATAATTATTAATCATTATTGGATTATTGTGTGTGTGGTGGGGGGCAGGGGGTGGTGTGTGTACGTGTACGTGTACGTGTTCGTGTGTGTGGTCGGGGAGGGGGTGGGGGTGGGGGCAGGGATGGGAGAAGGGGGTTGGGCAAGGTCGTTTAATTGAGTAGATGAATTAATTGAGTAGATGAATTAGAAGGAGTACGTGATACACATTTGTTGTAGACATTACTGTTGGATTATTTTGTTTAGTAAATGTTGGGTTGGTTAGTTTTAAAAGTGGCATGACCACTAGATTATTGTCCATATGGGGGTGGGATCTCCCCAATCGGGGAGGGAAAATCGGGCAAAAAAGACGAACGTGCACTACTCCGGCCGGATGTCTTACACCGAGGTGGAGCATAGGATGAAGGTAGGATTTAATTTTTCTATAACTATAGAAATATATTATTCTTCATTATTTTACTTTTCGGAGCCGATACTAATTTTATTTTATTTTAGTTCAGGGGGTAAGGAGTGGCCCAGGGGGTAAGCCACAGAGGCTCGATACTTATGTGGCTCTTCGGACGAAGAAGGGGAAGGACAAGGAGGTGTCCCCGAGCGTCGCCGCCACGATTGTAAGTAATCCGACAGTTTAATTTTTGTTAATTACGTTATAAGTTTTTAGTTTACTTATTTTATTAATCATGTGCTTTTTGTCGTTTCAGGCAAAGCTTAAGGAAGTGCATGAGTCGCAGTCTGATGCCGACAATGCGTCTTTGTCCACAAATACACTCAGCCAAGTGCTTGGCTCTGATCGCAAGGGGAGGACAAGAGGGGTGAGCTCGCGGGTGGCCAAGCCTAGGATCATCGGATTGGAGACGAGCGACACCAGGTTGGCTCGAACGATGGATTCACATGAAACGAAGCTATCCCGTTTGGAGGCGACGGTCCAAGATATGTACTCATTCATGAAGAGTACGTTGGACGGAGACCGTAAGGGGAAAGGGAAATAGAAGGTGGTGGAGGAAGAGGAGGTGCGGGAGAATGAGGTGCAGGATGACGAGGATGTGGACCTCGCTGCTTCATAACCAACACGTGCATACTTCGATGATCCACTTCCTTATTTGGATCCCTTACCTAGACCGATGTCGATAATTGGTTGACCGAGCGTGTTCATATTGGACGTATTTGATGGCCAGCGGATAGGGCGGGTTTTGAGGGACCCGAATATCGTCCAGGGTGGAATAGTTCATGGACATGCGCTTCATGAAATCGAGTCCAAAGTGCTTGTCATGCATGTGATACCCGAGAAGGAGAACTCCCTATTGTGGTTGCGCAAACAATGCGACACGATGTATATTAATGGGTGTGTCAATTCATATATCGTGTGGCCTACTCACCTCCTCACATTTACCCCAGACATGTAGTGACATTATTTTTAAGTTGGTACATTTGAATTATATTTGGATTATATCGTCATGTATATTGTTTTTATTTTGAATATATATATTTGCATTATCTTTAAGTTGTTTGGATATATGATGTTTGAACATGTACAATGTTGTTATAACAGGTACAAATATACTACTGGGCCGTGGTAGTGGCCATACTGCCCAACAGATTTTTTTAAAATTCTGCCCAGAATTGTCACGGTCATTGACCGTGACAAGTCCTTGACAAATAAGGTTGTCGCGGACTTGTCATGGTTAATGACCGTGACCTTTTTTTTAAAAAGGGTCAAGGCTTTGTCACGGTTATTAATCGTGACTAAACTTATCACGGTCATGGACCGTGACACGATCGTGACAATTCTAACGAACTTATCACGGTCAATGATCGTGAAACGCCAGTGACAAAAAAAGTTGTCTCGCCCCGAATTGTCACGGTCATTGACCTTGACAAGTTCAACTTGTCAAGGTCAATAACCGTGATAATTAGGCAGATTTGGTGTAGTGTGAGGTGGCACAAAGAGAAGTGTACAAATGACAATATGTTAAGACATCCAACTAACTCTAATGCTTGGAAGGAATTTGATAAGGACCATGAGTGGTTATCTCTAGACCCTCATAATGTGCGGCTTGGCCTAGCGAGCGACAGGTTCAATAACATGAATAACTCATATAGCATGTAGCCTGTTACACTCATGCCCTAGAACTTACCTCCATGGAAATGCATGAAAGAAGAATTTTTCATGATGTCTTCTCATTCCTGGACCCAAGGTACCTGGTAAGGGCATCGACGTGTATTTACAACCATTGATTAATGAATTGAAGGAATTATGGCATGTTGGTGTGGAGACATATGACGCGTCTACATGAAAGACATTTCAAATCCATGCGGCATTTTTATGGACAATAAATGACTTTTCAGCTTACGGTAACTTATTCGGATGGATCACTAAAGTATACATGGCATGTCCTACTTGTAATAAGCATACTTCTTCAGAAAAATTAAGAAGTAAGATTTGTTATATGGGCTACCGTCGATATTTGGAGACAAACCATAAATGGCGAAAAAGCAAAAAAATTTAATGGCATGTAGGAGCTTCATTCAAAGCCTACGGAGTTTGATGGTAAAGATGTGTTGTAACAATTGAATCGTCTTAATGCTTGTATCCCTTGAAAACACTCCGACAGTAGGAAGTGAAAATGTACACCCAGAGAGATGAATTGGACCAAAAAAAGCATTTTCTTCCAATTTTTTATATTGGGAGACACTGAATTTGTGCCATAATCTTGATGTTATGCACATTGAGAAAAATATTTGTGAGAGTGTACTTGGGACATTATTAAACATCGAAGGGAAAACAAAAGACATGTATAAAGAGAGGCAAGATTTGGAGGATATGAAAATAAGAAAAGAGTTACATTAGAAGCAGAATGGTGATAAATATATGATACCACGAGCATCATATACCCTTTCGAAGTTGGAAAAATAGGGGTTCTGCGAGTTCATAAGATCTGTTGAGTTTCCTGATGCTTATGCTTCCAATATATCTTGATGTGTACATGTTAGTGACAGTAAGGTATCGGGACTGAAAAGTCATGACTGTCATGTTCTATTGCAACGATCGTTAGCTATTGGTGCTCGTGGATATTTGCCTAAGGACGTATATATCACATTGGTTGAATTGGGGAAGTTCTTTAATGACTTGTGTTGTAATATTCTAGATGAATAAAAACTAAGGAGATTGGAAAAAGACATCATCCTAATTTTGTGCAAACTTGAAATGATTTAGCTGTCGGCATTTTTTTATATAATGATCCACTTAGTTGTTCACCTACCGCGAGAGGCTATGCTCGGTGGACCTGTTCAATACAGATGGATGTATCCTATTGAAAGGTGTGTTTCTATATATATTTAGTCATTATTGTATACTTTGTGTTGTAGTTTGTGCGTTTATTTTGACATGATGTGACATTTTATATGTATAAATACCTGGGGATGCTTAAGGGTTATGTTCGTAATAAAGCCCACCACAAAGGCTCCATAGAGGAAGCATATATTGTTAACGAATGCTTAACATTTTGTTCTGTGTATCTAAATGGAATTGAAATGAAATTCAATCGTGCGGAAAGAAATTACGATGGAGATATTGAAGAGGATGGATTGTATGTGTTCACTCAAAAAGTGCGTCCTTTTGGGGCATGTTCATATGATTTTCTTACCGGGACCGCCTTGAAATGATGAGTTGGTATACGTTAAATAATTGTGAGGAAGTTGCGACATATATTGAGCAAGTCATTATTTATTTTAAATAAATTTTTAATTAGTAACAAGCTTAATAAATTCAATTATACCTTTTTAATGTAGTGAAAACATGGAAAAAAATTAAGATAGAAAGCCCCTTGAATTTGGAGGAGAGACAACGGAGACAATTTCCTTCTTGGTTCAAAGCACATGTAAGTTGAGCGAGAATATTTTATTATCACTTAAATAAATAAGTAAATAAATCATTTTTGTCTCTTTTAACTGGCCCATATATTTTCTTAATAGATCAGAAATTTGTATAACCTAAAGTCTCCAGAAGCTACGGAATAACTATATGCATTAGCGTGTGGTCCCGATGTTCGAGCAAAGAATTATATGAGTTGCATTGTTAATGGAGTTAGGTTTCACATTGGGATCGTGACAATCGTCAAAAAATTCAGAATTGTGGTTTGTTGGTCAAAGCGGATCATGAGAATGAAGAGATCAACTTTTATGGCATCTTGACAGAAGGTGTTGAATTGGAATACATCAAAGGAAATTGGGTCATTCTTTTTAAGTGTGAGTGGTTTGAATATGATAAGAAGAAAAGGTTAGGAATACAAATACATGGGAACTTCACAAGCATCAACGTTAATGGTAGGTGGTATAAGAGTGATCCTTATGTGCTAGCCATTCAAGCGAAACAAGTATTTTATGTTGATGACATGAAGTTAGGGAAAAATTGGAAAGTTGTTCAGGAGTTTCGGCATAGACACTTATATGATCCAGATGTGGATTGGATGGACATAAGTGTTACGGAAGCGGATGAAAGTTTGGTTTACCAGGAGAATGTACCATTCGGGGTTGTTCAAGTTGACCAAGTTGATGCTTATGTGTTTCATAGAAATGATGTGGATCCTGATGCAGTTGATGCAACTGTTGTAGACTTAAACGTCGGAGTTGTAGCTGATGAAAATAACTTTGTGTTTGACGGTAATGATGATGAGGACAAGACAATACTTGAATACTATGAGGAGGAAGATTTCTTTTACAATGATAGTGATGAAATCAATATAAATTGATGTGTTGATGGCAATAGGAGAATGTAATTTTAATTTCATATGTTGAAAATGGATTTGTTTTTACTTATATGTTACATCATTTACACGTGATTTGTATTTGCATTTTTTATGCAGCATGTTTTGTATAATATGGTATTACCTTACCCTTAAATTTGAAATTTCAAATTTCAAAAAAATTCCATCTACTCACATCATAACTTGCTCTTTTTATTTTCTTATAGGTAATTTAGCATGGCACCACGGTCTTCTAGGCGTCTCAGGTCATCTAGATCAAGTAGAGGAACAAATGTTGTAGAACATGTGCACTCTGCTGATATACAAGATGTGCAACAATCTATTGAGCGGGACGCAGAACCAATAGATACCACACATTCTTTTCTCCCAATAAATGATGTTCTAGTTAGCAGTGAAGGTACAATTATTAAATTCATCCCATATGTTTCTTCCCACATATCAAATTCAGTGTGCAGTGTATGCGTTTACTCTGTATGTAGAATGTGTTGTGTATTTGTGTGCATGCTTGCGTGCATGTGTTATTGTAGTCAATCCCACACACCCTATTAGTGTGGGTTCGGCTGGTGGTGGGGGTAGCCACCCTCACCCTCCATCATAATAAGTCATATTTCTATTACAAAATAACAGTACTACCTTATCAAAATCAATACATTCTATACCTATGACATCTTGTACCATAAAAAAAGTTAGAAAACACTAATGTACAAATTGACATCAGAAAATCTTCAAACAAATATAAAAACCTGTAGATTTTATCATGGCAGAATCCCCTCCATCAATCTCTTGTACTGCTAACCTTTATTTTTAATAGAAGTTTTCTTAGTTTCTGATGATTTAGAAGAAAATATTGGTTCATGAGAATTATTCAAATAACTTGGAATATATTGATGTTATGCATGTTTTTTCTGTTGTAGTCTACTAACTCTTCAATGTTCTTTTCTTTTGTTATCACAATCGTACTTTTCGTCCACCTTATTTAAATACTACCAATAGTTGCAGTGAAATGATCATTTTAATGAATTTTTAGTTTCTCTGGCATCCAAAATCTCCTCTTATTTTCATACACATTAGGTTTAAAAAAAAGATTACCCCGTCTTAAGTTTCTTGGGGTCGGTAGAGGAAGGGACAAAAAGATTATGAAAAAGGGTGGTATGTTTTATTTGGTTATTTGAATGGAGAGGGATGCCAGAGTTGTTAGGATCTTTATCTTCTATATCATTTGATGAGGAGCATGGTAGTATTTTTAGCATTTCTTTGTTCCACTGCTGCAGTTGAATAATGCTCTTAGATTTTCAGAGGGATGATTAGATGACATCATTCTCTATACTTGTAATTCCTTTCTTCTTTCTTTATAGTCTTTTTATTTTGCATATCGGAGGTTCTCATGCCTGTAGTGAGATCATGTCTTTCCACTTGGTTCTATGTGTTACTGGGCTGCCCTGGCTCGCCAGTCTGGTCAACTAGTGCCACATCTTTATGTCCCAACCAAGACATCCTCGTTAGTTATTACGGTGTCCGATATTGAACTTGGGACATTGGAAGGTGGTCTCAAAAGGAGGCTAATGTTTTCTAACTCAAAAATAGTTGAACTTAAGGATAAGTTTGCTTCACAGGGAGTGCAAAATCCCACTCGTGTCCAAGTTCTCACTGCCTTACTTTTCAAATCTTCCTTAGTTATGACTGCCGGCAACAACTCGGTGGGTTTATCCCGTCTACGTTGTTTCAATTTGTGAACATGCACCCCAAAATGTCCCCACCATTGCCTTCACATGCGTTGGGTAATTGTACAAAAAGATTACCGCATTAGTTAGTAATGAGAGCTAGGTAGAGTTGATAGCACTGGCTGATCATCTCAACAAAGACAAGGGGAAAATCAAGGCAGGGGTAGAAGAGCTGGACGAAAATGACACTTGGTAAAAAATAGCTCACTGTGTGGGTAAAAAAGCTGAGCTCTACATGTGTACCAGTATCTATAGATTCCCATTTTCTGACAAGGATTTTAGTTGGGGAAAGCCAACGAAGGTGACTCTACGTGAAGCTTGCAACAAGAACTTGCTTATTTTGATGGATACCGCAACCGGAGATGGCATCGATGTTATTTTCAATATAGAACAGGAACGCATGTCGGCGTTTGAGCCGGATAAAGACCTTATCGCATTTTTCGTCACAAGTTTCAAATTATAAATGGGAAATAAATTATTTTTGACATCTTTACTCCTCACATTGCACATTTATTACAAAGGATATTTTTGGGTTTAGGG
The DNA here is from genome assembly GCA_949130495.1 of Sambucus nigra. NCBI lineage: Eukaryota > Viridiplantae > Streptophyta > Magnoliopsida > Dipsacales > Adoxaceae > Sambucus > Sambucus nigra. The sequence continues at coordinate 180,266,164 of OX422219.1, forward strand.
TAACATTTGGGATTTTCTCTCTTTCCCCTAATCCAACATAGGAATCCAACTAGTGACCTCTATGGAGCAAATCACGGATCTTACCATCTGTGCTAACCTCAATGTTATCAGTTTTGCTTTAGTTGGCCGGAGAGTTTTGATAAAAATAATTAATGCAACCTTTATGGGGTAGACTATATTTGGGCATACATATCTAAACTAAACATGACTTATCAAAAATGAGATTCTAATGGATTAGTGGGTAATGCAACAATGAGCCCAAATATGATGTTATTTTCAAACAGTGGAGATTGAACTTTGGATGATTTCCCATTTTCTTCTTCTCCTTCTCCTCTATCTTCTTATACTTAACCATATTTGAATCTATTTTCTTTGAGAAGATGATAAGTTCCTCTAAAAAAGGTGTTTTTAATTCTGCATAATCATCAGACTCTGAGAATGCCACACTGTCATGCAAAACAATTATAAATTTTGAGAGGTAAATTAATAGCACTAGGTGATAAGCAGTATATTTTTATGATCTTTATTTTTTCTTGGTCAACATGTACTGATTTAGTCCTATTAATGTGGTCTTGAATAACTTTATGGGGGATATCTTTCCATGCTTCCACTGTCTTGTTTGTCTTCAAGACTTGCACATTATCTTGGATATCCAATTCATCATAGTTGTCTTCATCTATGGTTTCAATGGTATTAGGACTTTGTTCTTGTTCCTTAGGAATTTTTTATGGTAATGTAGCAATAGGTTTAGTAGGGTGCACTTTGTCATATTTTTTAAGGATCCTTAATTCCTTTTCTTGTTGTTTTGGCTTTACTATTACTTCATCTTTCTTCTTCTTTTGTGGCTGCTTTGGAGGATGATTGTTACAGATGTACTCACACTCATTTTATAATTATAATTAACTTTTTTATAAAATTTTCTCATTGTAAACAGAATACTAAAATCAGTTATCCCGTAATTTCCATTGATAAGTAAATTCCCACAAAGTTAAATAGAACCTGCTGGTGTGGTTGAAGGATAAGTAAATTCCCACAAAGTTTATAGGTGCAATTATCCAATTTGAATCCTCTACTTATTTATATATATGTGTGGTGCATTATAATTTTAGTACACTTATATATATATATATATGGTATATGATTATTATAGTAAAAAGATTACTGTTGCATTCTTTATACCAGTGTGGTGTTTAGTTTTATATTAGTGTACTAATTAATGCATGTACATAGACTCAACTAGGGTGAAACAAAGAGTTCGTGGACCTACTAAAGGTAGAGGGTTGGAAAAAATGGTCAAAGCAACTGTGAAAAAGATGCGGATTGAAATTTCCAGAGAGAAAGGAAGGCCTCTTGAGCATGGGCAATCTGCTAAACTTTCCAGTGAGATAGGGATTATAACTCGAAATCTTATTCCGGTGATAACTAAATGGAAAGAACTTAGTGAGCATGATAAGAATGAAGATTTTGATAGAATTAGTGTAAGTATATATTTGTTTAATCATGTGACTATTAGTATTATGCATTGATGTTTAACTTGATTAATTAATATTTTGTATTTATAGGAGAGATTTGAAATTAACTTGGATGAACATGGAAAATGAAGTTGCGAAGAGTTAATGAAAGGAAGGAGTAGGGCTCAAAGAAGTAAGCTTCATCAATATTATTTGACATTTGAATAAAAGGAGGTGGCACGAGCAAATCAACATAGTAGCTGTACCGAGGCAAATTGGCACGAATTGTATGATTTATTTGCTGATCCAAAATATGAGGTACAAGATTATTGCAATTATTTTAATAATCTAATATGACAACTTTTATATCTGATTTAATGATTCATCATCATCATCATCATATATATATATATATATATATATATATATATATATATATATATATATATATATATATATATATATATATTGTAGAAACGATGTGAGATAAACAAAAACAATAAAGGAAAGCAAACTGTAAGGCACAACAAGGGATCCAAGGCATTTGTGGTTGTTCGTCATATATATATATTGTAGAAACGATGTGGGATAAACAAAAACAATGAAGGAAATCAAACTGTAAGGCACAACAAGGGATCCAAGGCATTTGTGGTTGTTCGTCATCAAATGGTAATATTTTTTATTTTAGATTCAAATGTTTAATCCTTAAATATGTTTTCTGATTATACTTTCTATATCTTGATAGAAAAAGGCGACTAGTGGTGTTGAGCCTAACAAGATCGAATTTTAAAAAGAAACCCATTGTAAAAATGGGAATTGGACGTCTCCCGAAGCCGAACAAATCTATGTAAGTAAAATTGCGATTTATTTTATGACGCACTATTATCGGGTTAAGTATGTTTAGTTATTGGAGGCAGATGTTAAGTAGGTTGAGTTTTATTTGTTGATTTGGACGCTAGGATTAAGTATGGTCGATTATTTTATGTTGAAGTTCATTTTTAAATGGATTGAACAGGTTGGTTTTAATGTAAAAACAAAGGAAACACGAGCGATTTTTTTTTAAAACAAAGAAAAGTATGTTGATATTTTTAGGTATAAAATATTTTAAAATTTTGAATATGTTTAGATGTTAATTGTGTATTTCTTTTACTCAGGAGGAGATGAAAAACCTTGATTTTGAGTCTGTATTTGAGGAGGGTCCATTATTGAGCCTAGATGAGATAGCGAATCGTGTGCTCGGGACGAGATCAGGGTATATTAATGGGCTTGGGAATGGTCCAAAACCAACTAATTCTAAGACATCTTTGCAACAAAAAAATGCACAATTGGAGGAAGCTCTTAATGAGTCTGTTAGAGCTCAACAGGAGTTGATGGAGCACCTAAAAGCTCAAGAGATGGAGTTTGCAGCTCATCGTGAGGAGACAATGAAACAACAAGCGGAGGCATCTTCTCAACAAGCACTCATGGACACCATTTTAGCTAAGCAAGCTGAATCTGATAAGATCATTCAATCCTTGCTTATTTCGAGAGAAATGCAATCCACATAATCTTTAGTTCAATGGTATGTCACTCGAGTGATCCTTTTCAATTCAAGTAATAAATATTTATTTTATTATTCTTTTTTATAAAACTTAACTGATAATTTTTTATGATGAATTACAGATATTAAGGGAAGAGGGATCTTATTGGAAAAACATATTTGGATGTGGAGAACCGAAGGAAAAATTTAGGAGATTGTTATGCCGACCGCGATATTTTTGTTATTAGACATTGTGTAAGTTTTTTTGTTAACTTTTGTTATCAGATATTATGACTTACCTTTTAAGTGGAACTTTTGGCACACATGGTACCTTTTTGCGATTAGATATTATGACATGCATGGAATTTTTGGCACAAAGATGGGGTCTTAATATGTTCATAACACTTTGCATTTTAAATAGATATACTTTGTGAACATGATTTTACATTTTAATTATTTTTCGAGTATGCAGATGACCATGTAAATGTCGCAAAGTATTAATGTTATTAGTTAATTGTCATTATGAAAATGACATTTGTGATAACTATTTGAAATGAAAATAGACCAGTTATAATAGTTAAAATATTATTAAAAATGTTGATGACATTAATCACAAAAACTAATAAACATTAGCCACAAAAAAATAATAATATATAATATTAGCCACGATTTTTATTTGTGGACAGATATGTTAGAAAAGTCTATTTGCAACGATTTTTAGTGGTGGCAAAACCTAAAAACTTATTTAGCCACCAATTTTTAAGAATATATGGGAGACAATTTGCCACGAAATTGTACTATTTTCTACACAATAGGCTACGATTTTTTTCCATGGCTAGTAAGTCTACTATTGGCCACGAAACTCATCTTCGTTCTCATATACCTTTAGCCACGGGGCTTTGGCCACGACACTACTACAAAAAAAATCGTTGCCAAATATTTTCAGCAACGAAATGTAAACATTTGGTTATGATTTTTTTCGCAGCAAAATGTACAATTTCTTGTAGTGAGTGAACCTTAATTCTCAAACATCCTAAGGCATCACAACACTCGATATTTATCCTCAATGATGCCACACACAATGTTTTCCTATGAGCGCCTCAAAATGCCTATGAACTACTCTCACACAAGGATTACCTCGCACCTAGTCATTACATCGGCAGCTAAAACGATTCTCTACACCTAGACAATTACCTCGCACCTAGTGATCATGACTACACGCCACGTACAAACCTTAACCAATGATACTACGGGTTATGGAAAGATACACGACGTTGCCTACAACCTATAAACCTCAAGGTATGCCTCACTTAAATCCCCAATGACTGTTCAACTATTGCAACTAAATTTCCTTACTATGTGAATATCACACCAGGTGTCAATCTATGAGTTAATATGACTATATAAATATTGGTAGGATATGGGAAGTCGTTTACTGTCTTTAAACACCAAGGTCCATACTGCAGACACCGCACGAGATCCTATTCCTCAATATCCCATTATAATCAAGGCACGCCCAACCTAAGTCCTCAACCAAAGGAACTAATACGTTCTCAACACAAAATAAATATTTATGAATGCTATTCAGTTATCTAGTCTCCATACATGTGATACACAACCTTTACATTTAGGTTGTAGAGAACACTACACACTATTTCCACTGACAAGGCTACTCTCATCACCAAAGTCATTTCACGATACATCTCACACGATGGGTTACGTTAGTGACACTATTATACACAATTTCATGTGTTCACCTAGATACTATCAATTGAGATATCACCTCAAGGATCGAATTTTGCCTAATTATATCATCGGGGTTAACTACTCATAAGTGTCATGCCTAAGGGTTACATATATACCTTTTAATCACCAATCCCTAGTGCTTAGTAGAGACACCCTAACCATCAGCCTATACTATTGACTATATGCGACTTGTGCCACTTTCCCATTGGGCGTCATCTCTCTATATCGGCACCTTGAATGATTCTATGTCACCAAAATTCAACACAAGCACCTCACACTAACAACCACGGAGTAACGACTATAACCTAACATGGACACCCGTAAATTACTACAATTTTAACCAAAAGCGAAAAAGTGATTAATAACTACCAGCTTAATTATGTGCTACTTGACACTAACATACTTGTCGTGCTAAACTCTGTGACTTTACCATCGAGTAAACGAATTAACCCGTCATTAAACTTGCATGACAGGACAAACCACACTGACGTCAAAAGATCTAATATCGACCTTTTGACACCCCGCCAATTTTAACCACAGCTGATCAGTCATTTATCAAAATAACCAGGAATCTCATATGGTTCATTTTTAGCATCATTGTCAAAAACTTTTTAATTATAAACAACCTACGTTAAATTAAGCCAGTGCCAAATTTTATCATTCATTAGTATAACCACAAGCGAAAAATAAATTAAATTAATCAAAACATAAACAGAATAATAATTTGAACAATCAAATGATAGATATATGAATAGATAAGACCGAATAAACTATTGGTTTAAAATAAATATTCCAACTTCAAGTCTAAAATAAATAAAGCTAAATCTTCATACACTTTGATAAATTGAAAACTAAATATCCTGAGGGGTAAAATGCCCAAATGAAATACTAAAATAAATCATATCTAGAATGAATGTGCTGAAGAATCTAAAGCAACTCCCGCAAGCCTCCACAACCACTACAGCTATGCATTCCTGGATAGAATCCTCAAGCTTGGCATCCCTGTGGCTGGACACCTAAAAGGTTTTCAAAATATTTTAACATGGGTCAGAATCCAATAAAATAGTTTGAAAACTTTTTTGCAAGTGTTTAAATCAAAAATTAAATCAGTTATTAGATACACATGTTCGTTCCATATACACTCTCTTCAGATCCTCACCTCTCAACTAATGTGCATGCCTAACGTACCCTGTCTAGCTATGCTACCCATCTCAACTAGATAACGTATCTAAATAACCTCAATAGGCCTAACTCCCTCATATCAAATGTACGACACACTACCACAAGATCAAGAATATATTACCCGCATTTTATTATTGAGTCAATTATTTAAGTTTCTCCACTTATTTTACTTTTAGATATGCACAATCTATCAGTTCTACTATCAGACATAAGTAAATATATTTAACTTATATATATTTAACACACATATAATATATACAACTATAGCATCCATAGAATCGCCCCTTGTGATGCTGGCATACTATGTTATCAAGTCCATGTACCTCTTGTACCAAATCAAGGACTATTGGTTTGGCATGTCTCCTCGAACCCAAAATCAATCAACACGCACTAGAGGCGAACATGGTTCTAAGCCTTTGGGATATGCACATACCTAACGTACCCAAACGACACGTCGGTCCCACTAATAAACTACACATAGTGAGCCGCCCAAAGTTTCATGTTATGGGGCACACATCCAGACCTTATTGGAATCATAAAGGTAGGATCACCCTCTGCGTGAAAACCTCCCGTTAGCAGGCAGTGTAGGTATGGTCACACACAATAAATCAAATCAGAACCATAGGTATTCACACAACTTATATATGCATATTATTCAGTAGGTATACACATAACCCGTGATATAAGTTTGTACGTAGTATATATCTCTCGCATACTCAATGTACGAACAATTACAATTATAACCTCTGATTGTATATTTTCGAGTATCACTCATTACCCTAAGGATCCTAGTTACCCCTTAATATATATCAGTAGCTAATACACTCATACATTACTGGTCTAAATCATAGGTTCACTTATATCTCCGTGATCCGTCCTATTCTTGCGAATTTATAAATTTTCATATTATACCTCATAGGTTCTAGCCTTAATTCTACCCTTATGGTTAAGCCTAAATCATACCATTGGCCTACTGAAAGTCACTATATCCCTCATTATAATTTAAATATAACCCAAAAGTCTCTCGGTTCCATTAATTGCAAATTCAGGTATAAACAAAAAAAATTGGTGAAATATGGGTAACCGAATCGATTTGGTGAAGAGGCCAATCGATTTGCTTATCAAAGTGATTCACTCCTTGAGTCGAATAATTTTGAAATGCCACTGTTCTTATTCATCATTCGACAATTATGGGTTTCTTACAATCCAATTCCCCAAACCTCCATGAAATAGTTCCAAAAACCCAACTAACATAACCAACCATCCAATAAATGTATAGGAACAAATTCTAATGTAAATCATGTATTTAATCCATACAAATTCCATCCAAGTTCAGATTAAAACTCTATTAATCATTAAAACCCTAGATTCCGTGTTCTTCACATAAGTTCACCAAAAACCCAGATTTCTTTCATGTTCTTATTTCCTTAACTTCTGATTTCATTTTATCTACACAGATGGATTCATTATACATGAAATCATACCTAGAATTATGAGTTTTATTCATTAAATCCCAAGAATGTCATCAATTTTCATCAAATCATAAACCCTACAGTACATGGGTATCATAACTCCTAAAATTTGCAAGACAAACACTTGTATTATCACTAGCAGTTCTGATTTCATGTTGAGTGTGATGAAAGTGTTCCTCCCTTGCTTCCGATCATGATTTTTGAAAACTTGGTGAAGAGAAAAGGTGTTGCACCTCCAAAACTCTCTTCTCTTTCACCCTTTTGGCCTCCTTTCTTTCAAGATTGATGTAACCCTATCCATACACTCCCTTGGGCTGATATACTCCTTCAATTTTTGGAGTTCTCTCTACTAAAAACTCCCGAATGATCGAATCGCCCTCCCATGGTGCCGATTTGGTCTAAAATTGTCCTAGGACCGAAGCACAACCCCCTGGGTCACTATTTCGACTATCTCAACCCATTCTAAATCAACCATGACTCAGAAACTTCCATCCGAGTCACTTTACAATAAAGTCCTATCTCGACCCCAAGTAGTCTACACGTGACTCCCGATTGTGATATAATGCTACCACATCACTGTCGCTCGCTAGGACGTAAAATAATTACTTACTATTCACTTAGTAATCTTATTCCAAAATATTAACCATTGTCTCTTAATTAATATTTCTAATTCACACATAATAATTAATTCAATTAAATTACGGGACAAGTTTAATTTAAAAAAATATTTGAATTAATTAAATAATGAATTCTTAGAAATACGGGGTGTTCAATACTTCCCCCCTTATAAAGGAATTTTTCCCTCATAATTAGGACATACCCGCGGTTAATAACTCTAGATACTGCTCACGCATGTCATCCTCCCTATCCTACATCGACTCATCAACATTGTGTTTCCCCCACTGAACTCTAACAAAGGGTACCACCTTAGACAGCAGATTACGCTCACTATGATCAAGTATAGCCATTGGTCTCTCCTCGTACGATATATTTTGCTGCAAGTCAATCTCCTCTAATGGAACGTGCCAAAAATCTCTCTCGCTCCTTCGATACCTCTTCACCGATAACATGTGGAACACATCATGAATTCACTGTAAGTGCTCCAGTAGTCCCAGCCTATATGACTTTGGTCCCACCCTCTCGATAATCGGGAATGGTCCCACATATCTTAGTGCTAGCTTCCCTTTCTTGCCTAACCTCATCACCCCTTCATAGGAGACACCCTCACCAACACCTAGTCACCAACCTCAAGCTCTATGTGCCTCCGCCCTACATTGGTGAAACTCTTTTGCCTATCTTGAGGTATATGAATGCTCCCTCGAATTAGCTCAATATTACCAGTGGTATCCTTAATCATATTTGGCCCCAATAGCTTGTTGTCCCACACTTCTAACCAGCAAGCGAGCGAATGATAAGGCCAAGCGTAAAATGCCTCAAATGGTGCCATGTCAATGGTGAACTGGTAGGAGTTATTATACAAAAATTCTACCAAAGGAAGATACTACTCCCATCATCCCCCAAAGTCAAGTATGCACATCCGCAGCATATCCTTAAGCATCTGATTAACTCTCTACATCTGTCCATTTGTCTATGGATGATATGTTGTACTCAACCGTAAATCTATGACATCGCCTACAAAAAGCTCTGCCAGAAATGGACACAAAGATCTTGTCTCGATCGGACACAATATTAATCGAAACCCCGTGTAGCCACACTCTCTCCGTAATGAAGAACATTGCATACTATCTCATCTCAAAATCCATAAGAACCGAAAAAAAATGTGCCATCTTAGTCAATCGATCCACTATCACTCATATGGAGTCATGACCTCACTACGATAATGGTAACCCAATAATGAAATCTATGGAAATACACTCCCACTTCCACACGGGAATATCGAGTGGATGTAACATCCCCATCGGTTTCTATTGGTCTACATTTACTAGATGGAAGGTATCACACTTTGAGATAAACATCGCTATGTCCCGCTTTATCCCTGACCACCAATACTACCTACTCATATCCTGTTACATCTTATCCCGATCATAATGCATCATAAATCTGGACCCTTGAGACTCTGACATCACTACATGGCTCAAATCCTCATCCTTTGGAACCACAATTCTCCCATTAAAATGCAAACCACACTATGAATTGATCGAGTCAGACTCTGCCCTATCATCTTACAACTAGCGAACTCTATCTTGGAAATACTGATCCCCTGTATATTCTCTCACCACCCTCATAAGAATCTCGGGCGTGACAGCTAATACAGATATGAAATCTCTAGTAACCTCATCATGGTGTCGAAGCCCTCTCCATTTCTCCTTCCAAACCTCCGTTATCTCCCTTCCAGTCTATCGAATCAATGCATATGCCATCACGTTAGCCTTCCTAGGGTGATACTGAATATCAAACTAATAATCCTTCATGAAATCAAACCACCTCATCTGCCTCATGTTCAGATCTTTCTGCGTGAAAAGATATTGAAGATATTTATGGTATGTGAATAGGGTAAACTTCTCCCCAAATAAATAGTGCCTCCAAATCCTCAAGGAAAATATGATTACGTCTAAATCCAAGTCATGCATGGGGTAATTCCTCTCATGGTTCTTAATCTTGCGATATGCATAATCTATAGCCCTCTCATCCTGTTGTAATACACCCCCAAGTCCCTATAAGGATGTGTCAGTATAGACATGGTACTCAACTCCTCCCCTATGTAGTGCAAGTACTGGTGTTGAGGGAAATTTATCTTTTAGCTCATCAAAGGCCAATTGACAATGGTCATCCTAAACAAACGGCACCCCTTTTTGAGTCAGATTCTTCAATGGACTAGCAATCTTCAAGAAACCTCAAATGAATTGTCTATAGTATCCGACCAAACCCATAAAATAACGAACTTCGGTCGGTGTCGTGGGATTTCCCCACTCCCTCACCATCGATACCTTACTCGGTTCAACTTCTATACCCCTATCAGACCCAATGTGGCCCAAAAACTTCACCTCTCAAAGCTAAAACTCAAACTTCTCAAATTTCGCATATTACTGGTGATCCCGTAGTGTGACAACCCAAATATAATTATGATAAATCATGTTTAAATCATGCTTACCTTATGGTATGGGGATAATGTGTTATTAATATATATAATATTAATTTATTATGTTTAGTCTAATCCTACCTTCATAACTCATGAAATATCGAATTAGTTACAAACACTAAATTTTGTAGTTTTTAGTAGGAACGTTAATGTTGGAGAATAGTTTTGACCCATATAATGTAATATTTAACTTGACGTGAAAACTAGATAGTTATATATATATGAATTATGTGTATAACTCAACAATTTGTGCATCGAACGGAAATTCGAGTGAGAAGAAATCGTCTTTTTACGAACATTGGGTAAAGTAGTCATTTAGCTTTAAATGATATTTTGTCTTATATGGCACCAAATGTTATATTTTGATTGGACCAAGGAGAGGTGCCCTTATGCCAACTTAAAGACTTTAAAATCTCCCTTATTCTTAATCTACATAATAATTTTAAGTGGTTTGAGGTTTCCCTAAAAGAAAGATAGGTTTGGGTGAATTAGTGGAGGATTGAGGAAGATAATCGAGAGATAAACAAGCTTATGTATCCAAGGGTGCTTAGGTAATATTCAATTTGTAAATTTCATTCTTTATATGATATATGTTGTTTTATATAATATTAAGGATCATATTTTGGGACAACGGGATATGTTGTGTTGTATGTATATGGGTATGTGTAGGTTGTATGTATGAAGCATGTTGAATTCATACAACTGAGGATGTAATCATTATGTTAACCAAACGGGTGTATCTTTGTGAATGCTCAATGGAATTGATTGATTCTAGTTGGATATGAAACTAAACTTATATATACCTTTTATGTCTAAAACTTATATAAACATAACAAGAAATGCATCTTGGGGGATAGTTTGAAGTTCAGGTATAAAAGTTTCCCCAAAAGTGTAAGTATGCATTCCAGGTGTTTGAGGTTTTTCTTGACATAGAAAACAAACTCTAAAAATTATGAAACTTTAATTTTGTATTATTAAATATGTTTATTGAAATTGGGTACAACATCATAGAAAGTTATGTTGTAGAAAAATTATGAAAAATCCTGGAAGTTGAGTGAAAGATAGAGGATCTTATAGGGAAGATTTTCTATATAGTAAAGAAATGGGCATATTTTACTCTAGGGAACTTGAAATGATGCATTGTATTTTGTATTGGAAACCTTATATGATAAATACTAAATTTTAATGGTTGATTAGGATTTATAATATGATTTGGATATGTTAAATATCTTGACATGAATGTGGATGGGACTTCATTTATGATAAATGATTTGAATGGATCATATGATGCTTATGAATTAATTTATGTTAAATTATTGTTTGGATTGTTAATATTCTTATGATGATACTATATTGTAAGCATGATAGGAAGGGAAGAAGAACCAGTTGAACAAGTGCCAGATAAAAATAAAAGAAAAACCCATTAAGTGGTCAAGGTGAGTGTATTCACTTGTAAGATGCATTTATACATGGCTATGGATAATATCATAATACTACTCACTGGTAAGATGTATTTATGTATGGTTATGGATATGATCATAATGTTATGAATATAAAACTGTTCATTTCGGTTTACCAAAATGGGAGGTTACTCCTCGACCCAGAATGGGGGAGAGTTGTCTATTGCAAACAGGATATGTGAATCCCGATTCAGATAAGTTGGCCATTCTTTATGAACGATCCGGATAAGTATATAATTCGTAATTCTTTATGAATGAGCCGGATAAGTATATAATTGGTCATTCTTTATCAATGAGTTGGATAAGTATATAATTGGTCATTCTTTATAAATGAGCCAGATAAGTATATAATTGGTCATTTAATTTTATGCAATAGTGTAGTAGTGATGCATTCACTGAGCGTTTTTTGCAACGGTTCTTATGTTATGCTTTTTCTGGTATTGTGATATCACTGCCAAATCTAAGATGTCAATTTTTGTTAGAAAGGGATGTATAAAACCATGATTTTGGTCAAACATAATAGGGGTAATTTAATCCTACTTATCCTTTTAGTAAGTTTGAATAAACATAATTACTTTAAAATTGTGCAAAGTTTTAGTTTTATGGATTCATGTTAATAATTGAAAAAGGATACTCATGTTTATGGTTTGGTTAAGGTAATTATGGTTTCACTCACTTTCACTTCCAAACTTAATTATAAGTAACTGGGTTTGTGTCAAATTTGGTACCAGAGCCTAGGTTTTAGAGGTTCTGGGGTTAGGAGTGCCTAAAGTTAGCAGTGGAAGTTAAAATTATTTGAGTCATAAGTAAATTGGCTTTATTGACTAACATCTGTTAGTTATACATATATATTGTTGTACAGAATATGAAATGTGAGGATCTTGTAGGAAAGGAAATAAGATATAAAGGTTTATTCATGGATGATAGCGAATACAGGTATTTTAATACGAAGCATTGTATTATTTTTTATGTTCCAAACTTGTCATGGAAGGTAAATATTTAAAGGCAACATGTGGTATATAAAATTGTGCAGAATGTCTATTAACTCATTATGATGAGACTGTAACAACCCGTCCTTTTGGAGACAATTAAATTCCTTATTTGGGCATAAATTGGAGATTTGAGGAATTTCTTGAAATAGTGAATTTTGGGATTTTGGAGGATTTAATGATTTCGATGGGTGTTGTGATTACTTTTGGGATTAAATGGGTCGAAGTATTTTAATTTTGTGTTGCCATGCAGTAAAGCGACAAAAGAGGTAAGATTTTGATTTGTAAGCCCGCATTAAGTATTACGGGTTAGACTAGTGATTTGCGGTCAAGTACCGCAGATGGGAATTTCGAACTGTGTCGTGAGTCACGAAATGTCCGAGATAGTCAGAAAAGAGTGTCTGATTGTCGAAATTTAGTTTCGGGAAATTTTGGAGTTAAAAAGGGCTCGTAATTGAGTAAACGAGTCGTTTTTGTGTTTTAAGGGGTTAAACCCTTATTTTTCTCCCTTACAAGTCAAGAGAGAGCGGAAGAGAAAGAGAAAAGGAAAGAAAAGAGAAAAGAGAAAAGAGAAAAGAGAAAAGAGAAAAGAGAGATAAGAGAGAGAGAGAGAGAGAATGAGGAGAAAAGGAGAAAATCTGACCAAACTCCTCGGGATTCGGCTCGAGGTCATCGAATTTCATCCTCCAGGCAAGTGTTTACTTGCTTTATTACAATTATGAATTTATTTCATATCATAGTTGGTAGAAACCTATATTAAAATGGGGAAAACTTAGATATGAGTTTACATATTGATGTAATGTAAACTATTGATGCTTTTTAGTATTAAAACCGTGATAATGGAGTAATAAATCGAATTGAATTGGGAGAAATGTCAAAACTAGGGTTTTTGGGTTTTAAGATCCAAAACCTTATAAAGTAGTTTAATACCTAAAATTTATGGAAGAATTAGTTGTAAATCAGTGTTAGGATGTTATTTGGGTTGTTGGGTGAGACTAAAAACCATAAAAATGGAGTTTGGGTTGTTATTGGGTATTTTGGGAATTGAAAAATCGCCCAAACAGTGACCCTCGAACTGGCCGAATCGATTCGGGCACAGGCCAAATCGATTCGCCTAAGGTGAATTGGGTTTCTGCAGTGGGCCGAATCGATTCTGGTTTATACCAAATCGATTCGCCATTTAAAGACCTGTTTACATAATACTTTTCGAATCCTTTCGGATTGGGGATCGAATCGATTCGCCTAATAGAATTGATTCGCTAAAAGGACGAATCGATTCGCTTAGGTCAGAATTGCCATTTTTCTCCCCTTAAGAGTATGGGGAGTTAAATTGCCATTTGGGATTTTTATGGGGGTTCCTAGTTATGATATTGGGACTCCTAAATAATAGTTTTGAGGGTAAATATACCTCTAGTTGGATGGTAAGGCCTTGAATTGGTGTAGGGGATGATCTGGAGTATAAATCCCTAGGATATTTTCAGTGGGTATTTAGTCCCTTATAATTATGCGTATATAAAGCATAGTTATATCGATTATTGTTGGGCAAATCCTATGAGATGGTTAGAATACAATTAAGAATATAGATATATATTCAACTAGTATAATGGTATAATTGGAGATATCCAATAAATCCTTAGATGGGATTAAAGTAAGTATTACTTATTAAAGTAATGAAATACTTTGGGTTTAGTATCATGCATATATAAATGCATGATTATGATTCTTCAAGAAAATCTTTGGGATTACTAGTCATCTTTAGATGATTGGCCAATATGGCTATTTATATATTCGAGGAGCAATATGTATATATATATATATATATATATATATATATATATATATATGTATATATTATGTGACTAAAGTATATATATGATAGGATGTAAACGATTTTGAAAATGTAAATATAAATGTTTTCAAAATGGAAAGATAAATTATTTTCATAATTAATAAAATATGGATACACATCTCTCTAAATGGCTATCATAAGGGAAGTTGCGTACGTATAGTGAAACCCCTGGCTAATGAATGCAGGGTGGATATAGTCCTGTAGGCCATATAAGCGATTATTGTTTCTGTGCTGGTTAAGAGAGTTCGGGTGTGGTCTTGACAATCCCGCAGGCATATGGACGCTTCCTGACGTCTTGCGTTGTAGGATCCCAGGTTGTCTTGATGATAGACCCTGGAAGATGATAGCCATTTAGGGGCGCGGATAGTGGGGAAACCCGGACGGGCGGTCTTAGAACGCATTAAATGTTAAAGCAATTTATGGTAATAAATTGGCTTTAATTTACATTTCCGGGATGGAAGAAGGGAAATGGGATAAATGTTTTGGCTTCTGTAACACCTCCCGGATGGAAGAAGGGAAGTGGAAGCATATGATATGGTAAAAGCATTTTTATGATAATAAAAATGGCTTTTAAATACATTTCCTGGATATAATAAGGGAAATGGGACGTTTTGAAAAGGAAAAGCATTTTTATGATAATAAAACTGTCTTTCAAAAGTATATGATATGTTAAAACAATTCATGATAATGAATTGGATTTTATATATACATTTCCTGGATATAGGAAGGGAAATGGAAAGTTTTGAGATAGTAATGAAAATGAATTCTCATTTCGGGAGATAGATCCGGATGTATATTGTAATATGAATATATATATGGATGAATCGAGTACTGAGGATCTAATGGATCCCGACGATCGACCTTGCCGCATAGTAGTGTATCGGGGGGGTTCCTTGTTTGGATTTTGATTTGTGAGACACCCCATGCACGAAGATGGCAATGTGTTGAGACTGGGGATAAGTTTAATCCTTAGTGCTCTTATATTGATATTTGTTATATGATGTAAATATATATAGATATATATTCTGTACTGAGGGACTGGCGGACCTCGACGATCGACCTTGTCGCGTAGTAGTGTATCGGGGGCTTCCTTGTTTGTATTTCGCTCTGCAAGACACCCCACGTATGAACATGGCTTAGTGTTGAGACTGGGGAGAAGTGTAGCCCTTAGAACATTACTTCGACTATCTATGGTTGATAGTAGTTGTGTGTTAGACTAGTTTAGCAGGGTAGCTTGACTAAAATGTTTAGAGGGATGCGCTAGGAGTGCACTATTAGAGGAGAGGTGAGGGGTATCTCATGGGAGTGCGATACAAATTTAAATATGAGATAAAACATATTTTCAAAAATAAAGCATTTATGCACTTGCTAAATATTTTCACAACTCAGGCTCTGACCCGTTTATCTACTTTTCCCTCTCTTGTTATATATAATATAGGTGTCCAGACACAGGGACGCCTGGATGGCACATCTTTCGAGTCAGACGTCTGTTGCAGCAGCTGTGAATGCGTGCAGGTTCTCGATAGACGCTTCTACCTTTGTACTCTAGATAGGAGGTACTGTATAAGTATTCGAGCCAATGGTCCAATTGTATTTATTTATTCTTTTTGCACGACTTTTAATATGGTTGTATATTTTGACCGAGTGTTCGGTTATTTTATTCTATTTCAGTTTCATTTACGCATAAACTGTGTGGATGTTTTAATTTAGTAGTTGTTTAAAAAGAGAAATAAAGTAAAATTTTGACACCGCCCTAATAGGTTATTAGTAATTAAATGGATTTTCGACAGTGATGCTAAGAATGATCCATATGAGACTCCTGTTGTAATTTAATATAGGAGTAATCGCCCGGTATTTTATTAGGCGGGGTGTCACAGATGGTATCAGAGCATCAGGTTCTAGTGTCCTTAGGAATCTGTACGAACGTGATACGCTTTCAGCGTTGCTCTCGATTTGTTATAGAGCCTCAGGATTAGGACTGTTGATTTCTCTTGTGAGATTTAGTTCTCTTGCCATATTATAAGATTTAGTGATCTTTTGCGCCCTCGTTTGAGAATCGTGTACAGGGCTTGGATGGCAGCAGGTGGTGGGGCCTAGCTGGAGCAGCTGGTAGAAGGTTGGGATGGGGACCTTAGTAGAGGTCACTCTCCTTATGGTAATAGTTAAGGGTTTGAAAGGGATATTATGGATAGTCTTAACCGTGAGTCCCCACGATTTAGCCGGAATAAGAAGAATGTTGTTATGAGTTTTACCTCAATCGAGGAGGTATATTTGGCGTGGCTAGATAAAGTCGCGATGGTTGTTAGCCCTAGGATCATGTGTGTAAATTTGAGTTGTGGCAGTATCGATAACATTATATCATGTTTGCCTGTGTGTTTTCCACGGTAGCGGAGTTTTATTTTTCTTCATTCGCCATAAAGGCGGGTGTTGATATATTAAATATATATAGATATCTGGTTTGGGATACTTGTCTTATATGAGTATGGTGATGTGGTGAGTATATGATGTTCTTGGTTGTTCGGAGCGATAGCAGGCTAATGATGGCAAGACTATCGTGTTCGCAGTTCTAGGGTGGAATAGGTTGCTGTTGCGATATCTCACCTGGATACAGGTTGAGTCGGCCTTATTTACTATGGGTAGATGGAACTTCAATGAGAAGAGGTTTCATTATCATGATTTGAGTATGTGGCGACCTTATAGATTCTATTTAAGGCCGCAGGATTATTGTTGAGCTGTAAGATTAAGCTCATTACTGATTGCGCAAGGACTTGAAAATTAGTGCGAGCGCTGGACGGTGTGACTCTTAGTTAGAGATAGGAGTTCAGGCCACCTTTTGTTGATAGGGGATAGGATTATCCCGATTGCATGTTTGAAATAATGGACCTCCATGACCAATAAAGTTAAGTAGGAGTGTGTGGAGGGGTTCCTTGTTTGAATTTTGCTTTGCGAGATGCTCCACACATGACTCTTAATGGCGTATGGAGTGGAGAGATGTTATAGGATGCAAGAATGTTGGTCTTGTTGAAAAGTCTTATAGTATGGATGAACCACTATAGACTATGAGCCATGTGATGATAGTATGGTTATGGAAATATTGTGCTATGGAAAAGCACTAACGTGGCCCTCTCGCCACTAGTGGGTGGGTGAGGTAGGACTTAGAGAAATTGATTGGAGATTATGGCTAGGCCTTAGTGAAAAGGCAAATTTTGAGAAGGTATGTGTTGGGTATGTTGTACGTAGTGCTCTTATATAGATTGGTAACTTCGATTAGTTAGGTTTCCTTTCGTATGGGCGGAAGGATAGAATAGTAGGAATGTGTTCGTAGGTAGCTAGGTAGGATTTAGGACATCCCGCAGGTGTGCCTTAGGTCACCACATCTCGATGATCGACAACGCGAGGGAGTAGTGAGGGTTCCTTATTTGGATTTCGCCTTGGCGAGACGTCCCATGCATGAAACCTAGCAAATGTCGGAAGTTGAGAGAGGCCTTGGTCACTAGGGATATACTTAGGATTACACGAGTTTCGTGTAGGTAGGACATCGCATTGACCTTAGTATTATTAGGATGTAAGTTTAGTAGAGTTATTGGCGCCGAGGTTAGGAAATTGAAATTCCACGGGTCGGGAGGACCCATATGTGAGTATTACACCAAGGAAATTAGACCCTTATGTGGAGAGAGTGTTACATGTCAGACGTTCACTAGAGTTGTGCAGATGTACACAAGTTAGAAAGGTGTATGGACACCTTAGTAAGTTGGTTTATATACCGCCTGAAATAGAAGGGGCGTAGTATATAAATTTTAAGTTTATTCCATGAGGCACTAGAAATGGTGAGTGCAATGTGACGCGATTGGAGTCACTTTACAACCATGGAAGCAGTACGATATACGGTTGGGAGCCATTTCGGTTAGCATCATTTCCCTTCGAGATATTAGGATTTGGAGAGATTTTAGAATTTGCGGTGTAGGTTGTATCTAAATTTCGAGGACGAAATTCCGTTGTAAGGGGGGAGTATGTAACAACCCGTCCTTTTGGAGACAATTAAATTCCATATTTGGGCATAAATTGGAGATTTGCGAAATTTCTCGAAATAGTGAATTTTGGGATTTTTGAGTATTAAATGATTTTCGATGGGTGTTGTGATTTCTTTTGGGATTAAATGGGTCGAAGTATTTTAATTTTGTGTTGACGTGGAGTAAAGAGACAAAGGAGGTAAGATTTTGATTTGAAAGCCCGCATTAAGCATTATGGGTTAGAATAGTGATTTGCGATCAAGTACCTCCGATGGGAATTTCGACTGTGCCGTGAGTCTCGAAATGTCCGAGATAGTCAAAAAAGAGTTTCTGATTGTCAAAATTTAGTTTCGGGGAATTTTAGAGTTAAAAAGGGCTCGTAATTGAGTAAACGAGTCGTTTTTGGGTTTTAAGGGGTTAAAACCTTATTTTTCTCCCTTATAAGTCAAGAGAGAGAGGAAGAGAAAGAGAAAAGGAAAGAAAAGAGAAAAGAGAGAGAAGAGAGAGACAAGGAGGAGAAAAGAGGATAAAAGGAGAAACTCCGGCCAAACTCCACGGGATTCGGCTCGAGGTCATCGGATGTCATCCTCCAGGCAAGTGTTTACTTGCTTTATTTCAATTATGCATTTATTTCATATCATAGTTTGTAGAACCCTAAAATGAAAATGAGGAAAACTTAGATATGAGTTTACATATTGATGTAATGTAAACTCTTGATGCTTTTTACTATTAAAACCACGATAATGGGTAATAAATCGAATTGAATTGGGAGAAATGTCAAGACTAGGGTTTTGGGGTTTTAAGATCCAAAACCTTAGAAAGTAGTTTAATACCCAAAATTTATGGAAGAATTAGTTGTAAATCAGTGTTAGGATGTTATTTGGGTTGTTGGCTGAGACTAAAAACCATAAAAATGGAGTTTGGGTTGTTATTGGGTATTTTGGGAATTGAAAAATCCCCCAAATAGTAACCCTCGAACTGGCCAAATTGATTCGGGTACAGGCCGAATCGATTTGCCTAAGGGGAATTGGGTTTCTGTAGTGGGCTGAATCGATACAGGTTTATACGGAATCGATTCGCCATTTAAAAACCTATTTGCATAATACTTTCCGAATCGATTCGCCTAGCCGAATCGATTCGCTAATAGGGCGAATCGAATCGCTTAGGTCAGAATTGCCAGTTTCTCCGCTGAAGAGTATGGGGAGTTAAATTACCATTTGGGATTTTTATGGGGGTTCCTAGTTATGATATTGGGACTCCCAAATAATAGTTTTAAGGGTAAATAAACCTCTAGTTGGATGAGAAGGCCTTGAATTTGTGTAGGGCATGATCCGGAGGATAAATCCCTAGGATATTTTCATTGGGCATTTAGGCCCTTATAATTATGCATATAGAAAGCATAGTTATATCGATTATTATTGGGAAAATCCTATGAGATGGTTAGAATGCAATTAAGAATGTAGATATATATTCAACTAGTACAATGGTATAATTGGAGATATCTGATAAATCCTTAGATGGGATTAAAGTAAGTATTACTTATTAAAGTAAGGAAATACTTTGGGTTTAGTATCATGCATATATAAATGCATGATTATGATTCTTCAAGAGAATCTTTGGGATTACTGGTCATCTTTAGATGATTGGCCAATATGGCTATTTATATATTCGAGGAGCAATATATATATATATATATATATATATATATATATATATATATATATATATATATGTGTATATATTATGTGACTAAAGTATATATATGATAGGATGTAAACGATTTTGAAAATGTAAATATAAATGTTTTCAAAATGGAAAGATAAATTATTTTCATAATTAATAAAATATGGATACACACCTCTCTAAATGGCTATCATAAGGGAAGTTGCGTACGTATAGTGAAACCCCTGGCTAATGAATGCAGGGTGGATATAGTCCTGTAGGCCATATAAGCGATTATTGTTTTTGTGCTGGTTAGGAGAGTTCGGGTGTGGTCTTGACAATCCCGCAGGCATATGGACGCTTCCTAACGTCTTGCGTTGTAGGATCCCAGGTTGTCTTGATGATAGACCCTGGAAGATGATAGCCATTTAGGGGCGCGCAAACACGGACGGTCGGTCTTAGAATGCGTTATATGTTAAAGCAATTTATGGTAATAAATTGGCTTTAATTTACATTTCCTGGATGGAATAAGGGAAATGGGATAAATGTTTTGGCTTCGGTAACACCTCCCGGATGGAAGAAGGGAAGTGGAAGCATATGATATGGTAAACGCATTTTTATAATAATAAAAATGGCATTTAAATACAGTTCCTGGATATAAGAAGGGAAATGGGATGTTTTGAAAAGGAAAAGCATTTTTATGATAATAAAACTGCTTTCAAAAGTATATGATATGTTAAAACAATTCACGATAATGAATTGGCTTTTATATATACATTTCCTGGATATAGGAAGCGAAATGGAAAGTTTTGAGATAGTAATGAAAATGAATTCTCATTCCGGGAGATAGATCAGGATGTATATTGTAGTATGAATATATATATGGATGAATCAAGTACCGAGGTTCTAATGGATCTCAACGATCGACCTTGCCGTATAGTAGTGTATCGGGGGGTTCCTTGTTTGGATTTCACTTTGCGAGACACCCCACGCACGAAGATGGCAATGTGTTGAGACTGGGGAGAAGTTTAATCCTTAGTGCTCTTGTATTGATATTTATTATATGATGTAAATATATATAGATATATATTCTGTACTGAGGGACTGGCAGATCTCGACGATCGACCT
The DNA here is from genome assembly GCA_949130495.1 of Sambucus nigra. NCBI lineage: Eukaryota > Viridiplantae > Streptophyta > Magnoliopsida > Dipsacales > Adoxaceae > Sambucus > Sambucus nigra. The sequence continues at coordinate 180,287,732 of OX422219.1, forward strand.
TGCCACGTAGTAGTGTATCGGGGGGGGGGGTTCCTTGTTTGGATTTCACTCTGCGAGACACCCCACGCACGAACATGGCTTAGTCTTGAGACTGGAGAGAAGTTTAGCCCTTAGTACATTACTTCGACTATCTAGGGTTGATAGTAGTTATGTGTTAGACTAGTTTAGCAGGGTAACTTGACTAAGATGTTTAGAGGGATACGCTAGGAGTGCACTATTAGAGGAGAGGTGAGGGGTATCTCATGGGAGTGCGATACCAATTTAAATATGAGATAAAACATATTTTCAAAAATAAAGCATTTATGCACTTGCTAAATATTTTCACAAGTCGGGCTCTGACCCGTTTATCTACTTTTACCTCTCTTGTTATATATATATTATATAGGTGTCCAGACACAGGGACGCCTGGATGGAACATCTTTCGAGTCAGACAGACGTCAGCTGCAGCAGCTGTGGATGTGTGCAGGTTCTCGATAGACGCTTATACCTTTGTACTCTAGATAGGAGGTACTGTATAAGTATTCGGGACAATGGTCCAATTGTATTTATTTATTCTTTTTGCACGGCTTTCAATATGGTTGTATATTTTGACGGAGTGTTCGGTTATTTTATTTTATTTCAGTTTCATTTACGCATAAACGTTGTGGATGTTTTAATTTAGTAGTTGTTTAAAAAGAGAAATAGAGTAAAATTTGGACACCGGCCTAATAGGTTATTAGTAATTAAATGGATTTTTGACAGTGATGCTAAGAATGATCCATATGAGACTCCTGTTATAATTTAATATAGGAGTGATCGCTCGGTATTTTATTAGGCGGGGCATCACATAGACTTAAATCATTCGATAAAATGAATATTCACATTATAAAGGAGAAAGGAGAAGATTAGTAGTTGTATATGTTTAAAATTAATATTTGAAATGGTCTGAAATATAATATATCACAATTGATCGAAACATGGGTCATAGTGAATTATGATAAATAGAAGAAAAGAGTAATGAGAGTTGAGATGTACTTCTTTAATAGTATGAGTATATGTAGTGTATATTATTGTTATGATGTTTTGGGATGCTTATACGAATATTAAAGTTGAGATGGGGTGTTAAAGAGTTAGAATTTTAAAATATTAAGGAATCCTTTTAGGAGCTTGTGTTGTGTATTAGGGAAATGAATTTCTTATCGGATGAAAGGTAAGAATTATTTATGAGAATTTAAGATGTATTTTGGAATGAAGGGTGGAAAATTATTGATATCTAGTGTATTTGATAACTGAGTAAGACTTATTAAATAAGAAAAGAGGGGGTGAGTCTACGCTTATACTCAATATCAATAAAACCTAACGGGATGTGGCCATGGTGAAATATAAATGAATTATGATGGGGTGTAATAACTTTGTGATAAAATATAATCGGGATAAATGAGATTTTAATAGTAAATAAATAAATGATATCTAAACTTTAACGGATGACGAATAAGAAATAATGTGTGAGTATGAGAAAGATGCTAGTTAGATTTGAATATCAACAACTAGTTTGGGGGATATTAAGTTGTATTTGTCATTGTACGTACGTGTTATCACTAAGAGTATGCCATATAATTAATATGATTGACATTATATGGAAACACCAAGAATTATATGTAAGGATAATATGCTATGTGAGATGATATAATGTGATACATTAAGGTATTTGTACATGTTATTTGAAAGAAATACGACATATAATAGTTAGAGAAGTATTATGGGGCTGGTGAGTATGGTTTAGAGAAGTATTATGGGGTTGGTAAGTATGGTTAAAGTTTTAAGTGGTGATGTTACGTTTAACATCCATGTTACCAAATGAGTAAGATGATTGTATTAATAATATTGCATAAGAATATCATGTTAATAAGGATTGGGATAAGATTATGATTGTAAAGTTATTATGTTGGATAAATGACTTGTTAAGGTCATTGTATGTTTAGTGAACAATCAAATGATACTGAAAAAGGGAATATAGTGAGAAGTTATATTGAGTTCATAGTTCATGACTGCACATTGTACATGAAGGTGAATATGAAATCTTGGTTAAGAATAAACATTTATTGAATGATTGTTCAGTTTCGATATATGAAAAGTAATGAGGTGTGACACCCCAACTAATTAAATACCGGGTAGCTACTCCTTTATTAAATCAATACAAAATGCCAAGTTGGTTCAGTTAATAGCATCACTGTCGAAAACATTTTAATAATTACTAACCACCTAGTATTTAAAAAGTAAGTTGCCAAATTTTAAATTAAGTCTGATTAACATGCAATAAAAGAATAATGAAAGAACAACATAATCCATTCACTATAACGAAGTAATGAAATAACCAACAAATAGTAATAAGTCCTGAGGGAAAACTCCTCACAACAATCCCACAACTGAAAATAATATGACAAGTCTGAATCCTGAATTAATTACATGCCAGAAGTCTGAATAACTGAAATAAATGAAATGTCTAAAGAAATGGGCGACATGCCCTACAACTGATAAATGTTGAATATAGAGTCAAGATAGATGAAGCGTCTACAAGCAAAGTCCTGTAACTTCCACAAACAGCTACAGCTCGTCACCTGAATGAGGATCCTAAGCATGGTGTCCTTGTGGCTGGGCACCTAAAATGGTTTTTACAAAAATAGATTTGAAAGAAAATGGGTCAGAGCCCGAAAGTGGAAATCATTTTAAAAACAGCAAGTGTTTTAATAACATTAAAACATTAAATGCAAAATACATGTTAGGACGTGCACTCACATGAAATTCTCACCTCTCGACTACATGTGCACTCCTAACGTACCGTACCCATCTAAATGACATACATATCTAACCAAACCGTAATAAGTTCTACCCCTTACTACTCGATTCTCATATTACATTCTAGCGTTATCAATTAAATAGAGGGCTTTACTTAAACTCAGATTCTCAATTAGTAATACAATTCACTACCGATTAACCCGTTATGTTTTCTCAAAACATTACCATAATTATATTCACAAAACCAACATGAAAGTTCCCATTAACTAAGTGTATATTATTCACATCATAAATATACAATACAAGCACCCCGAGACTAAGCTGCGGTGCACACATACTCTGCTATCCATTCCGGTACATCACGTACATAAGGATCACGCATTCCGAATCTCTCAGGAATCATTCTCAGATAACAACATCATAAATAATGGAGGCGAACACAGTTACATCACACGGGTCACGCACATACCTGTGCTCCCACGATCAGCAGACTTATTAATATCCCAATAAGTCCTTCTCTGACCTATGTTCATCGAGGTACCAATCTAAGTCCGGGCAACACAAGGATTAGAGGTCCCTAAGCGAACGTAAACCTCCCGTGATAGCAAGTATGGTAGGTATGTCATACACATAAAATCATATACATATACTAAGTATGCACACCTCTTAGTAATCACCATAATTTATTTGTAGTACACATCTCATGCTCGTACCGACATATAATGCTACACAATTTATATGTTCCCGGCTAATATAATTATTTAGGTCGTCAATAATTCTCTCATCGTAATAGACACTCACGTCCTACTTCATAATTTCCCTTAAGTTCAAACCACACTTCTAGGTTTTACTCCCCATTATATCCCAAATATCCCAAATATATCAATAGGTCCACAAGGAAGTGTTATCTCTACATATAAATAAGGTTACAGGACACTCGGGATCAAAACAGGCTAAAAAGCCTAAACTGTCAGCTCGTTAGAAGTCTCGTTCGAACGAGGCTGTTCGAACGAGAGTTTGTTCGAACGAAGTGGGATTTCTAACGAGGTCTCGTTCGAATGAAGTCATCGAACGAACATCACCCTCGTTAGAAGTCAAAGGTCAACTCGTTAGAAGCTCGTTCGAACGAGCTCGTTCGAACGACCTGGGCAGGTCTTCTAACGAGTGGCCAGTTTCGAGCCCAGATTTTCCAAAGTTCATTTTTCCAACTTTTCTTCCACTCTAATCTCATCTAAACATCAATCCAACAATTGTTTAAGGTTCCTAATCATGCCTAAACATACTTAGGTCATATATTAACGTTTATATAGGGCCAATTCTTCCTAAACATCATTAAATCATCAAATCCCTTCATATATCCCCAAATTACATGAACATGAACCCTAAAATTTTAAAGTAACCAATGGGTATAATTAAATCCGTTTTTGTTATGAACAAGGTGTATTTCCATCAGGATAATCCTCCTAACACAATTCTACATGCAATCCTTTCATCAAAATATAAAGTTCTAATTCCAATTAATGGGTTTTTATCAAACTCCCAAGAACAATACAAATTCGGTCAATTTCCTACCCATGGAAGAAACATTCTTTGTAATAAATGAAATTAAACCACTTGCCTTATGTGTATCTCTGATTTTGATGTCGAATTGATGAAGTGTTCTCTCTCTCTCTGCAGAATTTTCCTCTTCTCTCTCTCTACAAGCCTTCTTCTCCAAAGTGACAATGGTGGCTAGGGTTTGCCTTAGGAACTGTTTTGGAATTAATTTCAATAACCTCCATAGCCCATAAGGTTATTAGTGTGTTAAGTGGGTAGAGTCCAAATCAGATATTAATTCCTGATTTTCGTGGGTTTTAATTCCCAACAATCCAAAATTACCAAACTACCCTTATACGTTGCCGGTATGGCCTAAAAATGTCCCGGGACCCAAACTAAACCTACGGCTAGTGTTTTCTGACTATTTTGACCCTTCCGGACACGTTGGCGTACTCAAAATGACCATACGGTTAATAGAAATAAAAGTCACTTTTTAATTAAATAAATATATTCTTGATGCAACTGTCACACGCGTCTCAACAAAATTTCCAAATTGCCGTATTTCAATCTCACGACAAGTTTCATAGTTCAATATTCATATATAGTCGTATATACACATTATAATCAAATACCAACTCGCATCTCGTTAGTATTTTAATCCGGATTAATTTCCAATTAATACACATTTAATTCAATTAATCCCATAAATAAATATCACAAAAATACGGGGTATTACATGAGGCTATATTTAAATTATGAAATTGTAAGTATGATAATTAACATACTCTTAAACTTCATAAATGATACGAAAAGTAGTTAAAGTCAAACACATGTATTTGGTGTTGGATGGAAGATGGAAATATGTTGTGTAATAAGCTAGTCTGGTAATATGATAGTTATGATTTGAAATATTACACGATGATAAGGATACACTATAGGAATGAAGGGAGAAATGTAAGGAATGATATTAGTTAAGAATGTTCATGATACAACTGATAATCTATTATATGTAAATGTTCGATATACATATATAATGGTATGAAGTAATATATGTGATAGGAATTGATTTTCATTAATAATAAATCATTAGATGATTATCTTTACGTGTAAATGATAAAGAACCTGAAGATATTATGAAAAAATATTTGTCATACATAAGGGACTGGTGGAAATTACTGATCTAAAGGAGCAAGTATTAGGGAATAAAGTTAGTCCCGCAGTTAAAGTGTTGTGGAGGATCCATGAAATTAAAGAAGCAAATTGGGAAAGGGAATATAACATGATGAAATAGTATCCTCAATTGTTTGGTAGGTGAAATTCATACTAAATTTTGGGGACGAAATTTTCTAAGGAGGGCGAGTTGTGACAACCCAAATATAATTATGATAAATCATGCTTAACTTATGGGATGGGGATAATGTAATATTAGGGTATATAATGGTAAGTTATTATGTTTAGTCTAATCCTACCTTAATAACTCATGAAATATCGAATTAGTGTAAAAGCAAAATTTTGTAGTTTTTAGTAGGAATGTTAATGTTGGAGACTAGTTTGGACACTTATAATATAACAATTGAATTGAGGTGAAAACTAGATAGTTGTATATATATGAATTATGTGTTTAAAACAACAAATTGTGCATCAAACGGAAATTCGAGTCAGAAGAAATCGTCTTTCTACGAACATGTGGCAAAGTAGTCATTTAACTTTAAATGATATTTTGTCTTATATGGCGCCGCATGCTATATTTTGATTGGACCAAGGGAAGGTGCCCTTATGCCGACTTAAAGACCTTAAAATATACCTTATTCTTAATCTATGTCATAATTTTTTGTGGGTTAAGGTTTACCTAAAAGAAAGAGATGTTAGGGTGAATTAGTGAAGGATTAATGAAGATAATCGAGAGATAAACAAGCTTATGTATCCAAGTGAGCTTAGGTAATATTCAATTTGTAAATTTCATTCTTTATATGAAATATGATTTTTTATATGATATTAAAGATCATATTTGGGGACAAGGGGATACATTTTGCTGTGTTTATATGAGTATGTGCAGGTTGTATGTATGAAGCATGTTGACTTCATACAACTAAGGATGTAATCATTATGTTAATCAAATGGGTGTATCATTGTGAATGCTCAATGGAATAGATTGATTCTAGTTGGATATGAAAATAAACTTATATATACCTTTTATGTCCAAAAATTATATAAACATACCAAGAAATTAATCTTGGGTGATAATTTCAAGTTCAGGTATAGAATCTGCCCCAAAAGCGTAAGTATGCCTACGAGGTGTTTGAGGTTTTTCTTGACATAGAAAACAAAATCTAAAAATTACGAAACTTTAATTTTATATTATTAAATATGTTTATTCAAATTGGGTACAACATCATTGAAATTTATGTTGTATAAAAATTATGAAAATTCCTCACTACACTAAAATGATAAAATTGTCACCTTTCAGCCGACCATCTTTGTCAAGGTCATTGATCGTGACAAAAAACACGCATTTTATGTCACGGTCATTGACCTTGACACTACTGTGCCAGATAATTGTCACGGTCATTGACCGTGACAAATCCATGATAAATTAACTTGTCACGGTCAATGACGGTGACAATTCTTTAAATAATTGTCACGGTCAATGACCTTGACACGACCGTGACAACTTCTTCAGCAAAAACCTTTACCCCTTTCTTTTTTCCCTCGCGTCGTTCCCTCCCTCTCTCTCTCTCTCTCTCTCTCTTCCATTTATAAATATGTTTGTGTGTGTATATATGTGTGTGTGTGTGTGCATGTGTGTGTGTGCGTGTGTGGGGGGTGGGGCAGGGTGGGGGTAGGGGGTGGGGTAGGGGGGTTGTTGTGTGTGTGTGTGTATATGTGTGGTGGGTGGGGGTGTGGAGGGAGGTGGGGCAGGGTGGGGGGTTATTGTGTGTGTGTGTGTGTGTGTATGTGGTGTGTGTGTGTGTGTGTGTATGTGGTGAGTGGGGGGTGTGGAGGGAGGTGGGGGTGGGTGTGTGTGTGTGTGTGTATTTGAATTAACCCATGAATTTGTATTTTTGTATTTGAATTAACCCATGAATTTGTATTTTTGTATTTGAATTAACTCATGAATTAACCCATGAATTTATTTTTGTATTTGAATTAACCTATGAATTAACCAAGAATTTGTCAATTTGTTTGTGGGGGTGTGGGTGGGGAGGCGGGGGAAGTCAAGGTACCATTGTAATTCTCTTAATATCGTGCAAGTACCATATGAAAGTAGGATTGCCCCTCAGTGTAAATTAGTAAATTAATAATTTTATACGTTAAATGTTAGTTTAATTGATGAAATGAATTAATTGAGTAGATGAATTAGAAGGAGTATGGGATACACATTTTTTGTTGACATTCCTGTTGGATTATTTTGTTTAGTAAATGTTTGGTTGGTTAGTTTTAAAAGTGGCATGACCACTGGATTATTGTCCATGTGGGGGTGGGAGTTTTCAACTTTTTTTGAAAATTACTCTGTATATCGAACAATATATATATAATATGATAATTAAATGAAACATACTTGAAATTAAATATAGTGCGCATATATACTAGCCTTCTAGTTCTTATGCGTACGCATTCAATAGCCCTTAGACTCGTTCGAGAGTCATTACCCCTGTAATGAGATCTCTCGAATTGTCCTGTTTGGACAGTTTGAGACTGTATAATTTCTGTATAATATTCTTATTGTCTTACAGTTGCTACTTTTGGAGGAAGTTCTACAATCGTATCTTAATGTTTGGGTACATTCTAGATTGACAAGTGTGACTGTTATTTCAATTGATCAATTGAAATAACACTCACACCTACCAATCTACGTCGTGTACTTAGAGAACTACGGGGATATGCTGTCAAATTTTTTTCAAATCGTAACAATGTGCATGAGCTGTTAAGTATATTACAGAAAACTGCAGTCTTGAATGGGATAAGACCACTCACCCTTTAATAGGATAATGAAATGATGGGATAATTAAATAAAACATACTATAAATATAAGTTTTGTTTACGTTTAATAGGTGTTTAGTTGTGGTAGCTGTGATGGGATATCCGAAATACAAAGAGTGGATGGGTGGGGCTAATAGAATGGGGGATGTGTTTCGCATAGGTGCTAACGAATTTGTGAAATATGCAAAGAGATGTCATAATGATGAAGAGTTTCCATGTCCGTGTGCTAGGTGTAAGAATGGTAAGGTGTTTGAGTGGAAAACAGTTGAACTACATTTGTTAAGATTAGGTATGCAAGATAGTTATCGATTTTGGAGTTTTCACGGTGAATTGAAAGTTCCTTTTGTCCCCAACCAACCTTCACAACAACCTTCAATAAGTAGAATAGATGTAAAAGGGGACGGCGTAGATCATAATATGTTAGAGGATTTAGTTCATGATGCGTACGGAGTTTATAAAGCAGAGGAGAATGATGTTACTGATGATGTAAAAGATTCAAGTGCTCATGAAGATAACAGGATAAAACTTGACGATGACTACCAAAGTTTAATTTTTAAGGTGACCCAACCGTTATACTCTGGCTGTGAGAAAGATCAAACAAGTTTACATGCCATGGTTGGTTTGCACAGTTTGAAGACGCAGTACGGTTTGTCTGGCAATAGCGTGATAGGAATTCTGAAATGGGTGAACGACTTATTACCCAAGGTGAATACACTTCCAAATAGCTATCTTGTTATGAAGAACAGTTTGAAAGGTTTGGGAATGAAGTATAAATCGATTCATGCTTGTGTGTATGACTGCATACTATACCGAAAGGAGTATGAAAATCTCGATCGTTGTTCGGTATGCGATGAACCTAGATATGTCCAATCTACTAGTAAGGAAGGCACAAGCTCAAAAGTGCCTCAAAAAGTATTGAAATATTTTCCCGTTGGGCCTAGATTAAAGCAATTTTTCAGAGTACCATGGATTGCAGAGGCAATGACTTGTCATGATAGGGAAGAAGTAGGGGGTAATATCATGCGTCATCCTATTGATTCTACTGCCTAGCGGAGGATGGATTTTGAGTATCCCGATTTTTCTCGAGAACAACGCAACATTCGTTTGGCTATATCAACAGATGGTTTCAATCCATTTGGAAATCTAAGAACTAATCAGAGTGTATGGCCAGTGATCTTAGCCTCACTCAACATCCCTCCTTCACAGTGTATGAGACCTGAAGTTTCGATGATGGCTTTATTGATACCAAAGCCAAAGGCACCAAGTGATGACATTGACGTCTACCTGGATCCTTTGGTAGAAGAATTAAATGAGTTGTGGGAAGAGGGCGTGAAATCATTTGACTCTTTTAGAAAAGAAGAGTTTACGCTGAAAGCTATGTTGATGTGGGCAATTCATGATTTTCCAGCTTATGGGACATTATCCGGTTGTGTAGTACATGGTTATTTGGGGTGTCCTATTTGTGGAGAGGAGACTGAATCTCTTCGTCTATCCTCTAGATTAAAAAATGTATACCATCTCCACAGGAGGTTTTTACCCCCAGAGCTCATAGTTTCAGACCTGATAAAGGTTCCATTTTTTTATTGGGCGGCGTTGAACATAGGCTACCGCCGAGATAACTTTCGGGTTCAAAAATTGAAAATAAATCTTCTAAATGTGGCCCTACTATTCCAGGTAAGAATCCCAAATTTAAGAATGTCAAGCATAATAAGACCCCAACTGGGAATGAAACTGAGATAAGAAAGGCATGGTCTCGGAGGTCAATTTTATTTGACTTGCCTTATTGGAAGAATAACTCGATGCGCCATGTATTAGATGTGATGTATGCAGAGAAGAACTTCGCTGAACATATTGTGGGTACTTGCCTTGGGGGAGTCATTCAAAGGATGGAGAAAATGCACGAAAAGACCTTAAAATGTTAAAACTTAAGCCACAACTATGGTTGAAAGAAGATAGTAGGGGAAGGGAAATAATTCCCCCCGGTGCGTATACTTTGATGAGTGGGAAAATGAAGGTGCTTCTAGACACAATATATAATTTGAAAGGCCCGTCTACTTTTTCATCCAACTTGCAAAGGATTGTGAATTATGCTACTCATGATTTACATAAGTGTAAGTCCCACGATTGGCATGTGATCATGCAATTGGTTCCTCTATTGGTTAAGCACTGTTTCTCCAAGCACAAGGATTTGCGTAGGGCTATTATGTAAATTAGTATTACCTTCTCCCTCTTATGTAAGAATGTAGTGAATCGAGAACACATAGTGGCCGCAATATTGGCTGTGATCGAAGAGATTTATGTATTGGAGAAGTACTTTCCCCCAGCATTCTTTGACATAAGTGTTCACTTGTTGGTACACCTATATGACGAGGCACTGCTTTATGGTCCAGTTAGATATCGGTGGATGTATTCGTTTGAAAGATTGATGAAAGTTATTAAAGATTATGTCCAGAATACGCGATACATTGCAGGATCAATTGCAGAGGAATACATCACTGTGGAGTCATCAATATATACTCGGGAATATAAGCCTGACTCAACCAGCGTTGATAACACTGATGAATTCGTCGATGATGGTGGTCATGTGATGGGAAAACGAGTGAAATTAATGAGTTTGCAACATGAACAAGTAGCTCGTTATCTATTTGACACACATGAAGATGTCAAAGAATGGAAAAAGTAAGTTTCTATTATTATAATGTTTAACATTATTTTAGATTATTTCATACATGATTAATTTTGTAATATGCAAAAAATATGAAGCTTGTGTGAACAATAAAAGACGAAAAACAATGGTACAATTAGATAGCGAATTTAGGCTGTGGTTGACACAAGAGATAATTATAATGAAAACAGTCATTATATAACGTTACATTACACTCAAATTTTACCACTAATATAATTAATTTATCTATATTCTCAGCTCCTAAAGACGGGTGATGCGACATCAAGGCTTGCTCGTCTAGCCACTGGACCCTTGCTCGTGGTACAAGAGTACAAAAAGTATCGATTGAACGGTTACATTTTCGGTGCTAAAGTGTATGAGGAAAGTACAAATGTACAGAACTCGAGAATTTCATACAAATCTCTTACTATCTTTCGAGCGAGCGCAAAAGATAGAAACCTCGTTGAAGCTGAAATGACTTACTATGGTGTAATCCAAAATAAATTTGAATTGGATTATATAAGCTTCAAAGAGGTTGTATTTTACTGTGAATGGGTAAGAGTTGAGGATAAAAATGCTTGTAAAGTTAATCCTGTCACCAATTTATTCATGGTTGACTTGTCCAAGTTGAAGAGCAGCGACCACGTGAGCGATGAGCCGTTTGTTTTTGCATTTCAAAAGGTTAAGCAAGTGTTTTATTCAGAGAATCTCAACAACGAGCCGTGGTCAATTGTCCAACACGCTCCAAGGCGTCTAAATAGTAGTGTGGACGACTTCGCTTCTCCTACCGAAATATCAATCCATTTTTTATGATAATCCGAATTTGAAACAATTTTTCAATTTGTAATAAATATTTCAATTTGTACTGAAACATCCATTTTTAATGCTTTTAATTGATTTTCACTTTATCATTTTCACTCTTATGTGGTGTGCGTGTGTGGAGAGGAGATTAATACATAAATATTCCAACTACATCTAAGTTTTGTTTATACTAATCCATGAATATACGCTTCTTACCTTTAATAGGTGATTAGTACATAGTTATTTGGGGTGTCCTATATGTGGAGAGGATACTGAATCTCTTCGTCTATCCGAACACTAAGAAAGGCCATAATCCTATGGAGTTATGCTCTGCAAATTCCTCCCAACCGTTATGTAGCCAAACATCACCAGTTGAAGTTGTCAATTCCATTGAAAGGTGAAATTGACAACTTCAACTGATAATTTTTGGCTACACAACGGTTGGAAGGAATTTGCAGCGCATAACTCCATAGGATTATGGCATTTCTTAGTGTTTAGATATGAAGAGAATTATATTTGACATGATTTCCCGGGGTACATTAGTTGGGAGGAGGTGCCATATGAGTTCAAGTTAGCTGTTTGGGTGACACTACAGGTAATGTATTTATATTTATATGTCAATTTCGATTTCGACTTCAATTTCGATTTATATTTATCTATATTTGCGGGGAGGATACTAATTTTACTTTATTTCAATTCAGGGGACAGGGAGTGTCCCTGAGGGTAGGCCACATATGCTCGATAGTTATGTGACTATTCGGATGAGAAGGGAAGGATAAGGTGTCCCTGAGTGTCGCGGTACAAAATCTCTTTTCCAGCTAAATAGTTTGTAGATTTGAGATAATTGATGATGATGTTGTTTCTTCTTAAATAGTTTCTATTTTGAATATATATTTGCATTATCTTTAGTTTGTTTGGATATATGATGTTTGAACAGGTACAACGTTGCTATAATAGGTACAAATATACTGCTGGGCAGTGGCAGTGGCCATACTGCCCAGCAGATTTTTTTAAATTCTGCCCAGAATTGTCACGATCAATGATTGTGATAATTTTTTTAAATATTGTCACGGGTTTGTCATGGTTATTAATCGTGACTAAACTTGTCAAGATCCATTACCTTGACACGACCGTGACAATTCAAACGAACTTGTCAAGGTCAATGACCGTGACACGTCCGTGACAAACAAAAATTGTGTCGCCCCAATGTGACAACCCGCAATCTGAGATAAGGCGTGGCCAGCCCAATACTCAAACGTAACAGGAATCATGGATGGATATCATTCTCAGCATCACAAATAAAAACTGAGTATACGGGAAAACCACCCAATAAATCAGAAAACGGGTTACCAAAAAGTGTAAAATTTTAAAAAAATGCGGTTATGAAACTTTAAACTAAACAACCCAATCTGACAAGCAAGTGGAATTCCAAAAGATAACATATAATATAACCAAAACGAATGTACACAAATGGACCGAATAAGCTGTCGGTCCACAGCTACATAAGACAACGTACAACAATATAAAATATCTTACATAGCACCAGCATAAATCAAATACAAATGTTTGGGCCACACGCCCGAGGGACAAGACCCGATCATATCTAGAATAACAAAAATGAAAGCGTCTAATACGACATCCTGTAATAACCCGCAAAATCTTACAGCTCGTCGAAAGTGCATGGAACTAGGGAAAGTCAAGTCGGGCATCCTTGCGGTGGAGCACCTGAGCGGATACAATAATATATATACAACAAGGAAGTAAACCGGTCAGGGCCGGGTTCTATATGATTACCAGAAGAATAAAAAGCATGATAGGTATGAATAGTTACACATTAATGATGAGGATGATAAAATGACATGCTATCTACAATTACAAGCAGGAATTGAAGGTAAAGCAAATTAATTTAAAACCCTTCCTTATTAATACAATTTCCATTTCCTTCAGACATTCCTTATTAGGACTAAAACTATATATTCGGTTAAGTCAAGAAGTTATAATTTCTATTCATTTATTAAGACTTCCCATTTTATCTTTCCATTCCTTATTAGGAATATCATTTACATCAAGTGCTTTTTATGGCACATATATTATTCCCGTGCTCTTCATGGCACATATCTATGCTCTTTATGGCATTCATCATACGCTCGTTGTGGCGTTTATCAACCATAAAGTCCAACTTGATGAAAATATAGTTATATTCATATACATATAACGATATCTAAGACCGCCCGTCCGGGTTTCCCCACTGTGCGCGCCCCTAAATGACCATCATCTTCCAGGGCCTAACATAAGACAACCTGGGCACCTATCGCAATACGTCGGGAAGCGGCCATGAGCCTGCGGGATAGTCAAGACCACACCCGGAATCTCCTACCCATCACAGAAAAATAACAATAAGCGCTCCCATGGCCTAGGACTATATCCACCCTGCATTCATTATCCAGGGGGCTTCACCTCACGAGCGAACTTCCCTTATGATGTCATTTAGAGAGGTGTGTAACAGTAAATTAACATTTACATTTTATCATCATTTTCATTACCAATTCCATTTCCATTAATCATGAGGTTGGTTCTTTTTATTTAAACCTAACATCATTAAACAACGGGGTTCATTCTAGTTGAACTTATCATCTTTAAACACCTATGGGTTCAATTTTATGCGAGCCTAATTCCCATCGAACATTATCATTTATTTTACCTCAAATTACAATTCCAGGCTAGGTCTCCAATTGATCATTATGATCCTAGAAATTCCCAAAGTTCATGTAAATTGATAAGCCCATAAGTCTCCAAGTTAGGGCATTTAACTTCCTAACCTCTAAAAGTTGAATAAAAGAAGTAATGCCTTAACATTACTTTAAACCTCCCCGAAATAAACCCCAGATGAACCCATTTCTAATCCAGGGCAACGACCAAACTCCACAACTGAATGCGACTTCGTATCAATTTTATCCTTGCCGAAGTATCCTGAATCACTTCTGACCCAAGTAGTTTGTTGTCCCCCACCTCCAACCAACATACTGGGGAAAGATAAGGCCTACCGTACAACGCCTCAAATGGATCCATGCCAATGGTGAACTGGTAGGAGTTTTTGTAAGCAAACTCCACCAGTGGGAGATACTGCTCCCATCCACCCCCAAAATCAATGATGCACATACGCAACATGTCCTCCAACATCTGGTTTGTACGATCGGTTTGCCTATCGATCTGCGGGTGATATGCCATACTCAATCGCAATTCCATGCCCAGGGCCTCCTGAAAACTCTCCCAAAACCCTGAAACAAATATCTTGTCTCTGTCAGACACGATATTTAGGGGCAAACCGTGAAGTCTCACTATTTATGTAATGAAAAGTTGGGCATACTGTCCCGTAGTGTAGTCTGTCCTTACGGGTAGAAAATGAGAAACTTTGGTCAACCTGTCCATAATTACCCAAATGGAGTCGTGACCCCTCTGTGACGTAGGTGACCCCGTAATAAAATCCATGGAGATGCTCTCCCACATCCACATTGGGACCTCTAATGGTTGTAGAAGTCCTGCCAGTCTCTGATGATCCACTTTTACCAATTGACAAGTGGCGCATTTTGAAATGAACACGGCAATATCTCCCTTCATCCCGGTCCACCAATACTGACGTCTCATGTCTTGGTACATTTTGTCCCCACCGGGATGTACCGCGAACCGTGAGCCGTGCGACTCTGCCATCACCTCGTGTCACAATTCCTCCCCTTTCGGAACTAATAGTCTCCCATTGAAGCGTAATCCCCCGTCTGAGCTAGCAGTATAGGACTCGGCTCCCTCTGCTAGTAATCGAGATTATATGCTCCTGATAGAACGAGTCATTTGCCTGTGCCTTTACCACCTTCGTGACAATCTACGGTGTAACCGTCATCATAGACATGAACAATCGGGCCACTGCATCCTGGTGTCCCAACTCTTTCCACTTTGCCTTCCACACCCCTGCCACCTCATCTACTAGCCTACGGCTCAACACATCTGCTACCACGTTAGCCTTCCCCGGGTGATATTGGATATCAAACTGATAATCCTTCACAAACTCAAGCCACCTCCGTTGCCACATATTCAATTCCTTCTGCGTGAATAGGTACGGTAGGGACTTGTGGTCCGTGAACAATCGAAACTTCTCCCCCAAAAGATAATGTCTCCAAATCCGAAGGGCAAATACCACTGCCGCTAACTCCAAGTCATGGGTGGGGTAATTCTTCTCGTGAGGCTTAAGCTTACGGGAAGCATAAGCTATGGCCTGACTCTCCTGCTGCAATACACCTCCAAGTCCTTGTAAGGATGCATCGGTGTAAACTAGATACTTAACTCCCGATCTCGACAATGCTAACACAGGTGCTGAGGTCAACTTGTCCTTCAACTCATCGAATGCCAACTGACAGGCATCACTCCAAATGAACGGCACACCCCTACGAGTCAGATGTGTCAAAGGACCCGCTATCTTGGAGAAACCCCGAATAAACCTACTATAGTATCCTTCTAGGCCCAAGAAACTACGGATCTCAGTCGATGTCGTGGGCTGTCCCCACTCCCTCACCGTGGATACCTTCCCCAGATCAACAGATATCCCCCGGTCGGAAATAATATGCCCCCAAAACTGAACCTCCTTCAGCCAAAACCCGCACTTCACATACTTTGCATACAACTCGTTCTGACGTAGCGTCTGCAAAACCTGCCTCAAATGCTCGGCGTGCTCCTCCTCTGTCTGGGAGTAGACCAGAATGTCATCAATGAAGACAATGACGAACTGATCTAGGAACTCTCTGAACACCCTATTCATCAAGTCCATAAACACGGCTAGAGCATTGGTCAAACCAAAAGGCATAACCCGAAACTCGTAAGAACCATATCTCGTCAAGAAAGCAGTCTTCGAGACGTCCTCTTCCCTGATATGCAACTGATGGTATCCCGATCGCAAATCAATCTTCGAGAAGAAAGATGCTCCTCTCAACTGGTCGAATAAGTCATCGATTCGGGGCAACGGATACTTATTCCGTATCGTGACCTTATTCAACTCCCGGTAATTTACACACAACCTCAACGATCCATCCCTCTTCTTTATGAACAACACAGGGGCACCCCGAAGCGAAGTAATCCTCTGGATAAACCCCTGACCCAATAACTGCTCAATCTGATCCCGTAACTCTCTCATCTCAGCTGGATCCATACGGTAAGGTGCGCGGGCAATAGGCCGAGTGCCCGGCGTCAAGTCGATCACAAAATATATCTCTCTACTCGGAGGTAATCCAGGTATATCCTGAAATACATCGGCAAAATCTCGAACAACCGGAATCAAATCAAGTGGTATCACCACTTCCTTAGAGGTCTCCTACTCTATATAGTAAAAGTGAGTGGACGATCCTCCCTCAGGACGAGGCATCGCCACTAAAAACATCTCCTGCCCGAGAATGGCAAAGATAATACTCCTACTAAAACAGTCAATCATGGTTCGGTACACAACTAGCCAATCCATACCAATAATGGCATCATACTCGGTCATCTCTAACACTAACATATCCGCGGGTAAAGTAAACCTCCCGATCTCTATACCCACGCCTCTACATACAAGGGAAATCACGGAACCCCTACTCAATGGCGAATCTACATAAGTAACCGTACTCTCGGAGGTGTCTAACAACCCAATGGTTCGTGCAAATCTCATAGCAATGAAATAATGTGTAGCCCCCGTGTCAAATAAAACACGCCCCATAGTGCCCTGAATAGAGAACATACCCTCAATGGCTGGTGGATCCTGCGGGGCTGCGACCTTCTGAAGCTGATATACTCTCCCATACAGAAGCTATCACTGCTGAACTGGGACCGCTGGAATGGGTGGTAATGCTACCATCTGTGGTGGTGCTGGGAGGGCGGCGGGAAACATAGGCCTCGGCGGCTCCTGTCGAGCATCCTGCTGCTGCTGCTGTGGGGCCCTGCCCTTATCAGGACAGTCCTGGCATTTATGGCCAGTCTTGCCACAAATGTAGTACCTCCCCGAGAAATTTCCCCCTCTCTATCCCTGCTGTCCTCGGCCCTGGTGGCCGTTACCATTCCTCCCCTAGCCATGCTGGCCCTGCTGAAACTGCTGTTGACCATTCTGGCCCTGCTGGCCCTGATGGCCGTTCGGGCCCTGATGGCCCTGCCAGAAACCTCCCTGTCCGTTTCTTAAATTCCCCGATCTGAACCTCTTATGACCCCCATGTTGGGAACCCTGGTCACCCTGCCTCTGCCCCTGAGTAGATTGTGCCCCACTGGCACCGTTTCCTCCAGTCCTGCCCTGATGGATGGACTCTCCTGATCTCTTGCTCTCTGCCATGTGAAAGCGGTGATCCTGGCAGTGTAACAGGGCAGCGTTAACCACGTCAGAATAAGTGGCCAACGAGAGGTTTCCCAATAAATGTTGATGGATCCTCCAAGTCAATCCGTCGGTGAACTTCTGAAGCTTTTTCTCTTCTGTCGGTATTTCATCCGGGACAATATTCAGTAGATTTGTGAATTCGGCCTCATACTCGGCCACAGTCTTTCCATCCTGTCTGAGATTCATTAACTTTCTCCTCATTTCCGTGTGAACAGCTGACGGAAAATACTTTCGGTTGAACCGCACCCAAAACTCCTGTATCGTGAGAGTATCTCTCTCCTCTACGGTGGTAATAGACTCCCACCACTGCAGTGCAGACCCCACTAGCTTGAAAGTAGATAGTATCTGCTTCTGAACATCGGTGCACTCATACATCCTCAAGTGCCTCTGAATGTATTTCCTCCACTGACTTGAAACCACAACATCGGAGCTACTTGCGAACTCCGATGGGTGTGCTTTCTGAAAAGCATCTCGAATGCGTTCCCAAGCAGACGGGAATGCATGTGCCTAAACTGGTGCGGCTATTGGCACCTGAGGTGGAGCCTGCTGTACAATGGCGAGAGTGACGTTTACCGCTTGGGCTACTATGGCTGCAAACTCGGCGGCATTCATGGTGCTCTGTACAGGAGCTGGCTGTGGCTCTGGCTGTGCATTCCTAGGAACCCGTAGTGCACGTCGTGGAGGCATATGAAATAAGAGTAAAGTCTATAAGTTCGCAGTTATAAACCTAAAATAGCTGAAGAACGTAGCATAAACAAAAGAATACAACAGTCCTAAAATATAGGGATCTACATCAGAGAAATCTCAGCGGAAACATAATAAGCCGTAGAGATCCTAAAGGACACTAGAACCTGATGCTCTGATACCACCTATGACACCCCGACTAATTAAATACCGGGTAGCTACTCCTTTATTAAATTAATACAAAATGCCTAATTGGTTCAGTTAATAGCATCACTGTCGAAAACATTTTAATGATTACTAACCACCTAGTATTTAAAAGTAAGATGTCAAATTTTAAATTAAGTCTGATTAACATGCAATAAGAGAATTATGAAAGGATAACATAACCATACACCATAAAGTCTCAATAAAGTAACCAACAAATAGAAATAAATCCGGAGGAAAACTCCTCACAACCATCTCACAACTGAAAAAAAATTAAAACAGTATATCCTGAATTAATTACATGCCAAAAATCTGAATAACTGAAATATGAAATGTCTCTAATGGAAATGGGCGACATGCCCTACAAATGATGAAACTGAACATGGAATCAAGACTAGAAAAGGAGGCGTCTACTATCAAGGCCCTGTAACTTCCACAACAGCTACAGCTCGTCACCTGAATGGAAATCCTATGCATGGTGTCCTTGTGGCTGGGCACCTAAAAAGGTTTTTACAAAATAGATTTGAAAGCAAACGGGTCAGAGCCCGAAAGTAGAGAGTATTTTAAAAACAACAAGTGATTTAATAACATTAAAACAATGAATGCAAAATACATGTTAGGACGTGCTCTCACATGAAATTCTCACCTCTCGACTAATTGTGCACTCCTAACGCACCGTACCCATCTAAGTGATATTCATATCTAACCAAACCATCATAAGTTCTAACCTTTGTACTCGATTCACAATATAAATTCCTGACGTTATCAATTAAATGGATAGCTTTACTGAAACTCGAATTCTTAATTATTAGAAATACAATACACAACAGGTTATCCCTTTTTATCTTTATCAAGGCGTTACTACATTTATTCTCGCAGTTATAACATAACAATTCCTTTTCATTTAACCGTATGTTATTCACAACATAAATATACAATACAAGCACCCCGAGGCTAAGATGCGGTGCATACACACTCTGCTATCCCATCCCGGTACATCACGTACATAAAAATCACGCATTTCGAATCTCTCAGGAATCATTCTCAAATAACAACAATCACAAACAAAGGAGGCGAACACAGTCACATCACATGGGTCATGCACATACCTATGCTCCCATGATCAGCAGACTCATTAACTTCCCAATAAGTCCTTCTCTGACCTATGTCCTCGAGGTACCAATATAAATCCCCCCCCCCCCCCCGTAGGCACACAAAGATTAGATGGCCCTAAGCGAACGCAAACCTCCCGTGATAGCAAGTATGGTAGGTATGTTATACACATAAAATCATATGTACTAAGCATGCACACGTCTTAGTAATCACCATAATTTATTAGAGGTACACTTATCATTCTCATACTAACTTATAATGTCACACAAATCATATGTCCGGTTTATATGTATTTAAATAATTAATTATCCTCGCATCGTGATTAGTCACTCGCGCCCTAATCCACAACTATCATTTGGTTCAAATCACACTTCTATGCTTCACTCCTCAATATATCCCAAATGTCTCAACTATGTCAATTAGTCATCAAAGGAATGTTATCTCTACACGTAAACCAGGTTACGGGACATTAAAAATCGAATCATGCCAAAAAGACCAATCTGTCAACTCGTTATAAGTCTCGTTCGAACGAGGTCGTTCGAACGAGAGTTCATTCGAATGAAGTGGGCATCCAACGAGATCTCGTTTGAATGAAAGGCATCGAATGAACATCCAACCATTAGAAGTCAAACTGTCAACTCTTTAGAAGCTCGTTCGAACGAGCTCGTTCGAACGACCTGGGCAGGCCTTCTAACGAGGTGACAGTTTCGAGCCCAGAATTCTCCTATCTCGTTTTTCCCAATTTTCTTCACCTCTAATCTAATCTAAACATCATTCCAACAGTAGTTCAAGGTTTCTAATCTTTCCTAAACATACTTAAATCGTATTTTAACATATATATGGGGTCAAATCATCCTAAACCACATCTAATCATCAATTCTCCCCAATTTTCCCCAAATCTCATGAACATGAACCCTAGAAATTTAAAGTCATCAATAACCATAATTAAATCCGTTTTTGTAATAAATAAAATTTATTTTCATCAGTATAATCGCCCAAACACAATTCTACATACAGTCTATTTATCAAATCATGAATTTCTAATTCCAATTATATGGGTTTTTGCAATTCTCCCAAAACAATGTAATTATATAAATTTCTACGCATGGAAGAAGCATTCGTTGCAAATAACGTAATTAAACCACTTACCTTGGATTATTCTCTGAATTTGGTGTTGAATTGATGAAGGTTGCTCTCTCCTTTTCTCCCAAGGTTGAAGGTTGAAGATGGGGGTTAAGGTTCTCTCTTTGGGAACTTCTCCTAACTTCTCATGAAACCCCCGTAGCCCTCTAATCAGTTAATTACTGGTAATGGGTTAGTGGGTTATAAAATTTCCTATTTTAAACTCCCAAAATTCGTTAGTCATAAATCCCAAAATTCCAAAATTACCAAAATACCCTTTTAAGTTGCCGGTATGGCCTAAAAATGCCCCGGGACCCAAACTAAACTCCCGGCTAGTGTTTTCTGACTATTTTGACCCTTCCGGACGCGTTGGCGCACTCAAAATGACCATACGATTGATAAAAATAAAATTCACTTTTTAATTAAAATAATTATATTCCCGACGCGACTGTCACACGCGTCCTAACAAAATTTCCAAATTGTCGTATTTCTATCTCATGACAAATTCAATATTTTCGATACTCATATAACGTTATAATCAAATACCAACTCACATCTTGTTAGTATTTTATCCGGATTAATTCTCAATTAATACACATTTAATTTAATTAATCCCAATAAATAAATATCAATAAAAGTACGGGGTATTACAGTTACTATTATGCATTGTTTTGGAATCGATTACATGAAATTGTTTGTAATGGTAAAATGAGATTGTATTAAATTAAAATTTGAAAGTTTTTAACACCAACTTAATTGAGTATTAGGTGATTAACAAAAAGTAAATGTTTTTTGATAGTGATGCTCAGAATGAACCAACTATATACTCTAATTTAATTGGGCATAGGACTGATCACCCGGTATTTAATTGAGTTGGGTGTTACATCGTGATGTTGAGAATGATATAAATTATTTTAGCAGTCCCAGTATTTAGTATCTGGCTTGATCAACCAGGAATTGAAAATTATAGGTGTTACATAGTTTTCATATGTAACATACACATATACGTCACATTACAATATGTCAATGTGATACCTCCTTGTGAAATATAAATTTCAATTTCTCTTTCATTAACGAAATTGTTGTTTTCACAGTTTCAATTGATATTATTAGTCAACTGAATGGATTTCTAATTATTAGTTTAGGATAATTTACTAGTCATACTCATAAATCCAGATAATTGATGCATTTGGAGAGTTGATGTCCAGAGAAAAAGACTATAGCCATAGAAGGAGAGAAATTCCAATCCAATTACCTATCAACTAGAGAAATGTTATATAATAAGTGCACTATATGGGGTAATTATTGTCATTTTTAATATCTAGTTAATACATTTTGTAAGGACAATTTTCTCATGTCCAACATGTTACATTTGTGTATGTCGTACGTCGCTACATTTGGCACGTCACCTCACGATCTCACATGACGGCCTCTATCCGAATTTTGGACATTTTTCTCATGTCTAACATGTTACATTTGTGTATGTCGTACGCCGCTACATTTGGCATGTCACCTCACGATCTCACATGACGGCCTCTATCCGAATTTTGGGAATCAAGCATTCAACATATCCATTAATGTGTCCCACATCTGCCTCAACGACTTCACGTTCCAAGATTTTAGGGACTTAATGCAAGTGGTACGCAAGGGAAGTCAAAACAGTGAAATAAGGCTTGATAGGGAAGTTCAAGGGCATTTTCGTAATTTCACATCCATAGTTCGGAGGTCTGGTCAACTGGAAAGTTGAAGATCTCGCCGCAACGAAGATACTGGAAGAAACGGCACCTCAATCCGAGCTACGATGAAGAAGTTATGACCTTTTGAAGTTGGAGAAAATTCCTTGAAGAATGTTGTTTTTTAACCCCATACCAGAATGGTACAACCAAACCGGTTCGGTGTACCCCAGAATGGGTTCGGTGTACCTGTACGCTGATAAGATTTTTAGAGTTTTAAAAAGCGAAACTCTTCATATTTTTTCCTATAAATACCAACTTCGGGAGAGTTGTTTTGCAAGACTTTAGAAGACGTTTTTGAGAGTACAAATACATCTAGTCTTCATATTTTTGAGTCCCAAGACTCATGTTTTGATTCACACAATTGCCAAACCTTTGTGAATCTTTTTGGTAACCCAAGAACACAACCTTGTGTTTGTTCAAACCTTTGTGGAGAGATCTTTGCAACCGAGGGCTGCGTGTCTTTGCTGAGGGAGTCTCTACAAAGTTTCATGGATGCGTGTCATTGAAGAGTGCTGCGGTTCTTCCTTTGTTGATTGGACTGAGGTTCATGTGGGTTCGCTGCGTGTGGATTCATTGCTGCCCTCCTGGAAAGGGATATTTCCAGCCGCCGACTACAGAATCCGATACCTGAGGGTAATTCTTAGTCACTGTATTTTCATTGTAATCCGATTGTAAGCCGTTTTCTTACAAATTATAGTGAAAATAAAAGGTTTTGCCCCTGAGGGGGATTTTTCCTGAAATTGTTTGTTTTTATCCTGCATGCTATATTTTATTTGATAAATCATCTAGATGCATGTCTTAGGGTTTAACTAAAATTTGGGATTAATTAAAATTGGTTTTTATTTGAGAAGTTGTAATATTTCCGCTGTAGCTACTCTCTCAAATTGGTATCAGAGCGGGTTACCCTAATTTATCGCGTGATCCTGATTTTTCAAGGATTTATGTTTTTGTGATACAATTTGACTTCTCACGTCGTCAAATTGGTATCAGAGCCTGTTGCACTAAGTTATTGTGTTTTAATCCTGATTTTGCACAAAAATGGCTTTTGATGGTTTTGATGATCTTCGATGTCAAATTTTTGAAAAAATTAATTGGAAAATTCACACGAACTCTTGTTTTAAATCTTCTGTTGAAAACGAATCTGAGAGGTGCCCTTGTTGTGAAGGTGTTGGTCACACGTTACATGAGTGTACCACAAATTTAAAGAAGAAATTGAATAAATCGATTTCTCATGTTTCTACCCTTAGTGATTGTGATTCAAAAGAAGAAGTTTTTTATGCTTCTAGGCGAGAGTTTCCCATCCGTGTGATTAGTGATGATAGTGAAGGTGATGGGAGTGTGGATGAAAGTGAGGAGGAAAATGTAGATGAGCATGACTTGCAAACTGCTTTCAATGAACTTTATGCTGAAACTTTGAAAACAAAGAAAGAAAATTTGAAATTGAAAGCTCAGTTGAAAGAGTGTGCCATAAAAAATAATGATTTTTTAGTTGAAGAACTTAGGGCTCATGTGAAAATTTTGAAAGATAAGCTTGAGTACGTCGAGGGTGAGAGAGATAGTCTTAGAGGGTTGATGGAGACTATGAAAAAGCATCTTTTAGAGTGTGAGGATTCTAAACGAGTACTTGAATCTAGGATAGGTGAACTTGAGATGAAATTGAAAGATTCAAGTAAGGTGAAATTTGATTTGGAGTCTAGGTCTGAAAAACTTGATAAGATTTTAGGCACAGTCGAGATCAAAACGGACAGGAGTGGGATTGGTCTTGAAAAATATGTTGCACCCATTCCCACACGTGTGAGAGTGCCCCCTAGGATTGTTAAGAAAGAGACACCTAAGGTTGTTAGGAAAGATCCCCTTAGGAACATCGTGAGAGTGCCTCCTAGGATCATTAGGAGAGACCCACCTAGGCGAATTCGGAGAGAGAAACCGAGAAATTTGAGGAGAGGGCCACCTTTAGGTAACACACATCGCCCGATTTACACTTGCACACATTGCGGTAGGCAAGGTCATATTAGGCGATTCTGTTACAAGCTGTTAAATGAACCTAGGAAGGTTAATAGAAGAATAAATTCGATTCCCAAAACCCCCACACTCCATTACACATCTATTTGGGTTAGAAAATCGGATTTAAAGGCTTATGGTTTATTTGTCCACGATTCCCGTTTGCTTGCACGTGATTCACCCCATGTGAAATCTTTTGGTTGATTGTGGTTGCATGTTTGTCATACACTAGTTGTGGTTTCATGATATATTTTTACTAGTGTGATGACTTGTACTTTTTGTATAAATTCTTGTTTTTGAATTTTTTTTGAAAAAATACAAAAAGATTTTATTTTGATAAAATTTTGAGAAAATCCAAAAAGATTTTTGTATTGCACCGTTTATGGATGAACACTTAGGATGACCGAGTCACAACATCATTCCATTATTTTCATGTGACTATTTGATAGTGTTTTGAGACAATAAGTCAATTCATCCATGTGCTTTATAATGTTTGGAGTCATTAAGATGTGATTAAGTGTTTCTTCCTACATGTTTGACTCATGTTTCCTTTATTGCACACATGCACGGATTTGATTGATTATTGTGCTTGTTTTATCACATGTTGGTTGGGTGTTTTCACTTCAATCCTGTCCTTAAAACGAACCAAGCGCGATAAAATTTACTAAGGAAAGTGTGCATATAAAAACCGTGTTGTGTGTTTGTGTGCTTTGTTTGAATAACGGGGAGGGGCTGCGAAAGGTAATTATCTATCCTTTGAGCAAAAGCCACCATTAAAAAGGACCTAAAAATTTGAGGAATTTTATTATCCGAGGTCCAAAGAGGTTAAAAGAGCCCGAAAAAATTGAAAGGCAATAAAAAGATATTCATGCCAAAAAGGGGCCATTTAGGTTTTTGCACCAATTCTCCAATGTTTGAGAATTTAGATTACCTCTAAAAGAATATATATATATGAGGGAGTTTGGTTGGAGAATTAAAACGGGTTTGCACGTCCTTGAAATTTTTGAAAATGCGCTATATAGTTTTGGACGTTATTGGTGTGGAAATCATTTGACTTTGATTTGTTGATTTGCATAAAACGATGTCATCTAAATTCAACAAACGTTTACACTTAAGGATACCTTTGATGTTCATTCGTTAGGAGTACACGTATGCATCGTGCACATATGATTGATTGAGTTGATTTACCTATCGAATGTGTTCACACCCATTCATTCCATTTCCATGACTTGGTTGTTTGAGTCTAAATCCATGGTGTGATTTTTGTTTCATATTTGTTCATATTGGTATCTTATTTTTGTACGAAAAAATTGAAAAATAAAAAATAGTTTGTATTTTTTTTGTATACCGTGACACCCCGATTTTGCTTATTTGATTCATTCTTCTCATTTGTCTATTTGGGGACATCATAAAAAGGGGGAGAAAGAATTATCATATTATGGGGGAGTTTGAATTTTGGGGGAGTTTTTGAGATGTTGCTTATGTTTTTATCATATATTGATATCCATGTTATCTCATTTCAAACTCGATATGTCACGTGGTATTTGCTTTGTCTCATGTGTGTAGGTATGAAGATTGAAGATCTATATGTTGCACACCCTGATGAGAAAAGATTTGAGATTCCTGAAGATTTGAATAACAAACGATGAAGACTATTCATTTGTACCTTTTCCAGTTTTGGGTTCATGGGAGGGTAGATTTGTATAGGCAATTTCATATTTGATAATTCGGATTTTTTATGTACGTACCGGCATAGACATAGGGGGAGATTTGTAAGGACATTTTTCTCATGTCCAACATGTTACATTTGTGTATGTCGTACGCCGCTACATTTGGCACGTCACCTCACGATCTCACATGACGGCCTCTATCCGAATTTTGGGAATCAAGCATTCAACATCTCCATTAATGTGTCCCACATCTTCCTCAACGACTTCACGTTCCAAGATTTTAGGGACTTAATGCAAGTGGTACGCAAGGGAAGTCAAAACAGTGAAATAAGGCTTGATAGGGAAGTTCAAGGGCATTTTTGTAATTTCACATCCATAGTTCGGAGGTCTGGTCAACTGGAAAGTTGAAGAGCTCGCCGCAATGAAGATACTGGAAGAAACGGAACCTCAATCCGAGCTACGATGAAGAAGTTATGACCTTTTGAAGTTGGAGAAAATTCCTTGAAGAATGTTGTTTTTTAACCCCATACCAGAATGGTACAACCAAACCGGTTCGGTGTACCCCAGAATGGGTTCGGTGTACCTGTACGCTGATAAGATTTTTAGAGTTTTAAAAAAGCGGAACTCTTCATATTTTTTCCTATAAATACCAACTTCGGGAGAGTTGTTTTGCAAGACTTTAGAAGACGTTTTTGAGAGTACAAATACATCTAGTCTTCATATTTTTGAGTCCCAAGACTCATGTTTTGATTCACACAATTGCCAAACCTTTGTGAATCTTTTTGGTAACCCAAGAACACAACCTTGTGTTTGTTCAAACCTTTGTGGAGAGATCTTTGCAACCGAGGGCTGCGTGTCTTTGCTGAGGGAGTCTCTACAAAGTTTCATGGCTGCGTGTCATTGAGGAGTGCTGCGGTTCTTCCTTTGTTGATTGGACTGAGGTTCATGTGGGTTCGCTGCGTGTGGATTCATTGCTGCCCTCCTAGAAAGGGATATTTCCAGCCGCCGACTACAGAATCCGATACCTGAGGGTAATTCTTAGTCACTGTATTTTCATTGTAATCCGATTGTAAGCCGTTTTCTTACAAATTATAGTGAAAATAAAAGGTTTTGCCCCTGAGGGGGATTTTTCCTGAAATTGTTTTTTTTTTATCCTGCATGCTATATTTTATTTGATAAATCATCTAGATACATGTCTTAGGGTTTAACTAAAATTTGGGATTAATTAAAATTGGTTTTTATTTGAGAAGTTGCAATATTTCCGCTGTAGCTACTCTCTCACATTTATATACACGTTCATAATGTCTTATGAAAATATTAATCAATGGTACAATTAACTCGAGATTACTACAAAAGTAACAAAGGTTGAGGTACACAAATTGTGCACAAATATTTTGAGAGCAACTGCATAGATTTTTGGTCTATATTCCTACTGATTCACTATAATGAAAATGCAAAGAAGCGGACAGCATGTCATTGAACATTTGGATTTTATAACACATGGAAGGCATCATGGTCTTTATTCAACTCTCTCAATCTGAACGGTAAATGCAAGGACATGTACCTTAAAGACACGACTGAAGGGGTTTACATAAGTGAGTAATTATGTAATGATTTTCTATAGAAATTTAACTTATTCATTACAATTATTTAGTTGTATATTTGTCAACAATTATAAAACTTCAGTATTGCAAATTCATTACTGGAATGGGAAAAGGTGTAATACTCGTACTTTTATGGATATTTAAATTACATGAGTGGGTGTAATTTAATAATTTGAGAATTCAAAGTAAATGAGATGGACTAATTTTATTTTATATCACATGTGAATAAAAGCGACGGGTGATGTTATTCTATTCGAAAAAAAATGTGCGGAGATGTGTTGGGTTTAAGACGTGAATTTTTAATAAGTGACTTGGATTGAGAATCCGGGTGCACGGTTGGTCTCGAAAAGGCCGAAATAGTCAGAATAGAGTACACGGGTAGTGTTTGGGTTTCGGGGACTTTTTGTTTCAGTAAGGACTCTCATTTCTCTGTACGAGTCAATTTTGGGTTTAATAAGTGGATAACCCTTGTTCTCTCTTAAAAGTCGCGAGAGAAAGATAAAAGAGGAAAGAAAATAAATAAATAAGAGAAGAAGAGAAAGGAAGAAGGGAGAAGAAAGAGGAGATTTTCTTCAAACTCCGGCGGATTCCGTCACTAGGTCGTCGTATTTATCCAACTAGGCAAGTGTTTAACTTGCTTTAACTATTAAGTGTGTTCATTGTTCATATCATAATTGGTGAGAAAATTATGAATTTTGAGTTTGATATTCTTGAATAAAAAAATGGGATTTTTGGGAATGATTTCACATGATTTTGATGAGATAATAATTCTACATGAAATCTAAGCTAAAATCCATGTTAATGGGGTAAATTATGG
This sequence comes from Sambucus nigra, assembly GCA_949130495.1. Classification (NCBI taxonomy): domain Eukaryota; kingdom Viridiplantae; phylum Streptophyta; class Magnoliopsida; order Dipsacales; family Adoxaceae; genus Sambucus; species Sambucus nigra. The sequence goes on from OX422219.1 coordinate 180,316,823, forward strand.
TCAGAAATTGAAGGGTTGCATAAATAGGAATTTGGGTTTAAATTCTTAAAAATGGATGAACCCCATGAAATAAAATGGTTATGTTGGTTGTAAATATTTACATTATTGGTTTGGGAGATTAGAAACCTTAAATATTGAATTAGATGAGTGTACTGTTGAATTTCGTAGAAAACAAAAATCTTAACAGATCAGATCGATCTGAACTGGGGTTACCGAATCGGTTCATTTATGATCGGATGGGTCCGTTTATCTGAGCACCCGACTGGTTCGTTTTTCTTGGCCACTGGTCCGGTCCGATTTTGACAGAAACTTTTGAGAGATTTTTCTTGGCCTAAGAAGGATTGGAGACAAATTCCTTTTGGAGATAGATAATAGGGAATCCTATATAGAGTGTTAGGGCCTCTAAAATATTAATTGAGTGATGTCTTAATCTCGGGTTAGTATGAATAAAATCCGAGGAATAGATTGAATGAGTGTTCGGGGCGAACGACATTCGAGGAATTATTCGACAGGTCCATGCACATATATTTATGCATGTAGAATATATTTGCCGATTATATACATACATATATATATATATATATATATATGTGTGTGTGTGTGTGTGTGTGTGTGTGTGTGTGTGTGTGTGTGTGTGTGTGTGTGTGTGTGTGTGCGCCCCCCAAATATATACATGAGTAAAATCCTAAGGTGCAAATAGGATGTTATGATATGCTAGCTAGATGTGATAAGCTAATGTCTGGGAATTTATGTGAGAATTCTATCATAAGTGAGTGAATACTTATGGGAATAAAATAAGTTGTGTGTATACTTATGAATTATTGTGAATTGGTATATTTGGGATTACAGACGAATGCCATAAGAGATAGTCATAAATAGGCGAATTTGATGTGATATATATATATATATATATATAGAGAGAGAGAGAGAGAGAATATATATACGATATGTTTACGAATATATCTGTGTGTTAATGATATATTTATGTGAAGCATACCCCTCTAGTGCTATCATGGGAAGTTGCGCTGTGTGGGTTAATCTCCCTTGGCTTGAGGAGCGGGGTCAGTATAGGCCCAGGTCATAGTCATCCAGTTATTATACAGTTGTTACCCCGTATTTATGAGGATAAATAATTTATCTAATTCAAATAATTAGAATATAAACTAAATTGATGATTTGGAGAAAATATTTAATTTGGAGAATTTATTTAAATTGGAAGATTCAATTTATTTGGAGAATTGAGATTTAAATTAATTCGGGGTTATTTCTTTTAAGAATACATGTGTCGTAAATTGAGGATGAAATTTGAGATTTTATTTAAGTAACTCAGATGACGATTCTGAGTATACGGTTGAGTCCAAAAGGGTCAAGATAGTAAAAAAAGAGTACCTGGGGTAGTAATTTGGTTATGGGGTAATTTAGTCATAATAGGGCCCTCACGGGAGTGTTTGGGCCATTTTAATTTGGCCCATAAGCTTAAAAATGGGATTAATGAAATAAAACCTACATTATAGAGGTTGGGGGTAGATACAAATCAAAAAGAAAACCATAGTTCTGCAGAGGAGAAAAGAGGAGGAATTTGGGAGAGTTTTTTTGCGAGCCAAATCAAGAAGATATGGGAGTGTTCTTTGTCAAATCTTCGTCTACATCAAAGGAAGTCAGACCTAAAAAATTATCCAAGCAAGTAGTTAAACTTGATTTCATTTAAATTGCGGCATTGCAATTCATATCATGGTGAGTGTAAATCATATTCATTTTGGGATGAGTTATTATAACAAAATTCGTTTTTAGGAGGGTATCACATGTTAAATATGGGTTTTAGGGATTTAAGAATTAAGGGTCAAATTGATGTTTAATTGATGTGAGCATAATATCATATGAGGCTTGAATATGTTTTAGAATCGAAAACCTGTAGAAATTATTGTTGAATTCGGATTATTGAAACGAAATGAGAATTGCGATTTAAAGGATATTGAGAAAAATTCAATTTATGAACCCCTGCATTTTAATGAAAATCATTGAGTATTAATGTCATATATTAGTGTTTGAACATGTTTATGGATGAAATAAATATGGCAGATAAAGTAATCAAGGTCTGGATTGAAGTTGGAAAGCTTCGGAGTTTAAAAATAGTGGAAAAAGCAGTCGAGGAAGATGACTGATATCTGGTGGATCGATCCAATTCGCCAATCAATTGAACCCTTCAGTTATTGTAAAATATGAGATTGTAGATCTTTTCATCACGGTCGCGTGGGATCCTACCTCATATTTTTTTATTGTCTTTGGATTTGATATGATTTTTCTACGATAGGGTGCGTGAGACCAACATCTTTAGGAAGAAATAAATTCGGGTTATTTGGAGATGTCCTTAAATGAGTAAAGGACTTTGGAAAAATATGAAGGAACATTATCTTATCCTTGGATTAGATATGGATGAATCTGGTGTATGGATGTATGAGTATTTATAATGAATGACACTCGATAATATATGTCAAAAATATACGAACATATTCGGAAATTTTTTTTGGATGAATTTAGCATACAGGCTGGTAAGTTAAGGTGTAATTTAATTTATAGAAATTAAATGGAACCTAATACCTATATTCTTCTGGGATGAGTATTAAGGAATATTAAATTTAATAAGGGTGTCAAACTTATTAACCGAATTTGGTGAAATGAATTCTAAAAGGTTAAAATATGGACCAATAAAGGGAGTCCTGACATTTTAGTTGGGTGACACCACTTGGATAAAATTAATTGCGGTGATAGTAATTAAATTGAGGGTCGGGTTTTTGACTATGATATTTCTCAGGCTAGTGCTAGAGGGGTTAGGCACAGAATATCATATTTTATTTATCATAGAGATATATAATAAATTATCGAATAATGAATTTAACGAGAGGTATTAACCTTAATAGTGGATTTTTGTGTAACAAATTCTAGAGGGTGAAGATACGGACCATAGGAGTGAGTCGGAGTATTGTAGTTGGGTGACACTACTTTAATAAATTAATTCATGTGAAATTGATTAGATTAGTCCGTGTAATTTTAAATGTAACGGATTCGGGGGATGAGCGGACCTATGACTTAGATCAGTAGGAGATGAGTAAATTACCTTCTGAAATATTTTAAAGGATAATTGGCACACTTTGAGTAGTGAGGGATACTAAGGAATATACGATAAGTGCAATTGGAATTAAATAATACGTAGGATATTTGGGTGATATATGTGCTATGTATGGAATATATGATATAGGTTTTATGTATACCTATGCCGATTTGTATGATTTATTATGTGTATGACATGCCTACCATACTTGCTATCATGGAAGGTTGTAGGAAGAGGACAATCTTGTCTTATGTGCCTTCAGGGGGATTTAGATTTGGTACCTCAAGAACATAGGACTGTGAAGACTTATTTGTGAGTTGATAAGTTAGCTGACTATGGGAGTGTAGGTATATGCATGACCCATATGTATGTGAACTATGTTTTCCTCCAATATGTGTGATTTGTATTGATATGGTTCCAGAGTGATTCAGAATTCGTAGTCCTGTATACAGTGCGTGATGTACCGGGACTTGATAGCAGAGTACGCATGCACCGCAGGTCCCAGTATAGGGGTGTTGTATTGTATATATATATAATTAGTGTGAGAAATATATATACTTGTGATGTACTCTTCTACGTGTGTTTGGTAGATGATGTACCAGGACATTATAGCATAACATACTCTCACTGTAACTCAGCTTAGGGGTGCAGTTTTAGTATATATATATATATATATATATATATATATATATATATATATATATATATATATATATATATAAAACAAAGTGATATATGTATACGTGTGATTTTATTCTACAGCGTGGGTTTAGTAGAAGAGAAAGATTGTGACACTGAAAATAACTATATTATGGGGAGAAATAAACATATATTAAGAAATTTATAATGGGATAAAAGACATGGAAATTCGGTAACATATTGTATAGGTAATACAGGTGGATACAATAAGTTAGTAAGTAGAAGGAGACTTGTTATGGCTAGTTAGGTGGGGTAGCTTAACCAGGAAAGGTAGAAGGAAAGCGTTAAGTGTGCACATTATATAAGGGGTGAGCTATGACTCAAGAGAGTGAGGCACTAGCTTCAATATGAGAAGTGTGCATGCATATTTAATTATTGCAATTTAAACACTTGCTAAATATTTTCAAAATATTTTACTTGGTCTCTGACCCATATCAAAATCTTTTCCTAAACATTTTAGGTGTCCATCCACAAAGACACCCAATTTGAGGATTTTATCCACGGATGCATAGCTGCAGCTCATGTGGAAGTTGCAGGACTTTGGTATAGACGTTTCTCTCATTCAGTCCTAGTGTAAGAACTTTTATGTACTCATTTGGGCATGTCGCCCTCAGATTTTGTATTTAGTTTACTTATCGAACTTTGTGTATCCAGGTTATTGTTTCAGTTACTGTTGTATTTTACAATTGAACCGTTAGTTGATTCGGTTATCATGATTTATGTTATTCATCTGTGTGGGATTCAGTTATTAGTTGCATTTATGGTTTTATTATTTTTTATTTTCTACTTGTTGTTAATTAATGAAAAAAAATTGGCACCAATCTAATTAAATTACTAGGTGGTTAGTAACTTTAAAAAGTTTTTGACGGTGATGCTAATAATGAGCCATATGAGACCAACATTTTATTTTAATCACAGGTTGGCCACCTGGTATTTTAGTAGGCGGGGTGTCACAATGGTGTGATTTTATTCTGGGTGAGACGTCTTGCGTATGATTCAGTCTCACTTTCAGGTGAGGAACTATGAACGCTTCCCCTACGTTTGCTTTTTATTTAAGGTTTGGTGTGAGATTCCAACCTAGTTTCCCAGGAGAATGTGTGAGAAATTTCTTAGGGGATGATAGCATTCTAGAGATTGCATCCATTAAGTTATAGCTCTAAGGGATGGTTGATATACTTATATAGCGTGTGATCTATAAGTAAGGATATTCTTGATGTGTATAGTATATTATATATATATATATATATATATATATATATATATATATATATATATATATATATATATATATATATATGAGATGTGAAAACATATATACATACATGGACCAAGATAAATAATGAAATGTGAGATAAATTCTGGATCATAAGGGAGTATAAAATTTGGAATAAAATATGTGATATACGTATATAAAGATGAGAATATTATATACGAGATATTAACCCTAAAATGTGAATAGGATAATAACTAATGAAGGGTATTTAAAATGAAGGCTATTTATAATGTATATGCTTGGGAGGAAGTTTAGAATATCCTATATACGCAAGGTACGAGATAGCGTATGGTGAGTTGGAAGTTTTGTGAGATGCTAGTTAGGCTGGGTAGCGTAACTAGGATGGTTAAAATATATGTGTTAGGTGTGCACTGTTAGATGAGAGGTGAGGGGTATCTCATGTGAGTGCGACACCAGTTTAAATATAGAGAGTATCATATTTTAAATATTAAAGTATGCTAAGCACTTGCTAAAATATTTTTCAAAACCCGGGCATTGACATGTATCTATTTTTCTTTTTTTTTCTCCTTTGTATACTTTTTAGGTGTCCAGACACAGGGATGCCTGGATGATTTTTTCTTTCGAGTCAGACATTATTTTCGTAGTTGTGGATGTTGGTAGGAAATTGTTTACACACTTTTATCCTTGTGATCTAGATAGGAGGAACTGTTATAATATTCGGGCATATTTCCCAACTGTTGTCATTTATTTTATTTCATGTATTTTCGTTTACGCTGATTCGATATGGTTGTATAAATATTTGATTATTATTCTTTTATCTCAGTTGCTTATATCCTTGTGTGGTTAGATTTAATTGTTTGTTTATGTTAAAAATATTAGAAAGTTTAAAATTTGACGCCAGACCTAATATGACATTAGTAATTAATTGGTTTTCGATAATGTTACTGAGAATGAAACCATTTGAGATTCCTGGTTAATTTGATATAGGACTGATCACCCAGTATTTTATTAGGTGGGGTGTCATTGGTGGTATCAGAGCATTAGGTTCTAGTGTCCTTAGGAATATTTGTGGACATGATACGCTTTCAGTGTTGCTTTATATTTGATATAGAGCCCTATGTTTAGGATTGTTGATTCCTATGGTGAGATTTCATTCTCCTGCTATAGTGTAATTATAGTGAATCTCATATGCGCTCAGGTATGTTTGTGTGCCAAACAATGGAGGACGACGAGGTGAGGGCCTTTAGGAGGAAAGTAGGAGGCATGAATCAGATGAAGTGGTGGAATATTTTGGAGACGATGATCGTAGTCGAGGTCACCCCTATTGTTGCTCTAGAAGATGGGGATGGAAGCGTTGCTACGGTGCAGCATATGTTTTCAAGTACCGATATAACATAAAGTGGTGCCAAACTAAACTAACCCAATGTGGTTAGAGTGGGAGGAGTCAAAGGTGTCTTTGAAGATGAACACCCGATGGAATGTTAATGTATGCAGAGATTGTGTGTTAAACAATGGATGTAAGATACCTAAAGTCTTTGGCATATTGCATGAAGTAGTATTCCCGAAAGTGAATTGGGGTAAATTTTTCTTAGCTCGTGGGAGTAGTGTTGTAGTGGTGGGAGTCAATCACCACATTTGAAAAGTGAAATATTTTATCAATGGAAGGATCTTCGATACGGTTTGGTCGTAAGTTCCTCCATCAGATATTCAAGAGTAGATGTGAACGTTGTTCTCAACTTACCACAGGAGGGTCGGACAGAGGTACATTTGTGAAAATGAATTTATTTATATAGCGAATTGCATACGGGGTGAGGTTGCTACAATGGAGAAGAAAACTTTTTAAGTGGGTAATTGACTCGCGAGAAGAGTTTCCATCACTTAAGGGAAATTCTGTTTGGACTGTCGATGCAGATAGTGTCAATGTTGCATTGAAAAATGAGATAGTAATGCTTCTTTGTGAATGGAGCTAAAGGAATTATAGAATTTAGTCAGGGAGTAAGATTGAATGTAACAGTGTTATTGAAACACCATGGGGGGGAGACCCATCTAAACGATTCGATTACTTGAATTCTTACCAAGTGACAGTGAATTCAGTCAGGGTTGTCGAGGTCAGTAGTGTGTTCCTTAGGGCTAGCGGAGCCAAGGGAACAATGGGGGTAGCCATCAGAGTTGAAACTACTAGAATCTGAGAGAAGTACAACCTTAATATGATCAGTGTGGCCGAAGATAAGTGGATTATATGAATAGGTACTTTTATATTGAGAGTAAGACCGGCGAAAGAGAGTAAAAAGGAAAAAAGTACGATGCCTAGCTGGGGCAATAATTAACGTAGTTTTTTGTTTAGTTCAGATAAGCAAGTTATGTTCGGGAATCATTTGAGCTCCCAGGGTGATTGGCAAGATATAAATATGAGTTTTATCCTCGGAGAATGAGGAATGTTTTATGTGACACGAATGAGTCACGGTACTTTGATTATCGCTAGACTTGCGTGTGAGACAAGTTTAGTGTGTATATCGATAGCATTATTATTATATTTATATGTTTTCCTTGGTATGGGAAGGTTATATCTTTGGTGTCATCCGCGAAAGATGAGTGGGTGTATTAATAGTGGAATATATCTTTATTGTGATTACTCGTTTTAGTGATGTGTTATATGAGTATAATATTATCTTGAGTGTAGACTGGTTATATATATGGTTATAACGATAGTGGGCAGATATTGCAAGGCTATCAGGGTTGCTGCTCTAAGACAGGATGTGTTTTTTTGGTGATGTTTCACCTGCGAGAGGGTTCAGCTAGCATTTATATTATATTATTATAGAGACTTTAAAGAGTATAGTTGTCTCGAGATATTTGATCCCGATGTGTAGGGACTTTATAGATATGATTTGGAGTGTATTAGGTTTTCTGTCGAGCTGAGAGATTTAGCTCGTCATTATGTTTAGTGATCTGGACTTGGTGATAGGAAGAGTGCATTGTCATATCACTCCTTTAAAGACATGGGAGTCAACATTAATATTTAAATGTGTGGGGAAAAAATTGAGAGTCTCAGTTGTGTATTTGAGGTTTATGGAATGTTATTACCACCAATGTTGAGTGATAGTGCATTTGGGGGAGGGGGGGAGTTCCTTGTTTAAATGAAAATGCAGTATGAGATATGTATGGATATTGGTAAATGTTGTGAGTATAGAGAGACAAGAATTTAGGGGTACATGTTATGGACTTAGGGCCTAATGGATTTCGATGACCGAAAATGTTAGGTAGTAGTGTATCAGGAGGGTTCCTTATTTGGATTTCTCTTTGCGAGACGTACCATGCACGAAACTTAATGTAATGTCGGAAGTGGGGAGATGTTTGGTCATTAGTCCACGAGTCTTGTACCTAGGTCATTATAGAAGTAGGTAGTTATAAGTGTAAGTTTAAAGTTATATTGAGATTTAAAACTAGAGAAGCCGGTAGTGTTGTGACAAAGCACTGAAGTTTTTCACCATACGTTTAAGAGTGGGACAATTTTGAGAAGGGATAAATTTTAATTTATGGGGTGATTAAGAATACCCAACTATCATAGCAACGATGTGAATGCGAGGGCAACATGATAATGTGTGTTATGTGTGAGACGTATGTAATGTTTGCGTTAATATACATGGATTATAGTGTGTGTGGGTGCCCTAGTTAGCTAATTTCAGAATCGTCCAAGGTAAAGGGAGGTGGGAATAGTTGTGTGGAATATATGCGTCTGGGGAAGTTATAAACGAAGTGGAAATGGTAGGATGGATTAAGAATCGTGTAATAAAGACGAAGATCCAAGTATATGTGTGCAAAGAGAGTAGCACACCCGAGATGAATTAGAAGGTTGTAAGAAACCATTTACAAGGATATCTCTTGAGAAGAGGAAAATCCAACTATTGTGGGAAATTGAAGCGTAGTCTAACTCAATAGAATATAGAGAGTGACTTGCGCGTAAATAGAATGGTGATATCAATAATGTATAAAGAGCTCAAAATTGCACTTATGGTGAAAAGAGCACGTGCCAAGACTTTCGGTACCCCAGGGAAAGAAGGGGAGTATTAAGTACCAATTAATGTGAGACGTTATAAGTGGAAGTTGGTGTTGAGCAGGACATAGTGAATTGTCTCCGAGTTAACCACTCATAGATGGAAATAGATTGGTAGGGATGGCCAACCAGAAATTTTTTATCAAGCTGATAATTCCATTGATGGAATGGGCAGACACGTTGGAAAAGAAGGATTGCACCGGTGCAAGGTGTCGCCCAATATTATGGTCAATCAGGATGAGATCCTTGAACCCCACCTCTAATAAAGGTTTTTGGGAAGTAGTGGATAAATGTTTTTTTTTGCCAAGTTGTGGCACCTATGGCCCGATGAGTAGACGGTAGGTGATCGACGACTAGTAAAGCAGTATGAATGCTACTTTGGAGTCACTGCGGTTATTTTACCACCACGACTGACATAGATTATAATTGAAGTAAATCATGGTATGGTAATTGGGAGGAGCAATTACTGATTGGTAGAATTATGTGTAATCACTTGAACATGTTTGTTGTGGATAAGATGCCATTTCAGGTTTTGTGTGGAAAGCCTGGTCATTCTCCCTCTGGTTGTTCAGAGGCGAGAAAAATAATCAGACTTTTGGATTGGATGTGATTTAGAGTCTGTTGTCGAGAGGGGCATTAACCACAAACTTTTTAGGGAGACTTTTGTGCATCGTAAGAGCTACGTCACCCTGAATTGAGATTTGAAAGACTGACAGGAGTGGTTAGATGTTCTTATGGTATCTCCCAGGATGGGAGTTTTATGTTGGGATGGACATGGGAAGATGGAACTTAGTGATGTGCGGCCTTCCAATAGAATTGAGGCGATAGATCCAGTGATGTATAGGCTAGTCTTAGTTGGATGTCGTTAGAAGAAGCATAAGGTGTGATGTGCTATCATTGAAGTGATAGTTTTTTACTAATGGAGTTTATTAGTATGGAGAGAATTTAATAAGATTGTCGTAAAGCTGGGGTTATACTGAGTAAACCTCTAGACTGGTGGTTGCCACTAGAGAGTGTATAGTGGACTAACCCTTATGTTACTTTGAGATTGATATCCTAAGTTTTGCTACAGGTTTTATCCAAATTTTGAGGTAGAAATTCTCTTGTAAGCGGGGAGAATGTAATACCCCGTACTTTTATGGATATATAAATTACATGAATGGGTGTAATTTAATAATTTGAGAATTTAAAATAAATGAGATGGAATAATTGTATTTTGTGTCGCAAGTGAATAAAAGCGACGGGTGATGTTATTCTATTCGAAAAAAATGTGTCGAGTTGTGTCGGGTTTAAGACATGAACTTTTGATAAGTGACTAGAATGGAGATTTTGAGTACACAGTTGGTCTCAGAAGGGACTAAATAGTTAAAATAGAGTACCCGGGGGAGTGTTTGGGTTCTGGGGACTTTTTGGTTCAGTGAGGACTCACATTTGTGTATACGAGTCAATTTTGGGCTTAATAAGTAGATAACCCTTATGCTCTCTTAAAAGTCACGAGAAAAAGAGAAAAAAGGAAAGAAAATAAAGAAGAGAATAGAAGAGAAGAAGATAAAGGAAGAAGGGATAAGAAAGAGGAGATTTCATGCCGGGCTCCGACGGATGCCGGCACGATGTCGTCGAAATTATCCAATCAGGCAAGTGTTTAACTTGCTTTAACTGTTAAGTGTGTTCATTGTTCATAGCATAATTGATGCGAAAATTATGAATTTTGGGTTTGGGATTCTTGAATCAAAAATGGGATTTTTGGGAATGATTTCATATGATTTTGATGAGATAATAATTCTACATGAAATCTAAGCTAAAATCCATGTTAATGGGGAAAATTATGGTGACAAATGGAAGGGTTGCATAAATAAGAATTAGGGTTTAAATTATTAGAAATGGATGAATCCCATCAAATTAAATGGTTGTGTTGGTTGTAGATATTTACATTGTTGGTTTGGGAGATTAAAATCCATAAATCTTGGATTGGATGAGTGTAAGAGTGAATTTCATAGAAAGCAGTCTAAACAGACCGGAACAGTCTGAGTTGGCATTATTGGATCAGTTCATTTATGACCAAATTAGTTCATTTTTTGGGGTTACTAGATCAGTCCGTTTGTCTGAGTAGCGAACCGGTTCATTTTTCTTATCCATCGGTCCTGTTCGATTTTGACATAAAAATTGAGAGGTTTTTCTTGGCCTAAAAAGGATTGGAGACAAATTACTTTTGGAGATAAATAATAGGGGATCCTATATAGAGTGTGAGGGCCTCTAAAATATTAATTTAGTGATGTATGAATCTCGCGTGAATAAAATTCGGGGAATAGATTGAATGAGTGTTTGGAGCGAACGACATTCGAGGAATTATTCGGCGGGCCCGTACACATATGTTTATGCATGTAGAATATATATGAGTTATGCATGTAGAATGTATGAGAAATTCCCTGGAGGATGATAGCATTCTAGAGATTGCATCCATTCAGTTATAGCTCTGGGCGATGGTTGATATACTTATATTGCATGTGATATATGATATACTTCATGTGTATAGGATATATATATATATATTGTGTGTGTGTGTGTATGGACTAAGATAAAGAATGAAATGTGAGATAAATTATGGATCATCCGGGAGCATAAAATTCGGAATAAAATATGTGATATTCATATATAAGGATGAGAATATTATATACGAGATAATAACCCTAAAATGTGAATAGGGTAATAACTAGTGAAGGTTTTTTAAAATGAATGGTTATATAAGAAGTGAGAAATTATAATGTATATGCTTGGGCGGACGCTTAGAATATCTTATGTACGCAAGGTATGAGATAGCGTATGGTGAGTTGGAAGTTTTGTGAGATGCTAGTTAGGATGGGTAGCATAATTATGATGATTAAAATACATGCGTTAGGTGTGCACTATTTGATGAGAGGTGAGGGGTATCTCATGTGAGTATGACGCCAATTTAAATATAGGGAGTATCATATTTTAAATGTTAAAGTATGTTAAACACTTGCTAAAATATTTTTCAAAACCCAGGCTCTAACTCGTATCTATTTTTCTTTTTCTTCTCCTTTGTATACTTTTTAGGTGTGCAGACACAGGGACGCCTGGATGATTTTTTCCTTCGAGTCAGACGTTGCTACCACATATGTGGATGTTGGTAGCAAATTATTTAGATGCTTCCATCCTTATGATTTAAATACGAGGTACTGTTGTAATATTCGGGCATATTGCCCAAGTTTTGTCATTTATTTTATTTCACGCATTTTCATTTACGCTGATTTGATATGGTTGTATAGATGCTTTACCAAGAGTATTCGATTATTATTCTTTATCTCAGTTTTTTATATCCTTTTGTGGTTAAATTTAATTGTGCGTTTGTGTTAAAAAGACTAGAAAGTTTAAAATTTAATGTCAGGCCTAATAGGTTACTAGTCATTAATTAGTTTTCGACAGTGATGCTGAGAATGAAACCATTTGAAATTCTTGGTTAATTTGATATTGGACTAATCACCCCGTATTTTATAAGGCGAGGTGTCAAAAAAAGGATTTAATAGATTAAATGAGAGCTAAAGGAATTTCTCATTCAAGCGTAATACTAACATAAGAATTTTAATGCAAAAATTGGCAACGCTACAGTAAACCCTTAATAACCTCTGAGGAAGTGATACCAAAAATTACTGTATTTTTTAATACTTCTTCACAATAAGACATAACTTATTAATGTGGATTTGTCATTTGGTATGTTATGAAAAGTTGATTACAATAGGTAAACTTCCAGAGAAATTGACTACAAATTATATCTATGAATTTAGATGTAAAATAATTCATTTGTTACTCAATAACCTACCATTCACATGTTCAAAGGAGGATTTTTAAGTAACACAATAAAAGACGTACAATGAGTTCAAGAAAAAATAGCATGATAATTTTACATGTTACTTTTTCAATTGTTGGCAGTGTAAATGCCATCAATTACAATGCAAAATCACACTACGAAGTTTATTGTGTTTAAAAGACCTATTGAGAAATAAAATATTTTCGCATTGGAAATTATAATCATTTCTTATCGCAAAATATATTATATCTAAATTTGGCGTGGTTATAAGATTAATCGTAAATGTTTTTTGAATAAGCATATTTTAATTTCAAATTTGATATGGTTATATCTCAATGATTGTAATTTGGTTTTATAATCATTAAAAAAATCAACATTTTTAATCCTTTAGCGTTGAATAATAACGTAACAGATTCAATGAGACACAAAGTTTAAAAAAATGGTGAAATGACTTTACACTAAAAATATTTAAGTATTAAAACTCTTTAGTAGCATGTAAATTAAACCCGATTACCACAATCACTCTAAATTTTCAACTATTTCGCCTAGGGATCGAATTAACTTTACAATTCTTAAAAACTAGTTGTTCATACTCAACTTTGGAGAAATGACTTCTATAACTATCGTCAATTGGACAAACAAATATAAATCTTGAATAATGGTCATAGTACCTTGAATGTTCATCAATGGTTTCAAAACTCCAAAATAATTTCATTGAAAAATTTCGATCCTTCTCAAGAACCTTTTCTTTCATCAAATTGTCCACAAATTTCCCGTCTTTTGGCAATCCAGTACGAGCACTAAATATAGCAAGATCGTGAATCGCATATTAATCACCATGAACTGCCAAATCTTTGAGTATCAAATTGGGATGGCCCACCAACATCGAATTCCATAAACCTCATCTAAGCCCGTACATATGATGCCATTTGTAGGTTTGTCAAATCTAGGCCAAAACAACTTTTTTCCCCATCTTATTATTATTGAAAATTTCAAGAGGTATATCTCCCAAGTAAATTTCATCAAGTGTAGTAGAATTTAAACATAATTCCATAATTCTCTTTGATGTAGGAAGTATGTTAAAAATATCAACAATGGATAGAAGTGTAAATACCTTTATTATTAAGTATTAAGAACGTTCAAAATATATGTCATTTTAAGTAACAAATCTCTGATATGAGACTATTTCTTTCATGTATAGAAGACGAAGAGATAATGGTATGTTACTATCAATTTACCAAGTATTTGTAGAAAGTTAAGAAATCCAATTCTTTCAAAAATGGTTTTCTTTTCAAGAAAATAATCATGAAAACATATAAATTTACAGCAGTATCAATGTGTGTATCTAACTAATGGTGTGTGTAAGGACACAAATTTTCAATTGAGTCCATATATAGTTTTTTGCTCAATTCCGGACAAAAACATTTATTTATAAGTTAGTGATTTATTGTAATACTCTCAAGCCTATGAAGTGTGTGTTGAAGACGTAGCGGCAAAGAATATAAAGCTTCATCAAAATGCCGGTTTGCGTGCCTCATTTCTACGTCATCATCTAAGGTTCCATGCTCCCAAGGTATGAATGTAATTATATTTATATAGGAGATTGGAACAATATTTATTGGGTGTTAGGTTTAATAAAAAACCATGTTTTACTTTCAGAATAATTTAATTGAAACTTTAAAATAAAGTACATAAAGTTTCTGGGCCAAAAATTAAATTTATCAAAAATTTCTGGAAGTCGTTCGAAGTCTCGTTCAAACGAGTTTTTCGTTCGAACCAGGTTTCATTCGAACGAGACTGCCAACGAACCTAAACTGGTCAGTTGTTCGATATGTCGTTCGAACGAATTTGTTCATTCTAACGAGGTATCTAACGAGTTTCTAACGGGCCCAGACTGGTCGCTCGTTAGAAGTATCGTTCGAACGAGTGTCAATGTCGTTCGAACGAGAATGCCAGGCAGGAACAGTTTTGAGCAGTTTTTGGCAGTTTTTACCCACTTTCCCCACTTGTTTTTTAACCAACTTTTTTAGACTTAATTAAGGACGGGAATCACTTTTGAAGGGGTATCTTTTTCATACCATACAAACTCCTAGAGAGTGTTTTGATAGAAAATTTGTTCAAGGAAAAAGATCAAGTTTTGAGTGTTATTCTTTAATGAAAAATCCTACACACTCTAGTGTTTACACCCAATAGTTGTTTATCCAAGTTCTATATACATATCTTTACTTGGAGTTTTGGCACCGGTTTTCTCTACCGAATTGAAAAAGAGACGTTTCGGGTTTCCTTCTACATCACATCACAAAGAAGAAGAAGTTTGTTGCGGTATTACTCACTTGGAGAAAGGCTCCAAGCTTGGGTGACGGTGACCATACAAAGTCCTATCGGTGGATTCCGAGATCGCGGTGGAGCTCCGTGGTTGTCCGCTAGGAAGAGGTTTCTACAAGAAGGAGAAACAAGGCTTGAGAGGGTTCGAGTCAAGGATGTAAGTCTTTTGTCTTGTAATTATAATTCCATATCTAGTGGACTTGTGGCTAGGGCCGTCCGAGGTTTTTTCCCGTCTTGGGTTTTTCCTCGTACATCGCGGCGTAGTGTGACATTGTTTATTTTATCTTGCACAAAATTTAGAATGCATGCTTAGGTTAATTTCAAGATAAAATTTGGTTTAACAATCACACTAATTTAAATTGGACTATATTTAAATATTGGGTAAAAATTGTTTAATTCAAGTCATGTACTAAAATTGGTTTGGCCTAACTTTGTTTAAATGAATAATCATGACTTAGGCAAATTCTAGGACTTGGATTAATTTATTTGGTTTAAGAAACCATCACCTTTATAACGCTTCCGCATCTCTTGAGTTTACATAAAAAGGAAATTAAATATTTTTTAATCGAGATAAATTTAAAATCCCAGGGGATCCACCCTTTTCAAATTGGTATCAGAGCCAAAGCGATAAATTATTTCGTTAACGATCTTTTAAATAATCTTTGGCTAAAATGGATTTTTCCCCATTTTCAAAATTTCCTATTTTCGATGGTTCAAACTACACGTATTGGAAAGCACGAATGAGATCAGCACTAAAATCTATCGACGAGAGAGTTTGGATGTCTGTTGTTACCGGGTACTCCCCACCAACTTACTTAGTTGAAAATGAACGTGTTATCAAACCTGCCGATAGATGGACTGAAAATGAGTTTATACTTGATAACTTTAATTCCCGAGGTTTAAATGCCTTATTTAGCGCTGTCGCACCGGATGAATTCCGACGTATTATGACGTGTGAAACCGCTAAAGAAGCTTGGGATATTTTACAATTAACTCATGAAGGAACTAGTGTCGTTAAATCTTCAAAACTCCAAAACCTCACCACTCAATTTGAAACTATCAAAATGGATGAAAAAGAAACTGTTGATAAATTTTATGCTAGACTTTCTGATATTGTTAATTCATCTTTTAACTTGGGAGAGAAAATACCTGACGACCGTGTAGTAAAGAAAATTTTAAGGGCCCTACCCAAAAGATTTATTCCAAAAGTGACCGTTTTAAATTCTTTACCCACTTTAGCCTCTACGAAATTAGAAGAGCTTGTAGGTGATTTACAAACCTGTGAACTTGATATGTTTCCCTCTAAAAATGAAAAGAAAATCGAAAAGGGCATTGCTTTAAAAGCCCGAAAAGAGGTCAAACAAGTAGTAGAGAGCGATAGTGATAGTGACTCGGAAGATATGTCTTTGTTTACTTGTAAATTTAGAAAATTTCATAAATTTAACAAAGATAAATTTAAAAATGATTTTAAGAAATTTGATACTTCTAAACATGATAAAAGCGAGAAGTTTTCTAAAGCCGAGAAGATCCCTAAAACTAGTAATGACAATTTAGATAGGGACGAGTCTAATAAGTGTTTTGGTTGTGAAGGTTATGGCCATAGGGCTTTTGAGTTCCCCACTAAACTAAGTAAAGAGGGTAAACGACCCATTTCATATAATGCGACCCTTAGTGATAGTGACAAGGAAGAGAAGCCCGATTCCCCCACTAAGAAAAATTTTGTGGCTTTTATGGCTAGTCATGTGAGTGATAGTGAGAACTCATCGAACGATGAAACGATAGCACATGCCACTTCCAAGGTCATTGTACATGATTCTCTTATTTTTGATGATAGTGAGAGTGAAGAAGAAAGAGAGAGTGAAAATGAAGATGAGGTTGATATGAGTGAACTTCAAAATGCTTTTCAAGAACTTTGTACAGAATCTATTAAATTGAAAACAGCTAATTTGAAGTTAGAAGCTAGTTTAAGAGAGAGTGTAAAGGTTGTTGATGAAAATTCTTTAATAGAAGACCTTAGGACACATGAGAGGACTCTTCAAGAGAAGCTTGAATATGTAGAAGGCGAGAGAGATAGCCTTAGGGGTTTAATGGAATCCTTGAAAAAGGAGCTTCTTGCTTTTGAAGAGCGAAATGTTTTACTAGAATCTAAAATTTTAGAATTGGAAAATAAATTAAAAGATTCTAGTAATGTCAAATTTGATTTGGAGTGTCGTTCGAAAAAACTAGATAAAATGTTAGGAACGGTCCAAATTAAAAACGACACTTGTGGTTTAGGCTTCAATACTTGTAATGAATTTTCTTATAATGCCAAAACCGCTGTTTTAGGAGAATCGTCTAGGAAAGATTCTAGAGATCACTCCTTAAGAAAATCTTTTCGACATGTTCTTACTTGTACACATTGTGGTCGAAAAGGTCATCTTAGGAAATTTTGTTTAGATCTTAAACGAATTCCTAGAGAATCCCATAGTAAAGTAACCACGGCAATTAACAATCCAACACCCCAAGATAGTAATTCTTCATTAATTTGGGTTAGGAAATCCGACTTGGTTGCCTTACAAAATAGGGATTTTGATTCTCATTTACTTTCACATGCTTCCTCCCTTGCTAAATCTAAAGGATAAATGTGTTAGTGTTTGCATACTTTAGCGTTTGTACTTCATGCCATATTCATATGCTAAATGTATGCTTGTTTAGTCATTTTCTAGTCATTGCCACATTTCATATCATATGCTAGAATTTATGACGTGTTTATCTTTTTGTATTATATTTTTATTTGAATTAATTAAAAAATATAAAAAGATTTTTGTTTATCATTTGTGTTTTATTATTTCATTTAAGCTTAATGAAAAATACAAATGATTTTTGTTTAGTCTTTTGAGTATATATATTTTTTTTTTGGTTAAAAATGTTAAAAACTCAAAAAGATTTTGTTTTGTGTGTATTTTTGTTTGACACACTTTATGTGGCATATATTTGTGTTTAAATCTCATCATTTACGCTCCCACGTGGCTAGAACTTTTGGTTTAGATTTTCAATCCTTAAAATGTTCTTTACCATGTTTTATATGGAGTAGTTGGATTTTGTATTGTTGAAATGGATTCTATTTCTATATGCCTCTTTTCACACATGCACGAGCTCTTTTGGAATCTTAATGAAACATGTTACATTTGAGCTTTTTGAGGTGTTCTCCTATCAATCCAGTCATCTACATATCTATGACCTAGGAGGACAAGTGCATGTCAAAATTCGTTGCATGTGATATTTGTGTGAAAATGAAAACATGATAAATAAAAATGTGCACGGGGAAGGGCTCCGAAAGGATGAATTAAATCCTTTGCGATTGTAAGCCACCGTTTAATGGATCTAAAAGAAATACGTGATCCAAAGGCCTAAAAACAGAATATTTGGCATTAAAAAGAAAAACAACTGCCAAGGCCTATGTTTGTTTGATATATTCATTCAAAAATAAAAGAATATATATGCTTATTAAGGGAGAATTGGATGGTATATCAACGGTTTGCACAATGTCCGTTTATCCTAGTTGTCTTTAATGTCATGACTCTATTTGGTTTGTAGAATCATCATCATGTTAGGCTTGTATGCATTGTGTATTTTGTTCATTGAGTTCAATCTATATTGTCACATGAGGTTATATTTCAATGTGATGAAGTTTGCAATCAAATGAGAACTCCGTGAACGTTTATTAAGTGTTTAGGTCTAATTTTAATTGTTGCCAGTTCACACCCCTACACTTCCGTTTCCATATGACACATTTTTGCCATACGAGTGTGCAAACTTATTGTATTTTGTGTTATATGTGTGTTTATATCTATATATATGCAAGTGCTTCAGTGGTATATTTCTAGTTTATATATATATGATATTCGTTGTCTTTGCCTTGCTTTTATTGCCCATATGATTTCATGTCTTATCACTTTAAGCTTCAACATGATGTTTATTAGTTCTTTATCCTTTGCCTATTCCTGAACAAAAAGGGGGAGAATGATGATAGGGGGAGAAATGGTATCTAATCCTATTATTATCGTATCTTAGTTTGGGGGATATTTATCTTAGGGGGAGACGTCTTTCTAAGTGGGCCATGTGTTTGATAAAGAGGAGAATTAATTTAGGGGGAGTAATTAATTAATTGCATTTAATATTTTGATATTCCCTATGCATTTGATGAGTTTGCTTAAGTGTGCATGAATTATTCTAAAGTGGCATCTTTCAATGGCAAAGCGTTTGATCCTTGGGTTGAGTCAAGTTTTGGGTGGGTTTTGTATTGAGTCTAGTGAGCTTGACGGCCCTTTAGGATTTTTGTTTGGTTTTTGTCCCGGAATAGCCAAAGGGGGAGATTTGTAAGGACACAAATTTCCAATTGAGTCCATATATAGTTTTTGGCTCAATTCCGGACAAAAACATTTATTTATAGGTTAGTGATTTATTGTAATACTCTCAAGCCTATGAAGTGTGTGTTGAAGATGTAGCGGCAAAGAATATAAAGCTTCATCAAAATGCCGGTTTGCGTGCCTCGTTTCTACGTCATCATCTAAGGTTCCATGCTCCCAAGATATGAATGTAATTATATTTATATAGGAGCTTGGAACAATATTTATTGGGTGTTAGGTTTAATAAAAAACCATGTTTTACTTTCAGAATAATTTAATTGAAACTTTAAAATAAAGTACATAAAGTTTCTGGGCCAAAAATTGAATTTATCAAAAATTTCTGGAAGTCGTTCGAAGTCTCGTTCGAACGAGTTTTTCGTTCGAACCAGGTTTCGTTCGAACGAGACTGCCAACGAACCTAAACTGTCAGTCGTTCGATATGTCATTCGAACGAGTTTGTTCGTTCTAACGAGGTATCTAACGAGTTTCTAACGAGCCGAGACTGGTCGCTCGTTAGAAGTCTCGTTCGAACGAGTGTCAATGTCGTTCGAACGAGAATTCCAGGCGGGAACAGTTTTGAGCAGTTTTTGGCAGTTTTTACCCACTTTCCCCACTTGTTTTTTAACCAACTTTTTTAGACTTAATTAAGGATGGGAATCACTTTTGAAGGGGTATCTTTTTCATACCATACAAACTCCTAGAGAGTGTTTTGATAGAAAATTTGTTTAAGCAAAAAGATCAAGTTTTGAGTGTTATTCTTTAATGAAAAATCCTACACACTCTAGTGTTTACACCCAATAGTTTTTTATCCAAGTTCTATATACATATCTTTACTTGGAGTTTTGGCACCGGTTTTCTCTACCGAATTGAAAAAGAGACGTTTCGGGTTTCCTTCTACATCCCATCACAAAGAAGAAGAAGTTTGTTGCGGTATTACTCACTTGGAGAAAGGCTCCAAGCTTGGGTGACGGTGACCATACAAAGTCCTATCGGTGGATTCCGAGATCGCGGTGGAGCTCTGTGGTTGTCCGCTAGGAAGAGGTTTCTACAAGAAGGAGCAACAAGGCTTGAGAGGGTTCGAGTCAAGGATGTAAGTCTTTTGTCTTGTAATTATAATTCCATATCTAGTGGACTTGTGGCTAGGGCCGTCCGAGGTTTTTTCCCGTCTTGGGTTTTTCTTCGTACATCGCGGCGTAGTGTGACGTTGTTCATTTTATCTTGCACAAAATTTAGAATGCATGCTTAGGTTAATTTCAAGATAAAATTTGGTTTAACAATCACACTAATTTAAATTGGACTATATTTAAATATTGGGTAAAAATTGTTTAATTCAAGTCACGTACTAAAATTGGTTTGGCCTAACTTTGTTTAAATGAATAATCATGACTTAGGCAAATTCTAGGACTTGGATTAATTTATTTGGTTTAAGAAACCATCACCTTTATAATGTTTCCGCATCTCTTCCAAGTTGTACTTTGTAATGAATTTTTGTGTAAACAATCTCTTCCTTATCGTGATCATGTATACCATATTTGATTGAAAGTGTATATTTTTACTATTTTTAAAAATGGGTATGTTCATAGGTTTGTTATTAGGAGGTATGTTCGAGACCCACGCAGTATATATAAATTCATATATGTATGTAGATAAATATATATATTTTAGTACACTCCAAAACTTAATGAAGAATGTCATTAAATGCATTGAGAATGTAAGTTTCACCATAAATAGAATAATAATGATGACAACCGACATATTTTAATATGGAAATGTTTTTTCATACTCATGCAACAGTTGATTTGATATCTAAAAACTTGGAAAATCTATAATACATGAGTTTTGTCTTAATTTGAAGAAAACAGTGAACTGTTGAATATATACATGAACTGTATTTTCCATTTGCATTCATTTACATCTTTATTAGAAACATCAAAACACAAACCCTAATATTTTTTCACTTCTTCTATTCAAAATGGTTGAACTTGTGACAATTGGAAAACTATATGAATATGGAAACAAATTATGAGCCTGAACTTGAAGAAATAGAGGTTGTTTTCCATTAGCACATGGCTGCATACTATGAGTTCTTTATATATATTGGAAAAGGGTTCGTAGGATTACCCCCAATACCTAAACTAATGATGGGGTGTTTATACTGACCCTAAGATTTTATAACGCCGAGGCCATATGAGAAAACACAACCATAAGTGAAGTCTGTTGTAAAGTCCATGACCTGGGACTTATAGGTCGCGAAGGATAGGGAAGGCCATGGCCTAAGGAAAACCGCAGAGTTTAGTGACATAGAGATACGAAGTCTCACCACGTGAGATAACAATGTGTCATAATCAGGTTATAACTTGAGAACCAAGTCTTGGAGGTTCTCGAAGCCTTTTTGGAGGGGTATTTATGGAAAAATGTTGATATAAGTGGAAACCCTAGGTTAACTAGTAATTACTATAAATAGAAACCCTTGGAACACTTCCCAAAGCTTATAAAAACCCTAATTTCCTCGTTTAGAGAGAGAAAATGAGTTTTTAAGAAAGGAGAAAGTGTTGTTGGATTAGAGGTGGGGGCTAGCTACTTTTCACCAAATGAGGGGTTTGAAGGTGACGGATGGTTACTGTTCATCAGATCAAGTCCATTAAAGTAAGGTATATGTCCTCATCCTATTCTTCCCTATTAAAACTCTAGTTTCCATAGTTTCTATTAAATGAGATGAGACCTAAGCTTATATTTTGAGTTTTGTGGTTTTGCATCGGGCACATTTATGGTTCAATGTAATTTAGGTTTAAATTCCATGGGGATTTTCTTTTCATTTAGGTTTAAGGTTAGGATTATTACTATTCACTTTGAATCCTTGATTTAAAGGTTTTCTCTTAAGGTTCTTACTCAGAGATTTTGGGTTTGATGATAGGACATTTTTAGGGTGTTCTTATTGATGTTATGAGGTTTTCTTTAGCGTTTGACCTCTAATCTTAGAGGATTTGAGTTATGATATAATTAGGGTATAAAGTCATATTTTACTAAAATACCCTTACTGCTTGTTGATCGGGAGTTCTAACCCGCCCTGAGGTCATAACATTTAGATACTTTAAGTACAAATTTCTGAATCGAGTAAATTTATATGTATATGTTTAATTCCATCTGGACAAAACCGTTTGATCCATAAGTTAGGTACCGAGTTGGTTTATCCTTTAAATCTTGTGATGTGTTTGATTAAATATCGTAGCGGCCATGTTAGAGCTTCTACAAGATCATTCCATGTTTTATTTCCAAGTTTCATCTTCAACATTTAAGGGTCTTATGAGGTATGAACGCATATTATCTAGATCTTTGGATTTTAATTTAAGTGTTGGTTTTTATATTGTTTATTTAAGGCATTTTTTATAAAAAGTTGCTTGAAAGAAAAATTAACGTTTTGTAAAATTCATTCGAATGAGATTTTAAACTAGTTCAAATGAAATCTTACAGTTTGTTAGAACGACATAATTTACCTGATTCGAATGAGTTGTATGTTCTCATTCAAACGATATTAAAACAAACTTCAAACAAGATTTTTCTTCTCGACAAAAGGTCATTCGATATCGTCGTTCGAATGAGATTATGCATTTTGTTATAAGAACCTAATATTTTTGTTTGAACGAGATTACACCACCTTGAAAATTGTGTTTTGTATAAAAAGGGGCGTTGGGAACTTTTTTACTTCAGAATTTTGGGGAAACATGATTTCCTATACATAGCAAAATTCTATAAAACCCTAGTTTATACCCAAACACTTTGAGATCCAAAATTCAACTAATAAGCTTGTTTGAGGTCTCTTGTTTGAGAACCAAGAAGTTTTCCTATTCGTTGAGAACATGTTTCATGCAGTGGACTCCATTCATTATTTGTTTGTTTACATATTGTGGGATTCATGTGCAGAGATGTTTTAAGAAGTGGAGTCTGCATTCTCTCCATAGACAATTTATGAGCCTGGATTAATGGATACGCATGCATGTGTGGACTCACACAATGTGGCAGTGCATTTGTCTTGTCGACTCTTACATGTCGATGTGCAAAAGGTCTAAGAAGTGAAGACACATCAAGTCTTAAGGGAGTCGAGTCAGTTGTGTAAGTCTTATGTTGTGTCCTTATGTAATTCTTGACATACTGGATTTGTGTTGGCTAGGTCATCTGAGGTTTTTCCATTTGGGTTTCCTCATACATCGGGTGTTGTGGTTGATTTTTTTTCGGGGGGTGGGGTGTTTCCTCATACACCAGGCATTGTGGATAATTATCCAATTTTCACTTTCAAGTGGTATCATATTAAGAACACTAAGTTATCATATTAGATCCTTTTTTGGCATGAACCTGGGTGGTTTAAATAGGGACGGTTCGTCACTTCCAGGCACTACTGTTTTATATGGCTGTAAATATGCATAATGGAAAGCGTGTATAAAATCACTACTTAAAGGGATATATGAGTGGGTGTGGTTAGTTTTTTCTAAGGGTATGTTCCCCACCCACGACTTTAGTAGGTGAATATAAAATCCCTAAACCAGTTATGACTTAGAGTGAGGAGGAGCATAAACTATCTAACTATAATTCACGTAGCCTGAAAGCTTTGTTTTGAGCCATCACACCGGAGGGGTTTCGCCGTATTATAACATGTGAAACATCTAAAAAGGCTTGGGACATACTCTAACTCACTTATAAGGGTATTAATGATGTCAAGGCTTCCAAACCCCAGAACCTCACCATCAGTTTGAAACCATTAGGATGGAGGAGAGTGAAACCTTTCATGAGTTTCTTGCGACATTTTCATGTACTGTTAACTCATCGTTTAACTTGGGAGAGAGAATACCCGATACCATAGTGATCAAGAAAATATTAAGGTCCTCACTTGATAAATTTAACCCTAGATAGACTATTTTTAACTCTTTGGGTACTTTAGAATCTATAAAAATAAAAGATCTTGTTGGTGACGTTCAAACCTATGAGCTCGACATGTTTCCTTCTTAAAAGAATAAAGATAAGGGGATAATTATGAAATACCAAAAGGAGGAAACAATGGGTTTGGATGATGATTGATTCTGATGATATGTCCATGTTTGCAAATGAAACTAGAAATTTTCTCAAGCATGAAAAACATTCGAAAGATGATGAAAAGAAGTGTGAGAAAAATCAAGTTTAACAAGGCTGTAAAATCCCCTAAAAATCTTAACGATAATGTTAAGGGGGGTGAATCGGATAGATTTTTAGGGTGTGAGGTTTATATACATAGGGAAACTGCGTGTCTCACTAAGATAAGGAAGGAAGGAAATAAGCCAAAGGCATACGATGTTATCCTCAGTTATAGTGAATCGTAAAAGGAATGTAATTCTCCATTTGAGCACAATTACACTAAGTTTATGGCCAGTCATGTGAACCTAAACGAAAAGTCTTTCGACGAAGATAATTATGTCTGTGACAATTCTGAGACCAAAATGTTTAAATCCCAAGTGAGTGGTGAAGAAAATGGTGATGAATAAGAAGAAAAATCAACAGCAGTGGAAGAAGAAGAGTTGGGAAGTTAGCTTCAAGTTCCCTTTTAAGAGTTATATACCGAGTATTTGAAGTTAAAAAAAAAAGCAAACTTGAAGCTGGAAGCTAAATTGAAAGAACGTGTCATTGGGAATGATGATTTGAAATTAATTGAGGATATCAAGGCACGTGAGAAGACTCTTTGGTAAAAGATCATTTTTATTAAGGGGAGCGTGATAACCTTCGGGATTTAAAGGAGATTATCAAGAAATACTCCTCAGTTTATGATGAGTCTGCTTGTTTGCTCGAGTTTAGGATAGAAGAAAAAAAAGAGACTCGGGTCACTTGAAATTGGATTTGGACTCTAGGTCGGAGACTTTCAATAAGATGTTAGGAACCATCCAAATTAAAAAGGACAATTTTATAATTGTCCTCGATGATCTCGCTGCTTCCAGTAATAAAGCCAAGAGCAAAATTTTAAGAGAATCAACCATTGCCAAGGACATTATAAAAGGCAAACCCTTAGGTAACATTCATTATTATGTCTAAGAATGCATACATTAATGTAGGAAAGGTCACCTTACACATTTTTGCTTTAATATTTGAAAAGTTCCTCGGAAGCCTAAGACTAGAGTGACCGAGGTTTCCCAAATACAGGAGCATCGTGTTACACATATATGTGTTTGGGAATCAGATTTTAAGGCTTTAAACATTGGACTTGTTGATCCTCGAATCCTTGCAAATGATATGTCTCATGCTAAATATAATGGTTGATTGTGTTCGCATGTTTTTCATACACTAGAGTTTGTACTTCATGTTATATGTGTTTACTAGTTGTATGATGCATGAGTCTTTAGAATTTTTATTTTCTTTTTTGGTCTTATTGTTAAAAATATAAAAATATTTTTTTTGTATTTTAAGTTTAGTTTTCAAGTCGTATTTTTTAAAAATTGTTTTAAAACTCAAAAATATTTTTGTTTACGTGTAGTTTAGTTTTAAACAATTTATGTGGCATATAGGTTCATTTGAATCCCATTCCTTCAATGTATCCATGTGACTATGACATTTGATTATAATTTTCAATGGTTGGATTGTTCATAATCCTTCTTACATGGATATATTCGACTTCGATTTACTTGATGGATTCAGTTTGTATATGCCTCCACAAACACTTTTCACAAGCTCTTTTGGATTTTAACTACCTATGTTACAAGAGATAAGTGAGGTGTTGTACTATCAATCTTTTCATTGACATATTTTTTTAACTATAGAGGATTTGTGCATGTACGAACCAATGCTCGAGAGTTTGTTTTATTTAAAAAAATATATGAGGGTGCAATGGAAAAGGACTACGAAGGGACAACATCTTCCTTGCATCAAAGGACACTATTGGTAAAAGCCTAAAAGAAAGCAGAGGCAAAGAAAATAACATATTTCCATGTAAAAATTTATTTTTTGATGCTTCAAAATTTATTATTTTCAAAATGAGAGTATAAATGATATATGTTATTTTGAGGGTGTTATGTTAAAGACCGATGGGTTTGCACAATGAGTCATAGTTCAACTCAATTAGTTTATGCTGTTTATTTGAGAATCATCAATATTGTCTAGGATAGTGTGAATTGTTTATGTTTGTCCATCTATGATTAATTTATTTGTCACTATACGGCTAAACCAAAATTTATAAGTTTTTGTAGTCAAATAGAACTCCTTCGACTTATTTTGAAGGATTGGGTAATATTTATTTTATTTCTAGGTAGACGTATGTTATATGATGTTATGGCCTAATAGGGCAAGTCCATGAGGCATTACAATTGTTATCATAGCATTCGATCTTGGAGGCTATAGGAGTATTAGAAATATTTTTCTTAGGTAGACGTATTTAGAGACCTAGTATTAGGATATTAGACTTATACGTATGTGATTATTCCAAGGAAACTATAGCATGATGTTATCAACGAGGAGTGAGGGGATACACCACCAATAATGCTATTATTGTGGGACCTTCTATTTCTAATGAAGTTAATGGGGAAAGAGTAACATAAGTAGTGGTCGGGTTTGAGGAACCCTTACTTCGGTCCATGGCTTCAAGGATTTCCATGGAAAGGCATGTTGGATGTACCATTGAACACTTAAAAAATTAGGTCCAGAGCCCTTTAAGGGAGAGACTAACCCTTTATAGGATGATGTCCGGGTAAGAAAGACTGAGAAAATCTTTGATATGCTTAACTGCACGGAGGGGTAAAAGGTTCAATTTTTCCCATAAATGTTTGAAGACAAAATTGGTCATTAGTGGACAATCATTAAGATAACACATCTGAGAGGAGTGGCCACGATAATATATTGGGCTAGATTTAAGGATCTCTTCCTTGAGAAATATATCCTTACCACAACTAAGGGGAAGTTGGAACCAAAATTTATTGAACTAACTCAAGGGACAATGTACATGGTTGAGTATGAAGATAAGTTTATAGAGCTGTCACACTTTGCCCTTATCATGTTAATACTTAGGAGAAGAAAGTCAAGAAGTTCAAAAGGGGAATGAAGCATTGAATCCACGATAGGGTTGTGGGATTGAGGTTGCGTACTTATACATAGTTAGTAGAGGTAGCTCAAATAATGGTGAAAGACTTTTAATATGGGCCAATTCTAAGGAAGAAAAGATAAAGGGAATAAAAGAGGGAACAAAGAAATAGTATAAGCCATAACATCAAGCTCATAAATCATGGCATAATCATAGGGCCTCAAGAAAGATAAAAATAGGAGAAGGTTGACATTATAATAGCTACCTGGTTTAAGTAATGGATAAATGGGCACTTTGTCATGACTTTCCCTTTGGGAATGAGCTGTTACAACAGCGGCAAACCAGGACAAAAAGTCACAGACTACAGTAACCAAATAAAGATGCATAGAAGCTGTGGGCGTTAATCAGATGGTTTGCCCAAAATGATAAGGGTATTGAGAACGTCGAGGACATAATATAAGGCACTATTACTATAGATAATAGAAATTCTTACAACTTTTTTTATTCCAACACCACACACTCTTTTGTATCCACTAAATTTTCATGAAAGATTAAGATAAAACCTCGAACCTTAAACCCTCCATTAGTTATTTATGTTCCGCGGATATAAGAGAACTGTGTTTTGAAGTTAACTTAATTCCCTCAGAAATAAAATACTTTGATGTGATACGAAGTTTGGATTGTCTGTCCACCCACTTTACTAAGATGTATTGTGCTAATAAGGAGGTTACCTTAATATAAACTCGAGGAGGACGAGGTGAGTTTTAGGGGTACTAAAAAAAGTACAAAGCCCATTTTTATATCAACTTGAGATCTTAGAATATGTTAAAGGGTGGGTGTCATAGATATCTAGTCTACATGAAGAATCCTGGGAAGAATGTGGCCCTAATAGCTATTGTTCTTATGATTGTGGATTTTACAGATGTTTTTCTTGATGAGCTTCTAGGATTTCCCCGGATAGAGAAATTGAATTTAATATTGACCTTGTACTAGAGGACATGGCTAATTCAAAGTCCCCTTATAGGATGGCTCTCATGGCGTTGAATAAATTAAAAGAGAAGTTAGAATATTTGTTAGATGACATCTTTATAAGTCCTAGCACTTCCCCTTGGGGTGACCCCATGATGTTTGTAAAAAATAAGGATGGATATGTGAGAATTTTCATAAACTATATAGAATTGAAGAAAACGACTGTGAAGAATAAGTAACTTTTGCTTAGGATTGATGACCTTATTGACCAATTAAAGGATGATAGATATTTATCTAATATTGATTTTAGGTCACGATATCTCCAATTTAAGATAAGGGATAAGAAAATTTAGAGAACAACCTTTAGAACTAGGTATGGTCATTATGAATTTGTGATGATGACTTTTGAGTTAACTATGCCCCAACTTATTTTATGGACTTGACAAAGAGAGTGTTTAGGCCCCTCCTAGGCAAATTTTTTATTGTTTTCATTGACGACATACTAATTTATTCAAATATCTTAGAAGACCATAGGTATTGAGGAAGAGAGGCTTGATGCTAAATTTTATAAGTTTGAATTCGGGCTTGAGGAGATAACCTTAGTTGTCCATATAATGAACACGAATGAACTGGTCATGGACCCAGAAAAAGTCACGACCATTGTTGATTGGGAGGAACCAACCATTGTGGCCAAGGCTAGAAGTTTCCTTGGCCTAGCAGGATATTATAGAAAATTTGTGGAGGGATTTCCCAAATTTTTTATCCCCTTAACCTAGTCAACACTTTACGAAAAAAAGTTCATTTGGTCCATGGAGTGCAAAAGAGTTTCTAAAATTTAAAGGAAAAGTTAGTGGTTGCGCCCATTTTATCCTTGTCCAAGGAAGGGGAGGTTATATGATCTGTAGTGATGCTTCAAGCCGCATCCTGGTATGTGTGTTAATGAAAAATGGAAAGTTTATAACCTATGCCTCTTGACAGTTGAGCCTACATGAGAAGAATTAGCCCACCCATGACTTAAAATTAGAGGTTGTGGACTTTTCCTTGAAATTTTAGAAATATTATTTATATGGATAGACTTGTGAAATATTCACAAAACATAATAGTTTAACTTACATTTTTATCCAAATAGATTTGGATATGAGGCAAATAAGACGGTTGGAATTGATCAGAGATTATGATTGCTCGACTAAGTATCACCCCGAGAAGGCTTATGTAATGGTCGATGCCCAAAGTAGAAACAATTCCATTTTTTCTTTGAGTATCAGTAATTAAGAGCACATTCTAACATATTTAGAGACTATGGGGATTGACATCATAAGCTACACAGTCTGTGAACATTAAGCACTCATTTTATGGAAACTAGTTTGATTAAGACCATAAAGGTCTCTTAGATGTGGACACTGACACTACACCAAAACTGGTGATTAGTCACGGCCAAAATCCCTGACCAAGACTGTGGGTTGCGGACTTGGGCTGTGACCATTTCGGGCGTGACAAATTTTGTTGGTCATGGCCCAAGTCTGTGACCAAAAAAGGTCACAGCCTGCAGGGGGCACGACAGATGATCGCGGACTTGCGTTGTGACTCATGACGTGACAGGTCAAGGCCCTCGTTCATGACCCACAACCGTGACAAATTGGTCGCGGCCCAAATCCGTGACCCGCAACTACGATAAAAAAAATGAAAAAAATGGTCACAGCCCAAGTCCGCGACCCAGAACCATGACAAATTGGTTGCGAACTTTGGCCGTGACCCACAACCGTGACAAAAAAAGGGAAAAATGGTCGCGGCCCAAGTCCGTGACCCCAAACCTTGACCAAAAATGGTCAGGCCATAATTCCATGACCGACACCGCGGCAAAAAAAAGGAAAAAAATGGTCGCAGACTTTGGCCGCGACCATTTTTATACGCGACGGAAAAAATAAAAATGGTCATGGACAAAGTCCATGACCATATTTAACTATAATTTTAAAAAAATGTATTTTTTTGGTCCAATCCTAAAATAGCGAGTCCTGTGAGTGCACTGTCTGTTGCTACGTGTGACATTGGACGCATACGAGGTGTTACAAATATTTATTATTGACAAAACAATAAAAAAATCACAAATTGCGAATCGAGAACGTTGTTAATAAACTAATATATATACAAACTTAAAAATATTACACGTCTTAATAATTCACAGACCAAAAAAAAATTGGGGCAGAGTTTCCTCTATTTTCTGGATATTCCAAACCCTGTAAATGTAAAACCTGCTTATTATAAAGCCCGCACGGCCATAAAATTCAACAATCAAATTATAAAAGCCCGCACGGCCATAAAACTGAACAATAAAGCACCGCACGATTGTAACATATAAAAAACATAATCTTGAATGTCCACAATATTATATAAACAATCTTCAAGTTGTAAACCATTGCCTCCTTCAATTGTTCCATGTGCAAAAATCTTACAAATGTTAGGATACAAAAAAAAATGATATCAGTAACCAAGTAGTTTTATAAAAAATTTATTCAAGCTGAAAAATTGTATATATGAGTTATAATTATCAACATATCAATTCCATTCTCAAACCGGGAGTCCTGTGATCACGCGATCAGTTTGTACGAGTTACATTGGTCCC
Source organism: Sambucus nigra (assembly GCA_949130495.1). NCBI lineage: Eukaryota > Viridiplantae > Streptophyta > Magnoliopsida > Dipsacales > Adoxaceae > Sambucus > Sambucus nigra. Next base: position 180,348,073 of record OX422219.1, read on the forward strand.
GTGCGAGGTGTTGGTGCCACTTATGGGGCTCTTCGGGGGATGTTTCGAATTTCCACCACTAACGCCCTATCTTTCCTAAGTCCTGATATTTTTAAATTATCATCGTATTCTCAAATAGAGAGTCCCGTGATCACGCGGTTAGTACCTACGAGTTACATTAGTCCCGTGCGAGGTGTTGGTGCCACTCACGGGGCTGTTCGGAGGCTGTTTCGAGTTTTCGCACACTAACAACAAGTTAAGCCTAAGTCTGGAAATACGCAAATTATCATCGTATTCTAAAATAGGAGTCCTGTGATCGCGCGGTCAGTTCTTACGAGATACACTGGTCCCGTGCGAGGTGTTTGTGCCACTCACGGGGTCGTTCAGGGGTTGTTTTGGGTTTTCCACCACTAACGCCATGTTTTACCTAAGTCCTAATATTTTTAAATTATCGCCATATTCCCAAACCGGCGGTCCCATGATCGCGCAGTCAGTTCCTACGAGTTACATTGGTCCTGCGTGAGGTGTTTGTGCCAGTCACGGGGCCGTTCGAGGGTTGTTATGGGTTTTCCCCCACTAACGCCTTGTTTTTATGCCTAAGTCTAGAAATATACAAATTATCTTCGTATTCTCAAACCGAGGGTCATGTGTTCACGTGATTAGTTCGTACAAGTTATATTGGCCCCGTGCAAGGTGTTGGTGCCGCTCACAGGGCCGTTCGGGGGTTGTTTTGGGTTTTCGCCCACTAACGGTAAGTTTTTAAGCCTAAGTATACAAATTTGAAAATTATCATCGTATTCTCAAATCGGGAGTCCCGTGATCGCGCGGTCAGTTCCTACGAGTTAGATTGGTCCCGTGTGAGGTGTTTGTGCCACTCATGGGACTGTTCGTGGGTTGTTTCGGGTTTTTGCCCACTACCGCCATGTTTTTATGCCTAAGAAATATGCAAATTATCATCGTATTATCAAACCTAAAGTCCCATCATCGCGTGATCAGTTTGTACGAGTTATATTGGTCCCGTGCGAGGTGTTGGTGACACTCACGGGGCCGTTTGGGGGAGGTTTCGAGTTTTCGCCCACTAATAGCAAGTTTTGAAGCCTAAGTCTAAAAATATACAAATTATCATCGTATTCTCAAATCGGGGGTCCCGTGATCGCGCGATCAGTTCCAATAAGTTACATTGGTCCCGTGCGAGGTGTTGGTTCCACTCACGGGGCCGTTCGAGGGTTGTTTCGGGTTTTCCCCCACTAACATCCTGTTTTTATGCGTAAGTCTAGAAATATGAAAATTATCAACGTATTCTCAAACCGGGGGTCCCGTGATCACGCGGTCAGCTCCTACGAGTTACATTGGTCCCGTACGAGGTGTTGTTACCATTCAAGTGACCGTTCAGGGGGGGTTGTTTCGAGTTTTCCCCAACCAACGCCATGTTTTGCCTAAGTCGTGATATTTTTAAATTATCATCGTATTCTTAAACCGGGGGTCCCGTGATCGCGCGGTCAGTTCCTACGAGTTACATTGGTGCTGTGTGAGGTGTTGGTGCCACTCACGGGGCCGTTCGGGAGCTGCTTCTGGTTTTACCCCACTAGCGCCCTATTTTTATACCTAAGTCTATAAATATGCAAATTATCATCGTATTCCCAAATCGGGGGTCCCGAGATCATGCGATCAGTTCGTACGAGTTACATTGGTCCCGTGCGAAGTGTTGGTGCCCCTCACGGGGCCGTTCAAGGGTTGTTTCGGGTTTTTTCCCACTAACGATAGGTTTTTATGCCTAAATATAGAAATATGCAAATTATCATCGTATTCTTGAATCGAAAGTCCTGTCATCACGCGGTCAGTTCCTACGAGTTACATTGGTCCCCTACGACGTGTTGGTGCTACCCACGGGGTCGTTCGGGGGTTGTTTCGGATTTTCACCCACTAACTCCATGTTTTTATGCCTAGGTTTACAAATATGAAAATTATCGTCGTATTCTCAAACCGAGAGTCCCGTGATCGCGCGATCAGCTCGTACAATTTACATTGGTCCCGTACAAGGTGTTGGTGACACTCATGGGGCCGTTCGGGGGATATTTCAAGTTTTTGCCCACCAATGGTAAGTTTTTAAGACTAAGTCTAGAAATATTCAAATTATTTTCGTATTCTCAAACCAGGGGTCCCATGATCATGCGGTCAGTTCTTGTGAGTTACATTGGTCCCGTACGAGGTGTTAGTGCCTCTCACGGGACCGTTCGGGGGCTGTTTCAGGTTTTCGTCCACTAACGCCAAGGTTTTAAGCCTAAGTCTAGATATATGCAAATTATCATCGTATTCTCAAATCGGAAGTCCCGTCATCACGCGGCTAGTTCCTACGAGTTATATTGGTCCCTTCTGAGGTGTTTGTGCCTCTTACGGGTCCGTTCGGGGGCTATTTCGAGTTTTCACCCTCTAATGCCATGTTTTGCTTAAGTTCTAATATTTTTAAATTATCATCATATTCTCAAACTGGGAGTCCCGTGATCGTGGGGTAAGTTCCTACGAGTTACATTGGTCCCGTGCGAGTTGTTGGTGCCACTCACGTCCCACTAACGGCAAGTTTTTAAGCTCAAGTATAGAAATATGCAAATTATCATCCTATTCTCAAACCGGGAGTCCCGTGATCACGCGGTCAGTTCTACGAGTTACATTGGTCCCGTGTGAGGTGTTCGTGCCACTCACAGACCCGTTCGGGGGTTGTTTTGGGTTTTCGCCCACTAACACCATGTTTTTATGCCTAAGTCTAGAAATATGCAAATTAACGTCGTATTATCAAATCGGGAGTCTCGTCATCGTGCGGTTTATTCTTACGAGTTACATTGATCCCGTACACTCACTAGGACTTTCGGGGGCTATTCCGGGTTTTCACCCACTAACAGTAAGTTTTTAAAATTATCATCATATTCTCAAACCGGGGGTCCTGTGATCACGCAATAAGTTTCGACGAGTTATATTAGTCCAGTGCGAGGTGTTGGTGCCACTAACGGGGCCGTTCGGGTGCTGTTTCGGGTTTTCCCCACTAACGCCCTGTTTTTATGCCTAAGTCTTGAAATATGCAAATTATCATCATATTCTCAAACCAAGGGTCCCATGATCACGCGGATAGTTCCTACGAGTTACATCGGTCCCGTGCGAGGTGTTGGTGCCACTCATGGGGCCGTTCGGGGGCTATTTCGGGTTTTTCCTCACAAACGCCATGTTTTCCCTAAGTCCTGATATTTTTAAATTATCGTCGTATTATCAAACTGGGGGTCCTGAGATTTCATGGCTAGTTCCTATGACTTACATTGGTCCCATGTGACGTGTTGGTGCCTCTCACGGGGCCGTTCGGGGGCTGTTTCGAGTTTTCCCCCACTAACGCCCTATTTTTTTGTCGAAGTCTAGAAATATGCGAATTATCATCGTATTCTTAAACTGAGGGTATCGTAATCACACGGTCAGTTCGTACAAGTTACATTGGTCCCGTGTGAGGTGTTGGTGCCACTCACGGGGCCGTTCGGGGACTGTTTCGGGTTTTCGCAAACTAATTCCTTGCTTTTATGCCTAAGTCTAGAAATATGCAAATTATCATCGTATTCTCAAATCGAGAGTCCCATGATCGAGCGGTCTATTCCTACGAGTTACATTGGTCCCGTGCGAGGTGTTCGTGACACTCACGGGGCTATTTGGGGGTTGTTTCGAGTTTTCACCAACTTACGAAAAGTTTTTAAGCCTAACTCTAGACATATGCAAATTATCATCATATTCACAAACCGAGGGTCCCGGGATCGCGCGGTCAGTTCCTACGAGTTACATTGGTCCCGTGCGAGGTGTTGGGGCCACTCACGGGGCCGTTCGGGGTCTGTTTTGGATTTTCGCCCACTAACGCTAAGTTTTTAAGCCTGTGTCCAAAAATATGAAAATTATCGTCGTATTCTCAAACCGTAAGTCCCGTCGGCATGCTGTTAGTTCCTACAAGTTATATTGGTCCCGTGCGAGGTGTTTGTGCCTCTCACGAGTCCTTTCGCGTGCTATTTCAAGTTTTCACCCTCTAATGCCATGTTTTGCTTAAGTCCTGATATTTTTAAATTACGTCATATTCTCAAACCAGGAGTCCCGTGATCACGCGATAAGTTCCTACGAGTTAGATTGGTCTCGTACGAGGTGTTGTTACCACTCACAGGGTCGTTAGGGGGTTGTTTCCTATTTTTGCCCACTAACGCCATGTTTTTAAGTCTATATCTAGAAATATGAAAATTATCATCGTATTCTCAAATCGAGAGTCCCGTGATCGCACGGTGAGTTCGTACGAGTTACATTTGTCCTGTTTGACGTGTTGGTGCCACTCACGGGGCCATTCGGGGGCTGTTTCGGGTTTTCCCCCACTAACACCCTGTTTTTAAGCCTAAGTCTATAAATATGAATATTATCATCGTATTCTCAAACTGGGAGTCCCGTGATCGAGTGGTCAGTTTCTATGAGTTACATTGGTCCCATGCGAGGTGTTGGTTCCACTCACGGGGCCGTTCGGGGGCTGTGTTGAGTCTTCCTCCACTAACGCCATGTTTTGCCTAAGTCCTAATATTTTTAAATTATCATCGAATTCTGAAACCAGGGGTCCCGTGATCGCGAGGTTAGTTCCTACGATTTACATGGGTCTCGTGTGAGGTGTTGGTTCCACTCACGGGGATGTTTCGAGTTTTCACCCACTAACGCCATATTTTTAAGCCTAAGTCTAGAAATATTCAAATCATCATCGTATTCTCAAATCGGGAGTCACGTGATCGCGTGGTAAGTTCCTACGAGTTACATTGGTCCCGTGCGAGGTGCTGGTGCCACTCACGGGGCCGTTTGGGGGATGTTTTCGGTTTTCAACCACTAATGCCATGTTTTTAAGCTTAAGTATAGAAATATACAAATTATCATCGTATTCTAAAACCAAGAGTCCTATAATCGCGCGGTCAGTTCCTACGAGTTACATTGGTCCCGTGCGAGGTGTTTGTGCCACTCACGGGGTTGTTCAGGGGTTGTTTCGGGTTTTCAACCACTAACGCCTTGTTTTTAATCCAAAGTCTAGAAATATGCAAATTTTCATCGTATTCTCAAATCGGGAGTCCCGTGATCGTGTGGTAAGTTCCTATGAGCTACATTGGTCCCGTGCGAGGTGTTGGTTCTCCTCACGGGGCCGTTCGGGGGTTGTTTTGAGTTTTCACCCACTAAAGACATGTTTTTAAGACTAAGTCTAAAAATATGCAAATTTTCATTGTATTCTCAAATCGGGAGTCCCTTGATCACGTCGTCAATTCCTACGAGTTACATTGGTCCCGTACGACATGTTGGTGCCACCCACGGGTTCATTTGGGGGTTGTTTTGGATTTTCACCCACTAATGCCATGTCTTTAATCCTAAGTCTAGATATATGCAAATAATCATTGTATTCTCAAATCGGGAGTCCCTTGATCGCGTGGTTAGTTCTTACGAGTTACATTGGTCCCGTGCGAGATGTTGGTGCCACTCACGGGGCCGTTTGGGGGCTGCTTCAAGTTTTTACCTTTTAAGCCATGTTTTTAAGCCTAAGTCTAGAAATATTCAAATTACCATTGTATTCTCAAACTGGTAGTCCCGTGGCTGCGAGGTCAATTTCTACGAATTACATTGGTCCCATTGGAGGTGTTAGTGCCTCCCACGGGGCCATTCGGGGGCTGTTTTGAGTTTTTGCCTTTTAATGCCATGTTTTTAAGCCTAAGTCTAGAAATATTCAAATTATCATGTTATTCTTAAATCGGGAGTCTTGTGGCTGCACGGTCAGTACCTACAAGTTACATTGGTCATGTACGAGGTGTTGGTGCCTCTCACAGGGCCGTTCGTGAGCTATTTCTAGTTTTTACCCTCTAATGCCATATTTTGCTTAAGTCTTGATATTTTTAAGTTATCGTCATATTCTCAAACCAAGAGTCTCGTGATCGCGCGATAAGTTCCTACGAGTTAGATTGGTTTCGTGCGAGGTGTTATTGCCACTCACGGGGCTGTTCGAGGGTTGTTTCCTATTTTCGCCCACTAACGCCATGTTTTTAAGCATAACTCTAGAAATATGCAAATTATCATCATATTCTCAAACCAAGGGTCCCGTGATCATGCGATCACTTCATACGAGTTACATTGATCCCGTGCGACGTGTTGGTGCCACTCACGGGGCCGTTCGGGGGCTGTTTCGGGTTTTCCCCCACTAACACCCTATTTTTATGCCTAAGTCTAGAAATATGAATAATATCATCGTATTCTCAAAATGGGGGTCCCGTGATCGCGCGGTCAGTTTCTTCGAGTTACATTGGTCCCGTGCGAGGTGTTGGTGCCACTCACGGGGTCGTTCAAGGGTTGTTTCGAGTCTTCCTCCACTATAGCCATGTTTGGCCTAAGTCCTGATATTTTTAAATTATTGTCGTATTCTGAAATTGGGGGTCCCGTGATCATGAGGTTAGTTCCTACGAGTTACATTGGTCTCGTGAGAGGTGTTGGTACCACTTACGGGGCCGTTCGGGGGCTGTCTCGGGTTTTCACCCACTAACGCCACGTTTTTAAGCCTAAGTCTAGAAATATGCAAATCATCATCGTATTCTCAAATTGGGAGTCCCGTGATCGCGTGATAAGTTCCTACGAGTTACATTGGTCCCATGTGAGGTGTTGGTGCCACTCACGGGGCCGTTTGGGGGCTGTTTCGGGTTTTCAACCACTAACGCCATGTTTTTGAGCCTAAGTCTATAAATATACAAATTATCATAGTATTCTAAAACCATGACTCCCGTGATCCCGCAGTCAGTTCCTATGAGTTACATTGGTCTCGTTCGAAGTGTTTGTGCCTCTCACGAGTTCGTTCGGGGGCTATTTCGAGTTTTCACCCTCTAATGCCATGTTTTGCTTAAGTCATGATATATTTAAAGTATTATCGTATTCTCAAATCGAGAGTCCCATGATCGTGTGGTTAGTTCCTACAAGTTACATTGGTCCCGTGCGATGTGTTGGTACCACTCACGGGACCGTTCGGGGGCTATTTCGAGTTTTCACCCACGAACGCCATGTTTTTAAGCCTAAGTCTAGATATATGAAAATTATCATTGTATTCTCAAATCAGGAGTCCCATAATCACGTGATTAGTTCCTACAAGTTACATTGATCCCGTGTGAGGTGTTTGTGCCCCTCACGCGGTCGTTCGGGGGTTATTTCGGCTTTTCAACCACTAAGGCCATGTTTTTAAGCCTAGGTCTAAAAATATGCAAATTTTCATCGTATTCTCAAATTGGGAGTCCCGTGATCATGCGGTAAGTTCCTACGAGTTACATTGGTCCGGTGCGAGGTGTCGGTGCCACTCACGGGGCCGTTCGGGGGATGTTTTGAGTTTTCGCCCACTAAGGCCATGTTTTTAAGACTAAGTCTAAAAATATGCAAATTATCATCATATTCTCAAACTGGGAGTCCCTTGATCGTGCCGTCAATTCCTACGAGTTATATTGGTCCCGTACGACATGTTGGTGCCACCCACGGGGTCATTCGGTGGTTGTTTCGGATTTTCACCCACTAATGCCATGTTTTTTAGCCTAAGTCTAGATATATGCAAATTATCATCATATTCTCAAATCGGGAGTCATGTGATCGTGTGGTCCGTTCCTACGAGTTACATTGGTCCTGTGTGAGGTGTTGGTGCCACTCACGGGGCCGTTCGGGGGCTATTTTGAGTTTTTACCTTTAAACGCCATGTTTTTAAGCGTAAGTGTAGAAATATTCAAATTGCCATCATATTCTCAAACTGCTAGTGCCGTGGCTCCGTAGTCAATTTCTATGGGTTACATTGGAGATGTTGGTGCCTCCCACGGGGTCATTCGGGGGCTGTTTCGAGTTTTTTCCTTTTAACGCCATGTTTTTAAGCCTAAGTCTAGAAATATTCAAATTTTTGTGTTATTCTTAAACCGAGAGTCTTATGGCTGCGCGGTCAGTACCTACATGTTACATTGGTCCTGTGCGAGGTGTTGGTGCCTCTCATAGGGCCGTTCGGGGGATGTTTCGTTGTTTCCTCCTCTAATACCTTATTTTCAAGCTTACGTATTCATATTTATAAATTATCTTCATATTCTCAAACTGGGAGTCCCGTGATTGCGCGGTCAGTTCCTACGTGTTACATTGGTCCCCTATGAGGTCTTGGTGCCTCTTACACGGCCGTACGGAGGATATTTTGGGTTTTTTCCTTTAAACGTCATGTTTTTAAGTCTAAGTTTATAAATATTCAAATTATCTTCGTATTCTCAAACCGGAAGTACCATGGCTACCCGGTTAGTTCCTACGTGTTACATTGGTCCCGTGTGAGGTGTTGGTACGTCCCACGGGGCCGTTCAGGGGCTGTTTTGAGTTTTTACCTTCTAATGCCATGTTTTTAAGCCTAAGTCTACAAATATTCAAATTATCATCGTATTCGCAAACCGGGAGTCCCGTGGCTGTGTAGTTAGTTCCTACGAGTTACATTGGCCACGTGCGAGGTGTTGGTGCCTCTCATGGGTCCATTCGAGGGTTGTTTCAATTTTTTTTCCTTTAAGCGCCATATTTTTAATCCTAAGTCTAGAAATATTCAAATTATCATCATATTATCAAACTGGGAGTCCCGTGATCGTGCAGTTAGTTCCTACGAGTTACATTGGTCCCGTGAGAGGTGTTGGTGCCTCTCACGGGACCGTACGGGGGTTGTTTCTTATTTTCTCCCTTTAACGCCTTATTTTCAAGCTTAAGTCCTCATATTTTGAAATTATCGCCACATTCTTAATTAGAAGTTGGTGCCATGTTTTTAAGTTTAAGTCTAGACGTTAGCAAGTTATCATCGTATTCTTAAATCGAGAGTCTAAAATATTTTCAACATATTATCCAACAATGAAACCAATAATTATCCTGTACTCCTTATAATTATCCCATACTATTTCTAACATACTATTCAACAACAAGCCAACAACCAATAATTATCCAATAGCCAAACCAAACAAAACCAATAATTATCCCGTTATCCTTCTATCATCGAAAAGATTTAATAGATAATGCATATCAATTATATAACTATTTTAGTTAAAGTAAATAGTACCTGGTGTGTAATGAAGAACTGGTATCCAATTGGTTAGATCTGCAATACGTAAACAATGTGTTATGAAGAACGGGTATGTAAAATTAAAGAAAGTACCTCACAAAACCACTGAATTGTTTTTGAAAATTAAAGAAAGTACGGGATTGTACGAGGGATGCTACAAAAAATATAGGGGTTGCTGCAAAACTTCCTTCAAATCAATTAGCTGGACTGAAATTAGGGGCTTCTATAAACTACCTTCAGACAAAATAGGGGTTGGGGTTGGATTTTGCGTAGGTAGAGGAATGTTTGAGTTTGATTCTTTGGTTTTCATGGGTTGGGGTTTGACGATGAAATAATCATACATATGACCTTTGTCCATATACTAAGAGAAGAGGGATGGAATATTTTTATCTGAGTACTACAATTCATTCTCAACACTTGTCCACTAATGCCATTGATCCTCATGGCCGCGGATTTTCTGTGCTAACCTCCACTGTACCTGCAACTATCATGTTAATTAGTGGATGGACTATAGACCTACTCGATCATCTTGACTACTAAATGACTATGGTATGTGAGTAGTAAAAAAATAAATGACATAAAAAAGTTTTTAACAGTATACTCATATTAAAATGACTAATAAAAGATTTCTCATGTACGTGATTACTAAAAACGACTACTAAAAGACTTCTCATGTATGTGATTACTAAAATGACTACTCATGTATGTGAGCCACCCATGTAGGTATCTAACTGTGTCTTAAAAAGAAATAATAGAAAAAAAAACTTCAACAAAATGACTACTAAAAATGAACTTTAACAATTTCCTTATATTTAAGATTGCACATGAGGTTAATGATTACTAAATGAATGCTCATTTTATGTGAGTACTAAAATATAAAGGTTAACAAAATGACTACTAATTCCACACTACCGTGAGAAATACTTTTCTTCCCTCCAAACCCAACACCACCTCTAACTCCATCCTCACATCCCCACCACTACTTACTTCCAAGACCACTGTGTTGCTTCTATCAATAGAAGTCTGCGTTGATCAGTAAACATTTAGATATTGTAGATTGCCAGATTGTACAAACAAAAAAAGGACTAACGAAATCTATTTGGTAAAAATAAAATTCATGACATAAAGGGATAATTAGGGTGAAATACAATTGAGGTTCTTCAAGTTTCACATGATTTTCGTTGATCCACACGGTATTGCAGGAAATTAGCCTTCGTCAAAACATAATAGAGTCACCATGATAGCCATTTGCACCTTTAGAGAGTAGGGTTGTATTTCACAATTGTGAGTTGTATGGGCTTCATGGGCTTAAATATTTAGTACTTTTAAGCTTCTTGGGTATGTTCGCTTGCTCCGTTAAAATATTACCTGTGTCAAACTTGAAGAAATTAAAAACATTAAAGATCGGTGCCTTTCATTATGCCTAGAAAAAAATCTCGCAAAACCCTTGAAGAATTATATTTGCTGCCTATTATATGTCGCACATTTACATATGTAGCCTCCTAATATCTTGACATCAACGTCAAAAAATAAACATCAATCGCAAGATATGTGATATTCTTTTTCATCCACTACGCAAATCAAGAACATGCCCAACAAATTTAATAACATGTACACTTATCGACACGATCGTAACAAATTTACTTTATTGTCTACATATATGGAACTCGGTGTATTGAAAACTAAAAAATCGGAACTCAAAATGGAACCATTGCATGATTGTGATAAATAAAAAATGTATCTGTGTTTTTTTAAGGTCATCACTTAATCTCTCAAATTGTAATAAATGAAAATACTACGAAAAATTTACTTTATTGTCTACAAATATGGAAACAAGATTACAGTTGGGAGGGAAAAACGGGTTTTTTGCTATATAAAGGAAATACCTTTGAACTGCTATATGTAGAAAGCTCCTAGGATATTTACATATTTATCTCATAGTAGTACCCAACAAGACAAGATCTTATAGTACCACTGATGATATATTATACTGATATGTTTACCAATAATCAACAAGTGAATCCACAAAGGGTCAATACAAATCCGAAATAAATAAATAAAATCGATGTAGCAATTAATTACCTCGTCATATTCTTTCTTATTAGCCTTAGGTTGCTTCAAAGGCTTTGCTTTTCCCCCTGTACAAAAATGATAAGTTTTTTAAATTCCGAGTCCAATTTTACTAAATTACGGTTCCAACAAAAAAGGAAAAGAAAGAAATTAGCCTAAAATTGATTATGTAATACCTTTGAATCATACATTACTAGGTATTCCTCCAACCCAGATATGTTCGTCTTTGACGAGAGAGAGGGGCGTAGATTCGTTATGCTTCAATGATCGACGCCACCATTCCAGCATAAGCGGACGGTCCCAATATGAACTTAACCTCACCGGAAAAAACATTTCCCGCCATCCATTGACCAAAGCATTATACCTCCAGCAACATCCACCAAAGACCTTAAAACCCCTGCCCAAGGGCGGAGCCAGGATTCTTCGAAGGGGTGGGTTAACATCAACAATAAAAAAAAATTGTTAGCAGGGACGAAAGTTCTAACAAACGTTCGGGGTTCTGGGGTGGGAGCCTCCAATGTGATTTTTTTTAGTTTTTTTATTTATTTTTATATTTTGTTTAACCCCAGAGAATTTTGATGCTATTTACAGTAGCGTTTTAGTCCTTGATACGACGGAAATATTGCGTATTTCACCCGTTAACCTACGCGTTATTAGCCCCCTCGGGCATCTTATTCCCTATATTTATGCTCGTTAACCAGAAAACCCTCGGATTTCTATGTTAACATGTTTCGCAGGTGTTAATTGAGCTTTTGTAGGTATTTGGATGCTAAGTGTGAAGTCCGGATGCGTTTCGCTCAATTTCCGTACACAACCGCACGCGCAAGGGCATTTTAGTCTTTTGACAGCTTGGGCACCTGGCCCGACATCTACACGGAAGTTGTAGCCCTCCTCGCTAGCTTCGCGTGGCCGCGAACGGTGCACGATTCCGATGCATAACGACAAAGTTACGGCGATTGGAGCGACGTTGGATTGTATGCCAAAACATGGAGGATTGCAGGCTGCCCCTGCTTGATCGATCGATCAAGCCTGGGGATCGATCGATCGATCCTTATTATTTTTGCCACGAATTATACTGTCGATCGATCGACCATAAGGGTCGATCGATCGATCCCCTGTTTTTCTGCAGATATTTTCTTTTCTTTTCTTTCTTCTTTTCTTTTATTCTAATTTACTATATAAGCTAATTTTGTTGTAATATTCAGGGATAATTAGTTTCATACGTTTTTAGGTTAGTTCTTAGCTAGGGTTTGGGGTTTTTGCTTGGTTTGGCTTCAATTCTCTTAGGTTTGACACCCCATTTGGATTGTAAGTTGTATTATTCATTACCCTCACCATTAATATAGTTTGTATTCATTACTTTCTTGCTTTCTAGATTAATTTCATGCTTTGTTAATTAGTTTCATTTATGTCTATCCCTTAGATAAATAGGGTCGGGATTTCATTTCCACCATTTTCGGGCCCCGAGCTCCGAAAATTAGGTTTAGTGCAAAATCGCGTTTAATTGAAACCGCGCGTATCAAAGTTGGATTGCTAAGCGTTTATCTTTCTTTGTCATGCAACGTTAGAGTTTATAGCGACAATCCGAGTTTAATCCGCGTGCGACCATTTTTCAATTAAATGTTTAATCTCGCAACTTTGGGTTAAATTCCTTCTTGTGTGATGTTTATGCTTAATTGTATATGCTCGATTAGATTGCTTTCGAGCCTAAACTCTAGTTAGTAGTTGTTTCGATCCGTTTGGTAGAATGCGATCCCGATCCTCGCTTTACTTTAATTTAGCGTAACTTCTCATTTTCTTTAGTCACCATAACCACCTATCACCTTTTACACTTTTATTCCTGAAGTAATTAAACAATTAACATCTGAAATTTAATAACTCCCTGTGGATTCTCGATACCCGACTTACCGCTTTACTTGCTTGTCAAGTGTAGCCGTAGCTTAGGTTCTTTTGCATGTCGAGCGGGAGCCGAAATCAACGATAGTGTCCCTACACGAGCACTCGGTTCCCCTCGCGTCAAATTGGCGCCGTTGCCGGGGAGTTATTGTTTTAGATAGTAATTGTTTTCTGATTTCGTAGTATTTTTCCTTTCCTATTTGTATTCTTTCTTTTAACCTTTCTTGCAGGATTTGCATACTTCGAGCGCTAAGAAATTTCTATTCGCGGTTGCTCACTTTCTTTCTTGGATTCTCCATCTTTCAACAACGAGGTACCATGTCTTTCTTTTATAGTAATTACGGTTATTCTAATGATTCATACTTTGGGGATAGCTCTCAAGTTTTCCATTTCCAAGATTTTCTTGAAAGTGAAAGATTTGAAAACATTTATCGAAATGAAAATCGTCATTGGGAGCTTGAGTTGGATTCATTATTCGAATCCAATGACGATCTTCATCTCATTACTTTCGAAGACGAATTTCAAACAAATGAGGAGTCCGAGGCTCTTGAGCCGAGGAAGCCTACTTTGGATGAGACTTTTCTTCTTTACTCCCAAGGTTTGGAAAGCTTAAATGAGGCTGGAATGAGACTTGGTGAACTTTGCGATGAGATTAATTCTTTTCCACAAAACAACGAGGAGGTGGAAACTAGTGTTTCACCTCAATTTTTCAAAGAATTTCTCATCGAGTGTGCATCTCTCTCCCTCGAAATTCAATCTCCTTCCGACGATGAGTCAATTGAGATTGAATTTGTTTCATCACCATATTCGTTTTCCGTGATCGAACCATTAGAATTACCGGTCGATTCCTATGAGTCGGTAGAAATTAAAACTTCTACACTTTTTGCCGACGAGGACTCTTTACCGGACTTGTTGTCGATGGTTGTTGTCCCGATGTGTGCACCATCTCCCATTTCATTTGAAAAACCTTTGGGGGATGAATCGATTTTTCTTGGACCTCAAGTGTACTTTTCCCCCTTGTTATCCAAATCCCCCATCGTCCGCCTAGAATTTCAAATTGGCGATGGTTCAACTTCACCGCCTTACACATGCCTTCCGTTGTTCAAACGGAATTCCTATTTTCCGGGAGGCATGCATGCTCGGGAGGGTCCACCGTTGATCCTCCAAAGTCAAATCGTGTTTTGGATGGACCCTCAAAAGTTCAAACTTTTAGTGTATAGTTAATTGCGCATTCCAAGTGTAGGTTGTATATACTAACTTCTTTATTTTTGTTTTTCTCGATTTTAGCCTAGTGTAATTAGCTAAACTCTTTTTATTTCTTTTCGTATGCTTGGTTCTAACTCTTTTGTAGGTTCAACGGACTTGAATTTGCGGAGATATGCGCCCCGGCACACACATTTGTTAAGAAAACAATCAAAAATCACAAAAACATTTTTTCCCTTTGATATTCACACACGCATCCTCATGCAATTGCATTTGTTTGTATTTTTCTTTTATTTTATTTTTCATTTGTTGTCGTGATTATGCGTGTGCGTTGTTCGTGTGCATGTTTTTTTATTTTCTTTCATTTTTATTTTTTTGTATTTTCTTTAGCATAGGCTTTTCTAGTGTGTATATTTATGCCTATGTGTATTTTTTATTTTTATTTTATTTTTATTTTTATTTTTATTTTTTTATTTTTATTTCATATTTTTATGTGTATATATATATATATATACTATATTTAAAGTTATTTTGATTTTAGACCCCTTAATTGTCCCCAAATTGCATTCCCCCCCCCCCCCCCCCACTTTAAATTTTCAATGCAGTGGGCTTTTTCCTGTTTGGTCGATCGATCGACCAGCTTAAAGCCGAGGGCTGTCTATTTTTTTTTCCGCTCTTTTCTTTTATTCTCTCCTTCCTCTCTAAACCGTTTGTGCCCTAGAATTCCCCCACTCCACATTCTCCATTTTTCTTCCAATTTCTGCATATTCAGGTATAATCTCTACTTGTTTTTCTTGAATTTGTAGTTTTTGTTAGGATTGTGTCACAAAATGCATGTTTAAACCCTAGGTTGACACATTGTTTGAATGTTGGTTTATCCCCTGATTTCGATTTGTTCCAACTGAATTTATGCATTATTCTTGTTATAATTCCACTCATGAACATGTTTTGATTGCTGCATTGTTGGTTGTTCATGAGTGGGGTGGTTTTTTTTGGTTCAATGTTGGTATTTTCGACCTTGACGCACATTGCGCACGCCAAGTGTTCGTCAAAATGCCTAAAACAGATTTAAATACTTATTTTGACGAACACTTGGGTGATTTTCATGCCTAGTCGCATTTCGACATTTTTCGTCGCATTGTTGCTTTTATTCACCTCGGCTTTTGCGCACTTGCACCACCATTTCAATTTTCACACTACTAACCATAAATTGTGCTTACACTTGCTTGTACTGTGTAATTTGTGTTTTGTAGGTTGAAATGGCGCCGAAAAAGTATGCTTCTACTAGGTGTGTGCCCGCCGGGGGCGTCGATGGGTTCCGCACAGAACAAGAGCGTGATTGGTTCCGTGCACATTTATACACGTCCGAGCGACCGCTCGGTAATCATTTTGCATGGGTCCTTGAGGATATACCGAGGGAGGCTCGGGTTCTGTTGCGCCGGCAGGGGTGGGAGCCCTTCCTTTCTACTAACGGTCGTATCAACGAGGAATTGGTCCGTATATTCTACGCGACGTTAGTAACGGTGAAGAGCAGTGATGGGCCGACCACATATGAGGCCATGGTTCGTGGGGTGAGGATTCCATTTTCTATTTCAGACTTGGCTGCCTTTATGGATGTTGCTCTACCCGCGGACCCAGTCAGCTTTCTCGATGGGTCTATCTTCGGCCATGGGACATTGATTGAGGCCCTTGCACCGGGCGAGCCGTGGAAGAGGGGTGCTTTTCGCTCGGCTGCAATGGAGGACTTGCCTAGACTACTCCACTACATCAATGTCCATTCCTTTATGGTGACGAACAACAGGTCTGAGGTTCGTCACAAGCATGCCGCACTGATCTACACTATGCTGAATGGATTGGGCAGTATCAGTTTGCCCGCTATTTTTCTTGACATGATGTGCGCTACGGCGAAGGAGGTCGCTTGGAGATATTCCCTCCCTTTTCCTGCCCTTATTACGAAGATTTGTATTTCTCACGGTTGCCAGGAGTTAGACGCAGACCGTAGGCAAGTGCCACTCGGGCTTCTCTCAAAAGACAACATCACAAAAATGCTGAAGCGCGAGTGGGGGCAACCGGCTGGGAAGAGACCGAGGGCAGGGACACCTGACTTGCCTGACGACGAGGACGAGGAGGAGGAGATTAGAGAGATGGAGACTGGTGAGGGTTCTCACGTGCCACATACAGAGGATGATGCCCGCTTTGCGGCATACCAGGCTGTGCAGGACCAGCGCTGGGAGGAGACCCAGCTCAGGTGGGCGACTTGGGAGTCGCGCCTGGACCAGTTGCAGGCCGATCAGCGGCAGTAGTGGGCTCAGCAGCAGGCTCATCAGGAGCAGTTTCAGGCCGAGCAGCGGCAGGAGTGGTCTGTGCAGAGGCAGGCCAGGGCACAGAGTAGACAGGAGTACCGGATGATGCAGCGGATGATGAGAGATCTTTATCTGCAGCGCAGTGATTCCGACGCGCCAGTGCCTCCTCATTTTCAGGACCCCTCCGATCCTAGTGGTTCTGGCCACTAGGCTGTTGTTGTGCTGGGTTTCATTTTTGTATTTTGGGACCGGATAGTATTGTACTTTTTATTTTATTTTTATTTTTATTTGTATTTCTTTTATTTCAGAAGTTGTAATGTATTAAGTAATTTTGTATTGAACTTATGAAATGAGAAATGAAAATGTAGTTTGTGGTTGTTTATTGGATTTTGATGTGTGTGACCTTCCATTTTATAAAATCAAAAAGTTCACCATCAATTTATCTAGTATTTGCACTTCAGCCCCTCTATATTATTGTGACTTGTGACATAGATTCTCTTTACTTGATACATCGGTACATATTCTTCATATGCTTTGTACTAACTTGTTTTGCAGCTTCATTTGGACTTGTACTTATGGAGATCGCTCCACGTGTGGGTAATATCATTCTTTTCCTAGCTTTGTGTTGTGTTCTTTAATGGACGCATTGGGGACAATGCAACATTTAAGTTAGGGGGTGTAGGATAGTCTATCCATTTTCCTGTTTAGTCCTTGGATTTGATTACAATTTAGTTACAAAGCATGTTTTTGTTAAAATTTGAAAATTTTCAAAAATATTTTCTTTCTTTTTTCTCCTTTGTTGGGCATTTTGCCTTGTTTCCAATGATAAATTTTAATAATTGCCCGATCAAATTGACAATTCAACTATGCATGTTCTCGATTTTAGAAGTTATTAGATTCTAGTCCCTAAATCATTAATATTATGAATAACTTCATGAATTAAACTTTATCCGTGAACATATGCACCATTCTTGTTATATTGAATTGGCTTAAGATTTTTATAACTCGGTATGCTTTTGCTGCATTGTATATACTTACACCGAGTGAGATTAGAGACTTATCTTCATTTGTGAGTGTATACACTATTCTTTTCTCATTGAAAACGTTACAGTCGTTGGTAATCTCTTTATTCTTTCATTGACCGTTCATTAATTGAGTTCATCATTGAAATGTGTTACTTGAGCATGATTTTCTTATGTTGTTTTGACTCGCGAATTGCGTATACTTTGTGAAATGATCATAGGCCCTCTTTGATATATCACCCATATGACCTTGACCTCACCTTTATATGTTCCCTAGTCAACCCACTTGAGCCTATATACTAGCCTTTCATTTCATTACCCAAAATCCCATAACCAACTCCAAATTGGAGTTTTAAGCCATATATATTACCTTACATACCCTTGTTTGGATTGTTGCTTGGAATTGAATGTTATTAATGTTGTGTGGTTGCAATTTGAGTATGAAAAGAGTAAGAAGTGTCAGAAAAAGAAAGTAGTGAAAAAGAGAAAGCAAAAAGCAAAAAGCAAAGAAAACAAAAGAAAAAGTGAGAAAAAATGATGAAAAGAAAAAGAAAGAGAAAGTTGTAAATATTGTTTGTAGTGTTTCAATAAGCTTTGATTACTCTCTCAATTGTTATATCTATGCTCGTTTGGACATTCTTGTCCAACTTTTAATATTGCCCACTTTTTCACATTATTCTGAGTTTTCATCCCCAAACACTTTGAATCCGTATATACATTCCTTCATTTCGTACCCTAGCCTAACCTACATTACAACCCTATAAAGTCCTATGTGATCTTAGGTTGATGTAATTCAAAAGTTTAAATAGTTTTGATAATCTGTGAAAATGCATTTCGCCTCTTTTAGTGTGCGGTATCCTTTCACTGAGATTGCAATTTTTATTTCCTATATAGCGTTCCTCATTCGTGACATGTGCGCGGCCTAGTTTCCATTTACATTTACTCTTTATGCACGCATGTCCCGTGTATTACCTCCCTTTTCATAGTGAATTCATTTGTTGAGCATAATACCCGTGAGGATTGAATGTATGCATGCTTTGATGTTTAGTATCCGAATTATTTAAGTTTTTCGCCAAATCATACCTTGCATATGCTCACTTCCCTCCCACATGTTAGAGTTTCAATTCATTGAGGTGCATTCGATAATGTTAATAACTACGGACTTCTCATGCGAATTCGTTTGCTATGCTGATAACATATTGAAATCTTGTTCGCACTGATGAGTTTGTCTTACTTGATTGGGCATATTTTGAGGAAGCTATATGATGTTTGTGGGTTTCATCCCTGAAAACCCTCACGAGACGACACTCGTCCACTAGGGTAACCTAGGGGTTTAACGGCTTATTGCATACGCTAAATGCAATCGAATCGCCCGCGAAAGTGGCCTTATCTTTTCTATTGCTTTTATACCATACTTTTGTACTCTCTCATGTGTTGGTTTACTAGTTCTTCTTGTTGCATCTGATTTAATTGCTAGGGACTAGCAATGTGTAAGTTAGGGGGTGTGATACGGCGGAAATATTGCGTATTTCACCCGTTAACCTACGCGTTATTAGCCCCCTCGGGCATCTTATTCCCTATATTTATGCTCGTTAACCAGACAACCCTCGGATTTCTATGTTAACATGTTTCGCAGGTGTTAATTGAGCTTTTGTAGGTATTTGGATGCTAAGTGTGAAGTCCGGATGCGTTTCGCTCGATTTCCGTACACAACCGCACGCGCAAGGGCATTTTAGTCTTTTGACAGCTTGGTCACCTGGCCCGACATCTACACGGAAGTTGTAGCCCTCCTCGCTAGCTTCGCGTGGCCGCGAACGGTGCACGATTCCGATGCATAACGACAAAGTTACGGCGATTGGAGCGACGTTGGATTGTATGCCAAAACATGGAGGATTGCAGGCTGCCCCTGCTTGATCGATCGATCAAGCCTGGGGATCGATCGATCGATCCTTATTATTTTTGCCACGAATTATACTGTCGATCGATCGACCATAAGGGTCGATCGATCGATCCCCTGTTTTTCTGCAGATATTTTCTTTTCTTTTCTTTCTTCTTTTCTTTTATTCTAATTTACTATATAAGCTAATTTTATTGTAATATTCAGGGATAATTAGTTTCATACGTTTTTAGGTTAGTTCTTAGCTAGGGTTTGGGGTTTTTGCTTGGTTTGGCTTCAATTCTCTTAGGTTTGACACCCCATTTGGATTGTAAGTTGTATTATTCATTACCCTCACCATTAATATAGTTTGTATTCATTACTTTCTTGCTTTCTAGATTAATTTCATGCTTTGTTAATTAGTTTCATTTATGTCTATCCCTTAGATAAATAGGGTCGGGATTTCATTTCCGCCATTTTCGGTCCCCGAGCTCCGAAAACTAGGTTTAGTGCAAAATCGCGTTTAATTGAAACTGCGCGTATCAAAGTTGGATTGCTAAGCGTTTATCTTTCTTTGTCATGCAACGTTAGAGTTTATAGCGACAATCCGAGTTTAATCCGCGTGCGACCATTTTTCAATTAAATGTTTATTCTCGCAACTTTGGGTTAAATTCCTTCTTGTGTGATGTTTATGCTTAATTGTATATGCTCGATTAGATTGCTTTCGAGCCTAAACTCTAGTTAGTAGTTGTTTCGATCCGTTTGGTAGAATGCGATCCCGATCCTCGCTTTACTTTAATTTAGCGTAACTTCTCATTTTCTTTAGTCACCATAACCACCTATCACCTTTTACACTTTTATTCCTGAAGTAATTAAACAATTAACATCTGAAATTTAATAACTCCCTGTGGATTCTCGATACCCGACTTACCGCTTTACTTGCTTGTCAAGTGTAGCCGTAGCTTAGGTTCTTTTGCATGTCGAGCGGGAGCCAAAATCAACGATAGTGTCCCTACACGAGCACTCGGTTCCCCTCGCGTCAGTCCTTACAAGGATAGTTGGTAGCAAGGAGTCTCGAATAATCAATAAACTCAATAAGTGAAGACTCAATTCAACTTAACTCAATACAGTCTTTTCCCAATTTGTAATCAAATAAGTTAATATGAAAGAACAAAATAACATAAATCTAACCCTAGTTAATAATTTTCTTGCAAATGATTTACACCTTATTTTTTTCTCTCACAGAAGGCTGACTTAATTTTTTTAACATCATAATAGTAAATCAAATTATCAAATGCAATAGCAAGAAAACCTTTAATTATCACATATGGGTTATATGGACCAAGCTATAGCAGATGGGTTATTTTTGAGTGAATGGTAATAAAATTTGGGTGGTCTCAAATGTGAGGAGTTGGGATGATAGGCATAGGAACAACAATCTCAGTTTTGGAAGGGGTGGGCTACAGCCCTGGTCGGCCCACCCCTGGTTCCGCCCTTTCCCCTGCCTTCCAACACGCCCAAATCAAACCTACCATCCAGCTACTTCAACCACTTGTCGTCATATTCGCTGCCCTACAATGCTACGGTTGATGTAGTTGTTTTCCACTTTGATGTAAAGACACTTTTCATTGAATTTAATGATTGCAATGTATGGACAAGGGCCTTATTTATTCTAAAATTTAAATAGACCTAAACTTAATAAAACTAATAAATAACTAATTGATAAACATGGATTCTGTCTAGAGAGTTTTAAGAAAAGCTAATTACCTAATGATAAGCTAATAGATAACCCAGGATTTAAAAATAAAAAATAAAAAAGAAGTCAATTTTTTCTCTCTCAGCTGGTCCGCCACACACCAGTTCAATTCTGCAAGTTAAAAGGAATATACACTTTCCTTAAAAAAGTAGAAAGGAAAATTTTAAAAGAAGAAGCTTTACAATTTTACTCGTTTAAGGAAAAAGCTAATAAGAAAAGACATTCAGGTATAAGAAAAAAGGTAAAAGGAATATTTACGTTTTAGATAATGCATAAAAAATATTGTGTGCCTCAGCAGTATTGCTAACACCAATCCTCTCAGCATCTATCTCCGCTTGTCTGCAAATTGACCCCTTAATGAAAATGAACACACAACACAAGATTAATAAATAAAAAATGAGAAGATATTAGAACCTAATAGCAGAGTGTTGCCTAGATTGAAGAGCAGTGAGATCAAGGTAAGATTTGTTGAGATCAAGAGGATCTTCCTCTTGACCTAAAAATTAAATGTCCTTGATGTAGTTGGCCTTGAGTAACATAATGTTTCTCCGTTGTCCTGATCCAAATTTCAATCCCTCTTGTTTTACCCAAACAAACAGTTACGTTTGTTGAGCTACATCCACCAAAAATAGCCAAAAACCAACAGCGAAGAAAGGAGATGAGATATGAGGTGGGGAAATAAAATATGAGGCGCCTATTTTTTTTAAGGAATGATCTGGTCACGGCCTAGAGCCATGACCCACCATGTGCGCCCAAGAGATTTTCTTCTAACAAGGATGACCCACACCAAGAAATGGTATTGGCCCACAACCGTGACCCCATATGTGTGTGTTTTGTATTTTGACATGCTTATGGTCACGGTCCAAGTCCGTGACTCATCCATGACCAAGCTTGGAGGGAATTTTAAAGTGAATTTTGTGCCAAGATGGTCACGACCTGGTCACGGCTCAAGTCCATGACCCACACTGGTTAGGGATTTAGTCAGTGACCACATATACAGCATCCATGACTCAGTGCAGTAATGAATAAGGTCATGCCAAGTAGCAGCTGGTCAGGTACTTGGGCCGTGACCAACTGGGTGTGACCATCCGCAAAATTTGGTGTAGTGTGATCACCAGAAAATCCATGGATAAATGGATAGAGAAGAGAGCTTAATCTTTAAGTTAGATGACTATAGAACCCTACACTTTGGGATGAGGATTTGTGTTCCCTAAAATTATGAAATCAAAACCAAGGTGTTGGAAGGAGGTGATCTTTACCCTTTACAATACAACCCTTGCCAATCCTAAAATGGAAGTGGGAAAATATTTCTCTAGAATTTATTTTTCTATTTTCACAGACATGTAAGGGTGTGTATTCCATTTGGGTTATTGTGAATATATTAACCAAGACCGTAAACTTTTTGGATGTCAAACCCATAGTCAGTGTTGATCAGTTGGCCAAGCTCATCATCAAGGAGATTATAATACTCCATGTAGTTTCAGTCACAATATTATCTGATCGCAAACCTAGATTCACCTCAGGAACTTTAGAAAAGTTTCCAAAGAGCAATGGGCTCACGGTTAGACTCAAGCAAGCCTTCCATCCGTAGGCAGATGGATAAACAGAGAAAACCAAAGAGACCCTGGAGGATATGGGGGCTTGCATTTTGTAATTTCGCAAAATTTAGGAAGATCACCTACCTTTAGTAGAGTTTTTATATGGCAATAACTATCTTGAAAGTATTATGATGGCACTACAAGAAAAAGTTCTTTCCACGACATATATTTGATGACACTTTATAAAAATGTATCGTGGAAAGTAGTTAAAGATGACATAATCATCAATAGTGTCGTAAATAATTCGATTGTAGCAAATACCACGACATATAAAATAAATATGTGGTGCTTTTTTCCAAAAGAAGATACTTTATGAGGTGTCGTGTAATCCAAAATAAATGGAGAGGGTTGAGGGTAAATTTAATTTGTCGTCTATTTCTAAAATCTTTAGCGTCGTATCAGGGAAAAACTATATATTTGCAACAAGCCCATAACCTCCCACTTCCCCCTCCCGAACAAATCTCCTCTAACCTACCACATATACATAAACAAATTACACAATATCATCTACAGTAACCTCTGAACAGTACCACATCCACATTCGTAACCTCCGAACAAATATCATCACCTCTAGCCTCCGCTCATCTCTATTACGCAATCTCTTTTGTGTTATAAATAATAAATTTTGTTGGCAGATTGTTAATGGGGCATTGCCTATGCTTCCTTTCTGGGTGATCGGTTCTCTCTATTATTATTGTTATTGATTCTATTGAAGCTCCATTAAAGCACCTCCATTGAAGCTGAAGCAGAGCACCTCCATTTATGTTAGTTCCTTTTTGTTATATTTTGAATCAATATATTTAATGAGTAATGAGAACATTGAATGATAGTTTTTCATCGTTAATACATCTCCTGGAATGTATTTATTCATGTTCTCATTTTTTTCTACCTCTACTACTTTTGTTTGGCTTCCATTGATTGTTATTTTTATTATTTTAGTTTCATTAGATTTTTTAATTATTGTAATATTATTTGATTTTTTATGTTGAATGTCTACACATTATGAAAAATCATTAATTGTTGTCTGTTTAAACTTTAAACTGAAATTTGTCCCTGTTTCAATGAAAAACACTATGTGATATAGGTGAAACTATTTTTATGATAATATATTTCACTAATATTTTTGGATTAATTTGAAATTTTGGATTGATCACAAACCCCCTCCACCTCACTACATATACACTCTTACTGACACAACTTTTAAAATGTGTCATTAGAAGTGTTTTGGAGTGGGGAAGAATTTATGTGAAGTGGGAAGAGCTTATAGCAATATTCTATAGACTTGATAGGTAGTTAGCTTACCGATTTAAAATATTAGCACATGAATATATGTCAATTCTATATAAACATGATCACATGTTATCTCATAGTATTATTTTTTATGAGTAATAATTTAAATGAAATTTCTATTTAAGATGTTACATTTCTTGCCTCTTTAACTCTTTCCATATTTGGTTTTTAGTTTTATTCCCAATCACTCAGTCAAATGACTGAGTTTTAAGATTTTGTATAACATGTCTAAGCATTCCATCGACAACAGCCTATGGTATTTCTCATAAACTATATTGACCTTCTTAATTTTTTATGCGATTGGTTTTGTTTTGCCATTGACAATAGCCTCATCAAGCAGTTGGCTTTAAAAGAGAGGGTTACCATCGACAAGAGGTTTTGAAAGAAGGTATTGTGTTGTTCATGTGGTATTGTTTTGGGTTTTTAGTTATTTTTTTTTGTTTTGTATGCTAAATGAGCTGGTTTTAAAAAAAAAAGTGCGCTGAAACAGGTTTAAAAAAACCCACTTTCATGAATCGTTTCATGGGCTGATTCCCGATTCTGAATCGTATCGCACGATTCGGTGGAAATCGAACTATTTTTTGAACATTTCTAATTTTAAGCTTGATTCAAATCATTTTTGTATGGAATTGAATCGAATCGTCTGACTCGACTCGCGAATGGGACGATTTTGATAACAATGGTTGTGTGTATTTGGTTTTTTTGTTTATGTTTAGTTTTGCATTTATGTTTAGTTTAGTTTAGACTTTAGGTATTAAACTTATTTGTTGCTTTAGGTTTTTAAATTATGTTCCAATTGCTTGATTTTTGTGGTGCTCGATTATATTTATGCATAATAATTTTTTAAATCAAAATTCTAATTCTTTAAATTGTAGTTTTAGGGTGTCATAGAAAAATATTTCAAGCAAAAAAATAATTTGTGGTGATCAATTATAATTTATTATTAATTGTAGACCCAAATAATGTCATTGAAATTGATATTCACTCTATTCTGATATGTTGTAAACAATAACTTACATAGATGCAGATAATGCCATTGGAATTGTTAACGAGGTTACTCATTAGTGGTAAAAATAAATTTTAATAAAATTGTAAAAAGAAACAGGTAATTTGACATAAATATGAATGATATTTTTTGTGAATTTCGTCCTGAATGATATTTTTAGTGAACAATATTCATGCCTAAAAATTTAAATTGAATGAAAAGCTAGTTAATATGTCTTTGAACAATATATCAAGGGTCATATAGTCCTAGTCTTAGTATGGGTTGTCATTACATTTTTTTGGTCAGTTATTAAAAAATATGTTTTTCATATTAGTTATGGTACATGTCAAAAACAGACCCCTTTCTTGAAGGACTATATGCCAGTCCACTAATATTCCAGCCCTAAGAGTGTGAATTCAAGCCAATTGTTGCTTAGTTCTATTGCAATGATATTCAATATCTATAAGCATTTTTTGGAATTCATTAATTGAATTGAAACTTTATATTAATGTTAGATTGATGGTGAGCATTATGTGGGTTTTATTTATTTTATCAACTTTTGAGTTAATTCTTTTTTTCAGGGAAACCTCATTAGTACTAAATTTAATATTTTTTAATTGCAATATCTAATTGTTCTATTTTGTAGGTGATTGCTTTAGGCAGTAATCAGACACTACAAACCAGATCCAATATAGGTATCTTTATCTTGCTTCATTTCTGTATCTCCCTATTTCAAATTAGTAAGTGTATATCCCCACCATTGATATTCCTGAACATAGGTATATTTATAATAGGTCAACTTGATTTAAGTGTATTAATATGTATGGTCGAGTGTGGGTGTTTTTATTACTTCTATGTTCAAGGGAACCTTTAATAAAACAAAAATGTTCTATAGTCCATTCATGTTAATTTGTAGCCTCGATTATCTAACTATATATCGATTATAACCTACCTTTGTAGATAGTGACTAATCTAATGAGATCTTGTAGAATGTAACTATATTTGAAAAGAACATGGCATTTTATCCGTTTATTGTTGACATTTTCCCTCTTTCTCAATACTAGTGTTCGCCAGTGTAAACTAACTACAAACTAGCAAGTGGGCAACTCAAGATGAAAAAAGATTGGTTGAGATTTCCAAGGTTTTATTATTATTATTATTACACACATGCATATAAGTTTACATATATCAGAAAAACCTAAAGTATTTTTCTGATTGAACACTGTTCAAAAATTGAGAAGTGATTATGATTTCGTGATTTTTTTTAATTATTTGTAGACATATCGAGGAGTACCAAGATGGAGTGTACAAATTTATTAAATCTGCCAAAATAACTAATAGAAATCCTGATATGATAGTATCTCCATGTATAAAATGTAAAAACCTTTATCAACAAGATGAGGAAGAACTATTTGAACACCTAGTCATTCATGGCTTCGATCATACGTACAAGAATTGGACATTTCACGGAGAACATTCGACTTCTTCATACTCTAATAATATTGATATTGAATTGTTAGATTTACATAGGATGTATAGAAATGCTTATGTCCAAGATGCAGTTTTTTTTTAAGATTGTAGACACCCCATTCTAGCACCCATTAGGACCCTAACACCTCCCTTCATCACTACAAACATAAGTCATACCCTGAGTATTGACCTAGAGGCCATCAAGCACTCCTAGGCTCCGTTTGACCAAAAGTAAAACTCTTTATCTTGATCGTGAGTGAATGAATCCTCGAAGGGCACTGAAACCCTTTTCCAACGGTCTGCCCCATGCGTGATTTTGACTTACGGTGCCGACGAACGACCCATTTTCACCT
The DNA here is from genome assembly GCA_949130495.1 of Sambucus nigra. Classification (NCBI taxonomy): domain Eukaryota; kingdom Viridiplantae; phylum Streptophyta; class Magnoliopsida; order Dipsacales; family Adoxaceae; genus Sambucus; species Sambucus nigra. Next base: position 180,374,989 of record OX422219.1, read on the forward strand.
GAAACTTGATCAGGAGGTCATCAAACTCTCACGGGGTCCATTTGACCAAATTCAAATCCTCAGCTCGATCGAGACTGAATGAATCTTCAAAGGGAGCTAAACCCTTTTCCAACGGTCCGCCCCATGCGCGATTCTGACTTACAATATGAACGAACGATCCATTTTACTCCGAAAGGTCATCGAACACTCCCAGGCCCCGGTTGACAAAGTAAACTCCCCAAAATAATTCAAACTCTTTGGAATATCAAAGTACATCTCATAAACTTTCCAACGGTCTACCCCGTTCTCATTTCTGACTTACCATGCAGACGAACAATCCATTTGCGTCCGATAATCCCCCGTCCAAATGATCGACGAGCGCTTTCGAGCCACATTTGACCCAAAGTCAACTCCCAGACCTAGAAGCAGTCCAAAGGACTTTCGAAGTTCTCTCAAATACCTTTCCATAGGTTCACCCCGTGCACGATTCGGATTAATAGTTCGCATTTTACGCCCATTTTTTCGAAGGAACCTGAAAGAGACTTCCAGACGGCACGTTCCAAATCCTGCCTATCGACAGTGTGCCTAAAAACACCTGCCGATTGGTAGGACCATACCTATGCCGATCGGTAATCCCCTGGGCCTATAAAAAGGAGGGGCTGACCTCATTTCAAAAGGATACAAGATCTGAGATCCATCACTCTCAGAAAACCTCTCTCGAAGTCAGTGTGATTTCTACATCCAAATCCCTTTCCAACCCTCACTTTTCATCATCTTTTTCACCAAACTTGGTGAATTAACTGGCCTTGATCACCACCCAAGTGCAAGGAATGCTCTCCAACATTCAAGATCAAGCTCCAGATCTTCAAGAAGGTCCAACTTTCTCAACTCTCTCTTCAAATTATCCTAAATTCGCATTAACTTATATTATTACTTAACACTTTTATTCTCTCCATCTCACATATCCTAACATAATTTTTATTTAGTATTATTTCACATCCCTTATTTTCATATAAATAAAACCCAAAAATAAGAAAAAGAGGGTTTGCTCATAAATTCCAAACGGGAATTCTCACACTTTTCTTACAACTAAAACACCTTTTTACACACACACATACATAAGAGAAGTCCCTGATTGGATTTATGGGATAAACCCCACCCCTCATTTTGTATATGAACTACGTGGACTTTGATGCCTCTATTGGCTACATAGGCGTCTCGAAGTAAAAGTCAAGATTGGAGTCCTACTTTTCCCCCACTTTCTATTTTTCAAATTCTTTAATTTAATTATCTTAGATTTTTTTTATATATATATATATATTTGTTCTTAGTGGCGTATTATTCCATTTGTGTTATCGTTCCACGCTATAACGATCAACGCGAGGATAATCGCCTAAATCCTATTTTCTAATATTATTTTTTAGGAACATTCGTATGGATGACTCGCTTTATCTCTTCCATGATCGAAGTCGATAATTCATATCTCCACTACATATACACATGCACACATACCTGGGGGAAATAAAGGAAAATAACAACAAATCCATGAGAGACCGCAAATGCGGAATGGGTGCCTAACACCTTCCCATTTCGTAACTTAGCCTCTGAACCCTTTTCGAATCAATTTTGGTTTCGTACGTATCAGTATGTCTTTGGATGCTTTCCTTTGGGAAGGCTCCACTCTCTTTTTTCTATTTTGAGTAAAATAGAGTTGCGACTCCATATCTTTAAATTTTTCACCTCACACATCATCGACGACGGCCGAAGCGCTCCCGAGAGGAATGTGCAGGACCAAGATCCTCTCACCACGGAGATGAACACCCTCTCCTCTCTCTCTCTCTCTCTCTCTCTCTCCGCGAGGATCGGGGATGGCCACTATGACGACACCGCTGGGGACGTTTTTATATGAGGGCTAGACTCTATTTACATGGGTGTTTGATTTTCTTATATACTCCCCTACTTTGCATGTTTCCCTTTTCATGTGTACCTCATGCTTATTCTTCTATTCACACAGTCGTAGAAGATTCACCATGTACACTTCGCACCACGTGCACCTAGGATCACATATATCCACATGTTTCACGCATCACCCATCCATACTTGGTACACTATTGGTACTTGGACTTTACTCCCTATTTGGCATGATCAAGAAAGACACTCTCATCATAAGACACTAATAAGAGAATCATGCATGATTCACATGACATCACCAAAGAGCATTGTTATTTACCATTTTTTTCCAATAATTGGAGTGCCACTTTGTGATGGGCGCTAGTCCGGAAGGGCTCAGTTAGCCTATGTGATATGACTTTCACCTTCCATTGGCCAAGTACCTTCGATGAATATCGAACAGTTCCCCCGCATCATAACGCTTGACCGAAGTCATGATGGGAGGTATATCGCAGGGAACTCGTTCACATACACCGAGTATATCAAATTCACTCTTACATGTACCATCCCCATGAGGTATATAGTGAGGCAATTCACGTACACGCAGGTAAATCAAATGTCTTGTCCACATGTATCGACTTCCCTCAAAAGCAAGACGTATATCATGAAAGTCACGCCAAAGGGGGGAACCTTTTCCAATTCACCCAACCAACTGCATACCCACATATAGGTGTCAAGCTAAGGACACACATGTTAGACTGGAGGTTTTAACCCAAAACTCTGCCTAAATTTTGGGTCGGCCTGCCACCTAAATTTTTGTACATTTTTAAAATGGGACCCTACCCCTAAGTCGGGTCATAAGTCCAACCATAGCTTTGCATATGTTACAAATCCAACTTTTCCCGGCTCGAGTCCTGTCCGACATTTCATTTTTCATTTAGGAGAATTTAATACAAGTGAGAACATAATAATTATAATAATAATGCTGAGACCCATCTCCCAAAAATATTTCTCCCTTCTTTATCAAAAATAAAAAAATATTTCTCCTTCCTTTATCAAAAATTCAAAAAATATTTTTCCTTTCTTTATCAAAAATCCAAATATATTTTTTCTTTCAATCTCTAAAAAAGAAAAAATGTCAAAAATATTTTCATTCTTCTTTTTTCAAAAATAAATCCCATTTTACGACTTCTCATATCGATCGCACGCCCTTGGCCTGGCTCCTTATTGGCATTGGTCTTGAGTCAAATCACCCCGAAGTTTCGTCCGTTACCCTGCTACTAATTTCGAGTCCGAAATCCATCCACTTTTCTTGGAGAGCACAGATCAAGTAGCAGTTTCTCATCTAGATCTGATGGCAGTCTTAGCTCAGCACGTGTCCAAGATTGACAACCTGCAGACTGAGGTTTGAAAGATGAAATGAAAATAAGTTCATGTTCCTCAAGAAATTGAGGCCCTATTCTCTCGCTCTATGGGTACACTCGATCCTATCTGGGTTCCCGAAGAGTATCAACACGCTCCATGTTCCCCTCCTACTAATGGGCCACAGCCTGCCCAACTTCCTATCGCAAACCTTGTCCAGCCTGGGGCTAACTTGCCTATAATCATTGATCCAAAAGAGGAAGAGCTGAACAAGGTCAAAGAAGATCTCAAGATGATAACTAAGAAGTTCGACCAAGTTTGAATCTCTATAAATTACATGGACTACACCCACATATCTCCTTATCCTAAGGCGAGGTTACCGAGAAGTTTAAAATGCCAAATATCGAGAAATTCAGAGGAAGTGGACCCCGATTGTTCCTCTTCGCAGTTATCATTGTTCTATGACTCTCCTAGGGGCTTCTGAAGAAGTAATGGCCTAATTATTTAAGCAAACTTTGAAGGATAGTGCCCTCCAATGGTTTTTATCTCTCAAGGAGTTCAGAATTCGTAGCTTGGAGGATGTAGCTCGAGAATTCATGTCGTAGTAAAAATACAATTAAGAGCTTGAGGTCACCCGCCATGATTTAGAACTGCTCAAAAAAAAATATGGGGAATCAGTCAGTAACTTCATAGCCCGATGGAGGGAAAAATCAACCACCATGACCAATCGGCCATCCAAGGAAGAACAAGTCAACATAGTGAAGAAGAACTTCTTACCCCATGTTCGAGAAACAATGGGAGGATAATACTATCCCCACTTTCGATATCTCAGACAAGAAGGAGTAGAAATCAAGTAAGGTCTTACTAAAATAGAAGTTGAACCAAAAAAAGTGTATGGACAAGTCTCTCTGAGAAAATGTGATAAACTTGTCAATGCAGTAGTCTCAACCATCAACAACATCTCTTAACCAACTACCTCGTGGGCACCAGAACGTCGCCTTGTCCCAGTCCGAAAGGAATACACTGAGCTACATGATCCCCTCTCCAAAGTTTATCAAGCCCTGTTAAGACGAAACCTTAGCAAACCCTGGACCCCCATTCATTGCCAAATCCACTTTCAAGAAACTTCAAGGCAGATGCCCATTGCACCTTTCACCAAACTGTTGGCCATACCATCGACCAATGCTTTCACCTTCGGAACATAATCCAAGGTATAATTGATCGGGGTACCATCACCCCACCAGTTAATCCCAAGCCAAACACTACTCACAATCCACTCCCAAATCATGCTAATGCCATCTTCCTAGAAGAGAACCCATAATTTGACCCCTCAACTCTAATCACACACATATACTCTTCGAAACCTCTCCAAACTTGCCCGTATTTCCTCTTATACCCTGTTAGCCTCGCTGATCAGGCACTGTCACTACTTACCAGAGCATGCATCGCTGTCCGTACCCAGTCGAAAAATGAAAGTATGGAATTATCAGAAGTATTAAACCAACTCCTAGAGTTCGGGATAAAATTTCCCTCACAGATGATCATTGATTGCCAGAGATTCACTATGCTAATCTTGGAAGTAAGAAAATGGGCATGAGAGTCAGATAGTTGGATGGTGCCAACCAATGAAGTAAGTCTAGATGACGTTGTCTAGATCATGGAAAACTTATTCAAGAAAACCAACAATATTTGTAGTATAACTGAGTTACTCTGAAGCTATAAGGTCACCTGGTCCCTTCCCCCTTACATCTGCCCGTAGAATGGGAGGACCTGTATGAAGAAGCCATTGAAGTTGTGAATTTCATCGACTTTACATGGAAAGATAAAATTATTTCCACCAGATGTGGGGAAGAATTTCAATATTCGAATGAAGAGAAGGCTTCTGATAAAACTGGCCAGGTAGCTGACATGTGTGGGATAATATCATTTAAAAAACTCCTCGAAGAAATAAACAAGGTGGCAAAATAACTCGAGATTGATAAGGAAACAGGGCTCATGTTCTTCCCTTCTTTAGTAAATCACATGACTAGTTCAGGGAGGCATTATCGGATCCCAAGCTTACCACCAGCCAATGACAAAGGGAAAGGCGTCGAAAACCTTCCTATGCTAGAGATGACCCTCGAGGAAAGCAATATCCTCGATCAGCTGAAGAAAACTCAAGCTAACATCACTCTATGGGGGATTTTCATGTCTTCCCAGGTACACAAAAATGCTTTGATCAAGTGTCACCGGACCCACAGTTCCTCCTTCTACCACACGAGAAGAAGCGATGGATTTAGTTAGATCCTTAACGTTTAACTGAATGTTATCCTTTTTCGAAGAAGAAATCCCTAGAATTGGGCCAAACCACAATCATGCACTCAACATCTTCGTCGGAGTTATGGGGAAGATCATACCACACTCTCTTATCGATAATGGATCCGCCTTAAATTTCTTCCCATTAAGAACTTTCAAATGCTTAGGATTGAAGTAAAGTGGCCTAGCTCCAACCTTCGCTGATGTACATGCCTATGATAATACCCATCGGCAGGTGATGGGATCCATAGAACTTGTAATAGGGGCTGGCCCTATAAACACTGTCGTTGAATTCTAAGTTATTAACATCCCAGCTTGTTTCAACTAAATGCTTGGACGACCTTGCCTCCACAGTATCAAGGGTGTGTCTTCCTCGCTCCATTAGAAATTGAAGTTCTTCATCGACGGACGAGTCATCACCATTTTGGGCAATAACGATAATGCTGAGTGTGCAACTACCAGCAATCCAATCCTTAAGATACAGCAGGGGTTAAATGATATGATCCTATTAGTATTCTGAGTCGAGCCACTTCTACTCCCGGTAGGGGATGATTTCAAAGAAAGGTTTTTTCCATAATACGACCCTCATGGAAACGTCAATGTGATTCAAATATTTAAAAACATGCACTTCATACTTGGATTGGGGCTAGGACAAAGACAACAAGGGACAATTGAGCCCATCGTACTGAAAAAAGATTTCCCTCCTTGTGGTTTGGGGTATCAATAGTCAGAACAAGAGCTTAGAATGATCCGCTAATATTGACCAAAGAGAATATTAGACTGCATCCAGACTATCCCAGGGGATTCCTTTAATGGATAATTCATTAAAGAGGGCAAAGACTTCCCCTTTTACAGCTTTTCAGAACATTGGTATGACCTTATAGACAAGAAGAAGAAGCCTGGAATGGAGATCTTTTTCTAAGATAGCTACCCAGGGGCCAAAAGTTCTCAACACTATGTACAATCGATCATCACAGATATCAAAGATTCTGAAGGAAGTAACTCTGAGGATTTGTTTAATTTACAGACACTAGTGATGACACTCTGCATGGTTCATTCAAGCACTACATCACTGGATCCATCCCACCTGATTAAAGTTGCTGATACACCTCTCCTCAATTGGCATGTTGTGCAAGTTCTACCCGTTGACCCAGATGTTTACCCCATCTCTTCTTCTATTGTCCACCCATGCTCTAACGTAATCAAGGCCTCCTTTGATGAGGTTACCAATGCTATTTTTCCTATCAATGAAATAAATGAAGATTTTGAGTATCTTATTGTGCCTTACATTAATTGTTTAGACTCTAATCAAACTTTTGATGATGATGATTATGCAAATGAACAATTCTTAACTGATCTAAATAAGGTTAATAACAAACAACATAACCGCCTTCAAGTTAATAAATACAAAACTGTTGTTGCTAACCTCAGTTCTAGTAGCAATTGCACGAGATTAGGATAAGGGTTACCCTCGATAAGCATGAGCGCGCACAACTGAAAGAATTTTTGAAGGAATTCGTAAATGTCTTCATGTGGTCCTATGACGATATGCCTGGAATTGATCCTGAAATAGCTCAACATGAGATCCCCACTCACCCAGATCACAAGCCGGTTAAACAAAAGTTGAGAAATCTTCGCACCGAATGGTTGCTCAAAGTCAAAGAAGAATTGGTCAAACAGTTGAAAATGAGCTTCATTCAGGTGATCGAATATCCCACATGGCTAGCCAATATAGTGCCTGTGCCGAAATTAGGAAGGAAATTTCGGATGTGGGGTAGACTACCGAGACTTGAACAAAGCCTATCCAAAGGATGATTATTCGTTACCTAATATCTATATGATCATGGACAACACAGCCAGTCATGCTCTCAAGTCATTCATCGACGGGTTTGCCGAATACAACCAAATCAAAATGCACCCAAATCACCAAGAAAAACCACATTCATCACATTGTGCGAAACCTTTTGCTACACTATTATGCCATTTGGTCTCAAGAATGTTGGGGCTACCTACCAGAGGGCTGACACAAACATGCTACACGATCTAATTCATAAAGAAGTCAAGGTTCATGTGGATGATATGATTATCAAATCCAAAACTAGAGAAGTTCATGTTTCGTCTCTCCGAAAGTTCTTTGAATGACTGTGACGATATCAGATGAGACTCAATCCACAGAAATGTGTCTTCGGCATTACAAAAGGAAAACTCTTAGGATTCATGGTCAGTAAGAAGGGGATAGAAGCAGATCCTGCCAAGATGAAAGCCATACTTGAGATGCCACCTCCCCAAACGGAGAAAGAAATCCGTGGTTTCCTTGGGAAATTACAATACATCATCCGCTTCATTAGCCAGCTAACTGCCATCTGCGAACCTATTTTCAAACTCCTTTAAAAGGATTCAATAAAGTTTTGGAATGAGTCCTGTCAAGAAGCTTTTGACCAAATCAAATAATATCTGACCCAACCTATGGTACTTATGCCACCACTGCTTGGTCGCCCCTTGCTCCTATACCTAACCATAACAGACACTGCAGCTGGGGCTTTGCTAGCCCAATACCTTAAAGAATCCTGCAAAGAAAGATCCATCTATTATGCCAGTCACAAATTGGCCTCTACGAAGTCAACTACTCTACTTTAGAAAAAGCATGTGTCGTGCTTGTTTGGGTTACCCAAAAGTTGCAGCATTACATGCTCGCCTTCCCCATCAAACTTGTACCCCGAATGGACCCCATTAAGTACCTAATTGAGAAACCCGACTTATCCAGTCGAATGGACCGATGGTTGATGCTCCTAGCCAAATTTGATATCATGTATGTCACATAGAAATCCATGAAAGGAAGATCCATCTCTGACTACCTCGTTGACTACCCCATGGAAGAAGCTGATGTTTGGATCTCTGAATTTTCAAATGGAAACATCCTTTGCGCTGCTCAAGATCACCTTTGATGGAAAATGTTCTTTGACAGCGCTGCAAACAAAAAGGGATATGGCATTGGATTACTTCTGATCACCCTAGATGACTACCGTACTCCCATGTCTATCAAATTGGATTTCCCCTGCACCAAAAACATGAATGAATACGAGGTGTGTATGGTAGGCCTCAAAGTTTCTCTCAAGAAAGGTATCCAATGCCTAGATGTCTATAGGGATTCTTCCCTTGTCATCGGGAAAGTGCTCAGAAAATGGAAAGTCAAGGACAAGAAACTCCAACACTTCCATGCCCACTTAGAAGAACTAGCCTCCTAATTCCAAGATATCGCCTTCCACTACTTACCTTGATAAAGAATAGCCTATCTAATGCCCTTGCTACCTTGGACTCCATGGTCAACATGCCCAAAGGAATAATAATGGCCCCCTTCCTAGTCCAAAAGCAAGATAAACCAACCCACTGCTACCACATTGATCAAATCACCAAAGAAGATCCTGAGCTATCCAATTTCAGGTACTATGATATCTGGAACCTCCTCAAGCATGGCAAGTATTCCAAAGGTTCCAACAAGAAAGACCGAGCAACCTTTCCAAGACTGGTCGCCTAGTACATCATCTGTCACAAAGTATTATTCAAAAGAAACTTCGATGGAACCCATCTACACTGCATCGCAAGGGATAACATTGAAGTGATAATGCTAAAAATCCACAGCGAGGAATATAGGCCCCACATGAACGGTCACATGTTTTCCAAGAAGATCATCTAACAAGGCTACTACTGGACCACCATGGTCTAGGATTGCACTGCCTATGTTCGAAGATGCCTCAAATGCCAATAATTTTCCAACCTTCAACACCTGCCAGCGCGAGAATTATACAACATGAATTCTCCCTAGCCATTTCTCCACCTGGGGCATCGATATAGTAGAGAAGGTTACACCCAAGGCTTCCAACGGTCATGAATTCATCCTAGTTGCCATTAATTATTCACCAAATGGGTTGAAGCAGAGTCATACACAGTTCTGAATGCCAAGAAAGTTACCAAATTCATCAGGAAGAAGATCATCTGCCGGTATGGGGTACCGTATGAATTAGTGTCAGATAACGGGTTTCACTTTGAGGCAGAAGTCACAGAAGTGCTCAATGAGTATGGGATTCAGAGACACAAATATTCTCCCTACCGAACATCAATTCAAACTTCTACTGTGGATACCACTTACTCTCTGGTCTGCAGCATGGAAGCAGTCTACTCATCGAGATAGAAATCCCTTCACTTCGCGTCATGCTCGTAGGCCAAGTTAGTGAGGAGGATTGGCATCAAAGTCGTCTCAATGAACTGTCACCCTTGGATGAAAGGATACTGAATGTATTGTATCACATACAAGGGTACCATCTCCATATAGCGTGATCATTCAATAAGAGAATTAAGGACTGCGGTGTCCGAGAGGGGAACTTAGCCCTTAAAGAAATAGTAGAGCCCATCTGAGACCCCGGAGGTAAATTCAAGCCCAATTGGAGCGGACCCTACATTGTGAAGAAAATCTTATCAGGAGGTATTGCCTTGCTCACCGACTTTGATGAAGAAGAGATGGCTCGTCCAATCAACCTGGGCCATCTCAAGAAGTTATACCCCTAGTTCGAAATCTCGGTGTGCTACGACTTTTCTCATCTCCCTTCTATTCTAAAAAAAATATTCATTTCCCTCTACCCAGAACTATGTGGGCCTGATCCTCTACAAAAACCATTTCCAGAAAAATTAAAACTTTTCAAAACCCCTAGAGGTACATAGGCAGCTCATACAGCTTACATGAGCACAACCCTTTCTTTTTCACAAAAACTATTCTTTTCTAGTCTCCGAGAAAGACAGTTCATTCTAACATATACTTGAATAAAAGGATTATGCATGCCTTAGCGATCAGTATGGATAATTCAAAAATACAAAATTCATCAAAAGGCACAGTAGGATGATCAAAAACTTATTTATTTCACTAATGAGAAATTAAGTGCAATTACATAAGAAACGAAATGGATAACTTCCTTCCCCCTACCTTCCTAAAAAGCCAAATAAATTCTCAAATTTATTCCCCATTACAAAATAAACTCTCAAATAATCTTACCCACAGCTACCAGAGGAGCCCGCTCCATCACCATCATCTACATCACGGGGTCGACAAGATTCCCCTACCAGAGTAGAGTGTCGTAGATGCTCCATAGACCGATAAGCTCGAACCAGTCTCAGAAAAACTATAATTCCTCCCTCCATGGTATTAGATAAGACAAGCCACCGTTGTCCAGTCTCCACTACCAACATTTTGATAAACAGTCTTGTCCATAACCACTTCATATAATCCCCGAGGATATGCCAGACTCTCCCAACAGACTGAGAGGGACGGGTCGACAGACGTCGACTCTCCCACAATGAGCTAAGTCGCATGCACAAACGCCCTGATAGATCTTCTACCGATAAGAAATCTAGTGTTTGAGGTGGCACAATCTTCCCCCAGCCAAATTAACGCAAAATCTGCCAAAAAATAGAAAGAGGTCTATCTGAGACCATCCAATCGAACGTATGTGTATTCCCCTAGCTCTAGAATAGGCAGTAGTTGTCCCCACTAAGTCACTGACCTGTGCAGATTTAGAGACCCATGCTCCACAAACCAGTTCTCCCAACTCTCGATATCCAAGCTAATATTGATGAAATGGCATGAAAAGAAGTTGGGCACAACTGACAAAGTATATTCTAGAGGATTCACCAGGCGGAATCTTTCAGACAACCACAGAAATAGCATCAAAGGGCTACCCCTCAGAAAGTCAGAATGACCTTCTCGCTAAGCATCCAGGATATTCAAAGTCTCTTCTAATATCACGGTCGCAGGACTGCGACTGTATGATATCTATGAAGTAATGACTACAAGTTGAGGGTCCGCTAGCAGTTCCCCAGTCACTTGCAATAATTTCGAAACCAAGCCCAGAACGATGGCTCCGGTATATCCAGCATCACCAACCTCCTGCAAATGCACAGATCGCAGCACCGCCAAAAGGGAAATCATTCCTCTAGTAACCAAAGTTCTACCCTTTGAAGGCGAGATGTGGAGAAGTCCAGCTAATAGCTCCTGAGGAGATTGGGAAAACTTAGGCATAGCAACCTCCACACTAGGATTTACCCCTAACATGGTAGAAAATTCCTCATAAGTCGAACATACTTCTTCCAAGCCAAAGCGAAATACATGGTCCTCGAGGTACCAAAATTGTACCACATCCATCAGCATGTTCCATTCTATGGGACTACTAACCCATAAAGAGACTCGACGCATATTGAAAGCATCGTAGTCAATGTTGTAGGAGCACATCGCCTCTAAAGTCTCATGGTAGTTGGTAAACTCAACACTACTAGGTAGAGCCATCTCACAAAATAAAAAAGTTAAAATGTGAAGGTGTGATGAAAACACTCCACCCTTACCCCTTTTTATACTTGAAAACCATCACAAGGGACACAACCCATGCATAAATCGGAGGGAATCCTTCCCCAAAAGGTAATAAAGGATGAAGAGAGTACCAATTAAAGCTTTGATTGATTAGACTGGACTGACATGCCGATAGGCAGGACAAGGGTCTTGACGATCGACAACCCCCTATTTTTGGAAACTTACCTTTTTCCTCTTTTTCCAAAATAAAAAAATATTAGAAAACTCAATAAAAATAAATTGATATTCTCAACAGAATTTCAAAACCCCATTCGATCTTTATATAATTTCTCATTTTAAACTCTCCTTCAAAATTCTAAAAATATTTCTTTTTATGGTCTCAGCAGCAAAGTAAAAAGTGCATATGCATTCATTCATTCGTTATTAACAGAAGATAATAAAAAACTCCATTGCATTGCATATATATTCTTCTATTATATCAATTTTATAAGAAATAAAGAAAAGCAGAAAAACAACTGGACTCAGCCCAAACCCAGGTCCTATCTTTCTCTCTCTCTCTCTCTATCTATCTCTCTCTCTCACACACACCTACCCTCCCCCTCTCTCTCTAAGAGATTCCATCCCTGCGACGTGCTTTCTTTACCTTATGGAGAGATGATGCACCACTTCTACCGGAACTAGACTCCTCTCGAAATGAGGCAGACGGCACCAAGTAAGAAGGAACAGGGATCGCATCCTGAATATGGACAGTTTTCGAAGATATCCAGTCCCTAATGTCCCTTAGGTAAGTGGTGGATACCCGGACTTGTTGTAAGAAAATGTGGAATTAGTATCATGCAAAGAAGATCCAAAGAAATCAAAAAAGAAAGAAGCAAAAACCAGAAAAGATTTACCACAGGACGAAGAACCTCCTCTATCAAGCCCAACTCCTCCGAGTCCATCGCATGAGGACTATGCAACATAGGCACCATCCCTCATCCGCCCATCGAATTTGTATGAAGGGGTATGGAACCGTACAAAGAGAACCTCCGAAGTTGCCACCACTGTAGAAGTCGACGAACCATCACCGCCGTGGGAAGACCCCATTGGCTGACCTGAACCTGCCTGAGGGAAAGGCAACTCATTATATATGTTGGGCACCATGAGCCAGCTCATTACCAAGTCCATATAATCGTATGGCACAGCTGTATCGGTATATAACTGATAAGACTCGCCAATTATCTCTGCGATACTTGAATCCTCTGGCAGCATCCGCTCTCACCTCATAGACATAGGGGGCCTCGCAGGTGGGACCATCACCTCTTTCTCAATAATTTGTCGAACCACCTTCTCCCCGAGATACCTGGAGTGTCCAAACTTATGCGCCAGCAAATGTCTCATCTGTGCCTTCGCCCCAATCGACCCCATGTCCTGAACAACCATCCCCCAAAGGTAAAAGGTCACCTAAAAAATCCCCAGTAGATATAAGTCAATATGGAATCAGAGTACAAAAAGACCAATACTGAAGAAGGAAAAAGTCTTTCCCTATCACTAGTCAGTCCATTCAAGAACTGACGCACCGCCTACAGGGAAAGAGACTTCCTCGACTGTCGATTGGCCTTCCACCAACGGTACAAACTGTAAAAGTCCCCAACAGTATCGTTCTTCAAAGAAATTAGCGGGGTATTACATCCAATGACCTCATAGAACCACGCCCGCCAAAGACCAAAATCTGCGATAAAAAAAAAGAGATGCACAAGGAAAATGTGAATGCATGAAAAGAAAGTGCATAAACTAAAGAACACCTCAAGAAGATATGTGGCTCCAATAAAAGTCTGTTGGCAGCCCCGGATAAATTCATCCAGTGAAAAATAAAGGGTCGCCAAAATCAGGCTCACCCAATCCTAGAGAGGGATGTTTGAAAACATCCTCAAGTATGGCAAAAACCATAAGTGGATAATGTCGTCGCTCGACGCCACCAGAAATCCCACCAACACCAGCAAAATAAACAGCCGGGCCATATGCCTCACCTACAGCCCATCCTCCACACCAATCACCCTACTCAGTAAAACATCCCTCAGCAGCAACAAACGGATGGAGTCCACAGATACTATCCTCCCCACATCACCTAGCGCTGCCTACACCGCCTCCGGCCTCACCCGCAAAGAGCGATCAACCTCTATCTTCTCTCCATCACAATCCATCCCTAGTAACTGTTGCACATCTATGGGAGTCATAGTCATCTCCCCAAAGCCAAAATGGAGGGTGTGGGTAGTGTCCCTCCACCTCTCCCCCAAAGCGTATAAAACCGTCGTTGAATGAGGCGTCTCATCCAGCACAGACGCTAGCATCCCAAAGCCTGTTGATGATACTACCCAAGACACCACAGGTGGAAGGTGCTCCCAGACATCCTTAAGACCCTTCATCCCATGGGCACGCATAGTTGACAAAGAAACATCAGACTGTCAAAGAAAAAGCCTTGTCAAAATCCAAGAAAAAAAGAGAAATCACCAAAAAAGGAATACCAAAAGTCATTTTGTACTTACATAACCACCAGGGTTCACCACCCTAGAAGAGTGATGACAAGACAGCTCCCATAGTAAAGTCCACTCATCCCCCACTGGCTCAAATGCATCAAAAGATTTCTCACTACCCAAAGCAAGAGGCACCCTGGCCCTCCACTCCACATTCAACCAGTCATTAATAGCCAACCACTCCCTGTGTACTGCAATGCTCATAAAAATGGCCATTTTTTAGGTTACGAAATGCTAGAATGATTTGTAGAAGAAAATTACAAGAAGAGAGAAGGCAAGAAGATGTTAAAAATGAGGGGAACCCGCCCCCTTTTTATAGGAAGCTAAGGGTCATGCCGATCAGCACTGTACCCTCACATATCGATCGGTACTGACCTTCCACCTTCTTGAGGCAGTCCAAAAGTCTGCACCACTGCCAAATGGCACCCCCCTTAAATTTTCTTACAGAAAATCCTAGAAAATAGTGAAAAATCCTCATAAAATTCCTAAAAATACCGCTGGAGATTTAGAACATTTTCACAATGAAAATTTCACACACCCTCAAGCGGAACCCCTATTTCCCCAATAGAACTCTCAAAAGCCAAGAGAATCTCCACCTAACAACGTCCTCAGAGGACCCCTAAAGTATCCTAAACTTTAGGTTTTCTCCTATTCACCAGAAGTCTCAAATTTTCCCGAGAAACGTCCAAACCCTGGACCACCTAATCGCTTCCCCAGTGGGATTTATAGCATCCAATTGGTTATTCCCCTATAAATTCTCCATAAGAAATGAAAGTTTCCCCATCAATTATCTCCCCATCTCAAATCAAAATCACGAGGTAATTTCTCCAGTAGAGTTCCCCGAGAACGTCTCAACTTAAGCCCTCAAAATTGGTTTCGACGTGCAGAATTGGTCATCACAATTTAAGCCCTCAGAATTGGCTTCGACCCACTGAATTGGTCATCTCAATTTAAGCCCTCAAAACCAGCTTTGACCCGCATAATTGGTCATCTCAACTTAAGACCTCAGAATTGGCTTCGAACCGTTGAATTGGTCATCTCAACTTAATCCCTCAAAATTGGCTTCGACCCACATAATTGGTTATCTCAATTTAATCCCTCGGAATTGTCTTTGACCCGAAAAATTGGTCATTATAATTTAAGCCCCCATAATTGACTTCGACCCAGAGAATTGGTCATCTCAATTTAAACCCTCAGAATCGGCTTCGACACACAGAATCGGCCATCTCAATTTAAGCCCTCAGAATTATCTTCAACCCGTAGAATTGGTCATCTTAACTTAAGACCTCAGAATTGGCTTTGACCCTCAGAATTTTTCATTTTAATTTAAGCCCTCGGAATTGGCTTCGACCCGCAGAATTAGTCATCACAATTTAAGCCCTCGGAATTGGCTTCGACCCACAAAATTGGTCATCTCAATTTAAGCCCTCAGAATTGGCTTGAACCCACAGAATTGGTCATCCCGATTTACGCCCTCATAATTGAATTCGACCCACAAAATTGGTCATCACAATTTAAGCCCGCAAAATTGGTCATCATAATTTAAGCCCTCAGAATTAGCTTTGACCCGTAGAATTGGTCATCCCCTGCATTGTTGTAGGTCCTCGAAATTGGCCTCAATCTTTTATCATCATTTCCTTTTTTACCATCCCCAGTATGCCCCTTAGGTTCTTCAAATCAGCCTCGACCCTCTGAATCGATCATCCTCATTCTTAGGTCCTATGAATCAGCCCTGAGCCTCTGAATTGGTCATTCTCATCCTTACGTCCTCAGAATCGGCCTCGACCCTCTGTCCATCCTCTTTCAAAGGCATCATGCGGTGTCTGTTTGACAGCTATCATTTGTACCAAACTCTCCCTTGACGGGCTCTATAGACACCCCATTCTAGCACCCCCTAGGTCCCTAACACCTCCCTTCATCACTACAAACCTAAGTCATACCCTGAGTACTAACCTAGCGGCCATGGGAAACTCTCAGGATTTGTTTGACCAAAATTCAAAATCTTCAGCTTGATCGAGACTGAATGAATCCTCCAAGGGCATTGAAACCCCTTTCCAACAGTCCACCCTGTGCGCAATTTTGACTTACAGTGCGAACGAACGACCCGTTTTCCCCCAAAACTTTATTAGGAGGTCACCGGATGCTCCCGAGCTCCGTTTGACAAAATTAAACTCTTTATCTCGATCAAGACTGAATGAATCTTCAAAGGGCGCTAAAACCCCTTTCCAACGGTCCACCCCGTGCGCGATTCTGGCTTACGATATAGATGAACGATCTATTTTACTCTGAAAGGTCACCGAACACTCCCAAGCCCAGGTTGACTAATGTCAACTCACCAAATCGGGTCAAACTCTTTGGAATGTAAAAATACATACCATAGCCTTTCCAACGGTCTTCCCCATGCACAATTCTAACTTACAATGCGGACGAACGATCCATTTGCGTCCGACAATCCCCCGTCCTAAGGACCAATGAGCGTTTCCGAGCCACATTTGACCCTAAGTCAACATTGGACCCAAGAGTAGTCCAAAGGACTTTCTAACGTCTCCGAAATACCTTTCCAGTGGTTCACCCCATGCATGATTTGGATCAATGATTCGCGGTTTACAACCATTTTTCGAAGGAACGTGAAAGAGACTACCAAACGTCACGTTCCAAATCCTACCTATCAGCAGTGTGCCTAAAAACACCTTCCGATTGGCAGGACCAGACCTATGCCGATTGGCAATGACCTGGGCCTATATAAATGAAGGCCTGGCCTCATTTTTAAAAGGACCCAAGGTCTGAGATCCATCACTCTCAGCGAACTCAGAAAACCTCTCTCGAAGTCAGTGTGATTTCTACATCCAAATCCCTTTCCAACCCTCACTTTTCATCATCTTTTTCACCAAACTTAGTGAATTAACTACCCTTCATCACCACCCAACTGCAAGGGATGCTCTCAAACATTCAAGACCAAGCTCAATATCTTCAAGAAGGTACAACTTTCTCAACTCTCTCTTCAAATTCTCCTAAATTCGCATTAACTTATTTTATTACTTAGCACTTTTATTCTCTCCATATCGCATATCCTATCATAATTTTTATTTATTATTATTGGACATCCCTTATTTTTAAATAAATAAAACCCAAAAAATAAGAAAAAAAGGGTTTGCTCATAAACTCCAAACGGGAATTCTCACATTTTTCTCACAACTAAAACACATTTTTACATGTGCACATACATAAGAGAAGTCCCCAATTTTATTTATGGGATAACCCCCCACCCCTCGTTTTTTATATGAACTATGTGGACTTTGATGCCTCTATTGGCTACGTAGGCATCTCGGGGTAAAACCATAGATTCGAGTCCTACATTTCCCCCACTTTCAATTTTTCTAATTCTTTAATTTAATTCTATAAGATTCTATATATTTACATATATATATTCTTAGTGGCGTATTATTCCATATGTGTTATCATTCCATTATAACGACAACGTGAGGATAATTGCTTAAACCCTATTTTCTAATATTATTTTTTAGGAGCATTCCTATGGATGACTCGCTTTATCTCTTCCATGACACAAGTCGATAATTCCTATATCCACTACATATACACATGCACACATACCAAGGGGGAATTAAGGAAAATAACAACAAATCCATGAGAGACCGCAAGGGCAGAATGGGTAACTAACACCTTCCCATTTCGTATCTTAGCCTCCGAACCCTTTTCAAATCAATTTTGGTTTTGTATGTATCAGTATGTCTTTGGATACTGTCCTTTGGGGTGGCTCCACCCTCTTTTGTCTGTTTTGAGTAAAATAGACCGGGGACTCCATATCTCTACATTTTTCACCTCACACATCGTCAACGATGGCCGAAGCGCTCATGAGAGGGATACGCTGGACGAAGATCCTCTCACCGTGGAGATGAATACCCTATCCACTCTCTCTCTCAAAGAGGATCGGGGATGGCCACAAAGATGATTTTGAAGCGATGATGAAAGTTTTAAACAAAAGTTAAAAGATGTCGAGACTCCTTTATATCCCAGGTGTACAAAGTATACAAAGATGTCAGCAATTAAAACTTTATACAAGCATACAGCTACACACGGACTATCTGATAAAGGATTTAATGAACTTCTTGAGTCTATACATGAAATGTTTCCCGTGAATAACATTCTTCCTAAGTCTTTGTATGCAACGAATAAGTTTTTAAAAGAATTTGATATTGGCTATGAGAAGATGGATGCATGCATTAATGATTGTTTTTGATTTAGAAAAGAGTATGAACATTTGGATAAATTCCCTAAATGTGGCTCATCGCGGTGGAAGTCGACGAATGCACAAAGAAGGTTAAGAAGGGAGTATCTGCAAAAGTATTACGGTACTTTCCAATAACCCCAAGATTTCAAAGGATGTTTTTATCATTAGATAAAGTAGAGTAGTTGCACTGGCACTCAACTCACATAAGAAAAGAGGGCAAGATGTGACATTCAGTTGATTCATTAGTATGGGACACAATTAATTTTTTAATTGTTTTCTTTGTACTATTTATTAGTGCAATTGAGGAAGTTCATGTGCATAAAGTGGTCCAGAAAGAAATTATCCCTGCAAATTGTTACATTGGTTGGGGACTGGAGAAGAAGTGGTAAGCACAGAACTTGATTCTACAGACTCGAAGTCACTAGTGCACCACCAAATCCTTGGGCTTGATTGCTATAAAGTATGGGTTGTTGAAATTTTAGTGCCCAAAGTGCCAGTTTTTTTATACTCGGATGTGTTTTCCATACTTGGTGATGCAAAAGGAAGTACCATAGCATGGACACATCGATACATTCATTTTGACTAATTGTGTGAGTGGAATACTTATAGTTCTTGAATTTTATTATAAGAATTTTTCTTTGACATTCTCTCGTATCGATTTCAGAGAAATATAAGGAATTAAGTGGGTATGGTGTTTCTTCATTGCTTTTTGGATTGAAGGTATACTTTGACTTTTTATTTTTTTTATTAAAAGTGTGTTATTAACTTACGAGAGTATTTACTAAAATTATTTTCTGAACAGGTAATTGTTTTTGGAAGATGTTGAAGACATTTTAGGAGGAATATTTTTTAATAATGCTATTACTTTTTTTAAAGTAAGATTGAATTTTAACTTGTTAGGTTATGCTCTATTCATTATAATCCCATGATTTTATGTGACTTGTAATGCCTAAGTATTTATTCCTTCTATTTTTTGGGGCAAGACTTTGATATTATGGTTATGAGTACATATTATGAGTTCCTCATAATTATCAATGGAGGAAATAACCCAAGATGTAGACAACCTAAGTTCTAGATATATTATTAATGGCAGAATGAATATAGTAAAATAATATATATATATATATATATATATGTATAAAGAAAGGGATGAGATAAATTAAAGACACCAGCATATATGTGGTTCAGTTTGGGCCTACTCCGTTGTGCAAGGTGATAGTGTTTTGTACTATAATAAGGTGCTAAAATTCCCTTAATACACACTCAATATTTCTCTATCTTCAATACAAAATGATAGAGTTTTGGTATGTATGGAAATTGGTCCATCCTTTACTAAGAAGATGAAGTGGGATTATAGAGCCTTGGGGGTGTGCACTGTCACTCCCAAGCATGCACTTGGTGTGCATGAGCCGAGTAGTCCAATGGAGGGGTTCCACATGTCTTCTATATGTGTAAGTCATATTGATGGAATATTCTCTCATATGGATTGGTGATGCACAAGTCACATGTCCCATATGAAAGATTAAAGTCGTCTCTGGAGGTCTCAGCTGGCTGATACTTATGGAGAGGCTCCCAGTTGAGTAATACCGAGAGTGATACATGATTAGGGACTATAGATTTGTCTCAGCTTGGAAATTCTGTATGAGGTTGACTCATGGAAAGCCGATACATAGCTTCACATATGAGTTCAGAACAAGATTTTGTGTGTGGTTTCAACTATTCCGTTGATTAGGTCACAGAGATCGAGACTGACTGACATGGGCTTCCATGATGTGGGCCCATATGAAGATAAATCTGACTGGAACTTAGAGGGGTCATGAAGCCTGACTGAGTCTCATCCAGACGAGGTCACACATATGTATATTAATCACCCCTATACCTTAATATTAAATTTAAATAGGAGGATGAGGTCTATAATCGTATGACCCCGTGTGATGGGATGACCCCTCAGTGTCAGAGTATGCCCTGGAGAAGTGAGTGGGATGTATAGGTGATAGGAGTATTGTTCCTATGTTCTTAACATACGTAATGTTTGGGTCTCCTTTAGTGGACTCGTGTCAGCAAGTGAAATGTTTGGTGTGTGTGATAAGGAGCAATGGTGGCATACTATTTGGAAATCGTCCCCTAATGATGTGGGCAAGGGTAATCACACGTAATCATTGCTTTGTTTAAATACCCAAGATTTCATTTATCTCTCTTACAACCTTTTCATTACAAGCGTGTTTCCATCTCCTTATCTCACTCAAACCTTCCTTCTTCATCGAGGTACCCATATTTTCTGATATTGTGCCATCATTTTCCATTCCATTGCTTCATTTCTATTTTCGTCATTTTTCGATGAAGTTTGATTTTTCTGGCCACTATTTGTGGTTATTCTATAGTTTTTATAGTGGTTTTTAAGTTTGGCTTAGGTTGTTATAGGTTGGGAGATTAGTTATTAGGGGATAGGGTCACTTTTTAGGTGTCAGATCATCCTTTAAGTGAGTTTTCCGATCTTCTTCTCCGGTAGCTCTTCAATTGTTCTTGATTGGTTTTCTTTAGAAAAATGATTGGATTTCCCCTTTTAATCTTTTAGTCAAAACTAGTCAAACTTTGTTCTTATTTGAATGTACTAAAGGTTATATGAACTTAGAGAGCAGTACCCACACATAAGTGAACGAATACTAAGGGAGATTCGTAAGGCTAGGGAGAGACTGAGTTGAGGCTCACCATTAACCCAACTCTATTATTTGTACTTCTTCCCCCTTTAATCCTTAGATATCCCACCCCACTGAGCCTATGGCATCATAAGTATCAATAATGATACTATGTCTAGCACCTCTTCTAGGGGTTCACAGTCCGTAACCTCGTCTAACGGATATAGTCCTTCCTCATTAAAAGACTTTGATGGATTAGACTCTTTTATAGAGGTATGCAAGTTCCAGATTCTTATCTAGATGGTAGTGGGGCTGTAGGGTCCAGCAATCAGGTGAGACCCCAATAATAAGGTACAGGGGTCGAGCAGATCCAATCCATATGTTCATGAAATCTTCAATAATGATGAGCCAAGAGTGGAGGTGGCATTTAAGCAGCCACCTATGGATATTTTGATATCGGCTATAACCGATGCTAAGTTTACCAGTATATACCCTTGTAGTGCATTTACAGTTGATGATGATGATGATGAAGATGAGGATGAGGATGAGTATTAGCTTGATACTCCGTACACCTCAACATTTCCCAACACTATTCGAGAGATGAATTTAATTATATGGAGGCACCTTTATGAAATAAAGTCCCCTACTGTCAAGAGAGTCCCGTTTAAGGAAAAGAGAACCTTTAATAATTGAGAGGGCAAGGTCATAGTTTATGAACAACTATTTAAAATTGGATTTAGACTCTCAATCCACCGAAATGTTAGCTCCCTTCTCGTCAACATGGGGCTTTCCCTGGTTCATCTCTCTCCCAATGCATGGTGGATTATTCTCGGCTTCATCCAGCTTCAAAAGGTAGCGTACATACACTATTTCAACCATAAATCCCAACCCTAATACTTTCACCTCTTAGCTCGATGCTTCGAAGAAAAACTTCTTACTGTGAACCAAACTTCAAACCATGATTGGAAATCCCGATACTTATTTGTATCAGGTGCATAGGAATTTGGCACTAACGTCCCGTCGGGCGCCACCGAGTCTAGAGTTCCCCAAGAATGGGGTAAGGTATAAATGTCTGCCAGCCTTTATCCTGACCTTATTATAGATGGTCAGGACAAAATTGACCATTTGTGCACTTATAGCAAGAAAGGTGGGTCGATAGTTTGTGAATAGCTAATGGAGACATCACTTTTGGCCGAGACTAGTTCGGAGGTTGAACCCCTCACTGAGCTGCATAAGTTAGAGAATTTTTATAAACTAGATGGTCGTATTTTATTTATATTATTTATACACTGGAAGAAATTTGGAAAATGGATCCTCCCAACATCGCCAACATGCTATCTAAATTGGCACGGAAGAAGATTGCCCCTTCAGTTATAACAGAAAAGACGACAGTCGGGGGCCTATTCAGGCCGAGGGTTTTAAGAAGCGAAAAGAGTCTAAGAGTAGTGACACCATCCCTCCTAAATACAATAAGAAGAGGAAGGATATCCCATCCACAACCCCCACAGACTCTGCTATCCTTATATCTAATAATACCGTGGCCTCTGCCCGGCTGGCCTAACTTACCATTACAGTAGACTCTATGCTCGGCAATAAGATAAGGTCCAAGGATGCTCTGCTTCCTGGTTGGACCAACTTACTATTACAATAGACTCTATGCTCGGTAGTAAGATAAGGGCCAAGGATGCCCTGGGGTCGATCATGGTCGAGTTTGACTACAAGGTTTTCCAAGCTTAAGATGTCTCTTGGGTTAGTGAGTTTCCTCTTTATCGGGTGACTCAAGTTATAATTCTAGTCATCTTTCATCAAGTGTTGTCTCGTATTTTTCTATCTCTGCCTCCTCTTTTTCTCAGTCTGTTCTCGCTTTCATCACCTAAATCAATGGGTTTAGGAAAACACACCAAGAATCCAACAGGCCGATGATGTCATCAAATTCAATAAAGGGCAGAAGAAGAAACTCAATAATGTTGAGACGAGACATAATAATGCAATCGAGGAGTTAAATAAACAACAGATTGAGGATTTTTTTTATCTCAAAGGATGAGGCATAGAGATAGGATGGACAACTTCAAGCCTAAGAACCAAAACAACATTAAGAAGGTTGTGGATGAGGCATAGAGAAGTCAATTGCAGCCTTCAAATCATTTGAGGAGTTTTCTAATTGTTCCCTTCAGTACTTAAAAAGGTGGAAAAAGACTACTTGTCCCTAAGTGTTTAACAAGCATCCAGATCTTGATAAGGTTAAGCCACAACTTGTAGATGATTTGAAGTGTTTCGACTTGTCTGATCCTGAGACTGATATTGCCCTCGACCAAGTTGAAGATAAGGCTATTGATCAAGCATCTGTGGATAAGACTATGGTGGTTAACCAGTATGACATTACAACGGACAATGGTGCCAATGAAGTGGAAGTATAGAAAAAGTCTCCTATTATCCCTTCAGCCTCTTACATCTTTGCTGAGGCCGAGAAGGCCTAACAAAAATGGAACTCTTCTTTAATGGGTGGCCCTCTATGGACTTATTCCCCTTGGTGTAATAACTTTTGAACAATGTTACTCTTTATCTTTTTACCTCGTATATCGTACCTGACATTTTTTTAACACCATAACACTCGTCTCATTTATGACTCTGCAATCGACAATCGTATTTTGATGTGAATTTATTTTTTTTATAACTATAGTCTTTGCATTTTATTTTTATCACCATTGAATGATGTTTTGAGCATGATGCTTGTCACTATAATTTTTATCACTACATTTAACACTTAATGATGAAACAATCACCATTACAAGTGATGATAAATATTTATCCATTCTCTTGACGTTATTAGGGAGTGTGAAGGAGATGAGACTCCTCATGCACTCATGTTGCGTATATATTGAATTATAAATTGATTCACTATAAAATAATGTTAAACAACCATAAAAAATGATTTTTAGTTTTGCTTTCACCCCATAAGTGATGTTACCATGTTGATCCCCCCTCTCGGCATTATTGGAAGGGTTTGAAGGAAACGAGACTCCTTATACACTCTCGTATTGCCGAGAGAGTGTTATGGTCTAATTCACCATAAAATAATGTTGGACAACCATATTAAATGATTTTTAATTTTTTTTCACCACAAAGTGATGTTATAATAGTGATCCCCCTCACTGCATTATTGGGAGTGAATGGAGGAGATGAGACTCCTCATGCACTCTCGTATCGCCAAGAATGAGTTATAATAAATTCACCATCAAATGATATTATTTAATTTAGTGAAGTTCAAATCACGCAGCAACTGATGACGATAAGCAAAAAAATATAAGGCAACACTTGAACTTTTTCATTGATTTTTCCACTTTAATACATTGCTTTGTCGTACAAGTGAGACCAAAATGGAAATACATTGTACTAAACAAAACTTTTATCTCTATACAAATGGCTATTGGTAGTATCTCTTTAGGTGGTTAACATTCCAAGGGTTGGAGAAAGGCTTAGCCTTAAGATTTTCCAGACTAAAATTCCAGACACAACCTCCTCCATCACACTGTATAGCCCATGCTAGTTTGGATGAAGCTTGTTTGGTTTTTTCCATACCTTCTTCAAAACTAAGTCACCCATGGCTATCGGCCTAGCCTTCACCCTTTTATTATTGAACCTTGTGGCTCTCTGATGATAAGCTGAATGTCTGACCTCTGTATCCTCCATTCTTTCTTGAATTAGATCTAAATCCAACCTCTATCTTCCATGTTATCTTTTGGGTCATAAGTTTGTGCTCTATGAATTGGGAGACCAAGCTCTGTTGGAATGACGACCTTGGACCTATATGACAACATAAATGGTGTCTCACATTTAGGCGTCCTCTTAGCCATCCTATAGGTCCATGGGACCCCCAAGTAGTTCTTTAGTCCATTTGCCCTTCACATCTTCTAAGTTTTTCGTGATCCCATCGAGTATCGTCCCATTGGTGACCTTAGTTTGACCATTGGCCTTGGGTTGTCCAGGAGCAGAGAATAATTGTTTTATGTTGTCCCTTTTGTAGTAGGACTCCAGTGACGTATTCTTGAATTTCTTACCATTATCTAATATCATGGTGTAGGGAAAGCCATACCGACAGATGATGTTCCTCCAAATAAATTTCAATGTTTTCATTTTCATGATGGTTATAATAGCCTCAACCTCCACCGAAATAATCAATCACTACTATTAAATACTTGTAATTTCCTGCTTCCTATGGAAAAGGGCCGACCAAGTTAATACTTGAAACTGCGAATGGTCAAGGTGATGTAATGGACGAGAGATGTTGATGAGGTTAATAGAAATGCTTGAGAATCTTGACCCTTGTTGCACTTTTTCACATATTCGGCTACGTCCTTGGCAAGTTTTTCCCTTAAATATTCCTAGGTAAAGATTCTCTTTGCAAGAGATCGACCCTCGATGTAACTTGGAAAATAACCTTCAGTAACATCTCAGAGGACGTAGTCTGTCTCAGAGGGGTGAATACATCTAAGTAGGGGGAATGAAAATCCTCTTTTATTAAGTACATAACCTATGATGGTGAACTTTATTACACAATATCTCTTCTTTTTCCTCCCAGCTTAAGACTTTGGCAATTCCCTATCTCGTATATACTTTATCAATGGGTTCATTAATGACTCCCCCAAGTTTAGATTGAGGTAAAATATCAAGCTCTTATCACTTTCCTTAATGCTCATCTTTTCCAAGATTTCAACAAGGACAGTGCGACTAATCTTTATTCTGGTAATCGACGCCAATCTAGCTAGAGCATCGGCTTGAGTATTCTCCAGATTGAGAATTATCTTTACTTTAACTTCATTGAAGTTCATCAAAATCTTCCTGGCCCTGGATAAACACTTGGGCATCTTTTTGTCTTCAGCCTCATAGATTCTTAAAATTCAATTGAGGACTAACAGAGAGTCGTTGTGGGACATCATTTGGTCGATGTTCAAAGCTTTGGCGAGAGAGAGATCTGCCAGCAGGGCCTCATACTTTGATTCGTTGTTTGATGACTTGAAGCAAAATCTTAAGAATATTCAATATCCATTCCATTCAGTGCCGACAGTATTAACCCCGCGCAGCTGCCATTTTCATAAGATAATCCATCCACAAATAGACTCCAGATTGGACCTCCTTGGAGAAAGGACTTTCACATAAAACTCCATTTTTTTTAAATCTTTTTTAGCAATATCTTCCACCACATGAACGTGTTGGCCATAATCTCTTTTGGCACCACTTCTTATGTTCGTGATTCTTCGACAATTCTATCATCAGTCCCAGTCCATGTAAAATCGGACATAAAATTTGCTAAGGCAGTCCCCTTGATTGTATTTATGGGCTGATAGATGATGTAAACTCACCTATCTCTACGTATTAGGCCATTAACCTACCCAATTTGACAAGTTTATGAATGACATATTTTCGAGGAGTATCGATGAGCACCACCATCGTATGCACCTCAAAATACGACTTCATCTTCCTTGAGGCATGAATCAATGCATAAGCCAGTTTCTCCATCTTTGGGTAGTTGAGCTTTACCCCATGTAAGGCTTTGCTATAAAACTATACTGGAATTTGAACTCCATCGTCATCTCAGATAATGGTTGAATTGATAGTCGATTCTTAGACGGCTAAGCATAGAAATAATTATTTTCCTCGAATTGGTCGAGACATCAACATTGGAGAACCCAGATATACCTTCAACTATTGAAAATCTTTCTCATGTTCTTTGTCCTAAAAGAAGGATTTTCTCACGATCTTAAAAAATGGAATACACTTATCAGTTGCTTGTGAGATAAAATAACTGAGAGCTGTGACTCAACCGGTAAGTCTCTTAACATTTTTGATACATTTTGGTGTCTGCATATCAATCAATGCCTTGAACTTTGAGGGGTTTTCCTCTACCCCCCTTTAATTGACAATAAAAATTAGAAACTCTCATATGCCGACCCCAAAGACACACTTGGCCATATTCAAATTCGTCTTGTATTTATCCATCGTACCAAAGGTGCGTTTGAGGTAAACTACATGGTCCTCAGCCTTCAAACTTTTGTTAACATGTCATCCACATAAACTTCCATTTTTTTCTCAATCTTCTCTTCAAACATCTTATTTACCAACCTCTGATAGGTTTCCCCTAAGTTCTTCAAACTTAGTGACATTACTTTATAGCAGTTGGTTCCTTTGCATGTGATAAAGGAAGTCTTCTAAACATCGGCCTCATGCATGAAGATCTGATTATACACCAAATATGCATCCATGAAACTCATAAGTTCATGCCCGTCCATGGTATCAACCATCTGATCAATTTGAGGTAGTGGGAAGTTGTCCTTAGGGCAGGCTTTGTTAAAATTAGTAAATTCCATACACATTCTCCACTTAAGTATGATGACAACTTTAGAGATCCAATTAGGATATTGGACCTCTCTAATGAACTTGGTTGTCTGAAGTTTTTTCACCTCATCCTGAATGACTTTGTACCAATCTCTCGCAAAATTTTTGCGGCTCTATTTGACGAGCTTCACTTTTTCATCAATATACATTCGATGGAAAATAATGTCGGGGTCAATCCCCAGCATATCTCCATAGCTCTAAGCAAAAATACTCCGCCGTCTTCTCAGTAGCTTCACTAAATCTTCCTTGACCTCAACTTTTAGGGATGAACCGGTTTAGATTTTTTTTTTCTTGTCCTCATTGAGGACTTTGGATTCTACCTCCTCGGCAGGTTCAACCTTTTTTAACTTTTTATCATCTCTTGGGTCAGGGGTGTCCATGTTGTATGAGGTTGTTTCTCTTTTTTGGACATTTTTTTCTTTGATAGAAGTGAAGTAGCTTGCACGAGCCTCCACTTGGTCACCTTGTACTTCCCCACTCCATAGGGAGTCGATAATTTCATCATTTGGTGAATTGTAGAAAGCATGTACTCGAACTCCTTGAGGGATATCCATCTTAGTATGATATTATATATCGATAACACATGATCATCCATAATAAAAAAAAAATATGACCTTTTTGGTTAGACACCTCGGACAGGTGCCCATGCAGATGTCCATTTCGTATACTTCCAACGACTGAATTTTCTTGCCATTAAATCCGATCAGCGGCTAGTGGTATGGCACAACTCTTTTCTTACTCAACTTTAGACACTTAAAGTAACTCAAGAACATAATGTTCACTGAGCTTCCCCTATTGACGGGGATGTGAGACACGTCATAAAATTGAATCCATGTATTGATTACTAAGAGCTCATCGTGTGCAGATAAGATTCCCTTGAAATACAACCTTGAAAAACCCACTACAAGAGTGTCCATATCCAATTTATTTAATTTTCCAGGCCTTGCCTTGGTCTTGGAGGAACTCTCCTTCACCCTTCTTGGTGCAGCTTTGGCTTCAATAACATGTGCTTTCCTATCTGGTGGTTATGTGCCTCCACCTGCTAGGCCTCCACATATCATTTTATATAAAAAAAAGAGCATATTAAGGGCTCCCTTTGCATCAAGGATTTTTGCTAAAAGGTCGGAATTTTCTTCTCCACTGTTATGAGACTCATCATTATCTTTTTTAACCCGGACCTCTCAACTAGACTTGTTGTCTTTTCTCCTACTATATCTCTTTCAAGCCTCATTTTCCCCCCATTCTTGTCTATGTGCTTTCAGTTTTCCTTACTTCTATAGCTATTCAACATCGTCGTTCAAGGCGAAGCATTTTTCAGTTGTGTGACCATGACCTTGGTAATACTCACACCAGTTAGTTTTGTCCCTTTTGTGAGGAGGGGACTTGAGTTTTTCTGGCCACTTAAGTTTTCTATCGTCTTTGATATCATTCAAAATTAGGTATGGACTCATAGTTAAGGGACTGTATTTAGCAAAATAATCCTGATTGGACCTCTTATTTCCCTCTTTCTCTTTGGTCTGACCAAATTTATTACTGTCGACCTCCTTTGTATCTCCCTCCTTGGCCTCGTCCACATTCATGATTCTCTCTGCCACAGCTAGGAGTTATGTCATGGTTTTTGGAGGATCTTCGGAGAGTTTCCAAAGATGTTTACCACGTTGTAGATCACTAATGAGCATTATCATTTCTATACTTTCGTCATAATCTTCAACCTCCAACTTTTCCTTACTAAAACAAGAGATGAAATCTCTTAGATCTTCATTATTTCCTTTGTTGACATTAAAGAGACGGGTGAACCTCTTTAGTGGCTCCATGCTGAAACAAAAGTTATAAATGAACTTCTTGAATTGCTACTTAAAATTGTCTATGGAATCTCTCGATAGGGTGGTGTACAACAAGTGAGCTAAACCTATGAGAATGATAGAGAAGGCTCGACATCTCATCTCATCTCATTAGGCATCGAGTATATGTCGGTGGCCGACTAATACATCTCAATATGGTGAATCGAATTTGAACTATTGTCATACCTTAGCATCACAGTTGGGGGTTTTAACTTTGAAAGGGTAAGATAACATACAATTCTTGGTACAAACCCTCCATGTAGCCTCGATATCTTAGGTCTCGACTCTTGATTAAGCTACCGATCTTGTCTTCTTGACTTGGATGGAACTATTCTGTGCCCTATCTTCTATCACTACATTATCACCCCATATTCTATAACCACTGTCACTAGTGCTAGTTCTCAACCAGTGGTCCTCTGTTGGTTGTTTACCTCCCTCTGGTCATCTTCTCACAGTATCTTACATTACCTCTAAATACACCAATGCTATGATAATGAGAGTACTTATCTTGGTCACTTTCACCTCTTGAGCTAAGATGGTCAAAGACCAAAGTCTCTACTTCATCTATCAAAAGTTGAAGCTCTCAATCGGCTTCTGAAAGTGTGTTGAACATTTTTTCCATGGTAAGATGGGGTTGTTGTCCCTTTGGGATGGAAAGTATCACCAAAAATCTCATATGGCTCTCGATACTCCTCCTCGTTGAAGTCTTGGCCATTTGGGCATCCTGAATCTACTTTCCAAGTTGGAGACACCTAGGTTCGATGACGTCTCTCCACCTACAGTAGTGATACATCTCCTTGAGTGGGGCTAGGGGGTCCCCCTATCACAAAATTCACCATTTTTCTTGTGGCCAGAGTAATGATCTCTACCGCTGGGTCACCGGGAGCCCTTCCCAACACACTTTGGCTGAAAGCCATGAATTGTTCCTGCATCTTTTATTGGTTGTCCACTTAGCATTGTAGTGCTTCCACCACATCAACCATTTCTTACTGAGGTGGTGGTTGTCTGGATCTTGGGCCAACGTTGGGAGACAAGTT
The DNA here is from genome assembly GCA_949130495.1 of Sambucus nigra. NCBI lineage: Eukaryota > Viridiplantae > Streptophyta > Magnoliopsida > Dipsacales > Adoxaceae > Sambucus > Sambucus nigra. Next base: position 180,405,536 of record OX422219.1, read on the forward strand.
AGATGCCATCTTCGGTGTGATCCAAATGGCCAAAGAGAGTGAAACTAAAGGTGAGTTGTCCCGGTAGAAAAGCATGAAGAGCACTCAAACCCAAGATCTTTTGATGATGATTTAGGTTCAACAATGGTGGATCTAGATCACCACCAGGGGCAAAGATAGAGTGGTCTATGAGAATAAGTGTAAGAAGAGGAAGATAAATCTCTTTTCACAGTCGGTGCCAAAAATGATGATGCTAAGGATCACCACCTCTAAGATGTAGACAACCCACGTTCTAGCTTTATTGACATTGGTGGATTAAACATATTAATATAATAGATATATATGTATAAAGAAAGGGATGAGATAGATAAAAGACACAAACATATAAGTGGTTCGGCATGGGTCTACTCCACTTTTTAAGGTGATTGTGTTTTGTACTATAACAAGGCACTAAAATGCCATTAATACACATTCAAGATTTCTCTTCAATACCAAATGACAGATTTCAGCATGGTTATAAATTGGTTCATCCTTTACAAAGAAGATGAATTGGGCTTTTATAGCCTTAGGGGTGCGCAATGTCACCCCCAAGCATGCACTTAGTGTGCACGAGCTGAGTAGTCTAATAAGAGGGGGCCATATGTCTTTTGCATGTGTATGTCATGATGATGGAATATTAACCTACATGGGTTATTGATCTCTTGCAATGGTTATGTCCAGATGGTTTGATGATGCACAAGTCACATGTCCCATGTGAAATATTGAAGTCATCTCTGGAGGTGTTGATTTGATAAGACTGATGGAGAGGCTCCCAGCTGAGTAATACTGAGAGTGATATTTATTCAAGGACTGCAGATTGGTTTAACCCTGGCAGTGTTGTATGAGTCCGACATATGGCAAAGTTGAGACATAGCTGCACAAATGAGTGTAAAATAAGCTTTTTTGTGTTGTTACAACTGTTTCGTTTATTAGGTCTTAGTGGTGGAGACTGACTGACATGGGCCCATATGAAGATGAGTCTGACTGGCACTTAAAGGGGGTCAAGAAGTAGGGTAGAGTCCCATCTAGAAAAGTTCACACTTTTGTATATCATGAATGATAACTATTAGAGATAATGATGGTAGAACGGGTCATCACCAAGGTTAGACTTATTCAATAAAGGCTGAGGAGTTATCGAATTAGACAAAAGATATGGGATAATATAAAAAGAAGAGATGTGTACTTAAAGGTGAGAGCCACTCCAACCTTTCAATGAAAATAGGTTTTCATTCCTGTCTTAATGAGTTATTAGAGAAGGGTGGCTTTTGGCTGGCACCGGAGGGAAGGAGGGCATTAACTCCCCCTAAAACAAATAGGGGTAGGAGTCTTGAATTACCACCCTAGAGTCTTACCTATATGAACTTAAGGGGAAGGGAACCCAATCAAAGTTCTTTGAAAAGAGCTTATGGCAAAGGGGAAGACCTACAAGCCTAAGACCTATTGAAGATAGAGAGAGTCTGATCTCTATCGTATTCCAATCCATTAGACTTTTAACGAATTCAGAGTCTATCATCATCCAATTTGCTTATTTTACATCAACCCATATTACATTGTATCATTTGATCTTTTGTACAAGGTATCCCCAAACTGTGTTAATTCATTTGAAACCAAGGTTCATATATTGACAATTTAATGACAAAGTAGCTTAGGTTATATTGGTTTGGTAATTACACATGTAACATTCATTGAGTCATACCATGAAGACCTCTTACTATTAGAAGGAGTCCACCAACAATAGAAGCACCAGACAGAAGCCAAGAAGAGAATAAGAAATAGCCAAAAGAGAATTGAAAGCTTCCCTGAACTACAAGCAAATTCATAAGGGAAATGCTCATAAAAAAGAAGTTTCCATTGCTTGGATCTTGGACCAAGATTATTCCCTTTGGATAGATATGATCAAGACCTATTCACATCAATAAGTCATAAACCCTTTTAGCAGAAGTGATTTGGGTCACTGAATATATGCTTATTTGTATTATTAGTACACGACTAGATCTAGCTCTATTGGGAGAAGATTGTCTATGAAGTTTGAAAGTGCGCCAATGGACAGAATCTTGGCCTAGAGGGGGTGAATAGTTTTCCTTTTATGAAATTTTCTTTTGAAGGTCTAATAATTATTCTAATGAGTTGGTTATTAATTAATATTAGTCGTCTGTAAGGGAATTATGACATTTGGGGAGAAAGGAAAATTGAGTTCACGGTATGTATGACCTTGTGAGATACTTGAAAGAATTGGGAAGACTTAATATATATTTCCTCTACCCCAAAATGTGTCTCATGTGCGCAACATATTCCATATTTTAAGGTTGAGGAACAATGTTACTGACCGTGTCCATATTATTAAACATCGTCCCACTGATATCCACAGATATTTGAGTTACGATGAGGCCCAAGTTGAAATTTTGGTGAGAGGAAAAGAAGTTAATGAAAATGACAATTTCTCTAGTCAAAGTACTTAGGAGATATCAGGCCGTGGTAGAGGCCATTTGGGAGATGGAGCTAGTTTTGGAGACCCGAATCTACAGCCAGAGTGTGAGACATTTATCCCACTTGGTAAAAAATCTTCAACCAAGACAACAATACCTAATGTCACATCATTTCCAGTACCCACCGGCCTCCCAAAGCACATAAGGCAATTTAATAAAAAACCCTAACTCTAATGATAGGAAGCCCTAAACATCAGAAGCACATGTAACATCAGAAAAAAAATCACAAAAACCTTGACTCTAATAACGAAATTCATGTAAATATGCAAAGTTTGGCTCATGATGGACTTGAAAAACTTTAAAATGTACCCTAAATATCCAAACAACTTTGATCAACTCTACCTTACGCCTATTTTTTCTTCACTTCAAATTATAAAGCCAAAGGTAGCTCTGATCGAGATTACTTGCACTAAATATCAATGAATGGACATTTTGGACCTACATACATTCATAATATGGACAGTGGAAAGCATAAATATTATAGATAATTGAAATATCTTCCCAATAGTGAATGCCAAGTTCCAATCAAAACTTTCATCAAAATCCTAGGATTCATGGACTAAAGAAATTCACACTACATACAACTTTAAGGGTATTTTAGAACTACCAAATTTCATGATTGGGTATGTTGGAAATCATAAATAGGTAGAGATTTTAATTATCTTTCAATCGATGAAAACCATGGGTCAATCAGAGTTAGAAGTAAAACATTATGAAAATAATACAAAACTAGGACAAAACTCAAATTAAGACCAAATGCTTTAACCATTCGGTTAAAGTCCTTTTGACCGTATGTTTTAACGATTTTTTTACTTTTTTCCCTCTAAAATCACGTAAAATGCCGATTAATCTTATGGTTAATAATTTTACTGAATGGTTAACCATTTCTGATAGTTTTCCCCTAAATATTATCTAAAAGAAGATTATCCCTAGTCTTTTAACCAAACAGTCACCCCACGCCAGGAAATGGTGACCTGCTCTTTGAGAATTAAACCCCTGCCATATATGTGTCACCCACCCCTTATCCACTATCATGTGGTAGTCTGGATGATCGTAGAGTTAAAGGATATGGATAACTGTGCGGTCAAAGTCCCCGGTCAAATCCTTATAAAAGGATGTCCACACCAACCTTGAAAATCACCCTAAAACAAAACATTAATTTTGTTTCCTAACTTTCTTTAATCCTGAGTGCCTGAGCTTATTCGGAAAATTCTAGAGTGAATTTTGTGTTTTAGAGAATTAGCACTCCTCCAAGGAAAGCTCGTACTTTCAAAAAATCGCTTCCCCTAATGAAGTTCATACTTTTGAAAAGTTGCTTCCTTCAAAAAATAGATGCATACCACTTCATGCATCACGCAAAATTCAGAGCTTTTAAACAAAGTTTTGACCAACTAAATGGATACCTGCCCAATTGGGCACCTTAATAGGGGACACTCCCCAGGAAAAACACGCTCACTCTATAGGGGTAAAGAAACTCTGAACAAATATCGGGTCAAATACCCTATATATATTGTGAAAAACTGTCCATATTTATTTATCTCATCTAGCATGGCTCCCACTTAGGGGACTGGATATGCACTTTATAATGTTTATATTTTAAGAGCTACTTTTTAAACCAGAACCTCTATTAATTTAATTGGCATACTCATAAGTTTAATAAATGATAATCAAATGCCACGACAAAATACAAACATGAAAAGATACTTTTCCATATGATTCTCAGGAAATTGTCAATGACACGAGTCAGCCCAAACTTTTCACAAGAAAAAATCTAAAATCGGACTACTTCCATAACTTCTCCGAGCGAACAAAGACCATCTCCACTATAAAATCCCCAAATATGTGTTTTCATACAAATATATGTCAAGAATCGACCTTCTATTAGAGTATTTTTAATATATAAATATATCAATCTAATAAAATATAAATGATATATTAAGGACTAGGCTCCATAAATATCGTAATGTCAAATATTGTATATCCGGTATCCCGTCGCCTACACCCGTAAATATGTTCCATCTGTTGAAACTACATTGTCTTTTATCACTATTACTCTTGGGTAAGTAATCATTATACCAAACAAAACACGTTAAGCCTAATGCTTATAATACATTTCTTGACATATTATCTATTAGGGATACCTCCATCTCTAGTCCAAATACGGATTAACCAGACTGAGGACTACGACACCTCAAGTGTTTTAGACATATTGATAAGGGATACATAAATGTTTCTTGGTGTCTAATGGTCAACTTCAACCCTAAATACACTATCCCCTCTCCTTCTACACCTTCAAACTAGCCTGAAGAACGATACCTTCCTGCTAGTGATCACTCAACATCATAATACAATATGTCTATATCGGTGATCATAGGGTCCACTCCCATTCCAAACATTCCCTGAAGCTACACTATGTCCTACAGATAGCTTTTGTTCTTTTAATCCAAGCCCTACACTTACACACACATCACTTTGGAACATGTGAACAATCAAACTACGTATGCTTTGATCTCTTAGATACACAAGTACAATATTTCACAAGATATTATCTTCAAAGGGATGCATCCATATCTTATTTCTCCCATATTATTTGTCCTTTATAAGCCAAACAAGATATCTGAATATCATAAAGTCGCCTCACATCCATACAAAATCATTCAAACACGTACACACTCAAAACTAAACAGTGTAGGCCTTGATTTCGTGGCTACATGAGTACAAAGGTGCAATATGGGGTCCTTATCTTGATTAGAAGCCTCTATAATATATCTCTAGATATGTTTTCAAAAAAGAGATTCACTCATCTTTTACCTTTCTATCTCTCCTCAAATCTAAAATGTGATACCAAATTATCACTAAGTCGAGCTTCCATATGTTACCCAAGTAGATATTCCTCTCACAATTATATACATATGAATGGCCACCTATTACATGAGTACAGAGTCATACACAAGTGTTGATGTAAAAAAACTAGATATGATCTAATTGTTTTAATCACAGATAAATATGAATAAGTAAATATGAGACAAGATATTTTTAAAGTGGTTCAGCCTTAAGGAAATGGCCTACATCCACTGTTTTTGTATTGTTGACTCTTTGCCTAGAATTCTTGATAAATGGTTTTCTCATGAAATTTCGGTCCCCTCTAATGAGGAGGTTACAATGTATTTATAGCCTTAAGGCTGTAAATGTCAAAGGACAATGCGTTGTTATCTAGTAAACATATACATTTGTACGATAATAATGAGCATTTAATGCACAGTCGCCTCTTTGTTTATCCTAGTTTGAGTGATATATACGCTAAGTAGCTCAGATCGCTTAAGTTGCTCGGACCATCTAAGTAGCTCGGCACGCTTGAGTTGCTCGGAGCCCATGAGTTGCTCGAGGCCCATGAGTTACTCGAGGAGCCTAAGTTGATTTGTACGTTTGAGCTGTTCAGAATGTATAAGTTGCTCGTGGCGCTTGAGTAGCTCTGTGGTAGAAGTATTTGTAATTGCCACATTGGTTGACACGTGTCTTAAAATGATGGGTCCATGTCAGCAGATTAAATTTGGTATCAACATAAGCCCCCAATGTTTCATAGTTTGATGTTGAAGAAAAGTATGGAACATTCTGTTAGAAAACTGCATAGATTATTGGTTTGTATGGTTTTTAGGAAAATGATCATTGTATATAACTCCTTTTTGAGTGCATAGTATCAGGCCTAGTAAGTATTTTGAATTTCCATGACCGCTTCGATATTTGTGTCCCTTTTCTTTTTTTAGCTGCAAGATACGCGAACGTCCTCCCTTGTAATTATTACTTTTCTCTATTCTCGAGGTAAAGTATATAAGCGCGGCAGAAATCCTATCGTTTTTCACTTTTCAAATCTATATCTGTGAACTCTTCATTTTCTCTCTATCTTGTGCCTTCATTTTTTTCGTCGTTCGTTGTTCACCTGATCTCTTTTTCTCTGTAAGATTTTCTTCCTTTTCTTTTATTTACTTTGTTAATCATGGTTTATCTTGTTGAGTCACTAGATAAATTTCGGTCTGAATATTCAATCCCTTCGTGGGTTGTTTTGGAAAGACTTTCCGAACCTTCTGATTATTTTTCTTTGGCTGAGGGACATTGGTTCCCAAGTCTTTTTGTGGCCGAATGCGGCTTTTCTTTTCCACCAAATCCCCTATGTTTGGAATTCTGCCAATATTTTGATGTGGTACCAACAAGAATAGCTCTAAATACCTGTAGGATAGTTAATGGCATACATAGATTGAATCAACTTCATGGAACCCGTTTAGGGATTCCAGAGATTATGTACTGCTATAGATGGGTTGTCAGTGATAGCACTTTTTACTTAAAAACTAGGCTTTTGAATAGATCTTTAGTCGTCAATCTTCCTGACGCCAATAGGGATTCTTTTGAGCATGGGGTCGTTATGAAAAATTGGCAACACGCTCCATTAAATGGACATGATGTATATCAGGGTCCCAGGTGTCCCCCTTATGGCAATGGAATAGGTTGTTTTTATTTTTTGAAATCTTGTTTTCTTTATGTTTGATAAAATGCATCACTGACATTTGTTTTTATTTGTTCAGTTAACAGTAAAAGAAAATCTCCCAAAGAAACTGAGGTTAATATAAAGCACTTAAAACTTATCTGGAGCTTGCACCAATTTGTTGCTGAGGAGCATATTAGATTTGCTTCTTACTTGCTGCAATACAAAAGTTACACTTCATGTTTCACTGCTCGTCCTCATCCAGTGGTGGTTGATCTTGACCAAGTACAAGTACCAGCCTCTGAGACTAGTGTGGAAGGTTCTTCTTCTGAATCAAATATTCCTATCACTGCTCTAATGAAGAGGAGAAAAGGTCCTGCCTTTTTTGACATGTCTGCCTATACTACTGTGGAGGCAAAGAAAAGTAAAAAAGATGTCCTAAAAAAGGAGATAAAGACTGTAGATGTACCCCCTCCTGTTGCTGCCTAGAAAATTGGCAAGAAGCCCCCTGTGGCTCCGAGCAAGATTGCTGCTCTCTCTCCTCCGAGTCAAGTTATTGTCATATCACCAATAAAGACAACGTCTTTGGTTGAAAATGTTCCTGCCCCTATGAGGAGGTTGAAGAAAAGATATTCTGAGAGACCTAATGAAGTTGTCTCTCAACCTTCAAACATTGAAGGTAGTATTCCATCTCTTGTTGCTCCGAGCTCTACTGTGAGCTTAGTGAAATCTTCGACTATCCCAGAAATCTAGGGCATTGAAGACACTCTTTCTTATGAGAGAATCACTACTTTGGCTACTCAGCACATTGCCTCTGTAAGTACTGTTAACCCGAACCCTTTATTGTTTAGTACTATGTTCCGTATTGACTTAAAATGCTTTCTTTTTTTAGCTGGTGACGTATTTTAACAGCATTCTAAAGAAGGATGAAGCTATCAAGACTTCAAGCTCCTCAGGAGGAGTAGAGGAGGCTTTTGTTGGGCTGACCCAATCTCTAAAATATTCTCATCAAAAATACGAGGAAGATAAGGTTTCTTGGGAGAAGCAACTCAAGTCCATTGAGCTAGACCGAAATCAGGCTGTGAATGCCTCCAAGGACTTGGAGAAAAAGTTGAAGGAATCTGAGCAGAGCAATAAAAACTTTAAACAGAGCAACAAGAAGCTTGAGGCTAAGCTCAAGTCTACTGAAGATGAAGTTGCTCAACTTCAAGATGTTGAACGACAGAAAAATGAGGTGGAGGAGAAGTTGAAGGTTGCCGAGGAGATCCTTACGGAAAGGACCTCCTCGAAGAAGGCAAAAAGGAAGAAGGCAGTTAAAAAATTATTTAGTGTTGGTTGGGATAAAGGCTGGAATAAGGGTCTGGCTGCCATGTCCTCTAAAATGGAATACGCCAGTCTTAAATACTTTAGGGATGGATGGGTTACGGCCTTGCAGGAGCTGAAAGTTACTGAGAATTCTGAATTATTCCAGCAGTACACTCATGGCCCTCCTCCCTCTCCTGGAGAAGAAGAAGAAGAAGATAAAGCTACCTCAGATGAATCTTCTTTGATGATTGGACATCAGGACCTTTCTGTCCCAGTTGTTCAAACTTTCTCCGAGCAACTCCAACCCACCAGCACTTCTGTCGAGCAACTACCTTTATCCTCTGAGCAACCATTCACTTCCTCCAAACTTTCTGAGGAGGTCGTACAAAACAAGGAGAAGGTGTAGAGTTGTTCGGGTGTTTATTTTATTATTTTTTAATGTAACCTAAGACTTTGTATTTTCTTCTATGATGAAATCAAATTCGAACTTTGGTTGCTCACCTTGAATTTCTCTTTTACTTGCTCTTTCTGTGTTATTATTGATTATTTTTATTTCTTATCTTTGCTAGTTTATGGCCAGGATGGAGCTCTTATCAGCTCATGACATAGAATTGATGAAGAAATGCAATGACTATTTTAAAGTTGGTTATATAGATCTTAATGAGGCTTAAATCATTTACATCCTTGGTCTAGATACTTCTGAACGAGCAGTCGAAGCTTACCAATACCTGAAATGCTTGCTCGATCGTGTTATTGACAACAATGTGGCCTACTATGAGATGATTGAAGACCTCCAAGGAACAATCGAGGAATTCAGCAGTAGTACAAAAAGTCTTCCACACTTTTGCATAAAGGATACGAGAAGAAATATCAATAATTGAGTGCTGATAAAGGGTATGATAAATTTATTTCCGCTTATGAGAAGAAAGAGAGTGTTCTGAAGCTTGAAGTTGAAGAACACAAGCATATCGCCAAGTTATTGGAGCAGGAGAACATTGCTTTGCAAGAGGAGATAAAACAACTCAAATCGGATGCATCCTCCTCTAGAGCCTTGGTCCCTGTTAATGATGAAGTTTTCTCTTTCTTGGAGGTAGAAAATGCCAACTTAAGAAATGAGTTGGAAACTTTAAAAAGGGTTGGACCCTCCTCATCTACTCGTGGATGAGCAAGGTCTTCTTCTAGTGGTCGACCTAGGGTTGGTCGGGTCACCATTGAAGAATCTAGAATGCAATCTGCTTCAGAGAATCAGGCTTTTCAGTTGATGGCGAAGAAACAAGCCTTAGCAGAAATGTCTAAGAAAATTTTGAATCTCAGCGAACAACTTACTACTCAGAGTTCTTCCTTGGAAAATAAGAAAATCCTGGTGAAGAATCTCCACGAGCAACTAGAGAGGTCAACTTACAAATTCCACAAACAACCCAGAGAATTTTGGATGGCTGGGTATAATGAAGCTCTTTACCATCTTGATGATCGGATCCAGCAGTCGAATAATGAGGGGTACAAGCAGGGATGGTTGAATGCTATGTGTGTGCTACAATTGGAGCAGGGACACTACTAATGGGATTATTATGAGCCTGGAGTGATCGACTTGCCCGTGCCTCCTTTTAAGCTTGATTTTAGTTGGATACCAGCCCGGGTAATTCCTCGATGCTTAATCTCCAAATATCTTGGCGACTACAGTCTTCATGCCAACGTTGATATATCTCGCCCAGACTCTGTGATGAATGTTAGAATGCTGAGAGATGTAAATTTTACAAATTCTCCTTATGCCTTAGATGACCCTCCTGTTGGAGTAGAACCTGTTTCAAAGGCAGAAGGGAAAAACCGATAGAATAGGATTTTTTATCAAGTGTATTTTTCACAGCATATGTAATTCTTCTTGTTTTGAATGAAGTAATTTGCATAATGTCCTCTCTTGTTTGTTTATAAATATATGTACATTTTGTTTTGTGTTTTTGGATAATAGAACTTATCCTTTTTATTGTTTGATTATAGTGACTTGTCACACTTTGGATCTAAGCAATGAAATGATGTGCATCCCATGTTCCTTCTTAGTTTAATCAACCGGAGTTAATTTCAATTGGTTTACCAGTGATAATTGATTCCCGACCAACCGGAGTTGGTTGTAATTGATTCCCGACCAATCGGAGTTGGTGGTAATTTACTCCTAACCAATCGGAGTTGGTGGTAATTGATTCCCGACCAACCGAAGTTGGTGGTAATTGCTTCGAATTTGATGTGTAGTGTGTAGCACTAATATTCTAAAAAAATTTCAACAAAGAAAGAAATTGGATGAAGCATTACTTTATTCATATTGAAGAAACTGCATTACATATGAATTACAGTTACTAATAATATTTGCGCAGATGCTCTGCATTCCATGCATTCTTGAATTCTTCTCCTTCCAAGGTTTCAATCACGTATGTCCCTGGGCGAACAACTTTTGTTACTCTATAGGGTCCGTTCAAGTTGGCTTCCAGTTTGTTGTGCTTTTGGATCACTTTCTTCAGCACATAATCCCCTTCCTTCAAATCACACTTCTTCACTCTTTTGTTATTAAACAAAGTTGTTCGTTGTTGATATGTTGTATTTCTGATTGCTGCTTCTTCCCTAACTTCTTCGAGCATATTCAGGTCTAATCTTATCATTAAGTCATTGATAAGAGAATTGAAATTAAGTAATCTATGCGTAGGTAGGCCCAATTTAGCGGGTATGATAGCCTCACTCCCAAATGTCAGCCTGTATGGGGACTCTCCCGTAGCTATTCGTGGTATGGTACGATAAGCCCACAACACAGAGTGTAGCTCATTAATCCAATTTTCCTTTGCATTATCCAGTCGTTTTTTCAATCCATTCAGTAGCGTTCTATTTGTCACCTCAGTTTGTCCATTGCTCTGGGGGTGACCTGGTGCAGAGTGGGTTTTCAGTATACTGAATTGATGATAATATGCAGCAAACTCCTCGTTGTCAAAATGGGTTCCATGGTCAGTAATAAATGCATGTGGGAGACCACATCTGCAAATAATGTTTTTCCAAATGAATTGATAGACTTTGTCGTATGTCATATCAATAAGGGGCTCAGCTTCCACCCATTTTGTAAAATAATCCACAGCAACCACAAGGTATTTGAATCCTCCCCTGGTCGTTGGGAGTGGTTCGACCAAGTCTATCCCCCACATGGAAAATGGCCAAGAGGACATTATGGGTGATAATAATGCCTGGGGAGTTCTTTGGATGGATGAGAAGCGTTGGCATTTGTCGCACTTCTTAGCATAAGCTGCGCAATCATCTCTCATTATCGGCCAATAGTACCCCTGCGTGGTTATTCTTCGTAACAGTGTCAGACCAGCTACATGGGCTCCACAAGACCCTTCATGAACCTCTTCGATCAAATCTTTCACTTCAGAGGGATGTACACATCTTTGTAGCCCTGCTATAATTCCTCGTATGTACAAAATGCCACTGGTCAATACATAACGAGCAGCTTTAAACTTTAGTTTCTTGGCTACGAGTTTATTTGTTGGCAAAGCCCCCTCTTCAATATAGGCCCTGATGGGGTCCATCTAAGATGGTCCCAAATCGAGGGCAATGAAGTTTATCATCAGATCTTCGTCTATGCTCCGACCAGCTAGGATTTCTATTGGGATTATTCTTCGTAGCTAGGTGCATGTGGTTTATGATAAACGAGCTAGAGCGTCTGCTCTTGCATTCTCCAATCTTGGTATTCTGATCAACTAGACTGCAGTAAAACTTGATACAATCTCCATCGCTTGGCCATGATACTTGACCATTAATTCTCCTTTTGATGCATACATCCCCAGAATTTGATTTACAACTAGCTGGGAGTCACTGAACATAATGACTTGCTCTGCTTTCATGTTTTTAGCTAGACTTATACCTACAATCATTGCTTTATATTTGGCCTCATTGTTAGAAGTCTTAAATTGAAAGTGCAGAGCATACTCCACATCAATCTTATCCGGACTGTTTAAAGCAATTCCTGCTCCACTGCCTGTAGTGCATGAAGAGCCATCCACATACAAATTCCATATGGGTAACTTATTATCAATTTTTTTATCAGAGAGAGTTCCTCGGTGGAATATCTGGTACTTACTTTTGTCCTTCTCCTGTGCTTCTCATTGCTCGTCAATCATCTTTTCTTGGGAGACTGGCATTTCTTGCTGCTTGCCTACCTATGTAAGTTAGTTGGGGTTTACATTTGATGATCCTGTAACATCTACAGGTTGGTCTGATTTCAACTCCTGTTCTTCGAAGGCATTTTCTTGAGTAAACTCTGCGATAAAGTCTGCTATGTCCTACCCTTTGAGCGACGACCTAGGCTCATAAATTATATCATATTCACCAAGCTCCACTGCCCAGTACATCAATCTTCCTAATTTTTCCAGCTTACGCAGAGCTTGCCTGAATGGAATGTCGGTGTACACCACTATAGTATGGGCTTGGAAGTATGGCTTCATTCTTCTACTTGCTTCAATTAGTTCTAATGCCAAATTCTCCAGTCTTGGATATCTGATTTCTACTCCTCGGAGAGCTTTGCTGGTGTAATAGACTGGTTTTTGTACTCCATCCTCCACTTTTATCAACGTCGAGCTTACTGCATTTTCCAAAACTGCCAGGTATAAGTATAGTCTTTCTCGCATCACTGGTCTACATAATAGTGTAGGTGTACCTAGATACTTCTTCAACTCTTGAAAGGCCTCCTCACATTCATCATTCCACTCAAACTTTTTTTGGAGTGTTTTGAAGAATGGGAGACATATGTCTGTTGCTCATGATACAAATTTGTTAAGTGCTGCAACTCGTCCTGTGAGACTTTGTACTTCCTTCTTCGTGGTTGGAGATCGTAGCTCCAATCGAGCCTTGATCTTTTCAGGGTTTGCCTCGATTCCTCGTTGGTTAATAATATATCCGAGAAACATGCCTTCTCGTACTTTGAATATGCATTTGGTGGGATTCAGCTTCATTTGATATTTCTCTAGTTGATCGAAGGTCTGACCTAGGTCAACTAGATGATCAACATCTTTCTTGCTCTTTGTCAGCATATCGTCAACATAAACCTCCATGTTACGATTGATTTGCTCTGCAAACACCTTATTCATCAGCCACTGATATGTTACACCTGCATTTTTAAGTCCAAAAGGCATAACATTATAACAATAAGTTCCCCTTGGGGTCATAAAAGAGGTACTCTCCCTGTCTTCAGGCTTCATTTTAATCTGGTTGTAACTAGAATAAGCATCTAAGAAACTCAACAATTCATGCCCCGAGGTAGCATCCACCAGTTGATCGATTCGGGGCAAAGGAAAATGATCCTTTGGGCATGCCTTATTAAGATTAGTGAAGTCTACACACATCCTCCACTTGTTGTTTTTCTTTTTTACCATTACCACATTTGCTAGCTAATCAGGATATTTGACATCCTCAATAAAAGAGGCTATTTACAGTTTCTCTACTTCTTCCTGTATGGCTTGGTTCTTCTCGGGACTGAATACCCTTCTTCATTGCTTCACTGGATTGATTTCCTTGTTCACGTTGAGCTCGTAACACAGGAAATTTGGATCCATCCCTGGAATATCTTCATGACTCCATGCAAAAGTCTGCTTTCTACGTCTTAGAAATGCTATTAGCTCTTATTTTATTGATACATCTAATGATGCACCGATTTGAGTTTTTCGTTCTGGATACTCGTCGTCCAGAATGATATTTTTGGTAGCCTCCATGACCTAGCCCTTAACAAGCTGAGACTCGTCTTTAAGGTCTAATGTTTCAATCTCTGCATCTTCTATTTCATCTACCTGATAAGTAGTAGTCTTCTTCATGGATTCTTCACGCTCCTCCTTCTCGGCAGATGAATAGTAGTATTCCCGAGCTATTTTTTGGTCTCCTTTCACAACTCCCACTCAAAAATTGGTTGGGAATTTTAAACATTGATGTATAGTAGATGGTACTGCTTCGAACTTCTTCAGGCCTACTCTTCCCATGATGATATTGTAAGCTGATTGGACATTTTTATCCATTACAAAAAAGTGTACTTTTTATGTTCGGCAAATAGGCCATGTACCGATAAGCATATCCAACTTGATATTCCCAAGTGGAAAAACCTTATCGCCAGTAAAACTAAGGAGAGTTCTATGATAGAGCTCCAACTAGGCTAGCTTCAGATTCAAACTATCAAAATATGGGTAGAACATGATGTATGTCGAGCTACCATTGTCCACCAGTACCCATGAAATCACCACTTCCTTCATTCTCATTTTGATTACTAATGGGTCATCATGAGGATACAGTACACATGCCAGGTCATTTTTAGAGAAACTAATGACTAGTTTGTCTTTATTCACCTTCCTCGGGCGTTCATCTTTGGCTAAGTTTATTCTCTGAATACACGAGCAAGCTTGAGCCTTATTGAGGTAAGCTTTCCTCTCTGCAGTCATGTCCCCACCTCCTGCATCTCCACCTGTAATAACATTTCATTCAAATGATCCAAAATGTATTGAAAATACCTCACGTTCCGGCTGCTTTGGTCTTTTGGGGAGATCGGGGTCATCTTGGTCATCTTCTAGGTCTTCTTCATGACTACTCTTCTTGTCTTCTTTTGCTCGACGGGGAGATCTAGACCTTTACCTTGCTCGATCCTTTCTTTTTCCACCATTTTGACGATCAACATACTTAGCCAGTTTTCATCATCTGATGAGTGCTTCAATTTCATTCTGGAGAGCTATGCAATTTTTGGTCATGTGACCATGGTCTTTATGGAACTCTCAATATTTAAACTTATTCCTCTTGTCAGGATCTGCCTTCATTTTTTCTGGCCAGTTTAACTCCTCACTGTTCTTGATGTCTTCTAGAATGTGGTTTATATCTGCCTTCAAAGGAGTATAATTTCTAAACTTCTTCAACTGGTCCAGTGTTTGCTTTGCTTTTGACTACCTGTTGCCACCATTATTCTTATGATCCTTCTTTTCAATCTTGTCACCCTCGACCTTGGTTTCCTTAGTATCTGCAATCTTCTTAGCAGCCATAGCCTCCTCGGCATTCATGATTTTGGTTGCTTTTGCCATCAGTTCAGCCATGGTCCTAGGTGAATCCTTGGCTAAAATGTAGTACAATTTACCCGATAATAGTCCACTCATCAGAGCAGTAATTTCTATTTTCTCCTCGTAATCAATTACTTCCAGTTTCTCGTTATTGAAATGAGTAATATAGTCCCTAGTGCTTTCACCTGTCTTTTGTCTAACACTTATCAAGTTTGTACTCATTTGATTGGTTTCGCTCCAAAGCAGAAGTTCCAAATAAAGAGTTCTGCTAACCGAAATAAAGTCGCAATTTTCCCCCGAGGAAGGTTATGGTACCATATCTGAGCAGATTCGGTAAGAGTTCCTGAAAATGCCCTGCATCTCATCTCGTCTGGAACTACATAGATATCGGCAGCTTCTTGGTATTGCTCTATATGAAGGATAGGGTCAGTCTTTCCATCATATTTAGGCATCACTACAGAAGCTTTGAACTTTAATGGTGTGGGAAAATCCATAATTGTTTGTACAAATGGTGTCCCTTGGAAAAAAGTTCTTTGTAGAGGATTCTTAGCCTTAGACATTTCCCCTAATCTGTCTTCCAACCTCTGAATAGAGCCCTTCTAGGCATCGTTTCCCTCCCCGGGCCTGTTGGTTCGAGCAACTGATCTCATTGAATTTGCCACTTTGGATCTTTCATGACGAGCAGTTGGTCGTGATTGGGCAGAGCCTTCCCTTAGATCAGATGGTCGTTGAGAGTTCCTCGACACAGTCCTAGGGGGACTTCTATTCCTCTTAGGTCCCAAATGATCAAAAGGAGAGACTCTACTCAACCTTTCAAGGGCACTGGTCCTTTCTGGAGATAAAGTGACATTTTGATGAGAGTTAGTAGCTCGTACTGAGGAAGTTAGACTAGGTTGATAAGAGGGATCATTAGATCTTTCAGTACGATATGAGTCGATGCATCTGGATCGAGATTCCTTTGGGAATATTGTTCGCCTTATTTTTGGGGAAGGAAGATGGATATTTCTATGAACACTTCGTTGTCCAGATTGGGCTAGCAATCCACCTTGAACAGTTTGTATTAGTTGACGCATGGTCTCCTACATGGATTTTTGCCCCTGGGCTAAATTAGCCATTATGCCTGAAAGATCTAGCACATTTTGGGGAGCTGAAAGGTTCGGAGGGATCCTAGCATTTTGATTATTGGATTCTGGATTATCAGCCATAGATGATGAATTGTTTTGGTGAAAAATGCTAATTACAGTCATTTCTCATAGACGGCGCCAATCTGTTGATGTAAAAAACTAGATATGATCTAATTTTTTTAATCACAGATAAATATGAATAAGTAAATATGAGACAAGAGATTTTTAAAGTGGTTTAGCCTTAAGGAAATGGCCTACATCCACTTTTTTTGTATTGTTGATTGTTTGCCTAGAATTCTTGACAAATGGTTTTCTCAAGAAATTACGGTCCCCTCTAATGAGGAGGTTACAATGTATTTATAGCCTTGAGGCTGTAAATGTCAAAGGACAATGCGTTGTTATCTAGTAAACATATACATCTGTATGATAATAATGAGCATTTAATGCACAGTCGCCTCTTTGATTATCCTGGTTTGAGTGTTCTGTACGCTAAGTAGCTCGGACCGCTTAAGTTGCTCGGACCGTCTAAGTAGCTCGGCACGCTTGAGTTGCTCGGGGCCCATGAGTTGCTCGGGGAGCCTAAGTTGATTGGTACGTTTGAGCTATTCGAAATGTATGAGTTGCTCGTGGCGCTTGAGTAGCTCTGTAGTAGAAGTATTTATAATTACCACGTTGGTTGACATGTATCTTAAAATGATGGGTCCATGTCAGCAGATTAAATTTGGTATCAACAACAAGCATTGATATATAGCCACAGAAATTTAAGTGACGTTCATGTAACTCTCACTCATAGGGATATAATACTTAAGAATATATCTACATTATAAGGTATTATCAAACTAAGGTATGTAAGCATGTTCTAAAATAAAGTAAAAAATAATCAAATAATGTTAAGAGAGATAATAAGCATATAATTAAGGAAGCATAAAGAACAACTGGGTTGCTTAATACCTTCCCAACTCGTAACCTGATTCCTGAACCCCACAACAAAAAATTATGGATCAATCACATACCTAAACTTACCTTAGGAATAGCCCGAAAGCGCTACCCGAATCTTTTGTCCTTTTTTATATAAAAGAAACCGACAACTATGAATAAACTGAAAACCCCATGCATGGAATAGACATAGGCCCAGGCTTAAACCAATGTAGGGATGGAAATTTTAGACACGACACGATAACACGACACGACATGACACTACATGAAATTGACCCGAAATTAATACTAAGTCACGTCGTATCGTGTTCGTATCAAAATTATGATCCGTGTTAGTTGTGTTATTGTGTCTTGTTTTAATCGTGTTTTTATTCAGGTTATCTATCTATTTATGTTTAATTTAGTGTAAAATTTAAAAAATTGTGTTATTCATATCATGTCATATTGTGTCGTGTTCTATTTGGGTCGTGTTTGTGTCAACAAAAAAACACGACTTTGTGTCGTGTCATGTTTGTGTTCAAAAAACTCTTATCGTGTTGTGTCGTGTCGACCCAAAACACGGCCCAAAAACACGAATTGCCACCCCTAAACCAATGACATGCAATAAAAATTGGATATGGTGTCCATTTTTTTCCAGGGAAAATCATCGAGCCCATTGGATCGATAACCTGGCCTCAGGGTGAACGATGAAGTGGGATAAAATCATTCACGTGTCCCTATTAACACATCCCCCCGAGTACGCATCACCTCTCAGCGCCCATAGCATCGCGGTGGAGACTCTTCTGAGGATAAATCAAGATAATCGAACTATCCTTATGCTTCCTTTCTATTGTGATTAATATCGCTCCGAAAGCATGACTACTTTACATGTATTTTAAATTTATTTAGCAACCTTAGTTTTAGAGTCCCTCACAATATAGATACGTTCTTAGGTTTCCATGTACATCTGTAAGGACAAATTCCATTTGAGTTAATTTGTATGTATTAGCTTAATTTCAGACAAAACATTTTGAGTCATAGGTTTGGCTTTTAGTCATTAACCTTTGAATCCTACTATGTGTTTCATTAAAGAAGTAATGGCAAAGCTTCAGAGATTACATATCGCGTTGTGTTTCATTCCATGTTCAATCTTTGTGTTTTTGAGGGTATGAATGTACATGAATTTCGATACTTAGAAAGTTTATTTTTTGGGGTTTTGCTTTTAAAATTGCTTGGAACTATTTTTAAATTTTTTCTAAAAGAAAACATATTTTCGTTTTAGAAATCATTCGAATGAGATTAAGGTTTCATTTTAATAAGAAAGCCAATTCGCTCTAATGAAATTTAAACGAACATCAAATTAGGTTTATCTGTTTACAGAACCAAACTTGTTTGAAACTAGTTCGAATGAGATTGGTTGTTCATTAGAACAAGGTTTGATTTGGTTTCAACGAAATTACAGGTTCTTTCGAACGAAGTCTTGTTTTCGTTCGAACGAGATTTTTCAAAAATTAGTAGTCTCAAAAATCATATTTTCTATATAAAGGGAATCGGACATTAGCCTTTAAAGAGACTTTTGGAGAAATTTGTTATCCAATACATATCCAAAGCTTCCAAACCCTGGTTTCACCCAAAGAGTTTAAAGATCCAAGTTTCAAGATTCCTATGCTTTGAGATCTTATTTGAGGTCACCATGAAGGTTTTTACTCATCATCATATTGGTTTAGTACGTTTAATACGATGGATTCCATGTTTATTGTGGTGAAGAAACAGTGTATCCATGTTTGTATCAGTAGACAATTACTGAACATGTTCGGTGGATACAAGGGCGTGTGTGGACTCATAAGTTATGGCATCTTGCTTGGGTGGATTCCTGCATTATCACTATGGAGGAGAGTTTGAAGATTGAAGATGATCCAAGGCTTGGGAGGGCATCAATTCATTAACTAAGTCATCTATCAACTTGTATAAATTCGTATCTTAGTGAATTTGTGTGGCTAAGTTGTCCGAAGTTTCTCCCATTTTGGTCTTTCCCCACACATCGGTGTGTTGTGATTTGATTTATTTGTTTTATCTACTATCACCTAGATGCATGTATTAGGTTTAGATAGAATTTGATGAATTTTATATCACAATAACTTGGTTTAAAATTGGTGCAAAGTTTTATTTGGGTTAATTTTGTTTAAATTCATATATTTAGTTTTAAAAATTAAAAATTTACTTTTTTTTGTTTAGACATCTCTCTGTATCTTCCTATAAGTATATTTTCAATTTGGTATCAGAGTAGGCACATTATGTTATCGTGTAGATACTTGTTTCATTTTTAGGGTGGTATGTTTCTCTCTCTCTCTCGCTCTCACGTTTATTTTTGTTTGTTTTCTCTTAATGAGTCATCATTGTAATAAGTTGTCTGATGTATTTAGCAATGACGTTGACTTTGATATTCTAGATGAGTATAATAAGCTTCATAACCATGCTGAAAATTTAGCTCTTATAAATTTGAGGTTTGCAAAAAGAATTAAACTTCTTGAAAAAGAAAATATTCTTTTTAAAGCTAAAGTCGATTTCTTGTAAAATGTTCAAACTCAAAGAGATATCATTCATAAGAAGCTCCTCGATATGAACAGTGATTTTAATATAATAGAAGTGTCCAAGAAAGAAACGAGGGATAGTTATTGATTTTTAGAGAAAGAATTAGAGGACTCTAAAATTTTTAAGGTGTTATCTTAATTAATGATTTGAAGGCATGTGAGAAAGCTCTTAAGGATAAGTACGCTTGCAGGGGGAGCGAGATAACCTTCTAGGAATTATTGTAAAATTAAGGAAGGAATCCCTATCATTTGAGGAGTCTAATTTTTTCTTGAGTCTAGGACGTTGAGGATAAAAGATTATCTAAGAGACTCAAGTACTGTTGGTAGTGTTGGTGTTTGCTTCAATAATCCGAATTCTTCCATTTCTAAAGACAAAACCAATGTTTATCTTAGAATATCAATCATTTCCTATAACGTTAGACTAGGTCAACCCACAGGTAACATTCCTCGAGTTTATACATGTTCGAATTATGGTAGGAATGGTCACCCTAAGTCAGTTTGTTATCATCTTATAAGAGGTCATAGGAAATATAGATTCAGTGTCACCATGGTTCCCAAAACCTCATGATTTAACGTATTCATCTATTTAGGTTATCAAATCAGTTTTGGAGGCACTAAATGTTAGACAGATTGATTATCGCATGCTTGTACTTATGGGTGACTACTGGCATGTTTTTATATACTAGCGTTTGTACTTCATGTTTATGTGTTTTCTATTTGTATGTGATTTGAGTCTGTTGTATTATGTTTTTTCCATTTATTAGGTCTTATCGAAAAAATACAAAAAGATTTTGTTTATATTTTGAGTTTCTTTTTAAACTGGTATTATTTTAAAATGTTTAAAAACTTAAAAATATTTTTGGTTTATTTTTGGATAAGGTTTTCACATTTTGTGTGGCATATTGGTGTGTGTGAATCCACTTTATTCCATGTTTCTATGTGGCTAGGACATTTAATTAGATTTTTCGATGCTTATATTGTTCTTAACCATGATTGCAAGGAGTTGTTCGACTTTGCTTTTCTTTATGGATTCACTTTGTATAGGCCTCTACACACGCATGCACGAGCTCTTTTGGACTTTAACTCCACCTGTTATATTTGATCTAAGAAAGATGTTCTCCCAGCGATCTTGGCATCTACATATCTTATGATTATGAAGGATTTGTGAATTTAAGAACTGTTTCCCATAAGTTTGTTTGATTTTTATTAAAAATATGAGGGTGCACGGCAAAGGAATACGAAATGACCCAATCTCCTTTGCCTTAAAGCCACTGTTGGCAAGAGCCTAAAAAAAGAGAAGCAAAATGAAAAAATTACAGGCTAACTTAATTGTTTGATTGTTTGATTGCTTATTTGTTTGATTTTCAAAAATGGTATCTGTTTATGCCGACAAATAAAATTAAGGTATGAAGATAATGATTGAAGATGAAACGGTGATCACATCAAACACATAAGAGACAAAGGTTTTTAAAGTGGTTCGGCTATGAATAAAGCCTACGTCCACTGTTAGTTTATTCCCAGGGGTTTACACTATCATAATATGGTTTAGAGAGAAATAATGTGTATGGTGTTACTTAGTTGTCCCTCCCTTTGGATAAGGGAATACATGTATTTATAGTGATGGCAGTTAGAGAGATACAATGTCTTTATACATTCAGACATTTATATCTGTATACAATGAATATAACTATTGGCCTTCTATGGTGGTTGGTCTTCCTTGAGTTGCTTTGTATGCTATGTGTTGGTTGGTGTGCTGACCAACTCTCCTCAGGTGACGACTAACTCTCCTTGGGTGCCGACCAACTCTCCTCCGGTGCCGAATAAGTCTAAATATTGCCACGTAGGATGACATGTGTCCTTTTCTGATTGGTCCTCGTAGATGGAGAATTTTTGCATCAACAGAAGCCCCCAATGCTCCATGCTTGATGGTTCACTAAAAGGATGGAGTATTTATTCTACAGTGTTGCTCGGTGCTTGTGAAATTCTTGATCTGTCTTCTTGATTTGTTTAACATAAAGAGCATTATCTCTTAGACGACATATGATGTAGGCTAATTGATGGTTGCTAATATTTCCTTTGAGTAGCTCTGTGTGCTATGTATCACCCCTGGGAATTTGGATGCAGCCATACCATAGTATGCAGCTTGTAGCTTGTTATAATCTTCAAGTATGTTAATTGGTTTGCTAGCCGACCAACTGCCTCCTGTGACGAGCAACTGAGTGCTACTTTCACATGCTTGATTTTTTTTATTTATGCTCTTCTGAATACTCTGTCGAGTAACATTCTAGCTTTTCAACCCAATTCTTCAATGTTGTTAGTACCAAGCTAGTGGTGGATGTCAAAACATTTTCATATAACTTCTTCTTCATTATTGGTCGAGACAGTAGTAGTAAAGATCTCAGTGTTGTAGATGCTAAATTTGACTCCTGAACTTCAATAGCATGTCCATAATAACTCCTGAATATGGCTCCTGAACTTCAATAGCATGTGCATAATAACTCCTGAATATGCCTCCTGAACTTTCAACAGCACAACTAACTCCGGAATATGCCTCTTGAACTTCTGAATACGCCTCCTGAACTTCAATATTAAAACTAATTCATGATCAAGAAAAATAACTCTGGAATGATGATTGGTCGGGGCCCCGACTATGTAAGTTTGTGGAGTTGAATTTGATGCTCGTCTGCATGATGTTATGAGAATGTGCCACCGAATGAGTAACTAAATCTGTAATAGAAGCCCCCAAGTGTGGAGTATGAACTTTGAATGATTTCTTGGTCTTGAAGTATGTGGGTCTTGCTAGAAAAATAAGGCTGAGGAAATGTTCCCTGAAATGACTCCCTGAGATCTTGGCATGTTTGCATTTTCATTTTCTTGGAAAAACTTTGTAAGATGATTTCCTTGTTGTTTGATGATAAATATATATAGAGAAGGACAAATTGTCCTATTTTGCATAGACAATGGAACTTGTTCCACCTGCTATTTAATTATAGTGACTTGTCACCCTTTGGGCCTAAGCAATGGAATGATTTTCATCCCATATTCCTGCTTAGTTGTAGTAATCCCGTTAAGATTACTTGGTTACCTAGACAGTGGATGCCCCGGGAGGTCACCCATCTTCTTGCCTAGTTTGGTACCAACCAATCGGAGTTGGTAGTTAATGAATTACCGACCAACCGGAGTTGGTGGTAATTGAGTTCCCGACCAACAATAGTTGGTGGTAATTGAGTTCCCGACCAACTAGAGTTGGTAGTAATTGAGTTTGCGACCAACCGAAGTTGGTGGTAATTGAGTATATATAGAGAAAAGAATTTTCCTGAATAACAGTTCGTTGGGGATACAATATAATAAATACTGGAGACCTCCTTGGAGCTGAATATATAAATACTTTGTCGAGCTCCATGCTAAGATAAAGAATGATTCATAGTAATAATAAAGTATCTCGTTGATCTGCCAAGGCAAAATTTCATATTGCCGAATAAGAATAATATTTTCCAGAATATAAGAAAATGGCCGAGAACTTTATTGGGCCTGAATATAAATAAGAACTATCCCGACCAACTATCCGTTGGGGGTGAAATGTTATAGTTCTCCTGGGAGCTGAATAAGTATCTCGTCGAGCTCCTTGCTGAGATGAATATAGGAAGGGTGTAGAGAATATTTCGTGCTTGAGCATATATCAGAGCAATAATAAAATGAATAGTTCCTCACTGAGATAAAACTTCATAATACCGAACAATGATAATATTTTCCAAAAGTTTAGGATTGTAGCTGAGTAGATATTTGTGCTCGATCGAATATAAATACATATATCGGAGTATTAATAAGATTCCTAGGCGATCATGGCCGAATACTTAGTCGAGACCAAAAATTATATATGTAAAAAGTAATAACTTGCCCTACCATATGTGTAGGCTGACTTGATTAGTTATCATGATAATAATCTAGTCAATATAATCAATATATGATATGTATTTGCTCGGGAAAAAATTATCAATTTCAAAATATGATATAATATATGTCCAGTTGATCGAGGCGACATTGCCTGATGTCGAACAATAATAGTTTCCAGAAGTTTAAGATCGTGGTCGAGCTCTCGTAGGGATTTGAACCATGTCCCTATGGAATTTTAATAAGTTGCTCGAACTCCTGTTGAGGCTACTTCAAATAGTTAGTCATGAGAATAATTATTTAGCCAAACTATATATGATGCGTATCAGCATAAAGCAAAAAAAAATTCAAAATATGAACTAATATGTTTTGTGCCAAATGTGTGTCATATGAGCAAATTTTTATCAAGTACGTGCCATATGTAAGGCATAATTATTTAATCTAAATTTTTTGCAAAATTATTTACAATCCCAAGAAATATTAAAAATAAGTTGGTTTTAAATTTATTCTCATGGTAAGAATATCAAAATCTTCTTTCAACGAAGTGAAGGACTTAAGAAATTTATCCCTGTTTGGTTTCAAAATATTTTTCACATGAAGTTTTTGTGATTTAATAAATGAGAAAATAATCAAGTATGCATTTTAATTTTTCTCCACGCAAATATTAAATTAAAAGAGGATTGTTTGGGAATTAAAAAATGATAAGGGGGTTCTCGTCTTTTAGCATTATTGTGGTGATTTTGACAGAGTCAAAGAAATTTTATTCCTGTCTAATCTTTTGCTGCCGACTAATAATATTCTACTCTCGCATTGGAGACTGACCAACATCTTTTACTATGTCTCCGACCAACATATAGTTGGTCGGGAACCCTGATCTAGTATCGTAACCAAGTTGGCGACCAATAATTAATATCCCCGAGCAGTAATAATTTCCTACGACCTAATATATGTGCTGCCGATCAGCCATACCTAGCGCCGCTGATCAACAAATTGAAGTTTCTGACCTGTTGCAAAGGAGTTGCCGACCTGTTTTGTTCGTCATACACGAATTGATTTTCCCCCGATTAATAAAAATACGGTATGGAATTGATGTCGACCAATTGGGTATTACACTGACCATGGATAGTTTCTTCCAACCTATGATCTACTTTGACCAACTAGTGATAAGGTTCATAAGTGATATCCATCTGGACCGCCGACCAATGAGTGTCAATAGGTTCAACAACCTCTGATAGGTGCTAAGAGTAGATTCCCCCAACCTATGTGAGATATTTCCGACTAGAACTTCGCCAACCAATAATGTGTTACACCGATTAGAAATAGGTGCCGGATGGTGGTCGGAGAGATCGTCAAAACCTCCATAGTAGGTTGGGAATACCTCAAGCTGTGAAATACTTGTCGCGGATCAGCAAATAGATCTTGCCGACCATTAATATGTATCGGTGATGAGTAGTATATGGTCTAAAATATGTTATCTTTGGTCATTGACCGAACATGGGACCCAGGTAGGTGTAAAGATTTCGTTCGGCATGATTTGAAGATAGAAGGTCGGTATGGTTCAGGTAGGTCGGCGATTAATTCGGCTTGATTTTGAGTCGGCCCGGACAGCTTGCGAGCTTACTTCCTTTATCTTTTTAGTCGGTTGATGAAGCCAATTTAAAAGAACGGAAATTCCTGTGTCCAAATTGATCAGATGTGAAAAATATTCTCAGCTATTACAGTAATTTTGATGAACAGACTAGTAGTCAACCCACGATTTACTGATCGAAATTGGATCAGATTCTTCGTTAATAACCTAATATATTGCAGTAGACTATTTTTCCCTGTAAAATCAAGTCATTATTTGTTGTTATTGAACTTGGGTGGATTGAAATTGTACAGTTGTCTATGCCTAATCAGGTCACCGGAGTATGATTTTGATGGCCAGTGATAATTTCAGCTTTATTACACCAATAAATCAACATAACCGAGAGGAAATTATCAGATCTAAGAGATAACCAACATAACCAATGAATTAAAATTATCAGATCTAAGAGATAACCAATAAATGGAAATCATCAGATCGATATTTCAAAATATGATCAATATCCGAGAGGGAAGAGAATGGTTTTAAATTTTTACTCCCTTGTAGAAGATATGAAATATGGGAATTAACATATGTGAAATCTCCTCCCCTGATGTAACTCATTATATAAACGTGTTTGCCCAGAACATTTTCAAGAAGAGTCATAGACTTCTCACATTCATGATGAAAATTGTCTAATACTAAATAGAAACATATATTTTTTTAAATGAATCAAATTGATGAGAACTGTATATCTGATCATATTAAAGTGAACACTAGATCTGGGTTAGAATTTTGATTTCTAGAAGAGATAATATTGTTCTTGATTTTTACTTTTCACACTCTCTGATTAAAAATATGATGGGAATTTGAATAGTCATCAAAGATCTTTCAAAATTCGTTTCAGAATCAATCAACAATGAAAATTATCAAATCTTACCATCGTCGTATATATTGGTAGATGTAATCATTCTAAATGTTTATTCCATGATATCAAATTTAAACTTGAGAATCAAGCCAAAAGTTATGATTTATGAAATCCACCATTTTTTAGATTTCTAAATAAGAATTAATCTAACAGTTATGATTTTAAAATCATAATATGCAATATATTGCAAATAAAAATTGGACAATTAATTTATGTATATAAACATAAAAATCATGATTGAATCAAAAGATGTATGTATAATATATAATTATACATAGAGAAAATAAAAAAACTTAGCTTTTGATGGAGAACAATGCTTGTAACACGTTCCCACAGATGGCGCCAATCTGTTGATGACTAGAAATAGCATATATGTTATCTTATCGGCATCAACAACAGATAAAAATGAAGGTATAAAGATGATGATTGAAGAAGAAATGGTGATCACATCAAACACATAAGAGACAAAGGTTTTTAAAGTGGTTCGGCTATGAATAAAGCCTACGTCCACTGTTATTTTATTCCCAGGGGTTTACAATAGCACAATATGGTGTAGAGAGAGAAAGAATGTGTATGGTGTTACTTAGTTGTCCCTCCCTTTGGCTAAGGGAATACATGTATTTATAGTGATGGGAGTTAAAGAGATACAATGTCTTTATACATTCAGACATTTATGTCTATATACAATTAATATAACCGTTGGCCTTCTATGGTGGTTGGTCTTCCTTGAGTTGCTTTGTATGCTATGTGTTGGTTGGTTTGTCGACCAACTCTCCTTGAGTGATGACTAACTCTCCTCGAGTGCTGACGAACTCTCCTCGGGTGACGAATAAGTCTAAATATTGCCACGTAGGATGACATGTGTCCTTTTCTGATTGGTCCTCGTAGATGGAGAATTTTTGCATCAACAGTATCTTCAAAAAATTGAGTGAAAAATATATGATATTTTTTAGCTTTTGAGGGTGTTATAATTAAAGATCAAATGTGTTTTGACAAAGAATCGTAGTTAATCTTATCATGTCATAACGCTATTGATTTGTAGAATCATCAATATTCTAGGCTTGTATAGATTGTGTTTGTTTATTCATAGAGTTCACTTTATCTGTCACTTGAGGCTAAATCTTAGTTTGATAAAGTTTTATAATCAAATGGAACTCTTTGAACATTTTTGAGTAATTTGGTCATTTTTCATTTGTATTTAGTTCATGCCCATTCATTCCATCCCACATGTTTAGACACATCGATATTATATTAGTGTGTAAAGCTTATGTATTTTGTGTCTGTTTGTTGTCATTTACACCTATATGTGTGCGTGTGTGTGTGTGTGTGTGTCATTAGTATATATTGCATATTTACATATATGGTATCATTTTGTTTTGAGTCTTTGCATTTACATTTAATTCATGTTTGTTGTATGCATTATCTTTGGATCAAATTAGCCTTTTATATAAATATATTGGTATCTCTTGTTTATTATTTGCATTGGTATCTCATGATTCATTGTGTATTGAAGTAGGTATCATCTTTGCACTAATATTAGTATCAAACTATCATTGTGGGAATTATATCTTCTTGTGTTGCCATGTTATGTTTATTGCACTTTATACCACTATATGATATTATTCCTTCTTCCTTAATTTCTCTTTGTATCATATACTCTCACATTTACGGGGAGAAATGGTTTATAGGGGAGAAATAATTTTATGCATTCTTTCTTTGTTTATTCCTAAACAAAAAGGGAAAGAATTGGTATCTTTCACTTTAGTTTTAAGAGATCTTAATCTTAGGGGGAGACACCTTACGTGGGTTGGAATCGTTAGACATATGGGGATTTTATTCTTATGAATATATAGATATTATAATATATTCTCTTTAAATGGGAAGGTGTGTTTAAGTGTGCAGGTTTACAACAAGCGAATAAGTTTACAAGCGTGCAGAGCTACTTAGTGTATGTGTCTCTTAAAGGTTCGTACTTTTCCTTTTAAATTTGGGATTGAGTATTTTGGAGGGCTTGACATCCTATAGGTGTTTTATTTTTCTTTTTGTTTCGGAATAACTAAGGGGGATATTTATAAGGACAAATTTCCAACTGAGTCAATTTGTACGTATTGGCTTTATTCCGAACAAAACATTTTGAGTCGGGCTTTGAGTTGTTGACCTTTCAAGCCTATGACATGTTTGATTGAAGATGGGGTGGAAAAACTTTATAGATTATATATCGTGTCATGTTTCATTCCACATTATGTCTTCATGTTTTCGAGCATCTCTCACGTATGAAGGCATACGAATTTTGATCCTTGGAAAGTTTATTGTTTGGGTGTTTATTTTTAAAATTGTTTGGAGCTATTTTTAAATTTTTTTTAAAGAAAAAATATTTTTTTTTAAATTTGTTTGAATGGGATTAGGGTTTTGCTCTAACGAGAATGGCAGTTCGTTCAAACAAACATCAAACGAGGTTTATTTCATTACAGAACCAAACCCGTTTAAAGCTCGTTTGAAGCTAGATCAAATGAGATTGGTTGTTTATACGAATGAGGTTTGATATGGTTCAAATGAGATTGCAGGTTCATTCAAACAAAGTCTTTCTTTAATTTGAATGAGATTTATCAAAAATTATGCCTCCTCGAAAAATAATGTTTTCTACATATATGGAATCAGGCATCAGTTTTTAGACAGACTTTTGGCAAAATTTATTTTCCAATACATATCCAAAAGCTTCCAAACCCCAGTTTCACTCAAAGAGTTTAAAGATACAAGTTTTAATATTCTTATACTTTGAGATCTTTTATGAGATCATGAATAAGTTTTTTACTCATCATCACATTGGTTGAATACATTTCATATGAATAATTCGGTGTTTGATGTTTATACGTGGTGGACTTCATATTTATTGTGTTGCAGTGAAGGAATGGTGCGTCTATGTTCAAATCTGTAGACGGTTGTTGAGCATGTTTGGTGGTTGTCGAGGCGTGTCTGAACTCACACGTTGTGGCAGGTTCCGTGGGTGGATTTTTTCATTGTCACTATGGAGGAGTGGTTGAAGATTAAAGACACGTCAAGAATTATGAGGGCGTCGAGTCATTGAGTAAGTCATACATCAACTTGTATAAATCTGTATCATAGTGAATTTGTGTGGTTGGGTCGTCCGAGGTTTTTTTGTTGTGAGTTTTCCTCGTACATTAGCGTGTTGTGGTTTAATTTATTTATTTATCTTCTATCATCTAGATGCACATTTTAGGTTCAGATAAAATTTGGTAAATCAGTTTATCACAACAACTTAGTGACAACTGGCGCAAAGTTTTATTTGGGTTAATTTTATTTAATTTCATATATTTAATTTAAAAAATATTAAAAATTAACTTTTATTGTTTAAACCATCTCTCTGTATCTTCTTATAGGGACAATTTCAACAGTGTGTACAGTGTTTCCAAACATATAGGTACGCGTGAAGGACATTGCGATAAAATAAAGATCAAAGGATGTAAAACTAAAGATTACCTGTTTTCAACACACACTCCATAATCTTGATTTTCATATTTTTTTAAACCCAATACACTTGAGGACAAAAGTGGATGGTTGAAAGGCTGGCCGACAATGACTATCCTCACTATTTTTTCCCACCCGTCTGGTATATAGTGAAACTTCTCTCTTGATCCAAATGTTTTGGTGATAGGGAACGTTTGAAGTTTGTTCAGTACTGAGGTATATCGAAGAGGCTTTTGTAGCTATTTAATACTTGGGTAAAGTGGTTTCACACGTACCTTAAGGTTTGTTCAATCCAAACAACCCGGTATATTTTGATCCATGGCAATGAAAAATAATCCATCAAACATCGAGAAACATAGCCCCTTTGCATATAAAGAAAAACTCTAGGAACTCACTCTTTTACACAAAAATAAAAGATACTTACGAGCTAATCATTTTGATAATTTTTTCAAAAAATTGTCAGATAGCCGGAGACTGGTCAAAAAACCCTCAGTATTTAGGCTGAATGTCTTTTTTTATGTAAGACAAAATAGTAAGAATCTTCATGTCATTGCCAAAGAATAATTACCTTACATTGGATCCCCCCACCCACTTTTTACTTTTGGGAAAATGAAAACACTGTAGTTTTCCATTTACTTTATCTCGCATGTAACTCAATAGCTCACCAACTTTCACCTAAATCCAACAAAACTCTGTTCAGCTCTAACCAATAGAAAATACTACCAAATAAAAAACAAAATACCGCCCACATGCGGTCAAATAAAGATATATGTATATATGTTGTATATTTAGTACAGAAAAAATCGAAAAATATTTTTTGTCTTCTTTCCCCTCAACCAACACAGTTTCTTACCCATGAAAATTTTCTAAACAAGTTCATGATCACATACCGGGGCTATGGAAATCTTATGTCTTTTTCACCAGAGACATTTGCAAATTAGGCAAAGATGGCCAAAAATCCCACACTGTGGTCCGAATTAGACAACCATATCACATCTTTATGGTTATGGACATGTTTTTTCTGTGCATCCTTAGAGCAAAATAAATTTTAGCCAAACCAATTATCTACGTTTTTTTCTTGGACATCATCTTCCATAAAAGACCACATCTATAAGGGTCGCATCCCCTCTTTAGGTACTTATTAGACACCCATATTCATGCATGATCTAGTATTCACATTCCAAACAGGGGTTTTACAAACCCACCACCATTATACTGGATAACTTTAAAGCACCTTCATCTGTAGGTCTTGTTATGTCTAATCTAACCAACAGCTTCCCAACCCACCCCCATTTAAGGCGCCTTATCTAAATCCTCACCCAAGGCCTTAAGGATTTCCCTAAGCCTGCACACATCCAAGGGATTTCTCAGAACCATATTCCATGTTAGGTCCTACCCTAAACCTATGTGTGTTCTCAAAGGATAATTGACCATTCTTTGCTAAAAAGGAGAAAATGACGAGAAAAAATAAAAAAAAAATGGGAGAAAACGTTCACTTTCAACATTTTGGAGTAAAAAAAAATTCACCCTTCATCGTTTATTATTGCTAGTGTGGACTCATGTTGATATGTTCATTGTCTAACTCCACCCCTTTCTCTTTTCCTAACTAGTGGTCTTCTCACAAGTCTGTTGGTAAGGTCACATTTCATTCAAATTTGAATCATCAATTCAAACCACCTTAATTTCTTTCTTCAAAATCTATTCTCAAGAGAGTCTGTGGGTCTAAACCCACCTCACCCATATCCTTCTCAACTTATTGAGAATTCTAAAATTACACGACGTGGGTGAAAATAGTAAATCCATAACTTGATGAGAAAAAGCATCTATGTCCAGACAATAAAATAGTATTCTTACATTATGTTCAAATTTGTAAAAATAAAACTTATGCTCATTCAAAATGACAACGGACTTGAAAAATGAGCATAGTCCATCTTACCCCATATTCAGTGGGTGTTATCATCAAGGCCACCAACAAATACCCTAACTCCTCAACACCGAGACTACCCTATTTGAATAACCGATAAATTTTTAAGTTTACTCGAATGAAAACAAAGTCTCCCCATAACCCCTTAAGAGTCGGACCTCTTTTAGTTCTCTTATGTTGTCTTTCCTCCCTTTTATGGCATGATAAGTAGTGGTTCTAAGTACTTAACATTGTGTACTGTGTGTTTTGCATTGAACATTCTAAGATTATAATGATACACCTAATAATGAGACTATGTGGATCAAATATACTTAAAGTACCTCAAAAATTTTAAATAAAGATCAAAATAATTGTACTCCTATCGATGGAGATACAATGATGGGTAAATTGGGAAACATTTAGTAAACAAAATATATCTATCTGGGACCCTCCCCTATCTACTTCAACTTAGACATAACCTTCGAAGAAAAATCAATTATACATCCAAGAGAAAACCTAGTCCTAAAGGATATCCTATATCCCTCTTAAAATTTTAGAGGCAATTTCATACCTAATGAAAGGATCGTTACCTTCTCACCCAAAATAAACAATAGTAGTGACACTTCCTTGGCTTTACCTCGAAGGGGTAACATTCTCTCAAACCTTTAACCTGGACTGTTGAAAAAATTCATTATCCCCAACTATGTTCTAAATAGGAGTAAAAGTTGATGTGAAAAAAGAAAAAAGGCAAAAGAGCAATAAATTACCAAGTCCAACGCAAAGGGAAGTGAGCCAAAAGGATAAAGACATAAATCTATCCGAAGCTTCAAATTCCATAAATATCGCTAGCCAAGGCAAAATAATAAAACACAACGAGCATGGAAGATAAGATGTTGCATACATACACATTCCCACCTATTACAAAATTGCCTAAATTGAGCCACCAACCTTTTTACTTGAAGTCAACTAAAATATTTGAGGCCCAAACATTTTCATTTAATAGAGCTAGTGGACCTGATTCTCTACTATATTATTATTGCAGACATTCAAATACAGACATTTCATTGCCTTTGAATGGGAGATAAGTAGGCAATTGGAGATATCACTAGGGGAATGGTCAAACACTAAACACAAACCCCAACTAGGTTCATTGTGTTTTAATTGAGAAATGTTTTACATGGTCTAATGAACGATGTCAAATAATAAAATTCACTCTAAAGTGTTAAAACTCCGTAGGGTTCTCATTATTTAAAACATGAAAGAAAAGCTAGTACATTTGGACCACAACCTATGAGGCCAAATGGGAAAGAACGTTCTCCTCCCATTAATTTTCCACTATAAAAAGCCTTGACCTCAAGAGAATCTCCAGAAATGTCATACACTACCAAAATTCCGTCAAGGTGTGATACAAGCAATCACAACCCTTGGAACTACATTTTAGCAGATTCCCATTAATCGATGTGTAGGTAGTCCACTTAGAGACTCGTTCTAACCATGATATATATATATATATATATATATATATATATATCCCATTTCTTCAAAGCCTTTTGAAACAAAGGCAGCCCTCTGATAAAAATCCAGCATTGTGGGAATCTTCAAATAATAGGGAATAATTTCACATCAGACAATGAGCATAAGAAAAAAAGAATTAAAAATCTAACTTTAATGTAAGAGTCTAGAAAGTTCTTTAAAGTTACATTCCATTTTCAGATAACCATTCATTTATTTCGCCCATGATTTCATCCCATAAAAAAAATCTATGTTGATTCCACATCACACGAGTACTCTTTGTGCTAAAAATGTGATCGATGACTCCCAATGCAAAAATGAAAAACTCTCAAAGAGTAATCATCTCGTGACCTGC
The DNA here is from genome assembly GCA_949130495.1 of Sambucus nigra. Lineage (NCBI taxonomy): Eukaryota > Viridiplantae > Streptophyta > Magnoliopsida > Dipsacales > Adoxaceae > Sambucus > Sambucus nigra. The sequence goes on from OX422219.1 coordinate 180,439,149, forward strand.
CCAAAAGTGCCATTTAGCTTAGAATCCCATTTGCCTCCTAAAAACAGAAACCATCTTTTACATACCCCTTATAAAATACACCGCTTCCCCCCATAAGTATATCGGATATGAAATAATCATTTATTACCTACATCCCTAAAATAGATGTCCATTAAATCTAATAAAAATGAAGTCTTTCACTGATTAACTTTCCCGAGCCTTGGACTCCACCTGAAAAAACTCCTAACCAAATCCTCAGACTCTTATGAGCCAAACCCTCCAAAGCCTCATACTTAACCTGAACAAATTAAAGAATCGCTACCCTGAGCACCCCATTTAATCCTTAGACACCCCTTGAGAAAACCACTATAAATCCTTGGACTCCTCTGAGCATACCTTTCGAAAGCCTCAGACTCAACCCGATGAGCAAAATCCACACTATCCTGAGAAAACCACTTAAGCCCTATACACCATCTGGGTAAACCATTGTAAATCCGAATACTCCTTAGAGCATACTTCTCTAAATCCTCGGACTCCACTAAAGAAAATAAAACCCTTACCCTTGCTTAAGCCTCAAACACCTCTTGAAAAAACTACTTCAAAGCCTTAGACTGTGGTGAGCATACCTCTCTAAACCCTCGAACCCCACCCAAGTAAATAAAATTTTCACTACCCTCAGTGGCTCATGTAAGCCTCAAACACCACATGGACCAATAATATAAAGCTTTGGACTCCATCCAGGAAAGAAAAATCCTCACTCATCCTTGATCATCACACTTAAGCCTCAGACACCGCCTTAGAAAACCCTTGAAAAATCTTTGGACACCACGTGAGCGAAGCTATGAAAAGCCTCACTACCCATATCACCTCATTTTAGGCCTCAGACACTGTCTGAGAAAACCCTTGTACACCCCTTGAGCAAACCTCTAAAAAGCCTCACTACATGAACCACCTCTCTTAAAACCTCAAAATTGCCTGATAAAACCCCTAAAAACCCTTAAACATAGCTTGATCAAACCTATAAAAAGCCTCACTACACTTAAGGCCTCAGACACTGCCTGGGAAAGCTTTTTAACTAGAGATTAAGAATCCTTTGAGAAAATGACGCTAAATATTAGAACTTCCCCAATCAATCTCACAAAAGACTCAAGCAAACCTCTCCCCAAAACTTTAGAATTCTCTAAGAAACCCAAAATCATTGTCCCAGACCTATAGGGCACACTCTAACCAAGATACTCTAAATGAAACATCAAACACCTATGAGCATACCATGATAGCTTCAGACCCCATCCAAGAAAAAAAACTAAATCATCGTCCAAGAAAAACAAAAATAGTCATCTTAAACCATTCGGTCCCTTATAGGACCTAAATAGGAAGCTATGTGATTCAAAAAAAAAATTGGTCCCCTACACGACCTAAGATGGGAAGCCCCTGGCTTTAAACAAATTTGATAACCTATGCAGTCTAAAATAGGATGCCCTGTCCTTTAAATAAATATGATCCCCCATGTGACCTAAATAGGAAGCCCTGCACTTAAACAAATTTAGTTCCCTACATGACCTAATATAGGAAGCCATACGCTTCAAACAAATTCGGTTCCCTACGAAACCTAAAATAGGAAATCTTGTATTTTAAATGAATTCATTCTCCACTGTGAGCTTAAATAAGAAACCATGTGCTTCAAACCAATTCGGTACACTACAGGACCTAAAATAGGAAGCCATGTGCTTCAAACAAACTCTATCCCCTAAGTGACCTAAAATAGGAAGACTTGTGTCTCAAACTAATTCAATCCCATAGGTGACCTAAAATAGGAAGGGGTTGGAATATTCTTAATCTTTCTTAAGACCAAATTCAAAAATTGTGATACCCTTCACCCAAGGAGCTTTCTCCCTCTTGATTTTTGAATCACCATGCGTTCACATTTAAGCTGCATATCATCAGTTCCAGCTAACTAGGAAAGTTAACTAGTCATGATGTGATCCTTCACCCAATAGATGTTATCGAAACATCACATTTCTACATTTAGTCCCCTATGCGACCTAAAATAGTTAGGTATTATAATATTCTAAATCTTGTCGGAGCTTCTTCCATCTGTGTATTTGAATCACTATATTTTCACACTTAAGCTACTTATCTTAGGTTCCCACTAGATAAGAAGGTTAATCAGTCCTGAGGTCATCTTGCACCTAGTAGATGCCATTAAAACATCACATTTCTATGCCTTATCCCCTATGTGACCTAAAATAGTTATGGGTTCAAATATCTAGAATCTTTGATCGCCATATGGTTAGCATACCTAGGTATCCCAATTTTTTATAGTGTATCTTTGGTTCCCTCTACCTAAGGTTAACAAGTCGTGAGGTGATCCTATATCGAATATAGACTATCAAAACATCATGTTTCTACGTCAGGTCCTTATGCAACCTAAAATAATTATGAGTTCTAATATTCTAAATATTTCACCCTTAAACTACATATCCTTGATTCCCACTAACCAAAAAGGTTAAACAATATGTTCACACAAAATCTACGTAACCTCAGTTCCCACTAACTAGGAAGGTTAACTAGTAGTGAAGTGACCACAAACCCCTTGGGTATTTCTCCTTTGTGGGGTTGGATTACCATATCTTCACACTTAAGATACTTACCCTTGATTCCCACTAACCAGAAAGGTTAACCAGTCATGAGGTGGAAACCCCAAATTTTTTTGCCTCTCGGATTTTGGGTTACCATATGCTCACACTTAAGCTATCTACCCTTGGATCCTACTAACTAGGAAGGTTAACGAACCGTGACGTGACATGAAAACCCTTGGAACTTTCTCCCTCACGGAGTTTGGGTTACAGTGTATTCACACTTAAGCTACCTACCCTTGATTCTCACTAACCAAGAAGGTTAATCTGTCATGAGGTGATCCAAAACCCTCAGAATTTCTACCTCCCATTGTTCAAATTATTGTACATTCACGCTTAAGCAATCTATATTTGGTTCCTGCTAAAGGTTATTTAGTCATGAGGTAATCCTAAATAAATGTTCCAAGACTTGATGCAACATTGAGCACCCATCATTATGCACGTGTCGCACCTCTAAATTATCTCTAGTCATAAGTCACTATGTGATCTCTGTAGAGACCTTCTAAGCCTCGGTGCAATATCGATCATTCATCTTCGATCTCACACAACACATTTAGGGTCTCGCGTAACCCCAAGGAAGACCTTTTGGATTTTTATCATACATTTATCACCTTAGAGAAAGAGCCCTCATCATTCCACCAGTAAGGATTAGTGTGATCGTAAAATTTCAACAAAGAGTGTTTTTATTCGCACCCTCTTAGTCGACCGCCTATGTGGAAACCCCGATTTACATTCAGAGTGTGAGACATTTATCCGATTTGGTAAAAAAACCTCCTCAACCAAAACAATAATCCATAATGGAACATCATTTTTAGGACCCATAGTCCCCTAAAAACACATAAGGCAGTTTCCTAAAAGACCCCAACTTCGGTGATAGGAAAACGTAAAAACCTCTAGTAATCCTAAGGGCACTCATGTAAATATACAAAATTTGGCACACCATTGCCTTAAAAAACTTTACAATGTACCCTAATTATCCAAACACCATTAATAAAATCTCCATTACACCCTTTTTTGCATCACTTCAAAGGTTGAAGCCAATGCTAGTCCCAATTGAGACGATTTACATTAAATATAACTTTATGGAGATGTTGGACCTACAAAACTTCATAATTTAGGAAAGTGATAAACACAAACATTGTAGATATTTGGAATATATTTATAGTGGTGAAGTCCATGTGCCAATCATAGCTTTCATTAAACCCCTAGGGTCCCTGGGCAAAAGAAATTCACATTACATACACTTTAGGGGTATTTTGGGCCTTCCAAATTCATAATTGGGTAATTTGGGAACGATAATAAGGTATATTTTTTAATTATCTTTCCAACAGTGAAAACCACGCATCAATCGGATTTACGAGTGAAAAGTTATGAAAATAATACAAACCGTAGACAAAAGGGCAACTGAGGTCAAATCCTTTTACTATTCAATTAAAGGCCTTTCGACCGTACAGCAAAACGATTTTTTTTTACTTTTTTCTTTCTGAAATCACTCAAAATGGTCAATTAATCATACGATTATCCCTTTTACAAAATAGTTAACAATTTTTATAGTTATCCCCTAAATTATATCCAAAAGACAGTTGTTCTAGTCTTCTAACTGAATGGCTAAAGCCCTTTATGTAATACCCGTGCCCCATATTTTATCTCTTTCCCTATAAATCTGTATTTATGAATGAATATTGTTATTTAACTATAACCGTGGCCTTCATACTTGTTGAATTGGATAATTTTATGGCTTAAAGTTGATATAGGGGAAATCTAAACTCGTTCAAACAAGGAGCATGTCATTCAAATGAGTCATTCGAATGAAGATCGAACGAACATCTAACGACTGAGATAATGGTCAATTTCCCTCGCTCTCTAGAATCTCATTGGACGCTTACATTTGAATGTCTTCCCTTGTCATTTCGAACGAAAGGGGTTTATGTTCTAATGAGGTACTTCTAACGTCCAATTTAAACCTAGATTTTTGGCATCATTAGATATTGTAAGGCCCCGACCCCTATTCAAGGGTTAATAAAGGATAAAGTCGATCCGGCTCGTATGTTAATTGTGAAGTGAAATGGAATAACCTAAATAATATTTTTAATCTTGTTTTATTATCATGTAACATTATTCTTGTTAGCACCTGATTCCAACTTTTATCAAACTATGTGATGTGAGCCAAGGGAAGTGGCCCCAAGGACAAGTACACAGAGCTACTAACGTAAATGCAAATTAAATACACACATCTATAACTCTCTCAACATACGAGATAGAAGGAAACTTGCCATAATAAAAGGAGTGAGTGAGTCGAATGCTCAGTGGGATCTATATAATGCAGTATACAAACCAACGGTAGAAAAGAATATACACACAGCACAACTACATGCATGTGAAAATACACACACACACACACACACACACGTGTATATACCTTTGAAAATGCATGCCCCAATGTATTAAACCGTTTTATTCCGAAAATGTTACTTAATACTGTTTATTCTCATGGTCTTTACAAAATAATCATTTTGTGTCTATATGCTTAAAACTAGCATATTCTTCCCATTAACTCACACAGTTCAATAATTTACAATTGTTGGTCAAACATTTCAATTACCTTCAAAACGTTCATTGACTCACGCCAGAGTTAATTAACCATTACTTGAGACTTTCTTTCAACACATGCTTAAATTGTATTAGAAAATGTTCAAATACCTTGAAATCCTTATACAACACACACACACACACACACACACACACACACACACACACACTTGTGTTATCATGGGTTTAAACATCCTTAGGTATCTTAATTACCCATTAAGTCACCTTGCTTAATCATTTCACTTTCCTTATGGACATTTATTATTATTCTCAATTTTCTTGTACACATATGTTAATCATAACACTAATCACTCATACAAGTTAGGTTATTTTTATCTTACAACCCATCTCTTATCATGTTCCCGATTCCATCATTATCTTTCGGATTAAACCACTAACCATGGACTTCATGGCCTCTCACCACCGATCTCCGCCGCCATATGCTACTGCAATTACTTTGAAGTCTTCCACCACTAGGGGCGTCATGTCCTACTGAATTATTATTTTTTGAATCATTTGAATATTCCATTATCTTTTCAATGTGTTAACATTAATCCACATTTACGGGTCGATGCCAAAAACTTGGACTTAACCATCCATTTTTCTATTAACACTTGGAAAATTATTACTTTCTCCTTTAAGTCCTCTATTCACACACACACGTTGATTTTATACCATAAATCATTCACGTTTTAGGACTTAATTCATTTTCACGCATACTAGTGTAACAACATTCATCAACATTTGTAATTCATAAAAATGTTCCATTTGAATTAAACTTACCAATTTACCCTTTTATTGCCAAATCTTGCAATTTAGTCCTTAACAAGTGTTATTTTCCAAAAAGTAATTTAAATTTCCAGTTCAACACTTCAACACATTTAACCATAAAAACACTTATTCATTTGCATACTTTACCCAAATTTCACATTTTACACTTTACACACCTTTAATATATAAATTCACACATTTTATATATTAAAACCTCATTTTCCACATATTTGATAAACATACTTTATCTTTGGATTTTTACATCTTAAGACCTACTTTTCTACTAATTACACATTTGAAACCCTTAACTTCATTTATTAACTTTTAGGCCACAACTTATGGAAAATCCTCACTTTTTACATATTTACACATTAAACCCATACTACTTTCTATTATGAGTTTATACACTTTAAAATATCCATTTAAAGCGAGATTCTTACTTTACATATTAATCTCTCTATTTGATATAGTAAAATACATAATCATTTTAAAAAGTGACATGAACAAGCTTAAAACATTACTTTTCATAGAAATGACATATCCTTCATCAAACCCCACTTTTAATACATTTTATTTCATAAAATGTCCATGATTAGTGTTCAGAAATTTTCAACCCTTTTAAAACCCATTTAAACCTTCTTATACATGCCCCTTTTTATTCAAAACATTAAGGATGCAATTACTAAACCTATTAATGCAATATAACCCTTATTTTACACAAGTTACGTGTAAGTGGAAGATCACCCCCTCTCACCCTCTCATATTCTTCCATCCCCCCCCCCCCCCCTAACAAATGTCCCAAGAAAGCCTTATAAATAAACCTTAAAGGCCAAAAATCCCATTTTTCCCATTCTGGGCTCATCTGAACTTGACAGCATCCGAAATCAAGGGCTAGAAATGAGACAGCGCACAAGGGAAATATGATTAAAATATTTTTGAGGCACATTGTTCGAACGATAGGAACATTGTTCGAGTGACATAACCACCTCGTTCAATGAGTAGCTTTGCACGACCTTTGCATGACCTGGGACTGTAATGCAGTGAAATCTCGTTTGAAGACCTGCTTCGCGCGTCCTTAGTGCGACACTTGATCTCGCTTCTAACGACACCCTATGTCTCTAGAACTAATCTTTTTTATTCTTTTATTATCTTCAATTTCATTTCTGAATAAAATACTCAAATTATTATTCAACATCTATTTTCTATGGTGGGGTATTGTAGATATCATTCGAATGAATAAGGATCTCTTTTGAATGAGTCATTTGAACGATCATAGGTTAGGTCAAAAAATTCTACATAGTTTTAATGTGCTATCAACACCTTAGCCATTGGATATATGAGGTGTCAACCTATGGTGCTCTAGATCAAATAAAACATCTTTTTCGTGTTTGGTCTTGGTTTTTAGATCATTTTTGTGGGTCTTTGGGGATATATAAGAAAGAGGTGGTGGGTTCCACCCCACCATTTTTATATCATAATTTTACCTTCTCCCTCTAGTTTCAAGAGTATATCATTGTACCCAACTCAGTCCCCCATTGTTACACCTTACCTCCACCTTTATACACCATTTTCCAAGATTTATTATCCCTCTACAAGTTTTGTCAAGGTAGAAGTGGGTTGGGTCAAGCAAGTAGGGCAATCCAAGGTTGGTTTGGAGTGTTTTTATAGAATTTTTTGTAGTATTTAGAGTTAGGAGCTTCCATATTCATCTTCTTCCTTGTCTCCTCTTTAAACCTTAAGGTAGGATTTTCTCTCTCTCTTAGATTTTAAGGTTTATTTCTATGAAAAATATGTAGGATGCATGCTAGATAAGATTTAATGCCAAAAATGAAAATATTTTCTCATATATTCAAGTCTTCCAAAAATAGTGATTTCAAGAAGACAACCTAAATGTGTTTTTTTATGAATAAATGGCATTTTTACTTTGAAATATGGAAAGAAAGCATGAAAAATATAAACCCATGATTTATATCTCGTTTAGTTGCATACACTACACCAAAACACTCATTTAGTAACACACTATTTTTTTTATTACTTACACCCTTTTACCTTTACTATTTCTCACAATAAATTACCGTTACTAATCTCGTGTAAGTGTTACTATTAATATTTTAAAAGTGACGTAAAATAACAAAAGGGCGTAAATTTACCTCCATCCCAAACAAATGCCCCAACTATCACCCACACTAAAAAAAACTCTCCAAATCTTCCTCCCCACCCAAACGAAAAGAAGAAGGCTTCAATCCCTATGAAGTTTCAATCATCGTCGTCCAACTCCAAACCTTCTTCTCCAAATTGGATTGGATGTCAAACTCATTGCAACCTTTGTTTTCTCAAACCTCATCGCAACCTATGGTTTCTCAAACCCCATCGCAACCTATGGTTTCTCAAACCCCATCGCAACCTAGGGTTTCTCAAACAACGTTAGGTACATTCTACTATTTATGCCTCATAATTTATGGCATCAGCAACTCAGAGTTTTAATTAAAAAATTGATTTTAACTAAGTTATGTTGCATTTATGGTTTGATTTTTGAAGTTTTGGGGATTACCTTATTTTTTAAGTGCTTGTTATTTTGAACTTTACGTTTTGGATGGTTTTGCGATTTAGGTTTCGATTATTTGGAGTTTGTTGTCGTACGAACAGTTACTTTTGGTTATATGGTTTGGATTTAATGAAATGATTTGGATATGAAAATTTTCAGATTATGTATACACACTCACACACTGATTTACAAAAAATAGGGTTTCTCAGAATCATGGGTTTAACGATTTGGGGATTTCGGAATTTTCCAACAATTTCCCCTTAAAATCAATTGGAAAGATAAATCAAGAATTCTTCCACTTTTATTAGGGGTCTATTTTGTTTGTGGTCGCTTCATTGATCTTCTTGAATGAAAAATGTTAAATTTTGTATCTCATTAAAAAAAAATTAGAACCATTCCTTTTATTTTTTTACTCATGAGTATAATTCGCATTTATTATCTATTTTGTTTGATTTCATTACATATGTAGTTTTTGAAGAGGTTTTATTTCATTGCATATTTAGTTTCACCTTAACTAGACAAGGAACCTACTAGGCATTGCTATATTCAATATTAGTTACATTAAATGTTGTCTTTTTCCTGAAAATTATTTCAATTCTTACCCTAAGTAAGTGTTTTCTTATAATTTATAAATTATAATTTACCTTCAAATTTTGAATTTAAGTTGTTTAATAACTTTTTGTATTGAAATTATAAACATAGATGAAGATCAAGAAGCTTATGCCAATGGATGCCAAATCACGGAGACTGGTTGATTGAATGGAGAAAGGAAACCGAATAGATTTCATTTATCTCCTGAATATATTATGAGTTTGAAATCCTTTCAATTTTTTATTTCTTACAAGTTTGCTTTGTTTTTACAGGTGTTTCTGATGCATTGCTGAAGAAATACCTAAACACACTTTCGTTCTGTGTGTGAGGCAACAAAAGGTTCAATGATTGAGGAATATTCTTGTAATATCATGAGAAAACTTGAAAATTTTATGAGTAATTAGTGACTTAAATTGTAGTGTTTTACAATCTTTCGAATTCTTGTGTGTTTGGAACAGATATTTGATTGTGAGGAATGAATATTCCAGCATTTAGGGTGTGGTGATGGGTTGTCTACTTTGTTCGGGCCCTATGGAGACGGTGGAAGAGTAATCTCTCTCTCTCTCTCTCTCTCTCTCTCTCTCTCTCTCTATATATATATATATATATATATATATATATATATATATATATAGCATGTGCACATATATGATTATGGCTTATTAGTTTTAAGAAAGAAAGTTCAACGCTCAATGGATAAGTTTGAAAGGATACGTTTGCAATGTACCTAGTTGTGATTCTTTTACTAGTTCGTCCATATTTAAAATGATAAAGCTCACTGAAGTTAGATTTGTATATAAGTTCCTCATCATGCCACTTGATGGATATCCCCAACATCATACCATGGGTAAATATGGAATCTTACGTTATAAACTACATGGTAAGTGGTGGGGAGATTCTAAACAAACCGGTGTTCATAATGAATCTTTTGATTCATATGATTTTTTCGCATGAGTTGTACCTAACTCAATTCTCATTTTTATGATTCAATAGTTGAGATATGAGTTGGTGACATACCTCGATGTTAGTTAATTGGAATGCATTCATGGTCAAGTCCTTTAGTTGTTATTGATTTTTTATATTGATGATCTAAGTGAACATTAAAAGCTTGATCTTATCGGTCATAGTGGTGTTATGATTGGTCATGGTCTTGCGATTTCCAATATCTAATATTTGTTAGTTGTGTGTGATGGTGATAATGTGCGTGTGTTGATAAATGAATATTTATCACTTTTATTTTGTTGATCTGAAAAACAGTTGCCTAGATGCATCAGCATAGATAGTTTTGCTTCCATCTTTTGAGTCAGCATGTGGTGGATAATGGCTATCCTAATAGATTTTGATCTAAATGGTTTGATTTTGATGTTCATTTGTTTTATTTTTTTGGAAATTTCACATATAAAGTTTTAGGATATCGGTCTGCAAGTTTTCATACTGCGATTCAACCCTTTAAGCATAAATTATTAGATCTTATATTTGAAATTAAACACTCACAGTTTTAAGTGGTGGAAAAGTTCACAATTAAATGAATACTAACATGACCCCCAAATTACATTAAGAGGGGATTGTAACCATATGTTGATATTGTCAACTGCAATTAGTTGTTTTATATCGGATTAATTTTATTTACGTTCATTCTGATCTATGAATCTATATGCTCGTTATGAAACTTCTAACTAATTTATTCCGATGATTAAAAAAACACAGCAGATAAAAAACATAAGAGAACATACCTGAGCTGGGAGTCCTTGCACAATTCGAGATATTCCAACACTGCCCATCCAATTGACATGTTAAACAAGTTATATTGTCTATGTTACACTCCACGTCGAACCCCTGGTTCAATAAATCCCTTACTATCATACTTGAATTATACCTAAATTCTTCAAGAACTGATCTTCAAACAGGAATCGTGATGTTAATCTCGCATGGAGGCGAAGGAATTAATTCATCCACTAAGAAACCAATACCGTTACATGGAGGCATGTAACGGTATTCCGGTATGATACATCAACCCCTTTAGTTGTGATTTAGAAACAACTGTTTCCAGAGGTGGAATGCCTATCCATTTTGGAGCCGACATAATCTGAATCTGTGGAACATGCTCCATGACTTGAGATATCTTAGAATATACTCCATTCCCTCCCTCCCAAATTAAGACTCCACTATGCTATTTTGGATTATTCCAAATTAAGACTCAACTTTTCTTTTCTGTACATAGTCAACCAACCAAACTCCACAATACTCAACAAGTGCTATTTTTTACCACTGATTGGGACAGAGGGAGTAATAAGAAATACCCATATGACCCGAGCGAGGTGCATGCATAAACTCACCATACTAAATACAAAGGTCAAATCAGGCCTTATGTTGTTCGTCAACTAGATTAGTAAACCAACCAAACACTGGTATAACTAAGGATTTGGGAGTAAGTCACTGACTCGGTGTGAGTTCAAATGAATACTAAATAGGCTGGCATTAAAGTTCATAATTTATTAATTGAATGTATTTTAATTTTTCAACTCTCTCTATCTCAGCTGACAGTGTTCAGGTGCCCCATTCATTACACCATTTTTGTTTCCGTCTTATTTACTATTTCTTTATGAAAATAAAAATAAAAATGATAATCTTATATTTTTTTTCCCCTTTGGCAAGCTGCGCTGGACTCTAGTTTGCTACTGTTTTCCTCAATCATTGTTGATTTTAATCATTATAAGTGCACTTTGATAATGATCAAGGTTATATACATACCTAGTATCCTGATATGAACTTGGTAAGGGTCTCTCTTCCAATTTCTATATTAGAAAGTTGTTTGTAATATGATAGTTGAGTTTCCATTACTAATTCATGTTTGTGGTGCAATTTGAGTTGGTTAGAGTAAAATACTTTTACGATTCAAAAGGTCGCGGCATGTTTGGATCTCCTTTAGTTTTTAAAATTATCCTAGATATTTATTTATGAATTGAATTTTGATTAACTTTAGGTAGGAGAGGTGAAAGATGGAGAGGGCAAGACTGGATTTAAGATACCATCCCTCTGGATCAACACCATCAGAGGAATCGGTATTGGATTTGGAAAGAAATTACTGTAATCACCCGAATCTACCTTCTCCAAGCTCACCACTGCTACAACCTTTCACATCAGGCAACCAACTCTCAGAGAGTAGTGTCGCTGCCTACTTCTAGTGGCCCACTTCCAACTGCTTAAATAACACAGTCGAAGATAAAGAGAACTACTTTGGAACCTTTAGAAGGGGGTTATTCCCGAAACTCTTGGGCATCCTCCCACAGGCCAGTAAGCCACCACTTTACTTGAACTGATGATGATAAGGGATTTTCAGAGACAGTTGAAGTCATGTACAATTATTATGATAAAAGATCTAGGAATAAGGGTTCACTTTGGGTTTAAAAATCTAGAAAGATCTTATTTGTTGAAAGTGGATGGAAAAATTATGAAAAGACCGCAACACATGTTGATGAGGGTTGCTGTTGAAATTAGCAAGGATGACATTGACTCGGCAATACAAACTTACCATATAATTTTGCAGCGTTGGTTCACACACTCTTCTCCAACACATTTCAAAGCAGGAACCCCAAAACCCCAATTAAGTAGTTGTTTTCTCATGTGCATGAAGGATGACAACATTGAGGGGATATTTGATACACTTAAGGAATGTGCTGTCATTAGCAAGTCAGCAGGAGGGGTTTGTGTTTCTGTGCATAATATACGTGAAACATGTAGTTATATTCGTGGAACTAACGGGACTACTAATGGGATTGTCCCGATGCTTTCAGTGTATAATGGTTCTGCCCATTTTTGTGATCAAGGGGGAGGCAAAAGGAAGGGTGGATTTGCTATCTATTTGGAACTGTGGCATGCTGATATTTTTTATTTTTTAGATCTCATAAAGAACCATGGAAAGGAATATCTCGGGCTCATGATTTATTTTATGCTCTTTCGGTCCCTGACCACTTTATGGTAAGAGTCCAAGGTGATGAGGAATGGTCCTCATTTTTCCCTAGTGAGGTTCCCAATTCGGCTGATTATTGGGGAGAAGAATTTGAAAAACTGTACTCTCAATATGAGGCAGAGGGTAAGGCAACGAACGTTGTTTATGCCAGGAAACTCTGGTTTGAGATCCTTTGTTCCCAGATTGAAAATGGAACTCCATACATGATTTTCAAGGATACTTGTAATCGAAAAAGAAACAAGCAGAACTTGGGCATCATTAAGTCCTACTGAAACTGCAGTTTGTAATCTAGCCTCCATTTCTCTACCACGATATGAGAGGGAGAAGGGGGTCCCAATAGAGTCGCCACCAACGAAGCTAGTTGGAAGTCAAGATTCTAAGAATTGATATTTTGATTTTGACAAGCTAACCTAGGATGCTAAAACTGTCACTGCAAATCTCAACAAAAAATTTCAAGAGTTGCATTTGAGTGATGCTACATGTTTTCTTCTTACTGTCTATAAAAAGAAAATATTGAGATTTTATCCCATATTTAGAATTGAGTTAACTGTCAAGACAAGTTATTGCATGGGTAGGACAGTATCAGATTTAACCTTAGATTTTACATTTAGCTCTATATAATGTTAGTTTTCTTCTTATTTTATAGTTATTTTTAACAATTAATGTTCACCAGTTATAGTTATTTATAACAAAATTCAGTTATTGTGTCTATTGAATCTCTTCCAGTTATAGTTTGTCAAATCACACAATATCTTATGTTCGTTTAACATACATGTGTTATGTATTTATGTTCTGCAGTAATGGGAAGGACTAATTAGTAACGGTAAGGAATTGGCCAAAGGTTCTGGATTTGGGGAGGGCCCTTGAAACATATTTTTTTAAAATATGTACTAAGATTAGTAACATAATATTACCGTTACTAATTTTGATCTTTCTGTTACTATCAGCAACAGAATTTTATCGTTACTAATTCTGAAATTTCCGTTACTATTAGTAACACCACTTTAGCATTATTAATTGTGAATTTTTTAGTTACTATTAGTGACAGAATTTAACCGTTCGAATTTTGAATTTTATCGTTACTATATGTAACAGAATTTTACCGTTACTAATTCTTATTTTTCCATTACTATTAGTAATAGAATTTTACCGTTACTAATTCCAATTTTTTCCGTTACTAACATAATTTTACCGTTACTAGCTTCATTGTCCACGCCTTTTTTCTAACAGAAAAATTGTGTTACTAATATATTTAGTAATGGTAAAATTGTATTACTAATGGCGTGTTTTAGTGTAGTGATATTTGAGGATTTCTAGGCTTGAAAACCTCCTCAACATGTGTAGAATCATGCAGTATGCTAGTAGAAGACATTTTAGACTTGATAAATCACTACAGTAAATCTACCAACATTTCACGGTCAAAAATCGTTACAAGTTTTTGGGTGACAATGAAAATTATCCCAGACTTGTCATGGTCAAAGTCCGTGACAAGAATTAACTTGTTACGGACTTTGACCGTGACAGGTCGATGACAAAGAAAAACTTATCATGGCCAAAGTCCGTTACAAGATCGTGACAAATAAAAAATTGACACAGACTTTGGCGGTGATAAGTCCATGATAATTTCCATCTATTACAGACTTATCACGCTCAAAGTCCACGATAAATCTAGGCAGAATTAAAAAAAACTGCTACGCAGTATGTCCACTGCCACTACCGAGCAGTATATTTTAACCTGTTACAACATATTTAAACCTTCAAATAATATATATATCTAACAACATTTAAAAATTCATAAAACTACATAGGAATTAACAAATATCTATAACCAACTAACAAATATCCATAAATCAAATAAATACATATAATGTCACAGACTAGGGTTTTGAACAAGTCTGAGGAGGGAGGTAAGCCACACTACATATGAATTGATACATCCATCAATTCGTCGAACGCCGCATTGCTCTTCCAAACAAAAATGTGCATTTTCTCTTACGGTCACAATATGTGTGACAAGAACCTTTGCCTCTATATCTCGCAACACACGTCCATGAACCACACTATAGGTATCAGTGTGTGTCCGGGTCCCTTAACTCCCTAGTTATCGATGTGCTACCAAATATGTCTATTAGATACACACTCGACCAACCCATTATTGACATAGGTTGTTCGAAGGGGGCCAAGGTGGGAAAGGGATCATATGTAGGCAACTAGTGGGTGCGTATTGATGATGAGGGTGAGAGATATGGACAGTGGCGTCCTTGTCTATCACTTTCCCCTTGCCCTTTGATGATCTGGACCCCAACTAATGCACAATGTACTCTAACATATTGAGGACCATCGCCTCCAACCTTTCTAACTTAGTTCCATGGGTGTCCACTTACGAGGCAAACCGGTGTTGCTCGTCTCAATCCCGGTGAGCCTCGACTTCCCCACCCTAGATCTCAACACCTAGTCCTCCCCTTGTGATCCACCCTGAGCACTTGGTTTAGTGCGTCCATAGATAAAAAAATGCATTGTCGGCATCAGACTGCTTGCCATGCACTTCCTTAAACTTTGCCTGAAATGAGAAAAAGTACACGATTAGTTAAGTTAATAAAAAAATTGTAACATAATTAAAAAAAATAAACATTAGTAAGATATTTTTACAACTTACAATCATGGCTGCCATGCTCGGGGACACCTTCTTATCCTTCCCTTCTTCATTTGAATTTCCACATAGGCATCGAGCCTATGTGTCCTACCCCCAGGGCCACTCCCTGTCTCTTGAAATAAAATAATGCAGAATTATTAAGTAACGCAAAGTAATGCTAAATTAGAATAAAATAAAACTAAAATTAAAAATAAAATAAAAACTTACCATCCTATACCCCACCACGGCGTAAGTATTCACTCGGAGTAGTGCACGTCGACCTTTTTGGCCCGATTTTCTCTCCCCAATTGATGATATGTCAACTGCCCCTCTTGGATCTCATTGTTGACAAATTTTTGCAAATGTGCTAATGAGATCAGGTCCTTTGATGGTACGGTGTCAAGCATCCTCAATATGAACTCCCGATCCTACCCAAAGTACCGTGCCTACATATTTTTCTTCCATATTTTGTATTGATCTCTCAATTTTTCTAACATGGAGTAGCGGACATGTGGGGGCTGGCCAAATTGTTCCTGTCAAACAAATACAAACCAAAAGGAAAGTAAGTGTTAATTTTATTTAAATTATAAATATAATAAAATATAAATATAAATACAAAATAAAAATAAAGTGAGTAACTACCTATAGTGCCCCCCATGTCCATCTTGAGCTCATATGGCACCTTTCTCCAATCCGTGTGCCCCAGGTCGATGATCATCTTGAGAAACTCCAAGGCTACAGCCAGTAAGGCCGTCTTTTTCTCGACGACGAACCCCAATTTGCCCAATTTTTGGGGCCTAGTGGCAGACGAGCCTTACTCGCCTCCGCTACCATGATGCCCTGATGAAGTCATTTCCTGCAAAAATTGTTATTATTAGTACAAACATGTATATGAGAAAATGATCAAATCCATATTAATAAAAGCATTAAATTGACTAAAATCCAAATGAATTAAGTCACTAAACAAATATAAGTTAACGACATTATAAGAATACAAATCGATATCATCAACCAAACTAAGCATTGTTTCAAAAAATGGAGTACTTATTACAAATCTAAAAAATTATTTCAAATTCGTGTCATGTCATGACTAAAAATTAATGGATAAACTTATTAAGATCCAAATTAACATATTCAATAACTAACCCATCAATTTTGATTCAAATCCACCGGAACTGATCAAATCCAAATGAATAAAATCATTAAACTATCGTCCGATATTAATAAAGCACTAGAAGAATAAAAGTTAACGACATTATAAGAATACAAATTCATATCATAAACCAAACTAAGCATTGTTTGAAATAATTTCAATACTCATTACAAATCTAAAAATTGTTTCAAATTCAGGTTTCTCAAATGGATTGATATTGTGTAGGGGAAGCCAAGGCATCCACACCACTTCTTAGACGCTTTGGAGCATGTAGGATGATTGACCATATCTCGTTGTTGATATACTCTGAGTAAAACACTTGCTTGAACTTTTGAAAAGCACAAACAAATGGCCCATCGCTCACGTGCTCGTTTCTCTTCAACTTGGGCAATTCAACTATGATCAAATTGGTGAATGGCACAACTTTACAAGCATTTTTGTCCTCAACTCTTACCAATAATAGTAAAATATAGCCTCTTTGAAGCCTATATAGTCCAATTCAAATATATTTCAAATGACACCATAGTAAGTAATTTCAGTTTCAACGAGGTTTTTATCTTTCGCGCTCGCTCAAAAATAAGTAAGAGCCATGTATGAAATGCCCGAGTTCTATTCATTTGTATTTTAATCGTACACCCTTGCACCGAATACGTAACCATTCAATCGATACTTTTTGTACTTGTGTGCCATGAACAAGGGTTCAGTGGCTAAACGAGCAAGTCTTGATTCCGCATCACCCGTCTTTAAGAGCCGAGATTATTAATAAACTAAATAGGTTAGTTTAATACTTTCTTGAAATGTCACATTTAATAAGAGACATTTTCATTATAATTACGTCACGTGACACCACAACCTAAATTTGTTGTTTGATTGTGCCATAATTCTTCATCTTTTATTGTTCCCACACGCATCATATTTTCTGCATTGATCGTGACGAACATATTACGAAATTGATAATGTATAAAAATTAAAATAATGCATAAGTTAAAATAATATAAACTTACTTTTTCCAATTTTGACATCTTCATGTGTGTGAAATAGATCATGAGCTACTTGTTCATGTTGTAAACTCGTTAATTTCACTCGCGTGCCCATCACCTGGCCACCCTCATCGACGAACTCATTATTGTTATCCATGCTTCAGGCATATATTCCCGACTGTAGATTGATGACTCCATGGTGATGTATTCCTGTGTAATTGATCCTTCAATGTATCATGTATTCTTGACGTAATGTTTGAAAGCATTCATGATTCTTTTAAATAAATGGATTCAGTGATATCTAATGGGTCGCAAAGAAGTGCCTCGTCGCATAGGTGTACCAACAAGTGAACACTTATGTTAAAAAAATAGGGGAAAGTACTTCTCCAACACACAAATCGCTTTAGTTACCGCTATTTTTTGTGAGCACTATATGATCTCAATTGACTACCTTCTCACATAAAAGTGAGAAGCAGATGCTAAGCCTTTGTGCTTAGAGGAACCAATTGCATGATCACATGCCAATCGTGGAACTTACACTTATATAAATCATGGGTAGCATAATATACAATCCTTTGAAAGTTGGATGAAAAATTAGATGGAACCTTCAAATTATATAGTTTGTCTAAAACCACCTTCCTTTCCTCACTCGTTAAAGTAAACACACTAGGGGGAATTATTGTCCTTCCCCTACTATCTTACTTCAACCATAGTTATGGCTTAAGTTTCGACTATGTAAGGTCTTTTCGTTAATTTTCTCTATCTTTTGAATGACTCCCCCCAAGGCATGTACCCACAATATGTTTATTGATGTTCTTCTTCACGTGCATCACATCCAATACATGTCCCATCGGGTTATTCTTCCAATAAGGCAAGTCAAATAAAATCAATCTCCTAGGCCATGCCTTTATTGTGTCAGTTTCATTCCCAGTTAGGTTGTTCTTATGCTTGACCTTCTTCAATTTAGGATTCTTAGCTCACATATTAGGACCACAATTAGAAGACTTACAATCAATTTTTGAACCTAAAAGTTTTCTCAGAGGTAGTCTATGTTCAACCCCGCTTGGTAAAACGAACATTTCTCAAGTCTAAAACTACAATCGGGGGGTAAAAACCTCCTATGGCAATGGTATGTATTTTTCCTCTATCGATGAAATGCAGAGATTCAGTCTCCTATCCACAAATAGGACACCCCAAATAACCATATACAACACAACCAGATAATGTCCCATAAGCTGGAAAATCATGAATTGCCCACATCAACATAGCTTTCAACGTAAACTCTTCTTTTTAAAAGAGTCAAATTCTTACCCACCCTCACTTGATGCTTTTGACCTAGGCATCAACAAAGACGGCATAAAAATTTAGGCCTCATACACTGTGAACGAGGGAGGTTTAGTGGTGCTAGGATCGCTGGCCGTACACTCTAATTAGTGCTTAGATCTCCAAATGGATTGAAACCATCTATTGATATTGCCAAATGAATGTTACGGTGTTCTCGACCAAAATCAGGATACTCATAATCCATCCTCTTCTAAGTTGTAGAATCAATAGGATGACTCATGAGATTATCCCCTACTTATTCCCTAACAGGCCAAGTCGTTGCATCCGCTATCCATGGAACTCTGAAAAACCACTTCAATCTAGGCCCAATAGGAAAATATTCCAACACTTTTTAGGCACTTTTGACCTTGTGCCTTCCTTGCCAATAGATTGCACATATATAGGTTCATCGCATACCAGACATCGATCGATATTTTCATACTCCTTTTGGTATAGTATGAAGTCAGACACACATGCATGAATTGATTTATACTTCATTCCCAAACCTTTCAAATGGTTCTTCATAGTAGGATAGTTATCTGGAAGCGTACTATGCTAGGGTAGTAAGCCATTCACCCAATTCAAAATTCATGTCACACTATTGCCCGATAAACCATATTGGGTCTCCAAGCTATGAAAACCAACCATAGCAGATAAAGTTATTTGATCTTTCTCACATCGAGAGTACAATGGCTGGGTCACCTTAAATTTAAACTTTGGTAGTCATCGTTAAGGTTTATCCCAATATCTTTATGAGCATCTAAATCTTGTACATCGTCGGTGACCTCATTTTCTTCCACTCTATGAACTCCATACGCGTCATCAATTAAATCCTCTAGAATATTATAATCTACATTGTCCTCCTTACCTTGTACATCTATTATATTTATTGAAGGTTGTTATGAAGGTTTCTCGAGGATAAAATGAACTTTCGATTCCCCATGAAAAATTCAAAATTGATAACTATCTTGCATACCCCATCTTAACAAATGTAGTTCAACTGTTTTCCACTCAAACACCTTACCATTCCTACATTAGCACACAAACACGGGAACTCTTCATCATTATGACAATTCTTTGCGTATTTCACAAATTTATTACCACCTCTACGAAACACATCCCCTAGTCTATTTGTCTCACCCATCCACTCTTTGTATTTAGGATATCCCATCACAGAAACTACAAACAATCACGTGTTAAGGGTAAGAAGAGTATATTTGTAACACCCGGCCTAATTAAACACCGGGTGATCAGTCCCATACCTAATTAAAACAGAATTTCCAGTTGGTTCATTTTTAGCACCACTGTCGAAAACATTAATCACCTAATATCCAATTAAGCAGGTGTTAACTTTTCAAATTTTAATTTAATAAAAATTGATTTTTATCATTACAAATAATTTTCATAATAATCTAATCCACCACAATAAATGAATAAGAATCATAATGGAAATTAAATGCAACTGGAATAAAAGTTTCGAGTAAAATAACTCATACAAAAATCCCAATAATAGTAAATGTATCAAAATGACATGAGTATAAAATCCCGACTCAGATAGGAGGAAAATAACTAAATCCAACGGGAGACATTCCCTAACTGAAGAGTCATTGACCAAGCGTAAATTCTTCTGAATTTAGCCCTTAAGTTAGTGATTTTAATATCTCGAACAAGGTAATTGAACCAATTTTATGCCATATTGATCCATTGTCTGTTTCTAACAATTTTCCCAAGTTTTCGTGTATTTTTGATGAAGTTTTCAGGAATGGAATGCAAGAAAGGAGAGAAAGAAATCAGAAGAAAGGAGAAGATGAAAGGAAGAAAAATAAAAGTGAAAAAGAGTAAAGTTCTACTTAGAATTCGAAATCGACACCAAAAGGGAAGTCGAAGAGCATGAGTTCACAAGAGCATAGGAAGAAACGGCACCCAAATCGGAGTTCTAGATCAAAAGTTATGGCTAGTCAAAGTTGAAAGGAAAAAGTCAACGTAGAAGGAAATCGGACCGATCCGAAATAACCAAGTCCAGTACACCCCGGATGGATGGCAAATCGATGGAAAAAGAACCGATCCGGTGGATACCGAACCGATCCCGTAGAATAAAAGAAGAACCGATCCGATGGGTATCGGACCGATCCTAGGGTGACCCGGACCGGTCCGGTCATGTGAAATCCTGGCATTTATTATGCAGATTTTTAGCGTGCATAGCTGGTGAAACTTGTACAACACGCAATTAGGGCTGTCAATTTCGTGTTAATTCATGCTATAAAAGCCCATGCCCTACATCATTTTAGGAGGTTGGAATTTTAGATTGAATTCTAGGTCGATTTCTAGGGTTAGTTTTTCAGAGTTTTCATAAACCCTAGTTTGTAAGGATTTCTGAATTGCAATTCCGTTTCTTGTTGCTGAATTCAAGTAAAATCATTTCATTCTCTTATTTGATTATTTGCAAATCATTTACAATGTCTTGTAGATCTATAATTTTGTGTATGAAATTGTTCTTTAGCCAAATCATGTGTAGCTAAATTCCCAAGGGTTGGGGTACATGAACTCAATCCAAGGCAAATTATTTATGTAGAAAATAGAGGATAAATTAAAATATTGATTGAATCGTGAATGAAAATCATACAAACATTGTCAATCTTTTAATCTCTCTTGCCCTAGGTACTTGAGATGTTTAAGAACACTTTGTGAGTATAATTTATCATTCACCGCTTTATATCTATCTTTGATTTCATATAATGCGGGCTAGATTCCTCATATATGTAATGCTTAGAATTTATAAAGACTGGATTTAGTCAAGAATTTTAATTTACAATTCTAGTATTCTATACGGTAATTTGTTAAGGTTTGAGGGATTGTACCCTAACCTATTTTCTCTCATTTGTCAAATCTAAGTTCTTTGCAATTTTCAGTTTGTTTTTCTTAAGTAAAATTTTTATTTCACTAGAAATTTCCCAATCATTAATCATCTTTTTATATTTATTTTGAGAAATCATTTCAAGATTTAATAACTTTCCCTATTAATATTTGGCAATTTCGATCCCTGTGGAGACGATCCTGACTTACCAGGTTTATTACTTGAGCGACAGGCTTGCACTTGAGCCTAGAGAAAAATGCACTTTTGAGACAAATTCTTAGTCGCGTCAGTCATCTATAGAGTATGAATCAAAATAGAAAGGCGTCTAGACAAACTCTATAGCTCCATAGCTCATGAATCATCATAGTACTCTAAGGGTGGCGTCCCTGTGGCTGGACACCTGATATATGAAATACAGCAGAGAGAGAAGAAAATATGTAAGAAAACAGGTCAGAGCCCGATAGTGAAAATAGTTTTGAAAACAGCAAGTGAATAAATGCTCCATTCAGCAATTATTATATACATGTTAGATTATCGGACTCTCTCTTGTAATCCTCACATCTCATCTAGATTGCACGCCTAACGTACCTCTACGATCCTAGTTATAATTCCCATGTTAACTACTCCATTCCTTTCAATCCACTATTCATAGCCTGATTAATTCTCAATTATTTTTCTCGTAATATGTATATCCATTTAGATTTAACATGGATAATCTCCATAATTATTTAACTTAGTTAAGTATTATCATACTTAATAAATATCCAGATTTCACTCCACTTTATTCACATAGAATATATGATCACAAGTATGTATATATATATATATATATATATTCCTACTATAAATATATATAATACGGCACCCCGAGGCATAGCTGCGGTGCATGCATTACTCTGCTATCATGTCCCAGTACATCACGTCACTGTATAGGGGACTATAGGTTCGAAAAAAATTCCTCAAACCACAAATATCAAACAAAAACATTGGAGGCGAACATAGTTCCAAGCCTTTGGGCTACGCACATACCTACGCACCCAAATGACCGGCAACACCCATATATATACTATGGTGCTTAGTCCCTAAGTTCTATGTTCTTGAGTGACAAATCAAAATCCCATAGATTTATCAGGATATGACTGCCCTCATGTGTAAACCTCCCGTCGACATCTAGTAAGCTCGGTATGTTATACACATAAATTAACAACCAAATAAGCATTATCATCTACTTATTTAAAATTAGGTATTTATTTTACCAATATCATATTAGGAAATTTATCCTATCCCAAGTACACATCGTATTACTCAAATACTACCCTTACGTGTAATCATGATTATCTTCGTATTTTTATCATGTAGTGATTTTTCCTAAAATCTTTTATTTAACCCAAGTACTCATATATATATATATATATATATATATATATATATATATATATTCTCAATATTACCCATACTTGATTATTCTTCCCTAAATCATACACTAATTATGTACTTCTCTAACATAATGTCAATCCTAAATATTTTATAATTTTCCAACATTAATCCCAGGTTCCTCACTTTATTAATGTACCAAAATTATTCAGAAATTCATTCTGGGCCAAATTACAATTCTACAAACTATTTTGGGCTAAACTAGACATTTCTGGGTTCCTGGAAATCTCGTTTGAAGACCAGAGCTCATTAGAATGAGTTGGCATCTCGTTAGAACGAGATTGACCCTCGTTCGAACAAAGTCAAGTCTCGTTCGAACGACGTCAACGTTTTTCCTGTTCATCTGCAGTTCCAGTTTTCTGCATTTTTCATCAACTTCTAAAACCCAAACAACACTGGTTTCCATCCTAATTAGAATTCAGAATTTTGAATTATAATTATAATATTTCTACAACATGATCATGAATCATTTCTACATAGAAACATATAATCTACATATTCATAAGGGTCTATCATAATATCCATTAAAAGCTCAAGATTTCAATAATCTAAATTCCTCCATTTGTGTCCAGCATGAAAAACTCAGAATTCAGGATTATTATCACATTCTTAATCACCAATTTCATGTTCACATGGGTAGGATTTATTCTACATGCAATTCCTAACACCAATTTTTTTAATATCTGCAAGAACATATATTTTCTTTTCATGAAAACCTATCATTTCCATCAAGATTAAAATCTGTACATGTTGTATACTCAATCAAATAAATTTGTCTAATATTTACATTGATTGATCAATCATTTTTCCAATCCAATTTGCAATCTCATAAATTTTAAAAGGAAAGCCTATTCTAACATGGATATACTAATCACTAAAGTAAAGCAAGAATCACTTGCCTTTGTGTAGGGTTGAACCTTTGGTGATGATTTGGTTAGAATTTCCTCTTAGCTTTTTCGAAAACTATGGTGGTTGTGCAAGTTGGAAAGATGGTGGTTGTCCCTTGGTTTCCCTAGGAGCCTCTTCCTTTCCAAGCTTTTCCTCTCTTCAGGACACCCTTTCACTTTCTCTCTAAAACTCTATTGTTTCTCTCAAAAGTTCTCACTTGATTTTTGGGTGAAATGAATCTCACATATGGTCTAATATTATTTAAATAAAAAGTCTTAAAGGTAAGCTAAAGGAAAAAAACGAAGTTACTATTCACCTTCCATGAAAAATGACTAAAACGCCCCTTCGAAGTGTCGTTTCATCTCCTAATTGACCCGAGACCCAAATCCAACACCCGAATTGACTTTTATGACTATTTCAACCCTTCTAGATGTAACGGCGTAGTCAAAACAACCATAAGGTTGATATAACATAATTTTTCTTTTTATACATTTAAATTAGTCCCGACACGTCCCATACCGTGTCTCGGCTTAAATTTCCATTATTACTGTATTAGTAAATCACGGCAATATAAATAGCATCATGTTCATATATTACTTATATATCACCAAGTAATATTCAGAATCCCATATTACTACAATCCCTAGTAATATTAAATCCGAATTAATCCCAATTAATTAATTCCAATTAATCCCATTGACTTTTAATTTTTCCAGTTTAAAAGGTATTAAAAATTATGGGGTATTACAATATTCATGCATTCGTATAAACAAAAGTGTATATTCATTCATTCAGTAGTAATGTTTATAGTGATGATTTATACATAGTTATGTTTCATTCCGCATTATTAATTATTTAACAATAAGCTTTTAAAATTTATAGTATGTTTCAATTTTGTCTTATTTATATTCAGTAGACTAACAACCCTAAATGTTAGAAATTCCTAGGGATAACCATTTCAATGGTCATGTAAATGTTCAAATTCATAAGTCAACAACAATTCAAGAATCCCAAACAATAATTAAAATAATAATGCGATATATTAGAAATGCATAGGGTCAACCAACTCAATGTCCATCTAAATGTTCAAATCCACTTGTCAACAACAATTCAAGAATCTGAAATAACAATTCAAATAATAATGAAAAATATTAGAAATGCATAGGGCTAACTAACTCAATGGCCTTCTAAATGTTCAAATCCACTAATCAATAACTTATGAAGTAAACTTGACAATATAATAAGCATTATATCATGTTATGTAAGGACACAAATTTCCAATTGAGTTCATTTGTAGTATTAGCTTAATTCCAGACAAAACCATTTGAGTCATAGGATAGAAGTCTTTCCTATCAAGCCTATGATGCGTTTGAAGAAGTTGAAGACGTAGCAGCCCAGATTTATTATTTTATTATTAGTGCCTATTTTCATGCCAAGTTTCACATCATCAACTTTGTCACGTTTTCCAAGGTCTCCAAAGGTATTAATACACTATATATATATATATATGGAGCTTGGAAAAATATTTTAGGTGATAGAATTTTTGTTAATTTTTTTTTCAATTCATACTATCTAAAGATTTTGTTCTTGGACACCTTTCCATAGAAAAATCATTACTAATTCAAAAAAATACAAAACTAGTGACCCCGCGTTCATATCAAAATTCTCTAGAATCGTTGCCTGAAATCTCATTAGAAAGGTCATTTGAAAGACCTCGTTCGAACGATATTTCAAAAAAAAATATGTTTTCTCGTTAGAAGTTTCATTCGAACGAACTTCGAACAAGATTTCAGTTTCGTCACTTTTTCGCCCGTTTTGTTTTTTCAACCACCCACTTTCCCACTTTGTTTTGCCATATTTTAAGAAGAGCGGGAAGTTTTTCCTTAGAACTTTTCCATTATTCCTAAGGATTTAAGAGCTAAATTCTTCCAAGAAAAAGTCTCCTTGGTTTTTGTATTTAAAATGTTTTAATCTTTAGAACAAAACCAAGATTTTTACACCCATGTTTGTTTAATACAAGTTCTTATATATATATTCTTAAGTTAAGGTTGGATAATTTGGGTGATTTTAATTTAATTTAATTCAATTTGGGACATTTAATTTGACTAAATATATTCTTAAGTTAGTTTGGCATAAATTTAACTTGAATTGGAATTAAATTTTTGTTTAAGTAGAATTCCAAATATTTGTTTATTTTAATTTTGAGAAAAATTTAAAAAGAAAAGAAATTTAAAATTGGGGGCATATATTCCAACAAGTGATAACATATCGTTTATACATACTTTCAAATTGGAAGCAGAGCGAGGATCGCTAAATTATTGCGTTTAAGATCCTTTTGAGTTTTTAAAATGGATAATATCCCTTTTTCGAAATTTCCAGTTTTTTATGGTTCTTGCATGCTTGCACACAACACTTTACTTGCTATATATTATGAGTAATTGCTTGCATATTTTCATAATCTAGCGGTTTTTGTGCTTTATGATAAATTTATGCTAGTTGTATGTATGTTTGTCATTTTCTATGCTATGATCCATGATTAATCACATGCTAGAATTATGATTTGTGTATATCTTTTGTATTTATTTTTATTTGTTTATGTCGTAACAAGTGCTATCTTATTGAGAAATATACAAAAATATTTTCTCCGTTCTTCTTTTGAGTTGAATTTTTTTTGTTTAGTGAAAAAAATTTGAAAAACTCAAAAAGTTTTTTTTATGTGTATTTTAGTTTGACACACTTTACGCGGCATATACTTGTGTTTGAATCCTTTTCCTTTATGCTTCCATGTGGCTAGAACTTTTGGTTAAGATTCTCAATCCTTAAAATGTTCTTTAACATGCTTGTATGGAGTAGCTAGATTTTGTGTTGCTTAATGGATTCTATTTTTAAATGCCTCGATTCACACATGCACGCAATCATTTCACATTTATATTTGAGCTAAGTGATATATTCCCCTATCAATTTAGTCATCTACATTTTCTAATACTGTGGAGGATTTGTGTATGTAATAACCGTTTCCCGGATGTAAAAAAATATGTATATATTGATCCGGTATTGTAGTGTTTATCAATAGAATCGGGTTATGAAAGACAAAATTACTTTGCGTGAAAAGACCACCATTGAATTTTTTTTGGCCTTAAAAAATATGGCATTATAAAAGAAAAATTAGCCAAGGCTTGTTTAGTTTAGTTGATATGTTCAAAAGAAAAAGAAAAAGAAAATTATCAGGAGTTTGGTTGGATGTATCAACGGGTTTGCAAAATGACTTTATATCCTAGTTATGCTTTTATTGTCATGACTCTATTGGTTTGTAGAATCATCAAAATTCTAGGCTTATGTGCATTGTGTATGTTTGTTCATTGAGTTCAATTTATATTATCACATGAGGCTATATCTAAATTTGATAAAGTTTTGCAATCAAATGAGAACTCTGTGAACATGTTTTAAGTGATTGGGTCATAATTTAATTTTTACTAGTTCACACCCCTACACTTCTATTTACCACAAGTATTTGGACACATTTTTACCATACGAGTGTGAAAAGCTTATTGTATTTTTTGTCATGTATGGTGTTTATACCTATGTATATGTGCGTTAGTGATATTCATTATGTCTGTGTGTGTGTGTGTGTATATATATATATATATGGTATTTTTTTATTCTGAGTCTTTGCCTTGCTTGATAGTATATATATGCTTCAAAGTTATAATTGGTTGCTATATTGTTGCGAATCTTTGGTTTTCTATCCCATGCTTATGTTAATACATTTTAATTGGTATCGTTTTTTTATCACATCATAATTGGTATCCTTTGTTATTATGTGGATTAGTTGGATTTTATTATTGCCATATGCTTTATTGTTCCTGTTTATACACCATTACATGTTTAACTTGTTTTTCCTTATTCATATCCCTTATGTAGTTTAGGGGGAGTATTTGCTTTAATTAGGGAGAAATGAGACATGTTTAAAATTCTTTAAACCTTTGTCTATTCCTAAACAAAAAAGGGGGAGAAATGGTATCTAAACCTTTAGTTTAGGAGATCTGACTTAGGGGGAGAGCGCTATCTTTCTAGGTAGATCATGTTAGATAAAAGGGGGAGAATTAATTAAGGGAGATTATTTATTTAAATTGCATTTAATCTTTTCATATTCCCTATGCATTTAATAGTTTGCTTAAGTGTGTAGGAATTATCTTTCTAGCGGCAAATTCGGTAAAACGGCAAAGAAAATCCTTGGGTCGAGTCATAGCGTCAATTTTTTTTTATTTTGGGTGGGATGTTGTGTCTAGACAAGCTTAACGACCCTTTAGAATTTTTGGTTGGGTTTTGTCCTAGAATAGACAAAGGGGGAGATTTGTAAGCACAAAATTTCTAATTGAGTCCATTTGTAGTATAGGCTTAATTTCGAACAAAACCCTTTGAGTCATAGGATAGAAGTCTTTCCTATCAAGCCTATGATGCATTTGAAGACGTTGAACACGTAGCGTCCCATACTTTTTATTTCATCATTAGTTTCGGTTTTTGTGCCAAGTTTCACGTCATCAACTTTGTCACATTTTCCAAAGTCTCCAAAGGTATAAATACACTAATATATATATATATATATATATATATATATATATATATATATATATATATATATATATATATATATATATATATATATATATATATGTATATATGGGCTTGGAAAATTATTTTAGGTCTTAGTATTTTTGTTCAGTTTTTTTTGAATTCATACTATCTAAAGATTTTGTTCTTGGACACCTTTCCGTAGAAAAATCATTACTAATTAAAAAAATCAGAAAAATAAAAAACTGGCGGCCATGCGTTCATATCGAAATTCTTTAGAATCATGGCCTGAAATATCATTTGAAAGGTCGTTCAAACGACCTCGTTCGAATGAGATTTCAGAAAAAAAATTATTTTCTTGTTCGAAGTTTCATTCGAACGAACTTCGAACGAAATTTCAGTTTCGTCAGTTTTCTGCCAGTTTTGTTTTTTCAACCACCCACTTCCCCACTTTGTTTTGCCATATTTTAAGAAGTGAGGGAACAAGTTTTTCCTTACAACTTTTTCCATTATTCCTAAGGATTTGAGATCTAAATTCTTCCAATAAAAAGTCTCCTTGGTTTTTGTATTTAAGATGTTTTAATCTTTAGAACAAAACCAAGATTTTTACACCCATGTTTGTTTAATACAAGTTCTTATATATATATATATATATATATATATATATATATCTTTCTTGGAGTGTGTTTGGCAACGGGTTCCTTTTCTACCCAACAAGCAGAGAGTTTGGGTTCATTCTCTACCCACAAAGGAGAAAAAGGTTGTTTGATGCGGCGTTTGCATACGGTGAAAGGCATCGTGTTTCGATTGATGGGGACCTAGCTCCATTGGAGGATTCCAAGATTTTGGTGGACTTTGGATTTGTCGACTAGGCAGAGGTTGGTACAAGAAGATGCGCCAAGACTTGAAGGGAGTCGAGTCAAGGAAGTAAGTCGTTTATCTTGTATTTGTAATTACCATACTTACTAGATTTGTAGGCAAGGTCGTCCGAGGTTTTTCTCATTTGGGTTTTCCTCATACATCGCGAGATAGTGTGATTGGTTTATTTTTTTTATCTTGCAAAAATAACCATAGATGCATGCTAGGATAAACAAGATAAAAATTGGTTTAAATCACACATTTGTTTCATTTGGTGCTAATTTAAGGTTGGATAATTAATTTAATTTAATTCAAGTTGGGACATTTAATTTGACAAAATATATGCTTCAGTTTGTTTGGCATAAATTTAACTTGAATTGGAATTAAATTTTTGTTTAAGTAAAATTCCAAATATTTGTTTAATTTAATTTAATTTTAATTTTAAGAAAAATTTAAAAGGGAAGAAATTTAAAATTGGGGGCATATATTCCAACAAGTGGTATCATATTGTTTATACACACTTTCATGTTATATTACCGTTATGTCATGAATTCACAATAGAATACATGCATTCATGCATGCACCCCCCAAAGCAAGTGTTATATAAAAAGTATCGAGAGTGAAAAGGTAATAAGTAATCGTATACAATTTGGTTTAGTGTAAATTTAAACCTGCCTAGATTATAATAATGATAACTGCAATAAATTGCCATTAGGTCCTATTTCACTCTCCTATTTTCCATCATCTTGTTTATGATGGAAAATAGGTGCGTGAAATAGGAGTCAATGACTATCTATTGCAGTTCTGATTACTATAATTTAGGAGGATGTAAATTTACACTACTTTTTAACTTATATATAATTACTTATTACCTTTTCACCCTCGTTACTTGTTATATAACACTTTCTTTGGGGTTGCATGCATGCATGTATTCTATAACAATTTATGAGCACAAATGTGTGTGTGTGTGTGTGTGTATACACACACACACACACACATAGAGAGAGAGAGAGATGTACCAGAATGTGTGTAGAGAGAGAGAGAAATATGGTCGCAAAAGTATGTGAGGAAGAGGAAAAGGGGTTTCCAGTGCTGCAATTTGAGAGAGTTATAAGGACAAACCCACTATAAATCAATTTATGCCAATTACCACAATATATCAATTTATGCCAATTACCACAATATATCAATTTATACCAATTACCAATTGCAATATACAAATTTTAATTTCATAATACCAATTTCAATATACAAATATTAATTTCATAATACAGACACTGAAGACTTCATATTTCCTCCATCTCGTCTAAAAGGTGAGTGGTCATATCCCATTCAAGACTGCATATGTCTATAATATACTTGGTAGCTCATGCACATTGTTTCAATTTGAGAAAAATTTGGCAGCATATACCCATAATTCTCTAAGTACACAACATAGATTCACAAGTGTAAGTGTAATTTCAATTTGTCAATTGAAATAACACTTAACACCTATGACAACCTGCTCAAAATAAAAATGGGTGGCCAGCCCTATACTACATTAAATCAGGAATCTCAGATGGCACAGTCTCAACATCAACTAATAATACACCATAATATAAGGCTAACTACTCAAATAGTATTAAAAGCGAATTGTCAAAAATTTAAAACTTTTATTTAACAACCACAACAAAACCAATAATGTA
This sequence comes from Sambucus nigra, assembly GCA_949130495.1. Taxonomy (NCBI): domain Eukaryota; kingdom Viridiplantae; phylum Streptophyta; class Magnoliopsida; order Dipsacales; family Adoxaceae; genus Sambucus; species Sambucus nigra. Next base: position 180,470,609 of record OX422219.1, read on the forward strand.
AACATACCCAGCAATACACATCTAACTATGATGAGTGAAAGGTGCAATACAATGTACAACAAAATCTCAACAATAAAATACCCGAATATGCAGTCGGGTAACAGACAATACAAACCTGAAAAATGAAATATGTTAGTCTACAACACTTTGAATACTAACTCAACATACAACTGAATCCTAATCTAGACATACAAAGATAGGAATCGGCTAAAACAAAGTTTTGCAACAGTCCGCTACTGCCACAGCTCCACGAATATGTAACAACCCAGGTTTTTGAGCGCCTATTTTATATTATTTCGCCCGATGGGCTAATACTCTAAAATAGGGGAAGTTGGAGTAAATATTATTCCCTTGAGATTTAGGGATAATACTTACTATGTTTTATCTATTTACTGTATGAGAAAGTAAATGGCATTATATTGTGATATACTGCGTCGTTATATGTAAAACAACGATTATGGTTCATGTTTGAATTGAGGTATAATTGATAAAGTAAAATAAAATTTGGAACATAAAATTGTTCACACTTTCCCGAATGCCAAAATAGGTGGTACGGTTATTTTTAGAATAGTCGAGATAGTCGAAAAAAGTGCCATGTTGTGTTTTTGGGTTTCGGACACTTTTGACGCGTTTTGGCTCAATTATGTAGATACGAGTCATTTTAATGGTGTATTAGCAATTAAAATAGGGCAATTGTGTTTTAAGACCCGTTTAAGTCCCCCACCCCTTTTCTTTCTTCATTTTGTGAGAAAAGTCAAAGGAGAGAAAGAGAGAGGAGAGAGAGCTTGGGAGAAATGAGAGAAAATGGAGATTTGAGGCCGAAATCCGTTGCTACCGGAGTTGAATCCGAGACTACAAACTCGAGGAAAGTTTATTACTTGCTAGATGTTGATTTAATGTGATAAATTGCATCTTTAGTTAAGTTTTGGAGATTAAAACCATATATTGGTTTTTGTTGATTTTGATGATTAAACCCTTAATTCTTAGTTTTAATTTAATTTGAGGGTAAATTAGTAATTAGTAGTTAGTAATGGTGTAGAAATGATTTGGGTTAAATTGTTGTTATTGATGTTGGGCAAAATCAAGGGTTTGAGGGTTTTGGGATTTTAGGGTTCAAACAACCCGTAACCCATACTCGGAAATGTAACAGGATCGAATCGATTCGCCCCTAGCGAATCGATTCAGCAATAGGAAAAGTTACAAGTCTGAATAGGGCGAATCTATTCGGACCTACCGAATCGATTCGGGGTTATGCAGAATGCCAGGGTCTTCTTGACCGAATCGATTCAGACCTACCGAATCGATTCGTTTTTGGGGACCGAATCGATTCGGACAGGGCGAATCGATTCGGATGTCCAGCATTTTTGGGATGTCTTTCTAGTTTGGTTTTGGTTCTTTTATTTTAGGATCAGAGTTTAGGAACCTTCCTTTGGGAAGTAATTAAGAGTCCTAGAGGGTGTTTTTGGGTAGACTAATGCCCTAGGATTAAATGGGATATTTAGGCTTACCCCGAGGGCTAGTTTGCGTAGGTTGATATCCGAATGATTTAGGAGATTAACCTAGAGATAAATTGGAGATAAAATGTTAAGGTTGAGACAATTGGGAGACCCTCTTTGAGGGAGATTCATTTTAATGGTTTAAAATATTATATTGGAGTCTTAGAGACTAAGGTGAGGTTTATGGCACTTCGGGTCTTAAGTCATTAATAAAATATGACATTAAGAATGAGAAATGTATAAAGATAAAATGTGGTACTAATAAATAAGTACAAATGATTTTGAGAATGTAAAATTGGATGTTTTCAAAAGGAAAAAGTAATGGTTTTCATAAATGTTAATGGATGGATACACACCTCTCTAAATCGCTATCTTAAGGGAAGTTCGCGTGTTGTGGTGAAGCCCCCTGACAAATTAACGTAGGGTGGATATAGTCCCTAGGCCATGTGAGCGTTTGTGTTGTATATTTTTCTGCGATGGGTAGGAGATTCCAGGTGTGGTCTTGACTATCCCGAAGGCACATGGCCGCTTCCCGACATTTCGATAGGATCCCAGGTTGTCTAAATGGTAGGCCCTGGAAGATGATAGCCATTTAGGGGCGCGCACAGTGGGGAAACCCAGATGTGCGGTCTTAGAATCGTTATATATATATGATTATAACTATTCTAAATCAAGTTGGACTTGATGTGTGATGGTGCCATAAAGAGCACAATGAAAATGCCACAAAGAGCATATGATGATAATTATATTCCTGATAAGGAAGATATTTTTACAAAATGTATAGTTGAAATGAAAATGCCACAAAGAGCATAAAAACCATGATTATATTTCCTGATAAGGAATATGACTATGAAATGAAATTGTATACGATGAAATTTATTGGTAAACATTTGATAAAATGTTGTACCTTTTATATATATACTCCTAAAGAATAAATGGGAATTATGATTTTGATGGTGAATGGATATAATTATATATCCTTGAGTAGTAGTAGATGAGACCTCTTACACTCCTATATATGTATAATATTGTGCTAAGGGTCTAATGTATCTCGACGATCAACCTTGCCTAGTAGTAGTGTATCAGGGGGGTTCCTTGTTTGGATTTCGCTTTGCGAGTCACCCCACGCACGAATAAGGGCATAGTGTTGTGATTGGGGAGAAATTAGCCTTTAGTACTTGAATTAATTAGGACAGGGTCTAATGTATCTCGACGATCAACCTTGCCTAGTAGTAGTGTATCGGGTGGGTTCCTTGTTTGGATTTCGCTTTGCGAGACACCCCACGCACGAATAAGGGCATAGTGTTGTGATTGGGGACAAATTAGCCTTTAGTAATTGAATTAATTAGGACAGGGTCTAATGTATCTGGACGATCAACCTTGACTAGTAGTAGTGTATCGGGGAGTTCCTTATTTGGATTTCGCTTTGCAAGACATCCCACATACGAATAAGGGCATAGTGTTGAGACTGGGGAGAAGTTAGCCTTCTGTTCTTTATTTAACCTGAGCATCATTTATATTACACTAGGTTGTTTTTTGATTGAGAGGTGAGAAATATTTTTATTAACTGCGAGAGAATTTCATACTTAACTGTCATGCATTTTATTCACATGGGAATCATATCAAACCGGGCCCTGACCCGTATCTATTTTTCTTTGTTTCTTCACATATTATTGCTGTTACAGGTGCTCTACCGCATGGACACTCGTGTTTACATTTCCATTCCGGTTGTCATGGAGCTACAGCATATTACGGATGTTGTAGGTTATTGGTATTAGACGCTTCTTTCCATTTTACTTTAGTTAGGTTCAGTTTATTTATTCGGGCGTCTTCGCCCAAGCGTTGCACTCATTTATTATATTGTAAATATTGAAATGTAATACTCAGTGTAACTATTTGTAGTAGTTTGTGCACCGACAGCTTATTCGGTGATTCTTTATGATAATTATCGTTCTTCATTATCGATTTTTGATATCCACCGTTTTTGCAATGTGATTGTCTAAGTGTTTTCTTCTATTCACAAAATTTTCTTTTATTGACAATCTGTTTTCTAAAATGATTGGTGGTTATCTCGTACTATTATTTTAAACGACAGTGATGCTTAGAATGGACCATCTACGATTTCTGTGATTATTAGAGTATTGGGCTGGCCACCTATTATTTTAGTTGGCGGGTTGTCACAGATGGTATCAGAGCATTCGGTTCTAGAGTCCTTAGGAATCTGTGCGAATGTATTTCGCTTTCAGCGTTACTTCTGATTCGACATAGAGCCTTAAGGGTAAGATCGTAGACTTTCTTTTGTGAGGTCTCGTTCTTTTGTTATGCTATGAGAACACCGAAAATCTTTTGCGTGTTCGTGTGAGACTGGTAAGTCGTCAGATGATGGGCATCAAGGGAGGTTGTCGTGAAGGTGTCGCAAGACGGGATTTCTAAGTATAGTAGAGATGTGGGCCGCTTTAGAGGTCACCCCTTTTGTATCAATCTCTACTATTGCTACTATGACAACTAAGTATAGTAGAGATGATTTTTCCATGTGACGCTACTAGCAAAAGTGGTATTACGCTTGGGATTCCCAGTGATGTCAATCTATAGATTGAGAAGTCCTTGATGAGGACCACATGTTGAAGTTCGGACGGATCGAAAAAGTGAAATCTCATTTGGTGAGAATATGAGGCCCGAGAGTTTGGCCTAGAGTGGGGCATAGAAGTGCCCAGGTTCGAAGATCGGAAGGAAAATATTCCACCCATTTCGAGTAAGGTTAAAATGGCGGGATAGGTAGTCGCCTTATATTGATGGAGTAGGAGGTTTTGGCTCATAGGGAAACCCATTCGAAATTTTCGATGACAAGTTTCTATATGGTGCTGGGAATGATGAGAAAATAAATTCTCAAGTATTCATGCGAGGTTCGGGTAAAGGCCGACAGTGAATTAAGGGTGTCACGATTTGGGAAATCGTGCACCAAAATAAGATTGGTATGAAGAGGAAGGATCCCTTTGATAGAAAGATCAGCTCACAAGTAAGTGTTGTTAACACTTTAGGAGAAGCGATGTTCATGAGACCCCATCGGTGGACATCCACCCAGGGAGGACTCATTGAACTAAGGCCGGGGAGGCTAGTAGAATGTTCCCTTTATAGGAGAAGTTAAGGGAACTATGCGAGAAATCGCTAGAGTAGCTAGAGATAGAAGTTGTTTATGTCTGTTCAGACTAGAATTATACGTCTAGGAACCTTTAGTAATGGCCAAAGAGATTGGCAGGTATGTCGGCGGGAATTTCCACCGTAGTTGAAGGTGGGATGTTCCTTATGTTAAAATGGAATAGTATTATATTTACCCTAGATTCGGGTGTGTATATTGAGCTTGTGGTAGTATATCTATATAGCTTCCATTATAGGGAAGTTCTATCTTTTCTTTCACTTGTTATGGGGCGAGTGACGATATGTGTGGTATGTGCTTCTTGTATTATATATAATATACGAGTAGAGATATTCTTGGATTGGTTGGTGTGATAGCAAGTGAATAAATCGCGAGGCTATCCTATTTCTAGTTCTAGGGAGGACTAGTTGTTCTATAATATCTCTCCTGGATACAAGTTGAGACTTTATGGAGCTGGTTTACGGTATGTAGATAGTTTTCATTTTTTATTTTATTTTGTTTTGTTTTTTTGTTTTATTATTTGCTTGCTTTGCTTGTGTATGCTATTGCCTTATCTCCACGACCAACAAGTTAAGGGGATTGTGTTGAGCGGTTCCTTGTTTGGATTTCGCTTTTGCGAGATGCTCCACGCATGAACCTTAACGAAGTTGGAAGTGGAAAGATGTGCATTTTTCTTTCTTTTCTTTATTTTCTTTCTTTCTGTTGGTTAAGTGCTGGGTTGGAAGGTTTATCCAAAAATCACGTACATGAGTGATTAGAGGGCTAAGTTAAAGTGCGTGATATGAGCACTGTGATAGTTTTTCCTCTAATCGATGTGGGGAAACTAAGATATGAAAGTCAAATTTGACTTATGATTATGCCTTAATGAGAAGGTCATCTATAAAAGATGTAGGTATATTGGGATAAGGTAATTGTAGCGTCTTACAGAAAGTAAGCGCTCGATCAGTTAAAATTTTTATTTTTTTCTGTTGAATTGGTAAGACTTAGAGTTAGGGTTTTTAGCAATCCCGATCATGTGTCTTCGATCGTTACTTCTCGACGACCGACAGTGCGAGGTAGTAGTGTAACGGGAGGGTTCCTTGTTTGGATTTCACCTCAGCGAGACGTCCCACGCATGAAACCGAACTAATGTCGGGAGTTGGGAAAGGTCTTGGGCACTAGGGATCTAGTTAGGATTTTACGTAACGACTAGACTAGGATAGATAGATTGACTTTAGGATTATTGGGATGTAAGTAATTTAGGGAATGTAATGTGGTTTTAGGAAGGTGATAGGGAGTTGACCACAATAGGGTTGTGGGTTAACTCTAAGTGGGATTTGGTCCCTAGAACGACGAAGAGGTTTAGGATCTTGAGTGATTCGGAATGTTAGGCCGTAGAAGGAGGGGCCTTTCTTAGATAGAGCATTACGTCGGTAACCTATCCTTAGAGGAGTTGAAGTACGAACTAACTTTTACTCCTGCACTTGTGCTGTTAAGATCGAGAGTGGATTTGATAAACAAGTCCTTGCCAGGAACGGGAAGAAATAATGATGGAGCATGAACCCATTGTTTATGCGTCTCACAGACTTAAATTCGATGAGAAATATTATTTCCCCACTCGATTTAGAGCTCGTAGCGGTAGTATTAGCCTTAAGGAAAAAAAGGCACTACTTCCTGGGGAGGGATTTGGTCTTTTCACGAGAAAGAAACTGGAGTTCGTGAGGGACTATCGATTGAATATCCCCATTCACTAGGGAAATGCGGATGGGTTAGCAAATGCGCCGAGTAGAGAACCATCGGAGAGATTAGGGAGGCACGGGATGCCAAGTAGAACGAGCTTCACCAAGGGGACGCTATAGTAAGAGCTCTCGTGTCCGTGATTGACCGACTCACCTACTAGTGTGGAGAGACTAGTGGTGGGATAAGGAAGGATGGGAATAATAGCTTGTAGGGATTAAAATATTCGTACAATTTTTTGGATCATTTCTTGTAAGTAGAGTACCGGGATGTACAAGTGTCTCCTTCCATAATAGAAAGGTAGGATCGATAGTTCTAGAGGAACGATTAGGTTCTATCTTAGAGCAAGTTGAAGGTAGACTAAGATCGAATTATGATGACCTTAGTTCGAGCAAAATAGGAATGCCACTTCTTAACCAGGGGTTTACAAGGAATGATAGATCGGTAGTTTATTGCGATATACCCTTATGTGGTTATACTATATGCCTGAATTTTACGGGCAAAATTCCCTTCTAAGGGGGGAGTATGTAACAACCCAGGTTTTTGAGCGCCTATTTTATATTATTTCGCCTGATGGGCTAATACTCTAAAATAGGGGAAGTTGGAGTAAATATTATTCCCGTGAGATTTAGGGATAATACTTACTATGTTTTGTCTATTTACCGTATGAGAAGGTAAATGGCATTATATTGTGATATACTGCGTCATTATATGTAAAACGACAGTTATGGCTCATGTTTGAATTGAGGTATAATTAATAAAGTAAAATAAAATTTGGAACATAAAATTTTTCACACTTTCCCGAATGCCAAAACAGGGGGTGCAGTTGTTTTTCGAATAGTCGAGATAGTCGAAAAAAGTGTCATGTTGTGTTTTTGGGTTTCGGACACTTTTGACGCGTTTTGGCTCAATTATGCAGATACGAGTCATTTTAATGGTGTATTAGCAATTAAAAGAGGGCAATTGTGTTTTAAGACCCGTTTAAGTCCTCCACCCTCTTTCTTTCTTCATTTTGTGAGAAAAGTCAAAGGAGAGAAAGAGAGAGGAGAGAGAGCTTGGGAGAAAGGAGAGAAAATGGAGAATTTAGGCCGAAATCCGTTGCTACCGGAGTTGAATCCGAGACTACAAACTCGAGGAAAGTTTCTTACTTCCTAGATGTTGATTTAATGTGATAAATTGCATGTTTAGTTAAGTTTTGGAGATTTAAACCATATATTGGTTTTTGTTGATTTTGATGATTAAACCCTTAATTCTTAGTTTTAATTTGATTTGAGGATAAATTAGTAATTAGTAGTTAGTAATGGTGTAGAAATGATTTGGGTTAACTTGTTGTTGTTGATGTTGGGCAAAATCAAGGGTTTGAGGGTTTTGGGATTTTAGGGTTCAAACAACCCGTAACCCATACTCGGAAATTCTGTAGGATCGAATCGATTCGTCCCTAGCAAATCGATTCAGCAATAGGGAAAGTTACAGGTCTGAATAGGGCGAATTGATTCGGACCTACCGAATCGATTCGGGGTTATGCAGAATGCCAGGGTCTTCTTGACCGAATCGATTCGAACCTACCGAATTGATTCTCTTTTGGGGACCGAATCGATTCGGACAGGATGAATCGATTCGGATGTCCTGCATTTTTGGGATGTCTTTCTAGTTTAGTTTTGGTTCTTTTCTTTTAGTCTCGGAGTTTAGTAACCTTCCTTTGGGAAGTAATTAAGAGTCCTAGAGGGTGGTTTTGGGTAGACTAATGCCCTACGATTAAATGGGATATTTAGGCTTACCCCGAGGGCTAGTTTGCGTAGGTTGATATCCGAATGATTTAGGAGATTAACCTATGTGACACCCCGACTAATTAAATACTGGGTAGCTACTCCTTTATTAAATTAATACATAATGTCAAGTTGGTCCAGTTAACAGCATCACTGTCGAAAACATTTTAATCATTACTAACCACCTAGTATTTAAAAAGTAAGATGTCAAATTTTAAATTAAGTCTGATTAACATACAATAAAAGAATTTTGAAAGAATATCATAACCATACACCATAAAGACTCAATAAATTAACCAACAAATAATAATAAGTCCGAAGGAAAACTCCTCACAACAATCCCACCACTAAAAAAAAATAAAACAGTATATCCTGAATTAATTACATGCCAACAATCTGAATAACTGAAATATGAAATGTCTCTAATAGAAATGGGCGACATGCCCTACAAATGATGAAGACTGAATAGAGTCAAGACAAAAGAAGCGTCTACTAGCAAGGCCCTGTAACTTCCACAAATAGCTACAGCTCGTCACCTGAATGGAAATCCTATGCATGGTGTCCTTGTGGCTGGGCACCTAAAAGGTTTTTACAAAAAAATAGATTTGAAAGTAAACGGGTCAGAGCCCGAAAGTGGAGAGTATTTTAAAATTAGCAAGTGCTTTAATAACATTAAAACAATGAATGCAAAATACATGTTAGGACGTGCTCTCACATGAAATACTCACCCCTTGACTAATTGTGCACTCCTAACGTACAGTACCCATCTAAGTGGTATTCATATCTAACTAAACCGACATAAGTTCTAACCCATCTACTCGATTCGCACTATAAGTCCCAACGTTATCAATTTAAATGGATAGCTTTACGTTAATTCTCAAACTCTCAATTATTAGCAACACAATTTACTGGAGATTATCCCCTTATTTATCTTCTCAAGGAGTTACTATAAATTATTCTCATAATTAAACATGACAAATCTGTTCATTTAACCGTATATCATTCACATCATAAATATACAATACAAGCACCCCGAGACTAAGCTGCGGTGCACACATACTCTGATATCCATCCCGGTACATCACGTACATAAGGATCACGCATTCCGAATCTCTCAGGAATCGTTCTCAGATAACAACAATCACAATCAATGGAGGCGAACACAGTCACATCACATGGGTCACGCACATACCTACGCTCCCACGATCAGCAGTCTTATTAACTTCCCAATAAGTCCTTCTCTGACCTATGTTCTCGAGGTACCAATCTAAATCCCCCCCGTAGGCACACAAAGATTAGATGGCCCTAAGCGAACGCAAACCTCCCGTGATAGCAAGTATGGTAGGTATGTCATACACATAAAATCATACACATATACTAAGCATACACACATCTTAGTAAATACTATAATTTATAAGTGGTATACTTCTCATTCTCATACCAACTTATAACGTTACACTATTTTCATATCCCCGGTTAGTACAAACTTTTAAGCCGTTAATGATCCTCGCATCGTATCTAGTCGCTAGCATTCTAATCCACAATTATCATTTGGTTCAAATCACACTTCTATGTTTTACTCCTCAATATATCCTAACTATATCAATTAGTCATCAAGGGAATGTTATCTTTACAATTAAAACAGGTTACGGGACATTAGAAATCAAATCAGGCCAAAAAGGCCAATCTGTCAACTCGTTAGAAGTCTCGTTCGAACGAGGTCGTTCGAACGAGAGTTCGTTCGAACGAGAGTTCGTTCGAACGAGAGTTCGTTCGAACGAAGTGGGCATCTAACAAGATCTCATTCGAATGAAAGGCATCGAATGAACATCCAACTCGTCAGATGTCAAACCGTCAACTCTTTAGAAGCTCGTTCGAACGAGCTCGTTCGAACGACCTGGGCAGGCCTTCTAACGAGGTGACAGTTTCGAGCCCAGAATTCTCCTATTACGTTTTTCCGAGTTCTCTTCACCTCTAATCTCATCTAAACATCATTCCAATAGTATTTTAAGGTTTCTAATCATTCCTAAACATACTTAGGTCGTATTTTAACATATTTATGGGGTCAATTCATCCTACACAACACCCAACTATCAAATCTCCCAATTTTCCCCCAAATCGTATGAGTATGAACCCTAAAAATTAAAGTCATCAATATCCCTAATTAAATCCGTTTTTGTAACATGGAAGTTGTATTTCCAACAGTATAATCATCCAAACACAATTCTACATATAATCTCTTTATCAAAACATGAGTATTTAATTCCAATTTCATGGGTTTTTATCATTCTCCCAAAACAATGCAATTATATAAATTTCTACGCATGGAAGAAGCATTCGTTGTAAATAACGTAATTAAACCACTTGCCTATGATATTTCTCTGAATTTGGTGTTGAATCTTGGATGTTGCTCTCTCTTTTCTTCTACAATCTCTCCCAAGTTTGAAGATTGAAGGTGGTGGTTATGGTTCTCTCCTCTTGGGAACCTCTCCTAACCTCTCCTAAAACTCCCGTTGCCCACAAATCAGATAGTTGCTGGTAATGGGTTAGTGGGTCACTTAATTTTCTATTTTAAACTCCTAAAATTCGTTAATCATAATTCATAAAATTCCAAAATTACCAAAATACCCTTTTAAGTTGCCGGTATGGCCTAAAAATGCCTCGGGACCCAAAGTAAACCCCCGGCTAGTTTTTTCTGACTATTTTGACCCTTCCGAACGCGTTGGCGCACTCAAAATGACCATACAGTTGATAAAAATAAAATTCACTTTTTAATTAAAATAATTACATTTCTGACGCGACTATCACACGCGTCCCAACAAAATTTCCCAAATTTTCGTATTTCAATCTCATGACAATTTGAATATTTTCAATATTGATATACTACCATATATGCACATTATGATCAAATACCAACTCACATCTCGTTAGCATTTTATCCGGATTAATTCTCAATTAATTCACATTTTATTTAATTAATCCCGTAAATAAATATCAATAAAAGTACGGGGTATTACATACTTCCCCCCTAATAACAGAATTTCGTCCCGAAATTAGGAAAAATAAGGCATACCTGGAAAAATTCGGTACCCTCCAGTGTTCCAAACAAAATATAAAGAAAATCCCAATCACTAAAGCCCTTGTTCACAACAAGCTTGTTTAACAGACTTGATACCTCATCAGAATACACTTCAATAAATGTACCTCACGTTGCGCTCTTATTAAACAACAATCGAAGAAAAAAAATGGCCTATACATCGTTAGCCGCATTATTTTTATTAGTATTGTGAGTCCGCACCTCACTACTAACTCCCGCGTTTATCAAAACACCAAACTCCCATCCTGGGATGAATCAATAACACATCTGACTACGCTTGTCCATTCGTTGAAATATCCCGACGTTGGGACTTTTACACAAGGGAAAACCACTTCAGCCTGTTGGTGTCACACAAACCTTTGTAAGCACCTTGTCCACCATAAATAGATACGGGTGCTTTTCCCCCAACTCTACCATTAGGTAATATCTACTCCTCATGACTACAATATACCTCACTAGTTATACCCGATTTGGAATTGAAAATATCACAATGAATCCAAAATTTCTTTCATACAATCCATTAGTCGTTGGTCACCTTGCGCCTACACCTCGGGCCATAGGTGATACAGCCTAGTCCAAGTGAAACGTATTTCCACTACTTCTTGTTACCCCACGTTAAAGGTGGATTTCGGGGATATCCTCTTAGTTCTGAATAGTAATGTATCGAACCACGTACCGGCGTGTTCACTATCTAATAGTGTAAATCACCCCAAGTATATAACAATTTCTCTCCTTCTGGACAACATGTCCCACATAATCGAAGGAACTCATTACTTATCAATAAGTTGGCTACCTCTCAAGAAAATTCTCCAACTTTACCCTCCCATTCTTGGAATCGTCGTCTTGATACAAAATTATTTGGTTGATCATCTAACCCCAACTGTTCTACTACTTACTATACCTCCTTCAATGTCGATATTCACATAAAATTTTCCCCGTTAAATGATACTTAATGATCTTATTCTCCCGACGAATACCAAAATTTTGGACCTTTACACTTTTCACCACTTTGTACATATCTGGACTTTATACCTGATTGACATCCTCATTCTATTTACTCTTGAGTCACCCTCAACATTCGATTGATCGGAACTCTACTCCAAATTTCTCATAATAATTTATTCGCCTTCTCAAGAGATATCCCTTTATTAAATGGCATTCTACTGCCCTTTTTCCAAGTTTGAACGTGCTACACTTACTACACATGATATTCACTTACACCTTTTCTTATGACGTTTAATCTCATAAGTAATAATATCACCCGTCTATGTTCCCTCTTCCTTTGATTTACACTTTAGCAAATCAAGATGTCTACGCCCCTTATAACCCAACCATACGGTTTTTAAACATTATATACGCTTCATACAAATCCCAAACTCTTTATTGTCACTGTAAATACAACGGTGCTATACCACTTGGGCGTTCTCAATCGCTTCTGAATTAGAAATCCTAAATCCTCCTTATCCTCAATGCGTCCTTCAACACGCCTTGACAAAACCAACATTATTAGTACTTATATCGTAATTTACTAACAACTGGCTCTAATGGACGTACCTCATAATTTACTCCTTGTAACTTCCCGTTATAACTACGTACTCCCATAACAATAGAGGTATCCAAATCATGAACGAAGGGCCACACATTTCCTTACTACCAACCTTATGCTAAGTTTCATGCGTGGGGTGTCTCGCAAAGCGAAATCCAAACAAGGAACCCCCCGATACACTACTACCTAACATTGTTGGTCATCAGAATCCGTTAAGCCCTGTCCATAATATGTACCCCTACACTCTCGTCTTTTAACAACAAAGTTTCATCTCAGTTCGCAATTATACATAAACAAAGAACTCCTTCTGAAAGATATTTTTCTCTTTACAGTGATGGAAATCACATTTCATATACAACATGCGAGACATTTTGAGACCCTCAAATTCCCGTCCCTAGACACACAACTATGAGTATAAACTCCCAAATCTCTAACGGGTGATAAAACAATGCACTCTTTGTTACGACCTCTCTATCGTTAATTATAAAAAACAACTAACTCCTTGTTGACTAGTAAATCAATTACATACGACTCATAACAATAAAATCCCTATGCATACTGGGATTAAATATCCGAGACCATTATATCCCTTTGAAATCACAATATATATATATATATATATATATATATATATATATATATATATATATATATATATATATATATATATATATATATATATATATATATATATATATATATATATATGTGTGTACATATAAGCACGGAAGTACAATTGTGAGCCCGGCCCTCTAACAGATGGGGCCTCGCCAGAACAAAACATGCTACCCCGATGTAGTAATCCCAATAAACTTGCAATACCAGCACACTATCGGTATAATCATATATATAAAACAATAATTAAGATCATATCATACTCGTATAACACAGCACTAAAACGAGTAATTTTGATAAAGCATAAACCGCTATTAATATACCCATTCATTCTCCGCGGATGACAATAAAAGTAACCCCCACACTATCAGGGAAATTATTCTTATATATAATAAAATTACTGCTATACTCACTAAACTCGATTCTCAAGTGAAAATAACAATTGTAACAAATGTAGTAACTCATCCATGCCACAAATAACATTCATCCTCATCTGAGGATATAACTCATACTTCTATCCTAATAATCATCCCGGCTGCTCAAATGGTTCCTGGACTTACCACACATGTTGTCCCAAACCGGATATTTCAATAACTGTTGCCCTTGCCAGGCACAATACCTTGATCCCTACTCTTGTATCGGGAAACATTTATAATGTACGGGTTTATACTCCCACAAAGTACCTCTTCACATACTCCACTTATTTCCGGTCATCCTGACCATGTTAAAGTGGTCCTTTCCTCGGACGTTGGTAGTCTCAGCTCTGAAGACTATCTCCATTGTTCCCTTAGCTTGATGTACCTAAGCAACACACTACTAGTTTTCCACATCTCTTACTGAAATTACCATCGCTCGGTAGTAATTCCTCTATCGAATTATTTTAACGGTTTCTCCGTTGGGTCTTCCTCCTTGTGGTGTTTCTCCAACACCATTTTCCCAGTCTTATTTTATAAAAATTCTTCGATTTTTTTATCTCCCTACCCAAGGGAACATTTACCTCCAAATTTACACCACGCGATATTATTACTATCTGTATTTATCATCCAAGCAGAATTCCCCATAAGAGCTAACAATTCTTCTTGTATGTAGATTCTCCCTTTAACATTCTCTTCTCCATACCACCTTCTCCACCCGGTGTAAGGTTCGCTACGACATTAAATTTCTCCTCACAAGTTGACCCCTGTTTGGCCCTCTTAAGTGAGTTGATCAAGGAACTTATGGTCAAACCATTCGTGTATGCCTTCTCTCGACGTCACATTCCACTTATAAGTGTGGTGATTGTTTCTCCCCATTGAAACTCCGCTCTCACGAGACAAGAAAAATTTTCCTCAAATTTTCACTCTGGATTGGCCATACTCTGACACAAGTCCAAGCCTTTGGATACATTGCGTTCGTTTGGCTAGCACATGTCGTCTTCGCCTTTCGAGTATTGCTACTGCTGGTTCTCTTCAATGTTACACCTAACTCTTTCTCTCCCATTCCAACCTTGTTGGATGTGTCTAATTTGACCCCACCTTTAACTATTGTTGTTCTTGGAAGTCATAAGTCGCGCCTTGGCCGTCTGGACCATCCAGGACTTCCGTACCCTGGTATGGGTGACCTCGACTACGGTCTTCCTTTAATTAATTTATTAATCTCAACTAATCCTTGCCTCCTGCTGTTCGTCCAACTGTCTTCACCTGACGTACTACATCATTTGGCACACGAACACACCTGATTGCAAATAAGATTCACTATCATATATATCGAAGCAGGAGAATGAAATCTCACAAAAGATATCAACAATCCTAAACATAGGGCTCTATATCAAAGAAAGGTACGCTGGAAGCATAATAGGCCGCACAGATCCTAAAGGACACTAGAACCTGATGCTCTGATACCATCTGTGACACCCCGACTAATTAAATACCGGGTAGCTACTCCTTTATTAAATTAATACAAATTGTCAAGTTGGTCCAGTTAACAGCATCACTGTCGAAAACATTTTAATCATTACTAACCACCTAGTATTTAAAAAGTAAGATGTCAAATTTTAAATTAAGTCTGATTAACATACAATAAAAGAATTTTGAAAGAATACCATACACCATAAAGTCTCAATAAAGTAACCAACAAATAATAATAAGTCTGGAGGAAAACTCCTCACAACAATCCCACCACTAAAAATAAATAAAACAGTATATCCTGAATTAATTACATGCCAACAATCTGAATAACTGAAATATGAAATGTCTCTAATAGAAATGGGCGACATGCCCTACAAATGATGAAGACTGAATAGAGTCAAGACAAAAGAAGCGTCTACTAGCAAGGCCCTGTAACTTCCACAAATAGCTACAGCTCGTCACCTGAATGGAAATCCTATGCATGGTGTCCTTGTGGCTGGGCACCTAAAAGGTTTTTACAAAAAAATAGATTTGAAAGCAAACGGGTCAGAGCCCGAAAGTGGAGAGTATTTTAAAAACAGCAAGTGCTTTAATAACATTAAAACAATGAATGCAAAATACATGTTAGGACGTGCTCTCACATGAAATACTCACCCCTTGACTAATTGTGCACTCCTAACGTACAGTACCCATCTAAGTGGTATTCATATCTAACTAAACCGACATAAGTTCTAACCCATCTACTCGATTCGCACTATAAGTCCCTGTAACAACCCGCCTTTTTGGAAACAATTAAATTCCATAATTAAATATAAATTGGATATTTGAGGAATTTCCCGAAATAGTGATTTTTGAAATTTTCGAGGATTTAATGATTTTTGATGGAAGTTGTGATCACCTTTGGACTATATAGGTCGCAATAATTTAATTTATGTCGCCGTGGAGAAAATTGATAAAAAGGTCAGATTTTAAATTGGAAAACCCGCGTTTACTTTTATGGGTTAGAATAGTGATTTGCGGTCAAGTACCTCGGATGGAAATTTAGACTGCGCCATGAGTCTCGGAATGTCCGAGATAGTCGGAAAAGAGTGTCCGATTATCGAAATTAAGTTTCGGATAATTTTAGAGGTAAAAGTAACTCGTAATTGGGTAAACGAGTTGTTTTTGGGTTTTAAGGGTTAAAACCCTTTTCTTCCTATTAAAAGAGGGAGAGGGGAAGAGAATAGAAAGAAAAGAAAGAAAAGAGTTAGAAGAGAGAGAGGAGGAGAGAAAAAGAGGAGAACGGGGAGATTCCGGCCTAACTCCGCGGGATTCGGCTCTTGGTCAAAAAATAAAAATTGTAGATCTTTTCGACGTGGTCGCGTGGGCGCCGACCGCGTATTTTTCTAATTTTTTTTGGATTTATAGTGATTTTTCTACGAAAAGCTGTCCGAGATTGAAATCATGAGTTAGAACTTATTGGAGATAGATATTAGGGGTTCTCAAAAGAATTGTTAGGACCTCTAAAGAATTTGAGGAGATATAAAAACTTTGGGTTTGTAGTAATAAAACCAAGTTAGGATTTAAATGGATATTGGATTGAATTTTGGGTATTTTGGAGATTTAAAAATCTCCCAAACTGTAGCCCTCGAACTGGCCGAATCTATTCGGGTACAGGCCGAATCGATTCGCCTAAAGGAAATTGGGTTTCTGCAATGGGCCGAATCGATTCGGGTACAGACCGAATCGATTCGCCATTTACAGACCTGTTTGCAGAATACTTTCCGAATCAATTCGGATTGGGAACCGAATCGATTCGCCCACCCGAATCGATTCGCTAAAGGGGCGAATCGATTCGCTTCGGTCAGAATTTCTAGTTTTCTCCCTTTAAGAGTATGGGGAGTTGATTTACCATTTGGGATTTTTATGGGGATTCCTAAATAAGGGTTTTGAGGATAAATAAACCTTTAAGAGATGATTGAGGTAATTAGTATTAAACAAAGTGAAGAAATACTTTGGGTTTAATATCATGCTTATATGAATGCATGATTATGATTCTTTGAGAGAATCTTTGGGATTATTGGTCATCGATAGATGGTTTGGCAAATATGGCCCTTTTTATATATTCAGGGAGGAATAAATGATATATATATATATATATATACTATGTGATTAAGTATATAAGATATGATATAAATGATTTTGAAAATATATAGATGAATATTTTCAGAATGGAAAGATAAATGATTTTTCATAATTGATAAATTATGGATTACACACCTCCCTAAATCGCTATCATAAGAGAAGTTGCGCGCGTTGTGGTGAAGCCTTCCTGGCTATTGAGCAGGTTGAATATAGTCCCTAGGCCATATGGGCGTTTATTTGTTTATTGCGCTGGTTAGGGGATTCTGGGTGTGGTCCTGACTTTCCCGCAGGCAATATGGCTGCTTCCCGATGTTGGTAGGTTCCCAGCTTGTCTTGTATAGATAGGCCCTGGAAGATGATAGCCATTTAGGGGCGCGTCCAGTGGGGAAACCCGGAGAGGCGGTCTTAGTTTTATTAAAGAAATTTATGATAATAAATTGGCTTTAATTTACATTTCCTGAGTATAAAAAGGGAAATGGGATAAAGGTTTGGCTTCCGTAACACTCCAGGATGGAAGAAGGGATGTGGAAGCATGATTTGATCAAAGCATTTTCATGATAATGGAAATGGCTTTGGGGTACATTTCCTGAGTATAAAAAGGGAAATGGGATGACATCTAAGGGAAAAGCATTTTTATGATAATAAAATTGGCTTCTAAAAAGGTATATGATTTGTTAAAGCAATTCATGATAATGAATTGGCTTTTAAATACATTTCCTGGATATGAGAAGGGAAATGGAAGGTTTTGAGATAAAAATGATAACTATTGATAATAATTTGTATATGAATCCTCAGTCCGGGAGATAGATCCGGATGGTTATGGTAAAATATGAATAGGTATATATGGATGAATCGAGTACCGAGGGTCTAATGGATCCCGACGATCGACCTTGCCGCATAGTAGTGTATCAGGGGGGTTCCTTATTTGGATTTCGCTTCGCGAGACACCCCACGCACGAATATGGCAGTGTGTTGAGACTAGGGAGAATTTCAATCCTTAGTGCTCTTATATTATAAATTCTTATGGTATATATATTTATATATATATATATATATATATCTTTCTGTACTGAGGGACTGGCGGATCTCGATGATCGACCGTGCCGCGTAGTAGTGTATCGGGGGGGTTCCTTGTTTGGATTTCGCTTTGCGAGACACCCCACGCACGAACATGGCATAGCGTTGAGACTGGGGTGAAATTTAGCCCTTAGTACATTGCTTGGACTATCTAGGGTTGATAGTGGTTGGGTGATAGACTAGTCTAGCAGGGTAGCTTGACTAGGATGTTTAGATGGATGCGCTAGGAGTGCACTATTAGCGGAGAGGTGAGGGGTATCTCATGGGAGTGCGATACCAAACTTAAATATGAGATAAAACCTTTTTCAAAATAATAAGGCATTTATGCACTTGCTAAATATTTTCAAAACTCGGGCTCTGACCCGTTTATATACTTTTCCTTTCTTGCTATATATATTATATATATATATATATATAGGTGTCCAGACACAGGGACGCCTGGATGGCACTTCTTTCGAGTCAGACGTCAGCTGCAGCAGCTGTGGATGCGTGCAGGTTTTTGATAGCCGCTTCCATTCTTGTACTCTAGATAGGAGGTACTGTATAAATATTCGGGCCAATGGTCCAATTGCATTTATTTATTCTTTTAGTACATCATTCAATATGGTTGTATATTTTGACCGAGTGTTCGGTTACTTTATTTCATTTCAGTTTCATTTCCGCAAATTTGTGTGGATGTTTTATTTATTGTTGTTAAAAAGAGTAGTAAAGTTAAAATTTTAACACCGGCCTAATAGGTTATTAGTAATTAAATGGATTTTCGATAGTGATGCTAAGAATGATCCATATGAGACTCCTATTTTAATTTAATATTGGAGTGATCGCCCGGTATCTTATTAGGCGGGGTGTCACAGATGGTATCAGAGCATCAGGTTCTAGTGTCCTTAGGAATCTGTGCGGACGTACTACGCTTTCAGTGTTGCTCTCATTTGTTATAGAGCCTCAGGACTAGGATTGTTGATTTCTCTTGTGAGATTTCGTTCTGCTGCCATATTATGAGATTATAGAAATCTTTTGCGCGCTCGTTTGAGAATCATGTGCGGAGCTTGGATGGTAGAAGGAGGTGAGGCTTAACTGGGGCAGCTGGTAGAAGGTTGGGATGAGGGCCTTAGTAGAGGTCACTCTTTTTGTGGCAATTACTAAGGAGTTTGGTGGCGGTATTAGTTAGCCCTAGACTCATGTGTGTAATTTTAGTTATGGCGGTCACGATAACATAATATCATGCGTGTTTATGTGTTTTTCCGCAATAGCGGAATTTTATTTTCCTTCATTCGCCATAGAGGCGGGTGTTGATATATTGTATATATATATATGGGTTGTGATACTCGTTTTATATGTCTATACGAGTATGGTATTATGGTGAGTATATAATGTATTTGGTTGATTGGAGAGATAGCAGGCTAAGAATGGCAAGACTATCGTGTCCATGGTTCCTGGAGGGAACTGGTTGTTATTGCGGTGTCTCGCCTAGATATAGGTTGAGTTCACCTTATTTATTGTGGGCATATGAAACTTCGATGAGTAGAGGTTTCATTATTGTGATTTGTGTATATGGCGACCTTATATATAGGATTTAAGGCCGCAGGATGAGTGTTGAGCTGAAGATAAAGCTCATTATTGTTTGCGCAAGGACTTAAAAATGAGTGCGAGCGCAGGGTGGTAGGACTCTTAGTTAGAGATAGGAGTTCATATCACCTTTTTGTTGGATTAGGGGATAGGGATATCCCGGTTTCATGTTGAAATGACGGAACTCCATAACCAACGAAGTCAAGGGTTAATGTGTGGAGGGGTTCCTTGTTTGGATTTCTCTTTGCGAGACACTCCACACATGACTCTTAATGGCATCGGGAGTGGGGAGCTGTTATGGGATGCAAGGATGTTGATTTTGTGGAAAGATCTTATAGTGTGGATGAACCACTATAGGCTATGAGCCACATGATGTTGATTTATTTATGGAAATATTGTGCTATGGAAAAGCACTAAAATGGTCCCCTCGCCACAAGTGGGTGGGTGAGGTTGGACTTAGAGAAATTGGTTTGAGGATAATAACCAGCCTTAATAAAAAGGCAAATTTTGAGAAGGTATGTTTTGGGTATTATGTACGTGACACTTTTACAGAAAGTGGGAACTTCGATTGATTAGGTTTCCTTCCGTATGGGCGGAAGGATAAGATATTAGAAATACGCTCGTAGTTTAGCGTAGGCAATATCGGGGGGGTTCCTTGTTTGGATTTCTCTTTGCGAGACACCCCACGCACGAACATGGCATAGCGTTGAGACTGGGGTGAAGTTTAGCCCTTAGTACATTTCTTGGACTATCTAGGGTTGATAGTGGTTGGGTGATAGACTAGTCTAGTAGGGTAGCTTGACTAGGATGTTTAGAGGGATGCGCTAGGAGTGCACTATTAGCGGAGAGGTGAGGGGTATCTCATGGGAGTGCGATACCAAACTTAAATATGAGATAAAACCTTTTTCAAAATAATAAGGCATTTATGCACTTGCTAAATATTTTCAAAACTCGGGCTCTGACCCGTTTATCTACTTTTCCTTTCTTGCTATATATATATATATTATATATATATATAGGTGTCCAGACACAGGGACGCCTGGATGGCACTTCTTTCGAGTCAGACGTCAGTTGCAGCAGCTGTGGATGCGTGCAGGTTTTTTATAGCCGCTTCCATTATTTTACTCTAGATAGGAGGTACTGTATAAATATTCGGGCCAATGGTTGATCGGGTCGGAAACCGAGCGTCCGTGTAAATACGCTAATCGTTGTTATCGGCTTCCAACCACAATACAAAAAAACCTAAACTTTAACTACACTCTTGCGGAGTATAGTGGCGAGTCTGGGTATCGAATCCTCAGGGAACTAGGACGAGTGAACGTGACGACAAAGGTAAGACTGTTAATCCTAACTTGACACTAAAAAGAAATAAAAATAAGATGATTGAGTGAGAAAGGAAAAAGAGAAAAAATAAAGAAGTTAACTAAAACTAATTGGAAAATTAAGGTAGAGACACAATCCCCCAACCCTAGTGTATTGATGGTATAAAACTAATCGTAAATTTAACTGATTAATTTGACCCGGAATTTAGTACTCCCAAGCATTACGTATACGAGGTTCAAGCCCGCGTCATACTTAATCTGAGGATGAGTAAATCAGTATCGCGATAGTTGCACTCGAATTGCACTCTAAATCATCACGAGTACCCAGAGGCAAACGAGATATAAAGATCTACAATTGTTGTGTAACTACGCAATACGGTCATAATCAATCATTAAATTCAGAGGACTAATATTATACACATGCAATTAACACATCAGGTTGGGTTCATGTATCCCAACCTTCAAAAACCTAGCCTAACATGGTAAATAATAATAAAAGTATTGGAAATTAAAGTTACCACGATTGAAGAACAAGAACATGCAAGAAGAAATCAAAGATTGAAGAAAAACCGGAAAAGCTCTTGAATTAATGGTGCAAAATATGTGAATCTTTCTCCTAGATGTTCCTACTTGTTATGGAGCTTTTACATGAATGAAATCTGAATAAAAAGAGTCCTAATGACTAAATATATAGGTTAAGGGTCGTTTAGAAGAGTCCCCAAAACATAAAACTCTTTTGGCTAAAAGATAAGCACAAAATAAAAATCCCGTATCTGCCAATTTGTCACACTTAGAAAGCGTGACTAATTTAGTAACGGATTCTGAGCGTGACTAATGGGCGAACCGGTTCGGGTCCTGGGTGTACCGGTTCGGGTGAGTTGGTTGGTTTCTGGGCCTCTTTCAACACTTAGAATATTTTCCAACTTTCTTCTTTTCTTCCTTGGATTTTTTTCTCAACTTCAAATGATCATAACTCCTTCACCGTAGCTCGGATTTGGGTGCCGTTTTTTCCAGTATTCTTGTTGTTCCAAGATCTTAAACTTTCCAGAAGGCCCCACCTCCGGAATCAGGCTGCATAATTACGAAAATGCCCTTGAACTTGCCTTCCTAGCCTTTCTTCTATGATTTTTCCGCAACTTCAAGGGATCATAACTCTTTCACCGTAGCTCGGATTGAGGTGCCGTTTTTTCCGGTGTTCTTGTAATTGAAAGCTCTTCAACTTTCTAGTTGGCCCCACCTCCAGACTATGGCTGAAAAATTACGAAAATGCCCTTTAACTCCCCGATTCTTGGTTTCTTTCACTATTTTGAGTTCTCTTTGGCACTAACTTGAATGAAATATCTGTAAAACACATAGGAGATACACAAAATACGAAATACTTGCCAAAAAGGGTTAGTAGCATAAATATGAGACAAATCCAATCTATTTACACTGCACGGGATCATAAAAATACTGAAATTAAGTGGATAAATGTGAAGAATTTATGCCTAATCAAATCCCCCTAACTTAGAACTTTGCGCGTCCCGAGCAATGTAAAAGAATGAGAGTATGAGTTAAGGACCCTTCAAAAACTTTATTGGGATAGAATACCTTTTTCGCAGGCAAGCGATTGCATTTAGCGTATGCAACAAGCCTTTAAACCCCTAGGTTACCCTAGTAGGACGAGTGGTGTCTCGTGAGGGTTTGCAGTGAATATACCCACAAAATTCGACTCAAAGAAAATTCAAAATATGCAAAAATTGTGCAATTCAAACTTTTCCCTAAAATAGTCATCATCAAGTCATATTTACAAGTCTCAAACCGTAGTGCGTGTGTGCGAAGCCAGAAATATAACCGCCGATTTCCATCGATTGATCATTACGTTACTTATCCGAAAATTCGTTTTGATTTCAATTTCTCACGGAATGCACTCACAAACGAATCTCTCGGATTATGGATATTCTCTAGGCATGTGTGACATAAAGAGTAAATGTAATGGAAGCAAATTCACGCATGCAATTAGAAAGACGAAAATTTTATGGTGAAGGGATCTCTTCAACGGATTACGGTTTTAAAAACGGGAACATCGCCTCTATTTCGCGCATTTACCCTCTTATATTATCTTTTGGTGTATTAGCTCTCCACGCGGTACTCAATTTTCGCAATTTGGACTCGGTTAGGACTTTTTCGGGTTAAAGGTTGCATTGGGTAAAATAAAGGCGGTATGGAAGGTTGGAATTGGAAAAGTCATTCGTGATGTCCATTTGTGCATTTTCCGGGCTATTGCTCATTTTTTCTTCTTTTTCTATTTTTTTTTTCTTTGTTGCTATTTTTGTTGAGCATTCTTCTATTTTTTTTCTTGCCCCCTTTTTGTTGCACTTTTCGGACTTAAATTCTGAATTTTTTTCATTTTTCACAATTCCGGGCTATTTTGGGTTTTTCGGGTTGTCAAACGAGAGGGAAAATTATTCGGCTCAATTTGGGTTGCAAAGGGTAATTTTTCGCTACTTTTTCTGGCCAATATTTTTGGGGTGACAAACGAGGGCCTACTTCATTGTCCAAAATGTCAATTGCATACCATGTGCGTTTCGAGGTGAATTTAAGTTTAGAGACTAATTTAGCACGTTTTTCAAGGCAATATTGCACACATTTTTCAAAACCGATCAAATGAAAAAAATTTGAGATCCTTGACAACTTATTAAGCGCTAAAAAGAACTTTGAGTTAACTATTAACTCGGATTGATTTAAAATCTCGCAAAACGTGATAGGCTCGAATCTCACCGGGTTTGTTAATCTCCACATTTATTCGTTAAGTCGTCAATTTTTGCACAATTTCCATCTTTGGTCAATTTCGGCTTTGTGTACGTTGGATATTTACAATTCGAGACTTTAAACCGACTTTTAATGATATTTTTGAAAAATTTGAATTCCAATTTTTATTTATTTTGAACAAAAATATTTTTGGCTTTTTCAAAATTTTATGATTTTTTTTTTTTTAAAAAAAAAAAAAAACATACTTGGAACGAACACGTGATCAAATCAATGAAACTAAACAATAAATGGGAAGAATATCCCACACCCCCTAACTTAAATGTTGCATTGTCCTCAATGCGAATCAAGAACACAACATAAAGAGAGGAAAAGAAAGATATTACCCAATTGGAGCGATCCCCGATGAATGCGAGTCCATTGAATCTACAAAACATGTTAGAACCAAGCATAGCAAAAATAATAACAAAAACTCTAAACTAAAAAAATTAAAAAAAAAATAAAATAAAAATAAGCTAACTATTGTACAACCTACGATTTTCAAATTCTAATAAATTATAAACTAGAAGTCGAAAAATTTGAGGGTCCACCCAAAATACAATATGACTTTGAGGGATTAATGGTGTACCCTCACTAGGATGCATGCCTCCCGAAAAATAAGGATTCCGTTTGAACAACGGAAGGCATGTGTGAGATGGAAAAAATGAACCATCACCAATTAAAAATTTTAACGGAATGATGGGGGGTTTGGATGATAGGTGGGACAAGTACAATTGAGATCCAAGAAAAATATAATCACCTCCCAAAGATTTTTCAAGTAGTATGGGGAGAGGGGCACACAAACATAAAGAGTCCATCTTGGAAAACAATTTAAGCATAGAGTCCTTGTCCTCAAAATCTTCTCCCCCAAAATTTTCAACTGGATCTGGTGGAGTGACACGTCTAAGTGTATGGCCCGTAAGATGAAGCATCTCAAAAAAACATTCCCATATAAGAATCGGATCAACATCCTCAAGACATTCATCCAGTTCTTGTAATGGATTTAATGGTTCGATAATAGTGGTGACACAAGGAGACAGTTGATCCTCAACCTCAATAGATTTTGAAATATTTATAATAGGTTGAGATTCAAAAGTACTTGGATCACTCTCAATGATTTCGTTCTCAAAATTGTTAGGGGAAGCGCAAGTCTCGACTTTCTCTAAGCTATCCAAATAATCATTAAACTCCTTGCAAGTTGCTCTAACTTTCAACTCTAGAGTAGCAAGGTCGTCGGATTGCTTTTTGCTAATAAGCATGAGTTCTTCCAAAGTAGGCTTCCTTGGTTCTAGCACCTCGGATTCCTCATTTGGTTGAAAACATTCTTCAACTTCAAAAATATCGGAAGGAAAATCCTCATTGGGTTCAAATAATGCATCTAACTCTTGCTCCCAATAACGATTTTTTCCCGATATTCTTTTTCAAGTCTTTTTTCTTCAAGCAATTCATTTTGATAAATTTGGATAGCCTTAGCACTGGGCTTGTATTTTTTATACTCATCTTTAGTGATATTGATCCAATGTTTATAAATCGTGAGCTCGTCCTCCTCCTCACTATTATCATAACAATTAAACCCACTAAAGGAGTTAAAGTAAGACATTTCAAATTGGGCAATTCAAAAACGTGACACCCATATTTTTGATTTTTTTTTTTTTTTTTAAAGATCAAATTCGGTATTAACCAACCTAACCTAAAGTCTACCTAATTCCCCGGCAACGGCGCCATTTTGATCGGGTCGGAAACCGAGCGTCCGTGTAAATACGCTAATCGTTGTTATCGGCTTCCAACCACAATACAAAAAAACCTAAACTTTAACTACACTCTTGCGGAGTATAGTGGCGAGTCTGGGTATCGAATCCTCAGGGAACTAGGACGAGTGAACGTGACGACAAAGGTAAGACTGTTAATCCTAACTTGACACTAAAAAGAAATAAAAATAAGATGATTGAGTGAGAAAGGAAAAAGAGAAAAAATAAAGAAGTTAACTAAAACTAATTGGAAAATTAAGGTAGAGACACAATCCCCCAACCCTAGTGTATTGATGGTATAAAACTAATCGTAAATTTAACTGATTAATTTGACCCGGAATTTAGTACTCCCAAGCATTACGTATACGAGGTTCAAGCCCGCGTCATACTTAATCTGAGGATGAGTAAATCAGTATCGCGATAGTTGCACTCGAATTGCACTCTAAATCATCACGAGTACCCAGAGGCAAACGAGATATAAAGATCTACAATTGTTGTGTAACTACGCAACACGGTCATAATCAATCATTAAATTCAGAGGACTAATATTATACACATGCAATTAACACATCAGGTTGGGTTCATGTATCCCAACCTTCAAAAACCTAGCCTAACATGGTAAATAATAATAAAAGTATTGGAAATTAAAGTTACCACGATTGAAGAACAAGAACATGCAAGAAGAAATCAAAGATTGAAGAAAAACCGAAAAAGCTCTTGAATTAATGGTGCAAAATATGTGAATCTTTCTCCTAGATGTTCCTACTTGTTATGGAGCTTTTACATGAATGAAATCTGAATAAAAAGAGTCCTAATGACTAAATATATAGGTTAAGGGTCGTTTAGAAGAGTCCCCAAAACATAAAACTCTTTTGGCTAAAAGATAAGCACAAAATAAAAATCCCGTATCTGCCAATTTGTCACACTTAGAAAGCGTGACTAATTTAGTAACGGATTCTGAGCGTGACTAATGGGCGAACCGGTTCGGGTCCTGGGTGTACCGGTTCGGGTGAGTTGGCTGGTTTCTGGGCCTCTTTCAACACTTAGAATATTTTCCAACTTTCTTCTTTTCTTCCTTGGATTTTTTTCTCAACTTCAAATGATCATAACTCCTTCACCGTAGCTCGGATTTGGGTGCCGTTTTTTCCAGTATTCTTGTTGTTCCAAGATCTTAAACTTTCCAGAAGGCCCCACCTCCGGAATCAGGCTGCAGAATTACGAAAATGCCCTTGAACTTGCCTTCCTAGCCTTTCTTCTATGATTTTTCCGCAACTTCAAGGGATCATAACTCTTTCACCGTAGCTCGGATTGAGGTGCCGTTTTTTCCGGTGTTCTTGTAATTGAAAGCTCTTCAACTTTCTAGTTGGCCCCACCTCCAGACTATGGCTGAAAAATTACGAAAATGCCCTTTAACTCCCCGATTCTTGGTTTCTTTCACTATTTTGAGTTCTCTTTGGCACTAACTTGAATGAAATATCTGTAAAACACATAGGAGATACACAAAATACGAAATACTTGCCAAAAAGGGTTAGTAGCATAAATATGAGACAAATCCAATCTATTTACACTGCACGGGATCATAAAAATACTGAAATTAAGTGGATAAATGTGAAGAATTTATGCCTAATCAATGGTCCAATTGCATTTATTTATTCTTTTAGTACATCATTCAATATGGTTGTATATTTTGACCGAGTGTTCGGTTACTTTATTTCATTTCAGTTTCATTTTCGCAAATTTGTGTGGATGTTTCATTTCAGTTTCATTTCATTTCAGTTTTATTTATTGTTTTATTTATTGTTGTTAAAATTTTAACACCGGCCTAATAGGTTATTAGTAATTAAATGGATTTTCGACAGTGATGCTAAGAATGATCCATATGAGACTCCTGTTTTAATTTAATATTGGAGTGATCGCCCGGTATCTTATTAGGCGGGGTGTCACAGTCCCAACGTTATCAATTTAAATAGACAGCTTTACGTTAATTCTCAAACTCTCAATTATTAGAAACACAATTTACTGGAGATTATCCCCTTATTTATCTTCTCAAGGAGTTACTATAAATTATTCTCATAATTAAACATGACAAATCTGGTCATTTAACCGTATATCATTCACATCATAAATATACAATACAAGCACCCCGAGACTAAGCTGCGGTGCACACATACTCTGCTATCCATCCCGGTACATCACATACATAAGGATCACGCATTCCGAATCTCTCAGGAATCGTTCTCAGATAACAACAATCACAATCAATGGAGGCGAACACAGTCACATCACATGGGTCACGCACATACCTACGCTCCCATGATCAGCAGTCTTATTAACTTCCCAATAAGTCCTTCTCTGACCTATGTTCTCGAGGTACCAATCTAAATCCCCCCCGTAGGCACACAAAGGTTATATGGCCCTAAGCGAACGCAAACCTCCCGTGATAGCAAGTATGGTAGGTATGTCATACACATAAAATCATACACATATACTAAGCATACACACATCTTAGTAAATACTATAATTTATTAGTGGTATACTTCTCATTCTCATACCAACTTATAACGTTACACAATTTTCATATCCTCGGTTAGTACAAACTTTTAAGCCGTTAATGATCCTCATATCGTATCTAGTCGCTAGCATTCTAATCCACAATTATCATTTGGTTCAAATCACACTTCTATGTTTTACTCCTCAATATATCCCAAATATCCCAACTATATCAATTAGTCATCAAGGGAATGTTATCTCTACAATTAAACCAGGTTACGGGACATTAGAAATCAAATCAGGCCAAAAAGGCCAATCTGTCAACTCGTTAGAAGTCTCATTCGAACGAGGTCGTTCGAACGAGAGTTCGTTCGAACGAAGTGCGCATCTAACGAGATCTCATTCGAACGAAAGGCATCGAACGAACATCCAACTCGTCAGAAGTCAAACCGTCAACTCGTTAGAAGCTCGTTCGAACGACCTGGGCAGGCCTTCTAACGAGGTGACAGTTTCGAGCCCAGAATTCTCCTATTACGTTTTTCCCAGTTCTCTTCACCTCTAATCTCATCAAAACATCATTCCAATAGTAGTTTAAGGTTTTTAATCATTCCTAAACATACTTAGGTCGTATTTTAACATATTTATGGGGTCAATTCATCCTAAACAACACCCAACTATCAAATCTCCCAATTTTCCCCCAAATCTTATGAGTATGAACCCTAAAAATTAAAGTCATCAATATCCCTAATTAAATCCGTTTTTGTAACATGGAAGTTATATTTCCAACAGTATAATCATCCAAACACAATTCTACATACAATCTCTTTATCAAAACATGAGTATCTAATTTCAATTTCATGGGTTTTTATCATTCTCCCAAAACAATGCAATTATATAAATTTCTACGCATGGAAGAAGCATTCATTGTAAATAACATAATTAAACCACTTGCCTCTGATATTTTTCTGGATTTGGTGTTGAATCTTGGATGTTGCTCTTTCTTTTCTTCTACAATCTCTCCCAAGTTTGAAGGTTGAAGGTGGTGGTTATGGTTCTCTCCTCTTGGGAACCTCTCCTAACCTCTGCTAAAACTCCCGTTGCCCATAAATCAGATAGTTACTGGTAATGGGTTAGTGGGTCACTTAATTTTCTATTTTAAACTCCTAAAATTCGTTAATCATAATTCCCAAAATTCCAAAATTACCAAAATACCCTTTTAAGTTGCCGGTATGGCCTAAAAAAGCCCCGAGACCCAAAGTAAACCCCCCGCTAGTATTTTCTGACTATTTCGACCCTTTCGAACGCGTTGGCGCACTCAAAATGACCATACGGTTGATAAAAATAAAATTCACTTTTTAATTAAAATAATTACATTTCTGACGCGACTGTCACACGCGTCCCAACAAAATTTCCCAAATTGTCGTATTTCAATCTCGCGACAATTTTAATATTTTCAATATTGATATACGATCATATATGCACATTATGACCAAATACCAACTCACATCTCGTTAGTATTTTATCCGGATTAATTCTCAATTAATTCACATTTAATTTAATTAATCCCGTAAATAAATATCAATAAAAGTACGGGGTATTACAACCTAGAGATAAATTGGAGATAAAATGTTAAGGTTCAGACAATTGGGAGACCCTCCTTGAGGGAGATTTATTTTAATGGTTTAAAATATTATATTGGAGTCTTAGAGACTAAGGTGAGGTTTATGGCACTTCGGGTCTTAAGTCATTAATAAAATATGACATTAAGAATGAGAAATGTATAAAGATAAAATGTGGTACTAATAAATAAGTACAAATGATTTTGAGAATGTAAAATTAGATGTTTTCAAAAGGAAAAAGTAATGGTTTTCATAAATGTTAATGGATGGATACACACCTCTCTAAATCGCTATCTTAAGGGAAGTTCGCGTGTTGTGGTGAAGCCCCCTGACAAATTAACGCAGGGTGGATATAGTCCCTAGGCCATGTGAGCGTTTGTGTTGTATATTATTCTGCGATGGGTACGAGATTTCGGCTGTGGTCTTGACTATCCCGCAGGCACATGGCTGCTTCCTGACGTTTCGATAGGATCTCAGGTTGTCTAAATGATAGGCCCTGGAAGATGATAGCCATTTAGGGGCGCGCACAGTGGGGAAACCCAGACGGGCGGTCTTAGAATCGTTAGATAAATATATGATTATTACTATTCTAAATCAAGTTGGACTTGATGTGTGATGGTGCCATAAAGAGCACAATGAAAATGCCACAAAGAGCATATGATGATAATTATATTCCTGATAAGGAAGTTATTTTTACAAAATGTATAGTTGAAATGAAAATGCCACAAAGAGCATAAAAACCATGATTATATTTCCTGATAAGGAATATGACTATGAAATGAAATTGTATACGATGAAATTGATTGGTAAACATTTGATAAAATATTTTACCATTTATATATATATTCCTAAAGAATAAATGGTAATTATGTTTTTGATGGTGAATGGATATAATTATATATCCTTGAGTAGTAGTAGATGAGACCTCTTACACACATATATATGTATAATATAGTGCTAAGGGTCGAATGTATCTCGACGAGAAACCTTGCCTAGTAGTAGTGTATCGGGGGGGGTTCCTTGTTTGGATTTCGCTTTGCGAGACACCCCACGCACGAATAAGGGCATAGTGTTGTGACTGGGGAGAAATTAGCCTTTAGTACTTGAATTAATTAGGACAGGGTCTAATGTATCTCGACGATCAACCTTGCCTAGTAGTAGTGTATCGGGGGGGTTCCTTGTTTGGATTTCGCTTTTCGAGACACCCCACGCACGAATAAGGGCATAGTGTTGTGACTGGGGAGAAATTATCCTTTAGTACTTGAATTAATTAGGACAGGGTCTAGTGTATCGCGATGATCAACCTTGCCTAGTAGTAGTGTATCGGGGAGTTCCTTGTTTGGATTTCTCTTTTCAAGACACCCCACGCACGAATAAGGGCATAGTGTTGAGACTGGGGAGAAGTTAGCCTTATGTTCTTTCTTTAACCTGAGCATCATTTATATTACGCTAGGTTGTTTTTAGATTGAGAGGTGAGAAATATTATTGTTAACTGCGAAAGGATTTCGTACTTAACTGTCATGCATTTTATTCACATGGGAATCATATCAAACCGGGCCCTGACCCGTATCTATATTTCTTTGTTTCTGAACATATTATTACCGTTACAGGTGCTCTAACGCATGGACACCCGTGTTTACATTTCCATTCCGGTTGTCATGGAGCTACAGCATATTGCGGATGTTGTAGGTTATTGGTATTAGACGCTTCTTTCCATTGTACTTTAGTTAGGTTCAGTTTATTTATTCGGTCGTCTTCGCCTAAGCGTTGCACTCATTTATTATATTGTAAATATTGAAATGTAATACTCGGTGTAACTATCTGTAGTAGTCTGTGCACCAACAGCTTATTCGGTGATTTTTTATGATAATTTTCGTTCTTCATTATCGATTTTTTATATCCATCGTTTTCGCAAATGTGATTGTCTAAGCGTTTTATTTTATATACAAAATTTTCTTTTATTGACAATTTGTTTTCGAAAATGATTGGTGGTTATCTCGTACTATTATTTTGAACGACAGTGATGCTGAGAATGGACCATCTATGATTCCTGTGATTATTAGAGTATTGGGCTGGCCACCTATTATTTTAGTTGGCGGGTTGTCACAGAATACTGGATGAACATCAATGGCGTCCTTGTGGGGTAACACCTAAAGTAATACAATATATACACGAAGGAGAAAATATAAACGGGTCAGAGCTCGAGTTGAAAAACGTTTTATAGCAAGTGTATTAAAATCCATAATAATTGTAAATGCATTATTACATGATTTTATGGAATCGAACTCTCCATAAAATTTCAACTCACCTCTCAACTAAAGTGCGCACTAAACGAATGTATGTGATCTCCAAATGGATGCCCAATTTCTATTTAGGAAAAAGGATTCTAACTTAAACCCAATTGAATCATCTAATTTATCTCCCAATCTATACTTATCTGAATTCCATCTGAAACATATAATTTAATTTAAATGTTATAGTTATCTTTATATTTGTTCACTTATTGAACATATAAAGTTACATGATTCATCTCATAACCACATCATCACAATACATCAACATTCTCATTTACTAGAATTTTATATATTCTAGTTATACCCTCATTTGGCATATAAGCAGTATATAAGTATTTATATATGAGTTATTAGCATCAAGAGTTAAGGACTAAACTCCTCCCGATTCTCAACACGGCACTGCGTTTCGTTCGTGGGACGTCTCACCGAGGCGAAATCCAAACAAGGAATCCCCCCGTTACACTACTCCTGACCGTATTGATCCTCGAGGCTCATTATGCCCTCAATGCAAGATGCATGTAACCCAAGTTATTATCCAAATTTTAATTAATTAATATTCCCAATTCTCAACAGTACACGGCGTTTCATGCGTGGGACCTCTCGCCAAAGCAAAATCCAAACAAGGAACCCCCCCATTACACTACTCTTGGCACTATCGATTGTCGGGATAGGTGATATATATATATATATATATATATATATATATATATATATATATATATATATATATTTAAGTATGAGCATTAAGGACTAACTTACCCCCAAGTTCCCACATTACACTGCGGTTCATGCGTGGGACGTCTCGCCGAGGCGAAATCCAAACAAGGACCCCCCCTCCCCCCGATACACTAATCCTGGCAATGTAGGTTGTTGAGGTCCATCATGCCCTCGATACCCAAGTACAAGCACAAGCAATAATAACCATCCAACCGAGCTATAACTCGAAGGACGCAGGCTCACTTGCTATCATCTTCCCACATCCCATATACGTAGAAAACTGGGGCCACCTGGTGGGGTTCAACGACACCCACCTCGTGATCAACTCACGAACACGACGTCCCGGAAAGCGGTCATAGCTCCTAATCGGCAAGTGAGAACGACACATACCCACGACTTCTCACCCCCAAAATAAATAAATGTATATCACATAATAATCACATGGACGACTATGACCTAGGGAATATCCACACCCGGCTCATCTAGCCAGGATGCTCACCCTCTACGCACGTAACTTCCCAATGATAGCAAGGAGGGGTTATGCTTAACTATATGCATATATACCATCATATAAGGTATACATACATCCCACATAATAAAGATATACCATCATATAAGGTATACCTGCCACATCATTTTTATTTTTATTATACGCTCTTAGGCGCAATAGAATTTATATTATTGTTTAGTATATTCACTCTCTTGATATACTAATCGTCAATTTTCACACATCTTTCCCACTTAGTATACACTATACTATTTCTCGCTTGAAGCTCACATGTCGCTTCTATTATGAATTGTCTCACAATTCTATTTAAGTTAAGGGTATTCTTTATCCTAATGTACCTCAAATAGAATTTCTCATTTGTGTGAGATATCTCCCAAATCAATCATCGTTAAGAATATTTCTATATCCATATGCACATCAATTAGCATTTATGATTCTCCATCCATAATAGGGTTCAATTCATTTTATGAACCTTTAAAGTTATCCCATTTGGGATTGGATCCTAAGATCCGGTATCTCTAAGTTATTCTCATTCTTTCATATGAATATAATCATCCTCTCCAAATAGAATCTCCAATAAAAGTAGGCTTCCCCACTTAGGAAAATACCATAATCTCTAATCGGTATTCCTCAAATTAAGTCTATATGACTCCAATAATTTCTTATAAGGGAAACTCTCTAAAAGTCTCCAAAACATACTCCAAATCTCTCCTATAGAGGTTCCCAATCGATATCCTCAAACAAAATGGAAAGAAATTCTTCCTAGAAAAACTTCCCTTGAAAAAGCCCTGTTTCTGAATCGATTCGGGCCAATTCCGAATCGATTCGGCAGGGAAGGCGAATCGATTCGGGTCATTAGACCTGGGATTCTGTATCAGGACGAATCAATTCAGCTGGGGTCCGAATCGATTCGGTCACTCAGACCTGGGCACCTGCATATTTCCGAATCGATTCGGTACGAGGCCGAATCGATTCGGCCCTTCAGAACTCTCGAAAATGGCTACTTTTTTTATTTAGCCTAAAATCCCCAAAATTCATTTTAATCATTTTCTCTCCATTTCTCTTCAACCCAATCACATATATATCATCAATAATCATCCTGGAATACATATAAACTAATTTATATCCTCAAATCAAAGATCTACATATCAAATCTAAGATTATACCCAAAAGTTAGGTTTTTGTTAAACTAAACCTAAAACCCATAATATCAATCCACAAATTATGCAATAAATGGTTCACAACAATTATTTAGCAAGTTTAATCACTTGCCTCGGGTTCGTAGGATCTGAATCCTCCTTGAGATCGCATATTGGCCGGAAAATCCTCTTTATCTCTCTTTTCTCCTTCCTTTTCTTCTTCTTTCTTTCTTCTCTCTTTCTTTCTTTCTATTTCTCTTTCTTTCTTTGGAGAATTAAATCTCCCATAGGCTTAATAAGCCCTAAAATCCCAAGATACACATCTTTAAATGATAATACACACTTTAAATAACTCGGTAACTTTAATTCGAGTCAAACGCACTTAAATTATTTCGAAACCTAAATAGACCCCAAGTACAATCATTTTGACTTTCTCGACCCTTCCAGACACTATGGTACCCTTAGAATCGACATTTGAGACACTTTCTAACAACTCCAAATTTTGACCTCAATTGCCAATTTAATTATTCTCCAATAAAATAATATTTTTCCCCCAAAATAAATAAATCATCGTCTCCAGGACCTCGGGTTGTTACAACACTGCATCATCTAATATGTACCCAGAGAACATTAAGAGACGTCAGCAGAACTTCCCCTAAATGTAACAAGTTTAAGCCACTGAGAATAGTATTATACATTTACTATACCATCCCAAACTGTCCAAACAAGACAATTCGAGAGATCTCACTACAACGGTATTGACTCTCGAACGGGTCTAAGGGCTATTGAATGCGTACACTTAATAACTACAAGGTTAGTATCTATACGCACTATATGTAATTCAAAGTAGTTATAAATTACCATGGTAAGTATGTTTCATTTATTCCGTAGTAATGTTTATAGTGATTATTTATACATAGTTATGAATGTATTTCGCATTATTAATTGTTTAACAACAAGCTTTTAAAAATTATAGTATGGTCTACGGGACAACCAACTCAATGGACATCTAAATGTTCAAATCCACCAGTCAACAACAATTCAAGAATCCTAAACAATTCAACAATCTCTACACACACACACACACACACATATATATATATATATAAGGAGAGAGAGAGAGAGAGATTGAGATGGTCGTCAGAATATGTGAGGAATAGGAAAGGGGGTCTCCTCTACTGCAATTAGAGAGAGAAACCAAATATCAAATACCAAAAACCAAATATTAAATAACCAATTCCAATTTCAGTTTTAATTTTAGCTTATAATACCAATTTTAATTTCAATTTCAATTTTTTCAATTTGAATTTCAATTTATAATACCAACTTCAATTTCAATATATACACACACACTGAACCACACATAAACACACACACACACATTGAAAATCGTACAGAGAGAGAGAGAGAGAGAGAGAGAGAGAGAGAGAGAGAGAGAGAAACGTACCAGTGAGAGAGGGAGGCAGAGAGAGGTAGAATCGTAGCCGCAATGGGGAGAGAGGGGGGAGAATCGCAGCAGCAGTGAGGAGAGAGAGAGAGAGAATCATGAGAGAATAGCGCGGGAAATGAAACGCGAGGGAAAGGAAACTGATAAATGGCTAGGGTTTTATTTTTTTAAATTTGTCACAAACGTGTCATAGCTAAAGATCGTGAAAACTTTCTAAGGTTGTCACCGTCTTTGATCGTGACATGTCCGTGACAACTTAGTTTTCACGGTCAAACACAATTTTTGACCGTGACAACCTTGGTCGGGTGAAAGGTGCCATTTTGGCTTTTTCGATGTAGTGAAATGATGTTGAAATGGTTCTGATAAAACAATTATTAATTGTAAAAAACACAACCCTAAAATTGTGTTAGAAATATTGTTAAGAATGAAGAAAAATGATATTTGAGGTTACATGTGATGATAGGGCAAGATAGTAGACATTTTGATAAAATGGTCTTCAAGTGATTAAATGTATTTTATGTGGTGAAACGTAAAATGTTAAATCATGATTTTTTAATGTAAAATCATCAAAGGATGGTTTTGAAAGGAGATGATTCTTAGTGCCATAATGATTTAAATATGTTTTTCACATATGTTGGAAAGAGGTAAAATGGTAATTTTGATAAAAATTGAGGGTCCTAATGGTCGAACTTCCTCATTAGACCTCATCGTTCGGTCTTATAAAAAATGAACAAAGTAGACAAAATGGCATGTTGACGAGATGAAAAGGTGCTATAAACCATAGAAATTATAAAACTAGTAAAATGACGGAATGATGTGTACAATAGCAAAAATATAAAAACACATTAATATGAACTCAGATGGCTCAGAAATAATTAAGAAGGTCTCAGAGCCTTAGGGTGTAAGACCCAAAATCACTGGCCAGAGCATATGGTAGCATAGTCGGCGGCGTAGAACCCGTTAAAGTATGCGAATATTGGAAGATTCACAGAAAAGATAATGGAAAAAGGAAATGATATTGGTTATTATTGAAAATGTGTAAGTAAGAAAACCTAATGAACTGTGATAAAAAAAGGAGACTAATGAATAAAATATGATTAATAGTCTCTAGACCCGATAAAGGGTGGTCTGAAATGGTTAAGTGTGAGTATGAGCTCATCAGCCGGGTGCATTGCATGACAGTTACATTAGTACTAGTTAAATTTTTAAACATTTTTTAAATGATTAAAATACACGTTATATGTACAGTATTTTTGAAAAATGTATAGCTTAATAGTACCAATCTAGGACATTTAAAATTTTATTTGGGCCTTAGTCCATGTGTTGTAATAATACAGGGATGACTATGGTTTATTTCTTAGTTAGTTAGCATTGTGGATTAAATTGAATTTTCATAAATAACTTTGTAAATTAACTTAATCACTTAAAGTTATCACTTCCTTTCCTAATTAAAAATCGATAATTTTAATCCTCATTAAATGGTTAAATTAAAAGGTTTTACTTAAATAATAAAATTGGACTTCCCCCTCCCCCCTTAACTCATTAATGTGGTGCAGGTTGACCCAACGATGACTCAAACCCGGGTCAAAGTGTTACACTTTAATCGAAGGGTAATCCCTCCATAGGCAATGATTAGTAGATCTTTGAGAATCTAACCCCATCCATATACGTGTCACCAACCCCTCATCCACCATACATGTGGAAGTCTAATGATCGTGAGAGCCATGGATGACTGTACAGTTAATGTCCATCGGACTGCTTCCATCACTTGTCCGAACGAATAAAGCCCATCTCCACTTTGGCATCCCCGAATATATGTTTTCATAAAAATACTTGTCAAGCATCGGCCTTCGATTAGCGTATTTTTTAAA
Source organism: Sambucus nigra (assembly GCA_949130495.1). NCBI lineage: Eukaryota > Viridiplantae > Streptophyta > Magnoliopsida > Dipsacales > Adoxaceae > Sambucus > Sambucus nigra. The sequence goes on from OX422219.1 coordinate 180,508,594, forward strand.
ATATAAATATATCAATCCAATAAGATGGAAAGGTTATATTAAGGACTAGGATCCATAAATGATGTAATGTGGTACATTGTATATCCAGTATCCCGTCACCTACACTTGTAAATATGTCTTGCTTATTGGAAATATATTGGCTTTAATCCAAGTCCTCTTGGGTACGTAGATGATATACCGACCATAATGTGTGAAGCCTAAGCCTAATAATATGTCTCTTGACGTATTATCTGTTGGGGATGCCTTCATCTCTAGTCAAAATACGGAGTAACCAACCTGAGGAGCATGACACCTCTAGTGTTTTAGTCATCTTGATAAGGGATACATAGATCTCTATCGCTGGCTTCTAGTACACTCCAACCCTAAACAAACTATCCCCTCTCTTTCTATACCTTCAAACTAATTCGAAGGACAATACCTTCATGTTAGTGATCACCATGTATCAATTATCTTATAGTCCACTCCCATTTTGAACCTCCCCCGAAGCTACCCTATGTCTTATAGATAGTTTTCCCCTCTTGAGCCAACCCATACACTTTTATACACATCACTTTGGAACACGTGAACAATCAAACTACGTATTATTTGATCTTATTGCTACACGAGTACGTACGTTCAATATTGAGTTTATCTCATGAGAACAAGCCCTGACAATATCTCCCATGATATATTGTCTTCATAGGAATGTATACATCTCTTATTTCTCCCATTTTATTTGTCCCTTATCAACTAAAAAATATATTTTAATATCTCAAAGTCTCTACCACTCGCGCACATCCATACAAAATCCTTTAAACATGCACATACTCAAAATCGAATTACGTAGGCTTTGATCTCATGGATACATGAGTACATGGGCATAATACCGAGTCCTTGTGTTGATCACAGGCCTCTATAATATATCTCTTGATATCTTTTCATAACATGGATGCACTAATCTCTTACCTTTTATCTCTCCTTAAACTTAAAACGTGATACCAAACTATCTCCAAGTCGAGTTTCTTATCATCCCTATATACCTTAACGTCCATCTGTTACCCAAGTAGAGATTCCTCTCACACAAATATACATAATAATGGCCACCAGTTATATGAGTACAGAGTCATAAACAATCACTCATATATACCCACAACGATTTTAAGTGATGTTCTTACATCTTTCACTTTCACCATTTTAGTACTTAAGAACCTATTTAAATTATACGGGATTCTCAAACTAAGGTCTATAAGAATGATCTAAAATACACTAAAAATAATCAAACCATGCTAAGAGAAATAATAAGCATATAATTGAGGAGCATAAAGAATAAGTGTGGTTCTTAACACCTTTTCCAGTCGTAACTTAGTTCTCGAATCCCATAATAAAATCTATGGATCAATTAAAGGCCTAAACCTTCCTTAGGATTGGCTCAAGAGGGCTAACCTAAACTATTTGTTTGTTTTTATATAAAATAAACTGGAAAATCTGAACAAATCGATAAATCCTCCCATGGAATACACTTAGGCATAGGCCTAAACTAGGGGCATGCAATAAAAACTAGATCTGGTGTCAAAAAACTTCCATAGGCAAATCATCGATCCCATCAAATCGATAACCCGGCCTTTAGGGAGTGGAGGAACAGTAAATAAGTACTCATGCATCATAGTTAATATAACATCTCCCTCCGAGTGTACATCACTGCTCGAGGATCGTAACACCACCTTATATATTAGAGAAAACTATCAACATTCATTCCAATGTATGGATTAAATTATGGCTTTTAAATAATCAAATTCTGAGGATGTAATTTCCTAAGTTATGGAGATTGTAATGACTCTAGACTTTAGAAGGCCAAATCCATATGGGAGGCCATGAACACAAGTGAAGTTATGCTACAAAGTCCATGACCTAGGACTTATAGGCCTCGAAGACTAGGGAAAGCCACGACTTAAGGAAACGGACGCGGAGTTTAGTGACGTATACCTGTGAAGGCTCAGCACGTGAGATGATGTCATGGCCTAATTAGGTCACAACATGATAAGTAAGTATTTGAGGTTCTATAAGTATTTTTGGAGGGATGTTTGTGAAAAGGTGATGACATAAGTGGAAATACTTGGTTTCCTAGTGATTTCTATAAATAGAAACCCTCGGAACACTTCCTAAAGAAGCTAGAAACCCTATTTTCCCACTTTAAAGACAGAGTGATATTTTGAGAGAGAAAAATGCGGTGTTAAATTAGAGGCCGAGAATAGTTATTGTTCATCGGAGGAGAGCAGGAGTTTGAAGGTGGTGGATAGTTATTATTCATCAGACCAAGTCCATTAACGTAAGGAATCCTTCCTCATCCTTTTCTTTCTCATTAAACCCCTAAGTTCTTATATTTTTATTTATTCATCATATTTTTGGGTTAAATTCCATGGTGATTTGTTCTTCATTGAGGTTTACTATTACTACTCACTTTGAATCCTTGATTTAGAGGTTTTATCATAGGGTTCTTTCTTTGAGATTTTGGGTTTGAGGATAAGAGATTTTGAGGATGTTTTATTAATATTATGAGGTTTAATTTAGGTTTAATGATATCTGGGATAAGTAAAGGAAAATAATATATCCATGGGCATAGATAAAGCCATGGAATATGGAAGGTGGTTGTGGACTTTTATATTTAAACCTTTATTAGAATATTTGAACTCATCCCTTTTATATTCCTTATTTCCTCAAGATTGGGGCTGAGGAGAGTATCTGTAAGCCACAGAGGATTGTAGGGGTCGTGGATAGTCTTTTAATATATATATATATATATATATATAAGTTACAAAACTTATGTATGTCCTAAGCTTCAACTATGATGCCACAAAATAAGTTTTTCCTTCACTACCTCTTTTACGTTTTAAGTATTTGAGTTCCCTCTCTTTTTTTTGCAGATCAAATTTATTTTTCACTCTTTAGCAAAATTCAAAATTAGGGGTAGAATAGTATTTCCACCCATTCTCACCCTTTACTCCCGCTCCCTCTCTCCCTCAATTTACTCCCTCCCTCCCTCTCTCCCTTTGTGTTGTACGATTAACTCTGGCAACACAATCCCCTCCCTCATTTTCTTCCTTTCTCATTCGTGTTACTCTTGCTCTTCCTTTCTTTCACACACGCACACACATATTTTTGGTCATTTCTTTTGTTGGTCTGAGGCAATTTCGATTAAGTTCTACTGATAAATTTAGGGCTTCGTTCATTTTTATTTTGGTTAAGATCTACATGTATCTTTATGTTTATGCTTTGAAAACAGATCCAAAAAATATGGGGCGATTCACATTTATGTTTATGTTGGTCTGAAAATATGGGGCAATTTACATATAGTTTATCTTCGTGTTTATGTTTTGGGATCTAACTATTTTTTATGTTTTTTTATTTTATTTTTTTTGCAGAACCTGATCATACTTGAATTGAACACCTTAAATTGGTATGCTTCTTTTCTTTATGTTTATCAATATGTACCAATAAATTTAGGGTTTCATTCATTTTTATTTTTGTTAAGGTCTACATGTATGTTTATGTTTATGCTTTGAAAAAAAATCTACACGGATGTTTATGTTCATTTTGATTGTGTTTCAGTGTGATAATAATGCTATTGATACCTTTTTTTAGAAACTTTTTGGCCAACACACAGCAACAAGCCTAGGTAATTATAGTAATATTTTTTTTGTAAATCAAAGTAAGTTTTTTTTTTCAATTGCTTTTTTAGAATAATTCGAGTTAGTTATTGTTTGGGTGTTAAATTATCATACCCGTAAGGTTCTTTCTCTCTTAAGTATTCAAAAATTCTCACAAAGTTCCTTGGAATGGGAAACTCTGCGATGCACACATGGGCACAATAAAATGGATTTCTAAACAGTCATAGTGTGTCATTTGTTGAAATTGGTGATTTGGTTAGAAAATTTTAATCTGTTTCGTCGTATTATCATCACTAATACTTATATTATCTTAAAATTGTATGAATAATTGATACACGATGTTATGATAATTTAATTCCCTAACATGCCCAATTGACGCGTGGAGAAGTTATTAATAGATGCAAACATTTTTATTTGTACACGAATGGTGATTATTCTATCGGATGGTTGAATTAAGAAGGTGTGGATCGAGAGTGATAGTGTTATGATGAAGAAACTTCCTTTTGTGCCCTAAAACTTCATGAACTGAAACTAATGACATGGAAACGATGTCGAGTCTATGTTCAAAGTAAGCTGATAAAACAACCAAGAGTGTCTTTTTATTCATTATTGGTACTTCATTTTATGTATTTTACCTTTTCACACAGTGAATGCATTAATTATATACTCATTGGCCATTTGTGTTACTTAGTCTTCCTTCTAAAATAGATTTGGAGAAGTCAAGATCCAACCATGTCTGCCACAAACCACATCCTTATGTTTGGACACCAACTTCCAAATACTCACCTTTTGATACAATTGAGACATGCTTCAATAGCACCAACTACAAGTTCTGATTCATTCCTTCTTTTGTTATAGATTTGTAAAATATAGGGATTCAAGTTTTGCTCCTAAGTTACTACTACTTGGGTTATATTGGTTTTCCATTTCATCTTATTTAGTTCATTTTTAGTGGATTAGTAGTTTGGCATAAATGTTATTTAATTTTTCTGGCACAGTTTTTGGTAATCAGAGGTGCTCACTGGAGTGGTGTAACCTTTATAATACGAAACACTTGGGTGGTGAAAATTTTGAACTGTTGTGGAGAATTGAAAGGTAAATACATTCATTTGGATGTGTATGATGTTTCGGTCATTTTAACATTTTGGTTCAATTAAGATGTTACATTTATGATTGATTCGCAAATATTTTTTAGATTAAAATTATTGTCGCATATTGCCAACTCTCGAATATATATAATAACGTCTGAGTTGTCTTATTTTATGTTGTTTCTTGCCATGAAATTCTTGCACGTGAGGATGGGGTTGATAATTAGGTTCATGTGCTATTGATGGATTGATTTTGATAAATTTATTAGTTTACAGGTTACAGAATGTCCTATTCTTAAAGTTCCCCAAACTCATAGTGCTTTGAAATGCCATGGAAGCGATGGAAGAAGGCCCCAATGAGCTCTGGAAATTATACGCGACTCAATTCACACAAAAATAGAGTTAAAGATATGGGTTCTTCCAATTCCACTAATTTTGAAAAAATGAGTTTTCGATCCAATTTTGACCTGCATAAAAAATAGAGTTGAAGACATGGGTTCACAAAAAACTGTCGAGGTGAGAGTAGATTCATTTTTTGGTCAGCCGCAAGCAGAATATGGAATCCTTGATAGAATTGTTTACAAAAACAATAATCAACTTTAACAATGCTCTTATTTCCAATATCTCTTTAAGGTGAGAAGTGATTTGAGCTTTTACAATCAGTTCAACTAGAGGAAATTTTGAATTCCTCTTTTCTGTTGATTAATGGGAACATACCTAAACAAAAAGCATAGCTTTTAGAAAGTTTAGAATGACTTCTTAGAGATGCACGTCTACTATCACAAATGGTTGAGCCGACGGTGAATGAAGCTACGAAGGTATATACTTTGCTTGCTCGATCATTTTTATGTCATGGATGGTTGAGCCGACAATCACAGATGGTTTATCATTTTCTAGCATGACTTTGAGTATTGGTTTAGCAAATATTAGTTTATGTTGTTTTGGTGTTTAAAATGGTTTCCATTGTGTCCCAAAAGGCACAGTGGGTAAAATTAACTCAAGAAGGATTTGAGGTCTTTAGAGAATATTACCCAAAAAAGGACCGAGCAGTCTCCCTAGAGTGTGTATGGGAAATAGATAAGTTTATGTTACTTGAACAGGTTAATGAACCTGCGAATAGAGGACCTATATATCTCCCTACAGCTCCTATTTGATCAAGTTCTGTTTTTACAGTCAATCACATTTGTTTGTTGCAATTATATTCTATTTGTAGAGGTTTTAAACCTAGGTATACCCTCCAAATCTCCTATTCTAATTTTGTAACTTGACCATATCTTTTGTACGTGACTATTGATTATTCATGTTTGTTCCATGGCAAGCCATCTTCTTAACCATTGACAATAACAACTCAAACGTTTTTTGCACAATAGCATGCAAATATATGTGGCCAAAATGCATATTACTTAATTTTAGGGATGACGTGAATGTTGCGGCCCACATTTTGCATACAAAATTAGAGGGAGTCGTGTGGTGAGTTATTCAAAATTTTGATCTTTTGAGTTTTAATCATCCATATTGCAGACATTGTACTTACTTAGGCCTTTCCATTTAATATGAATAGGTGTGTAACTAGCAGGCAGGTCTTGATACCTTACAGATGTCAACATAGAGAATTTTGAGCCATGTTTCAAATTTGTTGGCTCCCGTATAAATTTCAAAACATCTGGATGGGAAAAAACAAACATATATGAATCAGATTAAAAAAATCCTTCTGGATCCACCTTCAGCGCTAGAACCATTAGAAGTATTGAGCTACAATTTCTTAATTTTTTGGTAGATTTTATTCTAGCAAGCATATGGAGTGGCTCCTTTGAACTGTTCTCCATTATCTCCAATAATAGAAATCCAAAAAACAATTAGAAGAAGAGCCCAATAGAAAGTGACTTGATGGAATATGACAACGATGACAATCTCATCATTTGTCGAGTGAGTTATGACTTTGGTTTCTCTAAGCAGGTAGGATCATAAACCATATTCTTGTTTTTATTTGTGAATGTGTAGATATCAGATAAGAGGAGGGTCACCGTTACTGATTTCAAAGGGAGGACTTTGGTCTCAATGAGCGAGTACTTAAAGAAATATGGAAAAGATCTTCCTACTTCTAAATATATTCCTTTTCTCTTCTCACTTGGAACATTTATGTCTTCTAAAGGTATTATTTTTCTCTATATGCATATATTCATTCATATACATGTAAAAAAAATTATTTGAATTTTATTTTGAAGGTCAGTAAAGATTATGTTGCCACTTTCAAGAATTCCAATTCCGATAATAATGCAGATATGGTGGCTTCATGCATTTTCAAATTATATCAATTCAAGAATAGTATCGAACACATATTTTATTCTTTTTTGTATTTGTGTTTTGTAATTTTCGTTTTTCATTTAGTATATTCGGATCATATATGTTTATGATACGAATATCAAGAGGTTAGGAACCCAAATATTTTTACACTTTTCATTAAAGTGTAGGAAGAAAGTCTAAATTATGTCAATTTTCCAAAAAAAAATCTCATCTTACAAAATCTCTCGAACCATATATATGTAAAATTAAGAGATTTATATTAATATAAGGAGATCAACATACAAAATTTAGATTTCCCAGTATAGATTTTGGACTAGAAACCTTTGAGTTAATTCTACTCTAAAAAAATGATGATATTTGGAATAAAGTTTACCAAAAGTGTGTGCTACTTTTGTATGATGAAAATTGTTTTTAGTAGAATTGAGTGAAATTTTAAATAAATTGGAACATAGGTTAAAGTGTGTTATAAATGAAGAAGGTACCAACACTAGACCGAGATCTGCGGCACCTGTGAATCAAGTGCAGTGGTACTATCCGACAGGGACACCATATCATCATCAGCAGCGGCAGCAACCCCATCACACCATCCCTTACTATAGGTATGTATTTGTTTCCTTTTTCTATGATTGATATAAATATTTATAGTTTAATATACATGGTTAATTTTTTTCTCTTTTTTATTATAGGCAATCCTAATGTTGACACTAGAGGTAATGCAGGTAAGGCCTTATGCTATTTGGATGTCTGCTGGGAGATTTGAAGGGAGCACTTTTGGACATTGACTTTATGTTGCGCGGTGACGAGAATAATGTTGAGGCTTTGTTTTGCCATTGTCAGGGACACATGACACTTAATGATATAGATGTTCCAGTATAGAGTTTCAAAAAGGCATTAAAGTCAGAGCCAAATGTCGCTTGAATAAGGAAGGAGCTTACTGCTACAAACACCAACGGTCACTTTCCCCTACGCCAACTATCAAAAAGATGGGTTATCCCCAATATAATGACCAGTATATTTCAGAACTCAATTTATTAAGTTTTATATCTATTGATGATAACTTTCAGTTTTTCAAAATTATAGCTTGATTTTAATGGTATGTTCAAAAAATCGTATAGATTAAAGGAATTCCATGTTTTGTAGAAGTGCAAAGGATTGAAATTAAATAATTATTAATTTCTTCTTTACAATTTTTCAACATAAGTAGTACTGATTGACATATTCAAACAACCAATAACGTCACAATTAATATGTGACAACCCGTGATCCGAAATAAGGGGTGGCCAGCCCGATACCTCAACATAACGGAATCATGGATGGAAATCATTCTCACCATCATTACAATAAAATAAGTATATGGGAAAACCACTCAATAATTCAGAAAACGGGTTGCCAAATTTTAGTTTAATTAAAAGTTAAGGAAAATAAATTAAACAACCCAATCCGGAAAGAAAGTAGAATTCCAAAGAAACTTATATTAATACTAAAACAACATACAATAAAAGGACCGAATAAGCTGTCTGTCAACAATTACATCCAACATATTACAACAGTCAGTAATTTACATAATACATCCATTAAGCAATTACAAAAGTTTGGGCTACCCGCCCGAATCAAAGACCCGATCATATCTAGAATTCAAAAATGAAAGCGTCTAACAAAGCATCCTATAATAATCCGCAAAATCTTACAGCTCCTCGAAAGCATATGGAATAGGAATATCACAACGGGCGCCCTTGCGGAGGAGCACCTGAGCGGATACAATAACATGTACAACATGGAAAAGAACGGGTCAGGGCCCGGTTTATATATGATTACCAGATGAACAAGAAGCATGATAGATATGGACAGCTAATAATGAATGATGTAGATGAAAATATAACAACCTAATCACCAAGTATAATAAAGCAATTTAAATAATTCAAACAGTTATTAATTTAGGCAAGAGAACATAATTTAAACCTCATTATTCATCATGTCTTTTCATTTTTCCATTCCTTAACAGGAATATAATTACCATCGTATTTTCTTATGGCAATTCACATATCTCAAGTACCACTTGAGTTAGAAGGGTTATATTCTTATACATATAACAATTCTAAGACCGCCCCTTCGAGTTTCCCCACTGGGCACGCCCCTAAATGACTATCACCTTCCAGGTCCTATCTATACAAGACAACCTGGACACCTAACGCACATTGGGAAGTGGCCATATAGCTACGAGTGAGTCATAACCACACCCGAAATTACCTCACTAGCGCAGAAAACATATACAAATCCCGCATATGGCCGAGGACTATAGTCTCCCTGCATTCATTAGTCAGGGGACATCACCTCATGCGCGATTTTCCCTTATAATAGCATTTAGAGAGGTGTGTTGAGGTAAAATAACATTTACAAATTTCATCTCATTATCATTTTCATTAATCACATGTATGTTTCATTTTATTTGAAACCATTATCCTTGAATATTTTCATTAATATTCATCATATTTTTAAGTCCCGAATTTTTCTCCAAATGATCACCAACGTCTTACAAATCCCAAGGTGTTATATACCTCAATAGGGATTCTAAAATCTCCACATATGGGCTTAGAACTCTTAATTCCTAATAAGATGCGAAAAGAAAAGTAATGCCTAAACATCACGTTTGGTACCCATGAAATAAACCCCAAGTGAACCCATTAAACTCTAGGGTAACGACCAAACTCAACTAAAACTCTAGGACCCTATGTTTACTTCTTACAAGAAGGTTCCTAGGTCCTAATCCTAAAGAAAAGGGTTAAAAATTTGAAAGGAAAATAAAAGAAAAATGCAGGATTTCCGAATCGATTCGGCCTGGCCAAATCGATTCGGTCAGACAAGCGAATCGATTCGGACCAGCCGAATCGATTCGGTCCAGAAAACCAACATTTTGCATAACAGCCGAATCGATTTAGAAAATAGCCGAATCGATTTGGTTCACTCAGACTTGGAAACTGTCCCCATGCGAATCGATTCGCCCCTACGAATTTTACCAATTTTGGGTATGGAGTCTTGAACTCCAAATCTCTCCCAACCTCAACCCTCATCATTTATTACCACCAACTGATTATAAATGCATCGAACAACCATAATTTACACCAAAATCAAATCAAATCAACTTCCAAAGATCTAAAGCCCATAAATCCAACAAAAACCCTAACTTTCTTAAGCCATAAATAAACCACAACTATCAACACTAAATGTTCAACTTAAATCATATAATAGCAAGTAGAAAACTTGCCTTGGTGTAGGAATCTCAGATTTTCCCTTGCTAGCAACAATCTCCAAGCTTCAATCTCTCTTTTCTTTCCCAAGTTTTCTTCTTCTCTCTTTCTCTCTAGGTTAGGAATACAATTAAGGGAAAATAGAAGACTTAGGGAGACTAAATCGTGACCTTAATTCCAAATTCCAACTTAAGTCATCAATACCGCGATAAAATAATACGCAACTACACATTTAAGCTAAAACCAGTCAAAAGTGCCCAAAACCTCCAAATACAATATGGCACATAATTTGACTATCTCGCACCTTCCGGAACTAACTACGCCCTCCAAATTATCATTTGGAAATTTTATAACTCATTTTAAGTTCCGGTTTCATTTTAAGCCAAAATGTCATTTTAAATCTTATGACACATTAAAACACGTCATAGTGATATTCACCTACACATAAGGTAAATATGCAACATCTTAGTAAATATTAACTTTTCTTCCTTAAATTAGTACTTACTCCACATGCCAACATTTTATATCTAATTACTATACCTAGAAAATAAATATAAAATAGGTTCTCAAAAGCGAGGGTTGTTACATAATAGTTGATGTTGATGTGTTAGATGCTATTGCACAAGTTGCACCTGCCTGCACTTTACACATGGCGTTATGATTATCAACATTATTAGATGGTTAATGGTTAATTTGGATGTGTTAACGTTATTCAATATTCAATGTTTAAAAGATACTATGTTTGAAAATATACTACTTTTTAAATTAATTTGAAAAGCAAACATGTTCTAAACTTATTTGAAAAGCAAGCTTGGGTATTGTAATTGAGACATAAAAGTCAGTACATTGTGTGCCGTTGGCACATTGCCTACTATTAATATTGTTGTCATGGACTATTACCATTAATGTATTGGATACATTTTGACAAGTTGAGTTCTATTGATGATGATGTTTATATGAGGTCCAAGATGGACTATTACTACTGTTTACACATTTGTGTTGTAAACGAAATTTTATTACTTAAATCTGCACAATTCAATACTTTAAAATTTTACACTTATAATATATAAAGCAAATTATTATTTACATTATGCATGACTTTATACTTTTCTAAATTGTTTACACTATTTGAATGTTGTTGGATTATTTGTTATTTGTTAACCATGGTGGATAGTCCTACAAATAAGGGAGATTATGATCATTTTTTTTAAAATTACACTTTGTTTTGTTAGGGAACGATTTTTTTTCCGTTTTGCAATTATATGCTTTAAAAAATTATGTTGGCTCATTATGCAGTTCTACACGTTCATTTTATAAAATTAGATTCATCGTGCCATTACGACGTATTATACGAGGACCAATATGGACTATTATTATTTTTGCGAACTAAATACGATGTATGGTCTAATCAATGAGATATATTTTCGAAAATTTGTGTCGTGCGTTCAGGTACGGGCATACCCTAGTATATATATGTATGTGTGTGTGTGTGTGTGTGTGTGTGTGTGTGTGTATATATATATATATATAGAGAGAGAGAGAGAGAGAGAGAGGAAGGCTCACCTACATCATGCACTATACATCACACCGTACAACACACTTAATTCTAGGCCCTAAAAAATGTTTTTTCAAATTTTATATTTTTCCCTTGAAATTAACCTTTCAATCAACCCATATGCAAAAAATTTAGTCAAAATACATTTTGTAACTATTTTTAAAAAAATTCACAAAAAACTGCTGGCGCAGACCCTTATAAATAAGGTCTTTTTAGCAGTTTTATGTGGATTTTTAAAAAATAGCTACAAAATTTATTTTGACCTAATTTTTTGCATATGGGTTGATTGGAAGGTTAGTTTCAAGGGAAAAATATAAAATTTGAAAAAAAAGAGTTTTTTAAGGACTATAATTAGGTGTGATGCACGGGTGATGTATAGAGCATGATGTACTATAGACTGGCTCTCTCTCTCTCTCTCTCTCTCTCTCTCTCTATATATATATATATATATATATATATATATATATATATATATATATATATATATATATATATGTGTGTGTGTGTGTGTGTGTGTGTGTGTGTGTGTGTGTGTGTGTGTGTGTGTGTGTGTGTGTGCGTGTGTGTATTTCACTCTTAGCTGTATTTAATCGTCTTTATAGTTGTTATTGTAAAGGGTTGTATGAGGAGAAAGATTATTATGTTTATGGCTTGTATTAGTGACCTTTATATTATTATCAGTGGATTTAGTGATTACTAAATAGTTTATTATGTTGTGTCTACTAAAATGTGATAATTGATTTATTTACCAAATCTAATAGTTAGGCCGAGGCCTCTAAAAGGCTGCAGATGTGTAAGATTTCCCTAATGTCAAAGTTTCACAATTTAGCCATGAAAGAATAAGTGTGATGATACTGTAACCTAATAGGGCAAGGTCGCGGTACATTACAGTGTCCATAATAACATTCCTCCTAACTTTGACTATTTATGGAGTTTCAACGTGCATAAATTCACACCACAGTATGAAGAATTGATTCAAAATATGGATGGGTATCTGCGATTGGTTGAAGAATGGCTTCCAAATAGAATCAACACAATTATCAACTTCATAATATCCCATGATTATTTTGGATATGTTTACTTTCCTTTTAATGTATTTAAAGTTTATGAGTATCTGCGATAGGTTAAAGAATGCCTTCCAAACAGAATCAACATAATTATCAACTTCATACTATCCATTGATGATTGTGAGATGTTTACTTTCCTTTTTTCACGTATTTCAAGTTTATGTTTTTTTTGTTACTATTTTATATCTTAGTTAACATTTATTTATGACATTTATGTATTGAACAACTGGCGGGTTTATATCGGGTATATTCTATTCTTTTTCATTATTTCTATTCAAAAATGTTATGATGAATCTTGTAACAAGTTTGAATTAAGATATAAAATAAATATTAATGACAAATGATATTAATTCACAGTGCGAGATTATAATATTTTGCATTGTGAATGATTATAATTTGAAGTGTGAAATCTGAAAAAATTCCAATGCAATATTAAAAAATGGACCAACATTGATATGAAATAAATATACAAATGCCGTATTCTAATTCTCATCAATTTCACCCTCAGTTATACCCTCCTTACATTTCCTACTATTATGAGGGGGAGACTTTTTAAATCTCCCACATTCAGTCTTTTTCTTGCCTCCCATCTTGATAAAATCATTTTTTTACCTTGGACGACTAATTTTTTTCTTTGTAATTGGGGGTAAAATAAGTGAATTATTAAGCTTGAATTCGGGTTTGTGAATGGTAAGGATTGGTGCAATGTAATCCGTATAAGCCTTTCAAAATTTCTTGGCGTAATAATATTGGTCAACATATTCATAGACATTGTTACATCCTTTTTTGTAATATTCTAGCAACATGAGACCAAGGAAATCCTTCGATCTGCCACTTCCCACATGAATAGAACCAATGCCCAATGTTAATCGACATTGAGTAATGGTGAAAAACAACCTCATATATACCATATTTTAACTGTTCCACGCCCCATGTACGACCCTTTTACAGACTTAATTGAATTTTTTTTCCATGTTAATACAGAAAACACTAGTCTATTCTCTAGATTGTGTGAGCCCTTTTGACATCATACTCATTATTTTCATTATTTTATTATCAACCATTATGGTAATAATTAAACTTTAAGCATCCTGTATCCATGAATTAAATGATTTAGCTATGTTAGAATAAATCTTGTCGTGCCTTTTACGATTAAATTATACATTTTCCTAGTGTTTTCTGTAATACCCAATATTTGTATGGATTTTATTTATTGGGATTAATTTAATTAAATGGGATAATTATTTGGAAATTAATCCGGATTTAAATACTAGCGAGACGAAAGGTGGTATTTGATTATGATAATAATGTTGAATATCACTGAGTGAATACGGTAATATATGATTATTGAATTTATTAATATTGTCGCGAGTTATAAATACGACAAATTCAGAAATTAGGTTAGGACGCGCATGTCAGTCGTGTCGGAAACCAATTTAAATGAATTTAAAAGTAAATTGTTTTTACATCATCCATATGATCATTTTGAGTGTGCCAACGTGTTCGGAAGTGTCGAGATAGTCAGAAAACACTAGCCGGGAATTTAGTTTGGGTCTTGGGACATTTTAGGCCTAACCGACAACCCGGGAGGGTATTTTAGCCATTTTGACTTTTTGAGAAATTATGAACCACGAATTTTATACTTAATATATCATCCAACACTAGAACTCTTAGGGTTATCACAACCAAAAATCACAAATGGCAATTAGAGAGGAAGAAAGGAAAATTGCCAAAGGAGAAACCACCCTTAGAGGCTTTTGCATCACCGTCACCACCACCAGATAGATCAAAAAGAGAGGATCATTCCCATACCATCTTCTTCAAAGGATCAGAATCTAATTTCCCAGGCAAGTGATTTAACTTGCAATAATCAGTGTATATATTATCCATGATAGTTTAGGAATTGAAAATAACCTTAAAAATATTAAAAGTTATGACATTGGAGACAAAAATCTTAATATGGGTAGGATTTGTATGTAGACCTAATTCTGGAAATACATCAGTCACGAAATCATGATCCATGCATAGATAATTACAAAATTATGTTGAGTTGTTTGATGTTTTTTAAGAAAATAGGGTTTCTATTGATAATTAGATGATTTGATCCAAGAAAAGAGAAATTCATGATGATTTAAGAATTCTGGAACATTAAGAATCATGTATTTAGGTTGTTAGATCACCCGATACGTGTACTTTAGAATTTGGCATCTTGTAATGGAAATTTGGGACAAATCTAGGGCTGAAAATGCAGAAAACCGTGACTGTAACTGTTTGATCAATCGATCGAAATTCATAGGTTGATCGATCGATTGGGTTCGATCAATCGACATTCTTGAGTCGATCAATCGACCTCCCTAAAAATTGTGATATTTTGACTTTTTGGATTTAAGAAATTCTGACCCTTGAAAGTTATCGGTGGGGACTATGTGAACACATTCAGACTTAAAGAGGACCAGTAGGGGTGTATATGAAGACCGAAATATACTATAATTGAATTGGGACTTAATGTTGAACTTACGAGGGTCCGGCGAGTGAATTACTATTAGAGGTTGCGATTAAATGAATTAAATTTATATAGGTGATAAATTTAGGTTAGAGACAGAAATATGGACCTTAAATTACTTAATTGACCTTAGGGACAAGTCGGAAACTTAGTAACCTTTTGGCATAGTTTTAAGTCCTCGGAGTTATACAACGTGAGAGTTATCGGCTAAACGTATTATATATAAGATGGGATGATATTAGAGTATGTATCAGACTAATGGTATAGGGCTAAAAATAAAACTTTGATAATGTAATAATTACCTAAGTTGTGTGAATGCTTAGTATAAGGACTATTGTGTGTATGACATACCTGCCATACTTGATATCACGGGAGGTTGGCTTTCGAAAAAGAACCATATTGTCTTTGTGTGCCTACGGGGATAATTAGATTGGTACCTTAAGGACATAGGACTGTGAATGACTTATTTATGAGTTGATAAGTCAACTGACCATGGGAGCGTTGGTATCTGCGTGACCCATGGGTATGTGAACTATGTTCGCCTCCACTATGTGTGATTTTCTATTGAAACGGTTCCTGAGCGATTCAGAACGCGTAATCCTTATGTACATGATGTACCGGGATTCGATAGCAGAGTATGCGTGCATGAAAACTTATCCTAGGGGTTCCATATGTGTATATATGTACTGAGGTTGATATATATGTACTTGTGACAGGCTCACTACTGATTTGTAGATGCGAATAATTGAGATATTTAAATGGCTTAAAAATGTGAGAAATCATACAATATTTGAGTTAAATAATTTGATTAATGTACAGGTGAGTTATACGTAGAATATATATTTCAATCATACGAATAGACCCCCTATATTTTAATGTGAAGACAAGAAGTGGTATGGACTAGTTAGTTAGTCACATAACTAGGATGGGTTAAGGGTATACGTTAGGCGTGCACATTAGTTGAGGGGTGAGGAACTCATGTGAGAGTGCGTAACTAACATGTATATAATATTTATTGTTTAATGAAATTAAGCACTTGTTGTATTTTTAAATTGTTTTCACCTAGGGCTCTGACCCATTTTTCTTCCAAATCTATTTTTCTGTAAAACATTTAAGGTGCCCAACCACAGGGATGCCAAGCAAAGGAGTTTCGTTCCTTTGACGTGTTGTAGTTGTTGTGGAAGTTACAGGATCTCATTACTAGACGCCTCCTCATCTATCCTTGCTTCTTTTGGGATTCATTTATTCCAGTTAGGGCATGTTGTCCATTCTATTCAGTGATAGCAGTTTTAGACTTTCATTTTATTTCAGTCTTGGGATTTTAATTATTCCGACTATTATACTTAGGTTATTTACATTGCTACTATTATTGGAGTGTTTACTCCATACATCAGTTATTTTATTCTGTTGATTACCTTATGAGATTGTTCATGTGATGGTTGGATGATGATTTAAATTATGTTGTTGATGGTTAATAATAAACATAAAAAAATTGTCACTTCACTATTTTAAATATTAGGTGGTTAGTAAGTAATTAAATGTTTTCGATAGTGATGCTATGAACATAACCAACTTGACCTTTTGTATTAACTTAAATAAAGGAGCAAGTACCCTGTATTTAATTAGTTGGGTGTCACAGGTGGTATCATAGCATCAGGTTCTAGAGTCCTTAGGATCTATACGGCTTGTTATGTTTTCGCGTAGCATCCTTTGATATAGAGCCCTATATTTTAGGATTGTTATACTTTTTTTTGTATCTTACGTTCTTCAGCTATTTTGAGATATCAACTGCGGACTTACAAAACTTCTCTCTCATTTCAGATGCCTCCTTGATGTGCACATCGAGTTCCCAAGGGTGCCCAGCCCGAGCCTCAGCCTGCCCCAGTTCAGGGTTCTATGAACTCTATTGAAGTTGCCACCATTGTAGCACAGGCGGTAAATGCAGCACTAGCAGTTGTGCAACAGGCACCGATAGTAGCCGCGATCCAGTATCATGCATTCCTGTCTACTTGGGAATGTGTAAAGGATGCCTTTCATAAGGCACACCCTCCGGAGTTTGCAGGGATCTCCGACGTTGTTGTGTCGAGCCAGTGGAAGAAGGACATCCAAAGACATTTTAGGATATATGAGTGTACAGATGTGCAGAGGCAGATACTAGCGACGTTTAAGCTGGTAGGAGAAGCATTGTAGTGGTGGGATTCCATTACCACCACCGAGGAGAGAGATGTTCTTTCTATTCAGGAGTTCTGGGTGCGGTTCGACCATAAATATTTCCCCTTAGCAGTTCAAATACAGATGAGGCAGAAATTGATGAACCTTAAGTAGGAAGGGAGGAAAGTGGTAGAGTATGAGGTCGAGTTCACCAATATCTGAGCATAGTACCTGATGAGATCCCTACTGAAGAGAAGAAGATCCATATTTTTATGGATGGGTTGACGTGGAGGATTCGCCAACACCTACTAGGAAATCTCTCATTGGTTACCTATTCAGATGTGGTTAATACAGCGCTAATTCACTGCTAGGACCATCGTTTTCATTTGTTAGAGGGTAAGAGAGTAGGAGAGTCCAGCCACCAGGGCAGCACAGGGGGTAATAGTGCCAACGAGGCATAGTCATCTCAGGTCAGCAGAGGCAGGGTGATCAGAGTTCCCATCAGGGGGATTCTAAGAGATTTAGATTAGGAGGTTTCAGACATGGCCAGGGAGGTTTTAGGCATGGCCAGTAGGGTCAGCACGGCCATCAGGGCCAATAGCAATTTCAATAGGGCCAGTATGGCCAAGGTAGAGGTGGTAACGGTCATCAGGGATGTGGGCAGCAGGGTCAAAGAGGGGGGAAATTCACAGGGAAATGCTTCCTATGGCAAGATTGGCCACAAAATCCAGGAGTGTCCTGAGAGGGACAGGGCCCCGCAGCAGCCGCAGTAGGGTTCTCAACAGGAGCCCCAAAGACCGATGTTTCCCGCCGCCCTCCCAGTACCACCACAGATGCCAGCACTGCCACCTATTCTAGTAGTCCCAGTTCAACAGGGATAGCTTCAGTACGGTCGAGTTTACCAGCTTCAGCAGGCCGCAGTCCTGCATGATCCACCTGTGATTGAGGGTATGTTTTCTATTCAGGGGACTATGGGGCGTATTTTATTTGACACAGGGGCCACACATAGCTTTATTGCCATAAGATTTACACTCTCTATGGGATTGTTAGATACAACGGAGAGTACCGTTACACGTGTAGAGTCACCATTGAGTAGTGGTTCCGTGATTTATTTTATATGTAGAGGCGTGGGTGTAGATATTGGGAGATTTACTTTACTTGCTGGCATGTTCCTATTAGAGATGTTCGAGTACGATACGATTATCAGTATGGATTGGCTAGTTATATATAGAGCCATGATCGATTGTTTTAGTAGGAGAATAGTTTTTTCCATACATGGTCAGGAGATGTTCCTAGTGGCGATGCCTCATCCTAAGGGAGGATCGTCCACCCACTTGTACTATATAGAGGAGGAGACCTCTAAGGAGGTGGTGATACCACTTGATTCGATTCCAGTCGTTAGGGAGTTTGCTGATGTATTCCAGGATATTTCGGGATTATCTATGATTAGAGAGATAGACTTTGTTATAGATTTGGCACCAGGTACTCATTCGATAGCCCGCGCACCTTATCGTATGGCTCCAGCAGAGATGAGGGAGCTACGAGATCAGATAAAGCAGTTGTTGGGTCAGGGGGTACCCGTAGGAGTACTTCGTCGTTGGGTGCTCCTATACTATTTGTTAAGAAGAGTGATGGATCTTTGAGGTTATGTGTCGACCATCGGGAGTTGAATAAAGTCACGATATGGAATAAATATCGGTTTCCCCGAATCGATGACTTATTCGACCAATTGAGAGGAGTTGCCTTCTTCTCAAAGATTAATTTGAGATCAGTATATCATCAGTTGTGTATCAAGGAGTAGGACATCTTGAAGACTTCCTTCTTGACGAGATATGGGTCTTATGAGTTTAGGGTTATGCCTTTTAGGCTAACCAATGCCCCATTCGTGTTTATGGACTTCATGAACAAGGTGTTCAGAGAGTTCCTGGACCAGTTCATCATTATATTCATAGATGACATTCTATTTTACTTCGATACCGAGGAGGAGCATGCTAAGCACTTGAGGCAGGTTTTGCAGACACCGCGTCAGCACAAGTTGTATGCAAATTATGAGAAATGCGAGTTTTGGTCGAAGGAAGTTCAGTTTTGGGGGCACATCATTTCTGACAAGGGGATATCTATTGAACCGAGAAAGGTATCAGCAATGAGGGAGTGAGGATATCCCATGACACCGACAGAGATACGTAGTTTCTTGGGCTTAGTAGGATACTATATGAGGTTTATTTGGGTGTTCTCGAAGATAGAGAGTCCATTGATGCATCTGACTCGCAAAGGGGTACCATTTATCTAGAGTGATGTCTGTCAGTTGGCTTTTGATGAGTTGAAGGACAATCTGACCTCAGCACCAGTGTTAGCATTGTCCAGGCTAGGAGTGGAGTATCTAGTCTACATTGATGCGTCCTTACTAGGACTTGGGGTGTACTCCAGCTGGAGAATTAGGCTATAGCTTATGCTTCTCGTAAGCTTAAACCTCATGAAAGGAATTATCCCACCCACAACTTGGAGTTAGTGGCAGTCGTGTTTGCACTTCAGATTTGGAGACACTATCTCTAGGGGGAGAAATTTCACTTATTCACAGACCATAAGTCCCTACATTACCTCTTCACGCAGAAGGATATGAATATGCATCAATGTCGGTGGCTCGAGTTTGTGAAGGATTATTAGTTCAATATCCAATACCACCCAGGGAAGGCTAACGTGGTAGTAGACTTGCATTGAGACATAGGCCAGTAGGTGAGGTGGTCGAGGTGTGGAAAGTAAAGTAGATGGAGTTGGGACACCAGGACATCGTGGCCCAATCATTCATATCTGTGATTATTATTACGCCCCATATCATTATGAGAGTAGTACAGGCTCAGGCAGTAGACCCATTTTGTCAAGACCAGATAGTATGGTTACTAGTAGAGGGGGCTAAGTCGTATACTGTTGGTTCAGACGGGGGCTTACGCTTCAATGGGAGATTGGTTGTTCCTAAGGGAGAAGACTTACGACATGAGGTAATGACAGAGTCTCACGATTCACAATTCATGGTATATCCTGGTGGGGATAAGATGTAGCAGGATATGATGCGACAGTACTAGTGGAGAGGGATGAAGAGGGTTATTGCCGAGTTTGTTTCGAAATGTGCCACTTTTCAGTTAGTAAAAGTGGACCATCAGAGATCGGCAGGACTTGTACATCCACTAGAGGTTCCTATGTGGAAATGGGAGAGCATTTTCATAGACTTCATCATGGGATTACCTACATCACAGAGGGGTTACCATTCCATGTGGGTGATTGTGGATCGGTTGACCAATGTTTCTCACTTTCTGTCAGCCCGGACAGACTACACTATGGGACAGTACGCCCAGATCTGCATAGCTGAGATAGTGAGACTCCATGGGGTACCTCTCAATATTGTGTCTGACAGGGACAAGATATTTGTGTCATGATTTTGAGAGAGTTCTAGGAAGCTATGGGTACAGAATTGCGGTTGAGTACAGCCCATCACCCGCAGACAAATGGGCAGACCGAGCGGACGAATCAGATGTTAGAGGACATGTTGCGTATGTGCATCCTTAGTTTTGGTGGAGGCTGGGAGCAGTATCTCCCACCGGTGGAGTTTGCCTATAATAACTCCTACTAGTTCACTATTGGTATGGCTCCATTTGAGATATTTACGGTAGACCTTGTCATTTCCCAACATGTTAGCTAGAGGTAGGGGAAAACAAGCTACTTGGGCCAGAGGTGATTCAGGATACTTCGGTGAGGATAGAGATGATACAGAACCATATTCGGGTTGCTCGAGATTGACAGAAGAGTTATGCCGACACTAAGAGGTTCTTTTGAGAGTTCAATGTGGGGGACCAAGTGTTGCTCCAAGTGTCTCCTATGAAGGGGATTATGAATTTTTGGAAGAAGGGGAAGTTGGCACCTAGATATGTGGGGCCATTCCCTATCATCGAGCGAATTAGGCCAGTTGGCTATAGACTTGGGTTATCGGAACACTTGCATAGGATCCATGACGTGTTCCACATTTCCTCACTGAGGAGATATCTTCGAGATGATTTGTCCCATACTCACATTGCTTTAGAGGAGATTGATCTGCAGCCTGATAGTTCCTATGAGGAGGGGCCGATTACTATCCTAAACCATAGCGAGAGGAAATTGAGGTTGAAGATAGTACCGTTAGTGCATGTTCATTGGAGGCATCATAATGTCGAGGAGTCTACCTAGGAGTGCGAGGATGAGATGCGCGAACGTTATCCGGAGTTATTCTTTCCAGGTATTTTTATTTTCGAATTTCAGGACGAAACTCAATTATTAGGGGGGAAGTATGTAATACCCCGTATTTTTATGGATTTTATTTATTGTGATTAATTGAATTAAATGGGTTAATTATTAGGAAATTAATTCGGATTTAAATACTAGTGAAACGAGAGGTGGTATTTGATTATGATAATAATGTTGAATATTACTGAGTGAGTATGGTAATATATGATTATTGAATTTATTAATATGGTCGCGAGTTATAAATACGGCAAATTAAGAAATTAAGTTGGGACGCGCGTGTCAGTCGTGTCGGGAACCAATTTAAATGGATTTAAAAGTAAATTATTTTTACATCATCTGTATGGTCGATTTAGTTTAGGTTCCGGGATATTTTAGGCCTAACCGGCAGCTCAGGAGGGTATTTTAATCATTTTGAAGAATGGCTTCCAAATAGAATCAACACAATTGTCAACTTCATAATATCCCATGATTATTTTGGATATGTTTACTTTCCATTTAATGTATTTAAAGTTTATGAGTATCTGCGATAGGTTAAAGAATGCCTTCCAAACAGAATCAATGTAATTATCAACTTTATACTATCCCTTGATGATTTTGGATACATTTACTTTCCTTTTTCACGTAGTTCAAGTTTATGTTTTTTTTTACTATTTTATATGTTAATTAACACTTATTTATGACATTTATGTATTGAACAACTGGCGGGTTTATATCGGGTATATTCTATTTTTTTCATTACTTTTATTCAAAAATGTTATGATGAATCTTGTAACAAGTTTGAAATAAGATATAACATAAATATTAATATGAAATGATAATAATTCATAGTGCGAGATTATAATATTTTTCATTGTGAATGATTATAATTTAAAGTGTGAAATCTAAAAAAATTTCAATGCAATATTAAAAAATGGACCAACATTGATATGAAATAAATATACAAATGCCTTATTCTAATTCTCATCAGTTTCACCCTCGGTTATACCCTCCTTACACTTCCTACTATTATGAGGGAGAGACTTTTTACATCTCCCACATTTAGTCATTTTTCTTGCCTCCCAACTTGATAAAATCATTTTTTTACCTTGGATGACCAAGTTTTTTCTTTGTAATTGGGAGTAAAATAATTGAATTATTAAGCTTGAATTCGGGTTTGTGAATGGTAAAGGTTGGTGCAATGTAATCCGTATAAGCCTTTCAAAATTATAATATTGGTCAACATATTCACAGACATTGTAACATCCTTTTTGTAATATTCTAGCAATATGAGACCAAGGAAATCCTTCGATCTTCCACTTCCCACATGAATAGAACCAATGCTCAATTTTAATCGACATTGAATAATGGTAAAAAACAACCTCATATATACCATATTTTAATTGCGATTAATTGAATTAAATGAGATAACTATTTGGAAATTAATCTAGATTTAAATACAAGCGAGACGAGAGGTGGTATTTGATTATGATAATAAAGTTGAATATTACTGAGTGAATATGGTAATATATGATTCTTGAATTTATTAATTTTGTCGCGAGTTATAAATACGGCAAATTCGGAAATTAAGTTGGGACGTGCGTGTCAATCGTGTCAGGTACCAATTTAAATGGATTTAAAAGTAAATTATTTTTATATCATCTGTATGGTCATTTGGAGTGCGCCAACGTGTTCGAAAGGGTCGAGATACTCAGAAAACACTAGCTGAGGGTTTAGTTTGGGTCCCGGGACGTATTAGGCCTAATCGGCAGATAGGGAGGGTATTTTAGTCATTTTAACTTTTTAAGGAATTATGACCCACTAATTTTAGACTTAATATATAAGACAACACTAGAACTCTTAGGGTTATCATAACCAAAAATCACCAACGACGGTTAGAGAGGAAGAGAGGGAAACTCCCGAAGGAGAAACCACCCTTAGAGGCTTTTGCACCACCGTCACCACCAGCGGATAGATTGTAAAGAG
The DNA here is from genome assembly GCA_949130495.1 of Sambucus nigra. NCBI lineage: Eukaryota > Viridiplantae > Streptophyta > Magnoliopsida > Dipsacales > Adoxaceae > Sambucus > Sambucus nigra. Next base: position 180,532,385 of record OX422219.1, read on the forward strand.
AGGATCATTCCCATACCATCTGCTTCAAAAGATCAAGATCTTATTTCTCAGGCAAGTGATTTAATTTGCAATAATCAGTGTATATATTATCCATGATAGTTTAGAAATTGAGAATAACCTTGAAAATATTAAAAGTTATGACATTGTAGACAAAAATCTTAATCCGGGTAGCATTTGTATGTAGACCTAATTCTGGAAATACATCAATCACGAAATCATGATCCATGCATAGATAATTATGAAATTATGTTGAGTTGTTTGATGTTTTTAAAGAAAATAGGGTTTCTATTGATAATTAGATGATTTGATCCAAGAAAAGAGAAATTCATGATGATTTAACAAATTTTGTAATGTTAAGAATCATGTATTTAGGTTGTTAGATCACCCAATACGTTTACTTTATAATTTGGCATCTTATAATGGAAATTTGGGACAAATCTAGGGCAAAAAATGCAGAAAATCATGACTGTAATTGTTCGATCAATCGATCGATTGGGTTCGATCGATCTACATTCTTGAGTTGATCAATCGATCGACGTTCATAGGTCGATCGATCGATTGGGTTTAAGAAATTTCGACCCTTGAAAGTTATCGGTGGGGACTATGTGAACACATTGAGACTTAAGGAGGACCAGTAAGGGTGTATATGGGGACCGAAATATACTAGAATTTAATTGGGACTTATTGTTAAACTTACGAGGGTCCGGTGAGTGAATTACTATTAAAGGTTGCGAGTAAATGAATTAAATTTATATAGGTGATAACTTAAGGTTAGAGACAGAAATATGGACCTTAGATTACTGAATTGACCTTAGAGACAAGTGGGAAACTTAGTAACCTTTTGGGATAGGTTTAAGTCCTCGGAGTTATACAACTTGAGAGTTATCGGTTAAACGTATTATGTATGAGATGGGATGATATTAGAGTACGTATCAGACTTATGGTATTGGGATGAAAATAAAACTTTAATAATGTAATAATTACCTAAGTTGTGTGAATGCTTAGTATAAGGACTATTGTGTGTATGACATACCTACCATACTTGCTATCACGGGAGGTTGGCTTTCGAAAAAGAACCATCTTGTCTTTGTGTGCCTACGGGGAGAATTAGATTGGTACCTTAAGGACATAGGACTGTGAATGACTTATTTATGAGTTGATAAGTCAACTGTATCTGCGTGACTCATGGGTATGTGAACTATGTTCGCCTCCACTATGTGTGATTTTCTATTGAAACGGTTCCTGAGCGATTCAGAACGCGTAATCCTTATGTATGTGATGTACCGGGATTCGATAGCAGAGTATGCATGCACGAAAACTTATCCTAAGGGTTCTATACGTGCATATAAGTAATGAGGTTGATATATATGTACTTGTGACTGGTTCACTATTGATTTGTTGATGCGAATAATTGAGATATTTAAATGGGTTAAAAATGTGAGAAATTGTACAATATTTGAGTTTAATAATTTGATTAATGTACAAGTGAGGTATACGTAGAATATATATTTGAATAATACGAACAGACCCCCTATATTATAATGTGAAGACAAGAAGTGGTATGGACTAGTTAGTTAGTGGCATAACTAGGATGGGTTAAGGGTATACGTTAAGCGTGCACATTAGTTGAGGGTGAGGAACTCATGTGAGAGCACGTAACTAACATGTATATAATATTTAGTATTTGATTCAATTAAGCACTTGTTGTATTTTTAAACTGTTTTCACCTAGGGCTCTGACCCATTTTTCTTCCAAATCTATTTTTCTGTAAAACATTTAAGGTGCCCAGCCACAGGGATGTCAAGCATAGGAGTTTCGTTCCTTTGACGTGTTGTAGTTGCTGTGGAAGTTACAGGATCTCGTTACTAGACGCCTCCTCATCTATCCTTGCTTCTTTTGGGAGTCATTTATTCCAGTTAGGGCCTGTTGCCCATTCTATTCAGTGATAGCAATTTTAAACTTTTATTTTATTTCAGTCTTGGGATTTTAATTATTCTGACTATTGTACTTGGATTATTTACATTGCTACTATTATTGGAGTGTTTACTCCATACATCAGTTATTTCATTCTGTTGATTACCTTATGAGATTGTTCATATGATGGTTGGATGATGATTTAAATTATTTTGTTGATGGTTAATAATAAACATAAAAAAATTGGCACTTCACTATTTTAAATATTAGGTGGTTAGTAAGTAATTAAATGTTTTCTAGAGTGATGCTATGAACTGAACCAACTTGACATTTTGTATTAATTTAAATAAAGGAGTAGCTACCGGGTATTTTTTTAGTCGGGTGTCACATTTTCAATCACAATCCTCTAGGAAATGATCAACATTTTAACACCCATACCTTCGCAGTTCACCCATTATCTTATCATATAAATCTCTTATTATTGCGTGTGATGCATCTTTGAAGTTATTCACAATTGTATCATGTAGTATCTTAGAGTATGAATGACTACACCGAAATAAAATTTTCAAATTATCATTCAGATGTCGTATACAGTATGGGTGGTGATGGTGAGGGAAAACAACTGGGAGAGATTATTTAAATCAATAATTATGATTCGAAATGAAAATCAGCTCTCTATCACAACCAACAACACTAAGAAGTTTGTCTGAGAACCATGTTTAATTTTCTTACCTTTTGCAACAACTACAATAAATGCAAGACAGAATATACCAACGACTTGTTAAAATTAGAAAATAGTTGTAGCATATTTTGTAACAAATTTTGTAGTAGTATCAAAATACAAACTCTTGGGTCAGAATTGGCCCCGATCTTGGATCGTCACCATAGTTAGGTCAGAATTGACCTCGGTCTTTGGTCGTCACCGCTCTTGGGTCAGAATTGGCCCCGGTCTTGGATCATCACCATAGTTAGGTCAGAATTGACCTCGGTCATCACCACTCTTGGGTCAGAATTGGCCCCGATCTTGGATCGTCACCCTAGTTAGGTCAGAATTGTCCTCGGTCCTCGATCATCACCACTCTTGGGTCAGAATTGGCCCCGGTCTTGGATCGTCACCCTAGTTAGGTCAGAATTAACCTCAGTCCTCGATCGTCACCACTCTTGGGTCAGAATTGGCCCCGGTCTTGGATCGTCACCATAGTTAGGTCAGAATTGACCTCGGTCCTCGGTCGTCACCACTCTTGGGTCAGAATTGGCCCCGGTCTTGGATCGTCACCCTAGTTAGATCATAATTGACCTCGGTCCTCGGTCGTCACCACTCTTGGGTCAGAATTGGCCCCGATCTTGGATCGTCACCATAGTTAGGTCATATTTGACCTCGATCCTCGGTCGTCACCACTCTTGGGTCAAAATTGGCCCTGGTCTTGGATCGTCACCATAGTTAGGTTAAAATTGACCTCGGTCCTCAGTCGTCACCACTCTTGGGTCAAAATTGGCCCCGATCTTGGATCGTCACCCTAGTTAGGTCAGAATTGACCTCAGTCCTCGGTCGTCACCACTGTTGGGTCAGAATTGGACCCGACCCTCTGAATTGGTCATCCTCATCTCCTTAGGTCCTCATAACTGACCTTAATCCTCTGAATTGATCATCTACAGCATACTTCTTAGGTCTTCAGAATCGACCTTGACCCTCTAAATCGGTCATACTCCCTCAAAAGCATTATGCGGTATCTAATCGACGGCTATCATTTGTTCCAAGAGTTCGGGCTGAGTCCCGTTGTTTTTGGCTTTTTATTTCCTGCAAAATGATATAACACAGAAAACAATATATATGCAATACAATGGAATTTTTTATTATCTCTTTATTATCGTGATGAATGAATGCATGCACATGTTCTTTTTAACTTTGTTGCTGAGACCATAAAAAATGAATATTTTTGGAATTTTTTTAGGCAAAGTTACTTTATTCAAAACGGGGAATCCCATAAGGAGGGAACAGGATTCTTGAAATTCTTTTGAGAATATCAATTTATTTTTATGGAGTTTTCTGATTTGACAAAAGAGGAAAGGAGGAAGTTTTCCAAAAATGGGGGGTTGCCGATCGGCAAGCACCCTGGCCTGCCTATCGGCAGTTCAATCCAGTCCCATCATTTGAAGGCTTTGATTGGTACCCTCTTCAGCTTTTTGTACCTTGTGGTGTAGAATACCCTCCGATTTCTTTAAGGATTATGTCCCTTGTGAGGATTTTTAAGTATAAAAAGGGAGGAGGGTGGAGTGTTTTCCTCACACCTTTTGCATTCTTCATACCCAAGAGTTCGGGCTGAGTCCCGTTGTTTTTGGCTTTTTATTTCCTGCAAAATGATATAACACAGAAAACAATATATATGCAATACAATGGAATTTTTTATTATCTCTTTATTATCGTGATGAATGAATGCATGCACATGTTCTTTTTAACTTTGTTGCTGAGACCATAAAAAATGAATATTTTTGGAATATTTTTAGGCAAAGTTACTTTATTCAAAACGGGGAATCCCATAAGGAGGGAACAGGATTCTTGAAATTCTTTTGAGAATATCAATTTATTTTTATGGAGTTTTCTGATTTGACAAAAGAGGAAAGGAGGAAGTTTTCCAAAAATGGGGGGTTGCCGATCGGCAAGCACCCTGGCCTGCCTATCGGCAGTTCAATCCAGTCCCATCATTTGAAGGCTTTGATTGGTACCCTCTTCAGCTTTTTGTACCTTGTGGGGTAGAATACCCTCCGATTTCTTTAAGGATTATGTCCCTTGTGAGGATTTTTAAGTATAAAAAGGGAGGAGGGTGGAGTGTTTTCCTCACACCTTTTGCATTCTTCATACCACCCCCCCCCCCCCCCACACACACACATCGTTTGGTCTTGCGAGATGGCTCTCCCTGGTAGCATTGAGTTTGTCAACTACCTCAAAGTCTTGGAAGCTATGTGCTCTTATAATGTCGACTATGATGCCTTTAACATGCGCCGAGTTTCCTTGTGGCGCAATCGGCCCTTTGAGTGGAATGTGCTGACAGCAGCGGTACAATTCTGGTACCCCGAAGACCATGTATTCTGCTTTGGGTTGGAAGAAGTTTGTCCTACCTACGAGGAATTTTCTGCCATGCTAGGTGTGAATCCTAGAGTTGCTACGGCTTTGCTCAAATTTTCCCGTTCTCCTAGGGATTTGTTGGCCGGGCTTCATCATATCTCGCCTTCGGCGGCCAGGTCATTGGTTTATAGAGGATTGATCTCCCTCCCGGCGGTGTTGCAGTCCGTGCATTTGTGGGAAGTAAGTGATGCTGGCTATATAGGAGCCGTTGTTCTGGGCTTGGTTTCAAAATTACTGTTGGTGACCGGGGAAGTACGCGTGGACCCACAACTTGCAGCCATTACTTCATGGATATCATACCGTCGCAATCCTGCGGTGGTGATATTAGCGGAGACTCTGAATGGCCTGGATGCTTGGAGAGAAGGTTGTTCTGACTTTTTGAAGGGTAGCCCTGTGATGCTATTCATGTGTTTGTCTGGAAGATTTCGTTTACCAACCCCTCCAGAATATCCTTTGTCGATTGTACCCAACTTCTTTTCGCGCTACTTCATCCGCATAGGCCTGTATATAGAGAACTAGGAGAATTGGATTGTGGAGTATGGGGCTCGTGGATTGTATTGGTCAGTGCCTTGGTGGGGGCAATTGCAGCCTGTTCTGGAGCTAGGAGAATATTCATATGTGCAGTTGGTTGGTCTTAGGCAGACCTCTTTTTATTTCCCTTGGCGGCTTTTGCGTCAATATGGTTGGGCGCAGGTCGTGCCCCTCGGACCTCAAATTCCTTTCCAGTAGAAGATTTGACTGAGCGCCTGTGTCTGTTGCTTGGATCTCTGTGGGAAAATTGGCGTCCGTCGGCCCGTCCCTCTCAGTCCGTTGGGAAGGTTTGCCATGTCCCCAAAGATTACATGAGGTGGTTGTGGAGAAACATAGTCAGCAAGATGTTGGCAATAGAGACTGGTCAGAGGTGGTTTGTTTTATCTGACTCCATGGAAGGGGGTGTTGTGGTCTTTTCGAAGATGGTTAAGGCTCATCGATCCATGGAGTGTCTTCGACACTCTATTCAGGCGGGGGAAACTTGGGGTCCTCAGGATGTAGATGATGAGGATGCAGGCTCTTCGAGTAGCTGTGGGTAGGACTCCTGGGGAGTTTATTTATGTAACATATGTGGGGGATTTTGTTTAGTTTTTATGGTAGTAGGAGGGAAGGGAGTTATCCGCTCCTTTTTCTTATGCAATATGTACTGTAGTTTCTTATTAATGAAATAAACAAGTTTCTGATCATCCAGCTGTGCCTTTTGATGAATTTTTCATTTTGAATTATCTATACCAATCGCTAAGGCATACATAATCCTTTTGTTCAAGTATATGTTTAGAATGAATTGTCGTTCTCGGAGGTAAGAAAAGAATGGTATTTTGTGAAAAATAAGGGGTCGTGCTCATGTGAGGAGTATGAGCTGCCTACGTACCTCTGGGTTTTTGAAAAAAGTTCTCATCTGTTTAAAAATAGCTTTTGCAGAGGATCAGGCCCACGTAGTTCTGGGTAGAGGGAAATGAAGATTTTTTTTTTAGAACAGAAGGGGGATGAGAAGAGTCGTAGCTTGCCGAGATTTCGGACTAGGGGTAGAATTTCTTGAGATGGTCCAGATTAACTGGACGAGCCATCTCTTCGCCATCCAGGTCAGTGAGCATGGCGGCACCGTCGAACAATATCTTCTTCACAATATAAGGGTCGCTCCAATTGGGCTTGAATTTTCCTCTGGGGTCCCAAATGGGTTCTATTATCTTTTTGAGGACCAAATCTCCTTCCTGGACACCGCGGTTCTTGACTCTCTTGTTGAATGATCGCGCTATCCGGCGATGATACCCCTGTATGTGGTATAGTGATTTTAACCTTCTTTCATATAGGAGGGCTAACTCATCAAGAAGGCTTTGTCATCAGTCTTCTTCACTAACCTTGTTTTCAAGCATGACGCGTAGCGAGGGTATTTCCAGCTCCACAGGTAGGACCGCTTCCATGCCGTAGACTAGGGAGTAAGGGTTAGCCCCGATAGAAGCTCGGATTGAGGTTCGATAACCCTAGAGGGCGTATGGGATCCGGTCGATCCAATCCCTATAACTTTCGGTCATCTTGCTGATGATGGCTTTGAGGTTTTTATTGGCGGCTTCAACCGCACCATTGGTCTGAGGTCGGTAGGGAGAAGATTTGTGTCTCTGAATCCCATACTCGTTGACTACTTTCGTGACTTCTGCCTCGAAGTGCAAATCGTTATCTGACACTAGCTCGTGCGGGACCCCATATCGGCAGATGATATTCTTCTTGATGAATTTGGCTACCTTCTTGGCATTTAATACTGCGTATGACTCAACTTCGACCCATTTGGTGAAGTAATCGATGGCGACCAGGATGAACTCATGCCCATTTGACACTTTTGGCATAACCTTCCCTATGATGTCGATACCCCGGGTGGAGAATGGCCAGGGAGAAGTCATGTTGTATAACTCCCGTGGAGGTAGGTGTTGGAGGTTGGAGAACTATTGGCATTTAGGGCATCTCTGAACATAGGCAGTGCAATCCTGGGCCATGGTGATCCAGTAGTAGCCCTGTCGGATGATCTTCTTGGCAATCATATGACCGTTTATATGGGGGCCGCATTCCCCGTTATGGATTTCCTGCATTATCCTTTCAATTTCATCCCCTGCGATACAGTGCAAATGAGTTCCATCAAAATTCCTCTTGAGTAGTGCTTTATGACATATGATGTATTGAGTGGCCAGCCTTCGGAGGGTAGCTCGGTCGTTCTTGTTGGAACCCTCGGGATACCTACCGTACCTGAGGAGGCACCAGATATCATAGTACCAGTAATTGGTTAGTTCAAGGTCTTCTGAGCTGGAAAGCTCAATGTGGTAGCAATGAGTAGGTTTGTCTTGCTTTTGAACTAGGAAGGGGGTCATTGTTATTCCCTCAGGCATGTCGACCATGGAGGCCAAAGTAGCGAGAGCATCGGCTAAGTTATTCCTTGCTCGGGGTAGGTAATGGAAGGTGATATCTTGAAATTGGGAGGCCAACTGTTCTAATTGGGCATGAAAGGGGCGAAGCTTTTCGTCCTTGACTTTCCATTTTCTGAGCACTTGACCGATGATAAGGGCAGAATCCCCGTAGACATCAAAGTGTTGAATACCCTTTTCGAGAGCAACTTTAAGGCCCACTAAGCATGCCTCGTATTCCTTCATGTTGTTAGTGCAAGGGAAATCCAATTTAATGGCCATGGGAGTATGAGAGTCATCTGGGGAGACCAGAAGTATCCCAATGCCATATCCATTTTTATTGGCAGCTCCATCGAAGAACGTTTTCCATCGGCGGCAGTCTTGAGTGGTGCAGAGGACATTTTCATCTAAAAATTCGGAGATCCAAACATCTGCTTCTTCCACAGGGTAGTCAGCGAGGTAGTCGGAGATGGCTCTTCCTTTAACGGCTTTCTGCATGACATACACGATATCGAACTCGGTTAGGAGCATTAACCATCGGGCCATTCGGCTGGACAAAGCGGGTTTTTCGAGCAGGTATTTGATGGGATCCATTCGGGATATAATTTTGATGAGGAAGGCGAGCATGTAGTGCCGTAACTTCTGGGTGACCCAAACAAGCGCGACGCATGTTTTTTCCAAAGCGGTGTAGTTGACCTCGTACCCGACCAATTTGCGACTAGTATAATAGACGGCTCTTTCTTTGCGGGAGTCCTCAAGGTATTGGGCTAGCAAAGCCCCAACTGCAGTGTCGGTTATGGTTAGGTATAGGAGCAAAGGGAGACCAGGCTGTGGTGGCATGAGAACTGGAGGTTGGGTTAGGTATTGTTTGATTCTATCAAAAGCTTATTGGCAGGCCTCATTCCAAACCTTAGTGGAATCTTTTCAAAGGAGCTTGAAGATTGGTTCACAGATGGAGGTTAACTGGCTCATGAACCGGCTGATATATTGTAACTTTCCAAGGAAAACTCGAGCTTCTTTCTCTGTTCGAGGAGGTGGCATCTCAAGTATGGCTTTCAGTTTGGCGGGATCTGCTTCTATCCCCCTCTTACTGACCATGAATCCTAAGAGCTTTCCCTTTGTAACGCCGAAGACTCATTTTTGTGGATTAAGTCGCATCTGATATTGTCGCAGTCGTTTGAAGAACTTCTAGAGAGTGGGAACATGACCTTATCTGGTTTTGGACTTGATAATCATATCATCCACATAGATCTCAACTTCTTTGTGAATTAAATCATGCAGGATGGTTGTGGCGGCCCTTTGGTAGGTAGCCCCAGCATTCTTGAGACCGAATGGCATGACGATGTAACAAAAGGTTCCCTATGGGGTGATGAATGCGGCTTTCTCTTGATGATCGAGTTGCATCTTGATCTTGTTATATCCGTCAAACCCGTCGATGAATGACTTGAGAGCATGACTGGCTGTGTTATCAATGATCATGTCGATGTTGGGTAGCGGATAATCATCCTTCGGAGAGGCTTTGTTCAAATCTCGGTAATCCACACACATTCGAACCTTTCCTCCTGATTTCAGTACAGGAACAATGTTGGCCAGCCACGTGGGATATTCGATCACTCGAATGAAACCCACGTTTAACTGTTTGATCACCTCTTCTTTGACCTTGAGCAACCATTCCGTGCAGAATTTCCTCAATTTTTGTTTAACTGGCTTGGCATCTGGGAGAGTGGGGATCTCGTGCTGAGCTATTTCGGGATCAATACCGGGCATGTCGTCGTAGGACCATGCGAAGACATCCACGAACTCTTTTAGCAATTCCTCGAGTTATGCGTGCTCATGCTCGTCAAGGGTGGCCCCTATCCTAATCTCGCGCAGTTGGCTACTAGAATCGAGATTAATAACAACAGTCTCTTCTTCATTAACTTGAACGCGGTTATGTTGTTTATTATTAACCTTATTTAGATCAGTTAAGAATTGTTCATTTGCAAAATCATCATCATCAAAAGTTCGATTAGAATCTACACAATTAATGTAAGGCACAGCAAGTTACTCAAAATCTTCGTTTATTTCATTGATAGGAAAAACAGCATTGAGAACCTCATCAAAAGAGGTCTCGATTACATTTGAGCAAGGATGGACAACAGTAGAAGAAATAAGGTAAACATTGGGGTTAGGTGGGATTTCAAGAGGTAAAATTGGCGCAGCATGCCAGTTGAGGAGAGGTGTATCAATAGCTTTGATCAGATGAGAGGGATCCAGTGATGTAGTGCTTGAATGAACCATGCAGAGTGTCAGCCCCAGCATCTGCAGGTTGAAGGAATCTTCGGAGTCACCCTCCTTAGTCTCTTCAGTATCTTTGATAAGAGGTTGCGCCGGGTATTGGTAACTTTTAGCCCATGGGTAGCTATCTTCGAAGAAGATCTTCATTCCAGGCTTTATCTTCTTATCTGTATGGTCATACCACGGTTCTGGAAAACCGCAAAAGGGGAAATCCTAGCCCTCTTTGATGAATCATCCATTTAAAGAATCTCCCGAGATAGTACGAACGAAGTCTAACCTTCTCTTTGATCGAGTCTGGCGGATCATTCTGAGTTCTGATTTTAATGGTTGATATCCCAAGCCGCAAGGAGGGACAGCTTTTTTCAGTTCGACGGGCTCAAGTATCCCCTGCTGCCTTTGTCCTAGCCCCAGTCCGGGCTTGAAGTGCATGTTTCTGAACATCTTAATCACATTGACATTTCCATGGGGTCATATTCTGGACAGACCCTTTCTTTGAAATCGTTCCCTGCCGGGAATAGGGATGGTTCAACTCAGAAACCTGATAAGAGCATATCATTTTAACCATGTTGTATCTCGAGAATTGGACTGCTGGTGCTTGCACCCTTGGCGTTACCGTCGTCACCCAGGATGGTGATGACTCGCCCATCGGCAAAGAACTTCAATTTCTGATGGAGTGAGGAAGACACACCCTTTATACTGTGGAGCCGGGGGCGTTCGAGCAACAGGTTGAAACAAGCTGGAATGTTTATGACTTAGAATTCAATGACAGGATTTATAGGTCCAACCCCTATTGTAACTTTTATGGATTCCATCACTTCACGATGGGTATTATCGTAGGCACGCACAGCAGCGGATGTTGGAGCGAGGTCGCTTTCTTTCAGGCCTAAACACTTGAAGGTTCTCAATGGGTAAACATTCAAAGCGGATCTGTTATCAATGAGAGAAAGTGGTACGGCCCTTCCTATAACTTCGATGGAAATGTTGAGTCAATGATTGTGATTTGGCCCAATTTTGGGGATTTCTTCTTCAGAAAAGGACAGCATTCGGGTGGAGGTCAAGGATCCGACCAGGTTCACCGCTTCTTCTAGTGTGGTAGAGGGAGGAACTATGGGTCCAGTGAGCAATTTGATCAAAACATTTATGTGTAGCTGGGAAGACATGAAAAGCCCCCATAGAGTGAGGTTAGCTTGAGTTTTCCTCAGTTGATCGAGGATCTTGCTTTCCTCAATGGTCATCTCTGGCATAGGAAGGTTTTCAATGCCCTTCCCCTTGTCATTTGCTGGTAGTGAGCTTGGAACTTGGTAATGTCTCCCAGATCTGGTCATGTGATTTACTGAAGAGGGGAAAAACTTAAATCCAGTTTCCTCATCAATTTCAGGTTGTTCTTCCACCTTATCTATTTCTCTGAGGAGCTCCTCAAGTGATATCATCCCACATAAGTCGGATATTGGGCCAGTTCTTTCTGAAACTTGTTCTTCGCTCGAATCTTCGAATTCTTTCTCCCATCCGGTGGCAACAATTCTGTTTTCCCTTGTGAAGTCAATGCATTCCATAACCTCAATGGCTTCTTCATATAGGTCTTCCCATTCTGTGGGGATGTGTAAGGGCGAAGGGACCAGGCGCCCTTGTAGCTTCAAAGTGTCCAGTAACTCAGTGATACTGCAGATGCTATTGGTTTGCCTGAATGCTTTAGACATAATATGGACAACATCATCCAAGTTGACTTCGTCAGTTGGTACCACCCATCTATCTGATTCTCGGGCCCATTTTCGTGCTTCCAAAAACAACGCACTGAACCTCTGGCAGTCGATAATCATTTGTGAGGGAAATTTCAGCCCAAACTCTAGGAGTTGGTTCAACACATCTGATAATTCCATACTTCTACTTTCATAACGGGTACGAAAAATGATGCACGCTCTAGTAAGGAGTGACAGTGCTTGATCATCGAAGCTAGTAGGGTGTAGGAGGAAATATGGCCAAATTGGAAGAGGTTTAGCGGGGTATAGGGGTGTGATTTGAGTTGATGGATCAAAATTCGGGTTTTCTTCTAAGAAGATGGCATTGGTGTGATTTGGGAGGGGTTTATGAGTAGTGTTTGGCTTAGGATTGTCCGGTGGGGTGATGGTACCCCGGTCAATGAGATCTTGGATTATGTTCCGAAGGTGGAAGCATTGGTCGGTGGTATGGCTAGCTGTTTGGTGAAAGGCGCAATGAGCATCGGTCTTGAAGTTTCTGGGAAGTGGATTGGGTAATGGACGTGGATCCAAGGGTTTTATAATATTTCGGCTTAACAGGGCTTGGTAGACTTTGGAGAGGGGAGCATGAAGCTCGGTGTTTTCCCTTCGAATGGGAGTAGGTCGACTTTCTGGTGCCCATGATGTGGTTAGTTGAGAGATGTTGTTGATGGTTGAGACTGCAGCATTGGCAAGCTTGTCATATTTTCTAGGGGTGAACTGTCTAGACACCTTCTTCGGTTCAACTTCTATTTTGGCAAGACCTTCTTCGATTTCTACTCCTGCTTCTCTGAGAGCTCGAAAATGGGGGTAGTACTGTCCTCCCATGGTTGCTCGAACATGGGGTAAGAAATTATTCTTCACTATGCTGACTTGTTCTTCTTCAGATGGCCGATTAGTCATGGTAGATGCTTTTTCCTCCATCGGGCTATAAAGTTACTGACTGATTCTCCGAAGTTCTATTTGAGCAACTCTAAATCACGGCGGGTGACCTCAAGCTCTTCGTTGTATTTGTATTGCGACATGAATTCTCGGGCTACATCCTCCCAGCTATGAATTATGGATTCCTCAAGAGATAAAAACCATCGGAGGGCACTGTCCTTCAAAGTTTATTGAAACAGTTGGGCCATTACTTCGTCGGAAGCCCCTAGCAGAGTCATGGAACGATGATAACTGCGAAGATGAACAATTGGGGGACCACTCCCCCTGAACTTCTCGATATTTGGCATCTTGAACTTCTCGGGTAGCCTTGCTTTTGGATAAGGAGACATATGGGTGTAGTCCATGTAATTTCCAGAGATCCTGACTTGGTCAAACTTCTTGGTGAGCATCTCAAGATCCTCTTTGACCTTGTTCAACTCCTCCTCTTTTGGATCGGCGACCACAGGCAGGTTAGCCACAGGCTGGGCAATGTTTGGCATCGGAAGCTGGGAAGGCGGCGACCCATTGGTAGGAAGGGAACGTGGAGCGTGTTGATATTCTTCCGGGACCCAGATGGTCTCGGGTGGACCGATAGCACGAGGGAACAGGGCCTCTGGATCTTGAGGAATAGGACCTTGGTTTCGTTGCATTTCTCGGACCTCAGCTTGCAGGTTGTCAATCTTGGCCACGAGCTGAGCTAGGACTGTCGGCAGATCTGGTTGTATGACTGGTTCTTAATCTGCATTCTCCATGGAAGATGGATGGATTCCAGATTCGAAAGAAGTAGTGGAGGAACGGACAAAACTCCGGGGTGATTTGACTGAAGACCTAAGCCAATATGGAACCAGGCCAAGGGCGTGCGATCAACCTGAGAAGGTGTAGGATGAGATTTATTTTTGAGAAAAATGGGAGAAACTGTTTTTGGATTTTTTATAACAAGGGAGAAATGTTTTTGGATTTTTAATAAAGAAGGGAGAAATATTTTTAGGAGACGGAACTCAGCATGATTATTATGATTATTATGTTCTCACTTGTATTTAATTCTCCGAAATGCAATGCCGGACGGGATCCGAGCCTGGAAAAGTGGGGTTCTTAGTATATACAAAGCTATGGTTTGGACTTGTAACCAGGCTCACAGACAGAGTCCCGTTTTAAAAATGCGCAAAAATTGGGCGAAAGATCGACCTGGAATTTCGGCAGAGTTTCGGGTCAAAATCGGCAATCTAAAGTGCGTGTCCTAGGCTTGACACCTATATGCGGGTATGCAGTTGGTTGGGTGAATTGGCATGTGTTCCCCCCTTTGGCGTGACTTCCATGATATACGTCTTGCTCTTGCGGGCAATCGGTACGTGTGGACAAGCCATTTGATATACCTGAGTGTACGTGAACTGCCTCACCATATACCTCGTGAGGACGGAACGTGTGAGATCGAATTCGATATACGCGGCATACGTGAACGAATTCCCTGCGATATACCTCCCGTCATAACTTCGGCCAAGCGGTACGATGTGGGGGAACCGTTCAATATACGTCGAAGGTACTTAGCCAATGGAAGGTGAGAGTCATATCGCTTAGGCTAACTGCGACCTGCCGGACCAGCGCCCATCACGAAGTGACCCTCTAGTTACTGGGTAATATTTGGTCAATATCAATGCTCTTTGGTGATGTCGTGTGAATCATGCATGATTCTCTTATTAGTAGCTTATGATGAGAATGCCTTTCTTTAATTATGCCAAACCGAGAACAAAGCACAAGTACCCCAAAAGGTATGCCAAGTATGGATAGGTGATGCGTGCAACATGGGAATATATATGACCCTAGGTGTACGTGGTGTGAAGTGTTCATGGATAATTTTCTACAAGTGTGTGAACATAAGCATAAGCATGGGATACACATGTGAGAAAGGGGAACATGCAGATATGGGGGGGGGAAGCATAAACAAATATAGCATCCATGTAAATAGAGTAAAGCCCTCAAAATAAATTCCCCAGCGGAGTCGCCACTGTGGCCATCCCCGCCGATCCCCGCCGTAGAGGGAGGAGGAATCCTTCGGGTCCCGCGCGTCCCCTCTCGGGAGAGCGCTTCGGCCGGCGGCGATTTTGTGAGGTGTAGAGATATAGAGAGATTCATCATCGCCAGTCTATTTTACTCAAAACAGACAAAAGAAAAAGGGGAAGCCACCCCGAAGGATGGCTTCCAAAGACATACTGGTGCGTACGAAACCAAAATGATTCGAAAAGGGTTCGGAGGCTTAGTTACGAAATGGGAAGGTGTTAATCACCCATTCTGCCCTTTCGGTCTCTCATGGATATTTGCTATTTTCCTTTATGTTTCCCCCCGTGAGATGTGTGCATGTGTATATATAGAATGGAGGTAGGAATCCTCGGCTTGTATCATGGAAAAGATAAAGCGGGTCATCCATAGGAAGATTATAAAAGTAATATTAGAAAAATAAGATTTACGCGGTTACCCCTACGTTGATCGCTATAAGGGAACGATAACGCACATGGAGTAATGTGTTACTAAGACTAAGGATATATATAAGAAAAATGGATTTAGAGAAACTAGGAAATGAGAGAAAAAGTGAGAGAAAGGACTCGAGTCTCGGGTTTTACCCCGAAACGCCTACGTAGCCTATAAAGGCATCAAAGTCCACGTAGTTCGCATACAAAGCAAAGGGGTGGGGTGTGACACCCCGACTAATTAAATACCGGGTAGCTACTCCTTTATTAAATTAATACAAAATTCCAAGTTGGTTCAGTTAACAGCATCACTGTCGAAAACATTTTAACAATTACTAACCACCTAGTATTTAAAAAGTAAGATGTCAAATTTTAAATTAAGTCTGATTAACATGCGATAAAAGAATTATGAAAGAGTAACATATCCATTCACCATAAAGAAGCAATAGAATATCCAACAAATAATAATAATAAGTCTGGAGGAAATACTCCTCACAACAATCCCAGAATTGAATAAAATAAAACAAGTCTGAATCCTGAATTAATTACAATCCACAATCTGAATAACTGAAATATAAATGTCTCTAAAAGAAATGGGCTACATGCCTTACAAATGATGAAAACTGAATATAGAGTCAAGACAAAAGAAGCGTCTACTAGTAAGGCCCTGTAACTTCCACAACAGCTACAGCTCGTCACCTGAATGGAAATCTTATGCATGGTGTCCTTGTGGATGGGCACCTAAAAGGTTTTTACAAAAAAATAGATTTGAAAGAAAACGGGTCAGAGCCCGAAAGTGGAGAGTATTTTGAAAACAGCAAGTGCTTTAATAATCATTAAAACAATGAATGCAAAATACATGTTAGGACGTGCTCTCACATGAAATACTCACCCCTCGACTAATTGTGCACTCCTAACATACGGTACCCATCTAAGTGGTATTCATATCTAACTAAACCGACATAAGTTCTAACCCATCTACTCGATTCGCACTATAAGTCCCAACGTTATCAATTTAAATAGAAAGCTTTACTTTAATTCTCAAACTCTCAATTATTAGCAACACAATTTACTGGAGGTTATCCCCTTATTTATCTTCTCAAGGAGTTACTATAAATTATTCTCACATTTAAACATGACAAGTCTATTCATTTACCCGTATATCATACACATCACAAATATACAATACAAGCACCCCGAGACTAAGCTGCGGTGCACACATACTCTGCTATCCATCCTGGTACATCACGTACATAAGGATCACGCATTCCGAATCTCTCAGGAATCGTTCTCAGATAACAACAATCACAATCAATGGAGGCGAACACAGTCACATCACATGGGTCACGCACATACCTACGCTCCCATGATCAGCAGACTTATTAACTTCCCAATAAGTCCTTCTTTGACCTATGTCCTCGAGGTACCAATCTATATCCCCCCGTAGGCACACAAAGAATAGATAGCCCTAAGCGAACGCAAACCTCCCATGATAGCAAGTATGGTAGGTATGTCATACACATAAAATCATATACATATACTAAGCATACACACATCTTAGTAATTACCGTAATTTATTAGAGGTATACTTCTCATTCTCATACCAACTTATAATGTTACACAATTATCATATCCTCGATTAATACAAATATTTAAGCCGTCAATAATCCTCACATCGTATATAGTCACTAGTGTCCTAATCCACAAATATCATTTGGTTCACTCCTTAATATATCCCAAATCTCCCAATTATACCAAATAGTTAACAAGGGAAGGTTATCTCTACAATTAAATATGGTTACGGGACACTAGAAATCAAATCAAGCCAAAAAAGCCATTCTGTCAACTCGTTAGAAGTTTCGTTCGAACGAGGTCGTTCGAACGAGAGTTCGTTCGAACGAAGTGGGCATCTAAAGAGATCTCGTTCGAATGAAAGGCATCGAACGAACATCCCACTCGTTAGAAGTCAAACTGTCAACTCGTTAGAAGCTCGTTCGAACGACCTGGGCAGGCCTTCTAACGAGGTGACAGTTTCGAGCCCAGAATTCTCCTATTTCGTTTTTCCCAATTTTCTTCACCTCTAATCTCATCTAAACACCATTCCAACAGTAATTCAAGGTTTCTAATCATTCCTAAACATACTTAAGTCGTATTTTAACATATTTATGGGGTCAATTCATCCTAAACAACACCCAATTATCGATTCTCCTAATTTTTCCCAAACTTTATGAGCATGAACCCTAGAAAATTAAAGTCATCAATATCCATAATTAAATCCGTTTTTGTAACATGAAAGATGTATTTCTAACAGTATAATCACCCAAACACAATTTTACGTACAATCTCTTTATCAAAACATGAGTTTCTAATTCCAATTTCATGGGTTTTTGTCATTCTCCCAAAACAATGCAATTATATAAATTTCTTCGCATGGAAGAAGCATTCGTTGAAAATAACATAATTAAACCACTTTCCTTGGAGTTTTCTCTGAATTTGGTGTTCAATTGATGAAGGTTGCTCTCTCCTTTTTCTCCCAAGGTTGAAGGTTGAAGATGGAGGTTGTGTTTCTCTTTTGGGAACTTCTCCTAACCTCTCCTAAAACTCCCGTTTCCCTCAAGTTAGTTAATTGCTGGTAATGGGTTAGTGGGTTAAGAAATTCCTTATTTTAAACTCCCAAAATTCGTTGCTCTTAAATCCTCAAATTCCAAAATTACCAAAATACCCTTTTAAGTTGCCGTAATGGCCTAAAAATGCCCCGGGACCCAAACTAAACCCCCGGCTAGTGTTTTCTGACTATTTCGACCCTGCCGGACACGTTGGAGCACTCAAAATCACCATACAATTGATAAAAATAAAATTTACTTTTTAATTAAAATAATTATATTCCTGACGCGACTGTCACACGCGTCCCAACAAAATTTCCAAATTGCCGTATTTCTATGTCACGACAAATTCAATATTTTCAATATTCATATAACGTCATATGTACACATTATAGTCAAATACCAACCCACATCTCGTTAGTATTTTATCCGGATTAATTCTCAATTAATACACATTTAATTTAATTAATCCCATAAATAAATATCCATAAAAGTACGGGGTATTACATGGGGTTTATCCCATAAATCCAAATGTGGGATCTCTTATTTTGTAAGGGTGTGTGTGTAGAAAAAGTGTTTTAGTTGTGAGAAGAGTGTGAAGAAGTGTGAGAATCCCTTATTTGGAATTTATGAGTAAACCCTCTTTTTCTTATTTTTTGGGTTTTTATTTATATGAAAATAAGAGATGTGCAATAATACTAAATAGAAAAGTATATTAGGATATGTAAGATGATATGATAAAAGTGCTAAATAGGAAAAGAAATTATTGAGAATTTAAGAGAATTCAAGAGAAAGTTGAGAAAGTTGGACCTTCTTGAAGGTCTTGAGATTGATCTTGGATGTGGGAGAGTAGCTCTTGCACTTGGATGATGATGGAGAATGATTAATTCCCCAAGTTTGATGAAAGGGATAATAGAAAGTGGAAGTAAAAAGGGGATTTGGAAGTTAAAATCATGCTGCCTTCGAGAGAGGTTTCTGGGATTCTTTCAGAGAGATTTCTATCAGATCTGGGCTCCCCTGCAAATGAGGCCAAAGCCTGCTTTTATAGCCACAGGGGACTTCCGATCGGTCTTGTCATGGCACTACCTATCGGTAGGTGCCGATAGGCAGGATCTGGGACTTGCCATTTGGTAGTGTGCCTCAGGATTTTTCGGAAAATTGGCCTCCGAGGGCAAACCGTTGGTCAGAATCGTGCACGGGTCATACCATTGGAAAGGTAATTCAGAGACCTTCGAAAGTCCTTTGGATCTCTCCCGAGTTCGGGAGTTGACTTTGGGTCAAATGTGGCTCGGAAGCATTTGTCGATCCATTGGACGGGGAATCGTGCGGACGCAAACGGATCATTCGTCCGCATGGTAAGTCCGAATTGCACGCGGGGCATACCGTTGGAAAGGTTAGGAGATGTACTTCGCCATTCCAAAGAGTTTGACCCGGTTTGGAGAATTGACTTTGGTCAACTGGGCCCGAGAAGCGCTCGGTGGCTTCTCGGAGTCAAACGGATCATTCGTCAGCATGGAAAGTCAGAATTATGCACAGGATGAACCGTTGGAAAGGGTATTCAGTGTCCTTCGAAGATTCATTCAGCCTCAATTGAGCTGAAGAGTTGACTTAGGTCAAACAGAGCCCGGGAGCGTCCGGTGGCCTCTAGGTCAGGTTTCAGATGCAAACGGCGCGTTCGTCCTCATGATAAGTCGAAAACGCGCACGGGGTGGACCGTTGGAAAGGGTATTCAGTTCCCTTCGAGGATTCATTGAGTCTCGGTCGAGACGAGGAGTTTAACTTTTGGGTCAAACTGAGTCGGGGGGTGCCCGATGGCTTCTAGGTCAGTACTCGGGATGTGACCTGGGTTTATAATGATAAAGGGAGGTGGTAAGGACCTAAGGAGAGTTAAGGGGTAATAGAATGGGGTGTCTACACAATACAACAATCCTGAGAAGCGAGAAATAAAAGCTCTATATGTAAACCTTGGTTATAAACCCCATACACAAAATGAGTCCTATCTAGATTTACATAAGTAAATAATGGCTAAAACAAAATCTCGCAGCAATCTGCCTCGGCTACAGCTCCGAGGACACTGGATAGACAAGCATCATTGGTATCCTTGTAGTGGGACACCGATAACATACAATATATGCATAGCACAAAAGAAATATAAACGGGTCAGATCCCGAGGTGTGAAAACATTTTAGCAAGTGCATTAAAATGCATAATAATTATAATTGCCAAATTTCATAATTAAAGTGGAGTCGCACTCTCGTGGAATCCCAAACTCACCCCTCAACTAAAGCACGCACCTAAACGTATACACATGAACCTTAATTAAACTACCCGGCACATCCTAGGGCCAATTCAATCTCAATCTACGTATAGACTACTCCCGCGTAATCCACTATCTCCAGTATAACCCAAAAATCTCCCCATTCTATTATACCCTAAGTTTATGCCAAACTTATAGGTTAAGGTATATATCTATATACATACACCTACCCTACTAGAATTTATCCGTTTCTAGTTATTAACTTTAACAAGTTATTAGCATCAGAATATTCACACATCATCTTTATATACTTATAAAGTATTCTATCACAAATTAACTTAAACCCGAGTGCTAAGGACTAAACTTCTCCCCACTCCCAACATTGTGCTACGGTTCATGCATGGGACGTCTCGCAAAGAGAAATCCAAATAAGGACCCCCCCCCCCCCCCCCGGTTACACTAATCCTTGATAATGTTGATTGTCGAGATCCATTATGTCCTGGGTACACCACACATATAACAACAACTACCTATTTTTTATAACTATCTCTAATTACCCAAATAAGATATCACACGGAACCTTTAAGGTCTATATAACATTATTCTAGTTATAAACACACGATCATGCAACCCTAGCAAGAACGTACACATAACACACTTAGTGTACCTTTTAATACCTGGAACATAATCACTTAGGATATAAAAATACTTCACAATGCTATCATCTTCCAGGAATTAATTACTTTATCCCGGGTTACCAGCCACCGGACTATTATCACACCGCCCTGGTAATAAAAACAAAAAACAACGTATGGGAAGCGGTCATAGTTCCGAACCTGTAAGTGAGAACGAATCATACCCAAGACTTCTCACCCAAAAGAAAATCACACAATAAATAATGGATGACTATTACCTGGGGACTAAATGTACCCTGCTACTCAAGCCAGGGGCCTCACCCACGTCTTGCAACTTCCCATGATAGCACTAGAGGGGTATGCTCAGACAATAAGTATATATATCATTCACACTAGATTTAAATTCAATCACATCATATATACAAACCTTCACACAAGGTATATACATTCATGCCATATAAACATACATATATATACATGTACAAACATACTATTTCCCATCCATATATATGAAAGAAATAAATTCAGATATAAGTATAAACACAGCTTATTCTAGTCGTTAAAATAATAAATCATTCCAAATTTGATTTCGGCTCAATCACACCGATGAACCTTTAACATTATAGCATTTACGATTCAACTATTAAATTTAACGTCAATAGCCACACGACCTCTCTCTCTCTCATTGGTCCCCAATCATAACTATAATAAAAATCCCGTCGCTAGGTGGATTTAATGCGAAAGTTAACATGACAATCTCCAAGCCATACCTTCACAACTACCTCGGGGAATCCCAAATCCTTACATCATATAATAATTCATGTCAAATATTCAAGTAGGATTCCCGTCGCTAATATAATTCCCCACTCAATCGATGCGACAACTCCTATCTAAACCTTTCCAAATAACCCGATGCGTACCCAAGACCTTATAATCTAATAACTCACGTCTAATCTCCAAATAGGATTCCCATCCCTATTGCGATTCTCCACTAAATCGATGCAACAACTCCAAGACACACACACACACACACACACACATATATATATATATATATATATGAAATCCCAAAGTAGCTCTATACATTTCCAAGATCATAAACTCCCAATAAACCTCCAAAACGTGTTTCTCGCATCATATAAGAAGGTTCCTAATCGATAAACCCAATCGAAATGGAGTAAAATTCATTCTAGAAAAACTCTGCGAAACAGCCCTATTTCCAAATCGATTCAGCCCAGCTCGAATCGATTCGGTTCCAAAGGAGAATGGATTCGCCCCTTAGGTGAATCGATTCAGTCCAAATGACATGTAAGTCTGTCTTAGGTCGAATCGATTCGGTCACCCAGAACTGTAAGTCTGCAACATTCCTAATCGATTTGGAAAGGGGACGAATCGATTCGGTCGTTCAGCAGCTACGAAAATGGCTTATTTCTCCAAAACAAAATTTTTAAAACCCAAATATATTATCTTTCAACTATCAATATTCAACCCAATCATATTTCTAACATCAAAATTCATTATATAAATCAATCCAACTAATTTTACAACCTCAAATCCATATACACACCCCAATTGGAAGATTTAACCCAAATTCTAGGTTTGAACATTTTTAACCCAAAATCCATATTTTTATCCACAATTTATGAAATAAATGACACACGTAAATTATTTAGCAAGTTTAATCACTTGCCTCAAATTTGTAGAGGTTGAATCTTCCTCGAAATCGCGTATTGGCCGGAATACCCAAGCTTTTATCCTCACTCTTCTTCCCTTCCTCTTCTCTCTCTCTCTCTGGGGATTTCTCTCCCTCTCTCTCAATCTCAAGAATGAGATTATCATCTCCCATAGGCTTTATAAGCCTTGTTTCCAAATACCCAACTTTAGATGATAATGCACACTTTAAATGACTCGTTTACTCCAATTTGAGTCAAACTAACTTAAAATATTTCGAAACCGAAATAAAACCCAAGGACAATCATTTTGACTATCTTAACCCATCCGGAATCAACCGCGCATTCAGAATCATCATCCGAAATACTTTATACCCCGAATAGACGCACTTTATTTGCTAATTCTTGATAATACGGTCGTATGCGCTTAATTGTTCAATATGTAGGCTTCATTGCGCATTATAGAGTTCAAACGCTTAAATCAAGACAATTGTGTGCAAAATGGAGTTAATTCCCTTATCACGTAACCCTAACCTACCCAAACCATTTATGTATATTTTTTCTCCCTTTTTTTATTAATTTTTAGATTTTTAGTTTAAGTTATTTTATTTTCAGGATTTATTTTAGATTTATTTAGAATTTTTTGATTTTAATTTGTATTTTTATATTTTTATTAGTATAATTTTATTTTATTTTGACTTTTATCAGTTTTTAGTTTAAGTTTTTATCTTATTTTATTATGATAAGTTTTTTAGGAATTTAGTTTTATTAGATTTTTTTTTAGGACGTTAATTTTTAAGTTTAATAGATTTACATTTTTATTTTTTCATTTCATTTTTTTTAGTTTTATTTTTATTGAGTCTTTAATTTATTTTTAGAATAGGAATTTCATTTTTAGATTTTTTGTTTTTTTTAGTTTTAGTTTTATTAATTTTATTTTGAGTCTTTTATTAAGGGTCACAAACTACACACACACACACCCTATCCTACACCTCACATACACACAAACCCCCAACCCCACACTAACTTACCCTACACCTCCCCACACCTTATCATCCCCAAGTCATCTTCTTCCCCCAACACCCTCTCTCTCCTCTATCATCCATTAACACCATTAAACCCACCACTCTCTCTCTCAACTACCACCACAACCCAACAGCCCTACACCCATCTCCAATCAAACCACTCCATTCACCATACCCAATAGCCCCACCACCTACTCATCACCGGAACCCACGACCTCCGGCACACCACCTCCATTCCGTGCCCCCAGCAGCCCCTGAGCCGTAGCCGCCCGCGACGATCATCCCCGCCTGAAACCGTCTGAACCCATCGACAAAACAACCCTTGTCAACCCTCCTGCCCCAGTCGGAACTACGTCACCACCGACGGTGACACCTCCCCAACTCCGACCCACCTTCGCCCAGATCAACCCCCTGTGCCGGCGACGACCCCCTTATACCTCATGCGTCGGCGCACAGCAGCGTCCCGACCTGACCACCACCTCCGGTGAGCGACCCAAGCCTACACTTGCTTCCCGGTGACCTCAACAGTCCGGCGACCTCCGTCTCCTGACCATCCAGTCCGACCTCCTTAACCCCTTAGCCCGAAGCCATATCCCAGCCAAATGCGCCCATTCACCTACCGTCGGCGTTCCCTCAATTCCACCTCTACCTGAAAACCCAACCACCCGAACCCGACATGTTCAAACCCATATCCTTCAATCCATTTTACCCATTACCCAACAAAACCCATCTCCCATTTTTTCCTAGTCCAAGCCACGATTTATAAACCTCCTGCACAAAATGAAACAACAAAGACCAAATCCAACTAACCCATTTTCATCTTCAAAATACCTCTCACAACTATAACCCATGAAACCCCAAACCCATTTGAAAACCAAAATCGTGACCTGCCAATTTCTAAAGACCAAAGCCAAACTAAATAAAATCCCATTATGCCCCCAACTTAACCCACTTTAACCTTTTTCCCGGATAAACCATTTAAAATCAATCTGCATTGTTTCCACTCATCACCTCACACCACCATTTAAAACACATGTGTGCCCAATCCCAAAAATACCCACATGCTCCTCTCACCATTTACACTTGTGTCAATTATCCAATATACCCCTAGCCTCCATGTGCACCATATAAATTGAAGACTTGGGTCATTTGCAAAGGGGATCTCAAAATTAGTTTTAAGCTTGGTGTGATAAAATTCTCTCCACCTCTCTATGTTGAGTATTTGCATTTTTAGCAAATCCCTCGATATAGAGGTGTGTAGTGAAAATTATCTCTAGGATGAATTCCACCCCACCCATCTATAATGAATCTTGTCATTTTTAGTCATTAATTCATTACAGATTGATATAGTTGAATTTATCCCTTATGGGAGGTAAATTCTAATTCATTCCTTTATGTTGAGATTTTGCATTTTTAGCAATTATCTCAATATAAATTAATGATCTAGAATTTATTTCTTTGGGTGAATTCTAATGTACAATTTTAGGATTTTAGGATTTGCATTTTTAGCAAATCTCTTTTATTATTTAATTGTCCATTATGAATTCATCCACTATCCTTTTTATTTATTTTTTGTAATTTTTAGTTCAGATTCAATAAATACATGAGTGAGGAATTGTAATTGAGAGATTGGTGATGTAATTGAAGATTTCATGTCAATTCAAGGCTTAAATGGGTTTGATCTCCTCCTCTTGATTACTTTTAGTTTAATCTTCTCATGTTTTTATTTGTTTATCTTATATTTGTGGATGATGATTATTGAGGGTTAATATCCCATTCATGGGATAAAATTTTGAAGCCCTCATGAATCCAATTTAATTTGTTTACTTTTTAGAACAATTTTATTTACCTTATTTTTTTTTTAGCTTTTACATCTTAGTAGTACTTTAAAAATTAGTATATAGTTAGTTAATTAATATTCCCTTGAAAAATCCATAAAAAATAGAAAATATAATAAAATGCAAATGATTCTATATATGTCCTCTCCAATTTTGTGTTTCACCCTTAGATTTGGATTTACTCCCTTACTTACCCTCTACACTAGTTTTGTTATAATTTTGTAGGGTCAAGGGAATTTTGATAGAAAGAAGTTGCACAACGACAAAATTACAATAGAAAACCAACAAACAATTTTTTTATTTATCAAATGGCGTCGTTGTCGATCTTTGGAGCTTGAAGCACTTGCGAGAATTACCTATTTGTGATTCATTTGTATTGCACTTTTTATTTTTTTTGTGCCATTTTTTTCATTTTATTTTAGAAGGCTTGTATTAGGATTTTTATTCTTGGCTTGTATTGCGGTGCTTAGAGACACCATTTTATTTTTTGTTTTAAAAATTTGTAATAATTGAAGACAAGCGCGATAGGGAAACCGAAAAAGGTAGAGAGAGGGCGTCAAAAGGCGAGGATTTAGAAGCCTCTCTACCTTAGGTCGGTCGGACTCCCAGGGACGACTGAGATAGGCATATTCTCCCCCGGTCGACTCAAAATTTTCGGCACCCCACGGCCTAAAAACCGTGGGAGGTACATTTCTAAACTCTCGCGCCTCTCTTGTTAGCGAGTCAATTCTTTTGTGTGCTCTTGTGTGATTTTATTCTCGCATTTTTTTTTAATGGTGTGATGAATTAAATTACTAAGACCTACACTCGATCACTTACGAGAAGGGATTTCATCACCCGACTCACTCGCTTACCAATTGTGTGCTACCCTAGCCATCACTAAATTTAAAATCAATCAACTAGGTATCCCAATAGGAGAAAATTTTGCAAAGGCAATCACTCAGATTTCCGTGATTTTTTATCGCCCGCGGACTTAATTAAAATTTGACTACCCTCTCACTAATTTTGAAGATAAAAATTGGCTATGTGCTAGTTAGGAATTCTCCTTGACTTGTGTGTGTCCAATTCATTTTTCGATAGTCGATTTTAGTGAGTTCATGCAAAATCAAGAGTCCATACTTTTCCCCACCTTTTCTTCCAAAAAAAATCAAAAATATTTTCTTTCATTTTTATATAAAAAATAAAAATAAAAATCCAAAAATATTTTCTTCTATTATTTTTCTTAACAATCCAAAAATATTTTTCTTTCTTTATTTTTCACAAAAATCCAAAAATATTTTCTTCTATTATTTTTACAAAAAAATCCAAAAATATTTTCTTTCTTTATAAAAAAAAAATCCAAAAACATTTTCTTTCTTTTTGAAAAATTTAAAAAAAAACTCCCAAAAAAATATTTTCTCCACATGGCCACGAAGAACGTCCTTCACAGGACTACTTTCGTCATTTTTCATTAACACCGTGACACCGAACTTGTTACTCTATGCCCGCCACTCTCTTGGGGTGTGGATTTTTCCCATCGACAGCTCCCTAACGTGTCACGGCACGGCCATTATCATCGCCCATTTATAGAATCATCGTGTGATTTTTCTGAGGCCCATTCAATTCAACTTAGCAAACCATTTTTCCTTCCCAACCAACTTGAGCACCATTCTTATAGGGCCCTAGTTGCCCTCACCTTCCGGCTCAATAAAGCCCATGACCGATACCTTTCCACCCTCACCTTAGCCCTTTTTCCCACCTGCCCATGGTCCACCGATGCTTTGCATCGTGTGATGTACTTTGTCATACAGGTGCATTGACCTGTTTTACTCCTGATCAAACAAGACTGACGCTTCAGTCTTATTTGGGGGTGATTCTCATCACCCCAATTTTTCTGTCGCCCCGTGCTTCCCTAGTTCTTATCTTTAGGGTGAGAATGGTTCGGTCTGGCTGAAGACATTAAACGTAGCGCTACCGGGAGGCAGTCCGTGTTTCTTGTACTAGTCTCATCCTGTTTGGGGGTGGTGTTTCACATCGCCCAATGCTTTATCATGTTATGGACTTGTACACATTTTTTTACTTCTTATTCAGGTTTATTATTGGCGATATTTGTCCACTTCATTAGCGGTTCATTCTTGTAATCTCTTTCCTACCTTATGCTCTCAATTTTAAAAATCATTTTACTTAACATCGAGGACGATGTTCCTTTTTGTTTAGGGGTGGGGAATTTTATCAAAATCGTGCCTCTTTCGAAAAATTTTGATTTTTAAACCTGATTTTTAAAATTTTGTGCAGTTTCTTTCATCTCATTTATTGATGTGAATTTTCAATCATCCATTTTACAAAGTCTAGAAATCAAGCTAGAGAATATTTTTCTAAATATCTTATGTAATACGTAACAAGGCATTTTGCACCATGAATTTCTAGACTCAACAAAATTTGCGCACTTATCACGTCACTACGGTTTAGAGTTGAAGAGTACTACAATTCTATAAAGAGAACCTTAAGAATCACTAGTAGAGACTTTAACTTGTGAGATTTGTGCCTTTCACCCTTTCAGAGTGTTTTACGCAATCTCCGAGTCACAAGTTGATTCAACTTCATTTGGGTCCGCACTAAATCGTTGTATGATCTCATTATTTTTCATAAAATTTTGGCTTGATAACTGAGAATGACATCACTTTCGAGTTGTAAGAAACGCGTGTTTTGATATTTGTCCCGATCACCAAATTTTCATCGATACACCTACCAGTTTTCCATTTCACAACCATTTTTCACCCATACACTTCACTCATTACATTCCCATGCTTTCCCATATTTCATATATATTCCCCTCACCATCCATATATTTCCCCACACCATCACCTATCACCTCCATTTATATCACCATCATATTGAGGAAAATAGGGTTTATTTCAAAATGTTAAATGTCTTCCTTGTTGGTTTGAAAAGTGAGATAAAAAGAAGAAAAAAAATAAAAAAGAGAAAAAAAAATAGCAAAAATAGAAAAAGAACAAAAATAGAGAAAAAAGAAAAGAAAAAAGAAAGAAAAGAAAAGAAAAGAAAAAGAGAGTTTGTAGTTAGTTATTTTGAAATAAATACATTTGTGCCTAAATTGTATACACTCTTCTATCGCATCCATTTTTCATCCATTTCACATCGCATCCATCATATCATCATCCCATCCTATCCTACCTCACCTCATTCCACATATCCCATTTTATTTTCCCCTCACCCATTATCATCCATATTTTCCCTAGGTGTCCGGGTAAATGAGAGTTGACGTGGTGAATAACTCGGCGTTCTCACTATAGTGATTAGTATTCTTTCATGAGATCACTTTTCTTTCAAATTGTTCGTTCTTTCTTATGCGTGTGTGAGACGTTTGAACTTGCTTACATTTACTCACCTCCTCACACACAAGAGCGATACACTAACCCTAATCTCGTGAGTTCGTTTGTGAGAGTTATATTACGTGAGATTTGAAGTTGAAGCGTTGATTCCGAAAAGGCAATCTAGGAATTACTCTTATGATTCTCGACCCGTTTTGACTGATTCACACTACACATGTTGAGTTCTAGGAAGGATGTGCCTTGAGTATTTACTTAGCTAAACTTTTTACGCTTCTAGCTTGTATTTCTGAAATATTTTTCTCATGATGGATTGTACGATTATTCTACGTCTAATAAAAGATTGACTACCTTTCGATAAATTTTTGCAAATAAGAATTTTGTGGGTATATTCCCTGCAAACCCTCACGAGACACAACTCGTTCTGTAGGGCAACCTATAGGTTTAAAGGCTTATTGCACATGCTAAGTGCAATCGCAAGTGCCCGCGAAAGTGGGACACTTTTGGTTTCTTATCTTTCTCTTTCTCTCTATCTTATTGCTCGAGGACTAGCAATGCTCTGTTTGGGGTGGTGTGATAAGCACCCAAAACTATACAATTTATACCCCGAATAGACGTACTTTAGTTGCTAATTCTCGACAATATGGTCTTATGCACTTAATTGTTCAATATGCAGGCTTAATTGTGCATTACGGAGTTCAAACGCTTAAATCAAGACAATTGTGTGCAAAATGGAGTTAATTCCCTTATCACGTAACCCTAACCTACCCAAACCATGTGTGTGTTTTGTTTGTCCCTTTTTTTTATTAATTTTTAGATTTTTAGTTTGAGTTATTTCATTTTTAGGATTTATTTTAGATTTATTTAGAATTTTTTAGGTTTTAATTTCTATTTTTATATTTTTATTAGTATAATTTTATTTTATTTTGACTTTTATTAGTTTTTAGTTTGAGTTTTTATCTTATTTTATTAGAATTAGTTTTTTAAGAATTTAGTTTTATTAGATTTTATTTTTTTAGGACTTTAATTTTTAAGTTTAATAGATTTACATTTTTATTTTCATTTTTTTAGTTTTATTTTTATGGAGTCTTTAATTTATTTTTAGAATAGGAATTTCATTTTTAGATTTTTAGTTTTTTTTTAGTTTTAGTTTTATTAATTTTATTTTGAGTCTTTTATTAAGAGTCACAAACTACACACACACACCCTATCCTACACCTCACATACACATAAACCCCCCACCTCCACACTAACTTACCCTACACCTCACCACACCTTATCATCCCCAAGTCATCTTCTTCCCCCAACACCCTTTCTCTCCCCTATCATCCATTAACACCATTAAACCCACTATTCTCTCTCTCAACCACCAACACAACCCAACAGCCCTACACACCCATCTCCAATCAAACCACTCCATTCACCATACCCAACAGCCCCACCACATGCTCATCATCGGAACCCACGACCTCCGGCGCACCACTTCCAATCTGTGACCCCAGCAGCCCCTGAGCTGTGGCCGCCCGCGGCGATCATCCCCACCTGAAACCGTCCGAACCCAGCGACAAAACAACCCTTGTCAACCCTCCTGCCCCGGTCGGAACTGCGTTACCACCGACGGTGACATCTCCCCAACTCCTACCCACCTCCGCCCAGATCAACCACCTATGCCGGGGACGACCCCCTTATACCTCCAGCGCCGGCGCACAACAGCGTCCCGACCTGACCACCACCTCCGGTGAGCGACCCAAGCCTACACTTGCTGCCCGGCGACCTCAATAATCCGGCGACCTCCGTCTCTCGACCATCCAGTCCGACCTCCTTAACCCCTTAGCCCGAAGCCATATCCTAGGCCAAATGCGCCCATTCACCTACCGTCGGCGTTCCCTCAATTCCACCTCTACCTGAAAACCCAACCACCCGAACCCGACCTGTTCAAACCCATATCCTTCAATCCATTTTACCCATTACCCAACAAAACCCATCTCCCATTTTTTTCTTAGTCCAAGCCACGATTTGTCAACCTCCTGCACAAAATGAAACAACAAAGACCAAATCCAACCAACCCATTTCCATCTTCAAAATACCTCTCACAACTATAACCCATGAAATCCCAAACCCATTTGAAAACCAAAATCGTGACCTGCCAATTTCTAAAGACCAAATGAAAACCAAAGCCAAATTAAATAAAATCCCATTATGCCCCCAACTTAACCCACTTTAACCTTTTTCCCATATTACCCCCATAAACCATTTAAAAGCAATCTGCATTGTTTCCACTCATCACCTCACACCACCATTTAAAACACATGTGTGCCAAATCCCAAAAATACCCACATGCTCCTCTCACCATTTCCATGCACACTCATGTCAATTATCCAATATACCTCTAGCCTCCATGTGCACCATATAAATTGAAAACTTGGGTCATTTGCAAAGGGGATCTCAAAATTAGTTTTAAGCTTGGTGTGATAAAATTCTCTCCACCTCTCTATGTTGAGTATTTGCATTTTTAGCAAATACCTCGATATAGAGGTGCGTAGTGAAAATTATCTCTAGGATGAATTCCACCCCACCAATCTATAATGAATCTTGGCATTTTTAGCCATTAATTCATTATAGATTGATGTAGTTGAATTTATCCCTTATGGGAGGTAAATTCTAATACATTCCTTTATGTTGAGATTTTGCATTTTTAGCAATTATCTCAATATAAATTAATGATCTGAAATTTATTTCTTTGGGTGAATTCTAATGTACAATTTTAGGATTTTAGGATTTGCATTTTTAGCAAATCTCTTTTATTATTTAATTGTCCATTATGAATTCATCCACTATCCTTTTTGTTTTTATTTTGCAATTTTTAGTTTAGATTCAATAAATACATGAGTGAGGAATTGTAATTGAGAGATTGATGATGTAATTGAAGATTTCATGTCAATTCAAGGCTTAAATGGGTTTGATCTCCTCCTCTTGATTACTTTTAGTTTAATCTTCTCATGCTTTTATTTGTTTATCTTATATTTGTGGATGATGATTATTGAGGGCTAATATCCCATTCATGGGATAAAATTTTGAAGCCCTCATGAATCCAATTTAATTAGTTTACTTTTTAGCACAATTTTATTTACCTCATTTTTTTATTAACTTTTACATCTTAGTAGTACTTTAAAAATTAGTATATAGTTAGTCAATTAATATTCCCTTGAAAAATCCATAAAAAATAGAAAAAGTAAAAATAGAAAATATAATAAAATGCCAATGATTCTATATATGTCCTCTCCAATTTTGTGTTTCACCCTTAGATTTGGATTGACTCCCTTACTTACCCTCTACACTAGTTTTGTTATAATTTTGTAGGTTCAATGGAATTTTGATAGAAAGAAGTTGCACAACGACAAAAATACAATAGAAAAGCAACAAACAATTTTTCTATTTGTCAATAACATCCTCAAATTTTGACCTCAATTGCCAAATTTAAAGTTCTTCAATTTAAATAAATTTTATTTCTCCCAAATAAATTAAATTCTCACTCCTAAAAATCACGAGGTATTACAAACTTCCCCCTTACAAGAATTTCATCCTCGAAATTAAGTTAAGCCTAGGAATCCGAACCTCAACTAGTTCTTACATATCCTACCCCCAAGATCACTATACCTATCTCCCTCACTTCTCACAGTGAATTACTTTAACTTTAAATCAAATTATCTAACCAGGGCGCCCATACACCCTGTACCTGATCTCAACTCGTATAGCATAACCCGACTCCACTTGCCTCAACTTGTAGTATAACTCTAGGCAAATTAATCTATAATAGTGTACTAAGTTTATAAAATTTTAAAATGTCCGAATATTTAACTCCTCTCAATTCTTGACATTCTCTACTTTCATGCGGGGGAGGTCTCGCAAGCGAAATCCAAACAAGGAACCCTCCCAATACACTACTTTGTATCTCTGTCAGGAATTGAGATCAGTTGAACTAGGACTAAGGTTTTATAAAAGATTTTCAAACCATAGATATTGTCTGAAGGCCTATAAAATAATATAATATAAAATAGTTTTATGTCTTTCGACACACCAAATCAAACACCTCATGTTCAAGACACGAGGTATCAACAAATACGATACTCTCACCAACACCTAGTTCTCAAATCTAGCACAACCATAAGCAAAATTCCTCGATCAACAATGATCCCACTAAACCCAGAATCTTCTCAGTCATAAAAGTTTTATGCATCACGTCCAAACATCGCCATAAAATAGGCCCTTCCATAACTGGAACATTATAATCACGCGCATCTAGCTTAACTATAAAATGATAACCTTGTCGATTACCACCAAACAAGTTTTAACGGTTTGCACTTCCGAAAAACCAAAAGCACAACTCTCTACTAGCCCACCGAAAATCTATTTATTCTACCGAAAGATATCATCCAAGTGCCACACTTGCTCACTCCTTCCTCTAAGGAAATTTCTATACACCATATGGTTATAACAGCCAATCTCTCACTAAAACCTTACATGCGAATCTCCCAATACCACGCAAAGCATAACCTAAGCACATAGGAAAATAATTTACATATTACCTCCATATTCCAACTGCCTCACTTCATCAATGGGTCCCATTCAAAGTTCTCTTGCCCAAACGGGCCTAGAAACTATTGTAGGGATTGCATATCCAAAACTTCCTCATAAAGTTACCCTCTACTTCTTCCAGGACAATCCCTCTTCCTATAATCTATTTCTCTACAAGAGAAACATCTCCCCAAGAATCCTTCCTGTCCATCCTGAGGGACAAAATGATATTGCGGCCCTCAACAATCTTGCCTATAACCCTATCAAGACGATGATCTTGCTTCGCTGGTATCAAATCCTTCATTCCTACTTAATGAAGCCGAGTCTCTAAATTTCTTTCTCCCTTTTAAATGAAGATGATACTCTTGATAATGTGACAAGGCCACACACATCACATCGGTAAAAGTCGGCAATGCCGGGTTCCCTAACAAATGCTGATGAATTCGCCAATCGAGTAAATTATTCTTCGTACTCAACCACCATTAAATCTCCTTGAGTCACATCCAGTAAAACTCTTCCTCATCAAATGAATCTGGCATCACTGCCTCAAAAGGAACATGAGCAAAAAGCAAAGGACCACCACAATTGGCATCAATTATCTTTTCCTCCTCATTTACCTCTAAATTGCTAA
Source organism: Sambucus nigra (assembly GCA_949130495.1). Taxonomy (NCBI): domain Eukaryota; kingdom Viridiplantae; phylum Streptophyta; class Magnoliopsida; order Dipsacales; family Adoxaceae; genus Sambucus; species Sambucus nigra. The sequence continues at coordinate 180,566,300 of OX422219.1, forward strand.
AAGAAAATACTTCCGGTCAAAGCATACCCAAAAATCTTTTATGGGAATTGCATATCTCTGCTCCTATGTGGTGACTGATTCCCACCATTGGAAAGTTGCACCCGTTAGTTTAAAGGTGGAGAGTATTTATTTCTTCACCTCACTGCACTCAACCATCTGAAGGTGCCCTTCTACCCTCTTCCACTGACTTGTAACTACTGCATCATCTCCCCCTAAAATTTCTAGAGGATGTTCTTTCCTAAAGGCTTCCCTTACTCTTTTCCACGCAGATGGTCCTAGGTAGTCTTAATCTATCGAAACTGCAGGATAATATGCCATCGCAGCAATGGAAGCATCTACCGCTTGTGCCACCATATTGGCAACTTTGGCTGCGATCACAGTCCCTTGAGGCATTTGGGGTTCTATGTTCTCAGCCCCTCTGTTTTCCCTGCCTGGATGACTTCTTCTCGGTGACGTTTGAGATGAGAGAAACTATATCAAAATGTCATTCAAGTGATTACAAATCGCAGAAGAAAATATAGGCGTAGTGAACACAACAGTCCTAATAATAGGGCTCAACATCAAGAACGCTTGCGAAAGAACGTAGAAAACCTGCACAGATCCTAAGACACTAGAACTTGATGCTCTGATACCACTTGTGACACCCTGCTTAAAATAATAATGGGTGGCTAGCCCTGTACTAAATTAAATCTGAAATATCAAGTGGATCATTCTCAGGATCTACTGTCAATACTAAAATAAACATAGATAACAACCCAATACCATAATAAGCGGATGCCAAAAATTTAAAAACATACCATGAACATCTTGCCAACAATAAAATAACTACTGAACATGATAATGTGTACACACGTAACACGATAAAAGAAAGTACTCAAATTAAAACCAATCTAGTACACAAAGAACTATACCCGAATATGTTGTCGGGTCACAGACAATACAACAATCCTGAGAAACGAGAAATAAAAGTTCTATATGTAAACCTTGGGTATAAATCCGATAGACAAAATGAGTCCTATCTAGATTTATAGAAGTAAGTAGCGGTTATGACAAAATCCCGCAGCAATCCGCCTCTACTACAGCTCCGAGGACACTGGATAGACAAGCATCATTGGTATCCTTGCGGTAGGACACCTATAATATACAATATATGAATAGCATGAAAGAAATATAAACGGATCAGATCCCGAGGTGTGAAAACATTTTAGCAAGTGCATTAAAATTCATAATAATTATAATTACAAAATTTCATAATTAAAGTGGAGTCGCACTCTCGTGGAACCCCAAATTCACCCCTCAACTAAGGCGCGCACCTAAACGTATGCACATGAACCTTAATTAAACTACCCGGCACATCCTAGGGCCAATTCAATCTCAATCTACATATAGACTACTCCCGTGTAATCCACTATCTCCAGTATAAACCAAAAATCTCCCCATTCTATCATACCCAAAGTTTACGCCCAAACTTCTAGGTTAACGTATATATTTATATACATACACCTACCCTACTAGAATGTATCCATTTCTACTTATTAACTTTAACAAGTTATTAGCATCAGAATATTCACACATCATCTTTATATACTTATAAAGTATTCTATCACCAATTAACCTAAACCCGAGTGCTAAGGACTAAACTTCTCCCCACTCCCAACATTGTGCTATGGTTCATGCGTGGGATGTCTCAAAAATCGAAATCCAAATAAGGAACCCCCTCGATACACTACTCCTTGACAACGTTGATCGTCGAGATCCATTATGTCCTCGGTAAACCACACATATAACATCAACTACCTATTCCGGATAACTATCTCTAATTACCCAAATAAGATATCACACAGAACCTTTAAGGTCTATATAACATTATTCTAGTTATAAACACATGATCATTCAACCCTAGCAAGAACGTACACATAACACACTTAGCGTACCTTTAAATATCCAAAACACAATCACTTAGGATATAAAAATACTTCACAATGCTATCATCTTCTAGGAATTACTCACTTTATCACGGGTTACTAGCCACCGAACTATTATCACACGCACCTGGTAATAAAAACAATACACAACGTATGGTAAGCGGTCATTGTTCCGAACCTGTAAGTGAGAACAAATCATACCCAAGACTTCTCACCCATAATAAAATCACAGAATAAATAATGGACGACTATGACCTGGGGACTAGACTCACCCTGGTCCTTAAGCCAAGGGCCTCACCCACATCACACAACTTCTCATGATAGCACTGGAGGAGTATGCTCACAAAATAAGTATATATATCATTCACACTAGATATATATATATATATATGCGATCACATCATATATACAAACCATCACACAAGGTATAAACATTCATGCCATACAAGCATACATATATATACATGTATATACATACTATTTCCCATCCGTATGTATGAAAGAAATAAATTCGACTATAAGTATAAACACAGCTTATTCTAATCGTTAAAATAATAAATTATTCTAAATTTGATTTCGGATCAATCACCCAGATGAACCTTTAACATTATAGCATTTACGATTCACTTATTAAATTTAACGTCAATAGGCACACGACCTCTCTCTCTCATTGGTCCCCAATCATAACTAAATAAAAATCCCATCGCTAGGGGGATTCAATGCAAAAGTTAACATGACAATATCCAAGCCATACCTTATCCCAAATCCTTACATCATATAATAATTCACGTCAAATATTCAAGTAGGATTCCCATCGCTAATATAATTCCCCACGTAATCGATTCAACAACTCCCATCTAAACCTTCCCAAATAACTCGATGCGTCCCCAAGAAATTACCATATAATAACTAACGTCTAATATCCAAATAGGATTCCCATCCCTAATGCGATTCTCCACTAAATCGATGCGATAACTCCAACACACACACACACACACATATATATATATATATAGATATGAAATCCCAAAGTAGCTCGATACATTTCCAAGATCACACCATGTGAGAAACTCATAATAAACCTCCAAAACGTGTTTCTCGCATCATATAAGAAGGTTCCAAAACGATAAACCCAATCGAAATGGAGTAAAATTCATTCTAGAAAAACTTCGCAAAATAGCCCTATTTTCGAATCGATTCGGTTCCAAAGGCGAATCGATTCGCCCCTTATGCGAATCGATTCGATCCAAAGGACATGTAAGTCTGTCTTAGGCCGAATCGATTCACTTTGGGTCCGAATCGATTCGGTCACCCAGCCCTGTAAGTCTGCAACATTCGGAATCGATTCGAAAAGGGGTTGAATCGATTCGGCGTGTTCAGTAGCTACGAAAATGGCTTATTTCTCCAAAACCAAAATTTTTAAAACCCAAATATATTATCTTTCAACTACCAATCTTCAACCCAATCATATTTCTAACATCAAAACTCATTATATAAATCAATCCAACTAATTTTACAACCTCAAATCCATATACACACCCCAATTGCAAGATTTAACCCAAAATCTAGGTTTTAACATTTTTAACCCAAAATCCATATTTTTATCCACAATTTATGAAATAAATGACACGCGTAAATTATTTAGCTAGTTTAATCACTTGCCTCAAAGTTGTAGAGGTTGAATCTTCCTCGAAATCGCATATTGGTCAAAATCCCCAAGTTTTTCTCCTCTATCTTCTTCCCTTCCTCTTCTCTCTCTCTCTCTCTCTCTCTCTCTAGGGATTTCTCTCCCTCTCTCTCAATCTCAAGAATGAGATTATCATCTCCCATAGTCTTTATAAGCCTTGTTTCCAAAATACCCAATTTTAAATGATAATACACACTTTAAATGACTCGTTTACTCCAATTCGAGTCAAATTAAGTTAAAATATTTCGGAACCGAAATAAAACCCAAGGACAGTCATTTTGACTATCTCAGCCCATTCGGAACCAACCACGCATTCAGAATCGTCATCTGAAATACTTTATAACATCCTCAAATTTTGACCTCAATTGCCAAATTTAAATAAATTTTATTTCTCCCAAATAAATTAAGTTCTCAGTCCTAAAAATCACGGGGTATTACACGTAACTTATATTCTTTCCTTTTATCACCATAACAACCTATCACCTTTTACATTTTTATTCCTGAAGTAATTAAACAATTAAAATCTATAATTCAATCACTCCCTGTGGATTCGATCCCTACTTGTCGCTACACTTCCATCTTTAGTGTACTAAGTTGTGGTATTTGTTTTGCATTAGGCGTAATCACCCAACGGCGTGTTTTAAATTCAAAGTTTACGCCTCATCAAAAATGGCATCGTTGCCGGTTTAAACACCCAACGCTTATCCGATTTATTTAAGTTTTTTTAAAATTATATTATGCACAATCTCTCCCCCCCCCCCCCCCCCCCCCTCCCACTTTTAAAGTTTCAATTCTATGAGGTGCATTCAACCTGTTAATAACAACATACTTTAGCTTGAATTCGTTCAATATGCTAATAACATGTTTGAAACTTTTTCATTGTTATTGAGTTTGTCACATGTCGGGTTGGGCATATTTTGAGGAAACCATATGATGTTTGTGGTTTTCATCCCTGAAAACCCTCACGAGATGCCACTCGTCCACTAGGGTAACCTAGGGGTTTAATGGCTTATTGCATATGCTAAACGTAATCGTTCGCCCACGAAAGTGGCCTTATCCTTAATTATCCCATTTTTGTACTTGTATCCTATTTTTAGTTTACCTGTCATTCTTGTTGTATCCTATTTCATTTCTATGGACTAGCAATGTGTAAGTTAGGGGGTGTGATACGACGTAAATATTGCGTATTTTACACGTTAACCTACGCGTTATTAGTCCCCTCGGGTATCTTAATTCCTATATTTATGCTCGTTATCCAGAAAACCTCCATTTTGTATTTTAACATGCTATATGGGGTATAATTGGGCTTTTGTAGGTATTTCGGTGCTTAGTGTGAAGTTTGGTCGCTTTCCGGGAAAAGTTTCATTGATTATTGCAGCTTCGAGGGCATTTTAGTAATTTTAGCATTCGGATTTTGATCCCGAGCTCTTCACAAAAGTTGAAGACCTTTGGTTTCTCTTCGTTTGTCCGCTGACGGTGCATGATTATGATGTATAATTAGGGAGTTGTGGCATTTTTAGGATGGTTTTATCTTCAAAATCACACTCAAGGTCACATTCAAGGGAATTTTAGTCATTTCATAATTTGGTTTTTTGGCCTAATGTCTTCTTGGATGTTGTAGCCCTCTAAGTTATCTTCGCTTAGTCTCCAATCATGCCTAATTCCAAGTTATAACGAAGAAGTTACGGCATTTTCCATAAAGTTGGGCAAAGCTGCAGCAACCTGACCTGTAGGTGCGAATCGATTCGGCTGAAAGTCTGCAAATTTCATTTTTTAAGTTGGTTTTTGGTTGGGTATATATATGTAAACATTCTATTAAGTTGGTACGTCATTTTTTTACACTTTTAGGGTTAGAAATCAGATTTTCCGAGGAATTTTTGTTGGAGCTTCCCTCTCCTCTTTTCTCTTGGGTGTTTTGCCCATTAACGTAAGTTGTTTACTAATCATCATCTTCTCTACTTGTTTAGTTTAATTTCCTTTATGTTCTTCCATATCCATGCCTAGTTAACTAGTTTTACTTGTTTGTTTGTTGTTTTAATTAGTTAATTGTTGTTTAAAGTAGTTTTAATCCACGTGTAGTCCATAGATAATGGGTTGGGATTGCGTTTATGCCATTAATGGGCATTGAGCTCCGAAAGTTAGTTTTTGGGTAAAATTGTATTTAATTGAAACCTCATGTATAAATGTCGTATTATTATGCGTTTAACTTTCTTTGTCATGCAACGTTAGTGTTTATAGCGATAATCCGAATTTAAGACGCGTGTGACCATTTTTTATTAAATGTTTTATCTCGCATTTTTGGGTTAAAATCCCTTCATGTGTGATGTTTATGCTTAACTAAAAATGCTCAGTTAAATGTTTTCGAACCGAAATTCTAATTATTAGTCATTTAGCCCATGGCGGGGACGCATTCCCAACTCTCATTTTAATTAGTTGTAATTTAGCGTAAACTTCTTGTTTTTCCTTTTTCACCATTTCAACCCATCACCTTTTATACTTTTATTTTTGAAGTAGCAAAATGATTAAAATCTAAAATTCAATCACTCCCTGTAAATTCTCGATACCCGACTTACCACTGTGCTTGCTTGTCAAGTGTAGTTGTAGTTTAGTTTTTTTTGCCTTGAGTCGCCGAACCGATAACAACGATTTGCATATTACACGACGCACGGTTCACACTTGATCACCATATTTGTAAGAGTTAGCACAACCCGAGTGCCAATTATGAGAACAAAATAGCCTAATATTTGTCATTTTTTGAATGGAAGGTCACTTTTCTTAACACTCTGTAGTGTCATTCTACCACAAGCATTGTACAAATTAACATTATGCTATTATGACAATTTCTCCAAATGATGTTCATTTAAAAAGTTCACACGTTATGTTTATTAAATGATAATTCAACTTCACTAGGGCGGATAGGTCCAAGAACGACGACAATACTCGGTGCCTAACACCCGACTTACGGTGTGTATTTTTTTTTACCAAAATACACACTCACTTACAATACTTTTATCAAGAATCTTAAATGCATCCACAAAATTACGTTCTTTACCCCTATGTTAGAAAACATGCAAGTCATCCCATTATATCTTACCAATTGATTGTACTTCACCAACAAAAACCATGGTGGGGGTAAATTACATGTTTTTTGAAATAGGGGTGAGGTGTATAATTTAGTGAGTGCATTAAAAAGCTCCCAAATTTGAATCTTCTTAGATTGCTCCCAAGTATAGTAGTTACTAGCATGCAAATCCCGCAATGCGAGGACTTTTTTTAACGAAATTGTTAAAATATATACTCAAATTATATATAAAAACAGTGCTCCTGAAATCATTAAAAAAAATTATTCAGTGAAAAATAAATTAAGAAGTGAAGAAATTTGTGAAACATAACCCTAAATGATATGCTTTTAAAAAATAAATAATAATTTTTTATCAAAAATATTTTCAAATTTTCAAATTGTTTTTAAATAAAATAAATATTTTAAATATTCATATTGTTTTTAGGTTAGATGGTACCATTAAAATATCTCATAAGAAGTTTCTTGTAATTATAGTTGTTGAAGTGCTACAATAGACAATATAGAGGCAAGAAATGAAACATTTTCCCAACTTAAAAGATAGAAATAAAGATGAACAAAATAGGAATGAAAATAAAAAAATTAGATTACCCACCTCTCTTTTCACTCCTCCAAAAACTTTTCCAACGATTTCCTTCAAGCGAATGGAAGATCTACATCAACAAAAATCTTTCATTAGATCCATCATTAACTCACATGAAGTTGTAGCTCATTCTTATGAACATACCTTTGAAATAATGCGGGGATCCACTGTGGTCATGGACAACGACGGGAATTAATCGAACATTTGATAGGTTTGGGCGAGAGAAATAAGTCATTGTTGTTGTGAGTGTGAATTTGAGGAACTTGTTGGGCTTCAGGTGTCGACTCATTACCCTAGGAAAATTTTGGTAGAACACCCCTGCAAAAATTAAAAGTAATGAGGATTATATATATAATGCTACAAAACATTTGCTACTCCTTTCAAAGAAAAATAGCAAATAACATTTATATTTCATGTTACATAGACTTTTGATCTTTTAAAAAAACACATATGCATAACTTGAATGGTTGATGTAGAGAATTTCGAAAATTCAAACCAATAATATTGATGTCATAGCCCATATCTAAAACATAAGTTTGGAACCATTAAAACGCATATACACAGTAGATAAATGAAATCACAAACCTTTTAAACCAACCTCATTTTGTAACTAAAGAGATAGTTGAAACCTTTCAACACTACAGTGTTCATATCATAATTTATGTGGAGTATCTATATAATATACTATCAAATGCTTATAAAAATATAGAAGTTCGTGAGGTTTTCAATCAATTTAAAAAAATACATAAGTTCATGAGTTGTTCAATCAAAGAATTTATGTGAACTCTCAACAACAAATGAAAAGATAAGAATGAGATAGGTGAAAAGGCATGGAAATGAAAGAAGATATTACGTGGAAAGAAGGGTTACGGAGGTTCAAGAACAATGCTATAAAAATACAAAAGTTCATGAGTTGTTCAATTAAAGAATTAATGTGGACTCTCTACAGCAAATGAAAAGATAAGAATGAGGGAGGTGATAAGACATGAAAATGCAAATGAAAAAATAAGAATGAGGGAGGTGAAAAGATATGAAAATGAGAAAAGAGACTACGTGGAAATAAGGGTTAATCTTCTTTTGTTAATTAAATAATATAATCATAATTATCATTGTCCACATGTCGCCCTGTATTTGCAATAAATGTCATCATCATGTTCCGCTATACTTTAGTTATATACTATAATTAAATGTAAACCCGCGCGATGCGCGGGCTAGACAATTGCCCAATAATTTACATTAAAAAATCCACAATGTGTATTATCAAAACCAAAAACATAAAAATTGTATGAAGAAGTATTTTATCGATCAATTAATATGCACTCCGAGTCATCAAATTCGAAATAGAAAAAAATAAATATTCATTCACTCTTATTACAACACAAATAGCATTTTATGGTATAGGTTAATTCACTTTGGCTTGAAACACTCCTATCCACCGAGCATTTCTTTTATCCTTGTAATTTATGGATTATGTAATCTCTTGCCGTGAGAGTTGAACAAATAATCATATAAACTTGAGAACCCCAAAATCATTTAGATTTGGAAAAAAATGACGAACGAAAACAAAACCTTATTATAGTTCATAACCAAACTTTAAAGATAGGACCTATATCCAATAGCAACACTAATGTTGTATATAAGATGAGCACACCAATGTTGAAAATCATCAACAATTGTTTGTGCCTTTCTATATTGATATCATTTTCTCTTTCTCCAAGATAAAGATACACAACTCCCATTACAGTTATGAGTGATATGGGGAATGTGTAAATCGGAATGTTTGCAATGCTAGATTACTCGGAAGATATTTTCTGACTAGTACCGAGTGATAAGGTGACACCTCATTTTCCTTTTTATACTGACATTTCTTTTATCAAAGTGAAAATCTAAGCATCTAAAAAAAACTATTTAGAAAAATATATTTTTAATAAAAACTAAAAATCCGCATTATCCAATAATATTATGTTTAAAAAATTATTTTGAGTACATTTGGGAGGTTTTAACTTTTATTTTCAAAAAGTATTTCTACTAACTTTAAACAAAAATAGTTTTAAAAAAAATGTACTTTTTTACGGCACTTTAATTTTTTTATCATTAATTTACTCCCTTTAACTTATAGCACTCTAATTTTTAACATCCTCATTTTGTAGAACAAAAAATGTACTTTACTCACTTTACCCATCCTATTGTGGATGGCCTTGACCCTTTTTTTTTAATTTTACAGCATTTAAAATCATTTTTTATTTATATTAAACTAACTTTTATTTTTTTATAACAGTTTTTATCAAAAAGAATATATTTTTTATATTAAAACAGTGTTTTTAGCAATACATTTTTCAAGTACTACCCCAGTGTTAACACCCGGGTAGTGTAGCACTATACTAATTAAGTAATGTAAAATAAACAAAAACAATAGGTATAAACAGAGGTACTTCCAAATTGCACCCAATTAACAAAAATAGTAGATAAAGAGAGGGTGACTTGGTATTTGCAAAATTCTATCAGATATCCTATATCATATTTTCTACAGATGACCCAAAACCACACATGACAACAACACACCAATAAGCTTTATCATTTGCCAACTCTCATAAACCAAGGTATAAGCTTATTTTAGCAACAGATATTAAAAAGGTACAAAGAGCTCAGCCTTTTAGCAAACACCTATTAACCAACCAAATAAATAATGAGGAATACAAACCTATTTAGGTAATCTCTTTAATTCTCCAAACTGATCTCATGATCAGAACTCTCCAATGTTGATTAAAACTAAAAATGTGACCCAAAACATAACAAAAAGAATTAAACCATTGCTTACGATTTTTGCCAAATACCTGGAATGGAAAAAGACATGAAACAAAAAGACATATTAATGAAATGATACACAAATACAAAAAAAAAAAGAACAAATATCCTAAGTTTCTCATTGCCCCTTTTTTCTTAAAGATTCTAAACATCTTAAACACAAATTTGGTTTACATTTTAAACATCTTAAACTTTAATATCCTAAACATCTTAAAGTTTGTTTACATTTTTTTTCTTCAACTTTCTCAACATCATCACATAACATGACTGCAATTCAAGTGAAAACACAAATCAACAAAACCCGTATTAGAAATTTCCAACACTTGCTTTGAACCAAAGATGCTAATATTGAGCAAAACCCCAGTAAAGAAAGCTAATATATGCATACATACATATGTTATTCATGGTACTTAAAAATATAAATTAAAACGTGCAAAAAAGATAATGAAAAACTATAACGATAGAGTTTAAAATACCCACCAAATATCAGGATTTGAAAAACCCACCCAATGTCCGTCTTCATTTTTTTCAGTTATACCTTTAAAACTATACTTTGAGAAACTCCCCTGGAAGAAAAATAAGAATCCAAAACCACAGAAAATCGAATGAAATCAAACAAAAATGAAATCGAAACCATTAAATCCAAAAAAAAGGGGATCGTATAGAAAAAGAGATCAGCCCAAACCGCATAAAAGATGAAATTTACCTATAAACCCGTTCTTGTTAGTAGACAATGAAAAAGAGAGTCGGTAACTGGGTGGCTACCATGACGGCTACCATGGCCTTAGTTTCATCCACTGCTTGAGAGAGAGAGAGAGTTAAACCTTTTAAGAGTGTGTTATACCCATAAAAAACTAAATCCATAAAAATCAAACAATCAATCTCATGGGTTAGTAAAGTAACCAAAAAGAAAATCAAACCTGCAAATAACAATCAATCCCATATATTAAACCCGCAAATCCAAAAGACAGAAACATTTGATTACCTCAAAAATCAGATCTGAAAAAACCCAAAAATCATACTACTGTAGATAATGGTAGTAGATCTGTAAAAAAATAAAAATTGAGTCAAAGGCTTAACCTAGTGTTGCTAGCAGATCTGCAAGAGTGGTGGACTAAATGGGAGGACGAAGGATGTGAAATGAGTAGAACTGTTATCTCAAGCCTCTTGCTCTTTGACCTCTAAATATTTTGTTTAATCATAAAAAGAGTGAACGACTGCATATTTGGAGACAATTAATAAGGGTTATATAGATACTCAGCAAGGAGAAAAGGCTAGGAAGGAGAAAGAGTGGAAGATGAAAGGATTATTTGAGAGACGTGAATTCGTGGATGAAAAGTCTTAAAGGGTTGTGTGGGGAAGATAAAAGGGTTTAACTTTGCTGAGGGTAAAAGATGGAGAGAGAAGAGAAATGAAATGAAAGAGGAAAAATAAAATAACCTTAAAATGTAGAGTGCCACATGGACACTCTCAATGAGAAGGAGTCTTAAATGCTTGTATAGCATATTATAGTAATATATAGATAGAGATTTTTGTAACTTAATCACCGCATTGCGTCTGAATTTAGTCTTTCTAAAATTTCATTGGATAAACAGTGATTTATTACAAAATTACTAACCTTTAAATTTGAGTAAGTAAAAAAATGACAACACTTAATAACTAATTCACGCATGCCAACATGAGGATGAGTGTTATAACATTTTTTGAGTGTAGATTCCGGCTACTAATAAAGTATATGAAAAGGCTATGTCTAATGGTGGTGGTCTTTTTTATAAATTTCTACGTGATTTGGCTTTTTTTAATATAAAAAGAAGATATTTTTAAAAGTATATCCAATGGTTATTTTTAAAAGTATATCTATCTTATGTGCCAATATTCGAGTATTTCTAGATAATGTGTTGGTCACATCATATGGAAAACTCTATTAGAAATCTCTACATGTAAAAATTATCATTAGAAATTTCTATCCCTAGACCCACCACATCATATAGGAAGACGTATAAAATCCTATTGGAGAAGGTTTATAATTCTAACATAGAATTTTGTATGGATAAAATGACTATTGAAGATGGCCAAATATCGCAGCAAACACTTTTGTCCCCCCATGTATTGTGTCAGCAAACGCTTATAGGTATGATATAGCCCCAAATTAGATAAGAGTTGGAGTAACCCTTGGGTATGCCAAATGTGTATATGTGCAGTTCGGATTGTTGCTGTGGGTATGTCAAATGTTTAAATTTGTCATTTTCTACCGCATACTTTACCAGATATATAAATACACTAGCAACGGATCACTTATGTCTTTGTGGCCTCATGGCTTAAGCGAAACATCATGTTCCGCTTAAAACACCTTTAAAAAAAAGTCTTAAGCGGAAGAAGATGCTCTTTGTAAAATAAACGACCAATTTTTGAATTTGTATTTTTACCCCAACGACTTAATTATCTATAAACAACAACGGTTTATTTTTGTTTGAATAAATATTAGTTAAATGCTACTAACTTTTTTACATTTCACCCCACTCACAACTAAAAATTTAAAGGGGTGGAATATTAATTACAGTGGTTGGTTGGTGATTTATTAGTTAGGTGGGTATTTATTAGGATTTAATTGAATTTTCAGAAGTTTAAAGGTATGAAATTAAGGACCGAAAACGAAATAACATATTTAGCTAAAATGGAACATCATGTTTCGCCTAAGGGGGTATCATAAGAACGTCGTTTTGTATCATCATAGGATATATTTGCCCTACCCACAATATTTTTATCTTTTTTCTGTGAGTAAATTTACCCTAGCAACCTCTAAATTTGGCCTGCCCAAGGATTGCCCTTGGAGTTTGAAAGTAATTTAAAAGGCATGTACATGAGTATCCATGGAACTCATGTTTTAGTGACAATTAAGTGAATCTCAAAATTGGGACTAAAGCATGTAAATCAGTCTATTGCATTCATCTTTGTGATTTGTTATTATCCAATATCTAGCACCTCGTCACTCTCATTATTCATAATGGGTTCAATTTTTCTTTTATGTTAATATCGTTTAGTAAGCTAATAAAAAAAGTATATTTTGCTGGACCTTTAGGGCATGTTTGATTTGCAACTATAATTCTGTTTTCAGTGTTTAAATACAATTCTGATAAAAATCTTCGTTTGATAACCTGTTTTTAAACACAGAATTATAATATTTCTGTGTTATAATCAAGTTTTTCAGAAAACAGGTTTAGGGTGTTTTATAACTTCTGTTTTTTATTTTTCAACTCAGAACTATTCATTCTTAATATTTTAAATCAATTATACCTTAATATTTATACCTTAATATACAATATACATACATAAACATAATACATTAATATATGTGTAATTCTTTTAAAAAAAAAATATATATGTACATTCACACAAAATCACGTATGGAATAATATAAAGTTAAATAATATTATTAATAGATACATGATACTTATATATAGTTTTATACATGTATTATTAATGTATGGAATACTATAAAATATACATATAGTACATATGTATTAAAAAATATTATCAATTCATGTATGTATATAATTTTATAGTGAATTATATATATATATATATATATATATATATATATATATATATATATATATATATATATATATATATATATATATATATATATATATATATATATAAACTCTCCAACATACATCATTAAATATACTTAATACTCCATTAAATATACCTAAAAATACATAATATTACAAGTACATGTATATAATTTATGATGTATGTATGTATGTATGTATGTATGTATGTATTCATATATCATGTATGTATGAAAGTTTTATGTATGTATATAGTTAAACTCCCCAACATACCTCATTAAATATATCTAAAAATACATGATATTAAATGTACATGTATATAATTTATGATGTATGTATGTATACATTCATATATCATGTATGTATGAAAGTTTTATGTATGTTTATATATATATATATATATATATATATATATACACACACACATGTATGATATAAATATATATGTTTGCTAATTTTGTCAAATTTTTAAAAAACTATATTTAAAAACAAACTAACCAAACGCACACCAATAATTATAAACACAAAAAACTGAATTTTAAAAATGTATTTAAAAACATCGTTTAAATCGAGTTTTCAGAATAGAGAACCAAACGAGCCCTTAGCCTCCTTCAACTCAACAATTTTTGTGTACATACCAACTAGGGCTGTAAACGGATATTCGAAAATCCGTATCCGTCCGATATTCGAATTCGAATTTGCGGATATTTATCCGAAAAAATGGAAACGGATACGAATATGGATACTCTATAAAAATATCCGAGAAAACGGATACGGATATGGATAGTACTAGTATCCAACACGGATAATCCGTATCCGATGCGGAGTATCCATTTTAACGGATATCCGTTTTACCGGATATCCGTATCTGTCAAACATATATTTAAAATATTACTAATAATATTAGTATTGGTATTACTAATAATATAATATTAAAAAAACTTAATTGTTTATTCCCTAAAACAAAACAAACACATACTACACTCAAAACAAAAACACCCTAAAGTTATTGTTTTATTGTGTATATTATAAAATGCCATGTATTATTATTATTTTATTAGGTATATTATCATGGAATTACATTAAAGTTACAATATACCCTATCACACATAACATACACCCACTAAAGAACATATACTCCACTCAAAATAAAAATAAAAAACTAATTTCATTTCATTCCTCTTTCGTACAAAACAAGAGAAAAGAAACCCTCATTTCACTCCACAAAAGCCCTAATTTCTCCACATCTCCCTCTACCGCATCATCCCGCCACTGCTCGTCAACCCCGCCATCGTTACTCATCAACCCCTCTGCTACGCATCAACTTTGCCACTGCGTATGCCCTCCTCCTGCAACAGAAAGTTCGCAACAACAGGTACATACAAAATAAAAATAAAAATATATAACTGTATTTATATATTGTTCATGTGGTTGTTCATTAGTTTCCTTAATTATAAATAACTGTACGAGATAAACAAAAAAATAAAGAGATGGTTTTGATTGTGATGAGAATTGAAGTTAACATATGTATTATGTACAAAATAAAAATGTATACTTATTAGAATAAAAATATCTACATGTTTTGAAGACTAAAAGGTCCATGAGATTATTACTCTCAATAAATTTGATTCAATCTAAAAGGTGCATATTTATATTTACTGTTATAAAAAGCTATTATAATTTTTTTTTTGGATGGTTTTAAGTTTACATGGTTGTAAAGTATGGATGATTTTACTCCATATTATCATTATGGAATGCTACTATTATTATGGAAGCCATAATTTTTATGTTTGGAAGTAGCAATTTTGTTATATATTTATTTGGATTTGATTGGATTTCATTTGATTGGATATTTTAATAGTAAATTTTTACGATGACTAAACAATCTAAATGGATACGGATATTATCCGAATCCGAGGTATCCGAGCGGATATGGATATGGATAGTTGTTTTAACTATCCGGGCGGATACGGATACGGATAGTGCATCCCGATAGCGAATACGGATATGAAAAACATGGTATCCGATCCGTATCCGTCCGTTTACCACCCCTAATACCAACAACTTATGGGGAGCAGTCTAAAATTTAATACGACTCAAGTGTGTTGTCCAGTGTCATATTACAAATTTACAACTAATACACAGTTATATTATCCCATTTTGTCAAAGCATAAAGGTAAAAGTGTTAGATCGCCATGTAAGATTATAGTATCATGAAATAGAGTTGTTAACATGTTTATTATCATATAGTATCATGAAAGAGTTGTTAACATGTTTATTATCACATAGTCACTGTTATATTACAGCGCAATAAGTGTTGAATAAAGATCTATGCACCTACTCTTAGTACAAACCCAGTACCAAAGTGGTTTTTGCAAGTACAAACCCGGTACCAAAGTGGTTTTTGTACACTAAAGTGCGGATATCACTATAGTACAATACATGTAGAACATATCCAATACTGAGTTAGTACTAAAAGTAGGTTTTTGTACCACTACTCATTAGTGTCATAGTAGGCACATAGATTCCACATAATATTTAAAAATATTAGACATCCATACAAAATACCCCCATTTGGGCCTTTAGGCAAATTCCTTATAATTCATTTTTCCTTTCATATATGTTCACAAAAACCAATAATCTCTCTCTAGGAATCCTCCCCCTCTATCGCCACCATACAAGATAAATAATTGTTCCCCCTACTCAGTTGAACAAATATCAAGCCTAAAAATACACAGATTAAATCATTTGATAATGCTTGACTCATCAACAATTCATAATCCAAGTATGTGTGTCAATTAATTAGTGCATTTGTAGACAGAAACTTTCAGCACAGCATCCTCCCTATTAATCAGCTCAAAGAGACAAATATCTCCTACTTTCAGCGAATTTTCACTCACAAATATAGGCCAACCTCCACACAACCTATTTCTTTTCGTGCTCAAGTTCACGGGCCACGACTTATTTGAGACCTGAAGCTTCACAGTCTTAGTATCCGATTTAATATTCACACTGACAAAGCGTGCCGGTATGTTCTGCAAGTTCACACAGAGTCATAATAAAACCTCATGATGATAATCATCAAAAAAATAACATAACAATTTAAAGAAAGTCATTTGACAATGCTTGTTATTTCCAATAGTTACACAGAAAATATCTTCCATTTGTCACATTTGTCATAGGATCATAAAACTAAACCAAAGTCTATTTACTATAGGGTATATTTGCTAAAATACATGCATTTTTAACTATTTATACCTACAACCGTGTCATCACCACATGCCTAATTTATATGCAAATATTCTTCTATTATGCAAGAATTTTGCATAAAAAAATTTCATGAAAAGTTGAAATGCATGTAAGAAAGTGTGGACCTTTTTTTTATTCTCTCTAAACTAACTCCCAAAATGTGTTAATACTACTATCCCTTTCAGATATAATATAACTAAATTTCTGATCTGTGTGAAACTGTTTGCTTCATCGCCTTACCAAATATCGATGTTGCATATAAGTTGGCCGCACAACACATATAACTGAAGGATACTTTGAGTTGGACATGAACTTGCTAGCGGCTTTAAAAGCTGTATCTTCTTTAGTTCCAACTTCAACCCTTGAAACTGAAGACCTTGGAATGATAGGCTTTATTGAGCTCTCCTTGTTTCCTAAAACACAACAAATATGTTTTAGAAGACAAATTCTGGTCTTTCAAAAACCTTGTGTTTTTTCTGAACAATTTTCAATTGGAGAATTTCTAAAGCATTCCAAATAAAATAAATATGCCCACCAGTTTATGCTGATGCAACCATACAGATGATATTAAAAATCACAAGAAGGACCTAAAATTAAACATGGCAAACTAAACAGATTAAACTAACCTTTTGATTTTTTCACGTGTGTTTTGAGAGCATTTTTTGAATAGGTTCGCTTGCGAATAGAGTGATTTTGACAAGTCTCCTCTGTTTCGCTTTCTTCTTCAACTTTTACGTGTGTGGCAATCATCTCAATATCTAAATCATCTTCCTTTTTACACCCATTTCTACCAAATATTCTTACAGTGAATAATGAACTTCCACTGTATCTAAAAACTAAGAATTCTCCCACGTCTAGAGAGTTACCCTTCGCAAAGGCTTGCCAACCATTTGTAAAAAATATGCCACCTTTATATTCTTCCATGTCTACATGCCACAATTTGCCCCCAAGTGCTTTAAGAATGACCTTGTCTGGTACTGCTCCATTGAATTGCTTGATAAATTCTGGTGGTATACACTGCAAATTTATGTATTTGAACATCGTAGTAAAAAAATGGTACAATTTATTTGGAAGAAGCAAACAATCACTTCAACTCTTGAGTTTTCATATAGAAATCGAAAGCTTATATGCTTGATTTTGCCAAAGTTTACAGAACTTTTTCAAAAAGTTGAAAATAATCAGTCCGTGTAATTGTACATTATAATTTAAGTAACACTTGGGAAGGCTATTGGATCATTTTTAGGAAAACGGTGACAAAGTCCCCTAACTCTTTACAAATTAACGATAAGGACAAGCTATAACAGTTTTGTCAATAAGTTTGCAGAAAAATATAGGGGAAACTACTCTTAGGTCCCTCACAAACGAATTTTAAACACTAAAGGAATTTTGACAAATTTTAAACACTAAGGTCCACTAATTCTCTTCTTGTAAAAGTCCACGCTAGTAGCATAACAAATGGATTTAATTGTAAATTGTCCTTAAATGTTTAAAAATTGTTGCCAAGGGACCTAATCGTAAATTGCCCAAAAATATATCTACATACTTAATTTCTAGTATTAATTTGTCTCTGTAATCAAAATATATGTATACCGTTACAACATCTTCATTAGATCAAAATGAAAAAAAGAAAAGGTTAGAATGACTAAATGTATTTATATTACAATAAACACACTTGTTTTGCAACTGTATCTGTTTATGATATGAAAATGTATCTGAATAGTTTTACAACGCTCAAAATGAAGAGAATAACTAAATTTATATTAATTTAATGCCTTAAAGTAATTATGTACATATTGTTTATGTTTTGGTGTTATAAATTTACCTTACATGTAATTGTATAAAAGTGTAACTACATAGTTGATGGGCTTAGTGTTAATTAATCGAAAATATAGTGTCCTTGAGATAATAATAAGATTTTAGAATGTCCTTAACGTAGATAAACAAAAAGTGAAGGGGAGTGTCGACAAATCTCCATGATTTTTATAATTCAAGGTGTTATCTTAGTTCATGAAGGTATTTTTAAATCACTTAATACTTCAAGGTATTTTTTGCAATTTACCAAAATAGTTGAGACATACAGAGGATGGTTTTCGATCTATAGTTTGTTGTCTAGCTAACTTAAACAATCGCAGAATTGCACTGAGGAATTTGTCACACGCCCAATTCACCTCATGGGTAGGATTTTATACGCCTAGCCCAGTATGAACGGTCTATATCCTATACTCCTTGCATGTATTGCATATGACTATGTCATGCGCAAAACCTACTACTTGCATAGCCCGCACATGGTCATGTCTTGCCCATGACCTACTCCTTGAATTTCCTGCACATGATCTCCTCATTGCATGTCATGCACATGACCTACTCCTTGCATGTTGTACACAAGATTTACCCAACTCAGCAAAGAGATGCAAGATCACTTGACCAAGTCCATAACACACTCACCCCCCGTGACTCCAATCTTTCTCAATCCATGCCATGAATTCAAAAGTTATAATGCAGGTGCAAAAGAGAATGTTTGACCATAATAGTGCCATAGCCCCAAATGACACAATTAAATACAAGGCAAGCCCTCGAATAAGGTGAGCACGTGTCTATGACAGGTTTTCGAATAAGGTGAGCATGTGGCTATGACAAATCCCCGGAGAAGGTGAGCCTCCCAACCACCACCATTAATGCATCCTTACCGCCTAAAGCTCAAGCAAGTTCATTTAAATACCCAACACTTCTCTAATGCAAACCAGGTTGAGAGTTGGGCATCATTCACTACACTTATATTCTCCCTTGATCTACTAGTAATTCATTGCCTCCTGGCACTTTGTCTTTGGCCTCTGGACATTTTATAACCCCTCCGGATACTTGTAATTTGGCCTTCCGGCTCCATATTAATACAAAGAAGGAAAGAGAGCATTCCAACCGTGGACGTAGGCCCAACACACTAGGTTGAACCACGTGAAACACTCGTGTCAATTCATTTATCGCCTTTTATTTCCTAAGTCCAATTCATACATATTTCACACTAGGTAAAGTCCAAAGCCATACAAATTTTGGCCTCATTAGCACTCATGGTTATCTCTTTTTGAATATTGACAAAACTAACTTCAAAACCTTACAAAGGAAAAAAATGTAGCATCATCTAGTGTTCTGCCCAAAGGCGTGCCATTGTTTCGCTGTAGCGAAGGCGAAAAGACCCAAGTTCACAACAACTTACGGGAATCAGATTTCTACGAAAATGAGTTGGGTATTTTGGGGGTTTTCACATGTAACCTTTGGAGTATAAATAGAATGATATGAGGGGTTTCTCATTAGACTTTATTTGACATTGATAGAGCTATTCATGAAAAAGGTAAGCAAAAAAAGTGAGAGAAGTTTGGGTTCTAAACTTGATTCTAAGGTGAGATTGGGGTGTACTTGGAGTTTGGGGGTTGAGGGTGTATAACTCTTGTAAAATGCTTTCATTGTAACCCATTTTTTGGGGGATAGAGGGAGGTGAATAAATAGATTTGTGTTTTTTTTTTGAATGTTTTAATGTAGTTAGAATCTTTTTAAAAAAAAATACTTTAACTAAATATATATTAGAAAATATTGGAGGAATTATTCTAAATATATCTCGTTTTTTTTCAAATAGTTGTTCTCTCTCCTTTAAATGTACCCAAAGGTAATATTGCCCAACAGCGATATATATTTTACTGTCTTCACTGGGTGGGGTGCCGTTGGGGTACAAGACGGCCATCCTATATCATGTCCATATTTTTCAATAGTATATAAGACATTATTCAGAGGTGGTACTTCAAACTTCATGGGTTCTGGCATTTAAAGTAGTTTAAGCAAGTTGTTGAAAAAAAGTTGAAAAGTTTTATTTTTTTTTCACCCAACGTTCTATATTAGATAGAGAGAGAGAATACCAGTCGGTGCGAGTTTTGATCAGGCAGATAGACTTTAAAGAAATCAGGAGTTGGATAAAAAAATGAGACCTTTGGACGACTCCCTCTACGCTTCACCATTCTCCCCTTTATTTGTTCTTCTATTCTGATTTCTCACAACACAAACTTTGGGGACAGATTTTGTAGGTGTGAAGAAAAAGTTTCCAGGGTAAATAAACAAGTTTAGATATACATGGGGAGTCCAACACTTTAGGCACATCCAACGAGGGAGTCTACTGTTGCCGTAGCATGGAAAACAGATTTTTTTTTTTTTAAATCAAATTATGGAAGTCAAATCAAATTGAAGAATGAAAATATGGCCGAACCGTGAATTATGTTGCTTTCTTTAAATTATTTTGTCTCTATCCAAATATATACCCGAGGATAAAATATCAAAGATCTCCTACGTCTCGGATTACCAAAGCATGCTTACCATCCATTCATAAAGTATCTTAGTATATACTAGTTTTAAACCCCGCGCGATGCGCAAGCGTAGTATAATTTTATTCGTAAAATTTATGCCACATAAATAATATTATCATTACATTTAAACTAATGTTAATATGAGATGAAAAAATGAATAAAAAATTTGGGACATATGAACATGCCTTTATTTTAAAATTACAAATTAACTATATATTTATATTTTTTAGTACAGATGGTAGTTCTATGATTAGTATACACTAAACACCGAGATACTTTTTTTATTTAAGACATAATTATATTTTTATGTCTATTTGACACATTATATAAGTATTAATTAATAATAGATGGAGAGAAAATGGACACTCATATATAATCACGATAATTACTATCATATATATATATATATATATATATATATATATATATATATATATATATATATATATATATATATATATATATATATATATATATATATATATTTCAAAATATTTTACTTAGGCACTTAATCAACTTTACATAAATTATACTTTAACCCCTAATTTTTAAAAAATATAATGAATAGTATCATGGATATGATAGACAGAAATGACAAACAATTAGAACTTGTGTGTTAAGAAAATAAAGCATAAAGGATATAATTTGTATAAAAAAATCTGAAAATGAGTCAAAATAAAAATATCAAACCTTATAACAAAGCACAAAAATAATTGTGCAATCACAATATAAAAAGAGAAAAATCCAAAAAGGAATATTATATATTTTATTTAAAAAACAATGTTATTAAACATGGAAGTATACCTCACTTCCTTTAAAATAGAGCAACATACACCATATGCTTCTAACTAACTAAATTCACATCATATGTTTCTAACTAATTAAACTCACATTTCTATATAAAGATTCAATCGAAATTATCTTAAGAAAAATACTATTTCAATCTTCACATAACACATTCTACTTAAACAAAATCACAGTCTATTCTATGGCTCCTTGTCAATTTTGTAAGGATTTTTTACTATTTGGGGTCCAATAGTTATTTAGAGTTTTATTCCATTTGTTTACATTCTACTCGTTTGGAATTCAAAATCGACAAAAAACGTTAGTTAGCTAGTTTGATGGTTAGTTGACTCATTTTCCAATCAAAAAGACTATTTTACCCATTAGTATAAGTATTTATTAGTGTATTAAAACAAATTTTACATTATATCTTATTGTTTTAAATAGTAAAACTTTTTTTACTAATACTTTTTTATAAAATGAGAAAGTTTTATAAAATGAAAAAGTTTTATACACTTTTTTTATTAAGTATTTTTTTTTTAAATCAAAAAGTTTTACAAAATCAAAAGTTTTTTTTATAAACTTTTTTTAGAACTTTTTTTTACAAACATTAAAAAATATTGTTTTTAACTGTTTTTATAAACGTTGAAAAAACTTTATATAAAAACAATCTTATAAAAAACAGTTTATGAATGTCAAAAGTTTTTTTGTAAATTGTTTTCAACTTTTTTCATAAAATCAATTCTTTATATGAATAAATTAAAAACGTAAAAAACACTTAATATAAAAACATTAAAAACACTGTTTTTTTAACAGTTTTTTGTATAAACGTTAAAAAAAATTATGTAAAAACACCGTTCTTAAAAAAAAAATAACTCTTTTAAAAAAATATTAAAAAATGGTTTATATAAAAACAACATTTTTTTAAAGAGAATTATAAAACTGTTTTTGAATGTTTATAAAAAACAGTTAAAAATTCAGTGTTTTGTAACGTTTTTTAAAAACAGTGTTTTTTCCTTAAAAAAATAGTGGTTTATATAAACAGTTTTTTAACATTTATAAAAAATAGTATTTTTAACATTTTTATATCAACTGTTTTTGAATGTTTTACGTAAAAAAATAATTTTATAAAAAAAGTAGAAAAAATTGTTTATAAAAAAACCGTTTAACGATTATAAACTGATTTTTTTTAAAAACATTGATTTTATATAAATTATTTTTTGATGTTTATAAAAAACAATTTTTTTTTAACGTTTAAAAAAAGTGTTAAAAAAATAATCCAAAAAAGAGAGAAATTAAGAATAAGAGGGAGAAAAGCTCTTATAGTTTATATAAAAACACTTTTTGTTAAAAGCACTGTTTTTTAAAAAGGTTAAAAAAACACTATTTTTTTTATTGTTTTTTATATACGTTAAAAAATTGCTTATACAAAAACCCTTTTTTTTTAAACAGTTATAAACATCAAAAGGTTTTCTAATAAATTCTTTTTAACTGTTTTTTATAAAATCAATTTTTTTTTATAAAAAGACATCAAAAATGTTAAAAAAAAAGTTTTTATCAACTATTAAAAACAACTTTTTATATGAACAGTTTCATATAAAATGTTAAAAACGTTAAAAAAAACAGTATTTTTCAACGTTATTATATAAACTGTTTTTTAATTGCTTTTGACTTAGTTTCGTAGTTGGATTAAATTGAAGGAGAGACAGAGAAAACTCAATAGTTCAATGCATCTATTAAATTGCTTGTATAGTATTTTATAGAAATATAAAATATAGAGTGCCACGTGACACTCTCAATGAAGAGGAGTCTTAAATGCTCATAAATGTTTTGTTTTGCATTTTATAGTATATAAAGATTGTTTGTATAGTATTTTATAGAAATATAAAATATAGAGTGCCACATGGACACTCTCAATGAAGATGAGTCTTAAATGCTCATAAATGCTTTGTTTTGCATTTTATAGTATATAGAGATATTCAAATGAAAATTATATTTAAGTTTCATTTGTAAGTTAATATATATATAAGTTTTATTAATTTTTCAACAACCATATAAGTTCTATTCTATTTTTTTTTCTAAATTCATAATTTTACTATTTTTAAAATCAATTATCTCTATCTTTTTTTTAGAAAGTTACATACGTGGTTGAACTTTTTTTTAATCTTAAAATGATCATAACTTTTGATTCACAAAATCGTTTTTTGCAAAATTACTATTTTTAAAATTTGCTCGACGAGATTTATCAAACAAGATCCATGAATCTTATATAATTTCAAAGAAAAAAATTACAGAAACAGTAAGCTTTACTGTATGCACTAAAAAATGAAATAGTTTTATATAAGTGACATTTTTACAAACAAACAGTAACATTTACTGTGGTAATATTACGCAGTATATATATATATATATATATATATATATATATATATATATATATATATATATATATATACGGTTGATCCAAACCCTCTTTTTCAAAAACTACCTTATATTTAAAGGTCCGCGCAAACGGCATCCAATTCTTACCCCCATTGTTGAAGATTCAACGACCTTCATCAGAGCTCCAATTTAGGGTGGGTAGTGGTGGCATGTGGTGCCACTGGCGCGAACCTTTGAAAATAAGAGACTTTTGAATAAATGGGTTCTGGATCCACCGAAGTGACATGGGGTGCCGTTGGCGCGGACATTTGAAAAGAAGAGACTATTAGATAAATAGGATTTGGATACTCCTGAGCGTCGATTTGGGGGGAGTAGGGGTGTCATTAGGTACTGGTAGCGCATACCTTTAAAAATAGGAGCATATATATATATATATATATATATATATATATATATACTGTGTAATGTGATAACACAGTAAATATTATTGTTTGTGAAAATGTCACAGATATTAAATTTTACTGTATACACGAGAAAATGAAATAATTTTATATATGTGACATTTTCACAAATAACAACACTTACTGTGTTAATATATTTATGAAATAGTTTTATATATATAACATTTTCACAAACAGTAACATTTACTGAATTAATATTACACAATATATATACATACATATATATATATATATATACATATATATATATATATATATATATATATATATATACATATATATATACATATATACATATATATATACATATATACATATATACATACATATATACATATATACATATATATATACATATATGTATATATATATATATATATATATATATACACACGGTAGATCCAAACCTCTTTTTTCGAAATTACCATATTTTGAAAGGTTTGCGCTAACGACATTCAATCCTCACCACTACCCACCTCCATTGTCGGAGCTTCAACGACCTTCATCAGAGCTACGATTTGAGGTGGGTAGTAGTGGCATAGGGTGCAACTGGCGCGAACCTCTGAAATTAAAAGAATATTAGATAAATGGGATTTGAATCCACCGGAGCTCCGATTTGGGATGAGTAGGGGTGGCATTGGGTTAGGTTTATATCTGTAATATTTTCACAAACATTAACATTTACTGTGTTCATATAACACAATATATATATATATATATAGAGAGAGAGAGAGAGAGCTCTGATGAAGGTTGTTGGAGCTCCGACAATGGGGGTGGTGGTGGTGGTGGTGGGAATTAGATGCTGCTAGCGCGGGTCGTTAAAAATAAGACAATATAAAAAAAAGGTTTGGATCCAAACCTTTTTTTTATATTGTCTTATTTTTAACGGCCCGCGCTAGCAGCATCTAATCCCCACCACCACCCCCATTGTCGGAGCTCCAACAACCTTCATCAGAGCTCTGATTTGAGGTGGCATGGGATGCCGATGTAACATTTTCACAAACAGTAACATCTATTATTTATGAAAATATTACAGATATAAACCTAACCCAATGCTACCCCTACTCATCCCAAATCGGAGCTCCGGTGGATTCAAACTCCATTTATCCAATATTCTCTTATTTCATAAGGCCCGCGTCAGCGGCACCCCATGTCACCCAAAATCAGAGCTCTGATGAAGGTTGTTGGAGCGCCGACAATGGGCGTGGGTGGTGGTGAGGAGTAGATGCCGCTAGCACGAGTGGTTAAAAATAAGACAATATCAGAAAAAAAATATTTGGATCCACCGTATATATATATATATATATATATATATAACACAGTAAATGTTACTATTTGTAAAAATGTTACAGATATAAACCTAACCCAATGCCAACCCTACTCACCCCAAACCGAATCTCCGGTAGATCCAAACCCAATTTATCCAATATTCTCTTATTTCCTAAGGTCCGCGCCAGCGGCACCCCATGTCACTCCAAATCAGAGCTCTGATGAAGGTTGTTGTACCTCCGACAATGGAAGTGAGTGGTGGTGGGGATTGGATGCCGCTAGTGCAGACCGTTAAAAATAAGATAATATCAGAAAAAAAGATTTGGATCAATCGCATATATATATATACATACCGTGTTTTAACACAGTAAATGTTACCGTTTGTTAAAATATTAAAGATATAAACCTAACCCAATGCCAATCCTACTCACCCCAAATCGGAGCTCCGGTGGATCCAAACTCCATTTATCCAATATTCTCTTATTTCCTAAGGTCCACGCTAGAGGCACCCCATGTCACCCCAAATCAGAGCGCTGATGAACGTTGTTGTAGATCCGACAATGGAGGTGGGTGGTGGTGAGGATTGGATGCTCTAGTGCGAACGATTGAGAATAAGATAATATTGGAAAAAAGATGTTTGGATCCACCGTATATATATAGAGAGGAAGCCTCACTTACATCATGATGTATACATCACACCATACATCACATCTAGTTCTAGGCCCTAAGAAACTTTTTTTTCCAAAATTTTTATTTTTCTCTTGCAATTAACCTTCTAATCAACCCACATTCAAAAAATTATGTCAAAATACATTTTGTATCTATTTTTAAAAAATTCACAAAAAACTGCTGGCGCAAACCCTTATAAATAAGGTATTTTGAGCAGTTTTTTGTGGATTTTTTAAAAATAGTTACAAAATGTATTTTGACCTAATGTTTTGCACATGGGTTTATTGGAATGTTAATTTCAAGAGAAAAATAAAAAATTTAGAAAAAATAATTTTTAAGGGACTATAACTAGGTGTGATGTATGGATGATATATAGAGCAAGATGTAGGTGAGCCTTCTCCATATATATATATATATATATATATATATATATATATATATATATATATATATATATATATATATATATATATATACTATGTTAACACAGTAAATGTTATTATTTGTGAAAATATTGCAGATATAAACCTAACCCAATGTCGGCCCTATCCACCCCAAATCGAAGCTCTGATGAAGGTTGTTGGATAGCGTGGACCTTTAAAAAAAAGATAATTTCGAAAAAAAAGGGTTTGGGTCCACTCTATGTGTGTGTGTGTGTGTGTGTGTGTGTGTGTGTGTATATTGTGTAATATTAACACAGTAAATATTACTGTTTGTGAAAATGTTACAGATATAAACCTATTTATCTTTTTGGCGCATACAGTAAAGTTTACTATCTGTGTAATTTTTTTTCTTTGAAATTATATGGGCTTTATGGATCTTGTTTGATAGATATCATCGGGCAGATTTCAAAAATAGTAATTTTGCGAAAAACGGATATGTCAATTAAAAGTTATGATCATTTGAATATTAAAAAAAAAGTTCAACCACTTATGTAACTTCCTCAAGGAAGTTACGGATGGTTGGTTTTAAAAGGGAAAAATTGTGAAAAAAAAGTTCCAAAAAATTAGGAGTAGGACTTATATGTAAGAGGAAAACATGGTTGGAGTAGAATGTCTAAGAAAAAGTTTAATAGGATCTAAATGAGAATGACCCTATATTTAATAAATTAGTTTAATAGCGATGCGTTACGTCATCATAAAAGATACTTTTTAGAGATCCATATTAGAAAAGAGAATATAACTAAGATATATAGAAAATATATTTAACACACTGGAATAATATTTTTGATGGTGAATAATGTGCATGAATTTTTTAATATTATTTTAAATTAATGAAAAATAATATTAAATCAATATATAAAAATTGTTATGAAATAGACTATTATATTTATAAATACATAGAATACAACATAAGATAAGTCTAAAACATTAAAGATGAACTCATCAAATGGATTACAAAACCGTGATATATAACATTAAACATATTATACAATATATGTCACGTTATAAATTTATACAAAATATACTTTAAAAAAACTAATAAACACAACATATTAGTATCTATAGCTGGAAAATTGTATCTGTAAATATATAGTGCATTACTAATGCGTGAAGCAAACATACAAATTAAGAGACCTATTAAAGCATTTAAAACCATCACACCCCAAAAATTCAGACGGGAAAAAAATTTCATTAGAACCTTCATTCAAATAGCTAAAGTATTCATTCAACTTCAGAACACCTCCATAAATCTCTTTATCCAAATTCTTGACTACCCAAAAAAAATATTTGATAGATAATAAAATACACACACTTAATATTTGAGAGATAACACTCAATATGAGGAGAGAAGTTTTCTTTATTACTCACACAATATTTTTGACTTTTTGTGACTTCACTTTAAATGTCAACATTGCATGGTTATTATAGAATTTTTAAAATGTATCTACCCAATTACATGTATTTATTACATTTGATATAAACATACCCCATTTAGATTTCTGTATATGAACCTCCTAATATATGAACCAACTAAATGGATCTATTGATCAAATACATATGTGTCTATATTAATCCAAATAATGCAAAATTAATAAATGACTTAATGAAGTGTACACATGTCAACGTGTGCAATCGATAAATGTCGACGCTGGATTGTGATGTCAATTTTATATATATACTATATTGTTAGTGAGGAAAGGAGAAGAAAAAAACATCGAGAGAAATTTTGTTGGAGAAAGGGAGTTTTTCAGATATGAAAAGCCATTGATGGAGTTGTATATTTAAGAAAAAAATTTAGCAGGGAGTTTAAACAAAAATAGTAAGCAAGTGGGAGAGAAAAAAGTCCAAATTAAAAATGTGTTAAAAATCCAAATATAAACCAATTAATTTTTGTCTAGAAATTAAATCATGGTCTGACCAAGCCCAAGATCCAATCAGACACGAGCACAGCCAGGTTTATGGTGGAGGCACAATACGTCCGTGTGGACTTTAACACAATAAGAGTGCCCACCCAATACACATAAAATTCTAATGCCCAAAGAGCCTACCCATTAAGGCAAAAACTTTTGTAAATACACTACTCCATTTTCTCTTCCCACCCAATGTGGGACTCAAAAAAATTTGTCAGGAATAATTCCACACACTCTCTATACTTTTAAAGTCAATAAGTGATCACCACTTTTCAAAACTCTACACTATTCCAACATATACCCACTTGTAGAATTTAAAAACAATTTCGTTGAGCAATATTTCATAGACTTATGCATAAGAAAATGTATCTTTTTGACTTAAAATTTTACATTGTAGAGATTTTTAAAATGTACTAGAGTGATCTTAGTTTTGAACTTTTATATCTGACAATATCCCAATCACAATCCTAGTTGAGTATAGTTATTAAACCTACACATTACAGTCATGTGTTTATATCCCACTGTAGTGAATGCTCAAGGTTATTTGCCCAAAATAACCATAAGAGAGGCCACACTTCCACATTCACATAGGTTAGAATATCAAGGATACGCCCATTGCTAGGTACCCCACTCAACATAGATCAAAAGATATAATTAAGAGTTATAATAACTAAACCTTGAATCACTTCAGGATATCATGCTCCATAAGGATGGACTCGGAGTAAAATCCCGTTCTTACCCATTGAACCTAATCTTTGGGATCTTCATTTTATAGGTAGGTTTACGATTACAAATGACTTACCCATTTAGGAGATTAAGTCTCATCCTTTTCGAGGTGTTCCACACCTTTTCTCTTACTAGTCTGTTCATCAAAGGATCAACCAAATTTTCCTAGATCGTATATGATCCACTTTTGCAACACTAGTAGAAATAAACTCTCTAAGAGTATCATGCTTGCAATGTATTTGTCACCTTTTTTCTTTTATAATAACGATTCTCTACCTTTAGCGATAATGCCGTAGTAAGAACGGTTGGTATTGGTTAATCCCATAAAAGGGATATATGATAGAAGGTTTATTAACCAACCTTCCTCCTCACTAACATAACTAGCGGTATCATCTTCGACTCCTTCGTAGATTGAGATTTGTCTGTTTATTTGACTTCCAATAAATTTTGCCGCCAATGATACTAAAAATATATCCACTAGTGGCCTTGGAGTCATTTGATTGGGTATTTCAATCATAATTGCTAAATCCTTCAAAGACAATGGAAACCTTTCGATAGTGTGATTTTAGTTTCATCCTCCTTTTTAGGTATTGCATAACCCTCTCAATAGCATGCCAATGCTCCATATTATGTCTGCTAGTAATTCTACGTAAGTCTCCCACAATATAACTATATTTGGTCTAGTGCAATTAGTAGCATACCGTAAACTACCTACGATGCTCGCATATTAAGTTTATCAATCATTATCACTAATGTTCTTGAACAACACTACAATCAAATGGAGTAGCTTTACAGTTAAAGTAATTGTATTTCTTTCGAATTTTCTCAATGTAATGGATTTGGTCCAACAAAAAGTCCCTTTTCAGAAATAGTAATATTAATTTTCAATATTGCACTAGCTTCATCCAAATCTTTCATATCAAAGTTAACATATAACAAAGAGTCTAAATTCTCAATGACATGAATATTAAATCCAAATATAAGAAAATCATCCACATAAAGGCATATGATAGTGAAAATGTTATTTTTATATTTATAATAAAAGCACTTGTCAATTTCATTAATTTAAAACCCATTAGAAACGACTAACCTGTCAAATTTAGCATTGAGTTTCCTAGGTTCCTGTTTTATTCCATAAAGAGATTTATTTATTATGGACCCTTAATATTTTTAACCACATATAATAAAACCTTCAGGTTGGTCCATGTAAATATCTTCTTATAATTCACCATTTAAAAAGGCAATTTTAACATCCATCTAGTGTACAACAAGATTACAACTATAAAAAAATAGTGCACATATAGATTTTATTCAAGTCACGGGTACGAAGGTGTCAAGCATGTCCACATTTTTAAGTTATTTAAAACCTTTGGTCACGAAATGAGCATTATATTTTTACAGAAAACCATAGGGTTTTAGTTTCTTTTTAAAAATAAATTTGCGACTAACTATTTTACACCCAGGTAGAAGATCCACAAAATGTCATGTCTGATTAGTTTCTAAAAATTCCATTTCATCATGAACAACTTCTTGACAAAAATCGACATCTAAAAAAGATAAACCTTCTTGAAGGGTATTAGGGTCTTCCTTTAAATTGTATGTGAGAAAACTAAGTGCCTTAGGGTTTGTACACAAAACACCACAAAATTTTATTTTCACAATTTTTTTAATTATCTTGCACCAATTTAGAAAACCACAAGTGTTGTATAAATTTTCTTTAGCAATTTTAGTCTTGACCTAAATATGCATCTAGGTGAGTATAAGCAAGAGTAAATTAAGTAAATCACAAGACAACGATGTACGAGAAAAATTTGCAATGGGAAAAACCTCAAACGGCCCAGCCACACAAGTCCACTACAATATAGGTAGTTTAAAAAATAAATCTAGAGTTATTCACGGACTTGACGTCTTAAAGCCTTGACGCGCTTCCTTGATCCTTGTAACCTTCTACCTAGTCACTGTAAGAAGTCTTCTAATATCCAGACAATACAGGCACTTTCCCACATCTCGGTATCCCACCGATCTTATTTGTCTCGTGATCAGTCTAGATGCCGCATAAAACTAAACATAGCAAACCACTTTGATGAAGGAGATCCCAAAACGGTATATGTATATATGATTCTTAGATCTAAAACCTGGGTGTAAACTAAGGTTTTGTAAACTATGATGCTTGATCGTAGAAGATCAACAAAACACAGAGAGCATTTATAAAGAGTTTAGAAACTTAAAAGCAAGGTAAAAGTCTCTAATAAAAATGTTGCTTTGCACTCCTATTTATAGGAGGTTTTCCAAAATCGAGATAAGGATAAAAGACTTGATGAAAATCTCAAAATCTTGAAAAAATATGTTGGCTCCTTTGAATGATGTACATCTCATTCAAACGAAGTACCTCATCTCATTCGAACCAGCTTCTAACAAAAAATCCAATGAGATTATCGAGAAGGCCAAAATATGTCTCGTTCGAAGTTCATTGTAAACCTATTCTAACGAGATAGGGTATCTCGTCCAAATGGTAGTGAAGTCATTATAACGACCACATGAAAAAAAAATTTATAAAAAATATTTAAAAAGTGTAAAATTATTTTTATAAAAAACTAAAACCCCGAAAAAATTTATTCTTATAAAAAACTAAAACTCGAAAAAAATATAAGTGTTAAACATAAACATGTATCCATACCTCATTGAGATTTCTCGGATGATAAAGATGAAACCCGACTTGAAACATGATGTATACTCAATGCCGCTTTATCTTTGGCCGCTACAATCTTCAGTAATACGTCACATGATTCAAGGACAAACAACTCAAATCATAATCTATGACTCTAACAAGTTTTGTCCAAATACGAAATTAAGATAATACATAAAAATTGACTCAATTCGAAAATATGTCCTTAAAAATATCCCCCTTTGTCTATTCCGGGACAAAACTCAAATATTAAAACCTACTGTGTCGTCAGACTCACTAACACTCAATTCCCAACCTCTAAAAGGAAAAAAACTATGAATGTTTAATCAATAAAACTTGAGTAGCTTTGCTCTTGTGTAATCCTTTGTCGCATCACTGTTAACTAGCATACTTAAACACACCTTCAAATACAAATAGAATATAATAATGTATAAACCGCATATGAAAAACTCTCCCCCCTGTCTGACCATCTCTACTGAAAGAGGATATCTCTCCCTAAGTTAAAGATCTGCCTCACATGAAAAGAGTTAGATACCATTTCTCCTCCCTCCCTTCTTTTAGGAATAGCCAGAGAATAGGGTGCACAATAATAAATCGAATCTCCCTTATACTATTAAAATATGTAAACATAAGGAAAGAAAGTATATAATGCAATGGTGAGAAGCAAGCTTGCAACAACAAATAATTCGGTAATACAAGCATAAATAATCCAAACCACAAACAAATTATATCAACTATGGTGCAAGCATTTAAGTATAAGACACCAAGATGATCATAACACATGCCAACATAAATCAAAGATTAATCACAAGGCAAACATGGATTAAATGAAAATGCAAAGACTCAAAATACAAAACATACCATATATATAACTACGCATATACGAATGAAGGACAACTATATATAGGTATAAACGACCACAAAAGACATAAACAAATAAGCTTTACACACTCGCATAGTATCAATGTGTCTAAATATAGTGGTACAGAGTGAAGAAGAATGAACTAGAACTAAGAGAAAATGACCTAATCACTAAAAAATGTCTAAGTAGTTCTATTTGACCATAATAATTTATCAACATTCGAATCAGCCTCACATGGCAAATAAAGAACTCAAAATGACAAACAAACACAATGCACACTAGCCTAGAAATTTTGATGATTCTCAAAATAATGCAATAAAAATAATTAAGCTCAACTAGGACTCATTGTGTAAACCCATTGATATTTAACTAAACACTCTCAAAATTTTATATCATTTTTCTCTTTCCTTTTGCTTTGAAGATATATAATTTTTTGAAGCATCAATGTGAAAATTTTGGCCTTGGCATTTTTTTAGTTTTTATAACCTCTCAACCTTTAAGCTCTAGCCAATGGTATCCTTTCATGAAAAAAAAGATTGCTCATTCCGTAGCCCTTTTTCATGCACACTCATATTTTTGATAAAACTACAAACTCACAGGCAATGGTTTTTACATACACAACTCCCCCGTAGTAAAAAAATATGTATATGACAAGATTGTTGGGACAACACCTCACGTAGATAATGTGACATATGAATTTAAAATCCAAAAGAACTTGTGAAAATTGCGTGTAAAGGAATATACAAAGTGAATCCGTCATGTAAATAATTTTTAATTACTCCATGCAAGCATGCATAAGAAAAATACTAAGCATTAACAATCATAATAAAATGTCCTAATTACATAGATACATGGAATAAAGAGGATTCAAACACACCAATATACCACCACAATAGGTAAAACTAAACTACACATAAACAAAAATCATTTTGAGTTTTAAACATTTTTTCAAAATGATTCAAAAGACAAAATTTTTTTTTTTGTATTTTTCTTAATAAGAGACAAAAAATGGAAAATCAAAATAGAAAAGATAAACATCATAAAACTAGCAAAAACATATGACATGAGGCACAAAAGTTACTGTATGAAATTATACGTAAACAATCACTCATAAGATATAGCATGTGAAGAGTCATGTGTAAGCATTCAAGAATCAACAAGCCTACTATTAAGTGCCTCCAAATTGGATACCCTAGCACACATAGGTGTATTGTTACGATATAGGGTTTGGGGAACCTTTTTGCCAGCAATCTTAGACTTCCTAGGATCATTTCTAAGATCATAACAAATTAAGGTGACCTTTCCTACCACATTGTGTGAAAATGTAGACACGAGGAAGGTTACATTTGGGTTGACCTTTTCTAACGCCCCTAGCCAAGGTTGAATCTCTTAAAAATTTGGCATTATCTTTAACAATGGAAGTATTTGTATCATCGAAGCCAATCCCATAATTTTCACCTTTGATTTGGAAGGTGCTTAATATTTGATCCAACTTTTTCGACCTGAACTCCAAATCAAATTAAACATTACTTGAGTCTCTCAATTTCTCTTCTAACCCCACAATCCTAGACTCGAGCAAACCCATAGACTCTTCAAACTCAAGAAGCTTCTTCTTTAAACCTCCATCAATCCACGAAAGCTATCTATGTCGCCCTCAACATACATAAACTTCCCCTTAAGAGTCTTCTTACGTGCCCTCAATTCCTTAAATAATTTATCACCATCCTTTCCTATGGAATGTTCCTTCATCTCAGCTTTTAGATATAAGTTGGACTTTTTAAACTTGAATGACTCTGCGTATAACCCCAAAATGGCCACCTAAATCTCACTATCCTCCTCCTCTTCTTCTTCATTGCTCATCTCCTCACTAGCTTGGGAACCTAAATACTGGACCTCAACTATCGTGCTAATGATTATCTTCATTGGGGGAAGACACTTCATTTAATCCCATATGACTAGCCGTGAATACGATGTAGTTACACCCACCGAGGGAATCATATTCCTCTTTCGACTCATTATCACTAAAGGTGATATTATACACCTTCAATTTCTTACCCTATTTCCTTAGTCTAGTGGGACCCTCACGAGAATAATGCCCAAAACCTTGTCATTTAAAGAACTTGTCTCGGCCATCCACCTTCTTAGGACCATACCTCTTTTTTCTATCACGGTCTTTTAAGTTATTAGGTTTCTTCTCAAAACTATTGTCTTCTTTGAGCTTTAGAAACTTCTTAGAAAATCTAGTTATCTGTCAGCATCAAGCTCATTGTCACTATCGGAATCCAACTCATCCTCTTTTTAGGCTTTCAAAGCAGTGCTTTCATCTTTTTTCTTCGGAGTACACATGTTCATCTCATAGGTTTGAAGATCACTTATAAGTTCTTGGACTCTTATTGTGTCGATACCTCCTAGGTAATCTAGGTTCGTGACTTTGTCGTTAAATCTTTTAGGCAATGACCTCAAGATTGTTTGCACAACTCTAGGCTCGGGGATAGTTAATTCTAAGTTAAATAAGGAATTGACAATATTTGATAACTTGGCATATAAATCATTAAAATAATCATTCTCTAGCAACTTAATCATATAAAACTTAATGGTAATATTTTGTAACTTAGAAATCCTAACAGTTTGTTCCCTCATATGCATATCGTAAAATATTCGAAGCATCCTTTGCGCTCTTGTAAGTCATAATGCGTCTAAATGTGTCGGAGGTCATAGTGCAAAAAATAGCATTTATACCATTGGAATTAAATTTCGAAACATTCTTCTCATCCAAAGTCCAAAAGCACTGGGAGGAGTACATCCAAACTCAATCGACAACCAAACATTTTCATCGATTAATTTCAAGAAAAATCGCATCTGCGCCTTCCAATAAGGATAGTTTGTCCCATAAAATAATGTAGACCGAGAAACAAAACTCTCCCCTTGGTTAAACTCTATCTAAATCCTAAACAAGTATGAAACAGGGATCTAACACAATAAACTAATACAACCCACCCTGATACCAATTTGAAAAAGCTAAGTGCCCTAGGGTTTGTACAGAAAACACTACCAAATTTTATGTTCATAATTTTTTGAATGAATTTGCACCAGTCTAGAAAATCACAAGTGTTGTGTAAAATAATATACCAATTTTAGTCTTGACCTAAGCATGGATCTAGGTGAGTATAAGTAAGAGTAATATAAGTAAATCACAACACAGTGATGTACTTTGGCGGCCCAGCCACACAAGACCATTACGATATATGTAGTTTACAAGGACAATTTAGACTTACTCACAGACTCGACACCTTCAAGACTTGACGTGTTTTCTTGATCCTTGTAACCTTCTTTGTAGTCACTGTTGGATGCCTTCCAACAACCACACAACGCAGGTGCTTTCCCATATCTAGGTATCCTACTGATATTACTTGTCTCGTGACAAGTCCAGATGGCGCAAAACACCAAACTTGATATCCACCGTAGGAAACACTCACAATATGAAGAGAAACCACTTTGATGCAAAATAAGGAGATAGCAAAATAATATGTTTATGTATGATTCTTGGAAATCAAACATAAGTGTAAACTATGATTTTTTATTGTAAAAGATCACCAAAACATGAAGAGATTTTCTAAAGAGTTTAGGAACTCAAAAGAAAGGTAAAAGTATCTAATAAAACTATTGTTCCTCACTCCTATTTATAGGAGGTTTTTTAAAATCGAGATAAGGATAAAACACTTGAAGAAAATCTTAAAATCTTGGAAAAATACGTCGGCTCATTCGAACGAGGTACATCTCATTCGATCCGACTTCTAATGAAACTTCCAATGATATTCCCGAGAAGGAGAAAACATGTCACGTTTAAAGTTCATTGGAACTATGTTCTAACGAGATAAGGTATCTCATTTGAATAACATCAAAGTTGTTCTTATAACCACATGATAAAAATAATATTTTTCTAAAAAAATATTTAAAAAGGATAAAATCATTTTTATAAAAAAAGTAACACCCAAAACAAATCCAGGGATCAAATATAAACATGTATTCATATCTCATCGAGATCCCTCAGATGACAAAGATGAAACTCGACTCAAAACACGATGTATGCTTAATATCGCTTTATCTTTGGCCACTATAATATTCAATAACACGTCATAGGCTTGAAAGACAAACAACTCAAACCTAATCTACGACTCAAATAATTTTTTTCCAAACACAGAATTAAGCCAATACATAAAAATTGATTCTATTCGAAAATTTATCCTTTTAGTAAGCATAAAAGTTAGTGTTATCGCTAGAAATTGGTGTGGAGTTAATTTTACCTAAATACACTAATCACTAGATGATAAACTTGATAATAGACATGATTATTGAAATACAATACTGAATAAATTTAGGGAGTAAAGAGACAATGGAAAAATCGAGTTTACGTGACTCGGCCTAAATTGATGCCTACGTCAACAAGTGTTGTTTTGTCTATCGATTATTAGAAAAATACTATTGCGGAGTACAATTTAAAATATCTCAAGTCATCTCTTAATTTGGGCAGCATAATAGCAACTAAAAGTCTCTTACCTTATATGGGGTTTGTGTGTTCTATTTATAAGTTGTTAAAAGAGAAAGACGGGAGGGGGACATGTGTCTCACCTTTATAGGTGATGTGAAAACACGTTTTACAAGCTATTTTATTAGAACATTGGGAGAATATTTACATATATCCTTTACACCACATGCATTAAGTTGCAGATGACATTCAATCACAAGCTGTGCGCTTCCTTTAAAAGTATCGACTAATTGAGTTGGGAAGTCTATTCACCCAGGTCGAACCAAGCATAATATCAGTCGACTACCGTAGGTTCCCTTGACTTATTCAATGAATTAGCCCCCAGTTGGAATATCTCTAATTCCAAGTGTCCCATTATGGTTGGCCCACGAGTATATCTCTATTTAGGGTACATTAATAGCCCCCAAGACTTTGCTCATGATCTTGTCTAGATAGTTGGTTCCCTGGAGTGTAGTGTCTTTTAATGATATTCTTAGCATTTTAAATGAGTGAAGTTTTTATTTGCAAAATGTTGTCGATTCGCCTTGCCAATGGCTGGAACTGTCACACCCTGATTTCTCAAGGGCTAAAGTTATCTTGAGATAATAATAAATCATAATTGAACCATGCATATGCTAATTAAGAATTTATAATAGCTAAATTGTCTTACATTGTAGTTCATAAGACTTATTCTTCTATGATTTCTCTACATATCTCAATCTGCTGCAATATAATTCCTGAAGTAATTGTCATTTCCTATTGGTACCTGGGCAAAATAACTAGAAGGAAATGAATCAACAAAATTGCTAAATGACCTCTACCAGTCCTATAACAAGTATGAATATACATAGAGTTTGGAATGTGTACAAAATTCAGTGTTTATCAAATAGAGAGAAAGCAAATATTTTTTCATAATAACCCTTCAATAAAATTACGGAGTATGAACTGATAATACCATACTTACCAGCTCATTAAGGGTCATATAAAGAAAGTTGAACTGATAATCCCATACTTACAAGTCCATTAAGGTTTATGTAAAGAAAATCAGTGTTGTAGTAAAATGTAATGAAATAATAGTACCTGGTAACAATATTACGGATCATATAAGAAAGTCCAGGATCTTTGAACTAATAATCCCATACTTACGAGTTCATTAAGGGTATAGAAATAATTAAGCCATCTGTAAAACCAAATAATAATCAACCCAAAACCTTTGGAGAAAAGTAATCGGCTAGGCACATTAACTAAGTGGCACTTATACGTATGTAGCAATAATCAAGTCTCTCAATCATGTGAGACCATTAGGAAAAGCATAAAGTTTCAAGGGATAACACGTCAGTCTACTTCCTAGTTAAGACTGATGCTTATAGTAAAATGGCATAAAAGTTCAAGGGTAACTGAGTCAATATGAAACATGATACCAGTTATTAAATGAGAAGGGTTAAAATTGATCCTTAGTTAAATTTAGATACTGGTGATAATTTCAAACACCGATGACATATAACAAAATATGTAGTATGGTAGTATAATAACGTGCACATACTAAGAGTAAATAGGATCTATCACATAGTTATATCAATATAAGTATGCTAAATACGCAAAGTTTATTATTGAAAAGGTAGGAAAAACCTACATGTGTTTTTACGAGCTTTACATTTTCATTCAAGGATATTTCATTGTTGCGTTCCAGTTCCCGTAGTCATTTATGCTCGAGTATTTAAATGAGAGTAGTTATATCGGTGTTTTGGGAAGAATGGGTTGGGTTTAGGATATCTTACATCATTCGGTAAATACGAATAAAACTTATTCTATAACAATACGTAATATATGAATTTCATATATAATTCTAAACTCCGATCTCTAGTTAACATAACGAAATAATATAAACATGTTACGTTAACCAATAATAGTAATAATGGTACGAATCTAAATTTATATAGACGTTTTAACAGGTAAAATGTTCAAAATGATCGGAGAAATCGGGCTATAACTTATCTTATTTTGTAAAATCATACTCATACAATTTTCAGTAATTACAATACTCAAATAGCAATTTTCTTTTGATGAAAATAAATAAATAACAAGTATATCCGTATTTGAATAATTCGAGTTTTCTGGAAAATAATCGTTAAAGGTAATTAAACGATTCGATTTGTTTAAATATAATTTCAATTTGAATAAACAATAAATTTTTATTCAAATAAAATATTATCCTGGTCGAATATTACTTTTGATCGGACAGAACTTGATGTTTATGGTTTTTCGTTTATATTATACGATAATTTTTTATTTGTAACACAAAGTAAAATTAGGAAAAAGTCGAAAGACAATAATCGAGTGGTCGTGCCACTTTCAAAATTAACCAACATAACAAAATAAACAACCCAATGCCTGCAGAATCACAATTTCAATAACTATGACTCGTAATATAGTTTCGGGTTATAAAGATTACATAACCTCGAGTCGTTTGGTATTGTAACTCATTACAATATATTTTTAATAGAAAGATGACACCGAGTCAACATATTTTTAGAAAAAAAATATGATTACTCATACGTGTTTGTGGATTCGTGTTTACGACATTTTATACATAACCGAGTATATATGGCTGCTCAAAATAACACCAATTCCCATTTTGATTTTTCCTAACCCAAATACCTAATTGAAAATATAATACTAAAAAATAAACCGAGTCATGACGGAATTCGAAAAAAAAATCCAATAAAATCGAGTTGGAATTGACCTGTTTTTGTGGCTTTGAACATATATGTGTATGTACACACACACACACACACACATAGACATATATATATATATATATATAGAGAGAGAGAGAGAGAGAGAGAGAAAATTAGAAGCTCAAAGCTTCCTTTCATAGCAGTTGGAGAGAGATGAAGAAGAAAAAATGAGATAGACAGAGGGAGAAATGAACCATTTCGGCCGGAGGTGGAGGAGAAAGGAGGAGACCAGAGGTCTGGTCGGCGGTGGAGGGAGAGAGTTGGATTTGATCCGAGTAAGGAAGGAAAGGGGTTAGGTAGTTGGGTGAGGGAGATTTGGGCAGGGGTTTGGATTTCTTCATAGGTTTTGTGTATACTAGTAGGGGTTTCAGGCTAGGGGTGAAGAAATAGGAGCAGAGGTTTTGCTCTTTGTTTTTTTTCTTCCGAGAGAGAGAGAATATAATGAACTCATTTGGTTTTAAATGAGAAGAGGTTTAATTTTTTTTGTAGGTACAAGCCTCTATTTATAGTATTCCTAAGCTGCACAACCAGTACATAGTTAGAACACAGTCAATTGGATAATCATCCAACTGAGTGTCTTTGGTGCTTAATTATAATTTTTTTTCCCTGTATAATATTTTATAATTCTTGAAATTTCATCCAACTATAAATTAGTATTGGGACGTGTAGGACACATTAATGTGTTATTTTCA
The DNA here is from genome assembly GCA_949130495.1 of Sambucus nigra. Classification (NCBI taxonomy): domain Eukaryota; kingdom Viridiplantae; phylum Streptophyta; class Magnoliopsida; order Dipsacales; family Adoxaceae; genus Sambucus; species Sambucus nigra. Next base: position 180,607,695 of record OX422219.1, read on the forward strand.
TATTGACATTACTTTTGGATTACGCTAATTTATATGCAATGTAATTTGAATAATAATTCAAAATAATCCATTTTAGTCTCGTTCTACTATCCGTTTACATGGAAAATAATTATTTCGAACAAGAGAATAAATGTGTCAACCCTATTTTCATGTTACAGGACATACGTCTGGGTCGCAAGTGTCGTAAAAAGTATTAATCTTCTGTAAAATGCCATTTTGACATATAAATAGTTTAATAAAATAAAAATAAAAGTCAAGGTATTACATTCTACCCACCTTAAAAAATTTCGTCCTCGAAATTTTCAACATTCTTAGAGTTTCAAGTAATCGTGGTACTCACATTGTCTATGATATGATAACATATTTCTTCGATTTTGTAAATCTATTGTGTATAACTTTGATGATTTCACGTCATTCTTTCATTAGTTGCAGGTTATACAACATTACTGTATAATAAGTACTCGACGTAGTCAAAACAACTAGCATTTCATCTAATTAATAGGCATTTTTTACAAGATTTGTGTGTGTCGTTTATTACCTCATAGGTTTACGTAATAAAATTTTACGTCTTTCCTGGTTATATAATGTTCGGTCATATATCAATAATCTCATGCTATCAAGATGGTGGTATTGGTAAAAATTATCGTAGGTTGTATGGAGTTAAGGAAATGGCGATATCTCACTATTAAACCATTGATATCGTAATAATAGCATTTAACAACCGTTTACATCGTAGGTAAGTGTAAATATAATTTGTGTTCGAGCAGGTAAGTTGGTAGTTTACTCATCTTGAGTTGTTAATAACGTAATTGTAAGTCGCCATTTTTAATAATATATCGGATTCTTGTACAAAGGTATCTCTTTTCTATATCAAAATTAACTAGTTTGCTATCAGAATTTTCAATTCCAACTTTTGTAGTAAAACGATTGTTGCTTTTATTAACATCTTTATAAATAGCGGACAGTCTGGGGAATTACTATGGTTGTAAAATCACATGCTTATGTAATCGAAAATAATCATCGACTATGCGATGTAGTTAATACTTCTACATGGAAGTTTTGTTAAAATTTATGAGAAGAAACTATTACAAGTATCTTAATGCAATGTTCCTTTAATACTGAAACATTGTGTCAACAAACTTTAAGTTTTTCACTAAGTCACTATTTTGGAATACACTACACCAAATCTGCCGAATTGTCACGGTCATTGACCTTGACAAGTTGGACTTGTCAAAGTCAATGACCGTGACAATTTTGGGTGAGATAACTTTTTTTGTCACGATCTTGTCACGTCCGTTGACCATGACAATGTAACACCCCGCCCGCCCGGGGAGAGCGAACGGAGTGCTAATGCAATAAAATAAATCCAAATCCACAAGCAACAAGGTATTGAGCATCTAAATAAACCCACAATAATATAAATCCACTAATCTCAATCTCTTCAATTACAACAAGTCTCTCAAATTAAATACAACATCTAACTCGAAAATAAAATACAAATCTCCAATGCTCTATACAACAAAATAAATACAATCTTCTCAAATATATTCTCGAATATTACTCCCAAAATATCCAAGTTAAAATCAATCTCCAATAATCCATAGCGCCCAAATCCGCGCTAACCTGCCACTAAAAGAAAATATGGGGAAGTACACAATACGACAAGAAAGAGGCTCAACAAATATATATTAGCGATGAATAAAACGTAACAACACGAGTACAAATATTCAAATCAAAATGCAAATCTCAATAGCATTTTATCAATAAATTTCTCAACAACACTTTAATCGGGTCACCAGGCCTCACCACATCCGTATATGCTTTATCAAGCCATAGCCCGGGAAACAGGAATTTTGGCGAGTGCCCAACCTCCGTGCCATATTAAAATCTCATGACAATGTTATCAACAACAATATAATGATACCACATGAATCAAAATAATTTCAACAATTATTTTCCAGATTTTAATGAATATATCAATTCAAATATGAGTTCAATTAACAAGAATTCAAAGAGAATGACACTCGCGAGATTTAAGGAGCATATTGTGTAAAACCCCATACCTCAAACCATGATGAGAAACCAACGATCACATCCTCAAGATCAACTCAAAAGATCTACAAAATCTCCTCCAAGAACCTCCAACAAAATAGCCCCAAGAACACCTCTAATCTAAGGTTGGAACTCTAAAATCTCAAGGGCCAAAGTATATATAAAAAGAAGAGGAATATAAAATATATTTGCTGCCAAAATTTGTGCCAAAAGTAGGTTAAAAGGCTATCCCACGACTTCTTTTTATAATGCAAAAAAATGAAGAGTTGGAATCCAAAAGACTCCTTTAAATAAGGCAAAGAAATGAAAAGTTGGAAGTCAAAACAACTCTTGAAAATTACTTAATGTTCACGAAATCCGTTTTAACTCCGTTTTCAAAACCATTTGAAATTCTCGCCTTTAAAAAAAATAACCAACATATTTGAGCAATAAAAATAATTTTATCAAAAACTTTATTTTCCTCCATTTTCTAGAAATTAATTAAAATAGCCCAAAATTACGCGGGTTGTTACAGACAAGTTCGTTAGATTTGTCACGGTCGTGTCACGGTACTTGACCTTAACAAGTTTTGTCATGGTTTAGGACCATGACAAACCCGTGACAATGTTAAAAAAATTGTCACGGTCAATGACCGTGACAATTCTGGGCAGAATTGAAAAAAAATCTGATGGGCAGTATGGCCACTGCCACTGCCTAGCAGTATATATGTAACTGTTATAGCAACGTTGTACCTATTCAAACATTATATATCTGGATAAAATAGAGATAGTGCAAATATACATTCAACATAGAAACAATCCTGTACCTGTTCAAAACTTTGGGATTCTCCATAAAGTACCTCAACTGTTTAACTCCATTGTTCGACCTCAATCTCGTAATTTCAATTGTCTTTAGGTGTGATCTCAAACAATCAGGTACATACCATTCCAACCACGATGTCCCAATTTGTTCACAACAAAATGAAAAACCCTAATATAAGAAGAAACAACATCACCATCAATTATCTCAAATCTACAAACTATTTAGCTGGAAGTGATGTTATGAACCCTTGACGTACCTCAAAGATAAGAACCTCTAGAAGAGGACAACTTTTGAGAAAATCTAGCACCAATTTCCAGTTCCAGTTCCACTATAATAATTAGCCACTGCAAGACACTGCAAAAGGGTGTAGTGCTAACCAACGAGCAAATATTCATAAAAATCGAAATCGAAATCGAAATTGAAATTTAAATATTCATATAAATATAAATACATTACCTGTAGTGCCACCCAAACAGCTAATGTACCCCGGGAAATCGTGTCAAATATAATTCCCTTCATATCTGAACACTAAGAAATGCCATAATCCTATGGAGTTATGCTTTACAAATTCCTTCCAATCGTTGAGTAGCCAAACATCACCAGTTGAAGTTGTCAGTTCCACTTTCCATATTTTCCTATGTTTTGCTAGAGGTTCCAAGTGGTTGGGTATGGAAAGTGGAATTGACAACTTCAATTGGTGATATTTGGCTACACAACGGTTGGAAGGAATTTGCAGAGCATCACTCCATAGGATTATGGAATTTCTTAGTGTTCGGATATGAAGGTAATTCTCGCTTCATTTTTTGAGCTAAAGGATAGACGAAGAGATTCAGTCTCTTCTCCACAAATAGGACACCCTAAATAACTATGTACCAATCACCTATTAAAGGTAAGAAGCGTATATTCATGGATTAGTATAAACAAAACTTAAATTTCAAATTCAAATTCAATTTATAACAGAAAGTTCCTCCAAAAGTAACAACTTTAAGCCACTAAGAATATTATACAGAAATTATGCAGTCCCAAACTGTACAAATGCATTGGAATATTTCGGTACAAATTGGAATATTTATTACAAATTGAAAAGTTGTTTAAAATTTGGGTTATCATAAAAAATGGATTGATATTCGGTAGGAGCGGCCAAGTCATCCACACTACTATTTAGACGTTTTAGCGCGTGTTGGACAATTGACCACGGCTCATTATTGATATACTCCGAGTAAAACACTTGGTTAACCTTTTGAAATGCACAAACAAATGGCTCATCGCTCAAGTGGTCGTTGCTCTTCAACTTGGACAAGTCAACCATGACCAAATTGGTGGCATGATCAACTTTACAAGCATTTTTATCCTCAACACTTACCCAGCCACAGTAAAATACAACCTCTTTGAAGCTTATATAATCCGATTCAAATATATTTTGGATTACACCATAGTCATTTCAGCTTCAACAAGGTTTTTATCTTTTACGCTCGCTCGAAAGAAAGTAAGAGCCTTGTATGAAATGCCCGAGTTCTGTACATTTTGACTTTTCTCGTACACTTTAGGTAAAAAAATGTAACCATTCAATCGATACTTTTTATACTCTTGTGCCACGAACAAGGGTCAAGTGGCTAGACGAGCAAGCCTTGATGTCGCATCACCCGTCTTTAAGAGCTGAGAATATAAATAAATTAATTATATTAATGGTAAAATTTGAGTGTAATGTAATATTATATAACGACTATTTTCATTATAATTACCTCTTGTGTCAACCAGAGCCTAAATTCGCTATCTGATTGTACCATTATTTTTCGTCTTTTATTGTTCTCACAGGCTTCATATTTTTTGCATATTACAAAATTAATCATGTATAAAATAATCTAAAATAATGTTAAACATTATAATAATTGAAACTTACTTTTTCCATTCTTCGACATCTTCATGTGTGTCAAATAGATAACGAGCTACTTGTTCATGTTGTAAATTCATTAATTTCACTCGTTTTCCCATCACATGACCACCATCATCGACAAACTCGTCAATGCCATCAACGCGAGTCGAGTCAGGCATATATTCCTAAGTATATATTGATGACTCCACGGTGATGTATTCCTGTGCAATTGATCCTGCAATGTATCGCGTATTCTTGACGTAATCTTTAAAAACTTTCATCAATCTTTCAAACGGATACATCCACCGATATCTAACTGGACCACAAAGAAGTGCCTTGTCGCATAGGTGTACCAACAACTGAACACTTATGTCAAAAAATACTGGGAGAAAGTACTTCTCCAATACACAAATCTCTTCGGTCACCGCCAATTTTGCGGCCACTATGTGTTCTCGATTGACTACCTTCTCACATAAGAAGGAGAAGGTAATACTAATTTTCATAATAGCCCTTCATAAATCCTTCGAATGACTCCCCCAAGGCAAGTGCCCACACTATGTTCAGCGAAGTTCTTCTCTGCATGCATCACATCCAATACATGGCGCACCGGATTATTCTTCCAATAAGGCAAGTCAAATAAAATTAACCTCCGAGACCATGCCTTTCTTTTCTCAGTTTCATTCCCAGTTGGGGTCTTCTTATGCTTGACGTTCTTAAATTTGGGATTCTTACCTGGAATATTAGGGCCATATTCAGAAGATTTACTTTCAATTTCTGAACTCGAAAGTTGTCTCGGCGGTAGCCTATGTTCAACCCTGCCCAATAAAAAATTAGAACCTTTCTCAAATTTGAAACTATGAGCCGGGGGTAAAAACCTCCTGTGGAAATGGTATACATTTTTTGAGATAAAGGATAGACGAAGAGATTCAGTCTCCTCTCCACTAATAGGACACCCCAAATAACCATGTACTACACAACCAGATAATGTCCCATAAGTTGGAAAATCATGAATTGCCCATATGAACATAGCTTTTAGCGTAAACTCTTCTTTTCTAAAAGAGTCAAATGATTTCACACCCTCTTCCCATAACTCATTTAATTCTTCTACCAATGGAGCCAGGTAGACGTCGATGTCATCACTTGGTGCCTTTGGCCCAGGTATCAACAAAGCCATCATCAAAAATTCAGGTCTCATACACTGTGAAAGAGGGAGGTTAAGTGGGGCTAGGATCACTGGCCATACACTCTGATTGGTGCTTATATTTCCAAATGGATTGAAACCATCTGTTGATATAGCCAAACGAATGTTGCATTGTTTTCGAGCAAAATCGGGATACTCAAAATTCATCCTCCTCTAGGCAGTAGAATCAATAGGATGACGCCTGATATTACCCCTACTTCTGCCCTAGCATGCCAAGTCATTGCCTCTGCTATCCATGGTACTGTGAAAAATCTCTTTAATCTAGGCCCAATGGGAAAATATTTCAATACTTTTTTCGGCAATTTTGAGCGTGTGCCTTCCTTACTAGTAGATTGGACATATCTAGGTTCATCGCATACCGGACAATGATCGAGATTTTCATACTCCTTTCAGTATAGTATGCAGTCATACACACAAGCATGAATCGATTTATACTTCATTCACAAACCTTTCAAACTATTCTTCATAACAGGATAGCTATTTGGAAATGTATTCTCCTTGGGTAATAAGCCCTTTACCCATTTTAGAATTCCTGTCACGCTATTGCCAGACAAACCATATTGTGTCTTCAAACTGTGCAAACCAACCATGGCATGTAAAGTTGTTTGATCTTTCTCACAGCCGGAGTATAACGATTGGGTCAACTTAAATTTTAAACTTTGGTAGTCATCATCAAGTTTTATCGTGATATTTTCATGAGCACTTGAATCTTCTACATCATCAGTAACCTCATTCTCCTCTGCTTCATAAAATTCGTACGCATCATCAACTAAATCTTCTAAGATATTATGATCTACGTCTTCCCCTTCTACATCTATTCTACTTGTTGAAGGTTGTTATGAAGGTTGGTCGGGGAGAAAAGGAACTTTCAATTCACCGTGAAAACTCCAAAATCAATAACTATCTTGCATACATGATCTTAACAAATGTAGTTCAACTGTTTTCCACTCAAACACCTTACCATTCTTACACCTAGAACAAGGACAAGGAAACTCTTCATCATTATGACATCTCTTTGCTTATTTCACAAATTCGTTAGCACCTCTGCAAAAAACATCCCTTATTTTTATTTATCTCACCCATCCACTCTATGTATTTCGGATATCCCATTACAGCTACCACAACTAATCACCTATTAAAGGTAAACAAAACTTAGATTTATAGTATGTTTCATTTAATTATGTCTTATTTATATTCAAATTCAATTTATAATAGAAATTTCTATTTCCTCCATCTCCTCTAAAGCGTGAGTGGTCCTATCCCATTCAAGACCGCATTTTTTTTATAATATACTTAACAGCTCATGCACATTGTTACGATTTGAAAAAAAATCGACAGCATATCCCTGTAGTTCTCCAAGTACACGACGTAGATTGGAAAGTGTGAGTGTTATTTAAATTGATCAATTGAAATAACAGTCACACTTGTAAATCTAGTATGTACCCAGAGAACATTAAGATACGACTGCAAAACTTCCTCCAAAAGTAACAACTTTAAGCCACTAAGAATATTATACAGAAATTATACAGTCTCAAACTGTCCAAACGGGACAATTCGAGAGATCTCATTACAGGGGTAATGACTCTCGAACGGGTCTAAGGGCTATTGAATGCGTACGCATAAGAACTAGAAGGCTAGTATCTATGCGCACTATATTTAATTTCAAGTATGTTTCATTTAATTATCATACTATATATATATTGTTCGATATACAAAGTAATTTTCAAAAAAAGTTGAAAAATCCCACTCCCATATGGACAATAATCCAGTGGTCATGCCACTTTTAAAACTAATCAACCCAACATTTACTAGACAAAGTAATACAACAGCAATGTCAACAACAACTGTGTATCCCGTACTCCTTCTAATTCATCTACTCAATTAATTCATTTCATCAATTAAACTACCAATTAATGTATACAATTATTAATTTACTAATTTACAATTAGGGCAAATCCTACTTTCATATGAAATGGGCATTAATTATTAATTTACTTTCATCTAAAACTATACAATTAAAGTTACAATTAAAGCTATACAATTGTTAAGATTGCCCCACCACACCCCTGCCCCCTCCCCCCGTCACACACACACGCACACACCTGCACACACACACCCCCACCACCCCACCCCCTTCTCCCCTCACCCCACCACACATACCTGCACACCCCCACCCCCCACCCCCCACCACCCCCACCCCACCACACACACACGCACACACCTGCGCACACACACACACACCTCACCCCCACCACCCCCTACCCCCTCCACACACCACCACAAACATATATATACACACGTATAGAAATGAAAGAGAAAGAGAGGAAAAAAACATACCTTTGAGAGAGAGAGAGATGGCAATCGCTTAGAGAGAGGAAGAGAGGGAAAACAAAAAAACGGTGGGAAAAAAGAATGCGCAGGTTTTTTTTACTGAACAATTTGTCACGGACGTGTCACGGTCAATGATCGTGACAATACTTTGTCACGGTCTTGTCACGGTCAATGACCGTGACACAAAACACGTGTTTGTTGTCACGGTCAATGACCTTGAAGAGGCTAAGCGGCTAAAGGGTGACAATACTCAAATAGCAATTTTCTTTTGATGAAAATAAATAAATAACAAGTATATCCGTATTTGAATAATACGAGTTTTCTGGAAAATAATCATTAAAGGTAATTAAACGATTCGATTTGTTTAGATATAATTTCAATTTGAATAAACAATAAATTTATATTCCAATAAAATATTATCCTGATCGAATATTACTTTTGATCGGACAGAACTTGATGTTTATGGTTTTTCGTTTATATTATACTATAATTTTTTATTTGTGACACAAAGTAAAATTAGGACAAAGTTGAAAGACAATAATCCAGTGGTCGTGCCACTTTCAAAATTAACCAACACAACAAAATAAACAACCCAATACCTGCCGAATCACAATTTCAATAACTATGACTCGTAATATAGTTTCGGGTTATAAAGACGACATAACCTCGAGTCGTTTGGTATTTTAACTAATTACAATATATTTTTAATAGAAAGATGACACCGAGTCAACATATTTTTTAGAAAAAAAATACGATTACTCATACGTGTTTGTGGATTTGTGCTTACGATATTTTATACGTAACCGAATATATATGGGTGCTCAAAATAACACCAATTCCCATTTTGAGTTTTCCTAACCCAAATACCTAATTGAAAATATAATACTAAAAAATAAACCGAGTCGTGACGGAATTCGAAAAAAAAAACAATCCAATAAAATCGAGTTGGAATTGACCTGTTTTTGTGTCTTTGAACATAAATTTGTATGTACACACACACACACACACACATATAAGAAATGGGTGGCTATGGCAGGGGTCGGAGCTTCATTTTACACACACACACACACGCATGTATACACACACACACACACACACACACACACACACACATATATATATATAGAGAAAATTAGAAGATCAAAGCTTCCTTTCATAGCAGTTGGAGAGAGATGGAGAAGAAAAAACGAGATAGACAGAGGGAGAAATGAACCCTTTCGGCCGGAGGTGGAGGAAGGAGGAGCCCAGAGGTCTGGTCGGAGGTGGAGGGAGAGAGTTGGGTTTGATCCGAGTAGGAAGGAAAGGGGTTAGGCAGCTGGGTGAGGGAGGTTTTGTCAGGGGTTTGGATTTCTTCATAGGTTTTGTGTATACTAGTAGGGGTTTCAGGCTAGGGTGAAGAAATAGGAGCAGAGATTTTGCTCTTTGTTTTTTTCTTCTGAGAGAGAGAATATAATGAACTCATTTGGTTTTAAATGAGAAGAGGTGTAATTTTTTTGTACGTACAAGCCTCTATTTATAGTATTCCTAAGCTGCACATCCAGTACATAGTCAGAACACAGTCAATTGGATAATCATCCAACTGAGTGTCTTTGGTGCTTAATTATAATTTTTTTTTCCGGTATAATATTTTATAATTCTTGAAATTTCATCCAACTATAAATTAGTATTGGGACGTGTAGGACACATTAATGTGTTATTTTCATGTTGACATTACTTTTGGATTACGCTAATTTATATGCACTATAATTTGAATAATGATTCAAAAAATCCATTTTAGTCTCGTTCTACTATCCGTTTACATGGAAAATAATTATTTCGAACAAGAGAATAAATGTGTCAACCCTATTTTGATGTTACAGGACATATGTGCGGGTCGCAAGCGTCGCAAAAAGTATTAATCTTCTGTAAAATGCCATTTTGACATATAAATAGTTTAATAAAATAAAAATAAAAGTCAAGGTATTACATTCTACCCACCTTAAAAAATTTCGTCCTAGAAATTTTCTACATTCTTAGAGTTTCAAGTAATCGTGGTACTCACATTGTCTGTGATATGATAACATATTTGTTCGAGTTTGTAAATCTATTGTGTATAACTTTGATGATTTCACGTCATTCTTTCGTTAGTTACAGGTTATACAACATTACTGTATAATAAGTACTCGACGTAGTCAAAACAACTAGCATTTCATCTAATTAATAGGCATTTTATAGATTTGTGTGTGTCATTTATTGCCTCATAGGTTTACGTAATAAAATTTAATGTCTTGCCTGGTTATATAATGTTCGGTCATATATCAATAATCTCATGCTATCATGATGGTGGTATTGGTAAAAATTATTGTAGGTTGCATTGAGTTCAGGAAATGGCGATATCTCACTATTGAAACATTCATATCGTAATAATAGCATTTAATAACCGTTTACATAGTTGGTAAGTGGAAATATAATTTTTGTTCGAGCAGGTAAGTCGATAGTCTACTCATCTTGAGTTGTTAATAACGTAATTGTAAGTCATCGTTTTCAATAATATATCGGATTCTCATACAAAGGTATCTCTTTTCTATATCAAAATTAACTAGTTTGCTATCAGAATTTTCAATTCCAACTTTTGTAGTAAAACGATTGTTTCTTTTATTAACGTCTTTATAAATAACAGACAGTCTGGGGAATTACTAGGGTTATAGAATCACATGCTTATGTAATAAAAAATAATCATCGACTATGCGATGTAGTTAATACTTCTACATGGAAGTTTTGTTAAAATTTATGAGAAGAAGCTATTACAAGTATCTTAATGCAATGTTCCTTTAATACCGAAACATTGTGTCTACTAACTTTAAGTTTTTCATTAAGTCTCTATTTTGGAATACAATGTAACATCTTATTATTTTGGGTATTTCAACTTGTCTTGTTGATTGGTGATGAGATTCACATAATATGAGTTAGTATCACAATTGGTATGGTTTCTAATGTTGTATAATTCATCACATGGAATCTACCATAGATATATAAAGATAACTGGTTCTTTATAGTACATCAAACTATTTCGGATATACTCTAAACTTTTGGGATAATTTATGGACCAAATATATAGAAGTGGTTCACTTAAATTAGTGTGAGCATAGTTATATAACTATATGGAAGATGTTCCTATCACCGATATCGTTCAACAGAATGATACTACTGTTTGAAATATATTGAATCCAAGTACTAATGTTTATAAAATCATGGCAATAAGGGTTAAAGCTTTCCTAGAACTGATTTGGGTACTTAGGGTAGGATAATGTCAGATTATAATGATGTTCAATCTAACTTTACATATACCAAAACATGATTTATGTGTCTCAGAAGAAAGGAGACTATCCTTTTTTCACCTAGCCATCGGGAGGAAAAATAATTAGCATAACAATGCTAAACATGGGTTACCAATTTTAAATAAATTAATAGACATAGAGGGAAAATGGAGTGGTTGGTATAATCTAAAAAACACATCTTTATTCCGACATTCGATGTAATTTGAGCTTCATATATCGACTGGGTTGTTCATGTCGATGATCTTACTACAATCCTAATACCGAGTTTTTGGAACGAACAAATAATTCCCAATTTTAAGCGAACAACATATTTGGCATGTTTGTCTAATATCATCCATACATAGAATTATATCCTTGGTATGCACGAGGTATTTTAAAAATAAAATCTAGGGTGACGTGATCTCATTTTCATTCCTGGATCAAAAGAAATTCAGAGAAATTCATTTGGTAGATGTAATCTATCTTAAAATTTAAGACTTGTTTCCCTATCGCTTTGATAATTATCAAGTCAAATTTTTGCTTTAAGATTGTAACATAAGGAGATGTGGGAGCGATTATTCTAAGTTCGCATTTATCAAGGTTTGGTAAGAAATACCAGTTGGTTAACATAAAATCATATGGTTCTGTGGTATCAACAATAGTCCAAGAAATTACATCATTAAATCTTTCGATAAGTTTTGACATAAGACGTTGTCTATAACGTTTACTTTTCCAAAATGGTTTATCTAATTTGAATTAGTAATCCTCAAAATTCTATTCACGCTTCTGCCTTAAATTCAAATTTCCTTGCGTGCAAATGTATCTCAAACTTTTGTGATCTAAATTCACCTTGGGATCTCTTATCATACACTAAAAGACTTTAGGGTTTCCTATATTTATGCAGAAGATAACATAAAGAGTAGATATGAATTTCTCTTAACTTAAATGGTTACAATATACTGCTTAGAATTCTAGAGGGTCTTAGGGCATTATATCCTGAATAATTTTACCAAGAGACAACATAAATATAATTCTGAATCTAATAAGTGCCTAAATATTCCTTATTGGGTATAAGAACATTCGTTGAGGGATCTTGTGAAAGTACCATGAACTATACAGAATGAAGTACAAGTTAATGGTATGAAGTAACAAGAGTCTAAAGTTCCAGAAGAGGTTAAATTTCAAATTGTAGATTGTCGGTGTAGTCATAAAGTTGACATAGATTGGGTTTAGAATATATCGTCTCAACTAGAATACATATAACACCTGAGGGATATTAAACAATTTTGTGGATAAATCTAACTAATAGGTCATAGAACTAATGACTTGCTAATACTAAATGATCCAATATATCTTGGTTGCCTTAAGTTTTTCTCAAATCTATTGTATCTTCCCAATAATTTCTTAGGTCATAAAAGAAGGGAACAAACAAAACCTCTTAGGCTAAGGATTTCTGATAATTTGCGGAATAATATAATTGTCTTGTTGATTAAGGTCAACAATAATTTATTCTAGATAAAAACTTTGGCGTTATCAGGTAGGTATAAAATTAATTCATCGGAAGTAATATTCCATAATTCATATATGATGTTACTGGAATTTAAAATATATTAGGTTCACAAGGTTAAGGTTGCAGATAGTTCCTACAACAAGATAACCTACAATTATCTGTTCTAAAAGCTTAGGGTTAATAGCAATACAAGTAACAAATCAATCCAAAATTTTTAGAGATATATCAATCCAAATATTTGGAGATAATTAATCTAGATAACTGGAGATATAGTAACATGTCAAGTCAAAACTCTAAAGAGAGGCATAAATAAAACTAGCCACTCAATAATCTGAGTCTTACAGGCAAATAATATTGTTGTGGATATAAAGATAGTGTATTTACTGGTTATATTATATGCTATGTAAGAAATAGATTCAATAGAATCAGGTTAATGTGACACCCCGCCTAATTAAATACTGGGTGATCAGTCCTTTATAAAATTAAACCAGAATATCTGGTTGGTCTAGGTTATGCATCACTGTCGAAAGTCATCAATTTTATTTAATAAAAGATAACCACCTAATATTTAAAAAGGTTGATGTCAAAATTTTATCTTGTTATTAACCATCATATGAAAAGGGGAATATTTAATCATCACCATACATCCCAATAGAATAAGGAAATAACTACCTGAAATAGTATAAACAACTGGAGTAAACACATCCAGTCAAAATCCCATACAATAATCCAATAACATGAAATCAAAGTCTTATGATAGAATAAAGCAACTCTAAGTCTCTGAATGTAAAATAGGAGGGACGATATGCCCAACTGAAATAAATGACTGATAGATTAGGAGAAATAGACTCAGAAGCGTCTACTAGCAATATCCGATAGCTTCCATAACAACTACAGCTTGGCAAATGAATGGAATCTCCTAAGTCTGGTGTCTCTGTGGTTGAGCACCTAAAATAATAAAACAAGAAAAATGATTTGTAGAAAAACGGGTTAGAGCCCGAGTAGAAAACGGTTTAAATATAACAACTGCTTAAATTTATTAATTCATGTTAACTTAGCATACTCACTTGGGATGCTCACCTCTCATATAATGTTCACACCTAGCGAGCCTAACTACCCATATTAGTCTCGATACACTGCCTGACTATATGTAGTATAACCACTATGCCTGATAAAATATCTAAATAACTCGAAGCCAATATATTTCAATTATTTAGGAGTAGGTTTAAAGATGTCTTAACTCCTTCTCATAGCATTCTTAATTCTCCACTGGTGGCCCAATAAGTATATACTTTAATTTAATAAGTATATATATATATATCAATACCGCACCCATGACTAAGAAATCCTGGTGCTAGGCATACTCGGCTATCTAGTCCCATTGCAAATGCTCATGTATAAAGGACCACATGCCCAATATCTCAAGAACCAATAAAATATATACACATATTGGAGGCGAACATAGTCCCAAGCCGATGGGCTACGCACATACCTACGCACCCATACGTCAGTCATCACTATAGTTCTCACAGATAGCCCGTACCTAGGTTTCATGCTCTAGTGGTACAACTCAAAATCCCCCGAAGGCAAACAAGACATGGTCGTCCAAAACGCGTTAACCTCCGTTCGATAGGCAGTAGCTAGGTATGTCATACACATAAGATTCCAAGTGATAGCACGTACACGACTTATAAAACTTAATTGGCATTCATGTAACCCAATTACTATAATATGTAAGTAATATTAACGCCATTACTCTCCACGATATCCAAATATATATATATAACCTCTCTAGGACTTACATTCTCTCCTAGGTTTCTATACAATATCAATACCTTGAGGATTATAACACCTTTAATTATCTAAAACATTGAATTTTAAGTCACCCATTACTCACATAGATTAATACACTCGCTTGGATAAGCCTAGGATGATTTTTAACTTGATCGGACCATAAAAACCCATTATGGAATCTCGTTAGAAGTTCTAGGATTCTCGTTCGAACGATTTCGTTCGAATGAAGTTCCCACTTCAAATGAACTCAAAAACTCATTAGAAGGGTCGTTAAAAATCTCGTTAGAAGCCTCGTTCGAACGAGATGTCCGAACTAGCCCTCTTCTTCCCCCAACTCATTTTTCTCCAATTTTTATTCTTAAATATATTTTAAACTCAGCCCAATCATAATGTAATTGTTTCTAAACTATTCCAAATTACTATAGGACACTTCCTAACCCAAATTATAGGTTAAATCCTTATGGAATTAAAGGAATCCAACATTTACTCAATTTCTTATAAATCTCTTTGATATAAACCCAAAAATTCCTAATCCTTCAAAACCCCCAATTAATTTCGTGATTTCAACATTTAATTACCAACATTAACAGTTCTAAGAAGAGAATTTCTTTTACATGCCAACCTAACTCCAATTCATGGGATTTCTTTACAAATCAGTCCAATTAAACCCTAGTTTTCAATACAACAATCTCATATCATTTAATCTAAATCAACAGGAATAATATATGCTAAAAGAGGAGCAAGTTAAACACTTGCCTTCGAATGGATTTTTGATTCTCGGACTAAAATGGGTATGTATTTGATCCTCTCATCGCGATCTACACTTTGGTGTAATTCTTGGTGGGAAACCTTGAGTTCTTGGCTTAGTTCTCCAATGGAGTTCTTCTTCCTCTTTGGTTCTCTCTCTCTCTCTCTCTCTCTCTCTCTCTTTCACGTAGGTTGAAATTGGCAGTATCCTCTAACCCACGTACAACCTTTATTTTAATTCCTAATTTTCTTTCATTTAAATTCCCCAAAATATCAAAAGACTTAAATACCCCTCCGGGGTGTCATTTTGGGCAAAAATGCTCGGACTCCAAATATAACATCCGAGTAATGTTTTCTGACTATTTCGAACCTTTCGGACACACTGGCGCACTCAAAATAGTCGTTCGGGTTATATAAAAATAATTTACCTTTTTAACGCCCCAAATATATAAGGATGACGCGACTCATATGCGCATCCCAAATAATTATATCTTAACTCTCGTGTATCTCATCCCGGCCATATTATTATTTTCGAAAGCATCTATTACGTTACTTACTACGTAATGCTCAATCATAGTTATTACTCAACATGATTTCAACATAATTATTTTCTATTACTACTAACTCTCGTCACGCTAGTAATTATTACCCTTAAGTCGGATTAATTATAAATTAAATTTTCTCTCTTAAATTAATTAATCCTAATTTCCATAATTTCATAATAAAATAAATATGCGTAAAAATACGGGGTATTACATACTTCCCCCCTAATAACAGAATTTCGTCCCGAAATTCAAAAATGAAAGTATACCTGACAAGAATAACTCTGGATAACGTTCACGCATGTCATCCTCGCACTCCCAGGTTGATTCATCAACATTATGGTGTCGCCACTGAATACAGACTAGTGGTACTATCTTCGACCTCAACTTCCTCTCGCTATGGTCTAGGATAGCAATCAGCCCCTCTTCGTAGGAGATATTAGGTGGTAAGTCGATATCCTCCAACGCAATATGAGTGTGGGCTAAATCATGCCGAAGATATCTCCTTAGCGAAGAGATATGGAATATGTCATGGACTCTATGCAAGTGCTCCGATAACCCAAGTTTATAAGAAACTGGCCCAATCCTCTCGATAATGGGGAATGGCCCTACATACCTAGGCGCCAACTTCCCCTTCTTCTCGAAATGCATAACTCCCTTTATAGGAGATACCCGAAGTAACACCTAGTCCCCAATATTGAACTCTCTGAAATTTCGCTTGGCGTCGGCGTAGCTCTTCTGCCGATCCTGAGCAACCTGAATACGGCTCCGTATCAACTATATCCTCACTGAAGTATCTCGAATCACCTTCGGACCAAGTAATTTGTTGTCCCTCACCTTTAACCAACATGCTGGGGAACGACAAGATCTGTCATATGGTGCCTCGAAATGGAGCCATACCGATAGTAAACTGGTAGGAGTTGTTATAGGCAAACTCCACTAGTGGAAGGTACTGCTCCCAGCCTTCACTAAAATCAATGATGCACTACACAATATATCCTCTAACATCTAATTTATCTGCTCAGTTTGTAAATCTGTCTGCGGGTGATAGGCTGTACTCAGTCGCAACTTCGTACCCATTATCTCTTAGAACTCTCCCAAAATTGAGACACAAACACCTTATCTCTGTCAGACACGATATTGAGAGGCACCCATGATGTCTCACTATATCTGCTATGAATATCTGCGCATATTGTCCTGAGGTGTAATTCATTCGGATTGGCAAAAAGTGGGCCACCTTGGTCAGTCGATCCACTATCACCCATATCGAATCGTGATCCCTCTGCGATGTGGGTAATCCCGTGATGAAGTCCATGGAAACGCTCTCCCATTTCCACATAGGAACCTCTAATGGTTGTATACGTCTCGTCAGTCTCTGATGGTCCACCTTTACTAGTTGACAAGTGGCACATTTTGAGATGAACTCGGTAATATCCTTCTTCATCCCGCTCCACCAGTACTGTCTCCGCAAATCCTGGTACATCTTATCCCCACCGGGCTGTACCGTAAATTGTGAACCATGTGACTCTGTCATCACCTCTTATCGCAAGTCTTCTCCCTTAGGGACAACCAACCTTTCATTGAAACGTAGACCCCCATCTGAACCCACGGTATAATACTCGGCCCCCTCTGCTAGAAGCTGCACTATATAACTCTGGCAAAATGGATCAACTGCCTGAGCCTGTACTACTCTCATAATAATATGGGGTGTAACTATCATCACAAACATGGACAATCGAGCCACCGCATCCTGATGTCCTAACTCATTTCATTTCTCTTTCCAAGCTTCGAACACCTCCCCTACCGACCTACGGCTCAACACGTCTGCTACCGTATTATCCTTTTTCTGGTGGTATTGGATATCAAAATAATAATCCTTCACAAACTCAAGCCACCGGCGCTGACGCATATTTAGATCCTTCTGTATGAAAAGATAATATAATGACAAGTGATCTGTGAATAAGAAAAATTTCTCCCCCAAGAGATAATGTCTCCAAATTCGAAGTGCAAACACGACGACCATCAACTCTAAGTCGTGGGTGGGGTAATTCCTCTCGTGAGGCCTAAGCTTACGGGAGGCATAAGCTATATCTCGATCCTCTTGCTGAAGTACACCCCCAAGTCCTAATAAGGACGCATCAGTGTAGACTAGATCCTCCACTCCCGGCCTGGGCAATGCTAACACTGGTGCCGAGGTTAACTTGTCTTTCAACACATCGAAGGTAAACTGACAGGCATCACTCCAGATAAATGACACGCCTTTGAGAGTCAGGTGTGTTAACGGATCCGCTATCTTCGAAAACCATCGAATGAACCTCCTGTAGTATCTGGCTAGGCTGAAGAAACTGCGTATCTCGATCAGTGTCGTGGGTTATCCCCACTCCTTCACCACTGATACCTTCCTCGGATCCACGAATGTCCCCCTGTCAGAGATGATATGCCCCCAAAACTGGACCTCCTTCAGCCAAAACCTATATTTCTCGTATTTTCTCTACAACTCATACTGGCGTAGTGTCTGCAAAACTTGCCTCAGGTGCTCGGTATGTTCCTCCTCGGTCTACGAGTAGACCAGAATGTCAACTATGAAGACGATGACAAACTAGTCTAGGAACTCTCTGAACACCTTGTTCATTAAGTCCACAAACACGGTTGGAGCATTGGTTAGCCCGAAAGGCATAACCCTGAACTCATAGGAACTATATCTTATCAGGAAGGCTGTTTTCGACCCATCCTTCTCCTTGATATGCAACTGATGGTATCCCGATCTCAAGTCAGTCTTCAAGAAGAAGGTAGCTCCTCTCAACTAGTCGAATAATTCATCGATTTGAGGTAATGGATATTTGTTCTGTATCGTGACTTTATTCAAATCTCGATAATTGAGACATAACCTCAACGATCCATCCCTATTCTTAATGAATAGTACTGGGGAACCCCACATTGACGTACTCCTATGGATAAACCCCTGCCCTAACAACTGCTCAATCTGGTCACGTAACTCCCTCATCTATGCTGGAGCCATACGGTAAGGTGTGCGGGCTATCGGCCGAGTGCCCGACGCTAAATCAATGATGAAGTCTATCTCTCTACTTGGAGGTAACCTCGTAATATCCTGAAACACATCGACAAACTCTCGAACAATATGAATAGAGTTAAGTGGTACAACCGTCTCCGTAGAGGTCTCATCCTCTATATAGTATAAATGTGTGGACGATCCTCCCTCAGAGCGAGGCATCTCCACCAGGAACATCTCCTGACCGGGTATGGAAAAAACTATACTCCTACTAAAATAATCAATCATGGCCCTATACCTGACAAGCCAATCCATACCTACAATCGCATCATACTCGGACATATCCAATACGAGCATGTCAGCGGGTAAGATAAGCGTCCCAATCTCTATACCCACTCCCCGACAAATAAAAGAAATAACGAAACCTCTACTCAACGACGAATCCACAAAAGTAACCATACTCTCTGTAGTATCTAATAATCCCATAGTACGTGCAAACCCCATGGCAATAAAAGAGTGTGTGGCCCCCGTGTCAAATAAAATGCACCCCAAAGTCCCCTATATAGAAAACATACCCTTAATCGCGGGTGGTTCCTGCAGGACTGCGACCTAGTGAAGATAATAAACTCATCCGTACTAAAGCTGCCCCTGTTGGACTGGGACGGACGGAATATGTGGTAATGCTGGCATCTATGGGGGTGCTGGGAGAGCTGCGGGAGATAACGGTCGCTGGGGCTCCTAACGAGTACCCTGCTGCTGCAGGCCTCTACCCTTATGAGGGTAGTCCTGATGTTTATGGCTAGTGTTGCCACAAGTGAAACATCTCCCTGGGAAGGGTCCTCCTCTCTGTCCCTGCTGTCCCCGACCCTGATGGCCGATACCACCCCTCCCTTGACTATGCTGGCCATGCTGAACCTGCTGCTGGCCCTGATGGTCGTGCTGACCCTGCTGGTCATGTCTAAAGCCTCCCCGCCCATGTCTAAAACATCCTTGAAGTTGCAAGGTTATATGTTCTTAGTTTAATTCGTGGAACACACACACGAAATCCGATTTAAAATTAGCTAAGAAGAGATATGCTCCAATTTTAATTTATGTAGCAGATTCATAAGTTCGCAAGAACAAATTTCAATTAATGCAATGAGATTGATAACTTGGTTAATTAAAATAAAATTATTCCACTTTTATCCTAAGCATATATCTTGGTGATTTAATAAAGTAAATTGCGAAAATCACAACCACAACGCGCCAATGTATGAGGAAAACCCAAATGGGAAAAACCTCGAACGGCTGGGCCTAGACAAAATCCACTACAAAATAGGTTTTACAAGAGACTCAAAAGACTTACAGACATTGACTCACTCAAGACATGTTTATGCCGTCCTCGACCTCCAAATTTGTAGTACGTGAAGCTCCAACACGTTGCTCGACACTCCTCGTGTCGCAGTATCCATGAAAGCCAAAAATCACCGTCGCCACTAAGCTTGAATGCAGAGATCCACCGTAAACTTGATTGTTGAATGTCAAGATGATTGAAGGGGTTTTGTTTCAAAAGTTGAAAATGATATTGGAGATTGATTTTACCAAAAAGAGGGAAGTTATGCAAAATGCTCTAAAGAGAATATGGAACTTCCTTAGGTTGAGAAACTCATTTTCGTCCATATGATATAACTGAAAAAGCAGTGGACCAAAACAGTTGTTGGAAAATAACTGCTAAAAAATAAGTTAAAAATTTCAGATCTGGCAGAACTCGTTCGAACGAGGTCGTTCAAACGACTTGTCATTCAAACGAGTTATCTAACGGAATTCCAGTGTCGAATTAGATAGGTCGTTAGAAATATCGTTCGAACGAATTTCTAACGAACTTCTAACGAGTTTCCAGTATAGCCTGGGGAAAGTCGTTAGATCCAGGTTGTTCGAACGACTTGGAGAAAACTTCGAACGAGATTTCTATTTTTTCAATAAACTATTCAAATTAATTTCAAAAATAGTTCTTTATGAAAATTAAATATTTACAAACATTACTCTATATGAAAATTTCTCGTTTACAAAAAAAATACTCCAACACATAAAATTGATTTTGGTCATATACCTTTTAAAATAGCGAACATGGTGTGCATATTGATGTCGCGTGAACTTTGGATGCACTGCTCGAATCTTTACGTGTATGATGCTTGATGAGGAATGACCCAAAATTGTTTTGTCCAACGGAATGTAGCCAATATAAAAAATGACTCGATTGGAAATTTGTCCTTACAAATCTCCCCCTTTGACTATTTTGGGACAAAACAGAATAATAAAAAAGAAATAAAAGACTGAATTTGCTAAGCCAGCCGTCAAGACGATTCTAAATCCCGTCTCAAAACCCCCCAAAAAAGACAGACTCAATGACACGACTGACGATGCTGCAAAAGAGTTGGTGATGTATCCTACACACATGAAACAACAAATTTATAAACACATGGCGAAGTAGAGAATGAAACATATATAAAACAATGTGTTAGCATATGTTGTGAATGGTAAATGAACTCCCCCTAAAATATGCATATGTTGAATATTAAGAAATTAACTCCCCCTAAATTATGAATTCCCCCTATCAATATTTCTCCCCCTTTTTGTCCGGAAAAGACAAAGGGATAAATGGCCTGCATGTTAAATGATAAGCGATAGAATAATAGGCAATAAGCCAATAAATATTAAGAAATGAAGTGACAAAGTAAATAATCATGATGATTCATTAACCAATGGGAAATGGGAAATATTCAAGGTGCATACACGTCATAAGGAAAAAATCCAAAGCAAAGGAAACAATACAAGAAATAAAATATCCACTCATCCTCACAAGTACATTGAGAAAGGAAATTAAAAATAAAGTACATCAAGGGGCAGGAGCATCATGTCGAGAATCATCGGGAAGAGAGCCAGAGCCGAAATCGGATGAGCCTGCACCGCGGAGCATCTCCATATGGCGAATGGCATCAAGGTGTTCAAACAGAAGAGAGTCCCGACGGGCCTAGGCTTCATCTCTGCGCACTTGAGCCTCCTCCCGACGAGCTTGTGTCTCTCGATCCTGCTGTATTGAAACCAAAAGCTCCTGTAATAGCGCCCTGTCTTGACGTCTATCTTCTTGAATCTACTCAACCTATGAACGAACAAACAAAATATCCTCAAACTTTACGGGTGCGGGAGCATAGGAAGAGGAGGGTCGATGGATAGAGCGAGAGGGTGCGGGATGATTGGGGGCAGGGTGGGAGAAAGTGACGGAGTGAGAGGAGACGAAGGGAGTGATGTGAGGGGTATCGGGGGGTAAATGGCCACGAGACCGGCTGACCGATGACATGTCAATGGTTTGGAATTTTGTGACGGGGACATCGGTGGGTAGGCGGGGGCAGCCGATAGCAAGACAGAACCGGGTAATAATAGCCGCAAATGGGAGGGCTTGGCAAGCGGGACTGGAAGGGAGGATCCTAATTGTCCGAATGACACTAAAGATGAAGGCGAGGAGGTTGATGGCAGCCCTAATACTAATGGCAAACATAAGGTCCACGTGCATTTTGGTTATTTGGGTTGTGTTTGCACGGGGAGTAAGACAGGCACACACGATCCAATTAAGGACCATAAAATCGGGATGTAAATGTTTGTGAAAGATTATGACAGTGTCAGGAGGGAGGAGCCTAAAAACGATGCTAATAACAAGGGAAGGGTCAGGACGAGTATCGAAAGCCCATGGAAAGGAGGGATTATTGACCCTAGGTAAGGGGATGAGATGAGCAACCGATTCGGGAGAGACAATAATCTCCTTACCACGCACACGAGAGTAAATATGATTCTCCTTATCATGCATTCCAAAATAAAATTCCCGAATGAGATCGGGAAATATAGGGTCCGTGAGTGAGAATAGAGGGTCCCACCCTAAATTAGAAATCCACAAATGCACAGTGGTGCCGTGGAGGGATTGAAGATTAACAAGTTTCTCCCGAACAATAGAGCGTGTAGAGAAATCTTGGGTGTGATATAGAGTGTGTGCGGTGAGAGACCCCCAACGCAGCCTAAGGTCAGAAATAGCTGCATTTGCATTGAACTCCTCATCATAGGAAGAGGAGCGTTCCTCGGGGGAATTACTAATACGGCGTGTGTGACGATTACGAGCCATTCTAGACGAGGGCAAAAACTAGAACCTACCCGACATAAAGCCAACCAAACCGCCATACACACCAATTATGCCAACAAACCAAACAACCAATTAGCACAAATCCCATCCGCCAAGAATTAATTAATAGGACTAAAGACTGATATTTGGGAAATCATTCCTTTATAAAATTCAACTAGAATATCCGGTTGGTCCGGATTATGCATCACTGTCGAAAGTCATCAATTTTATTTAATAAAAACTAACCACCTAATATTTAAAAAGGTTGATGTCAAAATTTTATCTTGTTATTAACCATCATATGAATGGGGGAATATTTAATCATCACCATACATCACAATAGAATAAGGAAAGAATTAACTGAAATAGCATAAAGAACTTGAGTAAACCCATCCAGTCAAAATCCCATACAATAATCCAATAATATAAAATCAAAGTCTAATGATAGAATAAAACAACTCTAAGTCTCTGAATGTAAAATAGGAGGGATGACATGTCCAACTGAAATAAGCGACTGATAGATAAGGAGAAATAGACTCAGAAGAATCTACTAGCAATATCCTGTAGCTTCCATAGCAACTACAACTCGAAAAATGAATGGAATCTCCTAAGTCTGGTGTCCCTGTGGCTGAGCACCTATAATAATAAAACAAGAAAAGAGATTTGCAGAAAAATGGGTCAGAGCCCGAGTAGAAAATAATTTCAATACAGAAAGTGCTTAAATTGATTAATTAGCACAATATTATTCATGTTAACTTAGCGTACTCACTTGAGATGATCACCTCTCATCTAATGTGCACACCTAACGAGCCTAACTACCCATATTAGTCTAGATACTCTGCTTGACTATATGTAGTATAACCACTATGCCTGATAAAATATCTAAATAATCCGAGGACAATATATTTCCATTATTTAGGATTATGTTTAAAGATGTCTTAACTCCTTCTCATAACATTCTTAATTCTCCACTGGTGGCCCAGTAAGTATATACTTTAATAAAGTAGCCAACATGAAACACATAATAGAAACTCAGTATGCATATATAAAATCTCTTTATGTATAACATATAAATATATATATCAATACCGCACCCATGGCTAAGAAATCCTAGTGCTAGGCATACTCGGCTATCTAGTCCCATTGCAAACACTCACACATAAAGGAAAATAGGTTCAATCTCTCAAGAACCAATAAAACATATACACATATTGGAGGCGAATATAGTCCCAAGCCAATGGGCTACGCATATACCTACGCACCCATATGACCGTCATCACTATCATTCTCACAGATATCCCATACCTAGGTGTTATGCTCTAGTGGTACGACTCAAAATCCCCCGAAGGCACACAAGACATGGTCATCCATAACGCGTTAACCTCCGTTAGATGGCCAGTCGCTAGGTATGACATACACATAAGATTTCAAGTAATAAGCATGCACACGACTTATACAACTTAATAGGTATTCACATAACCCAATTACTATAATACGTAAGTAATATTAATGCCATTACTCTCCACGATATCCATATATATATAACCTCTCTAGGACTTACATTCTCTCCTAGGTTTCTATACATGATCAATACCTCAAGGATTATAACACCTTTAATTCCCTAAAACTTTGGATTTTAAGTCACCCGTTACTCACGTAGGCTAATACGCTCTCTTGGATAAACTTATAATGATTTTTAACTTGACCGAACCCTAAAACCCCGTTCTAGAATCTCATTAGAAGTTCCAATATTCTCGTTCCAACGAGTTCGTTCGAACGAAGTTCCCACTTCGAACGAACTGAGAAAATCGTTAGAAGGGTCGTTGGAAATCTCATTAGAAGGCTCGTTCGAACGACCTGGGTAGGTCTTCAAACGAGATGTCCGAACTGGCCCTGTTCTTCCCCAAAAACTCATTTTTCTCCAATTTTCATTCTTAAATATCATTCCAAACTCAACCCAATCCTAATGTAATTGTTTATAAACTATTCTAAATTACTATAGGACACTTCCTAACCCAAATTAGAGGTTAAATCCTTATGGAATTAAGGGAATCCAATAATTTACTCAATTTCTTATAAGTCTCTTTGATATGAACCCATAAATTTTGAATCCTTCAAAACCCCCAATTAATTTCGTGATTTCAACATTTAATTACCAACATTAATATTTCTAAGAAGGGAATTTCTTTTACATGCCAACCTCTCTCCAATTCATCGGATTTCTTTACAAATCAGTCCAATTAAACCCTAGTTTTCATTACAACAATCTCATATCATTTAATCTAAATCAACAGGAATAATATATGCTAAAAGAGGAACAAGATAAACACTTGCATTCGAATGGATTTTTGATTCTCGGGCTAAAATGGGTATGTAGTTGATCCTCTCGTCGTGATCTAAACTCTGGTGTAATTATTGGTGGGAAACCTTGAGTTCTTGGCTTAGTTATCCAATGGAGTTCTTCTTCCTCTTTGGTTCTCTCTCACGTTCTTTCTCTTTCACGTAGGTTTAAACTGGCAATAACCTCTAACCCACGTACAACCTTTATTTTAATTCCTAATTTTTGTCCATTTCAATTTCCTAAAATATCAAAAGACCTAAATACGCCCTCGGGGTGTCATTTTGACCTAAAATGCCCCGGACTCCAAATATAACATTCAAGTATTTTTTTCTGACTATTTCGACCCTTTCGGACACATTGGCGCACTCAAAATAGTCGTTCAAGTTATATAAAAATAATTTACCTTTTTAACCCCCCAAATATATAAGGGTGACGCGACTCATACTCGCGTCCCGAATAATTATATCTTAACTGCCGTGTATCTCATCCCCGACCATATTATTATTTCCGAAACCATCTATTACATTACTTACTATGTAATGCTCAATCATAGTTATTACCCAACACAATTTCAACATAATTATTTTCGATAGCTACTAAATCTCATCACGCTAGTAATTATTACCATTAAGTCGGATTAATTATAAATTATTTTTTCTCTCTTAAATTAATTAATCCTAATTTCCATAATTTCATAATAAAATACATATGCGTAAAAATACGGGGTATTACAGTTAACTTGAACATATTGCTCCAAGATTAACATATGGGCTTAAAATTGCATCAAGTGTACATATTCTGGACTTCACAAAGGAGTTCATAAAGTATCAGGGATTTATCATATAATAATTTGAGCATTTTATAAAATAATACTGAGTCAAAATCACCTACCATGGGTGAAATTTATATTGCTCATTTAACAAGATTTTCTAGGTTTCAAAGTAATGTTTCTTTGAAAAGATGGTTTAGAAAACCAATACACCCGTGGTGTCAAAATCATATAAAAGTTTTAGATAAATTTTCATCTGATCCCAACTATTATAGTTGTTTATGGATAATAAATTATGTTTCGCTATGAATTCCATACTCTTTCTTGGGACAATTTTTTTCCAGTGATATCCTGAATCACTGTAACTTCAAAAAATAATAGATAATGGTTGTGAAGATATATGGTGGTGGTTCATTAATAATAATTCAATTTCAAGGTCATGTAGAATTTGGGGAAAATATTGTTTGCGAAATATAATTCAATAAGTGTTGTTGTTACGTTCTAAAGAGTAGAAAGATTCAACTTAACCTTTCTGATACTTCTACCTGTTTCTAAAGACATTTTTCCAATTCTCATCAAGGAATTCTTTCATAATTTATCCAATCTGATCTTATTCAGGTACCATATAACATAAGCAATCTAATCTCGTAATCTAATGGGAATAGTATACTATATAATAAGAGTACAATGCAAAAAATGACCACAAATGGTCAATAGAAAAATGTGATAACTTTCAAAGATGAAAGTTTTTGAAATTCCAAATGAAGTAAATCATTTCAAGAGGAGGGTGAATGAATAGTGCAGACAACATAATGGTGCGTTACGTAACGACTTGAGGAGTATATTGTATACAATCCCTTCCTAAGATAACTTTTCATTATATGCCTCTACATTCTCAATAACATCTTGATTATCCTAAATCCTTAATAATTTTTCCTAAAATATAAAATCCGCGTATTTGCCTCGATCACAATTTTCAAAATTATAATTCTACAGTATTTCTCATAATCATATAATCATCTTAACCTTGAAATTATACTTCCATCCTTTTAAATATTTCCCTAGGAAATATCCTATCATCCTATATTCTCATCATGTAACTTGAAGATCCATATTCTCGATGAATGTCTAAGCATCACATCCTTACTATCCGTATACTTTAGGAAACTTTCCTAATCACAATCTTAACTTATGTCCTGCATAGGATAATTAAGCTTGGCTCTGATACGAACTTGTCACACCTTGATTTCTCGGGGGGGGGGGGGGGGGGGAAATAATACTAAATCATAATTGAGCCATGCATACTATGCCAATTAAGAATTTATAAAAGCTAAAATGCCTTACATTGTATTTCAAAAGGCTTATTCTTCTATGATTTATCTGCATATCTCAAGCTACTGCAATATAATTCCCGAAGTAATTGTCGTTTCCTATTGTAACCCGGGCAAAATAATTGGAAGGAAACGAATCAGCAAAATTGCTGAATAGGCTCTACCAGTTCTATAACAAGTATAAATATACAAAGAGTTTGGAATTTGAATAGAATTCAGTGTTTATCAAATAAAGAGAAGGCAAATGATTATTCATAATAACTGCTAAGCACCCTAAAGTGTATAATTTATGCCCCGAATATGTGCATTTTAGTCACTCGTTTTAATTAAAAATGGCCTTATGTCGTATTTATTAATTTCTCAGGTCAATCAGCAGTCGCAGTGTTAAATATTGCTAAATCGGTGCAATTGCGATGCAAAAGAGGTTAAAGCATGCATCGAAGAAATCAAAGAGATCGCGAAGTCAGAGGTCCATTTCTGAGCTTGCCCGAAGAGTTTCAATGTCCCAAACTAGTCCCGTAACTAAACCTAAGCCTACACCGAGCCCAGTCCATACCCCGAGCCCGGTGTGTGTTGAGTTTGTGCCTTTTTAAATTTTCTTAGATTTTTAGTTTGAGTCGTTTTAATTTTAGGATTTATTTAGGATTTTTAGAGTTTATTTGCATATTTTTATATTTTATTTTTGTTAGTGTTTTTTTAATTTTAATTTTTAATGTTTTTAGTTATTTTTTTAGGATTAGTTTTTTTTAGGAATTCATTTATTTTTAGTTTTATTGGATTTTATATTTTTTAGAACTTTAATTTTATTTTTTTTAGGATTTAAATTTTCAGTTTTATAGTTTTTGATTTTTTATAGTTTTGTTAATTTTAAGTTTTTAGTTAGTTTATTTTTTAATTTTTAAGGGTCCAACTTAAAAACACACATAGCACCCCCCATACACACTCACACCCTAATTCCCATACATATACACACACCTTAGCATCTCCACCACATCATCTTCCTCACGTCACACCACTCTTTCCTCTCACCACGAAAAACCCAAAACCTCCATTACCAAATATCACACCTCAACTCAAACCACCATTTGCTGCTACCCATAATCAACTACATAACCAACAACCCCAGACCCGAGATCCATCCAAATCCGAACCCATCAACACCCTTACTCGTTTTCCCCGTGACTCTCCAAACCCAAAAGCCGGAACCATAACCGGACCCACAGCAGTCCACTCCAACCTTAACTCAACGCTGTCCTTCCCGATCCAAAGCCCCAAACCGAACCCGCCGGAGATACGCCCTGTGTGATCCCCAACCGAGACCCCCTGTGCGACCTGCTATGCCCAAAAACCCGGATACCCTTAGACCCCATACCCCTCGCCAATACCGGGCAGCCCTATGGATCTCGATCCAACCTCCTATTTAAACCCGTGAACCCGGAACCCATTTTCATACCAACCCGACCCTAACCAGTTGCAGTCAACACCCATAACCCTTATCCATCTAAGCCCAAAGTCGTTTTTTTGTCTCCTGCCAAAGCTAAACATGATAAAAGCCAAAAATAAAATAACTAAAGCCACAAGTATTTGACTTATCCAAAAGAAAATCCTAAAACTTTCTCCAACTAATACCTAACTTTGTGGCTTATAAAAAAAAAGAGAGAAATGCAACTCAAAAAAAAAAAATAGGACTCAGTAGAGAGGAGAGACGTAGACTCAACAGAGAGGAGAGACGTAGAGAGAGAAACAGGGTGTATAATATGTACAGTTTAGGGTCATACAAAAAATTCAGAAAAAAAAAATAGTTTAGTTTAGAATAAATTTGTAGGTTTGTTTTTATTCTTATCAAAGTGTAATCAAGTGCTGAATTTTGAAGCCCTTATACTCTTGAATCACTTGAGTCTATATGGTATAAGTGTTCATCTAGTTTGGAAATTGTGACAAATTATGTCTAACCTAGAAACCAAAGAACCTCAGAGCTTGCATTACTATTTCTTCTTTGATTGAAGAGACCTAGATTTAATTACCAACACTCACACACAGTAGAATGATTCATTTACATGTCATGGTGCATATTAGTGTGTGTATATATGTTGAGTGTTTTTAAATCCCTAAATTTGATTTTTAAATATTTTTTGGGATTTTTTAAAAAATATTATAAAATAAGGTTTTATTAATAAAACTTGGTTTTAAAAGGTTATGGGGTAAATATGCTATTTTAGAAATATTGGTTTAACTCTCTAAAGTTGGTTTGGGTAGAAACCAAAAGCGGCAGAGACTTCAGGGTTTACTTTGTAAATACTTTAGACGCGCGTTTTATCTCGTGTTATTGGCCAACATTTGTCGCCCTCTGATTGGTTAGAAGTGTGTTTCTTTGAAGAGAGTAAAACTACACCTGCTTTCAACCCTTGGATCATATGTAATCAACGATCTGCATGTCTTCTATCATAATCCCTGTGATTACCTTTTGAACCAATCAGAAGCGTTTTAACCACCGCTTATCGTATGCCCTTGGATCTTAGTCAATCCATCTTGACTCAATCTGGACCCTTGATTTTGGCCCTCGATCTCGAACCTTCTCAGCCTCCTATAAAAGGAGCCCTTTACTCAGCTTTTTGAGACTTTTGCTATTTCGTCATTTGAGAGAAAATAAAGAGAGAGTAGAGAGAAGAGAGAGAGAAGAGAGCAACCAGAAGAGAGAGATAGATTTAGAAACCCTAAACCTAACCCTAAATCCTCTACACAATTCAAACCAAATACAAACCTTCAAACCTATATACTTTACCAAACACAACCTTGAGTGATTGAGTGTTTTTGAGAGATGATTTGAAAGTTGGTTTGTTGCTGTAACCTCTTCTTCTTTGGATCTTGTTTCCAACTTAATCATTTTCTTAGATCTGTTGTTCTTGTATATAGAAATTTTTAGATCTGAGTTTTTCATGATATATTACACTTAGTTTGAATGTTTGTTTCTCATCTTGAGAAATATTTTGTTAATTCGTTTTCAGTAAATGTTTTTAACTTTGAAATCAACAAAAATGTTTTCTGTTTCTAGTTCTCTTGAAACAAGACCTTAGACCTAGTTTGGAATCACACTTGGAGATTTTCAATCTCGAAAAACTTTTCAAAACACTGAGATTGATTAAGACCTTGACTGTCTTCTAAGCAAGGTATCCGTGGATTCTGTGATTGTTTTAAAGGTAAAAAAGGTTAAGTTTTGTGAGAAGAGAGAAAAAGAAAACTCACAACATTTAGACTTATTTGTAATTTGCCAGGACTGTTTGTACATGATAAGTGTGTGTGTGTGCATGCATGTGTTAGAAAGCACCTTCACAAACACTTTCACACTACAACACGAAAAGTGTTGGTAATAAGATCTTGAGAAAAAGAGTCGGCGTAAAGAGCTTGAACAAATTGGAGTTAACAAACTGAGAGGACAACATCAACAATCAGAACTGCAGAGAAGTTATAAGGACACCAGAGGGTACATTCCTAAACTTATATAAGTATGAGTTGTATGCATGTTTGTTATATAGTTTGTAACTGTTAAATTTGTTTATAGTGGATTTTTGTTTTACTCCGTAGAGGGAGTCGTGGATGTTTCCTCAATTGGTGAGGTTTTACCACGTAAAAATCTTGTACTCAATCTTCCTACATCTTCTCATCTCATTCTTGGTTGTGCTGGGTTTTAAAATTTGTTTAAAACTGTTTTATAAACTTGTTAGTAAAATCTTGAATAGATCTCGTACATACTATTTTGTTAAACACATCTTGTGTTCAAATAGTTTTGGTTTTTCAAGAAAAGAGTTTCTCAAAAAAACATATCGGAGTTACTTAAATAGTTTATTTTTAATAAACGACTTTAGTAACAGAATTTCAAATTTGTGAGAAGATTGAGACGCACTTTCATGAACAAGTTCGACAAGGAAATTTTGCGTATTGAATTTCTTTCCCTTTCCATTTCGTTCTTGCTATATTATTGAATGATTTTTAGTCTAACATGAGTATGTTTGGCTAAACACCCCGTTCAAGGGGCGGGATGCACTGCGTATGATGTTAATTTAATTAATTGGTTTCATTAATTTTATATTTCTAGGTAAATTAATTTTAACTGTCACCATTTAATTTATGTAACGAGAGTTAGTAAATTAATTGAACAAATTAATGTTTGAATTTAGGAATCGAACTAGAGATAGGTTTTTCCTATATTTGAATATTAATTTGGTGTTGAAATTTAAGGATTGATATTGTTTTCGTTAAATTGATCCTAGAGGGTAATTTTCTGAATATAGTGTAATCCTAACTTTTCATTGTGTGACATTTTTAAATTAATTTTCTGAAAAAGATATTATTAAATTTATAATTATAACGAGAGTTAGATTATCGATTTAATATTATCTCAAAATATTTCAAATTAATAAATTGAGAAATTAAAATAATTGAAAATGCACTGTAATCGCATCTCTTGACCTTCTCACAGTATTTCGCACTCGGTTGCACATTCTTTTTCATTATTTAGTCATTTCGTAATTTTAGCATTAGTTAATTTTTCCCTTGAAATTGTTTTAAATAAAAATAAAAAAAATAAAAAAATTGAATTGCACGTTTTCACATTAATTGTTTCATCTTGAAAGTTGGATTGATACCCGTACTTACCGCAATACGAGTTATTTTTAGACAAATTTTGTAAGTACTCAAGGGAATTTTGAGAGTGGCTTTTGAAGACAACGACCGTACAATGAATGCACGCAAAAAGCCTTTTATCAATAACCCTTAAATAAAATTAAGGAGTATGAACTGATAATCCCATACTTACCGGCTCATTAAGGGTCATATAAAGAAAGTTGAATTGATAATCCCATACTTACCCGTCCATTAAGGTATATATAAAGAAAATCACTATTATAGTAATGGAACAATGATTCCTGGTAAGAATGTTACGGATCAAATAAGAAAGTAAAGGATCTTTGAACTAATAATCCCATACTTACTAGTTCACTAAGGGGTATAGAAATAATTAAGCCACCAGTAAAACCAAATAATAATCAAATCAAAACCTTTGGGAAAAAGTAACCCGCTAGGCACACTAGCTAAGTGGCACTCATACGTATGTAAAATTAATCAAGGCTCTCAATCATCTGAGACCATTAGGCCAAGCAAAAAGTTTCGTGGGATAAAACGCCAGTAAACTTCCTAGTTGATATTGATGCTCGTAGTAAAATGGCACAAAAGTGCAAGGATAACTGAATCGATATGAAACACGATACCAGTTATTAGATGAGAATGGTTAAAATTGATCCTTAGTAAAATTTAAATACTGGTGATAAATTCAAATACCGATGATATGCAATAAAATATATAGTATCGCAGTATAATAACATGCACACATTAAGAGTAAATAGGATTTGTCATATAGTGATATCAGTAGCAGTTTGCCAAATACACAAAGTTTACTATTGAAAAGGCAGAAAAAATCTACTTGTGTTTTACAAGCTTTACATTGTCATTTGGGGATCTTTCATTGTTGCATTCCATTTCATGTAGTCATTTGTGCTAAATGAGAGTGGTTATATCAGTATTTGGGGAAGAATGGGCTGGGTTTAGGATATTTTATGTCATTCGGTAAATACGAATAAAACTTATTCTATGACAATACATAATATATGAATTTTATATATAATGCTAAACTCCGATCTCTAATTGACGGATCTGAATAATATAAACATGTTACGTTAATCGATAATAATGGTACGAGTCCAAATTTTTATAGACGATTTTGACACATAAAATGTTCGAAATGATTGGCGAAATCGGGCTATAACTTGTCTTATTTTGTGAAATCGTAATCATACAATTTTCAGTAATTACAATACTGAAATAACAATTTTCTTTTGATGAAAATAAATAAATAACAAGTATCTTCGTATTTGAATAATAGGAGTTTTATGGAAAATAATTGTTAAAGGGAATCAATCGATTCGACTTGTTTAAATATAATTTCAATTTAAATAAACAACAATGTTATATTGTAAAAATGTTATCCCGGTCAAATATTAATTTTGATCCCACAAAATTTGATGTTTATGGTTTTTCATTTATATTATATGATAATTTATTATTCGTGACACAAAGTAAAATTGGAAAAAAGTCGACCCCCCCTTATTTGGACAAAAAAATCATGTGGTTGTACCACTTCCAAAATTAACTAGCACAACAAAATAAACTGCCCAACACCTACATAATCACAATTTTAATAACTATGACTCGTAATATACCCTCATGCTATAATGACGACATAACCTCTAGTCATTTCGTTTCATAACTCGTTAAAATATGTTTTTAATAGAAAGATGACACCGAGTCAACATAATTTTAGAAAAAATACAATTACTCGTACGTGTTTATGAGATTTAATACGTAACCGAGAATATACGGGTACTCAAAATAACACCAATTCCCATTTGATTTTTCCTAAGCCAAATACCCTATTGAAAATATAATACCCGAAAATAAACCGAGTAGTGATGGAATTCGAAAAAATAACAATCCAATAAAATCGAGTTGGAGTTGACCTATTTCTGGGTGTTTGAACATATATATATATATATATATATATATATATATATATATATATAGATAGATAGAGGGGGGGGGGGGGGGAAGCTCACATACATCATGCTCTATACATAACGCCTAATTCTAGGCCCTAGAAAACTTTTTTTTTAAATTTATATTTTTTCCTTGAAATTAACCTTCCAATCAACCCATATGAAAAAAATTAGGTCAAAATAAATTTTGTAGCTATTTTTAAAAAATTCACAAAAAACTGCTGGTGCAGACCCTTATAAATAAGGTATTTTTAGCAGGTTTTTGTGGATTTTTTAAAAATAGCTACAAAATGTATTTTGACCTAATTTTTTTCATATGGGTTGATTGGAAGGTTAATTTCAATGGAAAAGAGAAAATTTGGAAAAAAAAGTTTTTTAGGGCCTAAAATTAGGCGTGATGCATGGGTGAAGTATAGAGCATGATGTACTTTAGCCTCTCTCTCTCTCTCTCTCTCTCTCTCTCTCTCTATATATATATATATATATATATATATATATATATATATATATATATATATATATATATATATATATGAAATGGGTATACAAAATGCACCCCCTGTTTGGGTTTTTCTCCCCATCATCGACCATGGCTGTGGCTGAGGTCGGAGATCCGTTTTACACACACACATGCACATATACACAGATATATATCCAAAATCAGAAGCTCAAAGCTTCATTTCATAGCAGTAGGAGAGAGAAGAAGAAGAAAAATCAAAATAGACAAAGGGAGAAATGGACCATTTCGGCCGAAGGTGGAGGAGGCCGGAGGAGGCCGGAGGTCTGGTTGACTGTGGAGGGAGAGAGTCGAGTTTCATTCGAGTAAAGAGGGAGCGAGGTTAGGCAGCGGGATGAAAGAGATTTTGGCTGGGGTTTGGATTTCTTCGTGGGTTTTGTGTATAGTAGCAGGGGTTTGAGACTCGAGTGAATAAATAGGAGAAGAGGTTTTGCTATTTTTTTTTTCTTCTTCTGAGAGAGAGAGAGAGAGAGAGAGAGAGAGAGAGATAATAGAATGAACTCATTTGGTTTGAAATGAGAAGAGGTGTAATTTTTTCTGTCGGTACAAGCCGCTATATATAGTATCCTAAGCTGCACAGTCAGTACAGAGTCAAAACATAGTCAGTTGGATAATCATTCAACTGAGTGTCTTTGGCACTTAATTATAATTTTTTCGGGTATAAAATTTTATAATTCTTGAAATTTCATCCAACTATAAATTAGTATTGGGATGTGTAGGACACGTCAATGTGTTATTTTTACGTTGAGGGTATTACGCTAATTTATACACATTGTAATTTGAATAATAATTCAAAATAATCCATTTTAGTCTCGTTCTACTATCCTTTGACATGAAAAATAATTATTTCGAACATGAGAATAAATGTGTTGACCCTATTTTCATGTTACAAGGCATACGTACGGGTCGCAAGCGTCGTGAAAATGATTATTTCTCCATAAAATGACTTTTTTGACACATAAATAGTTATATAAAATAAAAATAAAAGTCAGTGTATTACAGGAGCACATGTCATCATGGATGCGTGTGTGTATGAGGAAATATACGCATAGTTTAGGGGCTTTCACACGTCCCTCAAGATACATTACATCCTTTTTTCCCAAAGGAAATCATTTTTTGTCCCGTGGATATTTAAACCACTCATTATATCATTTCAAATATTTTAGTCTTCAACTCTTCAAAATCATTCTCAATAGATAAATAGAGAGAGCCCTTCCTCATTTTCTAGATCCTTATGCTTCCGACCAATTCCTTTGTTATTTCCACCATTTTCGGCAGGATTCTATTCCTTTTCCATTCTTCACGATCTACCTTCAAGATTTACGTAGTCACTTTTGGTTTCTATAGATACGAGATACTATTGTTCCTCTGTTAAAAAATTTCTAAGGATGTTATAGAATTATTCTATTTTCTGTAGAGAAGAGAACTTGACTAGTTGTAATTGTGTATTTGGCTGGGTAATTTTAAAACATGTATAACCATTCAGTTAGTTGACTTTAGGATTACCACATTTCTAGGGGGTTGGGGGTTTATCTCTCGATTATCCATTTGTTATTATAGATTCCTTTAAGTTCCCCCTCTCAGTCATTTAGCCATTTACGAGTGCTTTTGAGTGGGTTGAGAGCATGTTAAGAAAATTATGTGATTACAATAATATGAATTCCACTAATCCTCTCAGGATACTACCCTTAAAAGTATCCCCCTCCTCAGAGCACCCCTAAGAACCCTAAATTAATTTCCCCTGACATAC